>OZ007554.1:69899998-71385188 GCA_963931855.1 Philhelius festivus | reverse complement strand
TCAAGAAGCCCGAGGACGGCCTTCATTTTAGTGAGGGAGGAGTTAACACGATCACCTAGTATCCGCAGAGCCACACATCGTCATCATGTCATCATCAACAACAAACCCTGCTGACACAGAGTTCGATCACCCAACATCCGCCGAGCCACACATCGTCGTCGTCATCAACAACCATGCAGACACAGCTGTTTCTATAAACGAAACAGCCCAGTGTCAAGAACCGACGACGGGAAAGATGAAATGCGATATCTTGCACGAGCCGCAAGATATCGAAAGCATTGCAGGGTTCAGGGTTCTAGGTAGTAAGTTAGTGATAAGTGATTCAGTCTTTCACAAGTCTCAAATAAAGAATATAATAAAACGGAATCATATTGAATTTCATTACTGGCACCTTTCATAAAAGTGAATTCTAACGAATCTCTTTACTTACATTACAAATATTATAATTTTTAGAGTTTAAGTCATTTTATAAGTTAGGCCCCCTATGTGCCAACAAATTTCTACCCTATATATATTATCCTCAAGTTTCACAATTGTATATATTAAGTTCAATAAAAAACCTTGAAACCTTGACAAAATTGTCTTTTATTCTCGTGCAGTGTGTATAGAGAGTTGAAGATCTGATAGCAAACAAAAACCTTTTATAATGCGTTTCGGTTTCAGAGAGGCATGTAATGATGAAGCTGATCTAAATTTTTTATAAAATAGTAGGGTATTGTTAGCTAGAGTAGGACAAGCTTAACTATTTTTAGGAGTATTAGCTAGAGTGGAGCAAGCTTTATTATTGTAAAAGTATTATTTGTTATTTACTAATCCAAGATCCAACCCGTTTCTTTCCTCTGATCTCCTCTTCAAGGTAGCTCATTGGACAGGTTCTCTTTTTCGAGTTTCCCCTTTTATTTCTCTAGATTGCATGCTAGGGACAAGGGTCTTCTATAAGAATTTCCGACCGTTTATTTCCTTTGGGTTCTTCTTCAAGTTAGATCACTGGATAGGTTCTCTGTTTAGACTTCCACCGATTTATTTCCCTAGATTTCGTGCTATGAACATAGGGTTTTCGATAAGGATCCCCGAAACCGTTTTTTTCCTCTGATCTCCTCTTCAAGGCAGCTAACTGGACAGGTTCCCTCTTTAGAGTTCCACCCGTTTATTTCTATAGATTGCGTGCTAGGGACAATAGGGCTTCCGATAAGGATCCCGACCGTTTCTTTCCTTCGTGTTCCTCTACAAGGATAGCGCTGGACAAGGTTCTCAGCAAAGAGTTTCTGACCGTTTTGTTCCCCAGGTTGCGTGCTAGGGACACTTTATATGAAATACCGTGTTAGAAATACAAAACCACGAAATAAATTGACTAAGAATTGATGTGATTCGGAGCCTTAGACCCTCCAAACCCAAGTTTGTTGCTTCTTTGGGAAGAACCCTGGACACCAACGAGTTAACCTCAGCCACGAAGAAAAAGCATCACAAAGCGTTCTCAAAAAATTACAGTTTGGTACGTAATTTGGACTGATGGATGTTGATGAGGCGGTCACCGCCAATGGAAAGTGCTACACAACGATAATAACCAATTTTGTATGGCCCAAATTGAACCATATGGACATAGACGACATGTGGTTCCAACATGGCAGCTATACGTGCTACACAACACACTCCACGATTGATATTCTGCATGAACGATTTAAGGGTAAGGTTATCTCTCGCAGAGTTGACGTGAATTGACCACCAAGGTCATAAAATTTGACCCCGCTAGACTTTTTCTTGTGCTATATTCTGAAATCGTAGATCTGTGCAAATAAACTACAATCTACCGATGACCCTAAGGTGCACAAAACACAGGCCATTGCTAAAATTCGGCCGGATCTATGCGGAAGAGTCATTGGTGGATGCATCGGATGAGCACCACCGAGGCGGGCATTTGAAAGAATAGAAAAAGAATTTTGTTAATACCTCAAACACAGCTTGTCTTATTCCATTTCAACAACTACCCGCCCTTATTGAGAAGCCCTATACGAACTTTGAAAGTCATTGTTCTAAGCACAAAAACACACGGAGTTAATCAAAACGGGTTTCTGTAAGAAAGAATCTTGATACATATCACATTTATTTTAAATTCAAATTTCATTAAAAATATCTAAAAACCTTCAAAATAACTGAAAATACCTTTTTAAAATCCAACTTCCCATGTGGTGTTATTCGCATCATCTGCGTGCAGTAGATGCAACAATGTTCATAGAATATTCATGCAATTTATCAACCTCTAGTTTCACTGTTAAAGAGGCAGTATCCTCCGCACTCGTCAGAGGTATAAACATAGCATAATGCTGTGGTATGATAAAGATACAAATTCTTTTCGTGAAGAGTGCAAACTTGTTTCTGAACACATAACACAGCCAGATCCTGAACACAATTTCCACCATAATGAGCTTATCGGATCTTTCTCCATATTAATTTCGGTATATCTCCGAGGGACTATAACGTTATTATGCACAGCTTCCCTGTTTAGGCAAAGCACAAAATGCAAATGAATTGTGCTGAATAGCTGAATTAAGGTCAACCAATTTGCATTATCTGTTAAATCTTCAATTATATTTTGACCTGTTTTCGGAATAAAAGAGCGCACATAGGCAAATTTGTAAATATCACAAACTCGTCTAGCAATTTTTAATTCCCTAATTCCAATTAACTTTAATAATATCCGTCTAATCCGTCATTAGCAGTTTAATTTCACGGCCATTGATGTTAAGCTAAAAATCAATGGCCTAAGACTAAAGAGGCAAATTCTTGTCATAGCCTATCTACGTGCGCCCTTTTTACACCTTTAAAGAGTGTCAATAGGACTATAATGCTTCTTATTTTAAGTGCACAAGGACATTCAAAGAGATAAAATTAAATTTATCGTCACGACCAGATGCTTCTAAAAATAATAGCCTCAGATTACCTAGCAAATCCTTATTACATGAACTCTTCGATATCATTCGAGAGTGTTTAATTGCATTGAGATATTACGGAATATTTTACACGAATTAAGAGATTACAATCACGTAATTTGTAATTGCTGGGCTTATTACAGAATTAAGGGAAAGTGATTGTATTTGTTCAAGGGCAAAGGAGGTGGATAAGCTTATACAATCCATTAGACGAACTTTGCATTAAATGTGGATTTAGGGGATTTATTTTTTCATTTCAATAGATGTCTTAACTAACGGTTTATTTATTGAGTATGGGCTTGATTAATGAACAGTTGCTTAAAAGGTGGTTGTTTCAAAGAAGAAAGTGAACACTTGGTCATTATTGATCAATTCCTTGGATGGTTTATACTACATTACATTACATATTACACTACTCCGTGGATAAATCTACAAAGTAGATCTGCTTAGACATTACAAGAGAGAGAGAGAGAGACACATGGAAAGAAAGAACAACACACGGTTGGTATTGAACGGTCCTCCATCCAAGTACTAACCAAGCACAATGATGCTTGATTTCGCTGATCGATGGGATTTCATTAAAGCCTAGGCCGTTGACATGGTTAATACTTTGATGAGTTTTCAGTATAAATTTTATATTATAATTTTCCTAAATTGCTTTAAACAAATTTTTCTTTGAAATGTAGGAAAATATAAGCTGACGTCCTGTCCTGTCTCAACTCTATGAAATTTGTTATTGATCGGTTTTTGAATTTTGTAAAAAGCTGTTGAAAGCGAAAAGGTATTTCTGAGTAATCTGATAATGATTGTGGCCATGTGGTATGGGTATTAAATTTAAGAAGGGTTATATTCACAAGGGACAGTCAAGCAACCAAAAAATTCCTTTATTCTGTCTCTACAAGCTCAATAACAGCCCTTAACTACCGATCGCAAATTAAGCAAATTAACATTCACCTCAGCTGGGTGCCAACGCCAGGCCTCAGGCTGACGAACTCTCTACATCTTCCAAGTGGAGTTAAACGCCATATGGAAATGGCTGTATCGAGATCTCGAAAAGAACTATCCTAACATGAACTTTGCCATCATGTCAGATAATCAAGCGGCACTTAAGGCATTAGATTGTTATGGGAGTTCATAACCAGGCTAAGGGAACTTGGCAAACATAACAGGTTCACATTTTACTGGGTAACTGATCACGTGAATGTTCATGTAAACGAAGAGGCAGGCTGCTTAGCAAAAATAGGCACATCAACCTCTTTAACAGGAACTTAGCCCTTTTTCGGAGTAGGAGAAAATGTCATCAAAAACAAAATTAAACAAGAAGAGGAAACAAACAGATCTAGGCTCCCAAAGCTGAGGCAGGCGAAACTACTACTATGCAATTACAACCAGCAACGTTTCGAAAACTGCATTGACTTAAGTAGGAATAACCTAAGAATAATAACAGGTATCCTAACTGGACACTGCAAACTTAGAAGATACCTAAGTTTACTTGGTATGGGAAGCAATGCCACATGTAGATTCTGTAACATGCATGAGGAAACACCAGACCACATACTAGGGAGATGTTGTCCACTCATGCACCAAAGGAAAAACCATCTGAGACAACATTATGTGAAAGAGAGTGACCTATTCTCTCTGAAGGTGCCCAAAGTATTAAGATTCCCAAGAGCAATATATTCGGAGCAAGAACTATAAGATAAACATTTCTTTGTTTCAGTGTTTAACAAATTCAACCATGGAGAGGTACACAACTCAGTAGCGCGTTAAGATTGTTGAATCCCTTTACGAAAATGAGCGTTCACATCAAAATGCATTTCGTGCACTTCGTGATTTTTTTGGTCAGCATAATCAACCAAATGTGTCCACAATCCGTAGAATTGTGCGCAAATTTCAGAAAACCTGGTATGTAGGAAATGCGAAAATACCTGTGCACCTGTTCTGCGGAAAACATTGCTGTTGTTCGCGATAGTGTGGCAGAAGAGCTGTCAACCTTCACTCGTCGTCGGGATCAACAATTGAACATCTCACGAACATCACTGATACGAATTATGAATAAAGATTTGAATTTACACGCTTACAAGTTTCAATTGACTCAAGAGCTGAAGCCTACTGACCATTTCAAGCATCGTCAATACGCCGAATGGTTGGTTGAACAGACAGAAGTGAATGGTAACTTTACAAAGAAAATTATCTGAGCGACGAGGCACACTTTCACAGCAAATGAGAATCCACGAGTGATTGTTGAAAAGGTTTATGGGCTGGCGGTTTCATCGGGCCGTATTTCTTCGAAATAGAGGTCGGCCAAGCAGTAACCGTGAATGGTGTTCGCTATCGTGAGATGATAACGGACTTCTTGTGGCCAGAAATTGAGGATATGGACCTGGACGATATGAGCGTCCAACAGGATGCTGCCACTTGCCACACAGCCAACGAAACAATGGCTCTTTTGCGCGAGAAATTCAATGGCCGTGTTATCTCACGTCGCGTCGTGGCGATGTTAATTGGCCGCCACGATTATGTGATTTGACGCCGTTGGACTTCGTTTTTTGGGGATATTCAAAAGAAAAAGGTGTACGTCAATAAGCCAAGAACATTTCAAGAGTTAAAACATGAGATAATAATTAATGACATTGAACCTCAATTATGTCTCGGAGTCATTGAAAATATGGATGTATGCCACCGAAGCCGTGGCAAGCATTTGGCCAATATTTTGTTTTACACATAATTGTCATAGATCCTCCTATCATAATAAAGAATATTAAGATAATTCTCTGAAAATGTTTTGTTTTATTTACAATTAACATCGTGCATTTTCGTTGGACCACTTTTATATTAAAATTTTATATTCAATGGTTTAACTTAAACATCTCATTGAGAGCTTTAAGTCCTTTTAAATAGATTTATGTAAATTTCTGTTAAAATTTTACTAAAACCGCTGTAGATAGATAGAGAGATAATAAAATTTTATTTTCAGAAAGTTTTTAAAAAGGCTTGGCTTTCATTGTGTTAAAATTAAATTACATGACAATAACTTTTTAAGTTGCCTGTCAGGTTGAATTGTTTATAATAAATTTATTAAAGCTAAGCGAAAGATTTATATTTTTATAATTAAGTTTCGATATCTTAGAACGTTTTTTATGAAATTGTACAGTTGACTATAGTTTTGTCCGTTGAGAATTTCCAAGAACTGGTCACGGTTAAGGCTTTCACTTCTAAGGAATTGTCTTCTATAAGTCCGAAAACAAGGGCACACTCCAACAAAATGGTATGTATTTTCAGTAGCATCAAGTTAAATTATAAATTAATTATTTTTCTCAAATTATTTAAAAAAAAAAAATAAAATAAAAAAGAAAAATAAAATTCTGTGATCAAATAATATGTAGATCAACTCGAATTTTCATTATAGCTTTTATTCGAAAAGGTACATTTTAAGTACAAAAAATTCCCCCTCAAACATACATTTTTGTACTTCACAAATCATCTTAAAGTGGTAGGTAGTAAAAAAATATTCAAACGATTCCGCTTATCTCAAAAATATATAAATACTCATGTCAAATTCAAAGCATCATCACAAATCAAGAACAATTAGAAATATTCACTATTAATTAGTATTGTCAGATCTTCAGAAGAACCAATTAAGCATCAATATGAACTTTAAAGTATTTGTAATCGTTGTTTTTGCCCTCATTGCTGCTTTGGCTACTGTTAGCGCGGCCACTGGCGGCCGCAGAAGTGGAGGACGTGGGTTCCTATCACCAAGATCTGGACCTTTTACTCCAACTCCAAGGCGTCGCTTTAATATTTAAGCTATAATTTATTTATTCCTAAATACTTTCATGTAATGAAAATTGAAAAGCGTTAGTACTTATATAATAAATTTAAATTATTAAGAAATGTAAAACCTTTTATTTATTTTCTTATGGGGTAATATGTTTAAACAAAAGCTGTACTCACTTTATCCCTTGTTATAATTATATAACGAAAGCCATTGCTGTAAGTGCGGGATTAGATCGAAATTGGAAATATAAAACATCAAACACAATTTTATTACAATTAGTACTTTGAACATCAGAGTTTTATCAAAATCGTTAGCAAAGTTTTTGAAAATAAGAAAAATTATATTTCTTTTTTACTTTGAATACTAAGAAATACTATGAAAAACAGTGTATATGCTATTATTTGGTATCGATGAGTCTCTCCCTCCTTCGAGTTGTTGTGGATGGTTTGAAGTATGATATTCAAAAAATAAATACTGGTGTGCCTCAAGGCTTCGTTTTATGTCCTACGGTCTTATTTATTTTCAGAAATGATCTCGTGTGATTTGTCTGAAACTGGTTCCTAGCATTCTAAATTCAAAAGTTGATGGAAAATTCCAAAACTTGAAAAATTAGGAAGGGAGAAAAAGAAGGTGTCGATGAACGTATATTTGAAAGTTTGCAACTTGAAATGACAAGGGAAAACCATGAAGGGTAAATTATTCCATAATCGTGTTCTGTGGCTAAACGAATCTTTGTATTAGAAGGTACATACGTTCAAAATTAGTCTCGAGGGTGAACTGATGAACATTCTTTAGAAACAGGATTCACAAGTAGCCTGATTGGGTAGAAATTGAGAACTTATTGTAAAAGAAGTGATAAAACAATAAAAACCACGAAAGATTCCAACAGTTTTCAAGAGATGGAAATGATTCCTTGATAGGGTATACAAAATGTCTTACACCGATAGAGAAAACCTTAGCAGCTAACAGCGTTTTTGACGGTCTTGAGATGAAAATCGTCGTTGACACACATACCAAGTACTGACAGAGATTATTTGATGCAAGTGACATTCAAGGACAATGGCATTCAACGACAAAAGATAGCATTGAGTTTTCGAAGCAATAAACTCTACGCGTTACTTTTTTACCCATTTTTCAATACTGTATATGTCGGATTTTAATAATACTTAACATACGATACCATTGCAATAACACTTCCGAAAAAAATGGACGTAAATCTGAGAATTAGTATGAAAGGCAGAAGTTAGAACCGTCGCTTCATCAAAACAATGAAGTAGATTAGAAGTTTCATATAAGAGATCATTTATATAAATGAGGAAGAGAGCCGGAGACAAAACGGAGCCCTGGATAACACCAGCATTTATTTTGTGAAGATCGCACTTGAAACCGTCCAAAAGAACATGTATTGAAAGATCCACAAGGTAATTTCAATACACAATAAGGGTTTCATTGACACCAAACGCACACGCGTTTCCGATTAGGGAGCTTGATGCCGAATGCTACCAAATGCCTTAGAAATATCATTATTCGATCTTCGAGATATTACTTAAGCTGATGATTAATCAATGATTTCATGAAATTGTTGGAACAGGCTGGATGAATGCTGTTTTCCATCTTCAAGGGAAGATTCCAGAACAGTAGCTGTAGCAGCAATATAAAAGTTTACGAAACGGTTTTTGCACTCAGTCATTAAAAAATAATTTATAATCAATATGTAGATCAATTTATTTTGTGAAAAAAATGATAATACCCCTTTTTCATTGCGAGTGTGATCAGTTTATTGAATGCCCCACAACATTCATCGTTTAAGGGTTGTATGATGGGAAAAACCTATATTTTCGAAATTTGACCATTATTTTGCAACTTAATGTTAATTTATTCTTTTATGGGGTCACATAATCTTTTCGATAACATTAAGAGCGAAGATCCGGCGTTTTCTTAATTTTATATTTTTTTTTACGATTATATCCCTTCTCAACTATTTTAGTTGTAAGAAACAAAAGTTTGCAAGAAGTTATGCTTTTGACAGAATTTAAAGAAATACATTTTAGGCCAACGTCTCGTAGGGAATTTATACCTAGTGACTGACAATTCTGAACTAGTTCAGAGTATATGTTGTCACAGGAGAAAAAGGAAAATACCTTCAATGTTTTGCCGAGTCCAAACGGCTACGAAACTCGTAAGTAGTACTTTTTATGACAAAAGATACTCTGTGAGGATTTATCTATTCCTCGGAAGAGGAAATACCCCTCAAAACCCTGTTTTTTTAATTTTAGGTATGAATTAATATTGAGAGGGGGTTTGCACCGTAACTTATAGATCTATTGTGCCCCCATCCAGAGCTAGATAAGTTGCTAATCATACAGCTCTTCCTCCAAGTGTATCCCTTTGATGCCGATAAATCAATCTCTTTTACCTAGAAGCGTCTTGGGCTGTTTACCAGGCCAAGGAATACTGAACTGTTCCGTGAGGAGTGCCTCTACTGCTCGTAGATTGTTTCTACTTAAGCTGATACAGTTTTTGAAACGATCTTGGTTATAATTTCTAAGAAACAGTTTAGTCTGCCTCAATTTTGGGAGTTTATTCCGTTTTTGGATATTTTGGCCTTCTGCTCTATTTTGGTTTTGTTTTTAATCCTGTTTTCTCCTATTTCACAGTATGGCTCTGGCCCCATCAGAGGAGTCCTTTTGCCTATTTTTGCTAGGGAGTCTACCTCCTAATTTCCCTGCTTATCTACATACAGTCCAGGTCAGGTACCCAATGAAGTGAGACATTATTGTTCTTGCCAAGTTCGTTTTGCCTGCCTACACATTCCCACACCAACTTAGACGTGATGGCGTATGATCTTAGTGCTTTAAGTGTGGCTTGGCTATCTGACATAATGGCAATGTTTTGGCTTCGGTAATTTCTTTCGAGATTTTAACCTGCACATTCCGCTATGGCATTTACTTCCGCCAGGAAAATGCTAGTGGATTGTCCCATTGTACACAGGTAAATTTTCCCAAAAACATGGCCAACATTATTTTTTGTGTATTTTCAATTTATTATTGCATGCAAATATTAAAAACAGTTATTTTTCAAGAAAAAAACAATTTTTATCTAAATATAGAACCAAATTCGGCTAAAACACATGCAAGAAGGATAAAAATGGTAGTTTTGAAATTTGGTGTTTTCTCATACGACTATAAAAGGTATAGGACTTCTTGCATTGAACAATTTTTAATACAATATTTAATTTATACACTAAATTTGCTTAAAACAGATAACGAAATAAAATATAAATAGTAATAAATAAATAAATATAAATAAACAAATTATATAAACATTATTCAATGACTGGAAACTCAAACCAATTCTGCTAGCTCAACCTCTGGTTCTATTAAAAACTGAAGTACTTCAGATGAAAGGCCTGTTTTTGTTTTTGCTGTCTTAAAAACTTTCCTGCAAAGCTTTCTCGAAAACGCTTAATGTCTTTGTTTAGGGATTCTTGCGCTTCTTCGCCGAGCTGCCCGATTGGAAGAATAGCTTCCGATATAATTTCAGGAATGTCAATTAAAATTGTATGCACAGTTGTAGGCATATTATACCTATTATACCATGGGTACAGTTCAACAAACAAATTAGCGGTATCAATGCAATATTCTTTAAATCGAGCTATTTCCATAAGCTGGTTTTGGTTTATCCGCACTAATAGTCCCATTCGGTTCCTGAAGGCTTCTTGAATTCTTTTATTGTTTCCTTCAACCTTTCTCTTATTTTCCTCACCATGATCTTGCCATTGTCCTAGAGGCAACTTATAGGAGACGTTAAGTAAACATTCAAAAAAAACTAATACAGCCATGCAATGAGGATACCCCAAACCTCAGTTTCGATTTGTCTTGGACCTGTTTGCTCAACACCAAGTCTATTTTATTAAAATCCTTTGATGTTAGATTACAAAGGTAATATCTTTGAATTGAAGTGGTTTCGTAATTGCATTTCAAACCTTCCCGTCAATCATTGTAAGCAGCATTTTATGCTTAACTGGAATGCTTCTGTTAATATGCTCAACCATCAATATTCTTTCGCTAAGATTCGAAAAATCAATTTACGGCCGTCCAACAAAACCATGAGCTCGGCATAAAAATGAAATTTTACTTTGCATTTTGAATTTTGCCTTAAAAAGTTATTGTAATTTCTGGAGGCACACAAAAATCTCGTTTTGTGAGCATGAGTAAAATCACTCAAAACTCCAATTGTTTGCTCTGAAATCTCAGTATTGATTTCATATTTCACTTTTTCTTCCAAAAAATTGATTTGATTTTCTGTTATGTCACAAGACATGCAACTTCTTAAATAATTAAAGCTGATTTTTTGACAATAAAATGAAACTTGATCGCGATCCTGTGTAAAAAGTAAAAAGCTCAAATAAAAAAAAAAATGCCCTTCCTTATGAATTTTTAAAGCCAATATTTAAAAAATTCGCAAGAAGTCGCAATACATTTTGACTGTTTCTGATTGGGGAAAAAGAAACCAAAATTTTAAGACCATATATTCAATACTCTGGGACTCAAATTGGCTTAACTTTTACATTATTATAGATAATTTTTTTTTGGTTTTTGGTAGTGATAAAATACATTGCATTTACTGGCTTCAAAATTAACTATATACTTAATATATTAAAAAAAACAACAGCTGGGTCATACGATAACAGATGTATAGAGGATTACTGATTGATTGTTAGGGTTCGGATCAATTCAACGTCACTACTAAAGGCATAACACTTTTAGTGATGTTGCGTTGAGAAGGCTTTTTAATTAATCTTATTCAGTGATTTTTTCTCTTAGATTTCGTTTTGGTTTTAGTTTTTTTGTTATATTGTAATGGCTGGTAATTTTAGAGTTGATTATTGTAATATTCGCGGGCTGAGAGCGAATTTTCTGGCTGCGTATATCCACACTGTTTCTAACAGGCCAGCTGTTTTGGCACTGAGTGAAACCCAAGTGGGTGAGGATTCCGATCCTACTGAATTCTTTATTCATGGGTATAGCTTGGTGCCATTATTCTTTTCCCACCATGGTCTCGCCATATATATTAGGAATGATGTTGCTTATCAGCTCTTACCACAATATGGTCACTGCACCAACTCCTTCTTCAATTTTATGTGGTTTAAATTTTCCATTAATAAGCACATCATTCACTATTGCTTTCTTTATAGAAGCCCAAATTTGGATAGAGTTTCAACTTCTCACGAATTTGATGCTCTGTCCGACTCCATCCAAAGAATTGTTTCCCTAGATCCTCGCACTGAAATCGTTATTACGGGTGATTTCAATGTTCACAATTCTTCTTGGCTTCTTCATTCGGGCCAGACAACACCCGAAGGAATGTGTGTTGAGATTTTTGCTGAGTTTAACCACCTTACTCAGCTTGTCAACGAGCCTACTCGAATATCGGACGTTAATAGCCGAGCGGAAAATACTCTTGACTTGTTTCTTACCTCTGACCCTGATAAATACACAATAAGTGTATTGACGCCTCTAGGCACATCTGACCATAGTGTTATATCTGCAAATTTCTCGTGTCAAACAAATCCAGTTAGAGAAAGAGCTCCTAGAAGAACCGTATGGCAGTACGAGAAAGCCAACTGGAACGGTTTGAACAACTTTTTCAGGATCTTTAACTGGTCACTATGCTTCCTCGATAGTGACGTAGATTCCAGCGCAGATATGATAACTAACATAATTCTTTTGGGAATGAGAAATTTTATCCCGAATAAGGTTAAAAGTATCAGACTCAAGGATAAATCATGGTTTGATTTGAGCTGTAAAGAGGTTATCAAGGAAAAAGAGGTAAGCTTCCGGTGTTTTAGAGCCAACCCAACTGAGGAAAACCGGAAAAAGTTCAAACAAGCCAGGAAGGCCTGCAACGCCCATATTCGACGGACCAAATTTTTACATGATCAAAAATCAAGGCAAAAAATACTGCAATGTCCCAAAGGCAGTAAGAATTTTTGGTCATTTGTAAAAAATATGAGGAATTCTTCCTCTTCCTCGGTTCCTACGCTTGTTTTCAATGACACTCCTTTCGTTAGCTCTATTGATAAAGCTAACTTGTTTGTAAGGCAGTTCGCCGCAAATTCCACCTTGCCGGATAGTGTCATGACTCCCCCAATTCTTAAGCGCGTTAGTGATTCTATGGGACAAATCTTTTTTCGCACTCGTACCGTGGCAAGAGTCCTGAAAGATCTCAACATTCATAAATCCGCTGGTCCGGATGGTATCCCCGCTATTATTCTGAAGAGGTGTTCTTCCACGCTAGCAAAACCCCTGCGTAAGCTTTTCTATCTATCCTATTCTTCTGGGCTCGTTCCGAGTAGATGGAAAACAGCATTTGTTCAGCCGATTCCAAAAAAAGGCGACTCTTCTTCTCCCTCAAATTATCGACCGATTGCACTAACGTCCCTTCTTTCCAAGGTCATGGAAACGCTGATTAATTATCAGCTCAAGAAATATCTTGAAGAACGAAAGCTTCTTAATGACCGGCAGTATGGCTTTCGTAGCAATAGGTCCACTGGTGATTTGATGGTTTATCTAACCGAAAAGTGGAACAAATCTTTACATTGTTTCGGAGAAAGTAAGATTATTGCACTCGATATTTCAAAGGCATTTGATAAAGTCTGGCATCTTGCTCTTTTATCGAAAATGCGTGCTTTCGGCATCGACGAATCCCTACTTCTTTGGATTAGAAATTTTCTTTCGAACCGTTCAATACAAGTTGTACTTGACGGATTCAAGTCTGAAACCCACAATATAAATGCTGGTGTGCCCCAGGGCTCCGTTTTGTCCCCAACCCTCTTCCTCATTTTTATTAATGATCTCCTGTCTGCATAGCTGGGCATTAACTCGTTAATCCGTTAATCGTTAATTAACGAAGTTAAAATTTTGATTAACGGATTAACTTTTAAGTTAACTTTTAAAAATGTTAACGGACACGTTAAATCCGTTAATCCACGTTAAGTCCGTTAATCGTTAATCCAATGCCTACTATTTACCGTGCGGCGCGAAAAACAGGTGCCGCGGGTGAAACAAAAACAGCTAGGTACGTATTATATTTTGACGAAGCATGCGAGTGAGAAAACTGCGAAGAGATTCGTTTCGTTTGATCATTTCATTATGCCGGTCGTCCACTATGTGCGCGAGTTCAACCAACTTCGTTCAACTTTTTATTCAACTCTTTCGTTGGATAAACGAATTTACAACCTCTTACACTAGTGCAGCAACTTACGTAATTCACGTTGAGCAACTAAAGTTGAACAAAATGCGTTTAGAACCCCGAACACATAATTGACCAACTTTCCCATATATGCTGATTAACCTCGTACACTAGTTGATAAACTTGTTCGATTTTGACAGAAAAAAATTTTTTCGAGTTGATCAACTCCGTTTTCGATATTGTTGCTCAACCAGTTGATGAACGAGTTGATACCTTCGTACACTTAACCAAGGATCACTCGTTGGGGAACGCGTTGAACGCACCACGATAAACAAAAAACTCAAACGTCAAACCTGAAATAATTTTGACTTCAGTTCGGTACATACTATTGTCGACGCACGCCTTCGGTTTAAAATATTCCGTATGAGTATGATTTCCTCTAAGAAAAAAAAAGTGGCTGCCGCATTAGTAATATTAGAAAATGAACGACAAAGGAAGAAAAATAGCCAAGACGATTCTGGGTAGATGATTTTTTCTTGAGTCGCGAAGAAAATTGTTTTTTCAATGAAATATATGAGAAATTAAAATCGATTGATCCCACCGCGCCCGTGAATTCGAATTCAATTAGGCAATTGCATTTTCGAGGAAATTTGAGACCAAGCCGAACATTTTCAAGGAGCAACACGAGCTCGTAAACTACCCGTACACTTGTTGCGTAATTCGTTGAGTAACGGCCAACAACTAGATCCAACCCGTTGGTTGAACAGAATTGAAGGCACCGTACAATAGAGTTGAATGCGTTGAATTCGAAATTTGTGCGTTGATCGCCAAGTGGACGACCGGCATTACTTAGCGCCGGTGCTCAGAATAAAAAATATAAAAAATGCAATTTTTATCACATGTTAACGGATTAACGATTAACGTTAACTTGCGTTAATTCTTCCGAAATTTAACGCTTTAACGTTTAACGAAGCTAACTTTTTTAGTAGCGGATTAACGATTAACGAAGTTAACTGTTTGATTAACGGTGCCCAGCTATGCCTGTCTGTAACTTCTAATCCAATTAACTGTTTCGCTGACGATAGTACTCTTAGCTTTTCATATTCTTTTTCAGACTCACATCCCTCCTCTTCGGATGTGGAAATGCAACGACAAAATATGATAAGCTCATTAAATCACGACCTAAACAGCATTGTACAATGGGGAATAAGAAACCGTGTCGAATTTAATGCTTCAAAAACTCAATGCTGTCTTGTATCGTTAAAGCGTGATATACCCCCCTTGCCACTATCTATGAGTGGCACTTGCATCAACGAAACTGAACATCTCGATATTCTCGGTATGTGCATCACGAACCACCTCTTGTGGAACGATCACATACGCGATGTTGCCAAGAATGCCGCAAGATGTTTGGGTTTTCTGAGACGGTGCAAGAAATTCTTCTCTCCTTCTGATCTGGCTACAATCTATAAAACCTACATACGTCCAAAACTTGAGTATAACTCCCATCTATGGGCTGGTGCTCCAGTAACTTACTTAAGTCTCTTGGACAGTATTCAAAGAAGAGCTTTTGAAATGATTGGTGACAACAACATAATTGGCTCATTTACGTCACTCCAACATCGTCGTAATGTTTCTTGCCTCACCCTTTTTTACCGTTATTTTAACGGACTTTGCTCTAGTGAAATAGCCAGTTGCATTCCTCCCCTTAAACAATTCAACCGTAATACTCGCACTTCTAGGAATGCCCATCAATTTACCCTCGAGCCCAACTTCGGTCGTACTGTGAAGTACAGAGATTCGTTTTTTAGCCGTACTACGCGAATGTGGAATTCCATACCACGCTCTGTCTTTCCCAGTCATTGCAATGTTTAAGAATTCAAAACCAATGTACACCGACACCTCCTTTCTAACCCCTCCCTTTTTTCCTAATGCTCACGCTGTGTCTCTGACATCTTAAGGATATACAAAAAACCTTTGAGTGTGTGCTAATTATAAAAAAAAAAAAAAAAAAAAAAAAAGTAATCCCCATTTTAACATATAACTAGCAACAGAATCCATGTTTAATTATTTTAGAAAGCAACTAAAAAAAAAGAAAACAAACCAAAACAACCTCTTATCACAGACCAAACTTGCTACTGCACTCGTCTATTTCAAGTTTGGACTTTAAAAGCGTCATCTGATTCAACCGTTATAATCTGCATCGTATGATCAATGAGGTTTGAAGCCCACACTATTTGTAAGCAACTTTGCATTAAAAAAAAACAACAAATCGGATATTTTTAACTTCCCATAGGGAGTTATTGTAATCGGTCCGATTTGTCAAATTGGAATTTTTAACATTTCTCGACGTTTCAAGGTCCCTAGAGGCTATATCAATCATTTCTAGAGAGATGTCTGTGTGTGTGTGTGTACGTACGTTCGTACGTCCGTACGTTCTTGTACCATTTTTCGTCGCCGATATCTCAAGAACGAGTAAAGATATCGACTACAAATAAATTTTGTTTAATAGATAATAACTTCGAAAGAGGCTGAAAAGGCGTTTATTAAAATTCAGTGAGTAGTTTTTTCACTATAACGGTTTAAAAAAAAAGTAAAAATTTTGGTTAGTTTCAAATATCTCACGAAAAAATAACGCTATTGATTTCAAATAAAATTCAATGTACTCATTATAAGATCATACAGATTTGGTATGAATTTGGAAAAAATGAACATACCGTTATTTTTTTAAATAAAAAAAACTGAAAAAAAAATTTCATAACCCAGATATTCTAAGAACGGAAAACAATTTGAAACTCAAAATAATTTTATTTTACGAAAAATAATGTGTTTGACAACTGGTGAAAATTTCAAAAAAAATCAGTTTACAGTTTTTTTACAAAAAATAAAAAACTATATAAAATTCTATTGAAAATTGGTAAAAATTGTTTTTCGACTCAAATTTCTCGAGAACTATAGTGATATTGACTTCTAATTTAGTTTATTTTATACATAGTATAATTTTGTACAATTGGTAAAATGTTGACAAATATTGAATTAATAGTTTTTTTTTTAAAATAAAAAACTATTAAAAATTCTAGTGAAAACTGGTTAAAATTGTATTTCAAGTCAAATTTCTTGGGAATGAACACCGATAGTGCCTTTTAAAGTAAGTTGTTTTATATATCGATACCTTCCCGTAAGAATGTATACTAAGCGACATTTCTAAAATTGTTCAGGAAACGAAAAAAACGAAGAAAGTTCTAGTTGAATCATAGTGTGCTAAAAGACAATGTTGGTTAAACTAAGTGACTTCTAACAAAAATTTTTTTTGCTCACGACAATGAGATCTTTATTAATGTCGGTTAGCATAATTTTTTTGGCGGATAATAAAAATTTCAGGGGGCAACATTATTTTAATGAGAAAACATGGCAGTTGATAATTTTTTTTATTTGTACTCTAGTTTCCTTTTCATGCATAATAAGTTGGCGAAACCCAGGCCAAACGTGACCCTTAACATATATGTAGTATATTTCCTCATCAAAAAGTCATTTTCGAAAAAAGTGTCGCTTAGTACATTCTTGCGGGAAGGTATCGACATAATACAATTTTTAACATATGGTTAAATTTTGACAAGTATCGAATTGACAGTTTTAACAAAAATATAAAAAAAATCTACTAAAAAGTGGTAATATTTGTTTTTCGACTAGAATATCTTGAGAACGAGCAATGATATTGACTTTGCCATTATTTAGTTTTATACATAATACAATTTCTAACAAATGGTTTATATTTGACATATATCTAGTTTTAGAGCGGATATATTTTGTAAGTACCCTTCCATCAATAACCAAACCATATCTTTTATATTTGAATACTTCGTTTTTAAATTTTTTTCAATTAGAATGTTTGGAACCGAAATAATAAAGACCACAAATGGGAAGTTATCAGTGTGGGTCGCACCAAGCCTCTTTTTACTTGCGATATATGTAGGTACTATAGGGCAAGTTCTGCATTTGGAAAAAAAATCGAACTCGAGATTTTGATCAAAGTTGAAATTACGATTATAGCGAAGACGAAAAAAGTGGGTCCGACAATTCCGTCTGTCTGTCTGTATGTCTGTATGTCTGTATGTCTGTATGTCTGTATGTCTGTACCTCGAACTACAGCCTAAACTACTGGAGGTATTTTCTTCAAACTCGGTAGTTAAGGGTCTTCGGTGATTCCCTAGAGGAGAAATTGAAATTTTTTTTTTAGCTCCAAAACTAAGCGTACCCCCCATACACCCGTAATGCAAAATCTTATTTATCTCGAAAACGGCTCTAACGATTTTGATAAAAAAAATTAAGTGTGATATTATGGACATGGACTACATTTTGGTCAAAACAAATTTTGGGGCAAACTGTTATTAGGGGTACCTGCCATAGACCCGTTTTTTTGATTTTCGACTTTCTCATTAACGGCTCTTAGGATTTTAACCCAAAATTTTTAGCAGGAGTCCCCTTAAGTTTAAAATAATATTGTATATAAAAATATTCGAAAAAATATTTATTGGGTTTTTAAAAAAAAAAAAAAAATTAAATCAATATCTTCAAAACCTATGAACGATTATTTTTTGAAATTATTTCCTAAAACCAATATTATTAAATACTTAAAATTCGCATCCCCCATTTTGTTCTTGAAAAATTTTAGAGAAATTTCTTATATAAAAATTTTATTTAACAATAAAACGATTTTTTAAAGTTTATTTGCATAAATTCATACTTTTCCGGAAACCAGACGGCAATTTATGCATTTGAACATTATTATCTCATTAAATCCATGTTTTATACATTTTTAAAATGTATCTTAAATTCCAAAGTACTTTTACATAAGAGCAAGTTCGTGCGATCCAGTCGTGCATTTTATTTTTTATAGTTTTGGCCATGTTTTTGGGAAAATTTACCTGTGTGCATTTTTTTTGTTTTTTTTTTTTATAATCTACATTGGTAAGAATTTGGTTCTAGGTCCAAAAATTCAAACACCAGTCCCTTCTGTCGTTCTCGAACTATCCGTGTACTCCTTAATGACATTGAATTTGAGTGTAAAGTTTTCTGATTTGCCTACCCACTCTTTTTTGCAACTTAACTCCGTGTTATAATTTTTTACAAAATTGTATTTTGTAATAATTCTATCCTTAGGAATGTTGATAAGGTTAGTCACTGCTGACTTCAAAACACAGTCCCTTTCAACTACTACGTGTAATGGAGACTGGTGAAGAATAACACCCATCGATGATGTGTAGGACAATCTCTCATTGCTCTAGTACGAAGTGCTTTCATAGTTGTATATTTTACATGTTTATTCCCAAGGAGCTTAACATCTATAGTTTGATTCCTAGATATTTTACTTCTTTCTTGTTTACTATTTATTCACCAGATAACCTACATTAGGTTTCATGTGTGGCAGAAGTTTCTTTGTAAATTGTATTATAATCGTTTTAGTAGGGTTGATTGATAATCCTACAGATATACACCATTTGCTTGTAATATAGTTAGTCCACTCTGGATAATATTACAGAGAGTTTCTTCAAACTTCCCTAGGGCTATAATGTCGATATCGATAGCGAAACCAATGCAGCGTATACGTTGAGAGGTGAGGTTTTCTAGCAGTTAATCCACTATAAGACTTCACAGCAAGCATGATAGTACTCCTTCGTACGGACAGCCTTCTTGTTGTGATAATTCTCTGTGTATTTGGTCCTGCTATTGTCTCTGCTGTGTGCCCATTATTTCAACACTCCATCTAGTTATGGTATTGGGTACACACTTTCATACTACGGCTTTATTTACTGCGACATGGGAGGTATTTATTTTAGGTAACAACGCACAGTGGTCGGATTCACCAATCTAGAGGAACAAAATTATTTTGAATAGGAAAATCATATTTTAAATTAATGATTTGATGTTTTATAGGTACAAATTGATAAGCTATACGATCCTTCCTAGAAATAATATTGGTTTTTGAAAAATAACCAAACTATTAACGATTTCATGATACGAAAAAAAGATGATTTTTTTTTGTTTCTATAAAATACGTTTTTTGGATTTAAATTTTAATTTAATTCAATTCTATTGAAGTTTATTGGAATTATACTTTAAGTCATTATTTTTATATCATTATTCAGGTTTATGATATATAAAAAATTTAATGCAAACAAAAATAGATTAGATTCATCTGAATAGGAACCATGCTTATACTAAACAAATTATCATCTATCTGACGTTCTGATCAAAATTTCAAGATGCTTTTCACCACCTTGGAGTTCAGTTACTTCCAATTCACGACCAAAGCAAAGCCGTTGTATGGTATGATCAACCAAGGATTGAAGTTGACTCACAGCATATGCTTCAGTGACCTCAATTTCTGTGGGATAACATTTCTTTTTTGAGTTTAGCACTTTTTCATAAGAAGTCAAAATATCTTTGCATTTAAAGTTGATTTTTTGGCGTATGAGTTGATATTGATGCTTGGAAAGATTAATGGCATTCATTAAAGCCAATACTTCATCGGGATACAGAGGTATATGAGACCCTTGATCAGAGCTGCGATTTTTAAATAATGTTTTTACTTCAGTACTTTTACTGGATGAATCTTCCGAAAGATCCTTTATGAAATTTTGCGAAACACAGCTTCACTAGCTTTTATTATTTCTGTAGGGCTAGTTGATGTAATTAAATTTTGAACTTTGCGTTTTTTGCATTTTTCACATTCCTCAAAAGAGTTTCTAGTTCTAACGACCTTTTTTTTTGAAATTTTTCTGTCCAATATGTCGGCCAACGTATAAGTTTCCTCTAACAAGGCAGAGTTTGCAGCTAAAAATCGGTTAACATGTCTAACGCTTTTCACCCACTTTTCACCAATTTTGGACAGCAAATTTTTTATGGAAGTATTAAGTTTTTCATTAGAAGCTCAAACTTATCTATAATAATTGCTCTAACCACATCAACCCTTTTTGTTTTATCCGTTTGCCGCCAAATTTCAAAAATTTGCTTTCGCGATATTAAGGAGGATATTCTGAAAATTGAAAATAATTGTATGGGTGTCGCAAAAACGCGCCAAAAGTCTTTAATATATCACAAAGCCAACACTCCACAGAATTACTTTTTATAATTTTCGAGTCGGAACTCGGCGGAACTATCTAGTTTTATTCCAGTTGAAAATTCAATAAAAAAAAATCCAGTCAAATTTTTCACGTTGAACTTAAGAAACTATAAAAAAAATTATTTAATGGACCACTTAACTTCTGGACCCTTTTTGTATTACCCACAAATAATTCTATTCAAGAAAAAAAACATTATTCCAAAAGACGCACCGTTACACTTTTTATAGCTAAACGAAATTGCACAAAAAACACCTTTTATTTGCTGTCGCTAAGTGGCTTTCATAAACTACTAACTTTAAAGCTTAATATTTTCTTACCAATGAAAGAAATTAAAAAATAAAACATGAATTACAGTTACCTACTATATTGATAAGTAAGCCACATCATTTTGAAACGGTTCGCTTGACTTTGATTTTTGTATTTTGTCCCGCTAGATTGGTGAATCCGACCACTGTGCAGCGGTTGCGAAGCGAACCTATTATGCCAAAGGCACTACAATTTACTATGGGAATTTTATGCGAAAAAATTTAACGCACACGATTTCGTAAAGAAATTTTTATACAGTATTTTATGATTACATAAAAAAGATACGAATTTTAAAAGCATATGTTGCCGGGATTATATGAATTTTTTCATTTTTTCAAATTATAATTAAATCCATCCGAAAAACCAAACACAATTAGAATTTCAATTCCATGTAACTCCAAACAGCTGTCATCATCCTGTCACATTAATTTATTAAAAATATCATTTTCACTTTTTTGTTCTGAATTGAAAACCCTCCTTTAATGACTCTAATATGGCAAACAAACATAACAAAAAAAAAAACAAAAATGTTAAAATGTTAAAATAAAATATTCCACCAGAAAAATGTTGTCGCATACAAAAGACATCATACAACATTTGTGTCTGCTTCCGTATCCGTTTTAATTTTTCCAAATTCTTTTGTTCCATTTTCTCACTTTAATATTACATGCGGATGTGGTAATAGAGGTCGGTCAGTGTGGTGATAGCACAAGTTGTTAAAATTCACCATACGCACATTCACACAGTAGGCAGGAATTTTTTTTTGTGTGTGTATGTATTTCATTCAAAAGCATTATTCTGGCATGTAAGTAAACTGAGTCCTTTCGAGCTTACATAACACGAAACATCCGCACACATAACTGTCGAGCAATTGTCATTGGCAATTAGTTCCGGAGCCAGTGAACCAAGGGTGTGTAAGGATCCGGCTGTAAAAAGAGCATTTGTTCCATTTGGTACAGAGTAAAGGACTATTCACATGAGAGCGACCAACGACCAACGAATAAAAAAACAAATGGGATTTAAAACATATCTAAGCCTAAATTCTCCACAAAAACTTTACAAAAGGGTAGGAATCTAGTTTAATTTTATGTTAATTTATTAAAATTTGCGTTGTAATTCCTAAAATGAGAGAAATTTGAGAAAATAAATTGGTCGTCGCGAATTGCAATATGACTGCTACGACCAATCTATTTTCTCAAATTTCTCTCATTTTAGCAATTACAACGCAAATTTTAATAAATTAACATTAAATTAAACTAGATTCCTACCCTTTTGTAAAGTTTTTGTGAAGAATTTAGGCTTATATCTGCTTTAAATCCCATTTGTTTTTTTATTCGTTGGTCGTTGGTCGCTCTCATGTGAATAATCCTTAAGGCAGTTTCATTTTGACGGGAGGGTATGTCTATGTACATACGAGTAAACATACGAGTATACTCGTATTTGGGGGGTTCTACATATTTGTAGGGATGTTAACATTTTTTTGCTGACAATATCGCACATATCCTGTGAAATGAATGCTGTGCCCTTGTACTTGTTTGAGGAAGAGAAATTGTTTGCAAGGTTATGGTTGAAGGGAGGCTGCATTACCGTTGTGCTGATATGCCTTGTAGTGGCACGTTTGATAGGGCAAAGTTGGAAGAAATCAGAAGAATCTATTCGAAATATAGGTTGAAAGGCATAGACAGGACAATTTCAGAATATAAATCTCCATTGTTAAGCCTTTTAGTTATTCAAAATATTAGTCCAACAAACTTTAGACTTCAAGATCATTTTATTAATAATTACTGATTTCAAGACTGACGTGGCCCACTGTATTCCATCGCCACTGTACAATGGCATAAATAATTGAGTGGAACTTTTTGCTCGACACGACAAATTTTTCAGTATTTACATAACTCCTCGATATTGCTGACATTCATACATTATTTACCTTACAGCATCTACACACAAGTGTATTATTTTTACAGGACTATTATTATTACCATTTCTATATCTGTGTATAAGTATGTTTCTGTAGGCATTCAGTTTGTGGTGTTATTGTTTGCTTATGTGCTGCTGTAATGGTCCTTTTTTGGGCTCCAAAGTGTGGTTCTTCAACTGTACGTGATTATGGTTTTGTTTGTTGTAATTTTAATGGATATTTTGGATACAAAATTGACTTCGACTTTTAATGATAAGAATTTATTGACATTAAATGAATATTTCAGTTAGAATACCATTACGAAGGAGTTCATTAAGAAGTCGTAAAAGAAATCTTTTAACTTATCTAATATACAACTTTTGAGATTTCCAGTTCTTTTGAATTGATCTAAGAATTAAATAATTTTTAGAATTGTTGCTTACCACTGACCCTGACAAATACACTACAAATATTATTATCCCCAGTAGGCACATCGCACCATTGTGTCATATCAGCAAATTTTTCGTGTCAATAAGAAATAAAGAAATTTGTTGGAGAAAAAATTCCTAAGAGAACCGTTTGGCAATACGAGAAAGCCAACTGGGACGGTCTCAACGATTTCTTAAGGAACTTTAACTGGTCGTTATGCTTCCAGGATAGTGACGTGGCTTTCAGTACAAATATGATTACAAATTTAATTCTTCTCGGAATGAGAAATTTTATTCCAAATACGGAAAAATCTATCAAACCGAAAGAGAACTTATGGTTTGATTGAGCTGTAAAGAGGCTATTAAGGTCAGAGAAGTATGTTTCCGATGTAATAAAGCCAACCCTACTATGGAAAACCGGGATAAAATCAAACAAGCTAGACCTTAAAATGCTTTTAACATTTTTTGAACGATTTGCTTGTAGTTAGGTTCTTCGTTATTGCCTACAAACTTTTCTATGACCTCTTTAAAGTTAATCCACCCTTCTCTTTGAGGATCCGTCATCGTTGTGATGAATTGTGGATCAGCCATAAGTCTTCTAATACCTGGTCCAACGAAAACACCTTCCTTCAACTTTACCTCCGACAGGCCGGAAAACTTTGAGATTAAGTATTTGAAGCAATTTCCAACTCTTGAAGTGACTTTACTAATTGCTTCATCAATCCCAGCTTTATGTGAAGCGGTGGTAGAAGAACTTTATGAGGATGCACCAAAGTTTCATGCAGGACGTTCTTTTCGCCAACTTTAAGCTCCCTCGGAGGCCAACACTTTTTGGTCCAGCGATTTGCTCTGTCTCTACTATCCCATAGATATTTGTATTTTAATTTGCAAAGAACCAATTCCAAGTTCTTGTAGGTTTCCTCGAGGTGTACGGAATGACCGACAGGAATGGAAGCATAGAAACCGCCATTGTGAAGCAGAACTGCTTTAAGGCTTCTTTTTGAAGAATCTATGAAAATACGCCACTGTGCTGAGTCGTATGAGATCTTAAATGTATCCATTAAACCTTCAATATTGGTACAATAAACCAACTCGTCCTCTTGGGCAAAGTAGGAAGAGAACTGCTTCTCGATATCTAAACCAGGAGAAAGGATACTTCCGGCAAAAGTAAGTTCCTGCTTTTGAGCCTTGATCCAAGCAGCTCAGCAGCATTTTTGGGAAGATTAAAGTCTCTTAACAAATCATTTAGCTCGCGCTGGGAAAAAAATTTCGGACTGCTGTCATCTTGAAATTCAAAACTTGGCTTGTCACTGGGTTCGGGTACAGCACCACCTTCGTCAGAACTTGGAATCTCTTCCAAGGTAGCAGGGGCCTTTGGCACTGGTATTTCGGTCCCATGAGGGATAGAACGAATAGCTGATTGCAGATTGGGGTATGAAATTGACTGCTTCCGTTTTGAATTATATCCTTTCACTTTACACGAGCAAAAGTAACAATCATCACTATGGTTCTATTACTCGGGCCATACCATATGAATCGCATATCTGAAAGCTTTTTTCTTGCCCTTAAACAAATTTCGTAGGTCGTCAGTACATTGTTTACAGACTTTATGAGGTGCCCAAACTTTATTCTGGTCTCCAAGTTTCAAGCCAAAATACGCGAAGTATAGACTTTTTTTACAAAGTCCGTAATATTAAGTTGTTGCTTTAATACCAAATATTCGCCACAAATATAACAGAAACTGTCAGACGAATTCACACACTTCCGCACAGACGACATTGCACTATATTGAACCAAGATCTATAAAAAAATGACGAGTTCATACGTTTTGCAAACTAACCTTACGTTCTGGAGTTTTGAGTATTTGAGTATTTTTTTAGTTTTTAGAACACCTAAATATATAGAAATCAGTTGAAAACATCCAGACAGCATTTTTGTTGCAGACCTGTGTTATTATTTAGTTTAAAAATTTGGAGAGATTTTCTTAGTAAGATTAAGTTAATCTGGTTTATCGTTTTAATTTGGAAACCCGTTTAGTTATAACAAGAAAACCATTAGTTAAATTTAACCAAGAAGATTGTTTAATACTAAATAACAAATGTGTTAAATTAATTGAGTGTAGTTATTTGAGTTAAACTCTTTACTCGGTTAAGTTAAACCATCTTGGAAATTTTGAATAAAAGCCTAGTTTGTCGATTGATATAACAACGTTTTTCGTTTAAACTAACATTGTTTCTTCTTTATTCTGAACAATGTTATTTAAACCAGTTAACTACGATACTTTTAAAAATATACACTAGTTACTTAGTTTTTACCCGAGATTACGATATTTTTAAACCAATTTTTTATCACACACAGAAAAATGCTCTCGGTTAGATTCTATTTTCTGTGCATACAACGATTTAAAATTTTTGCTCTTGCATCAATTCATATTTGCTTAAGAAATTCCATGACATTTTCTTCTTAGCTGGAACTACTTAAGGTATTGTTTTCTCTATTTTAAAAATAAATTTTATTTTTCTTACCATTTTCTCTAATAACATTTAAGTAGCTACATATCTCTTAAATTTTTTTAAGTTAAAAATAACGTACATCTTTTGGGTCTTTGACACTTCCAGATGACAAAAAAAAGCTCGGTTTACTTGGTTTTTTGCACGAAGTGTTATTGTTTTAGGTATGTTCAAAAGTTATTAAATTTATTTAAAAAAAATAGCCTTATCATTATATTAAAGGGTTTTTTAATATGGATTTCTGCAATATTGGGGTTTCATCTGTCATTTATTTTATTCTTTCTTGCAAATTAACATGGTGAGTAATAGCAAATGATTAAATTGTTTAAAGAAAGAGGGTCTTCTGTTGGAGCAACATTTCGTATCTTTGTTATGTGCTTTTTGCTTTCCAGCCGAGGTTCTGTTCGCCGGTCTCGCCAGGGTCGTCCTGAAGAAAACACGAAACTTTAGAGCAAAAGGTCTTCAAACCTTATTACAAAATCTTTATTGAAAGTAACTCTTAAATCCTTAAATCACAATATTCTGCTACTAGTACTTCCTTTAATTCGGGTAGTTGAATGATTCACGGGCATCAGCTCTTCTGGATTCTGGTTTTGCTGTCTCGTATCGGCTGTACTGGTTGCTGATGATTCGGATCTAGTACTTGATTACGGGTATTCTGGTTTCCGGTAACTCGGCTCCGAACTGGTCCTATAATTCGGATGTCGGGCTTATGACTTAATCGGCAGAAACGACGCTCATGGTGGCACTAAACAGCAGGCTAAACGCTCTGGTAGATCAGCAGGTACCGAAGCCCCTGGTGGCAATTAGGACGTTGAACTTCGAACTAACACCTCTTACCACTGATGGGAGGAAGCCTTAATAAGAAATAGCTGGACAATCTCACCTACCTAACTTGTCTTTCCACGAAACCCCTTACCACTGGTGGGGGAAGCTCTGCAAAACCAAGGAAAGCTAAATGAACAATTCGTCCGCACTTGTCTACGACTGGATTTCAAATGACTGATACAACCAATTTATTGTGCCGCCTGACTGTGTGTATGATCGAAAGGGTACTTTTCGTTCACCCAAGTAGGCCTCATGATGATTTTTTAGTAAAAACTGAATGTGAACTATGAAAGCGGTGAAAGAAAAATATTATTGTGTTTGATTTTACTGTGACCGTGACGTCATGTTTCCATGGTGCTTGTGAATCAAAATCGGTAAATTACAATTTTACTTGTAAGAGCAAAATAACATGAAGTAGAAGTAGAGAAGCATGGAACGCTTCGTTACATCTTTCGTTCATTTTTCAGGACCATTAGCAACGTGCTAGATATATTCGAGTTGTTCAGTGAACAATCCGACAACATTCGTCTAACAACCGAACGCAATATCTACGCAAAATATTGCCACTGTCCGTAAGAGTGTGCAGGAGAATCCAAAGAAGTCAATTCCAACCTTGTCAATTTTTCGTCATAACTTGTACCCACAACCGTACAAACTACAACTGGCCCAGCAGCTCGAAGTAAACGACAGTGAAGAGTGTTTGTTTATTGGGCTCTCGAACAGTTGGAAGTTGAGGGTTCGTCAACAAGCATAATTGTCTAATTTAGCACGAACCCTATGCACACGAGATTCAACACATTGTAATGCATTCAGACAAAGTCAATTTATGGTGTGGATTTCGGGCTGGCGGCATTATCAGTCCATATTTTTAGACTTCTTCTTGTAAGGTTTGCTTATGCTTAAGTCACAGGTCTGTGCTAATAAACCACAAGCCGCCTCTGCCTAATAGCCAACATAATCAATTTCAATGGAAAATTGGACGAAAACCCTTTAGAACTGGTAACTGCTCCGCAACCAATTTAATTCTTGAAATTTTCTCATAAACGGTTTCATCGATCTTTATTAAATTTCCTACCAGTGATATCCTACAAAAAGTAGATTTCCACTTGTTTCTTAAGCAATCACTTTGACAACACATTGTGGCTAAAACCATCACCCACCCTGTGGTGTCAAACTGTGTCTTTCAAAGACAGTTGGAAACCAAGTATAAAAAGCCTTAAAATATTCAAAAAATTTGTTACAATAAATGTAAACAGATCTCACAAGTCTTACAGTAAACAACATAATCGTAAGCTTATGTGATTTATGTACATACGTTTCTTGGGTCCTGTTTAATTCGACACAAATGTGTTCTTCCTAAATTGCACTGGGTAAAATGTAAATACCAATATTCTTAAACATATTTTTTTTTTGAGTTAAAATTTAACTTCGAAACATTGTGTTCATCATTCAATGTATTCCCCAACCGTTCTCAAGAAAACGAAAAACTACGCAAAGCTAATTTGTATTCATGAGATGAAATTTGTGTTTCTGTTTAACTATATACCTAGAAACGTGTGACCTTAAACTATAATTTTCGTATTCTTAAAGACTTTTTAAAAACAATTCTCCAAATGAAAACTTCACTCAATA
This sequence comes from Philhelius festivus, assembly GCA_963931855.1. Taxonomy (NCBI): domain Eukaryota; kingdom Metazoa; phylum Arthropoda; class Insecta; order Diptera; family Syrphidae; genus Philhelius; species Philhelius festivus. The sequence goes on along the minus strand of OZ007554.1, from coordinate 71,356,558 downwards.
ACCACTTCGGTACTTTCATGAAACCATTGAAGCATCACCCAAGATTTATTGTTTTCCTTCTTTCATTTTATTTGTGTATGCAATCTATTTGAGGATTCCCGGTCCACTCGTCATATTTTCAACTATAAAAGTATTATTACCAGAGAAAGCAGTCCAATTAATACTCTGAATGATTTATTGTCTAGAGGGTGTACTTTTGTCCATTAAAATTTCCAATTCACCTAGATAGCAATCCTCCATATTGTAACTTACCTATGTCGGTACACTCTATCTACAGGGTGTTATTGAAATATTGTTTATTTGTTTATTTATTGATTAACTTTATTAAAATTATAAAATTGAGGACAAAAATTCGAATAATAAAATCAAAATTTCATCGCTTTATATCTATTGTGATGATTTATTTCTTCAAAAATTTAAATATAAAGGGTTTTTCAATTAGATCAAAACGATGTTCAAATAGAATAAAACAAGCTGTTAGCAACATTTTCTTTTATTTGGCCCATGTATGCCATTATGTATAAAATACGACATTGTTCAAATGCCCACCTCGGCTTCTTACGGTGGCACGGACCCGAGTGGTTCAATTTTCAATCACTCTTCCGCAAAGATCAGGCTGAATTTGAGCGACTTCTTGTGTTATGTTCACCTTAAGGCACAGATCGATTGTGATTTATTTGCATAGACCTGTAATTTTAGGGAACTGCACCAGAAAAAGGCCAGTCGGATCAAATCGAATGACCTTGGTGGAAAATTCACGTAACCTCTAGCAGAGGTCAGAATGTCAATCGTTGTGTACGTACGCTGTATGGTTCGTAGTGCCGTCCTGTTTAAAAAACATTGAGCCATAATAAATTGCTTATCATCGTTCTATAGCGCTCGCCATTAACGGTGAGGCCTCACCAACGTGCGTCGTTTTCGAAAAAGTACGGACTAATAACACCACCAGTTCCGGCTCAAAATCCACACCTATACAAAATATACTCGTATTAATAAATCAGTTTGATTCAGGACCTTGTGACCTACAACTTTCAAACATTCCTTTTTTTATAATTTAAACTAGGTCAGGTTAGGTTAGGTTGTTGGGCTGACAATTGATGTTGTTGTCGTCACACTTAGATCAATGTAGATCCATTGTGTTACCCGTGAGTGTAATCACTCTTTTCTGATAAAACCTATGTATTCTATTAATCCTATTAATCAGTCAAGCCATTTTGAGGCATTGACGAGTTCAATATGTGAATTCCTGAAATATTAGAAAGATCTTCTAGATTGTCAAAGAAGTAGCTACCAAGCCATTTCCTTCTCTGGTGGCATAGTGAGGGGCAATGACAGAGAAAGTGTGATGTGTCTTCATGTACCTCTTCATAACCACATCTTCTGCATAGGTCATCTGCACTGAGTTTTGTTTTGAATTTATGATATTTCAGAGTAAATTATGTCCGGTGATTATGCTCGTAAGAGTGCGAAGGGACTTCTTAATAAGTTGCATAATTTTGTCGGTCCTCTGCTTGTTAAAGCAAGGTCATATTTTCCTAGTAGTATCACAGGTGTCAAGTAGACTCCACCTTTCATTGGATTTCGTTAGAATTATATCTTAAATTTTCTGTTTAATGTTGCAGAGTGGGATACTTACCATCTCTGCTTGACTAGCGTCAAGCGCTGATCCCTGTCTTGCCAACTCATCGGCATTTTCATTATACCTGGTATGGCGCTGTGTCCCGGTACCCAGCAGAGTCTATAATATTGTGCTGAGTGCCAAGAACCTTAAGCTCTTCGCGGCAGCAAGAGATAAGCTTCGATTTTATAACAGTGGCAGAAATCGCTTTTATTGCTGCTTGGCTGTCAATATAAAAGGTGATATCAGCCCGCGGTATCGCCATCATTGATACCTGTTTAGCAGCTGTTGTCACTGCCAGGACCTCCGCTTGGAAGACACTACTTTAATCTGGGAGCCTAAGTGAGTTGTTTAGCTCAAGAGGTTCTGAGAAAAAGCCTGCACCAACACCTGTGTCCATTTTGGAGCCATCAGTATAGATTGCTATTTCTGATTCACTGGTGTAGGGTTGATTGTTCAGCCATTCTTCTCTGCTTGGAAAGGCAGTTTGGAATGGTTTATAAAAGTTAAGCTCGGGTGTTGTATAATCTGTAATGATGCTATCACCCAAGTATTTCTGAAGAATTTGAGCATGTCCTATTGCGCTGTTTCTCCAGGTATTAGTCTGGCTAAGTCTTAAGGCGCTATATGCTGCGCATTCTTGTACGAAAAGATCTAGGGGTTCCAGGTTGAGTATTGCCTCTAACCCTGCAGTTGGAGTGGCAAGTCTCTGTACTTTTGTCAGAGTTTTGAGGTTCGTGCTTTTTTCGATTGCATTCCACCAGACCAAATTACCATAAGTTAGTATTGGTCTGATTATCGCCAAATACATCCACCTTATAATTTTTGGGCTAGGTCTCCAGGATTTCCCAAAGATTCTGTTAAAGGAGTAGAATGCAGTCATTCTTTTTTTAGTTCTTTCCTTAGTGTTAAGACTCCAGTTTAATTTCCTATCTCGAATCACACCAAGATACTTTGCATGATCTGAAATCTTCAGCGGGGTGCCTTCAATTGAAGGTATTCTGAAGCTTACTATTTTTTTTTTTTTTTGTAAAAAGGACTAATTCTGTTTTTGACAGGTTAACCATCAGGCGGCACTTTCTAGTCTATCTACTAACCTTAGAAAGGGCGTATTCGATCTGTTCGCTGATAGTGGGTAAGAATTTACCTGTCGCTAATAACGTAAGATCGTCCGCGTATGCTACTACCCTTACTCCACAATGTTTCAGAATGAGGAGGATTGTGTTCATAACCAGCACCCAAAGGAGTGGTGAGAGAACTCCCCCCTCTGGAGTGACCCTAAATGTGCATACTCTCATCTGTATCCCTGCCAGTTCCGAGTTAATTTGCCTGTTCTTTAACATGCACATAACACAACCTATTATCGATTTTCTTGTCTACTAGAGCTGCCTTTACTGCTTTATTGTTCACGTTATTGAAAGCTCCTTCAATATCAAGAACCGCAGCAGGGGTATATTCTTTGTCGCTCAGTGTCTTCTCAATCGTGCTAACGACGCTGTGAATTGCAGTTTCTACATATATATTTTTCAGGAGCGGTATTATTTGGATTTCGCTTTTCTGTAGCATCATTGGGAAAATGCTATCAAGGCCAGGGGATTAATACGGAAAAAAGGAATGGATTGCCCATCTGATCTTTTCATCCGTTATTATATCCGATGGTACAATGTTTCCGGGTTGTTGTCATTTGACCCGCAACTCGGGAAGTGAGTATTTATCAGGTGCTCAAAAGTCTCATTGCAGGATTCAGTCCAGCACCCAGTGGGCATTTTAAGAGATCCCAGAGGGATTGAATCCTTGGAAAGAATTTTTCTTAGCCTAGTCGATTCGTTTGTACCTTCGATTTCACTGCAAAAAGTTCTCCGTGAGCTACGTTTCGCTCGTTGCGTTTCTGCTTTAAATTTTCGCTGACTGGTTTTAGATACTTCCCAGTCATTATCATTTCTAGTGTTTTTGGCAACATTGAAAAGTTTTCTCGTTTCTTTTCACAAGTTATCGAGTTCTACAGTCCACCAGGGTGGTTTCTTTTTTCCCTTCCCTGTATGTTGCAGTGGACAACCTTTCTCAAAAGCGTTACTTAGAATCACCCTGATTTCTTCAGCAAATTCAAACTAGCTCAAAGGCTTTTTAAGAGACCCTTATAATGTTAAACACAGCACGAATGATTGGGAAATTTGGGGTTGGAGAGAAAGGAGGTGTCGATGAGCATTGAATGTTTTCAAATTTAAATGGCAAAGGAAAACCGTACCGGGTAAATTATTTTTTATTTTATTTTTTTATTTTTTTCACGACAGGGGAGATACTCCTGGAGGATATGTAAATTCCTCGCAACAGGCATCAACGAAAACCTTTTTTGCAGCTGCTGAGAATCGAAGCCAAGACCTTCTGCATGAAAGTCCGACGTACTAACCATTATTGCAAGGGGTACCACGTACCACACCAAACAGTAACTTTTTAAGGATGCATTGTCACCCGGTGAAGTTCGTGTAGGTTGGTGTCGTCCCATATACACTAATTTTGTTTTTTAACACAGCCATTCATCCAAAAACTGCCCCCTGTCGCTAAAGGTGATTTTTCTGATAAATTGGGGTCCTCTTCAAAACACTCCGAAGACCAGTTGGCTAGTCAAATCCCTAAGCGGGAGACACGATTGAGTAAAACGTCCAAATGATATAACTATATTATTAAAATATGTTCATTAGTAAGAACGTTGCGCCGTTTACTGATATGTTGACACTTCTGTGTAAACTCTCCAACGTTTGGTTGTTCAATCATAGACGACTTATTTGGTAAGCCAACACCTGTAATTCAAAGAAACGTCAGATCGGTATAGAAACAGAGGCATTCAATTATTCAAGCTCGCCCTTTTGTAGACTTTAACATGGCAAATTGTGAGTCGGCACTTGAACCTTATAAGATCTAATTTTCCCAGAACCTCAAAGTCAATGATCATCTACAATGCCGTTTGGTTACCCAATTTTGGGTGAAAATCATTTTTAGCTTAGAGGTCGAATTTTTTAATAAATTTCTGTGTCAAATAGCAAAATTTAATCATGTTTGATGACGCCAGGTGAAAATATGTATCCACAAAAAGTTACTGTTTGGTGGAGATGATGGGATAGAACGGCGGTGTCATTGGTCCGTACTGCTTTGAAAAATAATGTTGGTAAGATCATCACCGAAAACATCAAGCTCTACAGATCAATAAGATCTAGTTTATTCTGGTCCAAACTAAACTTTATAGACGTGGACGACATGTGGTTCCAGCAGGACGGTAGAGTGCACAACATCTCATAGAGAACTTGAACCTAGTGACTTACAACTCTCAAGGTCTCAACCATTCCATTTACAGCAAAAATTGAGAGAACTTTCTGCTGGCTGCGAACGGCTAAGATGAAAAGAACTTTTCATGGCTGGATTTACTCTTGGAAGATTAATCACTTCATCGCCAGAGAATTTTTATTTTTTCAAACCTGTTGGCAATTCTTTTCAAAATGTCAAAAAGCCCTTTGTAGTGAGTGTTTAAATAAAAGAACTTTGGTGTAAAATTCTCTAAATATTGAGATATAAGCGAAAACACCCTACGCCAATCTATCGGAACGCAAGAAATCTGTACCAAAAAGTCTGTTTGAATGAATTTACCCACACGCAACGGAAACTATTAAATAAAGAAATGAATAAATCCCCAAAATAGATTTGCGACTTATGGTCCTCTAAAATAGGATGAAAGTCCAGTCCAAAAAGAAGGAAGGAAGAAGGAAGTCCAAGGGGGACACTAGAGTGGAGTATTTCAGTAATAATCTCCTTGATTTAACATTAAAATTTTAGACGAGTTTACTGAGCTATGACTACACATCAGAAATAAATTATTCTAGTACAAGTACTATTTTTTACGTTGAGAAACCGTTGTTAGTTTACCTATCTTTAACATATATTTTCTATTAAATCGCTACCACCCTGTTAAATCCTGATTATTTACAAAATATTTCCACACAATAAACAAAGCATTACCCAAACTGAAGGTAAGTTGTTGTTCATAGCAGGAGCTGAAAGTGGAATTTTCTGTACCACGAAATATTGCAGTAAATGATGACGTTTCCGTTTTATTTATTTTTATTCTTGCATTTCATGTAGTACTGCAGATTTTGCACTCTAATTCCCAAACAGGAAAGCAATAAATCCATGAGAATAGGTACACCTAAGTGGAAACATGAATTTTAAGTAATGTTTAGATAGGTAGACTGTTGTGTATTTTGAAATTAAAATGCACCAGTGCTTTCCACGAAGTATTTCTTGATAGCTAAATTCGTGTTGCAATCTTAATTAAAATATCCAAATCGATTTTCATGAATACATTATCTACTTCAGTTGTTGTTGGTATTTGAATAAATTTTCCCGGAAATAGTCGTTTTGTCCGCGTGTTGGTATCATTTTCATGGTTTTGAAGATATGAACGAAAATGATTGGACCAGGAATACTTCCTTGCGGAACACCATCATCAAATTCTCTAAACCTATAGCATTTGTTGTCTTGTTTAAGTGGCAATAAGTAACTAACAGAGGATAATCTATTTTCATTGAATTTCTTCTAAAGTATGTGTTCCGAGAAAATTGGCCATAACTTAAACATCTCCTTACTATCATTACTTTCCGCAATCGACCACAAAGTTGTCTAAATTTGGCTCAAATTCATATGGTATGGGGAGAAGTTTTATATTTATACCTAAAGCGGCCAAATGTTCCCATCATCATCATCATCATCGGCTCGACAACCGGGTTCCGGTTCTGGCCTCTTTCAACAAGTCTCTCCACCTATCCCGGTCTCTAGCCGACGCCATTCAGTTGCGCACCCCAAGGCTTCGGGCGTCCTGGTCTACGCCATCTCTCCAGCGCAAGCATGGTCTACCACGCTGTCGTCTACCATAGAATGTACCACAAAGAACTTTCCGAGCAGGTTCCTCTTCGCTCATGCGAGCTAGGTGCCCTGCCCACCGGAGTCTACCGAGCTTAATTTTTGTCACGATATCTGCTTCAAGGTAGATTGCGTACAGTTCATGATTGTACCGTCTCCGGAATCGTCCTTCCTCACATACGGGGCCAACAATTCTCCTTAAGACTTTTCTCTCGAACGCAGCTAAGAGGTCGGAGTGCCTTTTGCTAAGCACCCAAGTCTCGGATCCATATGTGAGTACTGGCAGGACCATGGTCCTGTACAGCAGCAGTTTTGAAGTTATGGTGAGATTTCTGGATTTGAATAAGAGCTTTGACAGACTATAGTAGGCTCTGTTGGATTTGAGAAGCCGCCCGCGTATTTCTTCTTCTATATTGTTATCGGCTGCTACTATTGACCCAAGGTATTTAAAGGATTGCACCACTTCAAATTCGTGCTCCGCAACCTTGATTGTTTGACCAACTGTTCCTCTCGCATTCGACGCCACCATGTACTTTGTTTTACCTTCACTAATGTGCAGCCCCAGATTTTGTGCCGCCTGCTCGATCTGGATGAAGGAAATGTGTACAGCTTGTTCGGTTCTTCTGATGATGTCGATGTCGTCTGCGTAAGCCAGTAACTGGCTGGACCTGTTGACGATGGTCCCTCTTGTTGCCGTGCCAGAGTCACGGATTGCTTTCTCCAACGCCAGGTTGATGAGGAGGCAGGCCAAACCGTCCCCTTGTCGGAGTTCATTAAAGATTTTGATTGGTCTGGATAGCAATCCGGCTATTTTTAGTTGGCTTGTTACGTTGGTCATGGTCAACCATAACATCAACATAGTCGTGTCAATTTATTTGGGATGCCGAATTCTCTCATGGCTTTGTAAAGTTCTACCCTGGCTATGCTATTATAGGTGGCCTTAAAGTCTTTAAACAGATGGTATGTTGGGATGTTAAATTCTAGACATTTTTCCATGGCCCGCCTAAGGGTAAAGATCTGATCAGTTGTTGATTTGCCTGGAATGAAACCACACTGATATTGTCCGATGACGGTTTTAGCGTATGGGGTTATCCGGTCTTGTAGGATAGAGGAGAGTATCTTATAGGCGGTACTCAACAACGTGATACCTCTATAATTGCTGCATGTTGTGACATCCCCCTTCTTATGTATGGGGCATATTATACCCTTTCGCCAGTCTTCTGGCATTTCTTCTTCCCATACGTGCACTATAATATCATGAATTTCTTGACGTAAGGCTGGCCCGGCCCGCCGTTATGAAATAATTCGGCTGGTATGCCATCGGCTCCCGGGGCTTCGTTCTGTTTAAGCCGGCCTATAGCCTTCTCAACCTCTTCTATACTTGGTGGCGGCAACATGGGGTATTCTTCTTGAAGTAGTGGAGCCTCCACTTCTGCAGTGAGCTCACCATTTAGCAATTCATTAAATTCACTTCCTATCGCTCCAGTATGCTTTCAGGATCAGTGATCAGTGATCCCTCTCCGTCCTTGCAGTATGTGCAGCGTAGTGTGTACTGCGTCATGTTTTGGACGGATTGGTAGAACTTCCGCGCCTGGTGCGGATCTCGCTCTCGGCTATTTTCTATTTCACAGATTAGGTTTTTCTCCCAGGCTGATTTTTTTTGTCTGTGAAGCCGTTTTTCAATTCTTCTGAGCTCTTTATATTCTTCTTCGCGTGCCCGCGTTCTATGAGATTGTTGTATTGCTCGGTACGCAACATTCTTACGTTCAGTCGCTAGCTTGCATTCATCATCAAACCAGTCGTTCTGATTTTTACGACTACTGCATAAGATGAAGTTGGCAGTACTAATGACAGTATTCTTAAGGCGAGGCGTGTCTACTTCTCATTTACGCCCAGCATACTGGCACCAGGTCTTACTCTCCCTAAATCAAATGATTATAGGGCGAGTCCTTACGCCAAAGATGTTACTGGTGTTTTCATTGCGCAGGGCAGCCGTGTTGATTCAAACCTGATCGGCGGATGCAATACGTCTTCGCAAGGCAATCCGCCCTCGGAAAACCATACCAACAAGATAGTGATCCGAGTCGATATTGGCACCTCGGTACGTTCGTACCGTCATTAAGTTCGAGTAGTGGCGACCGACGGTCTATCAACACGTGGTCTATTCGGTTACGAGTGACTCCATCAGGTGTTACCCAGGTGGCTTTGTAGATATCTTTACGCGGGAACCTGGTACTCGCAACGACCATGTTTTTCGATGCTGCCAATTCTAAGACTCGAAGTCCATTGTAATGTCTGAATACCGGCTCCCGACCTATTTTTGCGTTCAAATCCCCAAGGATGATTTTAACATCATACCTTGAACAGGCATTGAGGGCCCTCTCGACTTGTTCGTAGTAAGTCTCTTTTTCTTCGTCTGAGGACTCCTCCGAAGGTCCGTGAACGTTAATGAGGCTGATGTTCGTAAATTTGCCTCGCACGCGAAGGATGCATAGCCTTTCGCTTATAGCGTTAAAGCCGATGATGGTAGACTTCATTTTTTCGCTGACTAGAAAGCCTACTCCGAGCACATGGTGCTTTGTATGACAGCTGTAGTATATGTCATATTATTTCTTCTGTAGAACACCATTTCCTGTCCATCTGATTTTTTGAAGATCTGTTATGTCAGTTTTATATTTTGACAGGGCATCGGCTAGCTGCTGAGCAGCTCGAGCTCTATACAGCGATCGTACGTTCCATAAGAAAATTCGTAAATCGTTTTTCAGTTTTCGTACATTTCCGAGGCTTGTTGTCGGTCTCGTAATTCATTAAGTTTTATGGGACAGGGAATTAACCTGTCACCAACCTGAGGAACCAGCCTGATCATATTAGCCAAACCTTTTTAAAGGCTTGTTTCTAGCGGCCGCCACGGAGAGGCTTTGATCAGACTTCCACCAGTCCCGAATAGTTACGGCACGAGCATGTTTTCGTATGCTACATGTTATTCCCCCTATTCGTCTGATCTCTGATGTTCCCATGTAGAACCAAAATATGTTTTCTCAGACCTATTAGTCTTTCATCATTCCTTCTCGAAATATTTGAGCGAGTGATTAAGTACAAACATTGACACTAGACTTTTTTCTTGCTGCTTACGTCCACTCTGTTAAGTACAGCCCACCAAATTTTGCCTAAAAAATGTGAATATACTGATATTTCAGAATTTTGTCTTCAGGGTTATAACTTATTAGTACTACTTTTCTTCTTACCCTACGGTCTTGCCTTATGCATCTGGAATTATGATCCTTACCAGCTTCAGTATAGCCGATGTTCTAATATGAACTTTAATGTCATGTGTCTTTAAATATCTGGCAGTAAATCATCCACGCTTGCTTCATGTACAGAAGGCTAAGTTTAGATAGCAATTTGACTTTTAATGAACTTGATGCGTTATAATATGACTCTATATTAAGAACTGTCAGCGATTTGCCCCATACTCAAATCTTTGTTTCGGATGATTTCAATGTTCATAATTCTTTCTGGCTTCGATATTCTGTCCATACAGCAGGATCTTTGTTGAGTTTAACCAATAAACTCAGCTTGTAAATGAGCCCACTCACATACCTCACCTTGCAAGTTATTCCGCAATTACGCTTGATCTGTTCCTCACATCTGATCCTGATAAATATATTATAAGTGTATTAGAACTTCAAGGCAAGTCGGACCATTGCATCATATCAGCAGATTTCCAATGCTCCAACAGTTAAGGAAACAATTAAAAAGAGAACTGTTTAGCAATGTGAGAAAGCCAATTGGGACGGTTTAAGAAACTTCTTTAGAAACTTTTAATGGTCAATATGTTTCATCGATATTGACATCGATTCCCGCGCTAATATGATATCAGGCAATATTCTCAATGGAATAAAGACTTCTATCCCTAACAGGTCAAAAGCAGTTAGTTTCAAAATGAATTCTTAGTAAGACCTTGGTACGAAATAGGTGATCAGGTTGAGAGAGTTAAGCATTCAATGCTTCAAAATAAAACCCTCTGAGAAAAAACCGGTAGAAATACAACCAAGCTAAGAATACCTTCACTGCTCATATTCGAAGAACAAAATTCTTACATGTCCAAAATATACCTACCTCAAAAAAAAAACAACAATATCCAAAGATAATAACAACTTTTCGTCTTTTGTAAACAAAATTAAAAAACTCATAGCTTCTAACCCTCGTTCTCAAAAGCACTCCTTTGTCAGCTCACAAGAAAAAAGATATTTTGCTTACAACGTAGTTTGATGCAAATTCAATTTTGCCTCTTCTTGAGATCGTTTATGGTTCTATGGGTCGAAACTTCTTTTACACTCGCAGGAGCCGTCAAAGATCTTAAAATACATTAATCCCATGGTCCAGATTATATGTCCTTTAGTTCCTATGAGGTATTCTTCTACGCTGATAAAATCATTGTGTAAGCTTTTCCATCTAATATAATCTTTGAGTATATTTCTGAGTAGGTCGAACAGGGAATTTTACCAGCCAGTCCCTAAAAAACGCGTATCTTCCTCGACCAATTGCACTAACGTCATTTTCCAAGGTTATGGAATCGCTGATCAATGATCAGCTCCAGAAATATCTCGAACATCGAAAGCTTCCGCATCACCGAAGATTGGAAAAGATCCTTACATAGTTTTGGAGAAAGTGTGATTAAGCTCTCATTCTTATTCTTATTCTCTTATTCTAGATTAGAAATTGTCTTCTGGATTGGTTATGTATTTAATATTTTATTGAATGGTTTCAAGCCTAATCTCCACAAAATAAATGCTGGTGTCCCTCAGTGATCCGTTTTATATCCGACAATCTTACTCATTTTAACTTGCGACTTATAAGTATTATAAGGCAAGTTATGCATTCGTAAGAAAAATCGAACTCGAGATTTCGATCAAAGTTGACACTAAGATGATACGAGTAGTGTAACGAAGTGTTCCATGCTACTCCACTCTATACGACTTCTGCATGATACCAAGAATTGTACTTCACTCAAATTCAATTCACAAGCACCATGAGCATATGACGTCACAGGAAAATCAACTACATGAATATTTTTCGTTCACCACCTATATAGTTCACATTCAGTTTCTACTGAAAAACTATCAAGAGGACCTACTTGGGTGAACGAAAGACACCTCTTCGCTCATACATACAGTCAGGCGGCACAGTAAATTGATTGCATAAATCATAAAGTCCAGTCGTAGACAAGCAGTATAGACGAGTTGGTCATTTAGTTTTCCTTGCTTTTTGCGGAGCTTCCCCCCACCAGAGGTAAGGGGTTTCGTATGAAGACAAGTTAGGTAGGTGAGATTGTCCAGCTATTTCTTATAAAGGCTTCCCCCCACCAGCGGTAAGGGGTCTTAGTTCGAAGTTTAATGTCCTAATTGCCACCAGGGGCTTCGGTACCTGCTGATCTACACTCAAAAAATTTCGTGTGTAAATATTACTATTTTATGCGTACATTCTACGAATTTTATTCGTGGTTTTCAGCCACGAATAGAATTTTATTCGTGGTTTTCAGCCACGAATAGTATTCGTAGAATGGAGGTTTGTTAGTACATATTACTAATATTTTATTAGTATTCGTAGAAAATCAAACGTATATTGTACGAATACTATTTGTACAATGTACGAATATTATTCTAATATTTACCAATGAGATTCGTTTATTGTACGAATACCATTGGTACAATTTACGAATTTTTACCAATGCCATTCGTATATTGTACGAATATCATTGTAATATTTACTAATGCCCTTGTAATTAATTCGTAAATTATACAGCTCCATTTGTATATTGTACGAATATTATTGTAGAACTTACTACCATTAAATATGTTCTCTGAAATTTAATTAAATACCTATTGTAAGAAATTGATTCAAATTAGCTTTTTTGGCCTTTAGTCCACAAAAATTGGCGTTTCGTCCGGGTAATCTCATTGGATTTTTGTCAAAAAATTCATGTAAGATGAACTGAACTTAACAAAAATTGCGTATTGACAAGGTCCTCACAAGTCAACTGATGAGTCCATGTGAGATTACCCGGACGAAACGCCAATTTTTGTGGACTAAAGGCCAAAAAAGCTAATTTGAATCAATAATTCAACAAGTCCAATAATAGTGCTAAGTCTTCTACTTGGCTGATTTATTTCAGTAGTATATAGAGTTTGTATTATAAAAAAACCTTCATATTGTAAGAAATAATAACAAAGGATATTTATGTTGTAAGTTAAAAATAGTTTTTTAATTCATTTTATTGTCATATATATGAATAAAGTTAAAAATTAAGTAATTCATTATAAATATAATTAAAAATCAATTAAATATTTAAAAACTCCTCATTTTATGTACAAAGGGACACTGAAAATAAATTTAACATTTAAAATATTGAAAACTTCGAAAAAAAATTGTACTTACATTGAAATTCTTTTAGGAATAAAATTCCCACATATGTATGTATGCTCTGCTGCTTCTGGATGCTGTATATTAAATATAAAATAAGCTTTAAAGCATATGTATGTACATATGTCTAGGTACTTACATCATCTTTTCGAAAAAAGCAGATGTTAGTCTGATCCACCACTGCAGCACTTTATAAATAATATCACGTTTGAACGTGTTGACTAATGGAATACATTTAATTTTTAAAACTGAACACATATTATTTCTCTTACTCATGATTAGTAAATAATACTAATGCACTTCATGAAAATACGAAGTTATTAGTACATTCTACTCATAATGCGTACGGTCAACCTACGAATGAATTCTGTCTACTAATATTAGTTTTACTTAGTAAATAGTACGAATTTATTTGTAAATACTACGAATGCAAAAGATTAAAGTACGAAGTCATTCGTACGAGAAATTAACGAATGTTATTAGTTATATGTACACAATAATTCGTACAATGTACTCAAACAAATTGTTTACTTCTTGTTTACGAATGAAATTAGTGTATTAAACGAATAGATTCGTAGATAGTACGACAGTTATTATTAAAATTTTATGAATGCATTCGTAGATATACCACTATACAAATACTTCGTACATCTCACGAATATTCGTACAATGCACGAATATTTTTTTTACGAATATCATTCGTAGCCATTTTACTAATAAATTTTTTGAGTGTATCAGAGCGTTTAGCATGCTGTTTAGTGCCACCAGGGGCCTTGAACCTGCTAATCTACCAGAGCGTTTAGCCTGCTGTTTAGTGCCACCAGGGGCATTGAACCTGCCGATCTACCAGAGCGTTTAGCCTGCCGTTTAGTGCCACCAGGGGCCTTGAACCTGTTGATCTACCAGAGCGTTTAGCCTGCTGTTTAGTGCCACCAGGGGTCGAACCTGCTGATCTAAAAGAGCATTTAGCCTGCTGTTTAGTGCCACCAGGGGCCTTGAACCTGCTAATCTACCAGAGCGTTTAGCCTGCTGTTTAGTGCCACCAGGGGCATTGAACCTGCCGATCTACCAGAGCGTTTAGCCTGCCGTTTAGTGCCACCAGGGGCCTTGAACCTGCTGATCTACCAGAGCGTTTAGCCTGCTGTTTAGTGCCACCAGGGGCGTTATACCTAAGGATCCCGTCAGGAACCAGACATCCGAATGAAAGGGCCCCGTTTGAAGCCGAATTACCAGAAGCCAGAATACCCGTAATCGAGTACCAGATCCAGATCATCAGTAAGCAGTATAACTGATGCGAGGCAGCTAGACTAGAAGACAGAAGAGTTGATGTCCGTGAACCATTCCATTATCCGAATTAAGTGAAATATTAGTAGAAGAACATTGTATGTTATAGATTTAAGAGTTATTTCCAATAAAGATTTTGTAATAAGGTTTGAAGACCTTTAAATCTGGAGTTTCGTGTTTTCTTCAGGACGACCCTGGCGAGACCGACAAGCAGAACCTCGACTGGAAAGCAAAAAGCACATCACAATAGCCAAGACCAAAAAAGTTGACACTTAGATGATAAAATTGCGAAAAATGGTTATTAATGGTACCCCCCTTGGAAACATGTTTTTTTTTTTTTTTTGGATTTTCTCAAAAACTTTACAAACGATTTTTATCATTTTCTTGTGCTAAAGCTCCCCAAAACCTTGAATATACCACCGGCACACAAAAAAAATGTGTGTGATGTGCATTTGACTGGACCTACCTATGGTCATGTATTTCGACCCACAGAATCCGAATTTGAAGTCAGTTTGGCCAATATACCTCCTAGATTTCGAGAAAACTTCAAAAACCGTAAAAATAGCGAAAATCTGCAGTAAAAAAGCCCTTCAAAATATGAGTAAATTGCAAAAAACCGAGAAAAATAGCAGAATTTGCAGTTATTCTGATGATAAAATTTGTTTGATCCAATTCAAGTATGATTTTTATGTATTTTGACCCGCTGATACTAAATTGGAAGTTTTTATAGCCCATAAGCCTTGTGAAACTCGAAAAAATTGAAAAAAAATCGAAAAAAAATGTAAAAAATAATATTTATAATAATAGAAAAAAATTATTAAGCACGATTTAATATGTTTTCCGTATATTTAAATGTCAAACGTTTTGAAATCTGTAAAACAAAAATTTAGAAACAACGTAGGGTCGAAATACATAACCATAGGTAGGTAGGGTCAAATGCACATCACACTAATTTTTTTTGTGTGCCGGTGTTATAATTATTGTGTATTCAATATAATCTAAAAGATGTTAGAAATAAAATTATTTTACCTAAGAATAACGGTAGCCTAGCCATCATACAAATGTTTAAAAATGGTTTTCCAAAATCGTATTTTTCTCAAAAATGTCGTCTAGAATTTTGATAAAAATTTTTGTCTTTCGATTAAGTTTTACGATCTATAATTTAGTAAAAAGAAATTAACTAAGATATTACTGACTATAGTTGCCCCCTCCCCCCCAACGAGTTTCACCTTGTCGTGGTGGGGGGCTTACGTCTATTCTCTCGCTGCCTGTTCAGCTAAGAGATTTAGACAAACTAAGAAAACTCAAGGGAGTAGTAGGGTCATTACGGGTGTGTGTTGGTAAAATCTCCGGCTACTTACGTGGCTGGAGATTTGTAAGGTATTCTCCAGGTTTTGAAGGTCTACTAGGGAGGACTAGGGTTAAATTGTGAAGTCTATGGTTGCTCGTGTTCGGGCTCTTGAGGGATTGACTGTTGGAAGTGTATTGCTACTGAACTACACATCGGACCATATCAGCAAGCGTAAGTCCAAGATTATGGTCGTGGTGGCATACCTTCCTGAGTGTAGCTTGCGTAATTCCCACGATCATAGTGGGTGGCGGGGAGTGTAAGGCCATGGTTTTTGGATGGTGGTGCAAGTGGTTAATGCATGGATGATGGTCTTGACTTTTGGGGCTCGTTCACTTGTGGCTGGAGACTTTTGATGGGTCTTTGTTGGTAGGGAGAGTGGGACTGGTGAAGTCTTCGGCTGGGCATGCAGCTGGAGATTTCTAAGGTCCTACTCGAGGGAGCAGTGAAATTAGTAACGTCCCCGGCTGCTTTTGTGGGTGGCATTTCGAAAGTTTCACTGGAAGGGTTGATCTTGGTTATTAGGGGTAGGACGAATAAAGTCTCCGGCTGCTTATGTGGCTGGAGATTTTGAAAGTCTTACGTAGGGAGCAGTGAAATTAGTAACGTCCCTGACTGCTTTTGTAGCTGGGGATTTCGAAAGTTTCACTGGAAGGTAATTAAGGTTGATCTTGGTTGGTAGGGGTAAGATTAGTAGAGTCCCCGGCTGCTTATGTGGTTGGTGATTTGAAAGTCTTACGAAGGGAGCAGTGAAATAAGTAACGTTCCCGGCTGCTTTTGTGGCTGGAGATTTCGAAAGTTTCACTGGAAGGGTTTTAAAGGTTGATCTTGGTTGGTATTAGTAAAGTCTCCGGCTGCTTATGTGGTTGGAGATTTTGAAAGTCTTACGAAGGTTCATTAAGGGTTTCTTATTTGTTCCTATTTATAGTAGCAAATAATGGGGGGATCGTCATCCTCGTTCTTTCTTTAGAACAAAGACTAGGAGCGTCTTTCCTAGCTTTCTGTAAGGTGAGCAAAGACAGGAGCGTCTTTCCTTGTTTGCCGTAAGGTAAACTAAAGACTAGGATGCACATGGAGTCGTCGGTTTCTACCCAGGCTGACTTCTTGGTGTGTATCCTAAAGGTTGGCAGGCCCAGGATTTTGCAGAAGCCCTTCTGGAAGTGACGGGTTCAGATCTGGTAATTCCGAAGCTGCATAAGAACTTGGACTATGTCCTTGTTCCGTTCGCCAGGAAGCTCCATGAAATGACGAAGTGGCGAAGCTCCACCGGAAGCTATATTCTGGTAACATGGGAGATAGTGCCCATTTGAATCGGAGGTTGAGTTTCACCCTCGGCTCGAGCCCTATCTATGAGGTAGGCCCCTTAGTGGGAGCATCATGGTGGCTTGGTTTACTCCAAATGCGGAAACACATGATTTTCAAGATTCTCTTCTTGAATTCAAAAGGTGTTAGATAGACCTCGCCTCCAAAGCAAGAGGTGTGCATATGCTGCAAAATATCACAACTTTGCGCCCGAGATAGCTTGCTATGTCGTGGTTAATGGTCAGGACTAAATCTGACTCTGGTAGGCCACCCGTGGGGTAGAGCCGAATTAGGCAGGTATCCACGTTAAACAAAAGACAGTTCTGACTATAGTTGCCATAGAACCATTTTTCAAATTTTAAATATTACATTTCAAAACTCAAAAGAAAATCAATTTTCTTCAATCTTTATTCGTAAAGCCTAGTACTCAGTTAAAGTGAAAATTTCATATAAAAGTGACTGCTGGTTCACTGGCATGAAATCCGCAACGAGAGGTGAGTACTAAAATGTGGATTGGAAAAACAAATATGTTCCACAACTTTTTCCACGCTATGATTTTCATTTCTCAATGTATAACTATCAGGAAAAAGTTTAAGGCAACGTGGAAAACTGTGACATTTGTCAGTTGATTTGAATATTTTGTTTCAAAACAAAAAATTGAAAATTTATAAACAGAAAGAACGAATCAGTTTAAAAATAATTGTCATTTTTTTTCCATTCAAAGTGAGTATCAAAAATTCACGTGGAAAAGTTTATTCTATTTTCATTTTTATTCTTTGCGTGTAAAATTTGGAACGTATTTATTTTTCATTTCACGCTAGGTGAGTACTAGGCTTGAAAATGTTTTAAAAATTTTGTATATAAGAGGTTATTTTTTTTAAGAAACCAGTACAACCAGACTTATAATTTTTGTTCTTGCATAAGATAATATTTGCTTGAATCACATGTCATCCTGTTTTTAGCTCCAACTACTAACGGAGTTGTTTAAATCGGTGCAGGGAAATAAGTCCACGGGAACTAAGTCCACTGAGGGAGTCAGTTCTCACTTAATGGGAACGAAATCCACTTTACTAAAGTGGTCTTTGTTGCCATGCAAGGTGGAAATTCGTTACAAAAAACTGTGGGTCTTAGTTCCTTTTGAATGTGAAATAAATTCGCATGTTAAGCGTCTAAGTCCCTCAGTGGACTTAGTTCCCGAGGACTTATTTCATACCTCAAGTGAGAACTTATTCCCTCAGTGGACTTAGTTCCCGTGGACTTATTTCCCTGCACCGCACTGTGGTTTCGCCCATACGACAAAAATAAAAAAATGAAAGCAATTGTTTTTCGTTTCAAGTGTATTTTTCTAATAGATTACAGTTCAATATTTACCGTTGCAAGTATTTTGACATACATGTCACGTGTTATCTGTTTCATTTTCGCTTTCAAAGTGAGCCAAATATTTATTTTTTTGTGAAAATAAATTTAAAAAATTGTGAGTAGTTTAAAGTTAATTTTTTTAAATAAAAGTGATATTATTGCAATTTTTTCGCAATGGAACTACAAAAACAAGGTATTTAGAGTATTTTATTAATTCGTTGTCACTATTTGAATGTTTTGTTTTTATAATGTTATATAATTAATGTTAGTAAAACCGTGTACCATTTTAGTGTTTTTTGTCATTTTGTTCAATATTTAAATAAAGTTTTAATATAGCACTTAGCCACACATAGCGGTAACAGTCCTTGTGTTATATAGGGTGAATAGTCAGCTTTCAGAAAAACCATATCTTGGCACCCACAATCACCCACAACTAGCACAATTAATGTTTTAGTTTCACGGTTTTTAGCAATAACGATTTCTTTTTTCTATACAAATTTTCTTTAGGGACGAAGTATTTTTGCTTGGTATCAAGAAAAAATATCTACGAAATTTGGTCAATGAAAAACGGCAAGCTGGCTGAAAAAACGCAGGTTTTCAATACCGTTATATATAATATAAGTTCTCCGAACGGAGAAAATTTCAACTATAACTCCTCAAAATCTCACATTTTTATATTTGTGAACGATTAAATGTTAGGTTGAAGGAGTGTAGACACAACAAAGCATATCTATTCCAGAGAAATTTTGAATGGATTAATAGTGTGGCAAAAATACCGTGTCCGCTTAAGGAAATTCTACATTTACATTTTACATTTACATTTACATTCTACAAATGTAACCGTGTAAGTAGGCGTGTCAGTGGGCTGAAATTTTCTTAAGTGATTTCTTACGATGTGTTTTATCATATCTGAAAGTTTCATCACAATCGGACATGTGGTTCGAAAGTTATTGAATTATGACCTCGTCGCCATACAACCCAAACCACTGTGCACCGTTTAAATCATTTAAAAAATGAATTCAATGCTTATGAAGACTTTTTCTCTAGTAACATTAATTTTTGAAATTCTTAGTCTTTCACATAAGAGCAAGTTCGTGTGCATTTTATTTTAAATGATCTCTTGGCTAATCCACTTCATTATTATTAATTATTTTATTATTATTCATTATTTTGCCGAAGACTATACCCCCAGCTCTTCATACTCTTTCTTAAATTCACGGTCATCTGCTTTGGAAGTGGAATTGCAATGGTATCATTAATCTCTAATCCTTACAGCATTATTAAATCTTTACTTTAATGCTTCGAAAACTCAATTCTGTCTTTTGTCGTTGAAAAAAAATATACCCCATATGCCATTACCCTAATGGCACTTGCATCGAAGAAGCCTATAAGCTTCAAGTAATCACTACAAGAATTATATTTGTTGGTATAATCAAATTCTGGAGACTGCCAAAACACTGGTAAATGCTTAGGTTTTCTCTATCGGTATAAGAATTTTCGCACCCTCTGATCTGGCTACAATTTATAAATTGTTTGTATAACTCACATCTTTGGGCAGGTGCAACACAAACTTGTCTTCATTACTTTGATAGAATCCACACAACAGAGAGTTAAAATCGAAAGCAAAAAGACATACATACATATCATTGAATCATTCCCATCTCTTGAACACCTACGGAATGTTTCTTGGCTATCTTGAAGTAACACGCCGAATCTACCTTA
Organism: Philhelius festivus; assembly: GCA_963931855.1. Taxonomy (NCBI): domain Eukaryota; kingdom Metazoa; phylum Arthropoda; class Insecta; order Diptera; family Syrphidae; genus Philhelius; species Philhelius festivus. The sequence continues at coordinate 71,336,594 of OZ007554.1, read as the reverse complement.
AAATATCATATCAAATAGGTACCGAAAAAATGCAGCAATCTTAACCCAGAATTTTAAAGCCTTAAAAGTTTCACAACTTTCCACAATAAAGCTAAATACTTTGGGAACACCTCTAAAGTAAATACAAAAATGTTCTTTTTGCCATTTGTAAATATATGAACTTTTGTAAATACGAGTAAGCACTCTTAATCCTAGCTTTCTTATATTATCTGTTTTCTTATTACTCAAACACACTCGATACACCTATTCGTAAGGAATGCCCCTTTCTATCGACTTTATAGACCCTTGTACCATTTTATCGTTGTCATGATGACATTCTTCCGAGGAACAAATCATAACTCCACTCTTGACAAAGAAAAAAGAAAAAGACTCATCCATATGAAGGAATAAATAACAGAATTGTAGCATCAGTATTATTGAAACTCTGGCAATAAAATCCTTAAAGGACTCCTCAAATATTATTACAGCTGTTATAAAAGTAAAAAGGAACTTCAATTCGTTGCTGTTTTTAACAGACAAGAAAAAATAAAACAGAAAATAGAAAATAGATAAAACTATCTGGAGATTAGATATCCTGCGGAATAGGTTCCATTAAACCGGATTTTCCCATCAAACACACACTTTCCTTTCATCGCTCAATTGAAAAGCATTTAATTTGCCCTCGCTCCAACGGAGCATAAGATATGTTCTCACCATATCCCCCCGTGTCCCTGTTCCTATTAGTTATGATTATGTATAACACAATATTCAGCTCGTCCTCACAGTCGGGATCTCCAACCACTGGAGAAATACTTGGAAAATGATGGAAACGAATCCTTGCAAACATCCTGTGGTCTGTCCGCCCGTTGTGTGACGGAAAACTCAAGCAATTTCCAGTTGGGTGACTGGCTTGTTTTCACTATACATAAATATGTGTGGCTATGTTCCTTTTAATAAGAGAGACTTGCACATATGGTTTGTCTTTGATGCTTCCTCCTTCACTTTGTTCACATTCCTATATTATTATCCTTGTGCTCTGGCTTAACTGTAGCCACTTTTCCTGTTGATGACGATGATTATTACGATTAGTTTCTGTGGAATGCGCTCATCTCATATGGAGTAAGTGCCTCCACCGAAGGCGATGGCTTAACGATATGGATGTTAGTGGTTCTCTGTCAGAATGGGTGTGGCTCTTTGAAAATAGCACTTCTGTGGTCCTGATGACTGGAATAAAGTTGGGATATTAGTTGATCTCAAAAAGTGGCACATTCCGCTCGAAGAAAAATTAAACACACAGCACTAGCCCCCTGGTGGTTCCTTTGTGGAAGTATAATCATCACTTACTCGGATATTGAGTCTTTGCTTATAATGAACATAACTTGGCAAAGGGATTAAGTCGTCGCTTCTTGTGATGAGATTGAATGAAACAATGGAGTCGATTATGCGGTTGGATAGACTATCCGTTTTATGCACACAATTAAGTTGTTTAATGCGATAACTTGCTTTTCGATTAATAGTATCATCTTAAAGTAAACACTTTAGTATTAAAGGGTTAGTGTGTGATATTTGAATTGATGTGGGTGGTTGGAAAAGTCGAGGGGGGATTTCCTCATTCATAAATAGATTATTATATAATTGTGTTTAAATTAATGCTATTAACGAAACACTTAACCCTTTTCATTTCTTAAACCCATGTTAAGTATATGAAGGCCTTGAGTCATAACGATTATATGACAATGAGTAGAATCCTCCTAATTAATATTAAAATGCATTTTTTAAGCAGATTCGATGTTTCAGAATTCACAAGGAGTTACGAAAGCTTCTTGATTTTAACTAGATCTATAGGACAAGTGTATTGGTTTCATGTAAAAACGAAATTTACATCTGAATCGCATGAACCAATTATTCCATTATATAGACTTCCTTTCATATGACAGTTACGAAGTTTAATCAAAATCATTTAAGTCGTTATCGACACAAATTTTACAACCCGAAACATTTTATGGAAGCTACCCGTTTAAGATTACTTACTTACATACTTAACCAGCTCTCGATCCATGGAGGGTCTCTGCCTGAGTTATTGCTGTCTTCCATCGGTTGCGGCCCCTCGCGAGCTCCCTCCAGTCGTCGGGACCAAGCACTCCTGCGTCTGTAACTACCTGGTCACTGTAGCGGAGGTTCCTTCTTCCTCATCGTCTAGAACCTGGGGGCTTGGATTCGAAGATTTTCTTGGCTGGAGCGTTGTTGTCCATTCGCTTGATGTGACCGAGCCAGCGTAGTCGACGTAATTTTTTTTTTTTTTGGACTACATCCACATCTTGGTACAGCTCGTATAATTCACGATTGAATCTTCTCCTCCATTCGCCCTCTTCGCATATAGGAACAAATATCCGCCGAAGAATTTTTCTCTCGAAAGTGCCCAGTATCAATTCCCCTTCTTACTTATCGTCCAGCACTCGGCGCCGCGCCGTAGAGTAGAACTGGTAAAATTAGCGTTTTGTATAGCGTGCACTTTGTCTTTCGAAAAAGGAGTTTTGAACCCATTTGTTTGGCCAAACCGAAGTAGCAGCGGTTTGCCAGGATAATTCTTCGTCGGATTTCCACTAAGGTGTCATTCGTGGGATTGATGTTCGTTCTGAGGTAGGTGAACTTCTTGACTACCTCGAAATTACTGCTACCAACAGTGACGTTTTGTCCTAGGCGATGGACAGATGAGGCTTTGTTTGTTGATAGAATATACTTTGTTTTGTCCTCATTAACTTCAAGACCAAGGCGTTTCGCCTGTTCATCAATAGCTGTGAACGCTTCTAGCACAGCTCGCTTGGAGAGGCCGATGATATCGATGTCGTCCGCATAGCCTTGCAGTTGGGAAGACCTGTTGAAGATAGTGCCTTCCAGGATAACACCACTCTTGCGCACTATCTGCTCCAGGACAAGGTTGAAGAAATCACATGATAGCGCATCTCCTTGTCTGAACCCTGTACATGTCTGGAATAGCTCGGATGAGCTATTGCCTATTTGCACGTTGCACCGCGTTTTTTTTTAACGTCATGCGGCATAGCTGGATCAGTTTTTTCGGGATCCCGAGTTCCGACATCGCCAATAGAAGCTCTTGGCGACTTATGCTGTCATGTGCGGCTTTAAAGTCGATGAAAAGATGGTGGGTCTCGACTTGAAATTCGTTGGTCTTTTCCAGGATTTGCCTCAATGTGAAGATTTGGTCTATCGTTGATCTGCCTGGCCTGAAGCCACACTGGTATATGCCGATTATAGTGTTGCAGAAAGGTTTTAGATGCTCACATAGTACGGTGGATAGGATCTTGTAGGCAACATTAAGCAGGTATATGCCCCTGTAGTTTTTGCAGGACATAGAATCGCCTTTTTGCAGATTGGGCATATGGAGCTATTTGGCCAGTCGTCGGGCATACTTTCTTCCTCCCACACTTGGTTGATGAGCTGATGCATGCATGAGCTGATGCATCAGGTCATTTCCTCCATACTTAAAGAGTTCCGCAGGTAGGCCATCCGACCCGTTAAAGATTACTTAAATAAAAAAAACGAGTTTCTCATCTAAGAAATTACACAAAAATCATCTGCCCTTAACTTGAAGCTAATAGGATTAAATTGAAGTACTCCTCCACACACAAACTCGCAGATCTTTGATCAGATCGAGATTTTGATCGAACTCAACTGTACGATTTTGGAGGTGCCAATGCTGTGGGTTTCATTATATCGTCTCAAAGTTGGGTCAAACGAGTTTTCCTATAATCTAAATTGCACAGCTCAACATGGTGTTTGGGTACAAAAATTAATTTTTCTGAATTTAAATCCATTCTTTGAATATTTCTAGCACGTTAGGTTTTTGAGATATATGTAACTATTTGGAAATTTAATAAAAAATTTATGATTCCCAAAAGTACTGATTTTATTTTGCGGAAAACAATTTAAATCTTGCCGATATGTCTTTGGCTTTTCTAAAATTATGTGGGTTAGACACTGATATGTCAAAAACCTGACTTGATAGAAAAATTTTAAATTCGAGATCGTACCGTGCGAATATGGACATTGCTTGTGGAAATATCTCCATCGAAAGACTTTCTTAGGTATAGATCGATATTCCAATTTACATATGGTTAAATGTGGGTCAAAATAAATGATAACCAACGTCGTTCTGTAGCGCTCGCCATTGACGGTGCATTTCCAAAAAGTACGCACCAATGAAACCAACGCACAGTGTTTCGAATACAACAATCTAGATGGACAAAAGTAGTTTTCCAATTTTCGCAAATTAGTAATCAGGTCTTATGAACAATAGCCCCAAACCTCTTATTTCACAAAAAATGCTATCTCACGTATAGCAGTAATGAGTGAGCAGGTACAATAGATAGTTTAAAAGTATAAGAGTCATAGAGTGAAAATTTAAGTTAATCATGTTATTTTCTTTATTGCGTTAAAAATAATAAAAAAATATGATGCACGACTGGGTTGCACGAACTTGCTCTTGTGTAAAAGACTAAGAATTTCAAAAATATATGTTCTTAGAGAAAACTCTTCTTACTTACTTACATACTTAAGGTGCCGCTACAGTTCCGGGTTGGACCAGGGCCTCAACCAACAAGCTTCTCCAGCTAGCTCGGTAACTAGCTAGCTGTCTTCAGTTTCGCACGCCAAGTTGGTTGAGGTCCTCTCCCACTTGTGTGCACCACCTGAGTCGCGGTCTTCCTCTACTGCGCCGTCCCTCGCGGGGTTTGATTCGAAGAATTTTCGGGCCGGAGAATTCGGGTCCATTCGCTCTACATAAACCAGCCATCTTAGTCGTTGGACTTTTATACGTTTGACTAGGTCAGTTTCGCTGTACAGCCCGTACAGTTCGTGGTAATATCTTCTCCTCCACTCTCCGTCTATGCACACTGGACCAAAGATCACACGAAGAATTTTCCTCTCGAAACAGCCTAAAGAGCTCTCATCCACTTTCGACAAAGTTCATGTCTCTGCACCATAGACAAGGACCGGGACGATGGGGGTTTTATAGAGGCACACTTTAGTTGCTTAAGAGATGACTTTGCTACTCAATTGTCTTCTTAGTCCAAAGAAGCAGCGATTGGCAAGAGTTATTCTCCATTTGAATTCAGCGCTGGTGTTGTTTTCTGAGTTTGTAGCGGCGCCTAGGTATATGAAGTGCTTCACTACCTCAAAGTTATATCTGTCTATAATGACGTTCTGTCCAAGATGTCGGTATTGTGTGTGCTTTCTTGATGACAGCATATCCTTGGTCTTGCCCTCATTTACAGCTAAGTCCATCTTCTTCGCCTCCGTCTCAATGTTCACAAATACGCCACTGACATCACGCTTTGTTCTTCCAACAATGTCAATGTCGTCGGCATATCCGAGTAATTGGACGGACTTTTGAAAGATTGTGCCTCTTGTGTTGACGCGTGAGTTTTGCACTATTCTTTCAAGAACTATGTTGAAGAAGTCGCACGATAGCGCATCGCCTTGCCTAAAACTTTTCTTGACATCAAATGCTTCGGTGAGATCTTTTCCGACCTTGATGGAGTAGCGTGCATTCTCCATCGTCATCCTGCACAAATGGACAAGTTTGTCAGGGATGCCAAAACTAGACATTGCTCTATATAATTCGTTCCTATAAATGCTATCGTATGAAATCGATGAAAAGGTGGTATGTGTCGATTTGAAGCTCCTGAGTTTTTTCCAAGATCTGCCGTAATGTGAATATTTTATCGATGGTGGACTTTCCTGGCCTAAAGGTGCACTGATATGCATCTATCAGGTTGTTGACGAAAGGCTTCAGACGTTCACATAGTACGGCAGAAAGGATCTTGTACGCAATGTTCAGGAGACTTATGCCTCTGGAGTTGGCGCAGTTCAGAGGGTCTCCTTTCTTGAGGATCGGACAGACAATACTGAGGTTCCATTCATCGGGCATGCTTTCTTCCGACCATATTTTGCAGATGAACTGGTGCATACTCCCAACCAAGTCATCGCCTGCCACTTTGAACAGTTCGGCAGCAAGGCAGTCAGCTCCAGCGGCTTTGTTGGACTTGAGATTCGATATAGCTATCTTCACTTCGCCCAGGTCGGGTGGGCGGTATTGTTGGTCTCCGTCGCCTAAGTCGAATATACTTGTGATGTTTTTTTTACCTTTTGGTAAAACTTCCAAACCTTATTCCTGCCATGGCATCCTGCCAAGTCCTCGATGAAGCGATTCTCATGCTCCTTCTCTAGTCCTTCTTTGCAGCGCCACTTTATATGCGTTTTGTTTTGCTGCATGTGCTTGCCGGCACTCATCGTGAAACCAGGGGTTTTATTGTGGTGGTCATGTTAAACCCAGCACATCATCGGCGGCATCTCTGATGGCTGCTTGGCAACATTATCACTGGTCCTCAATACTTGATGCTGGCGGCATAGGACTTCTTAAGAGGTTGTGGGAAACTCGATCGGAAAAGGACCTTACGATTTCTTGCGATTGTAAACATCCAACGTCAAACTTCCTCGTAGTACATCCTTGTTTTGGCTTGGATCGGGATAGCCGCAGCCGAACCTTGGCTACAACGAGGTAGTGGTCCGAGTCCATGTTAATCCGTCGGAACGTGCGGATATCCTCTATACAGGAGAAGTGCCTTAAATCGATCGCAATCTGGTCAATGTAGTTTACGGTTGATTGATCAGGAGATCGCCATGTCTGTTTGTGAATATCAAGATGTTTGAACTGCTTACTAGCTACGTGAACGTCCCGACCCACAGAGAAGGCTGAATAAGTTATCGGAGGTGGTGTCGTGTAGGCTATACCTTCCAATCGTGTAACAAAATATGTCTTCTCTTCCTAGTTTGCCGTTAAAATCTCTAAGGACAGTTTGAATGTCATAATTAGGACACTGCTGGTATGTTTTGTCCAGGAGCCCGTAGAATATGTCTTAGGTGTCTTGATCTTTCTCCTCTGTTGGGGCATGCGCGCAAATCAGGGTAATATTGGCGAATTTGGCCTTGATGCGGATTGTCGTGAGGCGCTCGTTCACACAGTTGAAACTTAAGACTGAACCTAGTTCCAACAACAAATTCGCATCCAAATAAACACTGCTTTTATTCTCGGTAGCAGCCACCGTAGTAAATATCGCAGTCTTTTAATTTTCTTCTCCCGGGTCCGTCCAATCGCATCACTTGGATGGCGGTAATGTCTGCTTTTTAGCAGCTTTGTAGGGCTTCCGCTAATTGTTCGGCTGCACGTGGTCTAATAAGGGACCTAACATTCCAGGTACAGATCCGAAGTTCGTTATCCTTATTACGTTTGCATGGTTCGTCAACAGTGAATCCCTCCGTATCCGAGGCTTGTTTTTGCTTCGCAACTAAGGTGTATTTTATGTGGCCAGGAAGTCACCCCGACACGGCACAACCCCAAACCTGGAGGACCAGGTCCGTATTATGACTCCAAGAACGGGGAGCCGGATAAACCACTCCTTACAGGCCTGAGCTACCAATACGTCGGAGTAGCCCTGTAATGTGTTCACTAAGTAGTTCAGCCTCACTGAAACTGTAGACGCTACCGTTGATTCCATCTGGGGAATTCCTCCGCTGTCACCTGGATGAAAGGAGAGATGCCTTAGATGCCCCCTCTCTTGTTTGCTACCCCCAACAACCTTCCACTGGGGTTGTGACCCAATCTCCAGCTGAGGTACTAGGCATCCGATGTTCACCGCGAGGAGGTGAGAGTATGAGTCGATAGACAGAGGTGGTTCAACAATTGCCTAGCTTTAACAAAATAAATTTTTTTTATAATTTTTTTGTTTTAAATCTGTAAAACAGTTTTTGAGAAAAACAAAATATTTATAAAATTTCGAAAAAAATCCTATGACATGTACTGTTACCAGCCTGAGTCTGTCGAATTTATCCAGAATATAGATGTAGCCAAGGCACACAATTCTGAACAGACCTGACCGGCTTACTTTATCTTAGAACAAGAAGCTGGATTTTTCCCTTGATATTAATAGTCTGCTACCATCTCCATTTCAGAATCTGGATATTCTTGAAAATCTTTAGTATTATCTCATCTCTAAGTATGTTATTGGAGAATACACGAGATCTCTGCTAACTTTTTACGAATCTACTCGTATGCTCTTTTAAATTCATCGAAGCTTATCATCTTTTTCATCGGCACTTCTAAGACTTCTGCACATTTATGTTGTATTTCTATTCAACAATCACGCTTATAAGTTAAGCAATTCAAGTCTGGTGGAAATCACTAAGAGTAAAATTAGCCCAATTGAGAAATAGTTCTTTCCCTAAAACGGCCAATCGTCCATCAGTGATGAAGAATTGGGAATGGTTTATATTTCCAAACGTAACATTTAATATTCTTAATTCCTTTGATGGCCAGCGCCCGGATTTGACTTTTCCAAACGCAGAAATCGAAAGTTTCTAATATTATCTGTCAAACAAATGGATACTTCTCAAAGTTCAAATCGATTAAAACCATACCAGTTGACTATCAGTTCTGTCTGGATATGCATCGATACAAATTAGAAAACTTACTTCATTACAAATGGCAAAGCAATTAAGTCATAAAACTTTGAAAACAGACAGGCAGAATTACAAGACTAACTTTTTTGTCTATTCTAATAGTTGAATCTAGCTCATACCCGTCATGTCCCAAGGTCGAATTTTTTTAAAGCACCTATCTTCCCTTTAATAAAGTACGAGTGTTTATATCACAAGTAAAAATAGTATCCTGTGAAGCCCAACAAAAATAAGTTTCCAACTTTAGATATGTAGGATTATCATGATTGATGAAGTTGAATTTGTTGCATTTTTATTTTCCATTGTCTATTTGAGTGTTTTTTTTTATCTTCTGTGAGCTTGCTGTTGCTTCATTTTAAAATCCCACTCACAAAAGCATGAAGCAAGGATAAACACGAGTTGTTAAACTTTGAAAGTGCTGTGTTGGCTGTCGAAATGGAAGTAGGTCACAAGGATTAATGGGGAATATTCAGTGCTCTGGGTCAGATGTATATATACTTTTTTTAATTTTTAATTTTGTATTTGTGTGGGAGGATTTATTTTTGAGTTTTACCTTAAAATGGATAACAAATATTATGATCAATAATTGAGGAAGCTTGATACATTAATAAATAAGCCCTGAGATGGTATTTTCCTTGTCAGTATAAATACCTTCAATATGGTTCAACAGGGCGTATACGTAACATTTTTTTTTAAATTAAGTTTTCTTTTTTTTGTATTCAACTGCTTCCATTTTTAGAACAAAGTTTTTAATGGCAGTTTCTGGAGGGATGGTAAATTCATGTAAGCCGTAATATTTTGACAGTTTCGATACAATTTTTGCTATAGTTTTTTTGTTGATAAGGATATTTTGCAGCCATTCGGTAAGAACTGGAGATACTTTTAAAAATCGGTTCAAGTGCGCACTCGGTAGTCACGTGTTTGATGCTCTTCAAATTGTATCCAAATTCACAAAATGGTGTTTAATTACGATATCAAAACATTTGTTACAATACCTGATTTTTGCCCCAAACAGCTGCACACACTTTTATAAAAAAAAAATCATAAATTTCTTAGAGCAAAAGCCAGCTTATGGTTAAGCGAAATTCTAGAAAAATGGTATATTGCCTTTCCTGCCAAATAGAATCGAGAAAGTGCTATCAAATCAAATTTATAATGATATTATCTCCCATTAGTCTCGTCTTCGCGGAAAACACAGATGTTCTACAGCAATGGTGAAAATCCCCGATGATAATAATTCAGTATGATCAAGATAGATTAACCAAACTCCGTTTGCTGGATGTTAGCAAAGCTTTTCACAGGGTTAATCGTAATATCCTCTGCAAAAAGCTTAATTTATACTTTTATTTCAGCACAAGGTCGGTACATCTTATTCAAGACTACCTTAATAACTAAACATGGTCAAAGAGTTAAAATAAGTTATTGCTTTTCACAACCAATAAACTTCCCAAGTAACATTTCAAGTTCGATTCGGTCTAACTAAATATCTTTTCGAAGTTCCTTAAGACATTTGTAAAGGTTATTTAATAGATGGGGAAGATTTTATGATAGTTCTGTTTCATATCAGTTGTTGTTTCCTATCTGTACTGGATTATATCCAATAAACGAACAAAAGTTTGGTTTATAACTGTCCAAAGATGTGAGTTATACTTGAATTAAGGACGTATGTATAAGTGCCTTATAAATTGTGATAAATGTCCAAAGCGGATAGAGAAATCCTAAGCATTCAGCAACATTTTTGGGGGTCTCGAGAATGTGGTCATTCCAACGAAGATTTCAACGACGATCAGTACTTAAAAACAAGTACTGACAACTTTCTTTCTACCTTCTTCGAGGCAAGTGTCATTCAAGAATAATGGTATAAGAGGTACATTTTGCTTCAACGACATTAAACAGCAATCGCTTTTCGAAAAATTTAACTCCACACGATTTTGTACATCCCATTTAACAATCCTGGTAAGATCGGAGTTTAATAAACTTTTCATACGATACCGTCACAATTCCGAAAAAGATAGACGTGAATTTGAGAAAGAGTATGAGAAGCTGAGCAAAACAAACGGTAAAACAATGAAGGAGATTAGAATTTTCCGACAAGAGATCATTTTTTATAAAAATGAGGAAGAGAGTCGTAGGCAAAATGAAGCCCTGCTGAACACCAACATTTAATTTGTGAAGATCAGACTTGAAACCGTCTAATACAACATGTATTGTACGAACTAGAAGGTAATTTCTAATCCAAAAAATAAGGGTTTCGTTGATACTAAGCGCACGCATTTTCTATAAGAGAGCCTGGTGCCAAATTTTATCAAATGCTTTAGAAATATCAAGCGCAATAATCTTACATTTTTACATTCTTGACAAATGACCACAAATTTTTACTGCTTTTGGAAAATTGCAAATTGTTTGCCTTAATTTCTGGTAATGTAAGAATTTGGTTCTTTTTTTTTTTAGACAGCTTTGCAATACTTTCTCCGATTTCCCTCAGTTGGGTTGACTTTGTAAGAGCAGCAACTAACTTCTCTCAACCTGATAGGTTCTTTACATCTTGTATCGAACTAAGACTTTAGATTATACTCTGAATATTGTTGGGAATAAAAGTACGCATCCCAATAAAAATAGTGCGATGGTTTTCTTTAACTGAATGGATGGGAAACGATTAATTGGGAAATATTACATACGAGTAATGGTCTGAAGTACTAAATGGAGTGTTTACTGTTGTAGAATACTTATCAGGATGAGAAGTAAGAAACAAGTCTAGCGTATGGGCGTTTTGACCAGCAACATTTGGTATTCAAGTGTGCTCATCTTAAAGCTGTGTAAGGTGGTATATTTCAGAAAAGTTGTAAAAATATCTTCCTTCATGTTGTTTATCCCGAAAAGCGGAGCCAACTTAAACTGTGTACGTTTTAGCCGCCTGCAATACAATGAAACAATTCGGGAAGTGGAAGAAGACAGCGCATCAAACTTATTAAAACTTGATTTGCTGTCAAGATTTGGACTCCTATAAATAAACAATAAACATTAATTAAGTTAAGGTTCGCAATGTCAACAATATCTTTATTTAGGAAGGCTCTGACTGGCAACATCAAATCTATTACAGACTAATATGCCGAAATGTCGAAAGATCGTCTTTGGGTCTTACGTGGATACCTGCTATTACAGCTCTACCCCACGGGTGGCCTACCGCCATCAGAGTCAGATTTAGTCCTGACCATTAACCGCGACATAGCAAGCTATCTCGGTCGCAAAATTCCCATAGTTTTCCATTCACATGAATGTACTAATTATCAAGTTTGTAGTAAAAACTGCTTTACAATCGAAAGTATAGAAGACTTTAAATATCTTGGTATTACTTTTGACCAAAATTTAAGCTGGACCAAACACATATCGCTTTTAAAGAACTATTTGTTTTCATCTAATCGCAATTTTTATCATTTGAGGAATCATTGCTCCTTGAAAATGTTGAAGATGATCTACTATGGAATTTTCCATTCAAAATTGGAATATGGTATTTGTTGTTGGGGTGGAGCATATGTGAATCATCTTAAACAGCTTACTGTCTTACAAAAATCAGCGATTCGAAATGTAAGTAAAACTCATCGACTAGCTAACTCAATGCAATTATTTAGAGACCTGCAAGTCCTACCTGTTCGTCATTCTTTTTATTTTAGAGTTCTGAAAGAGTTTTTTAAAAGATCAGGTTATTTGCAAAGTCTAATTTCGGACTTAAGAAATCTTCGTAGCAACTCAACTTATTTGGTCAATATTCCCTCTTTTCGCACCACTAGTTACAGAAACTCTTACCCAATTATTTTTTGTAAACTGTTTAATACACTACCGGTTAAAATTCGTAAGATAAGAAATCTGAATGTCTTTTTGAAAGAATTAAAAGTGTGGCTTCTTGATTTGGATCATCGTACTATCGAAATGTTAATTCAATTTCCTTTATAATAAACTAACCTTGTTTCTGAAATTTTTATTAAATTCTTTTTTTTTTTGTATTGAATTACGATAATAAATAATAATGTTGAACTTCTTGTTTAATTGTATAAATACAAACCTTTAATTGTACACCCCCACAAAAAATGTATTAATTAGATGTGCCATTAACGCTATTTTGTTCTTAAATAAATTATGACACTAACTATTCTTATTTTTATATTTAAGCTATTAAGATTTAACATGTAGTTTTTGTAGATAAGAATAAAGAAATTTGAAATTGAAAAAAAAATTGAATTGAATTGAAAATTGTGATATATTGTAGCATATGCACACCTCTTGCTTTGGAGGCGAGGTCTATCTAATACCTCTTGAATTCAAGAAAAGAAACCATATGTCTCCGCATTCGGAATAAACCAAGCCACCATGATGCTCCCACTAGGGGGCCTACCACATAGATAGGGTTCAAGCCTAGGGCCTGAATGGGCACTATCTCTCATGGTACCAGAATATAGCTTCGCAACCAAGGTCAGCCGAGGTCAACCAAGGCCACTTCCAGATGGGCTTCTGCAAAACCCTGGGCCTGTCAACCCTTAGGATATACGCCAAGAAGTCGGCTGGGGTAGAAACCAACACTCAATGTGCATCCTAGTCTTTAGTTTACCTTACCGTAATCAAGGAAAGACGCTCCTGTCTTTAGTTTACCTTTCGGTAATCAAGGAAAGACGCTCCTGTCTTTAGTTTACCTTACGGTAATCAAGGAAAGATGCTCCTGTCTTTAGTTTACCTTACGGCAAACAAGGAAAGACGCTCCTGTCTTTGCTCACCTTACGGCAAGCTAGGAAAGACGCTCCTAGTCTTTGTTCTAAAGAACAAGGACGACGATCCTCCTATTATTTGCTACTATAAATAGGAACAAATAAGATACCCTTATTGAACCTTAACAAGACTTTCAAAATCTCCAACATAAGCAGCCAGGGACTCTTCTAGTCTTACCCCTACCAACCAAGATCAACCCTAATCGACCTTAATCGACCCTTCCAGTGAAAACTCACTGCTCCCTCGAGTAGGACCTTAGAAATCTCCAGCTGCTTGCCCAGCCGAAGACTTCACCAATCCCACTCCCCCTACCAACCAAGATCCACATAAAAGGCCTCCAGCATGAACCGAAGAAATCATGAGATTCATGACCACCTTCCACGCACCAACCACCTACACCACAATCAAAGCCGCTAACCTCACAAACACGTGGGAATTACGCATGGTACACACGGCAGACGTGCCACCACGCCCTGGACATGTATCCAGTTCCAGAGACCTTTTCAATTTCACTTCACCCTTCCTTGGCACCTTAAGACCTTTTACTCCATAGACCATTGAAGACCTTAGACGGGGAACCAGCTAGGACTTCACTTTTAGCTCCTTACGGCACCTTCGTGAGACTCATAAGATCCCTAAGGACCTTACTCATCCCACCTCCTCCTCTTGGGTTTTCTTAGTTTGTCCATATCTACGGCTGTTCTGGGAACAGCTGAAGTATGGACGTAAGCCTCCCCACCACGACTATGTGAAACCCGTCGGGGAGGGCCGAGAAGTCGAAAGGAAAGAGTAATGACATCAATTTATAACCATTTATGCGAAATTCTTAAGGATCAGTATTCCCACCAAACTGGCTGGCCTTTATTATTCAATAGAGTGGGCGCACTAATTATTTTTCCCACCCTGTACAGTGTACATTCTATGTAGGTACTAAAATTCATATTTTTTTTTATATTTTTTTTTTCAAAATTGTGAAATAGGGCATTTACTCAGAGCTATGAACTATTACTAGGATAGATTATTTAAGAAATTAGATTGTAGAATCACAAACATAAAGTGGGGCTTTTGTCCATGTGAAAAAGAATTAACATTCTATAGTATCTTAAAGATGTAAAAATAAATAAATTTGAAGCACAACTTGTCATTTTTAGTAAGGGCCTACCACTCTGATCTACGTTTTGTTTGGAGGAATAATTTTTTACCGGGTGCGAACAGCTTAGATGAGAAGCACTTTTCGTGATAAGATATACTCTGAGGATTTTTCACTTGATCCATATATTGTAATTACATATGTACTTACTTGATTCTTTTCTTATGGTTGTGCATAAAGTCTCAATCAACAAGCATTTTCCAGCCACCTCAGTTCCTACCCAGCTATCTGCAATTTCGCACCTCAAGTTGGTTGATGGCCTCTCCCATTTATATGTATCAACGAAACCATTGTTTTGCCAAACATTTTCGGGCCGGTTTAGTATTCCTTGAACCCTAGAATCTTCTGGAAATTGAAGAATTTCTTAGCTAGAGCATTTTTGTTCATTCAGTCGATGTGGGCGTGTCATTGTAGTTGACGTGGTTCGACTTTCCAGACTACATCCACATCTTGGAACATGACATAGAATTCACGATAATATATTCTCTCATGTTTCGGAAGATGGCACAGTTGAACATTTATCGGCTAGACAATAAATTTTCTTCCATCTTAGCTATGACGTTAGGTAGCTAGAAATGGCGACAACTAGCAGTCTAGCCATGTGGCCAGATTAGCGCCGAACTACGCCATTTTACGAGTGGTACCATTATTTGTATAAACCTGTGGATGGAATCGTCATGGGAAACTTTGAAAATTCGCACGAATTCATCCAGTTTGGATTAAGTTCAAAAATATGAAAGATCTAGTAGGTTTTGATGTCTCTTACTGTGTGTTTGCTTTTGCACAATCATCGGAAAATTAAATCACTCACTTAGCCGGGCCACGACAATCATCCGACACTACCTACATTGTGTCAAGCTAGGCAGCTTGTTGGCTTTTCCTAAAACAGAAGCAAATCCGATTGAATGATCATCATCCAGCTTTCCGCACATTAAACCTCCGTCAAAACTCTCAGTGCATTGGAGGGCACGGCACAGATGTAAATAGATCAATATTTTATTTTCATTTCCGAAAGTTCCTCAATGACGTCAAAAAATGCTCTTCCTAATGATTGTGCTCTAAATTTGGATCAGGGCGTTTGCAGAGGAAATGGAGGGCTATTTTCTTTTTCCACTGGTCCCCACAGCTATGACAGTGAGTGTTGTGAGGAATACCTAGCTTCGCTGCAAGTTCTTTTATTGGCCAGTGTTCGCTACAGGTTGCTACGATCCTGGCTATATTTTTCCTGAGTCTGAATATGAGATCAAGTGTTCAGGACATGATAGGTTGGCCAAATATTTCTATATAAATATAATGCAATCAGGTAAACTGCTTCACCTATGTTTTGATTCTCTAAGAAAATTAAGACAATATTGCGCTTCATAACTCTTAGTTGAATGTTGACTCCTTACGCAAGTGAGATATAAAGAGCTGATCCTCGCCTGGCCAGCTTGTCCACCTGTTCACTACGATCAATGCTACAAAGATCCGGAGCCCAGATAAGAGTGACATTTAGGAGTGGCAATTAGGAGTATGATGTACGAGAATTAATGGTCTTAACATCCGGCTGACTGTCTGTGATCATTGCCTTTTGCTGGTTCTGGTAGCCAGTGATTAGCGTCTTAGGTCACGAACAAATGAACAGGCTAACATGATCTCATCTTAAATTTTTCATCAGACCTGATCCTATCCACAGTTTCTTGTACATTTTCTTAAAGATATGGCTTAGCATGCCAGGTTTTATTGTAATTTGAGTTTAAACTGATAAGTCCCATATGGCAGGTAAGTTAATACGATGAAACAGCCCCCATACTAGAAGCACACGGCTCTGCCTTACCTTATGATAGCAGTCCGCTTACGATAGCTGCTGTTGGCCCTTAGCGGGTTTATCCTTTACTTGACTTGTACTCAAAATTATTACTGACCTCAGCTCTAAATATGTCATAGTACCTCAAGAATATGGTGAACAAGCAGCATTATTAAAACTGGAGACACTAAGGTTGATGTCCTTTGGAGAATTTTGTTCACAATGTTCACGTCCCTTAGAAAATTAATAGAGACATCACTAACTTCCCATAGACTCGTCAACCTTGAGAAGTCCTTCTCAGCGATCGAAAAGATCTAGATTTAATCTTAGTCATCATAATCCATTCGGTAGTATCTGTGATGCTTTAGCTTTTTGGCTTCAGGTTAAACTCGTCGGTGTCCAGGGTTCTTCCCAAAGAAGCAACAAACATGAGTTTGGAGGGTCTAAAGCTCCGAATGAAATAATGTACGAGTATTTTAACACTGCAAATCTTTCAATTAATTTATTTCGTGGCTTCGTATTTTTAACATGGTATTTTCACATACTTTTAATAACAATATTTTTTTTCTTAAGATAAATAACACGTTATTTCATATATCATTCATTCATAAGCCTAAATAACTAACACGGTATTTCATATATTGTGTCCCTAGCACGTAACCTAGGGAAATAAACGGTTAGAACTCTAAAAAGAGAACCTGTCTAGTGAGCTCCCTTGAAGAGGAGATCAGAGGAAAGAGACGGTCGGGAATTCTTATAGAAAACCCTTGTCCCTAGCACGAAACCTAGGGAAATAAACGGGTGGAACTCTAAAAAGAGAACCTGTCCAATGGCTGCCTTCAAGAGGAGATCAAAGGAAAGAAACGAGTTGGCTTAGTAAATAATAATACTCTTAATAATAATAAATATTCCCCCATTCTAGCTAATACTCCTAAAACTTGCCCTACTCTAGCTAATAATATCCTACTAATTTTATAAAAAAAAATTTAGATTAGCTTCACCATTACGGCAATGCCTATCTGTCACCGAAACTCCTTATAAAAGGTTTTTGTTTGCGGCCCGATCTTAAACTCTCTATACACTAGATTGGTATCCACACTTAACGAGAATAAAAAACAATTTTGTCATTTTCCCAACGTCCACTTATTAAATCTACGGCTAGGAGTCAGTGTGAATTACAAGAAATAAATGACAAAATTGTATGTACGTGTATCAAAGTGTGTATTAATCACATGACTCCAGATACACACTGGATACGTGTATTATATCATTATAAATGTAATACTCGTATAAGGCGGTATGTAGGTGTCGTAGCGTTTTGCTCGGTAATATGATTAGGGGTCGTTGGTGTCGTAACGTTTTGCTCGGTAATGTGATTAAAATGTTTAGTAATTGTAACGCTTCGTTACATATCTTAGATTAGGTTATGCCATGTCTTGAAATCGTTGAAAAGATGGTAGATGTGTTGACTTAAGGAATGAATAAAGTTCATGGGTCTATTCTTAGATCACCCGTCATGTGAGCATTCGGTGGGTACTGCACATTTCTGTCTTACACGTTCAAGTTGTTGAACAACAGCTTCAGAATTTTACTTAATACAGGGAAAAAAATCTTGTTGGGAACGTTGAAAAAAAAAGTTATTTTTTATGTAGTGCGCACAGTTAAGTTATGCTTCCGACCATATTTTGCTGATATCTTGGTGCATACTCCTAAACAAGTTATAGCTTGCTGTTTTAAATAGCTCACTAGCAAAGCAAGAGCTTTCTTCACTACGTCCGGGTCTATGGAAATATTTGTCTGCATCATATATGTATATATGCTTAAGGAAACAATATTGACAATAGTTTCAAGGAAATTATTACCGTTTAACAGTTCACAATAGTTGAACAATCTGGCATTATTTTATGCTAGATATTTTTAGCGTTTTTTAGTATTTTAAGTGTTGTTAGACTTTAAATTGATTCGTGGTGAGTTTCTTAAATTGACGTGCTACTGCTACTCCGAATAAGAGTAATATTTCAATATCCTCAGCACTTACTGTTATTTTACTAAGATGTCGCCTTCATCGTCATTGCAAGCTTAAGTTTAGATTCTGTAACCCTGAAAATTTCTCTTTACGTCTTCGTTAGGATTTCAAACTCAATTCAGTTGATATATGTATGTACCTTTTTTCAATCGCATTCTTCTCATTCCCTTGATTGTTACTTCTGAGTTTTTCTGAGATTTTAATGTAAGAGCAAGCACATACATAATTCTTTATTAATAGCGCCATATTTCTTCTTAAATATCATAAGATTGAACTCAGTACAAAAAACTCTATTTTCAGCCGTGTTAGAGAACGTCAAATAAACGTAATTTCGATCGTAAAAGGAACGTAATTTTTTGACGCAATCGCTCTGCTTATACAAAATTTATTTGATCAACTTCAGTCAATTTTCTTGCAAACGCATTTCACGTTTACGAACAAGCGCTCTGGCTTATCAATATTTTTGTTGTCAACTTGATTTTTTGGACGCAGAGATGCGCCTCAAAATGATGATATCGAACATAGGTCTGAATACCTACAACTGCATCTATGTACGAGTATCTTAACCTCTCGGCAACCCCATCATTACAAAGAACAGAATACTAACAATGCTAACTGGCTGAGAGAAGTGCCATCACTGATGGGGTATTTTCCATGAGGAAACAATAACGAGATCCATGTTTCTATGAAGAATAACAGAGTTTTGCTTTTAAGTAATCTTAAGCTCTTAAATACGAGTACAAATAAAAGTTTTGATTGTTTCATGTAACAGCCTCCTAACTCACTAAGACTGTTTTTCTTACAAAAACCTTTAATCCTTTTATTCGATTGAACGACTGTGCAAGACAAACCACTAAATGTTCAATTGAAGAAACCATTCTCTTTCCTAATCAAACGATCGAATTCCTAAACAATACTATTCTTTAACAATGGTACTCATTATTTTAATATTCAAAGGCCTTTATTTAACTTTGCAATTAACATTATACTATTTAGTTAATTATTACAAAAATCCTATATTCCCGTCTATAAATATCCGTCTTTGTGCCTTTAATCAACATCTTAATGAAATAATGCAAACAGATGATACCGTCTTTCTAAAATGAAAGGCTTCTAGACAGGCAGACACATATACGAGTATGTATGTATATACAATAAAACAAACATAGACAACGATTCCTGGAAATTGAATTGAATTAACCTTCTTCTGTCAAAGTCCTAGAGCTGTTTGTGAACAAATGTAGATAAAGCGATGTACTGCCATCAGGCGCACAGACAGACTTTAACCTTTGCTTCTCGTATTTATTCCAATCTCTGGGGAATCCGCTTTGATCTATTTTAAAACAAAGGCAAATTAAGCCTGAAATCTTCGCCTTGACAGTAAATAGTTATTAATCAACTTTTCTTTTCTTGATGCCTATTTTGAGCTTGAGGGGTTGTTCAGAATGTTGTTATCTTGTAGAGTGTCAGTGTAGGCGAAGATGACAGCAGTGAATGAAAATGTTTGAAATGTCAAACAAAAGTTAAGGTCATGGTTAGGTTGTGCGAACTTACTTTATGGCTGTCATATCTACCATTCAACCCCTTGGATATTGGAATTAATTATGGGTAAGCAGGATTTAACGTTAAACCATTACTCAACGGTCATTTACAGATCTCAAGAAGGTCTTAATTTATTTTGCAGATTAAGTCCTCTCTCCAACAAGTTAAATGGACGAAAGGGATACAATGTTGAACTATCAAAATCTTCAAAATAGTCGCTGACTTATACATTAGAAGAATGTACTCTAATTTTTTTTTTTGGTGCCACCCTCACTGTCCCTACCTAAGAATACCCTTAAAACTATGTAAGTCGGCCAAGACAACTTGTCAACTATCGCTATCAACATTAGACAACCACCAAAACTGGTTGTCCTGTCTTACCGTGTCTTTCAGGTCCCGATCGGACACAGTCCTACTGAACCGAAGTCGCTCAGCTCCGTCTTGTGCGAGGACGTCTCGACTATAAAGGAGCCGCCTATCCACAGTACTGCGGCCGACGTGGTAGATTAGCGGAACCGCCTCTCTATCCTTGATCAGCCCTATATTATCTAAAAAGAGGAATGCATTAGGTGTAATATGGCCACTTAAACGCACACTCTCGAAGTATTCATTGTTGGGATAGTAAGCCTGAAAGATTAAGCTATTTGCTGAGGTCATCGCTCTCGCAATGTGACTCCGAATCAGCTTTATTGGAAAATTATCTATTCTGTTAATGTTGGCTCCGTTGTATAGAGTCCTGTTGGAATAATTATGTTTGTACTCCGATTCTGGTGTTCTGTGCAATCCAATGCAACGTCTAAGACACTGCCTCTCAAACACCCGAATCATTTCCATTTGAGATGGGGCAACGTGGAACCAAACCGGGCACCCATAGGCAATCATCGGCCCGAGGGCCATGTAGCAAATCACCTTCACCCTGCTGTAAAGGACAAAGGCCCCCCTAGCCCTGTTCAGAGCAGCATTTATGTCTGTCGAAATACAAATACTGATCCAACCAGATGCCAAGGTACTTTACAACACTTTTACTCGCCAGTGGTTGCCGATGCGGCCCTACGATCATCAGCTTACGCCAGTTTTTTCTAGTATCCCTAGGGGCTCTAACCAACGGAGTCCTAAACAGAATCGTTTCACATTTCTGAAAGTTGATTTTCAACTTCCAGTCATCACAATATCGCTGAATTTTGTCGAAGTCACGCTGTAAGAGAATTCTGATAACCTCAACTTTTAGAGCTGTTCTGTACGCTATTCGATCATCGGCATACATAATTGCCTGAGTTAGACTACTTATCAGATCGCTGGTGTAAATGCTGAATAGAATCGGCGAGTTCACCGCTCCCTGCTGAAGACCATTCTTAATATCGAAGATTACGGTAGAAGTTACATTGCCACTTTTGACAACAAACTTTCTACCATTGAGCATGTCATAAAGTATAATAGTGGCTTACTTATGCCAAGTCTAGTCAATTTTAGATAGAGAAATTTTAACCATACGGTGTCGAAAGCCTTCTCCAAGTCAACCAGCCAAGCACCTATACACTGATTTTTAGTTTTGTTCCATTGGATATCAGAAACGAATTTAGACGCGGCATGAATGGTATCATGTCCCGCCTTAAAACCGAACTGATTATCCGGTATGATATTATTGTCCTCCGCCCACTTGGACAGAGCTCTATTGATGACTTTCTCGTATACCTTGCTGATACTCGGTAGAAGACTTATCGACCGGAGATTCGCCAGATTGGAGTTGTCCTTTCCCTTTTTCATCCGAGAGGATGAACCACAGCTGTCTTCCACCGCCCTGGATAATATGCATTATTCATTGCGTTGTTAAACAGTGTGGCATAAATGTCGATTGCTTCCTTAGGTAGATGTCGAAGTACAATATTGAATATACCATCGACTCCTGCTAACTTTTTTTTCTTAAGTGAATCGAAGATGCACTGGAGCTCCATCCTCGTAACTAACAGGGAACTACTCCCATCTTGCACGGCGATGATAGCATTCGCCAAGTTTTCTTCATTGAACCCGGTGAAACCTAGGTTCTCTTATCGCCATTGCATGATTTCGTTACGAAGATAGAAGTGATGGAGTAAAGCTATGCCTTCCAGGTCATGGTTGGGGTGGATGCTTGCATTCACCTTGTACACTTGCTAAAAAGCAGCGCCCACAGCCTCCACTTTTCCCAGCGGATCTTCGACAGTAAAAGACGGCGTCATCTGGACCTATACCTGCTGTCAGAAGTACGTTTCTGTTTGCTGTCGTTCTTTTGAGCTTAAGACACGGAAGTTCGTTTTGATCATTCCGTCTAAATATCTTGTTAATTTGTGGAAACATACTCGGGTCGCTAGAGTTAACGGCCCGAATTGTATTATTCCAATACAAATTAATAGACAACCTATAATTTTCTTTGATCAATTGATTGATGTTCTTAATTGACGACTTCAGTGTCCTAATCTCCAGATCGCGGGAGTCAATAAATCGTCGGTACAAACGTTTTAATCTTGTCAGTAGTCCACTTTTTTGTCTGTGTAGTGCATCAATTGTCCCGTTACGGTACATTTTGGCCGCGTTACGTTCTCTGTATTTTGGTATCGTTCTGTTCATAGTTCGTAGGATTGTTTCGTCCATTTGTTCTAAGTATTGGTCAATTTCGTTGTTTGTTAAATTCCTGTTATTTGGTGGGGATATATTATTGGCACGATTTTCGCTTGCTAAGGCGTTGGTAAAGCGTGGCCAGAATAAAACTAGATGAATTTTCCTTCTGAGAAATTTAAAACAATGAAATGAAAAATAACAAGAAATTTCACCAGAAATTCCTAAGTTTTTTTTTTTCTTGGAAAAAA
Source organism: Philhelius festivus (assembly GCA_963931855.1). Taxonomy (NCBI): domain Eukaryota; kingdom Metazoa; phylum Arthropoda; class Insecta; order Diptera; family Syrphidae; genus Philhelius; species Philhelius festivus. Next base: position 71,313,978 of record OZ007554.1, on the reverse strand, counting down.
CAGAGCAATTTGTATAAAAAATTTCTCAGACCTTTTAACCCGAAAAAATTTCGGATTCATTTCCGAGAGCTCTACTCTTTGTTATGTTTTGAAAATTTCATCGAAATCGGTGGTTCAAAATTGTATGGAAATATCGGCGACCATTCATAAAAATAGTGCTTAGTAGATTTCCTAAAAAGAGACAACAGCAAAATAAGGTTGAATTGTAAAAGTTTTCTTAGAACAAAATCCAATTTATATCCATTTTTTTTTTAATTTGCATTGGTAGAGTCGGCCATATTAATTGCCCGAAATTTATTATCAAGACTTAAGATGTTATTACGAGGAGATAACTCGTTGAGATTCTCGATTGAATTTATTTCACTGTCAGTAGCCTTCTTCACGAATATATAATATTCCCCGGCAGTGTTACAGTTGTCACATTAAAAATTCATCTGCTACAATCTTCTTTCAATAATTCTGTCATAAGTTCTTTAAAAATCTACATCGAATTGGTTTCTGTTTGTTAAATTATTTGAATAAAGAGTGGACCATCTAGTGGTTTCTTTTTAAATCATAGGTTATTTTTACACTGACAGCTGTTTCCCGCTAGAAATCTTGACAGAAAGTCAGTATCATACTTCCGGGGAACGAAATGAATCGCTTCTACAATATTTAACGTAGGCCAAACAGTGCTTCTTTTGAAAAGAAGTTTTGGCCGAAATGAAGCACCCACCACGAATACTGTATGCAAGTTTGTATAAAAAGTTCGTGAGACTGGTATGCTAGTGGACAACACTCGTGGTCCCAGTCGGCGTACGGTGCTGCCTTGGTCGAGAATGTGAGACTCAATTCACGAACAACAACTCAACATCGATCTCAACAGTTCAACATTTCACGCACTAACTTGAGGAGAATTCTGCACAAAGATCTCGGACCGCTTGCTGCGATTTGACCCTTTTGGACTTTTTTTTGTGGGAAACCGAGAAGGACCGATTTTATGTCAGTAATTCGGAAACTATTCATGTACTTAAGGCCAATTTCATCTAAGCACTCCGTGAGCTACAGCCCGAAACCATCTGTAAGGTCTTGAAAAATTGGAGTGACAGAATGCGCTTGTGCGAATCCAGTCGAGACAGCCATTTAAATGACGTTGCATTCCACGCTCAATGGGAATGTTTGCTCTTACTAATAAAACCATACAAAATGGAAAAAAAGTTGTATTTTGTTAATTTTATTGCATTTTCAAAAAGAAACTTGTATACGCTTTATATTATATTTGTTGACACTTAATTTAACAGTTGAAGCTAAGAAATGCTGTAAATTTCCAACTGAATATTTCTTAAACACCTAATTTTTCTTTTCGATTAGTAGGAATAAAAATAAATCGATTTTTAAAATAAATTATGGAATACCTATACATTTGATGTATTCTTCAAGGACAAATTAAATGCAAGTATTAGCCTACTGCCAAATGTTTTTGACTAATTGATTCAAATTTAATTCAGTTAGTATACAATATTGATTGCAGAATCCATCGGACCGAAAATTATCCAACGAATCGTGGTTAAATCGGATAATGTTTTAAAATTAAAAGCTTTTATGTCTTCCATAATCATATATCATTAAATAGGCTTCATTAGTTTAGGCATACAAATCCTCAACGTTGCAAATCCCTTTGTTCAATCATTTTCATTAAAATATTTAATTTGCAACAACGACGATGACGGGTGCCCCTTTGTTTAGCAATCAAATTAGAATTATTTTAAATGCCTTTCGTTAGCATAATCAAATTAATATTTTACCAAAAGCCTGTCTGTGGCATCAACCAAATAAAAACAAAACATTTGCCTCTATACGACCAGTGGATCACAATAATCTATTCTCTTTCCTTGTTTTATAAATGCTGTCTATTTAGTTCGTGCTAGCTTGCTACACCCACACTTCATTGTGGTGCCTGATGGAAACAGCTCAAAGGATCATTAAACTGATGTCGACTCTATAAACACTGCGCTTTTGGTCTTAATCTACTCCAGCAAAAGCCTTTGTGAAATGTTATGGTAAATGATTCAATTTAACTGACACCTTTTACAAACTGAGTTAGTCGGCTCTCATGGTTTTCACAACACTAAATGACAAAATGTGGGTAAACGCACTTTAAAATCTTCCCTTTTTCGACACCCGAAATGAATGAGAGTTGTTCGTCGGGATGTGGCTGCGTGTGCTTGTTGTATAAAGGATATCGAAATTGTTGTCCCAGCCTTAATTGATTTCAAAACAAGTGCTTCTTTCAAAACATGGTTATGATAAACACATGAGGCTCTGTGCCTGAGCGAACTTACTGCCCTTTTTTTTTTTTTTGATGCAAATTTAGAGAAGGATAAATTAAGGATTCCATACTTTTGAAAATCTACATACGTTAAAGTTTGGTTTATGGTAGAGCCCCCTGAAGGCATTCACGTCTTTACCAAGCTCTTGGCTGGAAGCCAAAAGCCTTTTTGCACGACAGTCATCCGTTTTGCATTTTCACAACAATTTTTCACTGAGGGCAGGGATGTTATATTTAATGATATTTTATTTTGTGAAAAATCACGGAGAATAACTCTTGCCAATCGCTGCTTTCTTGTACTAAGAAAGTCTCTTGAGCAACTAAAGTGTCGCTCTATAAAAGTCTCATCATCCAGGTCCTTGTCTATGGTGCAGAGACATAGACTTTGTCAAAGTGGACGAGAACGCTTTAGAATATTTCATGAGGAAAATTCTCCGTGTGATCATTGGTCCCGTCTGCATAGACGGGGAGTGGAGAAGACGATATAACCATGAACTTACGGACTGTACTGCGCAACGGACTTAGTCAAACAAATCAAAGTCAAACGACTGAGATGGCTAGGTCATGTAGAGCGAATGAACCCAAATCCTCCGGCCCGGTAAGTCTTCGAATTCAACGCCGAGGGACGGCGGTACAGTAGAGGAAGACCGCTGCTCAGGTGGCGCACACAAGTGGGAGAGGACGTCAACCAACTTGACGTGTGAAACTGGAGACAGCTAGCTAGGGACCGAGTTGGCTGGAGAAGCTTGTTACTTGCGGCCCTGATCCATTCCGAACTGTAGCGCCACCTTAAATAAGTAAGTAAGAGAATCCATGTAGTATCTTTATATTTTTAAACCATATCAAACTTATATAAGCTACATGTGACCACAAAAAAGTCCATAATAAATGGTTTTTTTTATTAAGGACAGATCGATGTTGACTGCAGCTTCATCACTTAGTCACTGATTATCCAGTTTGGCACCATTAAACAAAAATTCTTCAACGAATTGTGGCCCAATTTTTTTGAAATTGGCTTCTAAAACACCCTTAGTATTTGTGCGTTCATGGCAACGATGGTTCCGCTCGCTGATGCCAAGCCACCATAGCAAGTGACACGATTGAGTAGCTCGCCCAAATGATATAAATTAACTATCAAAATGAGAAGACTCGTTGACCGTTCAAAGTTGGACCTAAATTCATCCATTGTGATCCCCAGGATGTGTCTAATGTAGGAATGCGAAGGGTAAGAGGAAGGATTTTGTGAAAGTCTTAGGTAAAGCATACCTCCCTTTTGATTTTCTGATTTCTGAATGACTTTGCCTAGTTCGTCGAAAAATTTTTCTCCGGGTGCGTCTTTTCTAATTCTGGCTAGGATAGGCATTCACAAAGGAAGTGAGATGAGCCCTCTTCAACCTCTTCATCCTGACATCCTCCACATAAATCAGATGTGCTGATGCCCATTCGCTCATGTAGGTTCCCATTGAGTTGTAATCCGTATGGATTCCAACCAAGAGAGACAATTAGACCTCAATTAAGCTTCAGTAGATACTCTGTTTTTTTCTTTGATATATCTGGCCAAAGATTTCTTGAAACTCGACAGTTGTCATTTGTTGACCATCTGCCATTTTCGGTCTTGAGAAAACTTGGGTGAATTCTATACTTTTCCTGCTCCTGCTGGTAGGCATGAGTACACAGGGTACAATTGAAGATCCGTTTTCATCCATATCATTTCCATAATTGTCACGATGTCCCGGGTCCCATCGAACGGTGACTGAATTTGTTTCGTCTAGCAGTCTTAATTACAACGAGCAATCATTTTTGACTTCGTGATAATTATTGACGAAATGGTTCTAATTGCCGCCAGGCTATCTATGAAGATATCAATGTTCTTGTGGGACAGTTCAAATATGGAAAGATATTTTGCTGCCTCGCAAACTGCCAGTACTTCTGCTCGGAAAACACTGCCAAATTTTGGGAGCTTGCTCTAATGATCTATTTATGGGTGGGTTGTCTGAGAAGACGCCTGACGTTTTGAAACCGTAAAGACCGATACGTGATTTGAGTTTATGACCCGGTTTTCCATCTGTATCTCCCTTGTTAGACTCTCCAAAGTTTTGTGACCAAATTTCAGACGGCCGGTTCGTTATTAGCAATCAGCCAATACCCTTACGTCAAAGGAACTCAAGTCTACCGAGAACTGTAACAGTGTGCCGGACAACCCGAAGCAGTCCACCCCGCGGCCACAAGAACTCGGCCATTTCGGCCCAAATTGAATCATATGAACATGCGCGATATGTGGGACTAGCAGGATGGCGATACGTGCTACATAGTAAATGCGACAATCAGCATTCAGCATTAACGATTTTAGGGTATGGTAATATCCCACGGAAGTGACGTTCATTAGATACCAAGATTGGGCGATTTGGACTGATTACACCTTTTCATTTGGGGACCACTCAGATCTGTGCCACTGTGGGAAGCTGCGGCGAAGATTTGACCAACGTCATATTCCACCTATGGGATACATGGCTTTTTCAAATAAGGACACATTTTTCTAAGGCCAGAACCGAAAAATTTGCCCATTAATATACATATATTTACCATTTATGGCCCCTCTACAAAATGAGGTAATGGCGTGATATAGCTTATGCTGTCACTGTGTAGATTCGGTGCAAATATTATTATTCTGAATCACCGATGGATCCATGGGACCATGATGCCCATCTATTGAATTGGACACATTTTAATTGTAAAGGGTTTTTCAATAAGGGTGGATAGATGTTGAAATTAAATTAAAAAAAGCTGTGTTTGAGGTATTAAAAAAATTCTTTTTTTTTATTCTAAAGGCACATAAAATATGATATCATTCAAATTCCTGCCTCGGCTCTAACGGTGGCATAAGCCCGAGTGGTCAAATTTTCAATGGCTTTTCCGCATAGATCCCGCTGCGAAAGCCTGTGTTATATTAACCGTAAGGACACGGCTTCATTGTGGTTTATTCAAATACCCCTACGAATTTGGGAAAACCCACAAGAAAAAGTCTAGTGCGGTCCAATAATGGCATGAACTTGGTGGCCAATTCACTTCACCTTCACGAGAGATAATCCTACCCTCAAATCGTTTATGCAGAATGTCAAGCATGGCGTCAGCTGTGTCAGAAGTCGAGCAATCCTACTGGAGCTTCATGTCCTATAAGTCAATACGGTTCAATTTGGGCCATCATTGGTTATTATCGTTCTGAAGAGCTTGCAATTGATGGTGAACGCCACAGCCGGCCCAAATTACACACCAAACACTTATTTTTTGAGGATGCATTGTAACCTGGGTGAACCTCGTGTGGGTTGGTTTCGTCCCAATTTTGCTTCTTAACACAGCCATTCATTTGAACATGATTTTTCGGCCAAAATTGGGGTCCTCTTGAAAACGCTCCAAAGCCCAGTCAGCGAACAAACGGCGTTGTCTATGATCATGAACTTGAGGCTCTTGGGTTAGGTTGGATCTTGTACGGGTGTAGGCTACAGTCCCGATGCAAAATTTGTGAAGGTTGAGGTCTGCGAAAGGCCGAGTTCTTCTGCTTGGCTATACACTTTCACGGACCTTGGCAATGTTCTCGGTCGATCTTGCGCTCCTTTGAAGTATTGGCTGATTGATTAACGAACAGGTCGTCTCAAATCTGACTACCAAAGGTTGAAGAGTCGACTGTGAAGGGCCACCACATCTATGTATACCGTTAAAGTGGCGCAACATTTACAGTAACGAAAACAAATTTTAATAATAAAGTTTTATCACTTGGACGTACTGTGATTTGGCATCATTAATTGAATACTAATCGACAAATTTGACAGATGTCACCAGAACATCATGGCCGCCAAAATTTACTCATGTCAATATTGAAAAACCCTTTAAATCAGTTTTATAACATTACTGTTAACAGATTTTCAAAGTCACACACTCACATAACTATATTTTGGAGGATGTCACTCTTGGTTAAAAGGCTGAGGGTTGTTGGGATTTTGACTATAGGAACATAGAGGGGTTTGCGAAGAATGCAAACAGTGCTAACAGGAGATGTTCTGTTCTTGTCTTGTCATCTGTCTGTTGTTGCGTTGTATGCCCTTTTGGTTGGTGCTAAACGAACAAGGGTTTTCCCAGCTCCTTGTTCTTTGGTTTGTTGGCTCTTTGCATCCTGTTTTGTGTATGTTTGTGCGTTTGATGCTGTTGATGAACGTAAATGAATGCATACAATATAAAGCGGTTTGTGCGAATTTATCTTTTAACATTTCACCCCTTTCCATCAAGCTGGAAATGGGATGAGTTGAAAAGTGGGGACCGACGACGGTACGTTTCAAATTACAACTCACCCATAGCACATTATGCTCGTATGGAAATATGTGTATGGCAAAATGTGATGTGATGACATTTTGCCTTGCCCAGTCGATGGAAACAGGAACACATATTATCCCCTGCGGCCATGGGGTAATGGTTGTGGATGTTCCAGATAAGAAGTTTTCTACAGAAGTGTACAAAGGGGGCTGTAGGTTCATAGCGTTCGTTGGTTGCACTTAATGGCCGTTTCAATATGCACAAGCATATGGAAATTTTGCCGCTGTGAACAATTTGTTGTTTCTAATTATGGATAGTTGAATAAACTTTAGACCTCAGGCATTCTTCACTGACGGAAATTTTCATTTTTTTAAGATTTTTGCTTGCTCAGAAGCCTGTTAATAGATACAGAATCATTTTATGGGTTGTTTAAAAATATGTCTGTTGTTGACATACAAACGAAAATATTAAAATAAATTTGGAATTTCTTTGTGAAATAATTTTGAGGGAAGTTTTCTTTAGTTTTAAAAATAAGATCTATTATTAAATGGCCGTATGAACTTGGATCATCAAGTTTGATTTAGATATCGGTCTGGATTCCAATTGAGAGGAAAAATTAAGACCTGCTTAGCTTGATAAAGTAGGCTTAGCTTACAAAGATCAGGCAAGTTTCAATTTATATAACCACCTATCACATACGGCATTGCCAAATGTCAGCTGAACTCTTCTCTTTACTTGTTCCAACGGCATAAGTTCCCGAGTGATTTTGTGACACCTCATTTTCCTAAGTTGGCCTTTCTGCTCTTTCTCACGCTGGCGCTGTTTCCTGTTTTTTGACTGCTAGTGTCAGTTTCATCGAGTTTCTTTTATTTCAAAGTTCCGTTCACACCCAGTTTGGGATCAACGGAAGTGCGTTCTTTTTATATTTCTATGTTAAAGGCTAACTTTCATCGTTCCTTTACTCAAACAAAATACCTTAAGTTAACTTTATGATGCCAAAGTCGTTCCTAAATTCTAAGTATTTGACATTATTTGTAACTATGGCATTGCACCTTTTTTTGGGACACATCAGCAATATTTAAATTTTGTAAGAAAATATTGTTGATGTCTCAAAAAAAATACTTTTTCAAGAAAAGAACTTCTGTAATAATTTAGTCTTCAAGTATCAGTGTGGCTTCCATCCAAGCCCATGGACCATAGACCAAATATTCACATTGAGGAAGACCAACCAATCCTGGAAATGACGAACAAATTTCAAACAGAGACTCACCATCAATTTATCGACTTCAAAGCAGCATATGATAGCATTCATGGAGCTCTATATGGCGATGGCCAAACTCGGGATTTCGGGAAAACTGGTCCAAAAGTGTCGCGTGACATTGGAAAATACGCGGTGCAAAGTGCAACTAGGGAGCAACTCATCTATACTATTCCAAACATACAATGGGTATCGGCAAGGAGATGCGCTTTCATGGAGGGTTTTATATTCGACAAAACTGTCTAACTGCTGGGGTATGCCGACGATATCGACATCATCGGCCGTTTTCAACGTTCTGTAATAGAGTCCTTCACATTTGTAGAAGACCAGGCGAGACTTGTTGGTTTTGAATAACATGAGGACAAGAGGAAGTTTATGCTATCAACAATTAGCTTTCACAAATCAGGGATAGCAAGAACTTCAAGGTAGTTAAGGAGTTCATTCTACTTCGGAGTTAATATGAACTCAACAAACGACATCTTAGTGGAGATTCGATGAAGAGTTACCATAGAAAACGGCTGCTGCTTCGGTTTAGAACATATTGCCTCTGCCACATTGATCCAGCTAAGAGAGTGTTCGAATCCTAGTCTCCAGGTTTGCAGTGGCAAGGAAGACCGAACCTCCGGTTGATCAATCACCTCGTCACGGTGAACATCTGGTGAGAAATACATCAACTGGAGATTGGATCCCAACCCCAGTCAGAGATTGCTGGAGGTACAAACTAGAGAGAAGGCTATATATTCCCACTAAGGCATTTCACCTTTTATCCAGGAGGGAGCGGAGGAATTCTCTCGAATCAACGCTGGCGGCTACAGTTTCACACAGTTTTGGTTAAATTTAGAAAATAAGTAAGCACCTTGCTGGGCCGTTACGACATATTTGGAGCTCTGGCCTGTAATAAGTGGTTTATACGGCTTAATTTACTGAACCATGGAGAATAATAATTAAGGACAACAACTACGTGCAGCTGAAAGTTTGCAGAAGCCGAAAAAACTGCTACAAAATATATATTTCCGTCATTCAAGAAATGCGATGGTCTATTTAGGTAAGTTTTGTTGTTTTAACCAGACTCAGAGGAAAAGTCTTTAATTTCAACAGCCGCCTCACAACGATCCGCATCAATGCTAAATTTGCCAACATAAGCCTTATTTGCCAGAAGAGAAAGACGAAGACACCGTAGACATATTCTATGAGGTCCTGCATTAATGTATAAGCAGTGTCAGCAGCTGTGGCATTTAAACTGTCCCAGGAGATTATAATACCAAGTTAGGAAGAGAAGATGTCTTTGGTGATTCCGCCGGAACACTCAGCCTCCACGACATCACCTCCGTTAACGGATTCAGACTGATCGACTTTGATGTGGCTGAGACGTTCTTGTATCGAGTACGTAAATTAAACATCTCGATATTCAAAAATCAACATGAAGATCTGCTGATCAATCAATCGTAAGCCACATTGATCACATTACGTCAATGCAAGTATAGAATATGTCTGCACGTTCCGAGGAACCAACATCAACCTTGGACACTTACTCGTTGTATTCAAGGCACTTCTGTGGATATCCCGACCCAAGCCAAAATAAGGATGTACTGTAAGGAAGTTCGACGTTTAGCAGGGATGCCGAAATGCGACATTGCTCTATATAATTTGTCTCTGTCTATGTTTTCATACACGACTTTAAAATTGATAAAGGGGTGATGTGTATAGAGTTAAATTTCATTTTTGTTTTTCCAAAATCTGTCGGAGTGTAAGCTTTGGATCGACGATTGATGGTCGGATCACACTGATAGGGACCGATCAGATCGTTGACAAACGGTCTTAAATGATCACACATTACAGATGAGAGGATTTTGTATCTGACGTATACCTCTCTAGTTGGCACAAGTCAGTTGGCATCTTCTTCCTTGTCATTAATTTTGGAGATACCTACCAGGTCATCTGCCCCTTCTTCTTTGAATAGCCTTGAACGCTTTAAGCTTGGCTAGCTCTAACCGCACTTCATTTAGGTCGGGCGGACATTTTAACCATCATCACCCAAGTTGAATGGATTATTCTATCTTATAGAGAAATTTCGTTAATCTTCGCTGATTATCAGTCTAGAAAAGTTTTGTTTCCAGATCCTTAGTACCAACTGTGCGTCTACAACCATATTCTCACTCTCTACTCGGTAGGTTTCCATTCTGACCTTGTAGCCTTGGGTAGATTCCTTCATCTATCGGTAGAACTTTCGAACATCCCCCTGCTGCTACGGTCATCAATAAACTCGACCCTCCCACTTCTCGTGCTTTCTTTTCTTCTTCCCGAAAAGCCGGCGTTGCCCCCTCCGCTTTTGCACTTATAGCTTCCGGGCTGCTCTGAAAGATTTAAGATAGACTTAACTTCCCGACATAAAATCTTTTTGCAGTATTCGCTTAGTGTTGCGGCGTCATAGCTACAACCAAGTAATAGTCAATGTTGGCCTCTCGGAATGTTTGGACATCGTGGATACTGGAAGAATGATCAATATAGTTGACGGTTCATTGATCCAGAAACCTGCGCGGCGGGTCCCTTTATGTATATTGAGGTGTAGAAATCGAGGACTTGCTATAATGGCATTTCGCCCCGCTGCAAATCAATCAGCATAAGTCCATTACCAGAAATAGTGTCATGCAGGCTGTGTCCTCGACTATCGAACCAAAGATACCCTCCATTAAATTTTTTATTTATTTATTTATTTCGTCAAATACTAACGGTACATATTTTTTTTTAATTATAATTGTAACAAAAAAAAAAGAGAGAAACTTACATCTAATGTACATTTATGGGTTATTTAGAATAAAAAAATCGAAATCGCTTTGAAATCGCCAAGAATAATCTTGACATCGTTCTTCAGGCATATATCATACGTATTCTCGAGAAGATCGTAGAATTCCTGCTGGGTTGAGTCATACTTTTCTTCCGCTGGGTTGAGTGCACAGATCAACGTTCAAAGTTGTAAAGGAGATGACATATTGTCATCTGTTCACACTTTAGCTAAAGTTTATACATTTAAACTTGATGGAAACACAACTCAGATTTTGTTGTTTCCTTCAAATCTTCAAATATCAACCAAGACAACGATTTTCCTTAATCGGAAATACTTCTCCCTAGCCATTTGTACTGCTAAACAAATACCTCATACAACTTCAGTGCTAAAAAAAATTATTAAAATCTTTGAACCATAATAATTATAAAATGGAATTATTCATTTAATCAATTTTGCAAATCAAATTATACAAAAAATTAAATTAGGCATACAACTAATCTATAAAACCCGCGTTCGCGGCCCGTTATTCGAGGATCAATAACGATATCCAATTCCCCTTTCTAATGCAATTATAATATCGCTTACAACACGAACCGCTTTCGCATTTTCATGTCGTTAGAAAGAAAATCAATACCAATTTCATCCAGCATAGCCCTTAGCTCTTCCCTTTAAAAAGCTGGTATTGTTTTTCTTTTTGTTGTACGTATGTATATCAGCAAACACCAAACTAAACCACTTATTAAAAAGTTCAGATGCCAACCCCCGAAATGCAACATCGATACGAAAACTTTAAAAGTTTTCCCCCAAAAAAGGATATCCTTCCCAACGCAACTTATACCGTTCTATCGTTTAAAATATTATAAAATCACCTAATGCAAGTTTAACTGGTTATTAAAAAGTTGACAAAGTCAACCGTTCCGATGCTCTAGCTGTATGAAGTACAGGAGTAAACTTTACTACACTTCGAAATAAATCCGCAAACGTACCATGAAGCTATAGTGTATATGTATAGAGACACTATTATGCCAAAAGTCCTTCTTTATAACACTTCGGCCAGAATAGTTAATTACCATTTTGTATGAAAAACTTGTACTAAATTCCATTTGAGACTTCGCCTCGCCTGTGCATCTCTGAAATGATTTTGGGAAAACATTTTATTCTGTATAGTATAGATGAAGAGGTTGCATTTTGTATTTGGCTCGTATCGTAGATACTCCCAGATACACGATAAACCAATACGAATAGGTAGAGTAAGTACTGAATGCAATTAGAAAGTCCTTAGCGTTCTGGGAACTGTATTGCTAGTTGCAACGAATGCAGGAAAAGTCAACTCAATTTGCAACGTTTCCGACTTTATATAGAAAGCACACACATCCTGTGTGTCCCTGTGGCCAGTTTTGGAGCTACACAATTTTAACCACCCTTCTTCCAATTTAACTTGCAAAATGATAACCACATCTGTAGGAAAAGTAGAGGATTCCGGTTCTCTTTCGCAGGCAATGCAGGCACGTAGCCCCAGGCAGGCTAGGAGAACTGATGCAGTAGTTTGGAGAATTTGGAAAAGTGACAAGCATAAAATTAGAACACAAAAATTATCAGGAAAATTCTCAAATATTTGATGAACAAAAACAAAACTTCAGAGGGGTTAATAGACTTTGGAAGTAGAACGAAGGGACCTTGATTGCTCAATCAAACGCACCGACAGAACTAGTAGCTCAATTTTGTTGTCTTCTTGCAAGTCTGATTTTATAAAGCCAGCTTACAAAAGGTGTCATTTTAAATATCGCGTTATTGTTGAACTTTCAGTATTCAACTGTCATAGCGACAAGTAAAAATTTTCTAAGTTGTAAGGCTCATTTCCATTTCTTTCAAACGAAATTGTCTCATCTGGGGCTTGAAGAATCTTAGATTAATACCTTGACGTTAGAGGTCTTAAGTAAAAAATTGTATTTTGGATATTTAAACCTAAATCAGTTCTTTTTTTTGTGTGGCATCAAGCTCTCTTATCAAAAATGCGTGCATTAGATGTTGATGAATCTCTTCTACATTTCTAACCGCTGAAAACAAGTTGTGTTGGACGATTTGAAGTCTGAAAATCATAAAATAAATGGTTTTGTCTAAAACTCTCTTTCATATATTCATCAATGATCTTTTATATACAACTTCTAATACATTAAATTGTTTGCTGACAACTGTATTCTCAGTTTCTCATATTTGTTTCCAGATGCAAGTCCTAGTTCTTCGGATATGGATTTAGAACGGCAGCATGATATGTCCATTAAACTGTGATCTCGATAGCATTATCAAAAGGGAAACGAAAAACGGCATAGAATTTAATGTGTCAAAGTCCGTTTTTGAAAATATATACATATGTAAATCAATTTGAACGTCAAATGATTATCATTTTCTGACGCAGATATTGCTATCGTCAAATATGCAATCGTCCTGCATAAAATATGTTGTTGATAAACGCCAGTCAATTTTCTTGCAAACGCATTTGACGTTTACAAACACTCTCTCTCTTGCTAGAAATATTTGTGTCCACAACTCGATTTTCTTATAAAGTTGCACCACATCTTATGTTATCGAACGTATGATTATAGCAAACTGCGTTGTCGAAAATGAAATTACAATATTAAACAAACACATCCTTTAACTATTCAGAAAGATCAATTTTTGTTGAAATATAAATTCAAGATAAATACAGTCTTATATAGAACTTTATTTATCAAAATATTTATATATGTACATAGTAGGTTGTAATATTTTTTTGTTTGTCAAATTCTGTTCTGTTCTGTCTATTGAATCGGTTCTTATATTTTTCTTCAACGTTCTATTTATTCCAACTGATTATGGGCCCAGAAGGTTATGTTTGAAGAAAATTATTAAAAGAAAATATTTCAATAAAACAAAATATCTGTCGAGATGTCTAGTGGAGCTCCGTTACCCTTAATTGAAAGGCTCAAAGGCCGTGAAAATTTTGATACATGGCTTTTCGCCGTTAAAAATTATTTACAACTCGAAGAGCTGTGGAACTGTGTTCTTGGAACAGAAATCGACGAAAAGAAAATTGCGAAGGCAAAGGCAACAATAATTCTTTTAGTGGATCCTGTAAACTACGTACATATTGCAGAAGCGGAAACAGCAAAAGAAGTTTGGGACTCACTGGAGAATGCATTTATGGACCGTGGATTAAGCCGAAAAGTTGGTTTGTTAAGAACACTTGTTTCAACAACGTTGGAAAAATCTGAATCTGTTGACGAGTATGTTAACACTATCATTTCAACTTCACATAAACTTTGTGGGATTGGCATAAAGATCTCAGAAGAGTGGATTGGGACTTTTCTCTTGGCTGGACTTCCAGAAAAATTCATGCCGATGATTATGGGAATAGAAAGCTCTGGTGCGGTAATTTCTGGTGATTTTGTGAAAACAAAACTGTTGCAAGATATCCGTTATGAAAATAAATTTTTAAAAGATTCTGATGGATTGACGTCATCGTCAGCTTTGTATGGGAACAACAGCAAGAAATTTCATAAAAGTGAAAAATCCATGAATCGTAACCATGTTCTGCTACCAAATGAAAAATCTAAAAAAAATATAAAATTCGTTCGATGTTTTTCATGTAATAAATTTTGACATTACTCAAAAGACTGCTCGATAAAAAAAAGGAAAGGACCAGGTTAACTCAGTTTTATGCCCAACTTTTTTGGCAAAAAGTCCAAACCATAGCGACTGGTATATACTCGTAGATTCCGGTGCTTCAACTCATATGACATCAGAACAAGACTGTTTGAAGAATATAAGACTTCCTCCTAGAAAAGAAGTACTAATAGCCGATAATTCAAGTCTTGAAGTAAAAGCTATGGGAGATATACATTTGATGATTTCTGTTAATAATGAAATGTCCCATGAAGTAATCATCCAAGATGTTTTGTTAGTACCTGGCTTATGTACAAACTTGCTTTCAGTCAGTCAAATGATATCTAATGGCAATGTTTTAAAGTTCGACTCGAATGGATGCAGAGTTTTTAACAAAACTGGAAAACTTATTGCAACAGCAACTTTAGTTGAGAATAGAAAAGACCAGAGAGTTAATTTTAGTTCAACAAATTGTAAGGATTTTAATCTGTGGCACAGACGATTAGGTCATATAAATGCTGAAAATATGAAGAGACTTCAAAATGTGGCAGTAGGTGTTGAATTTTCAGGAAAGCCTTATGAAACCTGTATAGTCTGTGTTAAGGGTAAGCAGACACGTTTACCTTTCAAAAATTCAACATCACGAACAACAGCAGTTTTAGAGCTGATTCATTCGGACTTATTTGGACCTATACACGTTTAATCTATTGGTGGAGCTAAATATTTTTTAAATTTTGTAGATGATTTTTCAAGATTTACTTTCGTTTTTGTTTTGAAATCAAAATCTGAAGCTTTCAAGAGATTTGAAAGCTTTGCAAATTTGGTCGAAAAGCAGACTGGCCGATACATCAAGATTTTGAGAACTGATAACGGAACAGAATATTGCAATAAGGAATTATTCTCATTATTATCAAAAAGAGGTATCAGACATGAAACAACAAATCCATACACGCCAGAACAAAATGGACTTGCCGAGCGAATGAATCGAACCATAGTGGAGCTCGCAAGATGTTTATTGTTCGATGCACTGCTAACAACAAATTTTTGGGCCGAGGCAGTGTCTACTTCAGTTTATCCTATAAATCGAACACCATCTCGAAGTTTGTTTAGGAAAACACCTTTTGAGATTTGGAACGGAAAAAAACCAAACATTGGCCACTTAAAAGTTTTTGGTTCAGAGGCTTTTACCCATATTCCGAAAGAAAAAAGAAAGAAGTTTGACCTCAAAAGTGAAGAACTCAATGGTTGGCTATTGTGAAGACACCAAGGGATAAGAAGAAACCCGATTATGTAAATTTAATTTCTACCGAAGGATTAGAAGATCCATGTTCTTTTCAAGAAATTCTTCAGAGGCCCGATGTAGATAAGCGGAAAGAAGCTATGAATAATGAGCTTGATTCACTTTATAGCGACAAAACTTGGACTCTCTGCGAACTACCGAAGGAAAGAAAAGCAATTAATTGCAAGTGGGTATTCAAAACTAAAAGAAATTCAAATGGTACAATTGAAAGATATAAAGCCCGGCTTGTTATAAAAGGATGTGCGCAGAAAATGGGAATCGACTACGAGGAGACCTTCTTACCAGTTGTTCGATACAGCACTATTCGATATTTAATATCTTTAGCAGTTAAATATGATTTGGATATCGATCAAATAGATGCAGTCACGTAATTTCTCCAAGGAGATTTAAAAGAAGAAATATATATTTCCAGAAAAGTGCCAAAGTTTGTAAATTTAATAAATCAATTTACGGTCTCAAGCAAGCAAGCAGGATTTGGAATCAGAAACTAGATGCTGGATTAAAGGCGATTGGCTTGACTAGATCAAAAGTTGACCACTGTCTTTATTATCGTTTTGAAGAAAAGAAAATGCTTTATGTAGCTGTTTACGTGGATGACTTGCTGATATTTTGTAACGATGTCAAAATGAAAACCTGTGTTAAGAAAGATTTGATGCAGCGATTTTAAATGAAGGATATTGGAAACGCAAAATATTTTCTTGGGATACGACTTATTCGAGAAGAAGGAAAAATTTCTATTGATCATCACTTTTCGTCCCCTACAACTCTACCTTAATACTCCTCTTTTCCCTCTCCTACACAAAGTATAGCTATTTAGTAACTATTAAAAACAACATTATTTGCTGGCTGTTACTTTCTAAGTACTATAAAAGATATTATCTTACTGTACAACCAATTTTATTGTTAATAAACTTAATAAACTTAAACATATTAAAGAAATATTAAAAAGATTGTATATGGAAGACTGTAATCCAGTAAGTATTCCTATGGATCCTAATACAAAATTTACGAAGACAAAATGTGATCAATCTGCACTAGAACGAGAACGCATGGTAAGTATTCCTTATCGTGAAGCAATTGGAAGTCTTTTATTTGCAGCTCAAGTTTCAAGGCCTGACATTTCGTTTGCTGTAAATTGTCTTAGTCGGTTCAACAATAATCCTAGCAAAATGCACTGGGAAGCAGTCAAACGAATTTTTAGATACCTAAAAGGAACGTTAAACTATAAATTAACATATACCAAAGATTTTAATTCTTCAGTTCATGGATTCTGTGATTCAG
The DNA here is from genome assembly GCA_963931855.1 of Philhelius festivus. Lineage (NCBI taxonomy): Eukaryota > Metazoa > Arthropoda > Insecta > Diptera > Syrphidae > Philhelius > Philhelius festivus. The sequence goes on along the minus strand of OZ007554.1, from coordinate 71,297,099 downwards.
ACGCAGAAGAAAGACGTTCGGTGACTGGCTACATTTTTATTGTTCAAGGAGGTTTAATAACCTGGAACACAAGAAGCAACCAACAGTTGCCTTGTCAACAACTGAGGCGGAGTATATGTGTCTGAGTAATGCGGATCAAGAAGCTTGTTGGCTAAAGCAACTTCAAGAAGAACTAGATCTCAAAGTCAATCCTGTTGTCACCGTTTATATCGATAACAAGAGTGCTCTATATCTAGCATCAGCAAATGTCTATCACACAAGAACGAAACATATCGATGTTCGCCATCATTTCATAACAGAACTTATTAGTAAAGGTGACCTTAAAGTTGAATATATTTCTACGAAACAGATGATAGCAGACGCTCTTACCAAACCTGTTGTCAAGGAAACAAATAATAGATGCTTGAAAGGAATGGGTGTAAAAAACGGTATTTGAATTTAGTGGGAGTGTTGAAATATAAATTCAAGATAAATACAGTCTTATATAGAACTTTATTTATCAAAATATTTATATAGTAGGTTGTAATATTTTTTTGTTTGTCAAATTATTTTCTTCTAAATAAATTCATTCTGTTCTGTTCTGTTCTGTTTATTGAATCGGTTCTTATATTTTTCTTCATCGTTCTATTTATTCCAACTATTTTAATAGAACCATTGTAAATTAAAACTTTTAACTAAGTTCAAAGCTCAATTGTAAGCAATTTTAGCTTTTACTTTTTCCTTCGTCCTTCGTCAATTTGTCCTTTTGAATTTTAACCTTCATTGAATAAAAACTATTTCAATTCTGACCTGTTTTTTCTCTCTGAAATCCGCACGTTGTTTAAGACTGATGCTTTTGTATAAAAATTCCATTTTGTGCTTTTAAACTGTTTAGTTTTGCAGTTTGCTTTTTAGAACATTTTACAATTGCATTTTTTCACGAATGATGTTTTCGAAAACTCCAAGAACGCTATCCATAAGTGGCACTTGAATTGATCACAAATTTAATGTCGACAAAAATGCTATACAAAGTGATTAGGTTTCCTTCAACGATGCAAGAAATTGTTCACCCCCTCTGATCTGACTGTAATCTATAAGCCCTATATTCGTCAACAGCTCAAGTAATAACCCACTTGAGTTTATTGGATGGAATCCAATCATTTAAAAATGATAGGTGATAGAGCTATAACAGAAATATTTGAATTTCTTGAGTACCGCAGCAATGTTTCTTGCTTTGTTCTTGCGAAAGCAATTCAACCGTAAAGTGCTAAACACATGAGCTGCATTATTAAGTGGTAAACACATGAGCTGCGAACTGCGAATGTGAATAAACCTTTTTAACCTATTTTCACTGCTAATATCAATTTTTGTTTTGTTTTAACTTTTTATTATTTAAAAGGAAAACACACTGCATAAAATAATTATAAATTGAAATATTTTGTATTGTATTATATTGTAAAAAGATTTATTCGCATTCGCAGTTCGCAGCTCATGTGCTTAGCACTTAATACTCACGCTTCAAGTGAATAACCATCAGTTTACCCTTGAGCTCAACTTCAGACGTGTTTTCAAATTCAAAGATTCCTTCTTTAGCCGCACTACACGAATGTGGAAGGCTTTACTCGACTCTATATTTTCCTCGTATTATGGCAATCAGACATCCAAATCCAATGTGCATCGGTATCTCCTTTTAAATTCTCTTCAACTTTTCTAAACGCTCGCACTGTACTCAAAAATGTTAAGGGTAGTCATACATAATCTCTTTAGTGCACCCAAAATATATATAAAAAAATAATGCTCACATTTTTCTTGGTCAACAGTACCTCCGTTGTTCTACTAAGGGTGTGTTCAGTCGTAAAGCAGACGTCTTTGTCAACAGTTTTCTAAGACAACAGTTCTTTAGGTGGTATTGTCGACATTCGTGCTTGCCTAACGACTGAAGATAAACTTTCTGAGCTCAAAGCGGGACATAACTCCTAATTTAATTTTTTGAGACTTATATCCGAACTTAGGTGCGACATACAATCTACATCAATTGCTACGAATAATAAAGTTGGGCAGAAAGCTCAAAACATATCTCCTATCTCTCGTGGATTGAAAGTAGTCGAAGGACATCGCACTTTGTTCATTTCAAAACTCGACCCCTCAACTAATGCTCTTGATATAAAAAATCACATTTCTAATAATTTTGGTCTTTCGACAACTATGAAAGTAGAAAAATTGATCCACCGCAACTTTTCAAAATATGCATCTTTCAAGCTAAGATTGCCTGACTCTATCTTTGGACTTCTCAACTCCGCCTCTATGTGGCCAAGTGGTATAATTGTTCACGAATTTGAAAACAAGCAGTTCAACACAAGAATATCATCTTCTAACCCTTTTCGCAATATCCAGACAACGCCAAATCATCAAAGAGGCAGCTTCAAAAAATTCTAATCTATTATCAGAATGTAAACGGACTAAGGACGAAGATTAACAAGGTCTCCAAAAACATTAACTATCTCTCTCACGACATAATCATCTTATCAGAAACTTGGCTAAACAACACCTTCTTAGATACGGAACTTTTCGATTCAAATTATCAAGTGTACAGACGTGACAGACATCGCCTGAACGATAATAGCACTGTAGGAGGTGGAATACTGCTTGCCGTCAAAAATGTCTTTATATGCACTTTGGTCGACGACTTCAATCAACATGAAGAAGAAATCATATCTATAAAACTTAAAACAGATACGGGATTGCTATACATCGTCGCAACATATATACCTCCAAGTTCTCCCAACAACGTTTATGACAACTATATGAACTGCATCGATAGAATATATGATCAAATGGAGCCTCAAGATGACTTACTTGTCATAGGAGATTTTAATCTTCCAAACCTGGTCTGGTCTAAGTCGACGGACGAGAACTTTCTATCTCCTGTTAACCTGTCCTCCACCAACGAATTCTTGACAATTGATGGTCTTGCCACATGTGGACTAAGCCAATTTAATGGTATTCACAACAATTTTAACAAAATATTGGACCTTGTATTTTTCTCGGACACACTTAATGCTGACATTGCTATAAATCCAGCCAATACCCTATTAGTCGAAGAAGACCGTCATCACCCAGCGTTAGACTTATCACTTAACTTAAACTTTTACAATATTCCTAGCTACTCCAGTGAAAACTTAGAATTCAATTTTAAAAAATGTAGACTAAATGAACTCTGTAATCTTTTATGTAATGTAAACTGGAATCATTTATTTATGAATTCTGAAATTAACTCTATGTGCTCTACATTCTACAATACTCTCTTTAATTTTCTTTATGAGACCACACCAATGAGAAAACCTCGCAATATTTCTAAATCTCCACCATGGTTTGACTCTTGCCTAAAAAACCTAAAAAATAAAAGAAACAAGGCCTGGATTAAATATAATAAAACAAAAGCAGATGGTGACTTACTAATCTATAACGAGTTGAAAAATATGTTTATTGACTATTCAGATATTCTTTATCATGACTTTATTTCAAACACTGAAGCCGAATTAAAAAAGAGTCCGAAAAACTTTTGGAACTACGTTAACAGTAAAAAAAATACCGATGGGTATCCAAATTGCTTATCTTTCAATAACAAACTTAGCCACGACTCTGAAGTGATTTCAAACATGTTTGCAAATTTTTTCAAAGATGCTTTTGAGGTTAGGAACTCTTACGAAACGTCGGAATCATTGGACCTTACACAAAACTTTGCACATCTGAATACAATCAGTCTTGTGATCTCTGAAGATGAAATCATTAACAAGGTTTCAGAACTCGAAGTTTGTTATAGCCCTGGTCCAGATGGTGTACCTTCTTATATATTAAAAAAATGCGTATCCTATTTATCCTATCCTCTTCAAGTTCTTTTCAACGAATCGCTCAGATCCTCAATTTTTCCAGAACTTTGGAAAAGCTCTTACATAACACCAATCCATAAAAAGGGTAGTAAAAACGAAATACAAAATTATCGTCCCATTGCAAAACTCTCCGTTATTCCCAAATTATTTGAATCCATTATTTGTAAAGTTCTATCGTTTAATTGTAAATCTATAATTTGTGACAGTCAACATGGTTTTGTTCAAAATAAGTCCACAGTTACCAACCTCCTTCATTTTACCTCTTTTTGTCTTGATTCGTTCGAAAAACGAAAGCAAGTTGACTGTATCTTCACAGACTTCAGTAAGGCCTTTGACAAACTGTGCCATAGGACATTAATTATCAAACTGAAGGCACTAGGTTTTAATGATAAATTTATTTTATGGGTCTCTTCGTACTTATATAACAGATCGTATAGCGTCATATTTAGGAATGTGCGGTCATCTCAATTTTACACCAACTCTGGTGTACCACAAGGAAGCCATTTAGGACCTTTACTATTTATTTTATATGTAAACGATCTACCTTCAATTATTAAACACTCGTCCGTTCTAATTTACGCTGACGACATAAAAATTTTTAAATGTATAAACTCAATTGACGACTGCTTACGGCTACAGGATGATCTTAATAGTTTTCGGGAATGGTGCAATATAAATAAGCTTTTACTTAACATAGACAAATGTAAGGCAATGTGTTTTACACGCAAGCGTAATGTTTTGACTTTCAATTATGAACTAGACTCCTCTTACTTGACTAAACTCCCTGTTTTCTCTGACCTAGGTATTATTCTTGACTCTAAATTAACTTTTACAGATCATTACGACTATATCATTAAAAAAGCCAATAAGACACTCGGATTTATAAAACGTTTTTCACATGACTTCCGCGACCCGTATGTCCTTAAACTTCTTTACATATCGTTTGTAAGACCAATACTAGAATATGGCTGCATAGTATGGGCCCCCTATTATTCAGTTCATATAAACAGATTAGAAGGAGTTCAAAGAAGATTCATGCGCTTTTGTCTTCGCTTCTTTCCATGGTCCAATAGATTTGAACTTCCACCGTACAATCAAAGGCTCACACTCATAAATCTTCCATTGCTATCTAAACACAGACAATATATTCAGCTTTGTTTTATTATAAAATTAATCAATGGGTCAATCACATCGCCATCTATATTGGGTCGCATAAACTTCACTTATAGCCGAGCAAATATAAGGAGACAAATTCCATTACGTCCTTTATCAAGTAGAACAAACTATGCTAAGAATAACCCTATCAACCAAATGATTTCAGTTTATAACAATTACTACTTCTTAATTTATTCCCTTAATGATAATTTTAAAAGTAAAGCATTTAAAGAAAATTTTTTCAACTATTCTCTTTAGCTTTTAATTCAAAATGTATTTATATAGGTATTGTAGTTCATTTAATTCTAAGAATGTAATGTAAAATTAGTTTTAAGCTTTAACGTTAGTTGTTTAACGGATTATAATAAATAAATAAATAAATAAATAAATAAGTTCAAAATTCAATTTGGGTCTGAAGAACCACCGAATTGGGACATAACTTTGTCCTCACGAAGCCGAAGTCTGAGATTAAAGCTGAAATATCAAAGGTGCCCAGCTTAAATCTCGTATCTTCGTTTTTGTGGGAACATAGTTTAATTCCCAAATATAAAAATTTGGGATAATGTCCCTGGGAGTTATGTATGGACACGAACGACATTTATTTTCAGAAGGACAATGAACGCACCCAGTCTATGTTGGATGACCGTTTTATAGGCTTTTATGCGAATCAAGTGAAAATTCCTTCAAGCACACCCTAAATCCGCTAATTTTAAGACTTATAGCAAAATTGGAAGCTCTTTCAAATCAAAATTTTGCCTACGGCTCTGCCTCAATCTACAATACGAGTGCCCTGCCCTAGCTGCATCAGTGAATGGATGGATACTGTGGCATAAATCTCGAAGGTTTTCTCGTTTCCAACTGCTGTTTCGCGAGCCGAGAGCCGACAATAATAATTTCCGCGCTGATTTACTGAACGCTATGATGTTTTTCTTCTTGATTTCTTTTTTTGGTATTTTGTATGAGGAATTTATGCTCGCCTTCGTTTCACAGCATAGTTCACTCGCATGTGTGGACAATTACGTTGATGTCAGGACGTGAAATGTTACGATCTAGCAGAGGGTTTATTAATGTTTCAAAAGGAAAAAAAAAACTCGCTGACTGACCATGTCCATGCCTTGCCGAAATGGACGAGTTAGTCGATGTTCCTATATGCGCGACGGCAAAGTTGTAAATCGTGAAACAAATGGGCGACATCCATCCAAATCGAAAAGGATTTGTAGCCATAATGGCATTCAATTTGCTTTGATAATTGCATGCTATATAAATGTGAAATGTTATGAGTATTTGATTGAGTAAACAAGGACGCGTTTGACGTGGTGGTGGATTATGTTCTTCTAGATTAAATGATTTTGATTGATGGTGATGATAGTGTGTTTAATCTGTATTGTATCTTATATTGTTTCTAACTCCCGCGTAGCAAAGTTGTTTTATTAAATTTAGTGTTCGATCTTGTGAGATTTAGGATGCTCAATCTCATTTTTGCAATTCGCATTCATTCAATAATCACCCATTCGAATGTTTATAGAAAAGATGGTATTTTTGCGGAACCGGTCGAAAGAGCAGAATGCCGTGCATTCCAATAATGGTAGTTCAGTTGTTTTATAGTTCCATTGTCGATATTCTCAATACTGGTGAAGGTCAAACATGTAAACATGAGAGCATGTAGCCCAATCGAAACTTCCCAAAATTTGATGATTCAGTTGACTTTATATGAGATGCTACGAGGGTGCATTTTCCTTCTACAAAATATGGGTTGTGAATTGTGATACCGATAACTGAAAGCTGTTCTATTTGATCAATGCAAGTCCCGCTCATAGACAGCGGCACGCGGATGGGTTGCGCTTTAACGAAAGAAGACAGCACTGAGTTTTTGAAGCATTAAGTTCAACGCGGCTTATGATTCTTCATTTGACAATGTTATCGAAATCAGAATTTAATTAGCTTATCATACACTGCCGTTCTAAGTCTACATCCGAAGCACAATGACATGTATGTAATTGGAAATAAAAATGAGAAGTGCTGCCGAGAGTGCTATCGTCAGGAAAATAATTTAATGTATTAGAAGTTTCAGACAAAAGATCATTGAAAGATAATCGGAGACAAAACGGAGCCCTGTGGCACACCAGTATTTATTTTATAAATAATTAACCTGAAACCATCCAATACAACTTGTATTGAGCGGTTCGAAAGGTAGCTTCTAATCCAATAAAGAAGACATTCATCAGCACCAATTGCGCACATTTTTGATAATTTTGAGCTTGATGCTAAAATTTATCAAATGCTTTTAAAATATCAAGTGCAATAATCTTACTTTCTCCAAAATGCTGCCACTGTTCGGTGAGGTACCATCAGATTACCGGTGGACCTATTGCTACCAAGGCCAAACTGCCGGTCATTAAAAAGCCTTAGTTCTTCAAGATATTTTTCAGCTGATAATTTATCAGCCTTTCAATGATCTTGGAAAGAAGGGACAGGCTGGACAAATGCTGTTTTGCATCGACTTCGAAAGAGACCAGTATTCGAAAATTACTTCACTTACTTTTCTCTTACAAGTCGAATCAAAACATTAATTGATTTTCTGTTTGATAGATTTTCCCTATCCGGGATAAACTTCCTCATTCCGAAAAAAATTAAATTTGAAATCATATCTGCACTGGAGTGTAGGTCACTATTCAGGAAACATAGAGACCCGTTAAAGTGAAAAGTGTAATGAAATTTTAAATTTTACATTAACATTATTACATATATTTTACCAAATTAAATATTTAAAAAGAAAATGAATGAAATCCAAACGAAAAATTAAAAATATTACTAGGCAAAACGCGGTTAATAACGAGGTTATTCGATCCTTCATATAACGCGTGGCAAAGAACTCCACAAACGAATAGATCTAATAAAAAAATGCCTTCCCGAAGTTAAACAAGAACACCGAAAAGAAATCAACTGAGCAGATCTGATTAAAGAAGTAAGCCTGATATGTTCATAAAGATTTATAAGTTGATGTGATAAGATAATGACAAAGTCTCAGAGCACGAAACTGTAAAAGGCTATCGAATGACATATTATACAAATAATTGGTATACTTAGAAGCGATAAAAAAATGGCAGTCCGAAATCATAACGCACTATGGTGTTAAATACAATTTGGAGTTTGCGTTTGGAGGCAAAGCTACAATTGTAAAATATTTCACATCCATAGGTAATAATGGGTATAGCAAGTGATTTTGTGAGAAGCCATCGGGTTTTAAAGTGCGTAAGCGAATGTGTGGCCCATAAAGTGCGAAGTCCACCATACGTCTTTCCAATCGATAAATTAATATAATTATCACAGGTTAAGCTCCTATTGAACCTCACGCTAAGGTTCCTTACAGTTTCCATGTACAGATATCACAGATATAATGTCTTTTTTTTAAATAATTATGCAAATTGATTTTTTTGGGGTTCAATTTTCATTTGGATTTGACCAGTTTGCTATTTCTGCATTCATACAGGAAGCTCCCAGCTCTATCAAACCCAGATGATAGCTCAAAACTAATTTCACATCGTCAGCATGCATATTAATCGAACAATGCTTGATAAGACTGGGGAGCTCATTAATATATAAAGAGAAGAGAAGGGCTCCAGTATGGATCCCTGATGTGGAACATCATTGATTGCAGAATGAAATTCAGAGAGATTATTCACTGGTGAGAAGTTGAACAATAAAGACAGCTGGCGACATAACACTGAGCCTCCACTTGAAATAAATGATTGCAAGAAATGTCTCATGTAGCCAATATTTCTTGTGGAGCCCCCTTATGTCTCGATTTTTGTTATTTCTAGACATAATTTTTTCTATTTATTTCTTGTCTTCGTAGAAGAAATAAATGCAGATATAAATTTTGACGTTTCGTGACTCGTGACTTCACTAGACACAAATTTCTCACAAGACGTCGAGTCTTGACACCAATTCCCACATTTTCATGTAACATTCCTTCATTTCATTGACAAACTCATGTTATGTTTTCACTTCGTATAGAAATTATGTCCTGTTAAGCCAAGATGTAATTTTTCTACCATTTACTGTCTGTTGAAGTACATACATAATGTTGTTTGGTTGTTTGCAGGCCAAAATGAACATTAAAAGAATTAAACATTGAAGATAGTAAGTATTTTGATAATTTTTTTTTAAATTAGTTAGGGCATTCAGAGACTTTTCATGCTTGTGGGACTACTCAATTATGTCTCGGAGCAAATGTTCTTCAAGGTCGTGCAAATCTCTTTTGCTCAAAACTGGATTGACCCAAAACCTGTGCTTCCATTTGTATTCTTCCCGTCTTACCTCTTCCAGTTGTTCCATTGCGTTTATCGCTAAAATCAAACGACGTGACTAACCTGCTGAGATTATGTCGAGGAATGAATAATCACGACATAATTTGCCCACAGAGTTAAAGAAATATAAACTTCAGATATAGGGTGATATGCATAAAAGATAGTAAATGCTTTTACTTGAGAATTTCTAAGTAATTACTTTTTTTGATATGCATAAAAATGCAGTAAATGCTGAAAATAAAGTATTTACTTGAGGCCACAGTACTTACTTTTTTCGGATGAACTTTTTCAGTAAATACTTTATTCCGTATGCATAAAAAGTAGCAAGTACTTTTTTTCTGTAGGAATTACTTCTTTTTTTCAAAGTCAAAGGATAGCAACATGAAAATTTAAAAGTACATACTTTTTTTGATTTAAACACATAACTATGTAGCTTCGAAACCATAAAAACTTACAGTCTTAACTCTATTCTCAAAGGATTCACGTCGCTGATATAAATTAAAATTAAGTTACTGTTTACTGTACTGAAATGGCGGAATTTTGTACGCGTTAGTTCACAAAAAGTCTATAAAAGTCGAAGATCGGGTTCAGAATCAAATTTTGAACAACTCTATCGTTTTGAGAGGGAAAACGTAGATTGGTTGAGTGAATACTTACATTGGTGAGTCATTGCAAAATCGTAATTTGTAGTTTTAAAACTTGACGCACCCTTACTATTTGGGACCTTTTGTTAGTTCGCGGAAATGATGTAGAACTTTCTATTTTCTTATACGCCTGTTAACTTAAAAATATAATTTATAATTTTACAAGAAGCAAACACTTATGAAAACTGTCATATATGTATGTTGCGATACTATACTAATAGGCTTCCGTTAGTTAAAGGAGTTAGTGGTTTTTAGTTACTGGCGAAGTTTTAAAACTTGCCCTTAGTCGCCAAGTTTATATAGAGTCTTATGTTGAACAAATGGTTCATATATATAATACTTTTTAAGGAGCTCAAACTGAAACAATAGGAGGGGCAAGCACTCATCAAGAAAAGATGCAAATTTTTTTACGATACGTTGGAGATCCTGGATTTCAAGTTGGCGTTGGTGAAGATATAGGCGTTCATCAGAGTACTGTATCCAGAACAGTTAATTTTGTTGCAAAAATAATAAAAGACAAAGCTTCTCATTGGATAAAATTTCCATCGAGCTATGAAGAACAGCTGGGAGCAAAAAATGATTGGCTAAGCAAATACAGGTTCCCATTATGCATAGGAGCCTTGGACTGTACTCACGTGGAAATATTACAACCTAGATTTCATTCGGAAGAATACATTAACCTTTATATGCTTCCATCAATATCCAGGCAACTTGTAATTCAATGGAATATTTTACAAGTATTGATGGCCGGGCTCAGTTCACGATTCCAGAATTTGGAGAAACAGTGCTGTGGAACCCATTATGAGAAACTCCACTAACATTGTTTTACTGGGAGACGAAGGATATGGGATCACCACCTTGGTTAATGACACACTTTAAAACCCAACGAGTAATCAAGAAAGAGCTTTCAACAAACTGCATTTAAAAGAAAGAGTCATAATTGAAAGATGTCTAACCCGATAAGAAAAAAAAAGTATTTACTATCAATTTCCGATGAATTCTAGTATTTACTTGGATGAATTTAGTATATACTGAAAGTATTTGCCAGTTAGTAAGTACTAAACTTTATGCATATGGAATGAAGTAAATACTTTAAATTTAACCATTTGCTTTAAGTTATAGTATTTACTATTATCTTTTACTTGTAGTAAATACTTCCGTTTTATGCATATCACCCATAGTGTCTGATATAATGTCAGAAATAAATATTGCTAATGGAGGTGCGGCGTAAGGATTGACGGTTTAACATATCAAACGCCTTAGAAAAGTCAAGTAAGACCAAGAAAGATACATGTCCCTCGTCAACATCATAACGTATTTCTTCGGAAATACCTATAACAGCAGTAGTAGTACAACTAGAAAGATGGTGGGTATGACTTTTGCTGACATCCATTGCAACGGAAATATACCTATAGTAAAAATATTGAATTACAGACATGAGTTATATATGGGAGAAGTACAGGTAAAATTATTTTCAGAAATGAAGGATATATTTCATCAAGTCCAACTGCCTTTGATTTGATGCCAAGTATGCTTTAGAATACATCGATGCAGCTAATCGCAGTAAAACAACAGAAAAACCAATTAGCAGGCAAGGAGAGATAACCAATTTCTAGAGGTGTTATTTGTTGGATGTTATTAGTTGGCTGCGAAGATATGAACTGACGATTAAATGCATCAGGGTTCACTGACTCAAGATTCCAACATTCAGGTTTTCCAATGCCAATATTATGCACGTACTGCCACAAAAGTTTACCACTAAGGGAAGCATTGAGCCGGCTAGAGTACATTCGCGTTTTAGCTGCTCTTATCTCAAAAACGACTTTGTGTTCGTCCAAACGGTAGCGCTTCTAACGATTATAATTATATGCAAGGTCACGTTTGTCGCATTAGCAAACGAACAATTTTCTTTAAATTTGGTAGATAGCATTTTTAAATATTTGTACCCACAAGTTTTTTTCTTTTTAAGAGCAAAAGTAACGGTATATGTCATAAAAGAAAATACTTAGGAAGGGAGAACCAATGGCCGATGTACCATAGCCGCCCTTCTTTCTCTCTCATTGTATTAACACCTGTGAACAATGCTTTTGGCAATTAAAAGAGTGATTTTTGTTCAGGTAATTTTTTTCCGTAACCAGACTGTACCAGTTGACTTTCACGTATTACCAAACGGTTCTCTTAGGAATTATATCTCTAACTGGGTATTTGTTGATATGAGAAAATTTTAGACATTACAGAATGGTTGGATGTGCCTACAAATTATAATACACTAATAGTGAATTTGTCAGAGGAATGAAATAAGTCTAAGGTGTTGATGGATTGACCTGCAACGACTGACCAGAATAGCGCAGCATTGAAGAATTGTGTACATTGGAATGACGGTTATCTTTCCACTATCGACCTCTATCATCAACACTTATCTTTAACCTATGTTTATGATAATTGTAATATCGATGTAGACTCTGAATACTCATATCATTTCCATTTTCGCAAAACTGACTTTATCTAACTCATTGACCCTGCAAAGCAGCCATCTGGAACCGATTGTTTTCATCCCGACAATCAATGATGTCGAATCTGTGATTGAATATTTGGAACTATATGCGGATAACATGAAATTTTTTAGAGTAATTTCTTTACCTTCTGATACTTAACTTTTGCAGAAGGATTTGAACAATTTTTTCTAATTGGAACCAAAAGACCAATTTGGAACTTAATGTTCGAAAATGCCAAGCAATCACATATTGGCGTAAATATCTTCGCCGATCATTCCGACCATTACATTTATGAAAGCATTCTTTCCAGAGTAACCACCTTTCGGGATCTAGGAGATATCTGCGAAAGTGAGTTCAACTTCAGATCCCATTATGACAACATTGTTGAAAGAACTAATTCACCTCTTAGTTTCGTCAAGCGTAGGTCAAATTAGATTTCAAAACATTTCATAAAGAAATTTCTCGATACAACCTATGTAAGACCTCTGGTTTAATATGCTAGCCAATTCACATATATTGATCATCATCACATTGTTTATACATACTAAGAGAATTGAAGTAATCCAGCATCCGTTTTGCTCTCAGGGGACTTTCTTGGGTTGACAATCACAACTTACCCTCATATCAAGTTCAGTTGTAGCTCATTAGCTTATAATAGCTAGAAAAACCTTGTGAAGTACTCGTAGTTGTAATTATTTTTTTCATCAAATATTGCCTGGTGATACTGATTCTTCTGTGCTCCTTAAATCTTAAAACAGCGCGTGCGGAGAAGAGAGGCGTGGTATTATTATTATACTCACCGTCACCATCCCAGTGAATTCTTCAGCAGTACCTCAGTTACACAAATAGATACAACAACAAAAAATGAGATAGTTAATTTCAGCGTCTTTATATCTCAATGGACCACACTGTTGTTTGACACACAGGCCCTGGTTTACTTTTAACATCGATTGAGTCACAGGTACTCACCGCAGAGGTGAATTTTTGACCCATCTTTTAGGACTTACCTCTTACCGAAGATAGAATTTCGGAATCCTTCAAATCTTCGTTAATTTCGAGGATTCTCGCTGTGGGGTATTGGTTCTAACTTCCTCACTATAGGCGTTGTTACCAGTCACCTGGATCTATGAAACACAACCGTTCAAGTTAAAATCCGATTACTTTTTTCCAGTACGTATCTTCCCTGGCATTTGTTTAAATTATTTTGTTACTATTTCTTGCCATAAATTTATTAAATAAATAAAATCACTAAACATTTTGCCTTAAACTAACTGATGGGCGCTGGCATTAATTTTGTTTTCTCTAAACTTCGTCAAGGTCAAATAGATAACCACCATCGTTTCAGACGTCACGTGTTCTTAACTCCACCTCATAAATAATAATAAGCAGAAATTTCTATCTTTAAGAGTAACGCAGATACATGCATAAAACTATTCTCCTTTGCTATCATTTAATATCCTTTGAAAATAATTCTGTTCTAAGACCCTTCTTGATGCCGAACTTCTGCGATTTATTGCAGAAAATTGACAAGAACATCCATCATTCTCAATCAACCAAACATTGCCTAGCTGTTGGTATTCAAATTTTTCTTTTTTATTGCTTTGACAGAAGCAAAGAGTCATCCGTTCCTGAAAAATAAAAACACATCTCTATGGCAACGACCTTGATGTTATAGAATATAGATTATAACAAGACTTAAGGTATAGATTTGAATCGCAGGAACTTACTTATGTTTATTAAATCTGAAAATTACGTATGCTTTAAATATCAATTTCAAGTCTTGCCTCATCGTAAGTTTGGATTTTCTTAACGATGTATGCTCTGCTCAGTGCGCTGAACTGTCACGCCAAAGTCTGGATTCGATTGCTTCTTGCGAGTAATCAACAACCCCTCAAGGAGAATCCATTGTCGTGAAAAGTGCTTCTCAAAAAACTCAGAAAATGTTTTTTTTTTTTTTCAAAAACCGCCATGGGCTAGGCGTACAACATTTGTCCTTTTCTTAACCACAATAGCTTAGAAAAAGTTAATTTTGTATTTAAAAATTATTTTTTTTTCTTAAATTCACTCAGTTTGTTTAGTTTTTGTTAATTACATTTAGTACTCTTTTTAAAGAAAAAAAATATTTTTTTTTTTAAAAAAATGAACTGAGCTTTAATAATAAGTGAAAAAAATAATACTCATTAACGTGTTTTTTTGAATAAAATGATATCAAAGTGAAAAAACTACTTAAAAAACGAAAAAATTGGGCTTGATGCAAAATTGCGGAGAAACGGTTACTCGCAGAAAAAAAATCTTTTGACAAACTAAAACTGTAATAAATTCTTGATCGGTTATAAAAAAAATCGTACGAATCGGACGTAGTTTGGCAAAGATAAAGCCAGTTAAGGGAAAAATCATAAAAACCGTTATAACTCGAAAACGAGAAAATGACCTTTTAAGTTTTTAGACTTAAAATGACCTCAGAAATCCATGGTTTTCATTTGGGGCGGTGACTGTGGGACACCCTGTATATGTGGGGTATGGCTCTTACCGCACAATATAATAGTACTATCCGAAAGAATAAATAGAGTTTTCGTCTAGGTTTCTTTAAGTATTTTATTTCATTTGTTTGAATATAAATTATCTTATTACGAGGAGCAACAACGACCGATTTATACGAAGTTCTATAGAGGACTGACTCTACGTTAAAATGATTAAGCGAAAACTGGTTTTGATGCAAGGGACGCACTCCCCTGTCTTTCGTTCGTTCGTTCGTTAGTATGTGTATTGTCATAGTTATTAGTTAGTGCTGTCCGTTGAGTTCGTTTCTCCATCCCACATATATAGGCAGTTTAAAATTTGTCAATATATACTTGAAATATTTTACAACATTACATAATTTTCTATCAAACTCTTCACTGACTGATATTTTGTGAATACGAAGCCTCCAACCTTGCAGGTTTGATTTTAATTCTATATCGATTTCTTGCCAAATGCAAAACTTGACCTATAAAACCTACGCTTTTTAAAACTTAAGGGACAACCCATATTTTATCTTACTAAAACCAAAGGAAAAGCATTAAAAACCAAATTTCTTCCTCTGCTTGATGTAAATTTTATTTTTGTACATTTGATGTTTTGACTTCATTTTTTTACGAATCCATTACCAGTTCCTTAAGAAAAAAGATTATTTAAATGACTAACTCTAATGTTTAGTGCAATGCAATGGAAAGGTGTTCAAAATTGATCCAAGCAGAGGTAATACTTTGGAATCATTACAGCACAAAGTAGGTCGTATTTTGTATATGTCTCTATTTTTATGTGCCAGCCATTCGAAGCATCTATGCATAAATTTTCAGCATTCCCAAGAGCAAGTGCAAAAGTTTTGTCCTTTGACTATGGAATTTGAATTTATTTCATTTCTTGTTTACCGTATAAATACGACTTCAAATTTAATTGTAAAAAAATTTCGGATTTTTAGATTCTTAAATTTTAAGAAATCTTTTAACAATAATACATTAATTATATTTTTTGTATACATTGAAAATAATATGATTTTAAAACGACCTACAAATTTCTGCCAATTTCGAACGACTAATGAGCAGCACTTCTCATGACAAGAGAAACTCTTGAGAATCGAACCCAAAATATGCTTATAGTGAACAAATAAAATAAAATTCGCGACTTCTTATTGTTCAAGGCTATAATGTTTCCAATACTGGAAACATAATATTTCTAAATTTTTCCACACACAAGTTTTTCTTTTCTTTTTTAGGCCAACAATAGCAGTGCCTACCATGCAAATTTTATTTGGAATATACGAAAATAATTTGTTCCCTAAAAAACTCTTGCGATTTTTGATTTTCTCAAAAACACTAAGACCGATTTCGATATTTTGTATTTATTTAGAAAAAAAATTCAAATATTTTTTTTCAAAACTCAATATTTAAAACACCCTATGCTCTATTAAAAAAAATAATGGTACCCACCATACAATGCTAAGAAATTGTTTTCGAAAATCGTATTTTTCAGAAAAACAACTATTGAAAAAAATTTAATTAACACATTACTGACACTCCCTACCATAGGTACCTATACGGTATTTTCAATTTTTGACTTCATTTTTGGTATAAGGCATTTTATTAAATTTTTTTACAGAAGCTGCTAAAAAGTTTTAAAATCATTGCATATCAAAAATTATAAAAAAGAGTTTTTTTTTTTGGATTATTGAAAATAATTCAAACTGCGTTATGGAAAATTCGAAATCTCAAAAACTTATCAATTATGTTTTTTGAAATATAATTTTTATTCGCACAATATCAAATAAAATTGTATTTGATGTTAAGCCACATATAAAAATAATAAAGCACTTGGAAGAGTCAAAATATAAAAGTCTTAAACTGAAGGTACTATATTTCTATCTCTATTTGTTTCGAGATATGATGGTCGATCAATTATAAACCCACAGTTGAGTGTTTAATCATAAGAAAATTAATTTCTTTAAAAAAAACTGAGTTCTATTTTTAATCATGGTTCGGCATTGAAAGCCATCCACATTAACCGCACTTTTTTACTTGCGACTTATAGGTACTATAAGGCAAGTTAGGCATTCCGAAAAAAAAAATCGAACTCGAGATTTTGATCAAAGTTGACATTACGATGATAGCGAAGACTAAAAGAGTGGGTCTCACAATTCTGTCTGTCTATCTGTTCGACTACGGCCTAAACGGCTCGGCCCATTTTCTTTAAACTTGGTAGATATCTCTTTAAATTCCCACCCCCCACACGGTTTTTTTTTAACACCAAACATAACGGTATCTGCCATATAATTTTTTTTTTCCAAATTTTATAAATATTTTTTTTTCTCAAAAACAGATTTAAAAAATAAAAATATAAAAAAAATTCATTTAGTTAAAGCTAGATAATGGTTGAAAAAAATCCGAAAAATGATTATAGGGGGTACTCCCCATGGAACCATCTTTTTTGTTTTTGATTTTCTGAAAAACTGTACAACCGATTTTGATCATTTTTTTATGCCAAAGCTCCCCAGCAATTTGAACAGATTTGTGTATTCATTTTCAAAAATTATTTTTTTGGATTTTTAAGAAAAGTTTCAAAATTTTTTTTTTCAAAACTCATTATTTCGAAAACCCCAAGCTAGATTTTTTTTAAACTTGATAAATAAAAGTTTATCAATTAAATCTACAAGATGTGAGAAAAACAAATTATTTTACCTAAAAATAAAGTTACCGACCATACAAATGTTAAAAATGTTAAAAAATGGTTTTCAAAAACCGTATTTTTCTCGAAAACGACGCATAAAATTTTGATAAAATTTTTTGTCTTTCAATTAAAAATTAATCTTTAATTTAATTAAATAAAAAAAATTGAAATTAAGATATTACAGCTTGTACCTACCATAGAACCATTTTGTCTAATTTCGAATTTCTCACTATCGACATAACGGATTTTAATGAATTTTTTTCTAGATGCTTTTAAAAAGTTTAAAAAACATTGCATTTCAAAACTTAAAAAAAAAGCATATTTTTTGAATTTTTGGAAATAAGTTTTTTTTTTTGGAAAATTCGATATCTCAAAAACGGCTCAATATTTTTTTTAGCAATTATTTTCATTTGTACGTACCAAATTTTTTTTCTTAAAAATGTTTTAAAATTTTTTTATATAAAAGCTTATTTTAAAAAAAAAAACTACTACAATGACTTATAATTTTTGGTGTAACATAATTTGCATAGCATTCTATTTTTATGTCTTACTACTACAAGAATTTAAAAATCTAATTTGATCCATATGAACAGTTTTCTCTAATAACATTCGTTTTTAAAATTCCTATTCTATTCGTGCATTTTATTTTATAATTCACACGTGCGCTCAATGGTATATTAAGAGACCCAGGCACCTATCTACATATGTACATATATGTCAATATTTTTCTAACCAAGAGTAATTAAGGTAACCCGCTTCACCGTTGTTCATCTTAGAGTGTGTTTATACAGACAGAAGCCCATACCAACAGTTTTCTTAGGCAACAGTACCTTAGCTGGTCCGATTCTTGATTTCTTAAGATTTTAACTCCGTCTTGGCTACCTTGTCCCTCTCTATTTTGCTCCGCTAAGGGTTTGTTCAGTCGTCGAGCAGACGCCTATGTCAACAGTTTTCTAATCTAAGTAAAGTGTATGGTTTAAAAAACAGATTGTAAAATATTCATCGCTGATATTTTCATTCGTTCTACGTATGTATCTACATAATATGTATGTACGTCTACAGAAAAAAAAATAAATGTGAAAGGAATGTAGTCCTCAGACGATGACTTCATTGCCGAGACGCACATTATGTATTTACATTTTTAAAATATTTTGACATTGATTTGACTTTTTAAAATTCATTAACTGACTCAATTGTTTTCACAATCTGACTGAACGTGGGTTACATTGCAATTATATCTCCGCATGGTACATAAAGATTAACCTATTCTTTCATTTTACGTAGGTATGTAAAAAAGCAAAAGAAAAGGGAATTTTCCAAAAATCTAAAGAAAAATCATAAAACAATCTGGTTATAATAGGGTTTTATACTAGTACATTTCTGGAATTTCAAACTGAACCACAAGTTTCGATTATCAATTACTTTCGGTATGAAAAGACAAACAGCTGAAACAAAATTTAACTTTTCTGAATTTTTTTATAATACTGAATTCAGATTCACACTCAGAATGTTTCTATCACGCCAGGATTTTAAGATTTTCCCGTTTGAAATCTAAATAAAAATTGTTTCGTTTTTTGATGTTATGTATAGCGTGGGGTACTTAACCCTTAACCACCTACCAGCAGTCTCACAGACCGCAACAGTTTTTAAAATTCAAATATTTCAATGCCTGCGTAGCATAGACAAGATGCATCCATGTACCTTTTCTACTCATCAAACAGTGTCACGCATGATCTTTGTGGGTATATAACTATTTGCGCGCACTTTTAACCCGATTTTAACCCATTTTCAACCCACTTTCAAACCATTTTCAACCTGCTTTCAACCCATTTTCAACCCAGTTGCAACCCATTTTCAACCCTTTTTCAACAAATTTTCAACCCACTTTCAACCCAAAATTCAAACCATTTATAACGCACTTTTAACTCAGTTTCAACCCAAATTCACCGATTTTCAACTCACTTTCAACTCAAATTCAACCCACTTTCAAACCATTTTCAACCTGCTTTCAACCCATTTTCAACCTAGTTTCAACCCATTTTCAACCCTTTTTCAACCCATTTTCTACCCGTTTTCAACCCATCTTCAACCCACTTTCAACCCTAATTCAACCCATTTACAACCCACTTTCAACCTATTTTTAACCCGCTTTCAAGCCACTTTCAACCCAAATTCAATCCATTTTCAAAATGGGTTGAAAATGGGATGAATTTGGGTTGAAAGTGGGTTGAAAATGGGAGAAAACAAGTTATTTCGGATTCTATTCACTAAAGCTGGGCGAGTAATAATAAACAACAGTCTGTTTTGCAACTTCAAAAACAGTTACAAAAAAAGTTAATTAATGCTAAAAACCTGCTAAATGGTCTTTGCGGATCTCCGGTTTTAGACCTTAGACCATTCTTTTTGGAAATCATTTAGAATTGATGTAAAATTGGTATTCATACATTTTTTGACAGTTAATAATTCGTTGAGCATTTTACTAAATACAGATACCAAAAGCCAAACTTTTTTTGTGAAATTTGATTGGAAAGATCGACTTCTGGTAGATCTCCGACACATTTATAAAAGAAAAAATTATTTGAAAAAAATTTCAAAAAATTTAATTATTCTTAAAAATCAACAATTATTGAAAAATGTTGGCAATTTTAAAAAGAGCCATTTGCTTACCCCTTAAATTTGCTTAAATAATTTAAAAAAATTGAGAAAAAAAAATATTTCCGGTAAAAGTTCAGCAGGTATCTGAATATGATTTTTTTTACTGACATGTGTTTTAAAGTTTCCCAATTTTTAGACCTGCTAAAATGTTGCCGGAATAGAAGTTATGAAAATAATGCATTGTTGTATGTATATATATTTATTTGATGTTTTTGTTAAAGGAATTCTTCCTTATCTTCTTAAGTATATAAAACTCTCTTGTTCAATTAAAGTTTTGATTACTGGTGTCCTTCCAAGCATTTGGAAATACTCAAAAATTGTTCCTGTTTCCAAGCACAAAGAGGTATTCAAGCATATTGTAATTTTACATTTCTTATCAAAACAATGAAGATATGAAAATTATTTCGGCTTAAGTGGAGTGATTGAATTTAATTCAATTGAAAGCTCAAGTGACCTTAACTCCAAGGTGCTTCTCGCCCGTAATAATTTTGTAAGAGTCGGTAAATATCAACCAATATTTGCGTCATAGAAGGGTACGGCAGCATCTAACTGATGAGCCCACTGTCGTACCTGGGCAAAACACACCTTGGAGTTGAGGTCACTTGAGCTTTCAATTGAATTTCTTATCAAAATAATTTGAGAGAATTATGAACGTACAGATAAAAAATAAATCTTCATACAAGTAAGTTTCTAAGTTCGAACTAGTTTGGCTATCGTCCAAACCATATTTGCATAACGGCGCTAATTAATATAGTCAAAGAAATTAGACAATCCGTGGAATCTAAGGCATTTGATACTTCATCAATCTCGGAAAAGCTGGTAATCTCATACCTTCGAGCTAGATCTCAAGCAGTCGAAGTTCAAAATTGTATTTCTGAGTCATTTACTTTAAGTTGTGGAGGTCCCACAAGGCTAAATTTTAGGTTCACTACTTTACATAATATACACTAATGAAGTTCCTTCGCTCTATTAGTTCTGTTACACTGCTCTATTAATATGTATGCTGACTTTGTCCAACTAAGGTGTCCTTTAGGTCTTTTGGATTAAAGGTTGTGCGAACTAAATGAGAATCTTCATACAATCCTAAGGTGGTCTTTGCTTAACACAAGGAATTCAAACTACCGAATAGTATCCCAAAGATCCATTGACACCTCATTTCTGTTCGAAATTTCTCTAAATGGTAATAACTTTGAAATAGTAGACTCGGCAACAAATCTTTGAATTATTTTTAACAGACACCTTACTTGGAACAACCACGTAAAGTTAATTCTTGGTAGAAACTCTGGAGGTCTTCGAATGCTTTACGTTACACGAAAGATAACACCAGTAAGAACTAGAATGATCCTCGCAAATTCAATACTAGAACCAATACTGCTGATGGGTTGTGTACTTTTTTCAAAAACTGCTATTATGAGCATAAACCAAAACTGAATGTTGCCTAGCAAATATGTTAATGGTCTTAGCCGAAGAAATCATATTTCGTCTTTCGCCAAATCAATTCTAGGCCTCACTTTAAGGAATCTTGTTAAGCTAAGGACTCTGACATTAAATAAATAAATTTGATGTTGCCACAACTCGAAGAGAACCTTGACCTAGTGATTTACAACTCTCAACCATTCCTGGGTCCATGTTACCAGGAGTGGAGGCGACCTACAATTTTCTGACTCTGACATTTCTTCAGAATATTATGCAAACACATCGACCTTCTTACCTTTACGACAGAGTACGTTTTTCTAATGTATGAGCGTTATTTTTTCATTAATGCTATCCGACAATGGAATTCTCTTCCCCGATCTGTTAGATTAATACACTGGTCAGTCACCTTTTATAAATCTCACACTTTAAAGAAGATATTGAATCCTACTGTGTAAATATTCCATTTAAAAAAAAAGAACTAAAGACAAAGGATACAAAAATCTAATTCTTACTTATTGTAGTAGATTTTTCATAAACGTCACTTTAGTAACATTTCGATTATTTTTAAAATTTAAAGTCGGGACTAAACCCCTATTTCATGATTCAATAAGCGTTTTTTATTAGTTAAGCTGTGAGTATTTATAATATAATGAGTTATGAAATTTGAATGAATGGTGACGTCTAGTGACAGATGAAGTTTCGTAGTTTATAATTAAGTATGAAGTGAAGTTAATTATTCTAATTAACTATCCTCATAGCTCTTACGTTCCTGGTAATTGTATATTTCTCTCCTTACCACAAATTAATTCAAATACTACGATTATAATATTTATTATGCTACTAGCTAAATCTGTTCACAAAAATCTCTCTCACACACACAAAGAACATAAAATCCCATTCACTTGCATTATTTGTGTCAACTCTTTCTACAAAAAAAAAAATTTCTTAACAAGGAAACACTCTTTACGCAGCATTCGTACTTAGCACCAGAAAAGACAACAATTTTAATTAAACTCAATGTGAGTGTGTTTCTAAAGTTGAACTCTTGAATATACTGCACTTCCAGATTAAGGACGACCAGCTTTTGTACGTTCACTTCTTAACAATAGTTTATCCTGCATAGTTAAATGGGCTTAAGGCATATAGTAGGTAGTATAAGTAAGCTCTATATGATTCTATGCCCGAACTAAGGACCGATTTTCATTTAGATGTGGGCCATTGAAGCCAACTTTATTGTTAAGTTTTCTTCACTCTTCTTCTTCTTCACTCTATCCCTGGGCTTTCTGGGACCAGAAAAAAGAGAAAAATACTACGTTTGTTTGTATAAATAATTTACAAAGTAACTCCTTGTTAACTCGTAGAAATCTGCAACAGGTGGTTGGCCTCAACATGAATTACTTAACTTTAGTTTAGTTCTTCTTGATGACTTTAGTTGAACAAGATTCAAGATAGAACATCACATCACCCATAAGCAGAGGGTTGTATTTAGCTAATTGTCAGGGCCACGATATCTATGGGGCCCCTGTCTATTTATGGCAACACGCCAGTATGAAAACTTTGCAAAATATCAATAGCCGTGTTTTTTTAAAAAGAGTGAATAGCCAGTTCAGCAAAATTTAACACGCAAACACAAACAAAACAATTTAGGTCAGCAATCAGAGTGAACGAAAAGTGAAATTAAATTTTGAAATGTTGAGAGTTTAGATGGCGCTTAATCCAATTGAAGAGAGAAAATGTGAAATATGACAGTTGTCACTGATTTTGATATAAGAAAAAGAGAGACAAAAGTAAAAGTGAGCATAAGTGTTTTATTTTTAATTGATGTACTAGTTATAAGTCTCACCAGAACCTGGCTATTAATATAAATGTAGTTCATATGCACAATAAACGATTGAACAATTATAACTTGAGACGAAACTATCATCCATACCAAAAAATTATGCTAGAAAGCAATGTCTAAAGAATGTTTTTTTAGAGGTATACAACTGTATTAGGCCATTAAATGATTATTTTTTTAAGTTTGTTGAAGCGATAATTGTCTGCCATTATTGTTTAAAAACGAATTTGGTAATTTTGTTGTAATCAATCGCATTCTAGAAAGTGTGCTACTTCATGGCGCGGCTCCATTCCCCTCCTAATATCAGGGATTACAATTTTCAAGTGTAATTCTGCATTACCTCTTCTCTTGGTGAAATCACAAAATGAACTGAGTACGATTCAACTAGAACTAGAGAATCTAAACACTAAATCTCTACAAAAAAACACCCTTTACAAAGTACTACATATATCTTAACTGCGGTTGCGCAACAAGCAGGTCAAGTCAACAACCATCAACCTTGTAAACCATGTTCTTTGGAATTTAGATAATAATCTGTGGGGATAAAGCTGATGTTTGGATCAAGTATCTCATTAAGTCATTTGTACAAAACTTTAGTAAAGTTAATAAAACACTGAAACACATTTTTGTATTTTTAAATAAAATCAAATATTAAAATATCGATCTCATACCCAACAACCATGAAGTCTAATATCATTTAAAAACAAAATAAGCACATAGTACGAGTATAGTCAAACGCCTTAATGACTTCACTTTTATTATGCGTTTATTTTTCGCTCTTTACAATTACACAGAATTAAAACAAAAAACAAAATACAAACGTCAATTTAGGATGCATTTTGGAATTTTGCATGCCATCTTCAGCACTTCTTTTTATTGACTTTTTTTTTGTAACTTATTTTTATTATTATTATTTTAAGCTATTTTACTTTTAAAAACTTTCGTTAAAGTTAAAACCGTCAAAGCCTGATTTAAATATTTTAGTATAGCACTACAGCGTATGACATCTCTCATATGTTGTTAGCACGAACTGTCATTGATTTATGATTTTGTGAGCAGATGTCTCTCTATTTCTTATTTGACTGTGCAGCTTCATTGCAGCCACAATAACAAACTAACAAATCTTAAATAATTCATTAATTTCCAATAAGAGGTTTTACTTTGAATGGCCTCTATTCGGGCAGCTGTCATCTTTTGACATTTGGCAAGTAAAAATTGCGCCACTAGTAAAAATGGAATGATACCAGCTTCAACAACGCATTGAAATTGTTAAAATTCATTACAAAAATGGTGAAAATTTTGCAGTCACAGTTCGCAAAACTAGAGCACATTTTGGGTCGTCGTGAAGCACCTTCTCGGGCGAAAAAGTGAAGTGATGTGAAGAATGAAAACCCAATGCGTCGCTCAAGAACAAATGAGAATATTGCTGCCGTAGCCCGAAGTGTTGTTTGTCGATTCCTTGTCCATCTTTGGAATTAGGCATTCCACAAACGACATTACACCATATTTTGAATAAAGACTTAGGTGTTCTTCTTCTTCCTTTGTTTCGGCGCTGTTGTGATCTCGATGTCGAGGGGATCATAACTCTCCCACGTATCTGCTTCACACTAGTGATCTGCCTGTGGGGTTCGCCGGGTTGACCTCAGAAATCGGCGGCAAGCCTCCCGGTTTTGTATTGTTCCATTTCTGAGGCCAACTGAATGCTGGTGTTTTTGCATTTGTTTGTACCAGGAGTGTTTAGGCCTACCTTTCTTTTTATTCCGAATTGGAACGTTGTATGATATTGCCTTTTTGACGGGGTTCTCAGGATCTCTCCTTTGAACATGGCAATACCAACTGAGTCGGTCGTGTTCAATTTTTTGGGAAATGGTATTCTTAACATGAAGGCTTCCTCGGATCTTCGTACTTCTAATTCGATCAAGCTTTGTAACTCCTGCTGTCATACGAAGCATCTTCATCTCAGCTGCCGTTAGCTTACTCTCATACTTTTTGTACATTGTCCAACATTGTGAACCGTATGTGAGTGCTGGACGCACAACTGAAGTGTAGAGCTTTCCTTTCAGCTTAGGGGGCATTTTTCGGTCACAGAAGATAGCAGAATTTTCCCGCCACTTCATCCACCCTACGCTTACGCGATGATTGATATCGTCATCACAAGTAGCTTCGTTATTTATCATAGACCCCAGATATTTAAACTTTTCACACTTGGGAAGC
Organism: Philhelius festivus; assembly: GCA_963931855.1. Lineage (NCBI taxonomy): Eukaryota > Metazoa > Arthropoda > Insecta > Diptera > Syrphidae > Philhelius > Philhelius festivus. The sequence continues at coordinate 71,271,302 of OZ007554.1, read as the reverse complement.
ACTACTCCATTCAAATAAATGTCTGGAATAGGCCTGTGCGGATCAGAAAATGGGCAGCATAGGTATTCTGTCTTTTTCGCGCTTATGCGGTACCCACTTCCTTCTAGAACATCCACCCATACGTCAAGTGCTCGTTGTAGGGATATCGGGTCTTCACTTATGATGGCTCCATCGTCAGCAAAGAATAACTGATGCACTTTTGGATCCGTCACTTTGCCTTCAAGCAGGTAATCAAGAACTGTAATAAAGAGCAGGGGACTCAAGACACTTCCCTGGTGTACACCTACTGTGATTTCGAATTCTTCGGTGACTCCAGCTGCGCATCTTACTTTAGTAACTGCTCCATCATACATGTCCATAATTATCCGCACATAGGTTTCTGGAACTCCTCGTTGCCTAAGGGCCACCCATATTAGATCTCGTGGTTGCCGATCGAATGCTTTTTCAAAATCAACCAATACGACATGCAAATCCTCCAAAGAATCCCGATGTTTTTCCATAATTATTCTTATACTCTGGATTGCATCCGTGGTTGACTTACCCCCGACAAACCCGCACTGGTCATCAGATAGCCCAATTATTTTTCGCAGTCGGCTACCCAAGACTCGCTCAACGATCTTCATGGTGTGTGACATCAGCTTAATCGAACGGTAATTATCACAGCTTCGAGTATCACCCTTTCCTTTATAAATTGGAAGAAGGTAACTTTCCCTCCATTGATTAGGCATGCGATCACCTCGTATAAGTTTGGAGACAAGAATCATGAGCCATCTAAACCCGATGTCTCCCATCTTTTTCCAAAACTCTGAGGGTATTTCGTCTGGGCCAACAGCTTTTCCCTTTTTGGAGTATTTTACCGCCTCACTAACTTCTTCGACTGTGACGTAGGATACTTCGCTTAAGTTAGGTGAAGCTATTGGAAAGTACAGCCTTGGAAATTGTTCGTTTAGAAGTCCGTCACAATATTGTCGCCACCTGTGAAGAATTTCGTTGTCTTCCACAAGAAGTTGGCCTTGAGCATTGTTAATGAACTTTGGCGAACAAATCTCCTGGGCATTTCTTCTTCTTTGAGCGGCTATTTTGAAGATAGTTGCGCCCTTATTCGTGTTTTGCCGTAGCTCTTGAATAGCACCAGCTGTCGGGGTAGAAATTTCATCCAGCTCCCGATACAGGTTTTCTGTATTCTTTGCTTGAATTTGGGCGCACTTCTTCTTCGCTTCTTTCTTGCAGTTTCTATATTCCATTTCGAGGCGTGACTTTTGCTCTGTATCATTAGAGGGGCACTTCGACCAAGCCTTGAAAGCCATTTTCTTTTTACTTATAACTGATTTAGCTTCATCATTCCACCACCATGTTTCTTTGCCTTGTTGGTTGTGTCCTTTTGAAACCCCTAACAGTGTTTTGGCTTTTTCTTTGCAAGTTCTCTGTAGGAGATCCCACATACTTTGTGCTGTACTCTCTTCATTTCGAACTATATCGGTGTTGTTATACAAAACGTTTTGCATATTCGAAATGAAAGCTTCGCCTTTTTCCTTATCCAGATTATACCATTTGATCTTCCCAAAAGTTTTTGTATGTTTGTTGTCGTTCACTGTCTCCATAAAAAATTCTGTCAGTAGGAGACGGTGTTGGTGGGCGATCGCTTCTCCTAGTATCACTTTGCAATCTTTTACCCGGGGTTTCATGAAACTAGATAACAAATGGTAATCAATCTGGGTTTCATTTCCACCACTGCTGTAAGTGACCAGGTGTCGGCTTTGTTTGACGAACATGGTATTTAGTACGATAAGACCGTATGTTTTGCACATGCTCAGGATGTCTTCACCAGGAGGGTTCCTGGTGCCGTATCCGAGGCCTCCATGGCAATCTTCATAGTCTTCGTTTGTCTTGCCGACATGTCCGTTCAAATCTCCGCCCACGAACAAAAACTCTTCCTTTGGGATGTCCTTAAGTAGATTGTGAAAGTCTAGCCAAAATGCATCTTTTTCCACCTGCTCACATCCAATTTGGGGAGCATATGCAGTGACAATATTCCACAACTTTCCTTTAATCACCAATTTAAGGGACATCAAACGGTCGCTGGATTTCGAAATGGTCAATACGCTGCCTAATAGATGTTTTGCAAGGATGATTCCGATTCCGTTTTTACCCTTTTCCGTTCCATAGTAGAACATCTTATAGTTTTTTGTCCTCGTATCCAAGAAACGGGCCCTGTTTCCCGTGTTTCGCCATTTTGTTTCTTGAACACATAAGATGTCCACTCGCCTTCTTTTCATCATCTCTTCCAGCTCGAAGCTTCGACCTGTCATACTGCCAACGTTCCAACTCGCAACTCTCAGATTTTGTATAATCTGCGGCATTACTTTGCTAGCCCCCGGAATCCGTCTAGCTCTGACCCGAGCATTGCTGCTCGGTCCAGGATCAGTACCATGTGTAACAATGGTAGTGCCTGGCGGGGTAGTGTCATTTCGGACGAGTACTTCCATAATGCTTGAATTCACAAAATCCGTTGTAAGTATCGACGTGTGCATGCTCCAGTTTTGTATTTGATCTCTCTTTTACGGCACCGGTGATCTCCAGTCGTGCCAACCCAGGGACTAGCATGCACACTTTTGGGAAAGTTTATAGGTGTTACGTGTCGCTAGGTTCACCTTGCTGTTTGTGGCCTAGATGTATTTACTCCTTTAGTCGCCTTTTACGACAAGCGGGGAGGCGCTGCAGGAATATTCTAATCCGTCCCTGCACAGGGAATTAAAGACTTAGGTGTTAAGGCTTTAAAAATTCAGTTAATACAAGAACTCAAGCCGGTCGATCACCAGCAACGTTGGATCTTGAAATGCACCAAATGATTTGGATTTTCATCGAACAATCATCTTTAATGATGAGGCCCATTGTCGCATTTGGGGCTCGGAAAATTGAATGATTGTTGAAAAGCCTCTATATCCTTAACGTGTCACTGTTTGGTGTGGTTTTTGGGCTGGGGGTGTGATTGGACCTTACTCATTTGAAAATAAGGCTGGTGCAAGTGTTACGGTGAATGGATTGCGCTATCGTACTATTAATTACTTTTTATGGCCGGAATTGGAAGATATTGGAAGACGTGTCGCACAAGCAACAAAACAATCGCAATTTTGCCAAAAAAAAGTTTCCTGACCGTGTTATTTCTCGATAACTCGAAGATGCGATCACAATTGATCACCGAGATCTTGTGATTTAACACCTTAATTTTTTTTTCTTTGGGGCCACGTGAAAGATAAGTTCTATGCCAATGTTCCACAACCTATTCAAAACCTTAAAGATGGAATTCGGTAAGTTATCCAGGATATACAGCCGCAAATGTGCAAATTGGCCATGGAAAATTTCATGAAAGGAATATAATGCTGCAACCGTAGCCGTGGTGGCCATTTCACTGATATTGTTTTTCATTGTTAATAATGTACCTTCCAATTTACGATGAAATAAACATCCGTTCATTTCTCTTAAAAATACTCGGTTTTTTTTAATCAAAATGAAATGAAACCTCTTGTTGGAAAATCCTATACAAACCAAATTATGAAATTATGACAGATGTCATGTTTGTTTTCATAAATGTGAGAGTATGGACATTTTTTCCGGGTGCAGCGCTGTATACATCAATGAACATCTGCGCAGTATTAGACGAGTTCAACTTGAATTTCTTAATGAAGTAGGTTAGGTAGTAGGAATAAAAGTTGCTTATAGGCTTTGAGTATATATAATATGGAGGGCTCGTTTCTATTCCAAATGCGTGACTATCATAGGGGGCGCTACTCAAATTTGTGTAAGACAAAGTTATTTAGGCCTATTCTGCAACATCTGTTATTCTGCTATGGATTTTCTGTTATGAATCGTAAAAGATTTCCATCTTAAAAGATCTTTTATAATTGGTATTCAGGGGCTCGAACTTTTATAAAAGTCTGTTATGCAACTTCGAAAACGAAATCTGTTATGAAACTGAACTAAATCTGCTATCATAATCAGCTGTGAATAAATAAAATAATTCATCTGACAAAATTAAAATGGATGACGAACCAAAAAGTAATCTCTTCTCTTACACATTATTGGTGTCCTCTACTCTACTTACATATACATATGTTTATATAATATTCGTATGTGTGTAAATATTTTTTCTTTCATTTGTCTCATTTTAAAAAAGATTTCGTTGACGAAATAAAAAAATATATCGTCGTCGTTCTATGAAACGTCCATTCTTAACAAAAATGTAATTTAATTCTTATTTAATTCATTCCAGATCAGCCATATTTGCAAAATATTGTATTGCACAATGGACGACGATGATATATCAATTTTTCATATATACTCATATCTGTGTATGTATTGAAATCTTTTATGATAAAAGTCACAGAAGTTTGTCTTTTATTCTTTTATGATTTTTAACAGATTTCATAACAGATTTTGACATGCTGAATACCAAAAATGCTATTCGTAAAAGATTTTTTCTATGTTCGAACGTTTGACAGTTCATAAAAGTTTTCTTAGCAGATTTTATAACAGATTTTAGCGTGCTGAATACCAAAATTAAAATTCATAAAAGATTTGTTGACAGCTCAAACATTTGTATGGAAATTCATAGCAGAATAACAGAATAGAAGAATAAAAGATCTCGCCGAATAGGCCTAATTGCCGAGTGCTTCATATCACATGTGACGGAGAACTATATGCGAGGAGAAGGTAAGCACAAATCGGAGGATACGGCTGTATCCTTAACTTACAGAAAGTGAGACAGCGACCCCTATCACAACTTCAAGTACTACAATGCATTAAGAATAGGAACGAGCCCTCCATATTATATATACTCAAAGCTTATAGGTTAGAAAAAGTTAGACAGTTTTATTGAGGTAAGCAAAAAAATAGTGAATTAGTATTCGTAGAGCATTCAGATTAAATGCGTTTTTTACAACTTTAAGGATAAACAAAACTGTTGTTTTGCAATTTTACCTACCAGGTGGTAACGCTGATACGGTTTCAATCGAAATTGAAACGTTTTATTATGCATAATACGGCAACGTGGATAGGATTTTTAGCTTCTTAGCTGCAACCAAACGCAAATCCAAACATCTATCTTCAATGTATTGATGATCTTTATTAGACATAGTATAGTGTTCCACAAGGCTGCCCTCTAGGTCCGATAATATTTAAGCAATTGAACAACGTTTCTACAATTCTGATGATATGATCTCCTGAAAGTGTTTATCGTCGTATGTAGTTGGCAGATTTTTGTAATAGATTAAAAACGTATTATTTTGACGAATTAGGTGCTTATAAAATATTGACAGGAGGCATAATAATTGCCTAGTAATCACATGGCTCTAGTATATCTGATCATTTTCCAAAGCGATTTGGAAGTATTTTCATGACTAGGGGCTCAATTTTCTCTCCAACATGTCACCATGGGCCCCAGTTTCTCCTAGAACGGACATGAATTGAAGTAAAACTTTTCTCGTTAGAACAACATAGTGTCCGAAATTGTGTTGGCAGGACTTTTTTTCCATTTCGTTTCGTTTTGCTTCAATTTTACTGAGGGATTTTCACTCTTATTATTATCTTGTATCCTCTATTTTCATCCTGCAGGCATAAGATAATTGCTTCTTGAGTGCTTTTGCTTTCCATAATGCAAAGGGTTTGGAGGATGTAATTAAGTAATTTTCCTAAATACCTTGCCTTATCAAACAGCTTAACCAGGCTGCCATTGGTATTTGCATTCAATTGTCTAATTTGTAGTGGTTTCCTTTTTTTAATCAGAGTCTACACTTATCTTTGATGACTTCAATAAAAATGTCAATATAATGCTCGCCAGAAGGATTTTCCGGACTCCGGAGTCTGCGGCCAAGCAATATAATACATTATACACAATGTTTGCCTGCTGTGTTTTGTTCTGTCTTTGGATGCTTGTTTTTTCCGCCAGACATATCCTCCATGAATTGGGATGAATACTAATGAGCCAAACGCCAAGAGATGTTATGGTACCTATTCGGTCTTTGGGTATATTCGGGCCAAATGTTCTTTTTTTTTGCCTCAAAATTTGAATGGGAAAGTGAGTTAAAAAAAACTAAATTCAATGCGCCAGCTGGTTGCCTATTTCAGAACTGACAATCGAATCATCGGTTAAGTTGTCAAATGGTTTTTGCTTGTGCTAACGAAGGATAACGAAAAAACAGAGGATATCTTTTTTTCGTGCGGTAGGGTATGGTAGTTTTTTTTTTTTGGGCCTCCTAGTTCCAGCAGAATTCTACTTTTTTCTGTTTGCATTTTATTTTCAATTCGTTTCGTACGTGCGGTGATTGTTTGCATGTTTTGAATTTTTAATCAGGTTTCCTGTCCAATGGCAGGACACTTTGTTTTTTTTTTTTTTTTTGAATGACAAGATTTTTTTTGTGAACTACCACAAAATGAAGAAGATAAATGGTGGTAGTCTTGTTTACAATGGAGGTTTTAATTCGAAGGTAAGGAAACGACTTGGAGCGTTTTTCTATATTCTCTAGTATGCCAACTGCCATACGCTGTGTAATCTTTTTATATGAAGCATTGCTGAATTTTGATCGAAACAAGGTTTATTTTGATTGTATGTAATTTAAGCTGTTGAAGCAGCATTGAAGTAGAATTTAGGTCATGGGAGGATTTTAGTCTTGATGGGACTGGACTTTTTTTATATCCCGGAATTTAAGAAAAAAGCGATTCTAATATACTTAGATTATTCTGAGGTAATGTTTTGAATAATGCATGTACTTATGTATCTACCCAGCTATCGAAAAATCACATATCCGGAGGATCACAGTGCTCAGTAGACTGTTATCCGATGATTTTGTTTATATTTTGATAATCTTCTGGTAAATAAATTGTAGTAAAAGTAATTCAAGTGTTATCGTGAACAAAATACGTTTTCTTTTGATAACTGACCAGAACACAAAGCAGACGAGAACGCTCATTGAACTTATTATGATCAGACCTCTCTGATATACCTAGTTACGAAACACACTCCATCACTGGACTATCATACTAGTATATGATTAAAAATCTGTCAAATTATATCTAAAATGGTGCCAGTCTTCGGCCATAGATAAAATCTTCACAATCATTGAATATGTCAAAGAATTTAAAGGCTATTTTCATTCATTCATTATCAGGAATTTTAAATGGTAAGGTAATAGCCCAACTCGCAAATGCGGAGAAACTGATCCAGCTGATAGCTTCTCCGTATTACTGAAAACATATCCAGCGTTTTGCCAAGAAGATTGATTGATAGCTAGTGTGCAGGGAAGGCGTGAACACGGAGCGAACTGTTTTAAACAAATCAATATAAATATAACAGTAGGCAAACGTAATTACTATCATTGGACCACCCTAACAATTCGTAATGGAATTCTTTGAGGTAATTGAAGACCAGATAAAACTTGTATTTCTTGTAAAAATCGAGAAAAAGACCGAGTACACACTATCAAAAAACAAACAAACATCAAACTACTGACAGGGATAAAATTATAACTATTGGTAGTTACAATTTTAAAGTAGTTAAGGTGTTCATTTAAGTGGGATCCACGAACTACCCCTTAGTGAAGACCCGACGAAGAATAAACAACTGCTGCTACTTAGGTTTGGCTGATCAAATGGGTTCAAAAGTCATCACTGTTATTCATTGTATATCATTGTTATTGAATGTTTGTTCTTAAATGATAACGGCAAAAAATGATCGATTACACTATTTTTAATGTCTGAAAATTTCACAAAAATAGGTTAACTGTTTTTTATAGATTTAAACCATCTTTTTATACAACTAGAACCACTATGTCAACGTAACCGCACCCTCTCTTTTCCTGTTCTTTTTGTAACAAAAGTTAGTTATGATGAATGTTTCCTTTCTTCTTGAACTTTTCTTTTTAAAAATAGTGTTTGTCCTTAAGTAATAACAAACAATTGACCATGCGCCCTCTTAAAGGCAAACATTATTTGTTAATTATAATGTATCAAAAAAGAAAGTTGAGTTATTTTTCATTCGTGAACGATCAAAGTTAAAAAGTTGGCTTATATGTCAATGTAAGAAATCTGCCAATTATATGAAACAGTTTTAATAATTATATTTTTTTTTAACTAAAAGGTTTCCAATAGAGACGAATATATTTTGACAGTTCAGGGCAGCCATGTTGTTTTTTCTTTTCTTTTTTTTTCAAAACACCATAAATGAGCGGGTTTGTCAACAAGCAAATTCGAAAATGTGAGGTAATACAAATTCACGAACCAAGTCCCTGTGTGGTATGGATTGCGGGCCGTCGTTGGTATCACCTTCACCGCGTCCGGACGTTTTCGAAAACGCTATGCTCTATAGCATTGCCATCAGCATCAACGAATTGCGCTATCGACGACAACCAATTCATTTTAGTTCAAATTAGATGATATGAACGCTCGTGTTCAGGATTCACTTGGATGGGCTATAGGAACAACCAAAACCGAATTGGATAGGTTGTAAAAAAACGCAGATAATGCAGAAAATTAAACAACAGCAGCCAACAGCTGTTCTGTCATCAGCTATTTTTACTATTATTAAAACAAAGCTAAGCTATCGAAATAGCTTTGGATAGAATTCTGAACCAATGTGAGCGACATCGACATCGACATGTTGTTTTACTAAAACTACGCTACATGCGACACAGCTGATGATGTAACCAATCTATTTAAGAACCACAACTGAGCACTGAACTGCCAATCATTTGTCTAATTAACAATAGCCATGTTTTTTTGGAAAAGTTATCCGTAGTACAGTAGGATTTTATATGAATAACAAATACAACATCCGCAATAGGATCACTGCCGATAAAATGAGAAGTGAAATCCTGCTGCGGATAAAGATTTGACGTTTATTCGAGTATCGGCAGTAATCCTACTGCGTAGATCCTGCTGTACTACGGATAACTTTTCCAAAAAAACACGACTAATGTAATTTTTTTAGCTTTCAGAAAGTATTTTCAAGAATTTTTTCTTTTTATTTCTGGTTAATGCAAAATGTATACAAGATTAATGAAGTTAGCCGCGCTCATATTTTTGCTCGGTCTTTTTTTTGCCGAGATCACCGAGTTAAAAAGCAACATGGTTCTTTTTTTTGACAGCTCAGTGCTACGGTCAGGGCTAAGACAGAACACACCTCATCAACAATCTGTATGAGCAATTTGAGTCCATAGACTGCTTTTAAACGATGCAATATCACCTTGCGATTTTGAAGGCCGTTGGTGAGACACGTTTGTGGTGGGGGCTAGTCGAAATTGCTGAGCTTGATTAAATTACAGATTTATCATCCGACTGAAGTTTTGACATTGACAGATGATAAAAAAGTTTAAGGGTGCGTTGTTATGTCCTTTACAACACAATTTTATCACAAGAAACTTTAAACTTATAACAGACTTTTAGGCTTGGCGCGCACATTCAATTTTTAGTTTCGCAACTGCTTGGTTCGAGCAACTAAAAAGTTTGTGTTTTTACACAAACTAAACGATTGCCTAAAATGAGTTCGCTATTTTGTGTAACATATAATTATATGCACCTGCGCGGACATTCAACCAACTAATTTATCTAGTTTCTAAAGCAACCAAACAGTTGTGCAACTAAAAATTGAATGTGCGCGCCTAGCCTTATAGGTATGTCCTTTTTTTCGAAAGTTTATGTGAAAGTTTTATGTTTATCGAATACCTGAGTTGGATCTATTTTTGGTTATTATTATAGATTTATCTTAAACATAGCTGCACGTAAAATTATTGTAATAAGGATAACGTACAAAATGCTCTTAAACATTTCTACTGCTAAAAAAATGTTTTATCAAACGATTTTCACATTTACACTAACTTGTTTCTTGTTCAGTAAGCATCGTATACCGAAAAATCAATACCGCTTCTAAACAACTTTGTCATGTTGTCGAGTTAATTCACGTTACCATTTATAGGTTTGACTATTGACTACTACTTTTGACGTTTGTTTTCGTGAAACGGGAATACTAACTTATAAGTGTTAAAGTTTTGGTTTTAATTTTTTCAAAGAACCAGAATTCGCCGCCATGAGCCAAAACATTCACCATTTGTTCCTTTGAACATCTACTTATGTAAATACATTGAATATTCTTCAGAACAGTCGCCTAAAAGCATTTCAGATAACTTCTTATAAACCAAATCAACAACAAACACCATCTCCTCCTGTATTTAAGATTCTTTTTTCAGCTGTCATATTAACGCCAAACTCACACTAAAGCGGATATCTCGTGTTCCACGACCACACACGGGATATCAAATAGTCAGAAATAGAACTGAAAAAAAATTGAAAATAATTCCAAAATAGACTTTCATTAAAAGTATATCTAATGGCTCCTGACTTAAAAGCATACACCTACACTGTGATAGAGGACGTACAAACATAGTGATAGTGGTATTCCACAGCAGTAGCTCCTTTTTCATTGCCTAGAACTATAGATAACTGACCTGTGTGTTTGCACGAAGGACGAAAGAAACTTGTAATTTTGGCCGCCTCAATTTCAAAATGTTTTTTCTCTTTGGTGCTTTTGAAAAAGAGGATACACTCGACTCGACAGTGTGGTAGCTGCTAGATATTTTATGCAATTGCAGATTGCGCGAGAGGATAAGAAAAGCTATTATTTTCCTCACATGAAACACATTACAATTACACAACCGAACCGGCATGCACCCAGAACGTTGAAGGATGCGGTGGGAGTAGCAACAACAATCGGGCGTTAAAGGAACTGATGCACTAAAGATGTGATCTACTTTGTAAGGTGGTAGCGAGGACGGTCGGTCGGTTTGTCAGTGAGTTGCTGTCTAGAACAGAAGAAGTATGGAACACCATTCACTTTAACCATCAAACGGTGTTGGTGTTCGTGTTGAGTGTATAAATTGCTTACGTTTCATGTGCATGCTCACTGATATCCTGAGTCCTGAAGTCTTTGTTGTTACAACGAAAAGGGTCTGGAATCTGGATCAAATCAGTAAAGGAGAAATGTTGAAGGGTGGATGATTTTTATTCCAAACTTTGTTGTGGTTTTAGTGTGGAAAAAAAATATTATACATACATAAGTTGTTTAAAATATCTCTTTTTTGAACCCTCGACTACGGAAAAAGAAACTATTAACATTTACTTGAAAAGAAGTAGGAAAGGAAAAGGATAAATTTGAGCTTAAACAAGGAGCAGGGACAAAGAACCCTTTAGGACACACAGCCTGAAAAATGTGGAAACATTTTTAAAGATTGTAGGCTAGAGTTATAGCGACCAACCAAAACATGTACAGTCATTATCCTTATTGCAAGTATGTTATAAGACATTTTAATGGACACATTTCAAAAGATAGCACATCATCGAGTAACCGTTCGTTGGAAATAGATTTGGAAGACTTGAGTGTCACTATTCCGGTAATTGTCTACTGTGAAACTGGGTCTAAGGAGCTTTCACACGTACCGACCAAAACTGGCTCTGGTTAGCCGAAATATCTATATCTCACTCACTGCAATATTCAGCTAACCGTTTCTTAAATCAGTAGTGGATGCAGTAATGTTTTAGTTTTTTAATCAATTTCAAAACATCAATCAAGGTTTATTTTTAACATGGTGAAGTTCACGAACGAGCAAGGTTTGAAAATTATTGTAATCAAAATTATGAGTCGGTTTTTCTTTTAAACGTTAGTTTTGTGGTGTAACACATAGGTAAAGTGGAGAGTTGATTGAAATGGATACATCGATGCAGGGTAAAATGATGAGTATTGCCAGCTAGACGAGTTTTACGGCAGAATTGTTTGAGGGGAGGAATGCAACTGGCTATTTCAATTGAACATTGCTGAAAGAAAAAGCCATAAAACAGTTAAGGACAGGAGACGTTACGAAGGTGTTCAAGAGAATCAAAAGTTTCCCTGATGGATGTATCTCCCATAAGCTTTAGGGCTCTATTCTGAATTCTATCTAACAGTTTCAAATGAAGCATACGCTGCCATTTTAGTTTCACAGCCGAAGAACAGAATTATGAGTCTGAAAACGAATTTAAAAAGCTGAGGGAGGGTATTGTCATCAGCGAAACAGTGAATTGAAATAGAAGAAGAAAGAGTTTTGGAGACAAAACGGAGTCTAAGGGCACACCAGCATTTATTTTATGAATATCAGACTTTAAACCGTCCAAAACAACTCGAATTGAACGGTCAGAAAAGTAATTTCTTATCTAAAGAAGAAGAGACTTTTCAATACCAAAATGCACGCATTTTAGATATTAGAGCTTTGTGCCAAATTCTACCAAGTTCCTTAGAAATATCAAGTGCAATTTGTTTCACCAAAATTAGGTAGAGATTGGTTCCACTTTTCAGTGAGATATGCGATCAAATCACCAAATGACATATTGCTACGAGAGCCACTCTGACGGTCATTTAAGAGCGTTTGTTCTTCGAGATATTTCTTAAGCTAAGCTGACTGTTGATCAGCGTTTAGATGCACTTGGAAAGAAGGGATGTTAGTGCAATTGGTCGGTAACTGGGTGGAAAGGAAGATTCGGCTTTTTTGGGGACAGGCTGGACAAATGCCGATTTCTATCTACTCGGAAAAATACCCACAGAGTATGATAGATGAATAAAATTACGCAATGGTTTTCCAGCGTTAAATCTATATCAGCGGATCTATGTATTTCACTATCTATAAGGACTCTAGAACCGTTTACGCTCTAAAGTACAGGATTATAGTCATAACTATGTGTGGAAAAGTCGAATTAGCAGCAAACTGCGTTGCTAGCAAATATGCTTTTTCTTGCGAGCTGACAAAAATAGTGTTATTGTGAACGATGACTTAGAATAAAAAATTTTTTTTTTTTTTACAAAACACCAAAAGTTTTGACTACCCTTGGGACATTGTAGTATTTTTTGACGAAGATTTTGATTATGTATGAACTTTGTTCTTCAAATATAAGCATTGCAGTTTTTCCATCTTCCGGTTTCCCATAGTCGGGTTTGTCTCATACCATCGGAATCTTAATTCTTAACTCTCTCAACCTGATAACCCCTTTACAGCCATATTCTTACCAAGAATTGCCTTTGGAACTAACTCCTTTAGTCTTGTTAGGGATAAAAGTTTTCATTTCCTTGAGAATGACAGCACTAGAATATCTACATATACAGTGGCCGAAATAAGTATAAAGACGGCCATTCTCAAACTGTTCAATATTACGTAAGACTTAAGTTCCAAAAGTTATGCAATGTTTATGTTCGCCAAACGCTTAATAAATGAATTCTCTCTTAAATACAAAAAAATGATACCATTATCCCCAATTTCTATTGAAAGAGAGGTTGATTTGTCATTAATTGTAGGAAAAGAAGCGTAAAATATGCGAAATAAGTATAAAGACAGTCAATATTTTTTCAATATTTTATTCATTTTAACCCTGAGTTACCAACCAATTTCAAAGTCAGTACTTTGTACAACCTCCTTGATTCTGAATAACTTGAAAAATCTTGTTTGGCATCGAATTTATCAAGTTTTGGAGGACTTTTTTTTTTTTTTTTTTTTATAATCTACCCGCGCTCAAGGGATTATGATTACCCTTTAAATGTTTCAACACAGCGCAGCGCGGGCGTGAAGTTAATGAAGAGAAAGAAGGATAGGAAAGATGTGTGGCACGATGTTCTGAGACTGTTGGTGGTTGTCTCAGATATTTTTATCTCCAGGGATGGCGGCTGAGTTAAAGCGGAGAATTGCCGTGTCTTATTTCTATGTCGCTTATAATTCACATTATTTTATTCGTGTTCATCCTTGTTGGGCATACTAGTTCAACTCAATTACATGTTGTTAGTGTTATGCCTGAACAACATGTAATGAGTAAACCAGCAACCCATTGATGATAATTTTTAGAAGGTTTTTAATGGAATTAAAGCGACATAGATGACGGCAGGGATCGAACCTGTCATCATGAGGTTGACAGGCGAGCACACATCCATCGCGCCACGGCCACCCCCTTGTTGGTTGATCTCCAACCATTCTTCGGTAATTGCTCTTTTTAGGTCTACTACATTTCTGTACTGCTTCCCATTCGAATAAATCCTTCTGGCTATTATTCCCCACAAATTTTCGATGGGATTAAGGTCAGGACTACAAGAAGGCCATGACAAACACTGGATTCCACTGACTACAAATCATTCACGAACACAACTGGCATTATGAATGGGAGCATTATCTTTGCTGAACCATAAAATTTTCACCGGCAGGAATGTCTCCAAATTCATCCAAGCATCTCCAGCATTTCTCTGTATTTTTGGCCATTCATTTTGGGTTGTAGAAACATCAAGAGAATTTTACCAAGAAAACCAAAAGCACCCCAAACCATAACACCGCCACCTCCAGAGTGCCGACTCATTTTAATTGCTTTTTCGTCCCTCAAATCACGCCATTAATAGCTAAAAACCGTCGGGGCCATCCAAATTAAATTTTTTTTCATCACTAAAAATAACGGATTCCCATTCCTTAGTCCACGCCATGTGATCTCTTGCAAACCTTAATCTGGCTTCTTTATGATGTTGTTGTAGCTGGGGTTTTTTCATCATTTTTGTGTAACGAAGGTTATTATTTGCCTTCAACACTTGCTGCACTCTTCTAACAGTAACGGGGAGTTCTAACTTACGTTTAATCTGCCTAGCATTTAGCTTATTCCGCCTTGCTTCATGACAAATGATATTCTTTTTTCGAGAAGTCAAAAGACTTGGTCGACCCGATCTGGCAGCAGTATTATTATTTTCCCCCAAATTAAGGAAATTACACACGACAGAAACAGATCGTCCAATTTTTGTGGCAATCAATCGATTAGATAAGCCATAATCCTTATGTGTTGTAATAATTACCCTTTCTTCCACCGTCAAATGAGTTCCGCGTGGCATGGCTAAATAATAAACTTTTAAAAACCAACACAAATAGTGTAATTTACCTTTACAATAAATCAAAAATATTTGTACAACTTCTTAAATAAGAAAAAATTGCAGAAAAATCGGAATATTGAGAAATAGAGCCCGTGTCTTTATAATTATTTCGCAATTTGTGCACTACTTTTCTTGTAATAAAGACTAATCACCTTCTCTTTCAAGAGAAATTGGGGATAACGGTATCTGTTTTTTTTGTATTTAAGAGAGAATTCAATTATTTAGCGTTTGGCGAAAAAAAACATTGCACAATTTTTGGAACTTTACTCTTACGTCATATTGAACAGTTCGAGCATGGCCGTCTTTATACTTACTTCGGCCACTGTATATTTCAATATCGATGAAGCATAATGACCAATTAAAGTTTCGAAAGAATTTGTCCCAATTGCCTGTCTCATATTGCCGAACGGTTCTCTTTGGAATTTTGTCTTTAAGCCTAGTACGCAGATCGGGAAAAATTTTGTCTCCCATACATTTTTTTTCCTGGGACAAATTTTGTCTCGGATATTTTTCCGTGCAGTACGCAGTTCGCGCGCAAAATTCATACTATTGTGAATTGCTCTACAAAATGTCTCCACTAAATTTGCCAGGAAAAAGAATGATACAAGCATTATTTTGCGGGACAAATTTTTACAGCCGAAAGTGATTTTTGTCAATATTGATTTTATGTAAAAGGTGCTAATGCTTGTCTTGAGAGCATCAAAAGGAGATTCCAAAAAGGTATGAACGACTTTTGTAAGACAACGCGTTCCAGAGATACACTAAAAAACACAGTAAATTAGATTTCATCTCTCCAACTTCAAACTTTTGCGCGAGATTTGGAAAAGTTTTGTAGAGATTAAAATTGTAGAGATAAAATTTGTCTTGTCTCGATCTGCGTACTAGGCAACGGTTAGAGCATGAGTAATTTGTTGATATGATGCAATGGACTGACGAGGCTAGAGGTGCTAATATACTTATAGTGTATTTATCAGAATCAGATGTGAGAAACAGATCAAACATATTTGCGGAATGACCTGCAACGTCAGGTTTTCGAGTTGGCTCGTTCACAAGCTGAGTTAAATGGTTTAACTCGGCAAAAATCTCTATGTACCTTCGAGTATTGTCTGGCCAAAGTGCCAAAGCGAGGAAGTATTATGAAAATGGGAAAATGGGTGACTATTCTTAATATGGAGTCAGATAACGTATCAAATTAATAAGAATTCGAATTTCTATCTTAACTCAAGCTTCTATAGATTAAGCAATCTAATTTTAAGCCGTATAGAATTAAAAAAAACTAAAGTGGTCACAACTTTAAGAACATTCCAATTTTCGGAAAAACCAAAAATGTCGCAACTGAGTTCAACACTTTGAGTATATATAATATGGAGGGCTCGTTTCTATTCCAAATGCGTGACTATCATAGGGGGCGCTACTCAAATTTGTGTAAGACAAAGTTATTGCCGATTGCTTCATATCACATGTGACGGAGAACTATATGTGAGGAGAAGGTAAGCACAAATCGGAGGATACGGCTGTATCCTTAACTTACAGAAAGTGAGACAGCGACTCCTATCACAACTTCAAGTACTACAATGAATTAGGGATAGGAACGAGCCCTCCATATTATATATACTCAAAGGTTCAACATGATCCATATAAGTTGATTCCACGCCGTTCATAGGAATTGGGAATCTATCAGCCCACATTGTAGCATATTTTGCGTAAAGATCTTGGCATACCCCCGAAAGATCAAATTAACTAATGCCCGTCGTCTACTACGCGCCCAACTAGTTCAGCCAACAACGCTCAGCTGTTTATTCAACTCTTAAAGTAGATAAGCAAATAAGTATCCCGTTAAACTTATGCAAAAACTCACGTTCTTCACGTTGAGCAAAGAAATTCGGACTAAATTTGCATTCGTTGCAAATTTCGGATACCAAGTTGACAAACTCTGTTCTCGAGTTGATCAACCAAACCAAGTTTCCAAACTGGTTGCACGATAAATTGGTAAACGTGTTCATATCCTCGGTAGGTGATACCTACACAAAGTCACACACTTTAACAGCCTTATTTATTATTTTTCACTAATACTGGGTTCAACCTCGGAATAGTTAAACGGAGCCGAAGCACTTACTTCGGGTTTATGCCACGTCAAACAAATCCTTATTTAAAATTATTTTCTTAGCCGTTTTAGCTACGCCTTCTTTATGTCAAATATACTGGGAAAAAAGTAACAAATTATGGTAGTTAAGTTGTTTACGTCGCGCGCGTCGGTCGGTGGTAAATTTAATACCCAATTGGATTAACTATTAATAATATTTTATATTGTTCGGTTCGCGAGTTAAAGTGCAACACCTGCATCCCGAAATTCATCTGTTGAAAGATCAACTTCAATTATTTTATATGTAATACATTGTTACAAGACGTTCTTTGAGCATGATAGTTCCGTATTTATAAAACTCAACCGGAATACCATTCACACGAGCAGCTTTTTCATCTTTCATGTTTCTAATACTTCTAGAGAGAAAGCAGTCTAGAACTTCGTTGGTAAAACCAGGTACCACAAAATGCCAATTTGTTGGTGTTGTTGTTCGATTTAGGAGATCCTTATGAAGCAGTAAGTTTACGCAGAGTTTCTTGTGGATATTAAATTGTTTACCATTAAGCCTAGTACGCGGATCGGGAAAAATTTTGTCTCCCATACATTTTTTTCCTGGGCGAATTTTGTCTTCAATATTTTTCCGAGCAGTACGCAGTTCGCGCGCAAAATTCATACTTTTGTGCATTGCTGTACAAAATGTCTCCACTAAATTTTGAGAGGAAAGAGAATAATACAAGCATTATTTTGCGGGACAAATTTTGACAGCCGAAAGTGATTTTGTCGAAACTGGTTTTATGTAAAAGATGCTGATGCTTCTCTTGAAAGCATCAAGGCAAAAAGGTATGAACGACTTTTGTAAGACAACCCGTTCCAGAGATACACTACAAAACACATAAAATTATTTTTTAATTCTCCAACTTCAAAATTTTACGCGAGATTTGGAAAAGTTTTGTAAATATTAAAATTGTACAGATAAGATTTGTCTTGTCTTGATCTACGTACTGACCGCCACTAGGCTTTAATCCTTTTTATTTTTATCCGGAGAAACAAGAATAACAAACACTCCGAAAATAAATCAAAATTGAAATTACAGCGGCTCTGAAGACAAACTATAGGGCACATACCTTATATTTACTGACAGCTACAGCTGCAAAGAGTTGCTGTCAACAATTCGTGTGCCAAATTTGAGAAGTTTTGCCTTGCTCATCTGTCATCTCATCCAGTTGTAATTTTTCGGTCTCGAATTGTGTTTTTGTGTTCTTCCACCAAAGAATTTCGTATAAATTCTTTGGCCGTCGCCGTTCCTTCCTAGCTGCTTTCAACCAAAATCATTGCTATCATGTATTAATAAAAACAAAGTTCATTACTCTTATTGTAATTAGTTGTAAGTAACATTAGCTAAATGGGTCAAACAAAAAGTCAATTTACCGAGGAAGAACTCCAAGACTATGAGGTATAAATAATTTATTATGGTTCACATTCCTCCAGTAAAATGCACACAATTTTCTAATATTTTGTTGCTTTGTGTAATTCTGCTGATAATCAAATTAATTCCAATAGGACTTGACATTCTTCTCCAAAAAGGAAATTCTCTTGTAAGTTAAAAACACAATTTTCAAGTTCCTGCATTTTTCAATTGTTCCTATCAACTTAGGGCCCACAAAAAATTCAAATCCCTTGCTCCTGAGAAGGTCGGCCATAACAAAAATGCCAAACTATCTAAGTCCAAGATCCTAGAATATCCAGAGCTGCGGGTGAATCCTTTCGGGGATCGAATTTGTAAAGTATTTAGCTCCAGCAACGATGGAGATTGCACCTTCGAAGACTTCCTCGACATGATGTCGGTGTTCAGTGATGCGTGCCCTAAATCGTTAAAAGCAGAATATGCTTTTAGAATATTCGGTAAGTAGGGTAGACAAATGGGACGAACAGGGGGACGGTGCTAAGTTTTTATTGTTTTTTTGTTTGTTTATCATTTTTGCAATTAATTATTAGGTGGTTTTGATGAGATTGTGTTTCGCGGGCGGATGCTATAAAGTATTTTTTTTATTTTTTTTGGTTTGGTTACCCAAGCGTGTTGCTTGCATTAGCGACTGTAATTCTAATTATTTATACTGGCAATTTATCCACTTAGCGGTGGGTATGTGTTTAATTTCAATTTGATAAATCAGCCTGTGAGTATCTGAGATCTGAGAAAACTTTAGACTGGCTTTTGCAGTACCAGTTTTTCAGTCAATTGATAGTCTCGTAATTCTATCTCAAGAATGTTGTGATAATAGGATTAAGACAGAACTAATTGGCCGAATATACCTACCAATTATAAGAATTTTTATTTTCTAATGTACCTACTGAAAATTCTGTGAACCGTAATTTGGTATTCTGAATGGGTTTAGAATCATTCCGAAAGTTCTATTAATTTATTCTAATAAACAGATCGTAAGCATTATTGAGATCGATGCTTTAAAAAACTGTGAGATATCTGGTTCTGCCTTAGAGCCATATATTTGAACTTCTAAAAGCTGAGCTGGGTTTTGACTACCCTGACTTTGTTAATCAAAGTGCAAGCGTTCGAAAAATAAGAAGGATTAAAGAGGAGGTACCGATGTACATCGGTTTTCAAGTTCTTGGTGTCGAAATGGGAGAGAAAAACAGAGCTAGGTTAAGCAATCCACATTGATGTTGTGCGGATAAAGAAAGAATCTCTGTACTTATCAATACGTCTGAAATTGGGCCCAAGAAAAAACTGATGGGCATTCTCTAAAGCACGAGTATAATGGTTGATTTTTTTTTTGAGGAATGGAACAAGCTATTTCACTAGAAAACTGTTTATTAAAATAACGGTAAAATAATGAAAGCCAAGACACATTGCGGCGGTGCTATTGTTATATCACCTATTCTATTCAAGAGACGGAAGTGGGTTATAGAAGCACCTGCCCAAATATGGCAATTGTGCTCAAGCTTAGGACAAATATATGCCTTGTATATTATAGTCAGCTCAGAAGATGAGAAAAATGGCTTGCAACGTCGAAAAACTCTAGGTACTTAGCAGCGTTTTTAGCGACGTCGAATATGTCGTCATGCCACAAGATTGTGGTCTGTGATGCACATACCGAGTACCGAAAATTGGATGGTTTTTTAAATGTAATTGCCGCCTATAATAGCAGCATGGGGGTAGGTCAGCAAAACAATTTAATGGATTAGAAGTTCCAGTCAGAAGCTCGTTGATGAATATGGGAAAGAGTCCTGGGGCACACAACCGTTTATTGTATAACTATCAGACTTAAAACCATCCAATACGACTTGTAGTGAGCTGTCTGAAAGGTAATTTCTGATCCAACGAAGAAGAGATTCATCGATACGCATTTTTATTTAGTGAACCTGATGCCAAACTCTGTCAAATTCTTTTGAAATATCAAGTGTAATAATCTCAGTTTCTCCAAAACGATGTAAAGATTTGTGCCACTGTTTGGTGATATAAACCATCAGATCATCAGTGGACCTACTGCTACGAAAGCCATACTGACGGCTATTGAGAAGCTCCCGTTCTTCAAGATATTTCTTGAGCTAATAATTTATCAGGGTTTCTAGAGAGGGGAAGGAAGATTCGTCCTTTTTTAGTGACAGGCTGGACAAATGCTGTTTTCCATCCACTCAGAAAGAGACCATTAAAGTAGGATAGATGTAAAAGCTTACGCAATGGTTTTGCCAGCGTTGAAGAACACCTCTTCAGCACAATACGAGGGATACTATCCGAACCAATGGATTTCTGTACATCGAGATCCTTCAGTACTCTTGAAACTGTTCCAGTGTAAAAGATTTGTCCCATAAAATCATTTATACTCTCAAGTTTGTACCAATAAAAAAAGTTAGGAAAAACAACAAACCAATATGGTTCAATAGACGCCTTCTAAACTTAAAGAATGCAATGAATAAAAAACACAAGAAGAGTAAGGCTAACCCATCTTTCCATGAGGAATATTTGAGAACAAAGAAGGAATTTGAGTTCTTAAAAAAGTTCTTATTCAAACAGTATCTTTTATCTGTTGAAACTGATATGAGGAGTAATCCGAAGGCATTCTGGTCATTCCTTAATAGTAAGAGAAAAACAGTTGGTTATCCCAAAAATATGACGTACGAAGGCGCAGTTTCAAAGTGTGAAGAAGATATTTGTGACATGTTTAGTTCGTTCTTTCAATCTAATTTTGTTGAGGATGTAGATTCTTCAGTTTTAGATTGTAATATTTTTAGGGGCTGTAATATAACGGATCTTGGCAGTTTAATTTTATCTGAGAATGAAGTGAAGGCTGAGTTGTTGAGTCTGGATTCAAATACTGTTAGTGGTCCTGACAACATACCACCTATATTTTTTAAAAAATGTTCCGACTCTATTGCTAAAGCACTTACCTTGATCTTTAACTTATCCTTGCAAACAGGTGAATTTCTGGATTCCTGGAAAGTTTCTCTTATAACTCCAATATTCAAATCCGGGTCAAGGCAAAATATATCCAATTATCGGCCTATATCTAAATTACCGTTGATTCCAAAAATTTTTGAGGCAATAGTAAAAAGAAGAGTTTATTATGAGGTGAAAAACTATATTTGTGAACAACAACATGGGTTTTTTACCGGTAAATCTACAACTACTAATTTGACGTTATTTTCGAATCATATAAGACTGGGATTAGAAAATCGTTGTCAGGTGGATGTTATATTTACTGACTTTGCTAAAGCCTTTGATAGGGTTCAACATCAAATTCTGATTAAAAAGTTACAATTGATGGGATTTCATTCATCACTACTTAAGTGGTTTTCGAATTATTTAACTGGTCGGAGGCAATTTGTTCGTATTGGTAATAAAGTGTCAAAGGTTATCTTTAATCGATCGGGAGTTCCGCAGGGTAGTCATTTAGGTCCTATATTATTCCTTCTTTTTATTAATGACCTTCCTATGTACCTAGAGCATTCATACTGCTTACTGTACGCGGATGACCTGAAAATTTTTAAGTCCTTAAAAAGCATTAATGACTGTAGACTTCTTCAGGAGGACCTTAATAATGTTAGCAATTGGTGTATGATAAATAGACTGCATTTTAATATTTCTAAATGTAATATACTTTCATTTTTCATGTTTCGCAATCCTTTTTATTTTAACTATTCTATCGCGAATTCTGAACTCACTAGAGTTAATTTTAAAATGGATTTAGGTGTGATTTTTGATCATAAACTTAACTTTTTACATCATTATGACTATATAATTGCTAAAGCCAATGCAATGTTAGGATTTCTTAAAAGGAACTCACAAGACTTTTCAGATCCTCATGCTTTAAAATCTATGTACACATCATTAGTAAGATCAATATTGGAATACTGCTGTGTAATATGGGATCCATATTATATTGGTCACAGTAAGAGAATTGAAAACGTTCAAAAGAGATTTACGCGTTTTGCTATTGGAAAGCTGGATTGGAATTTTTCTCCTTCTTATATAAGTCGTTGTAAGCTTCTTGGGTTGATTGAACTTGAAACCAGAAGAAAATATTTTTTAATAATGCTGGCCAGAGACGTCCTTATGAATCATATTGTTTGTCCTCCTTTACTATCTCTTTTCAATATTTATGCTCCGGTTAGATCTATAAGATCTAGAGATTTTTTCTTTATTGAGTACCATAGAACGAATTATGCCTGTAGTGATACCATTTCTAAATCCTGTACTGCTTATAACTCTATTTGCAATGTAATCGACCTCAGTGAAACTAGGAGTATTTTTAAACGTAATGTCCTCAACGTAATTTAAATGCATCAATACTTGTACATATTATTTTATATTATTATTATAATTATTATTATTGTTATTATTATAATTAGGTATTATTATTGTTATTATTATTACTATTGTTAGCTATTTATTTAGTTTTATTCAATTAAAATAAAGTTTTTATAAATTATAAATGAAACTACTCATAAAAAAGGTCTGCTCGATCGTCTCGTCTCTAATTGAATTGTCCCGTTTTCTTTTCGTCCTCCTTTCCTTTTTTCCTCATTCGTGAGCATTGTATGTGTATGTGTGTTAATTGTAATTTTTTGGAATTGAATCCTAGTTTTGTCTCTTTCACTATTATCATTATGATTAATATTATTATTTTATATGTTCAATTTTATAATATAAGTTATTGGTAGTCTGATAGAAATAATCGACAGATGAAATAAATAAATAAAAAAGTTTAGGAGAAATCGTGACACTGTGCTGTAAGCGAATTCGCTTTTCTGATGAGCCGACATAAGGAGTGCCATTGAAAATGATCGTAGGAACCGAAGACAAAGTAGTATTTCGTATATTTTGTACAAATGACCTTTGGGACCTTATGCTATTTGCATCTTAATTTTTGGTCATATTAAAATTGATTCGTCAGGTATGGTCATTACAGGTCTTTCTAGCTTGTTTGAACTTATTCTGGTTTTCGTGAGTAGGGTTGGCTTTATAACATGGGAAACTAAGTTCTCTAACCCTAATAACCTCTTTACTGCTCGAATCAAGCCAAGAATTCTCTTTCGGTTTGATAGATTTCTCTCTATTCGGAATTTAATTTCTAACTCCAAAAATGTGTAATCATATTTGCAATGGAGTCTACGTCAATATCAAGGAAGCATAGTGTTAAAGTTAAAGTTCTTGAAAAAATCATTGAGACCGTTGCAGTTGGGATTCTAATATTGCCAAACAATTCTCTTAGAAATGTTATCTCTAACTGGGTTTCTTTGACATGTGAAACTTCCAGATATGACACAATGGTCGGTTGTATCTAGTGGGGATAATACATTTATAGTGTATTTGTCAGGGTCAGAGGTAAGAAACAAGTCTACAGTGTTGGCGGATTGACTTGCAACGTCAGGAATTCGAGTAGGCTCGTGAACGTTGTTTAACTCAGAAAAATTCTCGACCTTCCTTCGGGTGTTGTCTGACCAGAATAGCGCTGCCACGATGAATTGTGTACATTGAAATTGCCCGTAACAACGATTTCACTGTCTGGATAATGAGACACAATTCTCTAGATAGAGTCGGACAGCACATCGAATTCGTTAGAAGTCGAGTTACTATCCAAACTTGGGCTCCGATAAATAAAGCATGTATGAATGATGCGCTTATGGACCGTAAATTTAAACCACATGAAATTAAAATTTTTATTTAAACAAGTGACATATTGTGGTAAAGAGGCCATGGTGGGGGAAGAAAAGAGGCACTAAGATATAACCAGGCAAGCTAAATTCCGTGTGATCAGAATTTTCACTTAACTGGGTTTCGCTAAGTGCCAAAACTGCTGGTGTGCTTTTTACAGTATGAACAGACATTTCTCCTAAGCCCCAAATGTTGCTATAATCAACTCTAAACTCACTCAACATTACAAAAAAAGAAACATTGAAATCAGACAACAGATGGCATCGCATCAGGAAAATTTGTCCGCACTCTGTGGGAGCTCCTATAAACAGCCTTTGATAAGCTTAGTAATTGGTTCTGTTTACGAAAAAAACCAAACATTCCAAACTAAAATACACCAACCATAAATTGGACACCATTCCATTTAACAGGCACGGCCAAATATCTTTGTTGAGTTATTGATCGTAAACTAAACTAGAGAGGGGCATTAAATAAAGATACAAAAAAGCTGCAATAGCATTCTACACTTCCAGTAGAATTTTTGGAAAAAGATGGGGATCCAGCCCCAAAACCATTCATTGGGTGTACACAGCCTTTATAAGGAATATTCTGACGTACGTCTGTTTGGGTTGGTGGACAGCCTTGAATAAAGGAACCAATCTTAATGCCATGAAAAAAATTCAGAGACTGGCATGTATCGGTACCACAAGTGCCATGAGAACCACGCCAACCGCAGCTTTAAAGATCTATTCACGTAGGAGTTGGTGGCAAAAATTCTCTACGACTTAAAGAGTATACAAACTGGATAAGGGGCCACTGTGGTCACAGAACCGTTGTAAACTTCAATGATAGGCATTTGAACAGACTGTGTTTCACAGTACATAGATTTTAACCCAGTCACACTAACAAATATTCCGACGGTATCTGGACAACCTCTCCAGCTGAGTCCTTGGAACTGCTGATGACAACACATTTCCCGGGTTGTGAAAATAGCTACCCCGAAACGCTTAGCACTATAAATACCATTATAGCTCATAAAGAGCAAATCAATTCTGTTATAACAGGATATAGTATTTCATGTGCGATTAATACTTTCTCCCCTTACAAATCACCTGGCCCTGATGGCATAATCCCAATTATGCTGCAGAAACTGCAAGACTTGGCAGTACCATGGCTAGAAATGATCTTCAAAGGTATCCTCTATCTCAATCATGTACCCAAGTCATGGAGACATGTAAGAGTGGTCTTTATTCCGAAGGTCGGCAAATGAGGTCATGAATCCGCGAAGGACTTTAGACCAATTAGTCTGACATCTTTTGTACTAAAGACACTAGATCGTATCCTTGATACTCACATGAGAGTTTTACTGGAGGGTCGTCCTCTTGATGAATCGCAACATGCATACCTAAAAGGCAAGTCTACGGAGACTGCCCTGCATGAATAAGTGCGTACAATAGGGAAGACAATTCACTACAAAGAATATACCCTAGCAACCTTCCTAGACGTGGAGGGTGCTTTTAATAACGTCCTAACTGAATCCATTCGCGAATCACTTGCTTACTTTGGTGTAGAAAGCTTCATATCCAAATGGGTTGTCTCTATGCTCAGTGACAGAAGGATCCAAGCAACGTTAGGAAACACAATTTCTATTAAGCATGTTAGTAGGGGAACACCCCAGGGTGGTGTTCTCTTCCCTCTTCTATGGCTGTTAGTCATGGAAAAAATTCTCGTCAAGCTCAGAAGTAGTGGTGTGAAAACAGTAGCGTATACTGACGATCTGGTTTTATTGGTATCAGGAAAGTTTACCACAGTGATTAGTGAAATCACAGAATTGGCTCTGAAAAGAGTTAGCAACTGGGCCACTAGTAGTGGACTAGGAGTTAATCAGAGTAAGACGGAACTGTTGCTCTTTACTACCAGGACTAAAATACCTACATTCACCCTACCTCGACTTAACGGTCAAACTCTTTCCTTATCTTCCAAAAAAAAAAAAATTTTCTTCCAAAGCTAAATACCTTGGAGTTATTCTCGACCCCGAATTGAATTGGAAGGTAAATATTGAAGAACGGGTTAAGAAAGCCTGTATAGCTTTCTATGCCTGCAGAAAGACTTTTGGTAAGAAGTGGGGCCATCAGTCGAAGATGATTTTGTGGACGTACACTGCAGTGGTACGGCCGATTTTGTCTTACGGATCGATTGTTTGGTGGCCTGCACTTAGCAAGCAATATAAAGTCGATAAACTTAAAAGGGTTCAAAGAACGGCTAGCGTCGGCACTACAGGGGCTCTCAGATCATGCCCAACAGATGCCCTGAGCGTTATCCTGAACCTTTTACCACTCGACCTTCATATAAAATACTTAGCGGCATGCAGTGCTGTAAGAATTAAAGAATCTAATTGTTGGTTCTCCAAACCCTATGGTCATGAAAACATAACAAAATTGATTCCTCCGGATATTTTCTTATCGAACACCGACTACTGCGTACCTCCTCTTGGCCCAAGCGGGGATTTCAAAGCCATTTTTCCCACCAGAGAGGATTGCAAAAATAATGTTGTCACAAAGGATTTCGATTCGATAATCTTCACTGATGGATCTAAGATGGAGTGCGGTGTTGGTTCAGGAATTTTTTCCGAGTCCTTTAACATCTCCAAGTCCTTCAGACTACCAGACTTTGCGAGTGTATTTCAAGCTGAAATACTAGCAATCAAGGAGGCATGCAAGTTGCTCCAATCTAACCAAAACCAATTCAGAAATATAGCTATCTGCTCAGATAGCCAGGCGGCCATTAAAGCCATTAAATCATCTACATCTACCTCAGTACTTGTCCAACAATGTCGGGACGAACTGGCGAGTCTGAACATTGACCTCCAGGTCACTCTCATTTGGGTTCCAGGTCACAGTGACATAGAGGGTAATGAACAGGCTGACGCTTTAGCTCGGCAAGGCTCGGCCTTACATATAGCTCACTAGCGGAAAACGTAAATATTCCTCTTGGTGCTATGAAGAGAAAAATCTTCTCGATTTTTCTCAATGAATCCAACCGTAGGTGGAGCAGTCTCACAAACTGTGTCATATCAAGAAAGATATGGCCTACTTACAACAACTCACGTTCTAACGATCTTATATGCAGACCCAGGCGCGACATAGCCAGGATCACAGCAAAATGCACCGGGCACTGGCCCATAGGTGAACATGCAAGAAAGCTAGGCATCCCCTACAACCCACATTGCCGTAGTTGTGGAGATCCACAAGAAAAAGAAACTGTGGTTCATTTTCTTTGCGATTGCCCCGCCTTAGCAAATTACAGGATGACTTTCTTTGGGAAAGCCTTCCTCGATGACCCCAGCGAACTTTCGGAGAAGAAAATCAAAGATCGGATTATCTTTCTGAATGCGACAAAATGGCTTTAGCAATGCTCCGCTAAAGTATATAAAAGCCATATTCTCTTATTAGGTACACGAGTAAATGGTATCAAAACGGCGCACCCCAGCGCTAATTGAGTCGCGGGCCCAGGGCTGGCGACTACCATCTCTACCTACCTACCTAACAAATATTCCAACAAGGGCGATTTGGATGGAAACTGGGTTCCTAAACGGAAATCATGTATCGGCCTTTACAGAGGGTTCCAAAACCTGAGATAGGGCCAGACAACCCACCCATAAATAGATCATTAAAGCTACAAAACTTTTGCAGTGTTATCTAAGCGGAAGTGCTTGTAGTTTGTGAGGCCGCAAAATACATTTCGACATGTGAACTGACGAACAAGAACATTGATATCTGCATAGATAGACAGGTGGCAATTAGAGCCATTAAGTCAATTGTCACGAAGTCAAAAAGTTATCCTTCGATGGATCCCAGGACACCGTGAGATTTTAGGAAATGAAATGGCTGATGAACTGGCCAATAACATTTCTTCACTTGAACCGAGCCAAATTGCACCCTGGGTACTTATGCCACTGCAGCAGGAAAAGTATTTAATTCATCAAAGTTTCCTCAAGACCGCAAATGACAGGTGGTCGGTCAACAATTGACACATATCGGGTTTCAAATAATCTTAAGCCATCCTAAAGAGTCACAACTCAATGGGAATCCCTAGACTGGGCATCAGCACATCTGACTTATGCAGATGGTGTCAGGACAAAGAGCTGAAAGAGGACTCATCTCAATTCCCTTGTGAATGTCCCACTCTAGCCAGAACTAGAGAAGATGTCCTCAGAGAATACTTTTTTGATGAACTGGGCAAGGTCTCATTTTTGCCATTAAAAAGCATTCTTAAATTCATTCAGAAATCAGTATGGTTCAAGGAGGCACCTTATACCTAAGACTTCAACAAAATCCTTCCCATTCCTACATTACCCACACCCAGGGGAGCATAATAGATTCATTGAGATCCGAGTAAGTAGATACAAAGGCAAAGATCCAACAATGGTTTAAGAGAAAATCATAGCACACACCTTCTTAATATTGTTTCCCGAAAACTACAGTAGTTCTAAAAATAAATTCAAGTTATTGGGATGTAAGGAGTTTTTAATTTGGAAAGTGAAGAACAAAAAACTTTGTGAGATATAAGGAAATTTAGATTTGTGACTAAAAAAATTTCTTCAAAAAGACTTTGGGAGTTTTCATTGAATGAATGCCGATGTGAACTCTTTTGGGGTTTCTATTATTTCTTCTTCCGCTATTAAAACCTCTTCCTCCAATATTTCAAATTGCAGGTCACCTTTTAAATATTCAGTTCATAATTTCGATTTTTCTTTGAGATTACTTATGTTTATTTTTTAACTAATCGCATATTTTCTTCATATCTCCACAGACTTCGATGGCGACGATATGCTGGGCGTATCTGACCTCAAGCAAGTCATTGAACGTTTGACGGGTCCAAATAATCTCAAAGACAGTGATATTAAACAACTGATACAAAATGTTCTAGCCGAAGCCGACTTGGATGACGATGGAGCATTATCGTATCCAGAATTCGAACATGTCATTGATAAAGCCTCCGATTTTAGCAAGTATGATTATATTTTTATGTATTTTTTTTAATACCCTCACTCAACATATCATACCATGTCTAACTCGTTTTCTTCTCTTTTAGCTCCTTTCGAATAAGACTTTAAAATATGGCACAAAACATATTTAAATATCAATATTTATTCAAATTCTCATATAAGCAAAAACTCTCAACATAAAATGTATAATACACACTTATAATAATTCAGGCAACTTGTTACTGATATTTATTTAGTTTAAATTTATTTTTTCTTAAGTTAAACGATACGATCTTGTCACACAAATATTTATTATACCTACTATAACTATACATTTAACTTTTTAATATACAAACTAAATTGTTGTATTTTACCGTAGAGAGTTATTTAAAAAAAAAACTTTGTATTTATTTATTGAACAAAAAAAAAATCATTTTTAATTCTTGTAAACTTTAAAAGGGTGTTATGACATAGAGTGCATGTGTGCTTAGGTTGTTTGCGGGCATGTTTTAAAGAGAGAACTTTGTTTTTTACGTAGAGGCATATGTAATGCTGATATAAACTTTTTTAGTGGGATTATCCCTCGTTATCGTAAAGTACTTATTTTAGGCGGCAATTAAATAATTAATTTTTTGGAGAACGCTAAATTGGAACGAAAGATGATAGATGATAATAGAATACGGCTATTATACTTCATAGATTAAATTAAATTACTTTTGCTTAAGTGGAGTGATTGAATTTAATTTAATTAAACTTAAAATGGGCTTCGTCTAGGTACGGCAGAGGGTTCATGAGTTATACTCTGTCCAAAAAAAATTGTCAGTACAGGCCTTATGGGAGAGCTTTTTCTAAAGCAGTGGCGCCTGATGCACCCTCACTACAATGCGTTAGGAAAAATGACACTAAAAAAAGAGCAAGCCACTGACTTTTCTTAAGGAATTGTTGTTGTAATTCTTTGCAAAAAGTTGTACACCCACGACCGTCGTATCCCACTGCTGATGAGATACTGTCAAAATCAAGACAAGAGTGTCAAGTGTCACTCAATACGATCGTGCGCTCTTTATCTACATCAAAACAGAGTTACCATTATCATTCTCAATGGCAAGCAAAGAGCTTTTTCAGTGGTTTTTATTAAGGAGCTTTTGGGATTTGAAGCTTTTGAGAACACATTCGTCGTATTGCTTTTCAACTTAAAAAGAAAACGCGCCTACTATCTTACCGCTTGGCGTTGTGGGAAAAGGTAAATTGAATATTGTTTTCAGTCGTTTTGAATCGGCAGACGGTAGCCCTACGCGTTTTTTACTTTCATTTGCTGCGATTTATAATTTAAACTACGGAATCCCTGTGAGAGCTTTAAAAGGCGACACACTTATGCATGGCAATGCAACCGGAATGAGAGACAAACGTCCTATCTTCCCTGTACTGACAATTTTTGTTGGACAGAGTATAGATTATGTCGTTTCCTTATAAGGTGCAAAATAATAACACCTCAAAAAATATTATATTCTGTATAGGTGTTTGTATGAAAACAAGGGAACACGACGAAATTATATATCGCGCACTCATAAAAGCAGATTGGTACTTCGAGAGCACTGCACTTACTTAAGGAAATCGAAAAAGTCATAAGTTAAAAGATATTTCCACTTTAAATTATATTAAGAAATAACATGACTATTACATAGGTCTCTGAAAATTTACTGTCAACACTTCACCTTCTGACAAAGGCCTTCTAAGATCCTTTTCAATGAAAACAAATTTCTTTTCAGCTACTTCCCGTTTATAGTGGAGAAGGTCACGGACAAGGGTAGTGATGAAAATAAAACTTCACATAGTGTTACCTATCATCGTATCCGTTTAGAGAAATGTTACGATAGTAACGTTTATTTTGTCATGGTGGCACATTCGTAATGGAAATATTAAAGCTTAGTAATACGTGCAGTTCAGAGAGCTTCATGGATGCACTCATTTGCCATTGTGAATCATTCGCAAAAATGTGAGCCTCAAACAGTTAGTATTCATTTCTTACAAAGACTCATTTTGCGCAATGCACTAGAGTGTGAGATCTGAATGCGTGGTCGTGTCCAATTCTAACATTCATTAAATCATTTCATTCACAAAATTTATTAAAAATTTTTACTAGGAGGGTAGGACTATTTATAACATCAAAAAATTGAAATATATGTACATACAGTTGTGGCGAACTAATTAAGAACGATACATTGGAAACAAATTTTTCATGTTATTTTATTGAAGTTGTTGTGATACAGAGTTCTATTAATTTTTTTTTGCACTTTGTATTAGTAAAAAAAAAAACAATAATATGTAGCAAAAAAACAAGCTGAAACATAAAATTAAATTCAATATATTTTGGTAAAAGATAATTAGCATGGCGATCTAATTAAGAACGATAGTAGAATAAGTAATATTTTAATCTTATTGTGCCGTTTTCCCTCAGTATTTTGTCGGAAATCCCTTGTTTTCGATTACATCCTTACATCGCCTTGGCATTGATGCAATAAGGTCCTTCATTATGCCTTCTATGCGGTATAACGGTCCAGTTCCTTTATATGACATGCAACCCCATAGCATAATACTACCTCCATGCTTGAGCGTGACTATGGTGTACTTGGGATTGAAAGCTTGGTTTTTATGCTGTCGAACATATTGTTTTCCATCGGACCTCACTCTATTTATTTTGGTTTTATCAGTCCAGAGTATTTTCTTCGATTGCGAGATCGTCCAACCCTTATGTTGTCTTGCAAAAGCTAACCTAGCCTTTCGTTTTTTTGTGAAAGCAATAGTTTTTTTCTGGCTGATCTACCAAAAAGCTGACTAAGTCAATCGCTCTCTAATGGAGCGTGCAGAAAGCGCATTTGGATCCTCACCGAAAACTTCCTTCCGAATACCGTTTGAACTCAAAAATGGATTTTTTTGTTGTGCGAACTATCAGCCTGTCCTGAGCTTCATTCATCATCAATAACCAAATCCCGCGTCATTGGGGGCTATTTCAATGTAGACAACTCTTCATGGCTGCGCTTTTCAGTCCAGACAACACCCGAAGGAAGGTATGCCCAGATTTTTGCTGAGCTAAACAACTGGACTCAGCTCGTTAGGGAGCCTAATCGGATTCATGACATTGCAGGTCAATCTGCGGTCATATCAGATAGAGTGAGTGATTTTCAAAATGCCAATCAAATAATTCAGCGACCTCTTTAATATTTCGCGATTGCTATAAAAGGACATTTCTATGATTTCTAATATGTATTCCCTAGAGTTTTTTACTTTCATGCATCTTGTCATAAACCCCTAAAAGTGTGCAATGTATCAAACTCTTAGGTTATCCCTTTTAAGTCTGATAAACTTATTTGCGTAATAATTGATAGTTATCTTTCCAAGGTATACATTATGTTTACTATAGCGAACAAAATTTCCCTCAGATTTTTCCCATCTTCGAAAATTGGAAACGACAATACTTCTGCATTGTTCATTGTAAGCTGGCGGCTGGCCTTTTGAAATGAGAGACAAAGTCCACATGAAACTTAAGTCCCGATCTCAATAACTTCCAGAGGAAACTTTCGACATTATTCAAGTTGACAATTTTGAATGTTGAAAGAAATTTTCCAAGGGACATTTTACGCACGATAACAGGCTCCATAGAATTCCAAAAGAGCTGTGAGTTTTACATAGATGTGGGGCAGGGTATGATTCTAAAGGCCCATTGCGACAGAATAATCAGCGGGTATAATTGTACATCTTGTGATGGTGATGTTAGTTAATCTTGTCGTGTTGGACTTTCATTCAGAAGGTCTGCTTTTGACTCCGAGCCGCTTGAAAAATGTTTTTTAATGGTGTACTGCATATTCCGAGGAAGTAAAAACTTCTCCAGGAGTATTATCTTGCCATGAAAAGTCTCGGCAAAAAATTGCAGTTCCCCTCAATTCATCGGTTGAGAGTTCTAAGACACTAGGTTTAGGATCTCTACGAGCCGTTGGTCTCGAATTTATTTATTTATACCACATTCGCCAAGTGCAGCAAAGAAGTGTGGCTAATTTCCAGAAGCCAAATTATTTCTTTTGATGAAATACAACAAAAAGTTTTTTACCTTTTCATGTTGATGGAATCCTCATACCAATACCATTGCGTAGTAATCGAGTGCAGTCGGTAGAATCGAGTATAAACCGTTCCTTATTCGGTTTAATGAAATCGAAAACAATCGAACTATCCTAATGAGCAACAGCCTACTTTCGATTGTATCGACTAAACTCAATTGTATCAAGTTACGTCCTATAGTCTTTCCTAAGCACATAATTGATCTCATCTCAACAAAAACTCTCTATTTGACGTTTTGAACATAAGCTGAAACTTGATGGTAACTCAAAAATATCAAGGCGCATTTTCCAAGAGGCCATTTCTATCAAATAAATTGGTTAGTTTAGTTACTTACTGTTTTTTAAAGGTAAGCCAGCAAAATTTACAAGGAAAAGCTAGTTTATTTATCTTTTACTAGATTTTAGATAGAATATCCCCTTCCGATAGTACTTTGATTATAAAAAACAGTTATTACCACCCCATTGTATTCGTGGAACATTATTCAGCCCTATCACGAATTCCATCGTAATCGGAAACTTATTACGAACCCCGAAACAAACTATCACAGAATCCATCGTAGTGGAAAATCTCATACAAATTGCTCATACGAAGGAATTTGATGATAGCTTTTTGTCGGGATTCGTAAAAGTTCTGATTACGATTGAATTCGTGATAGGTCCGATTATTATGGGAACATTTTGTTCGACGTTGCAAGGTATCTAAGTTTGTAGATAATTCCCTTGCTTCTCCAGATTCTAGCCAACCATATCAGTGAACATATTCCACTGTAAGCACTCTTAACGTATAAAACCGAGCAACTAAAAGCTTACTGAAAATAAATTTAAGGTCTAACGAATCATCCGTCTTCCATAAATTATAGCAATCACTCTTTATCTAAATGGGTATTAGAAGAAGACATTCTAGTAAATTACATGCCTTTTCGTAAAACATAGTCCAATTATCATCCATCATAAAAGTACACTTTAGCTAGAAAGCGAAGATCGGACAAACACCCTTTAAGTATACAAATGCTACACAACACAGCCACAGTCGGTGAAGATTCAATCACCCAGAAACTGAATTTAAAAAAAAACAACAAATGTTTTTCTGTACGATTTATATGTAATTAATTAGCAGAAAAGAAAATATTATACTAAAATACATAAAAGTAAAAAAACTCTGCATTTTTGTTTTCTTATGGTTGCAAGTAGCCGGGCAACTTCATGCGCATAAACAACCAAGTTGTGAAGAACGAGACGAGAATGAAGACAAATCCCATTGAAGTAATTAGAATTCGATTGAGATTCGTTTTGCCTGGAGCGTGGGTTTGATCCATGATGATGAATCCAATGCCACCGATAGTGAAGAGGAAACTGCTGGCCAGACCTTCCATTATGTATTGTCCATTAACACGGTAGGGCATAAAGGCTACAGGTCTTGAGTGACCGTGCTCATCAACAGTAGCACCAACACTCGGTGGTTCAACAATGACATCATAGATGATTCCTTACAAGAAAAAGGTCAATGTATTTATGAGTCAATGATTCTTATTTGAAACTTACCTCCAGTTACCAGAAAATAAGAAAGTAAAATGATCGAGAACATTGTCATGGGCGAGGGTTTCTTGAACCATGATGGGCGACGAACTTTGATGTTTGGCGGAACAAGAACGTGAAATGGGAGTGCGTATAGCGTTTCGAGCATTTTGTTTATTTAACTAATATAATACTTTTTTATAAAATACTTTTTATTACAAATAAAAGATAAATCTTTTAAAGGAAAATCAACAAAACCAACCGGCCAGCGGCCACTTCTTCTTCTTGACGTGGGTGTTTTTCTTTGAAGTTTTATTGTTTTTAATCTGTCAAAAAAGTGTCTGAACAACAGATTGCGTTCAAAGTTGAAGTAAAATACGGTTCGTTCGAGGTAAATATTTCGTAAAAAAAATGTATGAATGAATTCTATTACGTTTTTCAATTTATAGTTTAATTTGACCTAAAGCGCGGAACAGATTGAACCAGCAACAGCACCGTCAACAGCAACAGCGGCCGCCATTAATTTAGAACCAGTGTATTTCAATTGTTCAACACACATCAGAACAGCAACAGCAACGCCAACAGCGTCGTTAGGCCAAAGTCCTAAATTTGCTGTTGCTGGTGAAGTGTTGTCAACTTTCCCACTGCAATATTCAGTGGCACCACAATGAAAAGCTTTTTTTTCCATATGAAATGTCAAGCAGATGAAATGACGTTGCTGGTGGCAATGTGTTTGAGAAATTTTTGCTGGTCAGCGTGCTGTTTGCTGTTGACGATGCTGGTGCTGTTGCTGGTTTAATCTGTTTCGCGCATAAGGCCTCTATTGTTCATAATAACATAACACATAATAATTCTAATCGGAGGATTTCATGCAATACTAAATAACATAATAGGCGTTTTTCTTTTTTAGTTCAGTATAGAGCTCCGAACAGAGTCCGAGCATGTCGAGCATGTTCCGAACATCCTCTGAACCAAGCGTGCTCTGAGCGCTCTGAGTATTTTTTGAAACACATCTGAACACTTAGCTGTCGACATTTTTTTTTTTAATTTCCATCTGTCAAATGCCTGTGTTAAGCATTGTACTCTGTCTGCTCAGTTATTTTATTCTGAGCTTATAGAGCGCACTCTGAACACGCTCAGAACATGCTCAGAACGAAAAAAGAAACACATTTACGAAGCTCTGAACGCTCTGAACTAAAAAAGAAACACAATTTATTTTTTGACAACTCAGACTCTGTTCTGAACTAAAAAAGAAAAACGCCTAATATGTAAATTGCTGTTGCTTTTGACATTGTATATATATTTTAATAGTACTCTTATGGAACACGAAAAAAAGTTTTATTATTGTGCCGCAAAATCGTAAGTGTGGGTATGTTAAGCAGTACAGAGTTGACGTGGAAGGAGAAAATATAAGCAAAAAAAGAAACGAGGTAGATATATATTTATTCTGGCAACAATAAAGAGTGTAAGGGAGAAAATATTATCTGCGTTTCTTTTTGCTGTCAGAATCAATTGTAGGTAGGTATATAAAGTTGCATATGCGAGGCGCGAAATGAATACAAGCAAAAAGTATTGAGAGTGTATGAGAGTTCTGGTTTGTTTAAATTCTGATACGATTAATTACCGAGGTTGCCATTTTGTCGACTTTGTAATAAGATCTAGAGGAATTTGAACTTAATAAACTCAAATTGTTTTATTTCGTTTTTGAAAACTAAATAATTTCAAATTGGCTTTATTTCGTTATGGTAACCAAAATAATAATAATAAATAAAAAGAAAATAGCTTTTGCATAGTATGTAGGTACATATCCATAGAAAATTGTATGAAATTAAAAAAAAATAAAAAATAAAAAAAATAAATTTGATTAGGTACAAAAACGAAAAATTATTGTTATGCGTTGATAGGTATTTATATAATTAAATATAAAAAAAATTTGATATAGGTATAGACCAGTTTTTAAAATTTATTCATATAAACTTTGTTTGCAAAAAATATAGAAAATTTTTAATACTTTTTATGTGTATAATAAACAATTTCAGAAATTCATAAATATTCACATAAAGCTATTTTGAAAAAAAATCAAATAAGTTCTTCGAGAAAAAAATAATTTTAGAAAACTTAAATTAATTAAAAAAATAGAATAAAATTATTATTGACGTAATATTTAAAAAATCAGATACCTTTTTTGGAAAAAATATTTTTTATGCATTTACATATTGCTTATAAGAAATTTTTGAAAAATTAAAAAAAAGGAATTTGGTGTCAATTTTAAGAAATTATTGATTATTAAACTAATTTTGAATATAAGAAATTTCTTTAAAATTGTTCTAGAAAAAAAATTAGAAATTAATTTTAAGAGTTTAAAAATAAAGATTCTAGGAAATATTTTCAAAAATTAATCGCTCAAACTTTTTCAAGACATTGATTTTTCAAAAACAATGTTTTTAGATAAAAAAATATTTGTTCGTGTTCTCTATCATCGTAAAGTCAAATTTGATCAAAATCTCGAGTTAAATATTTTCCACATGCAAAACTTGCAATTACATAATTTTGTAAGTGAAAATAAAATAAAAAAAATTTGGTACGCCAACCTTAAGTTTTTATTATTGTACGAATTAAATTAAGTTTCGAAATAAAATATTGAGCCGTTTTTGAGATATCAAATTTTCCAAGAAAAAAAAATAATTTTTTTTCCAAAAATTAAAAAAAAAAATTTTCAAAGCTTTGAGATGCAATGTTTTTTAAACTTATTGGAAGCATCTCTATAAAAAATCCCTATTTCGATAATGAGAAAATTGTCAAATGTCAAAATTTGAAAAAATGGTATCGAAAAACGAATTTTTATCTTTAAACGCGATTTGCGGCTAAACGGAGCCTCGTAGACCCCTCAAAGTTGACATTTTCAAACGTGATTTCTGGCCAAACTATTCATCCTACAGAATTAAAAATTACATATTCGTGATCTAGGGAGTGCCACCTTTCAATCCACGTATGAAACGAAAAAGGAAAACGCTTAAAAAGTATTTTAAGCGTGGAGCAAAAAAATATTGTTTTTAAGTAAAATCTCCTAAAATCGTGCGCTAGATTTAAGTTTTATTACTGTACGAATAGAAATTAAATTTCGAAAAAAACATTGCCCCGGTTTTTGAGATATCAAATTTTCCAAAAAGAATGACTTTTTTTCCAAAAATTAAAAAAAAAATATTATAAATATATAAGACTTTTGATAATATTAAAATTTTCAAAAAAGTATGAACATTTTTTGGAAAAAGGAAAATTTGTATACGCGTGAAAATATTTTTTTTTCGTAAGTTACTTATTTTATATTTATATTTTTTTCAAAAAAGGGTTTTCGAAAATCGTATTTTTCTCGAAAACTGTTCCGAGGCTGAAATTTGTTTCTTTTTATTAATTTTTGTATATAAAACCTTATATTTTTAAGAAAACAACACGAATTATAATTTTTGTTCTTGGAAGATAGTTTTGAGGAAATATTGAGTTTTCAAAAAAAAAAAATTTGAAAATTTTTTTAAAAATCCAAAAAATTATTTTTTGAAAATTTTAATACACAATAATATTCAAACTATTAGGGACCTTTAGCAAAAAAAAAATTATCAAAATCCGTCGTACAGTTTTTGAGAAAATCGAAAACAAAAAAAAATGGTCCCAAGGAGGGTACCAAAAATAACAATTTTTTGTAAAATTTTTTTCAACCATTACCTAGCTCATTGTATATAACGGGTGATTTTTTTGAGGTTAGGATTTTCATGCATTAGTATTTGACAGATCACGCGGGATTTCAGACATGGTGTCAAAGAGAAAGATGCTCAGTATGCTTTGACATTTCATCATGAATAGACTTACTAACGAGAAACGCTTGCAAATCATTGAATTTTATTACCAAAATCAGTGTTCGGTTCGAAATGTGTTTCGCGCTTTACGTCCGATTTATGATCTACATAATCGACCAAGTGAGCAAACAATTAATGCGATTGTGACCAAGTTTCGCACTCAGTTTACTTTATTGGACATTAAACCAACCACACGAATGCGTACAGTGCGTACAGAAGAGAATATTGCGTCTGTTTCTGAGAGTGTTGCTGAAGACCGTGAAATGTCGATTCGTCGCCGTTCGCAGCAATTGGGTTTGTGTTATTCGACCACATGGAAGATTTTACGCAAAGATCTTGGTGTAAAACCGTATAAAATATAGCTCGTGCAAGAACTGAAGCCGAACGATCTGCCACAACGTCGAATTTTCAGTGAATGGGCCCTAGAAAAGTTGGCAGAAAATCCGCTTTTTTATCGACAAATTTTGTTCAGCGATGAGGCTCATTTCTGGTTGAATGGCTACGTAAATAAGCAAAATTGCCGCATTTGGAGTGAAGAGCAACCAGAAGCCGTTCAAGAACTGCCCATGCATCCCGAAAAATGCACTGTTTGGTGTGGTTTGTACGCTGGTGGAATCATTGGACCGTATTTTTTCAAAGATGCTGTTGGACGCAACGTTACGGTGAATGGCGATCGCTATCGTTCAATGCTAACAAACTTTTTGTTGCCAAAAATGGAAGAACTGAACTTGGTTGACATGTGGTTTCAACAAGATGGCGCTACATGCCACACAGCTCGCGATTCTATGGCCATTTTGAGGGAAAACTTCGGAGAACAATTCATCTCAAGGAATGGACCGGTAAGTTGGCCACCAAGATCATGCGATTTGACGCCTTTAGACTATTTTTTGTGGGGCTACGTCAAGTCTAAAGTCTACACAAATAAGCCAGCAACTATTCCAGCTTTGGAAGACAACATTTCCGAAGAAATTCGGGCTATTCCGGCCGAAATGCTCGAAAAAGTTACCCAAAATTGGACTTTCCGAATGGACCACCTAAGACGCAGCCGCGGTCAACATTTAAATGAAATTATCTTCAAAAAGTAAATGTCATGGACCAATCTAACGTTTCAAATAAAGAATCGATGAGATTTTGCAAATTTTATGCGTTTTTTTTTTTTAAAAAGTTTTCAAGCTCTTAAAAAATCACCCGTTATATACAATGCCTAGCTTTAACTAAATGATTTTTTTTTTTTAAATCTGTGGGACAGTTTTTGAGAAAAAAAAATATTTATGAAATTTCGAAAAAAATTCCAAAGAAAAAAACATCTACCAAGTTTGAAGAAAATCGGCCGAGCCGTTTAGCTGTAGTCGAACTCAAATGTTTAATAAAGTGGTTAATTGAACATAATAGTTCTTCATAACTTAAAAACTAAAAGAGATAGAAAGAAATGGAGTACGCCATTCGAAAGAGCATGTTTGATTTATAAAAACTGCATTTCTAACTAAATTTCGCCAAAAATGCTCTTTTGAACAAGATATAACTTAGACGACAATATGCACAGAAATAATTTTCTTCTATCCCAAAAAATACGTAATCGCCAAAAAAGTATTGAAAGTATTGACCTTGAAAATATTTGCCTACAGAAAATAACAACTACCAAATCCCCACACACACCTACATTCTACTCCAATGTACATAGTATGTGCCTTTGTTCTCCTACTTTATATACAGTATTCCTATTGCTGTCACTGTCATGTATTAAATGTCTATCTGTTAAAACTCTGCCATAGGCATCTCTGCTAATTTAGTCCCCTATTACACGATGTCTCACGAGACGAGGCTCACATAAGTGCGAAAAAGAAAGCAGATATGAGGAAATGAGATGCACAAAAATATTCCCGGTGAGTACCGGGCTGATTTTTAGTAGTCTCATTTTGACGTTTCTTTTTCTCATATTCGTTTTATGTTGTGTTGTGCATTAAAAAATACGAACAACTGGCAAATTTGAGACATGAGTCTCATGAGACATGAGTCAACGTGTAATAGCTTTTGCCTCACAGGATACAAATTTAAAAGGAAAGTCAAAAATGAGACATGTCTCATGAGGCAACGTGTAATAGGGGACTTATACTACGTTTTCACCAAAGGTAAATCCGGGATTTAAGTGGATTTACCATAAATCTCCTTTAAATCTTGTAGATTTACCATACAAATATAAATCACCTCAAATGAAGATTTAAAATAAATCTCCTTGAAATCTTCTCACAATCAGAAGATTTGCAAAACAAACAAACCTTATTTTGTAGAACGCACCTATGAACACACCTTTCTTCATTGAGAATCTGTTTTTTCCCTGTTTACTATCCAATTGCAATTTTTTTTTCTCTTGTCCAAATTGACAATTGAATGACAAGACAGAGTGAAAACGTCAAATAAATCTCAGTTTCTTTGGTGAAAACACTTCAAGATTTATTTTAAATCTCTAGCGGATTTACTCTTGGTGAAAACGTAGTATTAGTAATTATGGTGCCGCTTGGTTCGCCTAGTCGCGTTCCTATTCATGATAGTACTATAAAAATATATATACAATGCTTTTGATAAAAAAAATATATACCCACTTATTTACCCAATAGTTAGAAAACTGTTTTGAAAATTTAGTTTTTTTTGTTCATATGCAAGGTTTTTTCTTTTAACAAAGTAACTATCATTCATTAATTTCTTCTATGTTTTTTCAGTTGACGTAGGTGGATTTTGTTCTATGGTGACTATATTGTTTTTAGTGACATCTGTCAAATGTGTTGTTTCTTATTCAATTAGTCCCCTATTACACGATGTCTCACGAGACGAGGCTCACGTAAGTGCGAAAAAGAAAGCAGATATGAGGAAATGAGATGCAAAAAAAATATTCCCGGTGAGTACCGGGCTGATTTTTAGTAGTCTCATTTTGACGTTTCTTTTTCTCAAATTCGTTTTATGTTGTGTTGTGCATTAAAAAATACGAACAACAGTCAAATTTGAGACATTAGTCTCATGAGACATGAGTCAACGTGTAATAGCTTTGTCCCCTATTACACGATGTCTCACGAGACGAGGCTCACGTAAGTGCGAAAAAGAAAGCAGATATGAGGAAATGAGATGCAAAAAAATATTCCCGGTGAGTACCGGGCTGATTTTTAATAGTCTCATTTTGACGTTTCTTTTTCTCAAATTCGTTTTATGTTGTGTTGTGCATTAAAAAATACGAACAACAGTCAAATTTGAGACATGAGTCTCATGAGACATGAGTCAACGTGTAATAGCTTTTGTCTCACGGGATACAAATTTAAAAGGAAAGTCAAATATGAGACATGTCTCATGAGGCAACGTGTAATAGGGGACTTTTGCCTCACGGGATACAAATTTAAAAGGAAAGTCAAAAATGAGACATGTCTCATGAGGCAACGTATAATAGGGGACTTACTGGTGCAAAATCATCATGGAAAGTAACACTTTTAAACAGCACTACCAAATGATAAGTCTTCATTATCAAAATAAGTGTTCATTGGTGCAAACGCAGCGAACGTAGAGCCCATTTTACGATAGAAGTGGTGACCCTTCACAGACGAATCTTCAACTTTTTGTGACCATATTTGAGACGACCGTTCGGTAATCAATCAGCCAACATTCGTAAATCAAAGCAATGCAAGATTGGCCCAGGACATTTGCCCGATCCGTGAAAGTATACGGCAGAACCCGAAGCAGTTGATTCCCCATCGTACATAAAATCTCGGCCTTTCGTGGTGTTCAACAATCATATTTAGCCCCGGGGTACATTTTTGGGTTAATGGCTGCCTTAACAAGCAAAATTGCCGTATATGGGATGACACCAACCCACACGAGGTTCACCATGTGAAAATGCATCCTCAAATAAGCGATTCGGAATCAGCAGAAAATTGTTGGTTCCTTTTATTCCTGTTAAGAGCACGCACAAAGTGGAATGATCCTTAATGTCTTATGATTATTTATCACTGTTGATATCCAATATGAATAAAATCAAATAAAAACTTATTAGGTGTGTTTTGTTGAGCGCTCTAATGTTCACATTAAGAACTGTCCAAGAAAACGATCTAGCCTTCCAGTTACATTAAGACATATTGATTCTAAATGTTGCACAACCTGCTTGGGTTGTTGGTCAAAAAAATATATATAAAAAAGTATGTGTCCATGAACTAGATCATTTGACAACATAAACTAATCATTACAAATTCAGATCATATTAAAATTAAAAAATTGTGGGGATTACTTTCAATTTAAATGTTATTGTTTTATAACCATTAACTTATTTCGTTATTTTTTCATAAATTATTTATGTATTATAAATTTGCCAACTTCATGAATAATAAATAAATAATAAATAGCCATACTTACCGAACATATTCATGGAAATCTTGCGGAGATACCAACTTGACATATTAAGATATTAAGAAAAGAAATTCATTGGAAAGTAACAGCCATATTTATAAACTCATTATAGTGAGTACATAAGGCTATGCAACCCTTATAATGCCTCTAAACGCAAAATCGTTATTTATAAAACTTATGTGACGTTGAATAGGGGCATTATAAGCTAAACGCGTTTGGAGGTTGAATAGTGCCTACATAAGGACATTTTAGTATTGAACTGTCACATTCACTTTGACATCACATTGAATTATAAAGATTATCAACAAAAAAAATGCCTTTGACTTAATATTGAAATTAAAACTTTGTGTTATTTTTATTTATTGAAACAAAAATGTTATACTAATATATTAAAAACAAATTGAATTCATAATTGTTTATGATTAAATAGATAAATATACTTGTTGGTGATGTCTCTCCACGCATCCTTCTTCATCCGGTGTGTTAGTGTTGTAATTATTATCTTGCATTATTGAATTGTATCCTGAAGAACTTGTCTGAGGAGTATTCCAGCTATAATGAAACGAATAACAATTTGATTTCCAGTATTGTGCTAGAGATAATAACATACTTTTCTTTTATCTTTTTTTTTTAGCTTTTGGTAGTTTCCTTTTTGTTTATTAAATTCGATAGACAGACAAGATGTTTTTTTTTTTTTGATAAACAGCTGAGTGTTATGAAGGCTAAATGTAATAGATTCTTACTTTTTGGTACTTTATTTGACACAAGCTCATTATAACTATGCAGGGTAGGCAAATGTTTTATAAATATGAATTTGCATAGTGGATGAATAAGTCCTTATGCATTGCATAACTATTCACGCGTTTAGGGAATTCTAATAAATACGGCTGTAAATGTATACGAGTACATTAAAATTACTGAAGAGCGAATGTGCTGTTAACTTGTTCTTCTTGTATTTACATGTGCAAAATAAGCTTAACAAAA
Source organism: Philhelius festivus (assembly GCA_963931855.1). NCBI lineage: Eukaryota > Metazoa > Arthropoda > Insecta > Diptera > Syrphidae > Philhelius > Philhelius festivus. The sequence goes on along the minus strand of OZ007554.1, from coordinate 71,227,278 downwards.
CACGCCTATTATCTTATATTGTTTTCTCACCAAAATGAAATAAGAGATATCGGTTGAAAACTTTTGATGGAACAAGATTTCATGAAGATTTGGAGGAAGTTTTAATGAAAACTTAATTTAAAAGAAATCACAATGAAATCTTGCAACATGAATTTGAAATTTTATCACTTTTTTCAGCTAAAATATTAGATTACGGTTTAGTGGGAACATACTTTCCTTCAGAACCTTTTTCGATTCTATTTCTATATGTATTTTGGGGTACAACAGGCGTGTTTTTTTTGCAAGTCCATTGTAGAAAAAAACGACATCGGGACTAAGCTACTTACATGCAAATACAACAACTATACTTAAATCTATACAGAGTTAGCTAAGACCAGATAATTTTCGAGACTTATACTACGTTTCCACTTTACGATAATCTAGATTATTTTCCAGTTTGATTTAAAATAATCTAGTAGTGTTTCCACTGGACTTGTTAGATTTATTGACATATAAAATCTTAATTACAAGCAGTGTCAGTTATTAAAATGTTTTTTTTTTGTTCAGTTTGTCAACAGACTGTTTTTTTTTCTATTTTCTTCTATCAAACTGTCAGATTCATTGGAAATGGAAAAGTGAATCCGTTCAGTACAGTAGATTTCAAGTAGATTTATTTGAAATCTCGAATCGAAATGAATAATTTTTGTATAGTAAATCTAGTGATTTCAAGAAGATTTCAAGTAGATTTGAGTAAATATCAGATTATCGCAGTATTAGGCTGGTATTCACTGAGCGCTCATAACTTAAGAAGCTCATAAACCTATTCACCAAGTAATATTAGTGAAGATCTACGAGCACTCTTAAAAGTTAGGAGTGGTCCCGACCGCTCCCAAAGCAAAATACGAAATTGACCGAAGGATTCTCACTGCCAGCTGTCATTCAAGTTTGGGTACGCCTGAACAAGAGAGAGTGGCTCTCATTTTCGAAATTCGAAAAACACTTATAAGTGGTTGGTGAATACCCCAAAGAAATTTCAAGTTAAGAGCCTCGTAAATTTAAGAGCCGTTTAAGAGCGCTCGGTGAATACCAGCCTTAATCTAAGACCCGATGAAGATGGTGATACCAAAATAATATTATATATATGTTATCGATAATTTGTTCAGAGAAGTCAAAAGTGACGTTTTTGGATGCTGGTTGATGCTAGTCGTCAATGCAGCTCACAAATGCCATAGCGTGCACAGTGCTTCCAGCTATTTAGAAAAAAGCTCCTAAGTCCCGATGTCCTTTTTCCTACAATTCTATATGGACTTGAGAAAAAACACGGCTAACGTAATGTTTTCAATTCAAGCCCATCTTCACAACGCCGTTCCATCCTTTTTGAATTTGGCCTTATAATTTTTTTTTTAACTGAAATATTGCAGCTGTTGATAGCTTAAATAGTAAAATCATGTGATTAACGAAAATATAGGTACCTATATTCACTTTCTTCATATATGTATATATGTATGTTATCTTTTCTTCCGTTATTTACGAAATTACCGCATTTTAGCCATATTACCTTGCGGTTCTTAGGCCCGTATGAAAGAGACGTGTGTGGTGGCGGGGGCATACAAAATTACTGGGGTTTGGAAAAATTGCAGAGTTATCGTTCTTTCTTCTTTGTGTTTATTTTTATTCCTCAGGTATGTTTCATTTCTTTTTGGCATTCGCTCAGCGAACTTCGATTAACTAACTAGAGTAAAGAGTGCGGACAGAATGACTCCTTTTCAATAGAACAAAGTTAACTTTTATTAAAAATCGCTGCGTTCAAAAGTATCCATGCAATCGAAAAGAAGCCAAAAGAGAACCGAAGATTAAAAATCGCTTTCGTGTAAAAGCATTTGAGTATATATAACATGGAGGGCTCGTTTCTATTCCAAATGCGTGACTATCATAGGGGGCGCTACTCAAATTTGTGTAAGACAAAGTTATTGCCGAGTGCTTCATATCACATGTGACGGAGAACTATATGCGAGGAGAAGGTAAGCACAAATCGGAGGATACGGCTGTATCCTTAAGTCCCCTATTACACGATGTCTCACGAGACGAGCCTCACGTAAGTGCGAAAAAGAAAGCAGATATGAGGAAATAAGATGCAAAAAAATATTCCCGGTGAGTACCGGGCTGATTTTTAGTAGTCTCATTTTGACGTTTCTTTTTCTCAAATTCGTTTTATGTTGTGTTGTGCATTAAAAAATACGAACAACAGTCAAATTTGAGACATGAGTCTCATGAGACATGAGTCAACGTGTAATAGCTTTTGCCTCACGGGATAAAAATTTAAAAGGAAAGTCAAAAATGAGACATGTCTCATGAGGCAACGTGTAATAGGGGCCTAACTTACAGAAAGTGAGACAACGACCCCTATCACAACTTCAAGTACTACAATGCATTAGGGATATGCGCGAAACAGATTAAACCAGCAACAGCACCAGCATCGTCAACAGCAAACAGCACGCTGACCAGCAAAAATTTCTCAAACACATTGCCACCAGCAACGTCATTTCATCTGCTTGACATTTCATATGGAAAAAAAAGCTTTTCATTGTGGTGCCACTGAATATTGCAGTGGGAAAGTTGACAACACCGCACCAGCAACAGCAAATTTAGGACTTTGGCCTAACGACGCTGTTGGCGTTGCTGTTGCTGTTCTAATGTGTGTTGAACAATTGAAATACATTGGTTCTAAATTAATGGCGGCCGCTGTTGCTGTTGACGGTGCTGTTGCTGGTTCAATCTGTTCCGCGCTATAGGAACGAGCCCTCCATATTATATATACTCAAAGGTAAAAGCAGTCATATTTACATAACATTTCACAAACAAAAAAAAAAAAGTAAAAACAGATCTAGTTCTAGTACAATATAAGATTATTGAACACACCTAACGAACGCATCCGTGATGATTGTTAAAAAAAAAAACAATAAAAGAAAACGTCAAATGTCAAACGAACAAAAAAAAAGAATAAAAAAATCTTCGTATCTCCCCAACAACACGTCAGATATTTGAACTCTCGTGAATTTTTCCCGAAAGGGTTGTCCGTGCGTCGCCGTTTACGTTCATTTTCCGGGGTTTGCGTTCTTTTCGCGATAATTTACTTTATAAAAAATGTTAATTTAACAAAACCCCAATCTAATTTCATATAATTTCCCACACTAACTCGCCTTTGTTTAGTCATAAAAATGCGTTTCAATTTGCAACTAACTTATTGGTGTTTAGTTTCAATAACAATAATCTCAAGGTAAGAAAAATTGCAACAAAAAAAAATACGTTTTTATTGCAGAAAAATTAGCAAATTAGCTAATGCAAATGCAGAAAACGAAAATTTATATAAATAGAAAAGCAATAAATATTAATTTTAATTTTCAATGTGTCGATTCTTCTTCTTGCTCGTTGCTTCGTTTAGTTGCTTTTTGTTTTTGGTTGTTGCATCGGAGTCGAGTGCACGGATTATTGCCAATGCCGCTCAACAAGATGCTCCTCCTGCTGCTGCAACTGCAGCTACCGATGCACTACACCGAAACGCAGATGATTACGTTGTCGCTGGCGATAGAAAAGGTGCAAGTGGCGTCAAAACCGATTTCAAATATGTGAATAAATTCGTTAAAGTGAAAAAATATTTAAGTTCGACGCCGCCGCCGCGTAACCGGGCGAAACTCGTTCATTCCGAAGAACCAAGTGTGCATATTGAAGTGTCTTCGCCTGGCGCAGAGGGTGATCCGCAAGCATCTTCCCCATTTCCGCCCTCCTCCCGGGCAGAAGAATTGAGTGTTTTAGATAGTGATGATGGTGGAGTGTTTAGTGATGCCATTGCTGTGCCAGTTAGTGAGGCAGGTTCCCATGAAAACGAGTATGGCGAGCTGGGAAGACATGAAACAAGTACCAGTCGAGGAAGCGGCAGCAATGAATGGGAGACAGCGAATTCGAAGCCAATTGGAGCATCATCGCATTCCGCGAGGTAAGTGATGAGTTTTTTTGTTTTTTATTTATTTATTTAATAGACTGGAGAACCGGTTGCGTGTTTCTTCATTGGCAGAGCCCCTGTCTGACCTTTGCAAGGCTTAAGTATCTCATGAGGAGTTGAGATTTGTGTAGCGAGCAATTTTCAATTGATTTGGTTGTTTTGAAAAATTAAGCCGCATGCCAATTCTCAAAAGATTAGGAATAGGTACACCATTTTCAAATAGTTAAGCGAATGTCTTGAGGAAAAGCGGAATTATCTCTTGCACTTATTGAACTTTATTTAGCAGATGTTTATGTTATTGTTCGTGATGCGTATCTGTATGTATAATAAGGGGTCTGTCCTTATTTGGTGACAGATGGACGGCAACTTTCATTGTTTGAATGAAATTCTCCATGAACCTTTCAATTTCTCACTCAGTTTTTTTTTTTTTTTTTGTATGATCATGCATTTATAAAACTAATTGTGGCCTTTGTTGGTTGGCGCAATGGCAACTATTGGAATTCACTTTCTATGTTATCTTCTTTGTGTTATCAGTTTTTTTCCTATCTACCTATAAGTCCTTTCACATTCTGTTGACTTTTAAACACGTTTTAAACTACTTTTAAAATGCGAACAATTATTATTTTGTTGGGTTAGCTCTAAGTTGTATGTTCAGCTATTAAAGGTTAGTTTCGCTCAGGCGCAATAATGGCTGACTGACTGAATGGTTAGACATTTTTGTAGGTTACTGTCTTTTAATACAAAAATATCCTGTCTCAAGAGTACTTGCTCAAGGCTATAAAGTTTCTATAATCTATAAAGTTTGTTACTGTCTCGAAGTATAGACATTGCATTTATCAAAATATGTAGTAGATCCGTTTTCGATAACATTTGGATAAATGTTAAGTGCATAGGTATGTATAGTATACGATAGTTTATTCTGTCTGTTCCGTTAGGTTGGTTATGTTTTCTGTTTACATTTTAATTACATATGTAGGTGCCTTAAGTCTAGTAAGTGTTTTTTTTTTTATTTATGATCTTCAAGTCGGGTTGAGTAGTGCTAACGGTCCTTGGGTGGTGTGGTGATGAATGGGTGGGTAGATATAGGTCATTGTTGATTGTTGGTTGGTCTTTTGGTAGATTCAACTTCTGTTGTGCTGCGTTCCTGCAATATCATAGAAGTTCCCGAAGATAACTTCTGCGACTATTCCAAATGCTGGGTCATCATGGATAGCCCTTGGAGTTATCGGTCATTTGTTACGTTACCTGCGTTACCTGTAATTAAATTATTAAGGGTACTGGGATGGGTTGGAATTTTTCTCAGCATCTTAGTGGTAAACTTGTAGATATATTTGTCAATGGGGACAATTCCCGAAGCTTCGTACAGCCTTTCATTGCTATAATAGCGGTAAGATTTGGGTTTTCGGTGAAGGGAGGTGCAATGGCGGAGAGCTATTCCCTCGAAAAATTGCAATTTTTTTATATTACTAGAGCTTATTGTGAACCATATAGGGAAACAATATGTTAGTATTGGAGATGTAAATATTGGGCGAATGACTTGCTTGTATAGCAGAAACTTCGTCCTGGTTTGAAGACCATGTTGCGCTTCAACTCGACAAACGAACCGAATAGTTAATTAATTAGGTAAAAAGTTAATAAACTAAAAACTTAAAAACAACGATTACGAGCGCGAGATAGATCGACCGGCACGACTTAAGTATGACTTGACTATTTTAAACACGAGTGCAATAATTGTCAATGTCAAGCAAAATAGAGAGTGAGAGGGAAGGCGAGTTCGAAGTTGAAGAGCAACAGGTAGCACTTTGGATGCTACCAAATTGACTAGCTCAGATTTAGGGGTTGGGTTTCACCAATTAATTTAATCGTTTTGATTAATCGATCAATTCTTAAAATGAAATGAAAAATGAAGAAATATATGATAACGACAGGGGCGTCGTTTTTGAATGAAAATAAGAGCCGCCAGCAATTTTTTTTTGATAAAAGAAATTACAAACCTTTTGAAGCAGAAGGCGACGATGAAAGCAAATTTTTTTTGAGAAAAAAAAAATACATAATAAGCCAAAATTTTAATTCCGTATGGGAAGTTAATAGAATTTATTTAAAATTGAGAAACCTTTTTAAATATAGTGTAAAAAGACAATATCTTTTCAAATTTGAATATACACAGTTTATTTAGGAAAGATAAACCGTTACCACTTGGTCCTGAATGAACAACAGCTTTTTAAAACGGGTCACGGGTTCCTCTTTTTCGGAATTTTAAACGGACAGAAACCAAACGCGAAGTTATAGATTTAAAATCAAATATATATATAAATTACCAAACGATAAAACCGATAAAACCGAAAATGGCACTTAGCAAAAGTTTTTCAAAATCCTCGCAATTTCCTTCCTTTATCTATATGTCCCTTTTGAAAAACTCCTCTACTCAGACCTCAAATTTTTATCCTTTTCCTGATTTTCTTCTCCACCAATTTATTTGTCACCAAAATTTTTCCTTTTATTTTCTGAAATCTTTTATTAACTTTTCTTTGCTTTTTTTTTACTTTGCAAACTTCTGTTTCAAACCACAGTCAAAATCGAAGTGTCCTTCCAGGTATTTCACATCCTAGACGAACTCTTCTCTTAAGAACTCATCCAGTGCTTTCGGCCAATCAGTGGCCGCGGTTTTCGGTCACGTCATCATTCAGCTACTCTCCTGTCCCCCATCTTTGCTGTAGAGAGCGCCGACGCAATCGAAAACCAGCGGTCCTGCTTACTCGCACTTTCTCTCTGCATAATCATCAAAATCCGCCGATTGCTGGTGTCATTTCCAGGAGCGGCGAATACGATGAATGCATACAGCCATCAATACCCATTTTTTTAAGTTATTAAGAAAAGCTTTCAGAAATAAAAGAAAATCAATGTCGCGATCAATTTTCCCCTCGAATAAAACAAAATCAACCCAGAATTGTGGAACATATAAAGGAAGATATTGGTAGGAATACCATTTTCGCGAAATTACTCTAGAAAGTTGGGCTTCTGTGCAGATTGGAGGGAATTGAGGACTATCGATTAACGTTTTATCTTTTACAATATCATATAAAAATATTAATCAAATACGTTGGGCACTCGGCCATTCTCAAAATGAGTAACTTCTAGCATTCGGGGACCAACTGTCGCCCGTGCTTTTCGAAACCAGCTCGTCCATAATTGAATATTGGAACGTTCATCCACATTTGAGATCATGATGATGTTTATTTTGTTTCTCCAAGATACTGAGAGAGCGCACTGATGGCTGATGGACCATGGCTGCCCACTCTCTCTCTCAGTAAAGTGAATGAAACACCTGTAGGAAGAAAAAACTGGTAGGTATGGAAGGAAAAGGAACTTGGGGAATAGAAAGGGCGATTTTTGTCGCTGTAAAATTTACCGTGACAACCACCCCTCACTTTCATAAAGGAACGTAAAGGGATAAGGCATAACTTGCCTTACGAAATGTGATTTTGGTGTGTTGGTTAAGCTTGAATCTTTCGAAGAAGTAAACTCCAAGGTATTTAACACTTTGGGGGTAATAACTGTGTTATCAGGAAGAGTCAGGGAGAGGCTTTTTATGTCTAGGCCATTACGCGAGGTCAGTTCCGTTTTAGAGGGATTGACTTTTATTCCCCATTGGAGATAATATTCCCATTGTCTAAGGATGTGTGCCTTAACTCTACGAAGGGCTATGTCTGGGCTATATGGATGAGCTATATGTGATGGAGTTATCAGCGAATAGCAGAGATTTTGTCATTGGCAGGTTTACTGGTTGGTCGGAGGTGTAAGGTTAAATAGGTTGAGTCCAAGGCGGAATCTTTGAGCGACTCCAGCTAAGATGTTTTAAGGATTGAGTTAGTACTCCCCACGTGTACGTAAAACTCACAGTTAGTGAGGAAACTATGGATGATGATGATAAGATGTCTAGGTAAGTGAAGAGACTTCAACTTGAAAACCAGACCAACTTGAAAACCTATTCAAACAGAGTCGAATGCTTTTTGAACATCAAGCAGACATGTTACAGTGGTCTCTTTTTTTAAGAGCCAGAGTTGTATCAGTATGGAGTTTCAACAACGGCTCCAAGATGGAGTGAAGTGCTAAGAGCCAAAATAAGTTATTCTGCACTATTCATATTGAAGAGCATATTGAGCGGAGTTTGTAAAGAATTAGCATTTCGAGAAGTTTACAGAGGTTTGAGAAAAAGGAGATTGGTCGGTAATTGCTTATATAAGGTCTACTGGATTAGTCAAAATGTCATTGGCTGTCGTATAGACTGATGAATTTTCTTCAGAAAATCTAGTAATAGGGTCAGAGTTTTGAGATATCAATCAAATTTTTTTGGAGAAAAAGTATTGGTTGTGCCCCTTTAGCGAGTGTATCAGTGATTGAGCTTTCAATATCGATTACGGAATCGATTTCTTGGTTGCTAAGGTTTGTCAATGTACTGAGCGTGTTATTTCGCAGCTTGACCTTAAAGGAACTTTAGAATACTTTCCAATTAATTTTTTTTTATAGTTTATGAATTCCTGCTAAGGAGTAGCAAGAGTATTAAGATTTGTCAGAAGACGAAGAACTAGCTAAACCGCTAAATGCTCACAATCTGATACAATTGTAGTGTGGGCGAAATAAATAAGTGAAGGAATTGTACAAAAAAGATGTAGAGAGCACATGAAAAAGTCAAGTATCGATTGGTTGTAGGTTGTAGTAGGGATTGGTTGAGATACAATCTCGAAGTTGTGGTTGTGCGAATTAGCGCAGATCCAGTCAGAGATAGCTGCTCCTTGAGGAGTGCTTCAGATATCGTACCATTGCTGATGGCTAGCGTTGAAATCGCCACCAATTGTAAATTGAGTGTATTTGCGGCAGAATGCGTTAAACAAATCGAGATTCTCTTTGATGTTAGTTTAGGATGCGGAGCACTGATTATAAAAAGATACAATAAAAACCAACTAACTTCAATAGCAATCAAACCGTGGGCAATTACCTTTTTGCATTGAAAACTTGATTTTACCAGTTTTTGCAAGATATTTGTCTTTGCAAAAAATAGTGTACTTATTAAAGTAAATCGGATACCTTGAACTCAAAACAAGAACTGTAATTTCGGGCCAAACAATTTCAGAAGCATTTTGAATACTCCAGATACTTCTGGAAGACCAATCAAAAACGCTATAAGCTCTAAAATAATTTTGGCATGAATTTTTCTCATCATCACTCAATTAATTCGAATATGTATTTAATTTGACAAGTTACGGTTCACCCATTTGATTGCAATATGTCATCACACATATTTCTTCTACTTCGTGGATAAAACAATCGTTTGTCAGGTGCGTATAGTGTTCACCGCTGAAGGCTCTGTCTGACCTTCATTGGTTGGAAAAATGCAAAGTCCATTTATAACCCCCGTCCACAATCTGCGCTAAAGTCCTTCATTTTTATTTATTTATTTTTAATTTGAAGGTAGCTATAGCCCAAAAAATGAACTGTCTAATCTTGAAATGTCTCATTTTAAGTAAGAAGCAGCATTGTTAATTAAAAAGTACAAAAATAATTAATCAAATATTTGCACCTGTCAGTTACCATTTAACTGTGTACCTAGTTTAATTGCCAAAATCTAAAAAAACAAAGATTCCTAATCAGTTTTTCAACGAATGCATTTGGTTGACTTTGACCCAATGTCCTGACATTCAAAACATTTTCGATGAGTAAATCATAAGTTATCTCTGCCATAAAACTTTGTTTTATCTCATTCGCTATCGGCGTTGTATACCTTGGAATTGACGTCATAGTAATCTCTTTTTTGTATCTAATCTACCTGCTGAGTTTGGGATTATTTTATTTTTATTATTTATTTATATTATTTCTACTCCATGACATTGCAAAACAAAACGCATGATAAAATATGTATAATATTTACCTAAGTGAAATGGTATTCAACGTCTTAATAGAATGGTTCTACCAAAATCATTTAATATTTCAAAATACCTGAGAATATACCGTTCTCAAAATATCACTACGTCGAGGTCGTCGCCTTCGTCAAATAAACTGGAAAGTAATTTCATTTCGATTTAATTAACCTTGAACTTATTGAAGAATAAAATGCGATCGAATTGAACAGAGGCAGGTCATTTCTGTCGCATTTGACAATTGCAGAGTCGCTGATTTGTGCGCGCATTAATTTCTTTTTGTTGAAAGTCCTAAAATCGATACATAAATACACTTGCGGAATTCCAAGAAAAAAAAAAGAGTCAAATCCGCATTTAAAGATTGTCATGTAGGTAATCTCAAATGAGAAGAACTTTTACTTTTCAATAGCTGGTTATTGACCTTGAACAAATTAGCATTGCTTCTTAGGTTAGCTTTGTTTGTATTTTATGTGGTTGAATTTATTGCTAGTTGAGATAACAACTGGGTCAAGATAACGCAAAGAGGAAGTGAATTAAAAAAAAAACGCCAAGACGAAGACGTAGTGCGTAGCGTTCTTTTGTAATCGCAATTAGACTACAAATAGAATTTTTATTTTAAATAAGTTTGTAATAGAGTGGATTTCGATGCTGAAGATTAACTTGAAATTGTAAGCGAATTAATTTGTGCGTTTTCATACGTTCAATAAAAATAATCTTAGTTTCATTAGAAATATGTACATATACATTATTTTTTTATTTATAATCTTGATCGATAACGACAATATTAAGAAAACCAATATACATAATATGTTTAGATATAGTTACAGACATTCATAATATTAAGAGAACATTTAAATAATACATGCATACTTATTTAGATTAAAACCTAGTGAATAATTTTAATAAAAAACACAACTTCGAATTCAATAACCCGTTTTTGCTTGCGAATACCTATACAGTGTTGGCCAGAACTAAAGCACGAAATGACTTTACTTTAGAAAAAAACAGGGTTGTAATCAAAATCAGAAATGAGCTGCGGTCAGCTCACAGCTCAATTATTTTCTGAGCTAGCTCAATCCGTCAGCTACTGTGTGCATTGAATATTATTGTTAACCGTGCATGCAGATATGTATTTCATTTTCATTATGCATCCACAGCTGGAACTAGTATATCGTTTTGGAACTCAGAAGAAGACGATGAGAACATGTGACTTAATGTTGCAGATAAAATATTAAATTATTTCAACTACAATAGAGAAAAAACCCAAAAATTTGTTTGAGAATAAACAATTTGGATAATTTAAAAATATTTTCTTAAAATACAACTTAGCACTTCTAATATTCCGAGCAGTATCGCAGTTGGAAGGTTATTCAACTTAAAGGCGAAAATTTCGAAATCGAATAATAAAGTGGAAATGAATAATAAAAATATAAATAAATAAAAGAGGCATACAATATATTCGTATTCATTCAAAACGATGATTTTTAGTATGACTAAAAGCCATCAGACGAACAGGGGGAATAACATGTAGCATACGAAAACATGCACGTGCCGTAACTATTCGGGACTGGTGGAAGTGTGATCATAGCCTCTCCGCGGCGGCCGCTAGAATCAAGCCTTTTAAAAAGGTTTGGCTAGTATGATCAAGCTGGTTCCTCAGGTTGGCGGCAGGTTAATTCCCTGTTCCGTAAAACTAAAAGATTTATGAGACCGACAACAAGCCTCGGAAACGGACTGATCTCACGACGACAACCCACGCAACGAAAACGGAAAAACGATTTACGAATTTTCTTATGAACCGTACGATCGCTCTATAGAGCTCGAGCTGCTCAGCAGCTAGCCGATGCCGATATAAAGCTGACATAACGCTCTTCAAGAAATCAGATGGACAGGGAATGGTGTTTTACTGAAGAAAGGATATGACGTATACTACAGCTGTCATACAAAACACCATGTGCTCGGGGTAGGCTTCCTAGTCAGCAAAAAAATGAAGTCGACCATCATCGGCTTTAACGCTATAAGCGAAAGGCTATGCACCCTTCGCGTGCGAGGCAAACTTATGAACATCAGCCTCATTAACGTTCACGGGCCTACGGAGGAGTCCTCAGCCGAAGAAAAAGAGACTTACTACGAACAAGTCGAGAGGGCCCTCAATGCCTGTCCAAGGTATGATGTTAAAATCATCCTTGGGGATTTGAACGCAAAAATAGGTCGGGAGCCGGTATTCAGGCATTACGCAGGCACCCATAGTTTGCATGAGAACACTAATGACAATGGACTTCGAGTCTTAGAATTGGCAGCATCGAAAAACATGGTCGTTGCGAGTACCAGGTTCCCGCGTAAAGATATCTACAAAGCCACCTGGGTATCACCTGATGGAGTCACTCGTAACCAAATAGACCACGTGTTGATAGACCGTCGGTCGCCACTACTCGAACTTAATGACGGTACGAACGTACCGAGGTGCCAATATCGACTCGGATCACTATCTTGTTGGTATGGTTTTTCGAGAGCGGATTGCCTTGCGAAGACGGATTGCATCCGCCGATCAGGTTCGAATCAACACGGCTGCCCTGCGCAATGAAAACACCAGTAACACCTTTGGTAATGCGTTAGGACTCGCCCTAGAATCACTTGATTTAGGGAGAGTAAGTCCTGGAGCCAGTATGCTGGGCGTAAATGAGAAGTGGATACGCCTTAAGAATACTGTCATTACTACTGCCAACTCCATCTTAGGCAGCAGTCGTAAAAATCGGAACCACTGGTTTGATGACGAATGCAAGCTAGCGACTGAACGTAAGAATGTTGCGTACCCAGCAATGCAACAATCTCATAGAACGCGGGCACGCAAAGAGGAATATAAAGAGCTCAGAAGAATAGAAAAACGGCTTCACAGACAAAAAAAATCAGCCTGGGAGAAGAACCTAATCTGTGAAATAGAAAATAGCCGAGAGCGAGGTCCGCACCAGGCGCGGAAGTTCTACCAATCCGTCCGAAACATGACGCAGTACACCAGTACACCACGCTGCACATACTGCAAGGACTAAGAGGGAAATCTGATCACTGATCCTGAAAGCATACTGGAGCGATGGGAAGTGTACTTTAATGAATTGCTAAATGGTCAGCTGACTGCAGAAGTGGAGGCTCCACTACTTCAAGAAGAATACCCTATGTTGCCGCCACCAAGCATAGAAGAGGTTGAGAAGGCTATAGGCCGGCTTAAGCAGAACAAAGCCCCGGGAGCCGATGGCATACCAGCCGAATTATTTCATCACGGCGGGCCAGCCTTACGTCAAGCAATTCATGATATTATAGTGCACGTATGGGAGCAGGAAGAAATGCCAGAAGACTGGCGAAAAGGCATAATATGCCCCATACATAAGAAGGGAGATGTCACAACGTGCAGCAATTATAGAGGTATCACGTTGTTGAGTACCGCCTATAAGATACTCTCCTCTATCCTACAAGACCGGATAACCCCATACGCTAAAACCGTCATCGGACAATATCAGTGTGGTTTCATTCCAGGCAAATCAACAACTGATCAGATCTTTACCCTTAGAGAGGCGATGGAAAAATGTCTAGAATTTAACATCCCAACATACCATCTGTTTATAGACTTTAAGGCCGTCTATGATAGCATAGCCAGGGTAGAACTTTACAAAGCCATGAGAGAATTCGGCATACCAAATAAATTGATACGACTATGTAGGTTGACCATGACCAACGTAACAAGCCAAGTAAAAATAGCCGGATTGCTATCCAGACCAATCAACATCTTTAAAGGACTCCGACAAGGGGACGGTTTGGCCTGCCTCCTCTTCAACCTGGCGTTGGAGAAAGCAATCCGTGACTCTGGCACGGCAACAAGAGGGACCATCGTCAACAGGTCCAGTCAGTTACTGGCTTACGCAGACGACATCGACATCATCGGAAGAACCGAACAAGCTGTACACGATTCCTTCATCCAGATCGAGCAGGCGGCACAAAATCTGGGGCTGTACATTAGTGAAGGTAAAACAAAGTACATGGTGGCGTCGAATGCGAGAGGAACAGTTGGTCAAACAATCAAGGAAGCGGAGCACGAATTTGAAGTGGTGCAATCCTTTAAATACCTTGGGTCAAAAGTAGCAGCCGATAACAATATAGGAGAAGAAATACGCGGGCGGCTTCTCAAATCCAACAGAGCCTACTATAGTCTGTCAAAGCTCTTCAAATCCAGAAATCTCACCATAACTTCAAAACTGCTGCTGTACAGGACCATGGACCTGCCAGTACTCACATATGGATCCGAGACCTGGGTGCATAGCAAAAGGCACTCCAACCTCTTAGCTGCGTTCGAGAAAAAAGTCTTAAGGAGAATTGTTGGCCCCATATGTGAGGAAGGACGATTCCGGAGACGGTACAATCATGAACTGTACGCAATCTACCTTGAAGCAGATATCGTGACAAAAATTAAGCTCGGTAGACTCCGGTGGGCAGGGCACCTAGCTCGCATGAGCGAAGAGGAACCTGCTCGGAAAGTTCTTTGTGGTACATTCTATGGTAGACGACAGCGTGGTAGACCATGCTTGCGCTGGAGAGATGGCGTAGACCAGGACGCCCGAAGCCTTGGGGTGCGCAACTGGATGGCGTCGGCTCGAGACCGGGATAGGTGGAGAGACTTGTTGAAAGAGGCCAGGACCGGAACCCGGTTGTCGAGCCGATGATGATGATGAAAGAAGATGAGTTAACTTATGCTTAACAAAACAACAGCAACGCTCAGGTTAGGTTAGGCTTAGGTGGCTGCTGGCCGAAAGAGCCAACACAATTAGACTAATATTTGGTCCGTTGTGATACCACAGGATTCCAAAAATCACGCTTACTTGTTAAACCATTTGGAGCTAACAATGAAGCGTTTGAGGCAGTGAATTTCGGAATTTCTTAGATTACTAGGATCATTATAGTAGAAGTCTCCCAAGTGGAGTCTACGTCTTTGTGCTAGAGCAGGACAAGAACATAGAAGGTGAGAAACTGTCTCCTCTTCTTCTTCATTCATGCAGCTTCTGCAAAAATTATTTGCAGGAACTCTAAGTCAAAAAGTATGTGTTCCTATTAGGCGGTGTCCAGTAAGGACACCTATAACGGAGCTTATATGCAATCTATCAATAGAAATTAGTTGTTTTGAGCGTTTAGCATCAAACAATGGGCAAATTAGTTTCGTAGACTGGCAAGTTGGGATGCTGGTCCATCTATGGTTCTCTTTCTTTATGGTATCATGCTTAAGCATAAGTTTACAAGTAGCTAGGGGTATACCGATGTTAGATTTGCTATCCGACAAAGGTAAGATTGTTCCATTTTTTGCAAGTTCGTCGCCTTTACAATTACCTGGAATGTCTTTATGCCCCGGTACCCATATAAGGTGAATGTTAAACTGTTTTGACATCTCCAACAGAGATGATCGATAATTTTGGGCTATTAGTGAGTTAATGGAGACAGAGTCCAATAACTTTATGGCAGCTTGACTGTTTGAGAAGATGCGTATATCAGTAGTCGATATCACGTTTTCTTTGAGCCAAGAGAGAACTTCTTTTATTGCTAGAAGTTCTGCCTGGAACACACTACAGTGATTGGGAAGACGAAAAGATCGACAAAGATTTAATCTTTCGGAGTATACGCCTCCAATGATCCCGTCATCGGTTTTAGATCCATCTGTGTAGAAATGAATCGCTTTGTCTACCAAAAATTACTCATTTTTCCAGGAAGACCTGGAAGGGATGGACACTTGAAAGTTTTTACTAAATTTTTGATGAGGGGTGATGTAATCGACGTTACTAGGGAGAGATCTGAACGAGTTCAGTTAAGAGGAGTGGCCAATATCATTATTGATCCACTGCGAGGAGGCTTTAAGCCGAATGGCTGTGCTAGCGGCCGATTGTTTGCTTAAGATATCTAGCGGTATGAGATGAAACAGAACATCAAGTGCGGCGGAGAGAGTTGAGCGGAGAGCTCCAGCCATGATAAAGCAGGCTGTTCGTTGGACTTTGCTGAGCTTGTCGCGGTTTGTTGCTGATTCCAACGCAGTCCACCATACTGTTACTCCATATGTAAGTATCGGTCTAATGACTGAGATGTGTAGCCAGTGTGTAATATGAGTTTGTAGACCCCATTTGTTACCTACGACTTTTTTGTAAGAGAATAGAGTGTTAGCCTTTTGGCTTCGGTATCGTACGAAATCCGTCAAATCCCTTTTAAATTGAACTTGGATTCACTTGAAAAGAGAACCGTTTTCAATTTTGCCACATTTAAGTTCAAGTGTGCCCTGGCGAACTCCAGTCTCGCACGTTGGTTTTTCCGAGAAGTAAATGTTTTTTTTTTATTGCTAGATAAGATCGAAAGCAACTTCCAACCGCTCTTCGTCGAATTGTCCTGGTCTTGTTAATTTTGTATACTTGTTGACGATATAAAGAGGTCTTTTTTGATTTCTCTCAATAAGAAGAAAAAAGTTGCACTTACCTTTTAATAATTTCTGAATTATTTTGTTGAATTTCAAATAAGGTTAGTGGTTAGAGTTCCTACGCCGTTTTCAATGATACTCCCTATGTCAGCTAACGAAAAGTGAATTTACTTGCAGCACAGTTTGCTATCGATTCGACGCTGTCAGATAGTGTCATGATTCCTCCCGTAATAAAGAGCATTATTGATTCTCTGGGACAAATCTTCTTTCGCACTTGGTCAGGTACAAGAGTTCTGAAAGATTTGTTTGCCCGGATAGTACCCCCCCCCCCTTTTTGTTCTGAAGAGGTGTTCTTCAACAATTTCAATTCAATAGGGTCCTACTCTACAGGTCTCTATCGTCCTATTTAACTTAGTCCTTTCTTTCCAAGGTCATGGAAACCCTGATAAATTATTAGCTCAAGAATTATCTTAAAGAACTACAGCTTCTTAATGACCAGCAGTATGACTTTCGTAGCAATAGGTCCACAGGTGATTTGATGGTTTATTTCACCGAACAGTGTAACAAATCTTTACATTGTTTTGGAGAAAGTAAAATTATTGGACTTGATATTTCAAAAGCATTTGATAGAGTTTGGCATCAAGCTCTCTTATCGAAAATGCGTGCATTTGGTGTTGATGAGTCTCTTCTTTGTTGGATTAGAAACTATCTTTCGAACCTTTCAATACAAGTTGTATTAAACGGTCTTAAGTCTGAAATTCATAAAATAAATGCTAGTGTGCCACAGGGCTCCGTTTTTTCTCCGATTCTGTTTCCGATATTCATCAATGATCTTGTGTCTGAAACTTCTAATCCATTTAATAGTTTTGCAGACGACAATACTCTCAGCTTCTCATATCCGTTTCCAGATGAATGTCCTTGTTCTTCGGATGTGGATTTACATCTGGCTGATATCTATAAAGCTTATGTTTGTGCAGTGATCGAGTACAGTTCCCATATTCGGTGGTCCAATAACCCACTTGAGTCTCTTGGATAGAATCCAAAAAAGAACTTTAAAAATGATAAGTGATAGAAGTATACCAAAAACATTTGAATCTCTCGAACACTGCCGCCGGATTGTTTCTCTGTCTTTCAATATTGTACAAAAATATTCTTATAAACAGTGAATTAGCTAGTTGCATTCTTCCCCTTGAACAATTGAACAGTATTACTCGTGGTTCAGGGAATGCCCATCAGCTTAACCTTGCTTCCAACTTCGGAAGTACTGTTAAATCCAGAGATTCTTTCTATAACCGCACTACATGAATGTGGAATGCTTTTCCCGACTCTATATTTACTTCCCATTATAATATTTAGACCTTCAAAATATCGGTATAAACTTTTAGTTAAATCCTCTCCAACCTTTCCTAAAACGCTCGCACTGTGCTCAAACATTTTAAGGGTAGTCATAATCCCTTTAATGCGCGCAAAATTATAAAAAAGGCCCCTTTTAGACGATCAAATGTTCCTTCAGTTATCAGTTCAGTTAAAAGAGGCAGTGTATTTAGACGTCAGTCCAGTGTTCAGTTGAGCTTCCGTTTTACTTATGAGCAGTCGAAAATCAGAAGAAATACATTGCGTAATGGACTATGAAAGCCTTATTGCAATAGCTATAGTTTTGTCGCTTAATAAATCACCGCAAACTAAAAGTGAAATGATGACTGAACTGACAACTGAACTGAAAAGTACTTACACATCAGTTTAACTGATAACTGAACTGAAAACTTATGGGAATTTCATCAGTTTCAGTTTCAGTCTCAGTTAAACGCTTCAGTTTTTGTATTAAGACATCAGTTTATCTGAAAGCTTAACTGATAGCTCAACTGAAACTGAAACTGAAATGATCGTCTAAAAGGGGCTATAGTGTGATGCACGTTTACAAAAACATTTTCAATGTAGCTCAGTGGTTCTGTTTGTTATTTCAGTGGCGATTTCTCTAGATGAGTGTCACGCAAAGAGCAACAGGCACCATTATTTTTGAAAAAAACCTTCGTCAAAAAACCTCAGTTTTTGCACAAATTATTTTAAATTTTGAGTATGAATACGAAATCTAATAACAATATTTATAGAAGCAGCTTGCACTTCCAGTCAAGACAATTCTTAAGTCGATAGAAAGTACAAACAAAACTTGTTCAAACAAAGCAAAATTAAACACAAACAGTGTCTGGGAAAAAACAAATAAACGTAGATTTGAATTGAACAACAACAATTTTACGCCTATAGAGAGTTAAAGATCTTTTTTGAAGACCGAAGGGAGACTAAACTTTGGACTTTAGCACCTCGAGACCTGCAAAATAGCCGAACATTATTCGAACTTTTAACAAGGTAATTCATTAATCAATTGTGCGTTTAGGGTAGTTAAACTATGCTTTGATAAAATATATTATGTGTATATGCATTCGGGGGGTCTAATTGAATCTACCTTTTTTTCTTGCGATATTAACATGAGTAGTTATATAGTTAAGTAGTAACAGAACCAAGAAAATAAGTTAAGCATTCATATAATAAATCGAACTCGAGATTTTCATTAAACTTGACATTACAATGACATAGAGAAGGCGAAATAGTAGGTTTCGCAATTCTGTCTTGTCCGTTCTACTACAGCTCTTTAAACTCGGAATATAGGTTATGTTTTATTGTTCTTCCGTTACGTTTTTGGCAAAAAAAAATCGGAAGTATGGTTATTAGTAGAACCATTCTTTTTTATTTTCGATTTTCTCATTTTTATGCTGAAGTTCTTCAATTTTTCAATTAATTTTGTTGATTAACAGTTTTTTTTATTCTATTTGAAAGATATAGAAAATACAAAAATAGAAAATCTTATTTTTCTCGAAAGTGGCTCCTAGAATTTTCATTCAAGAAAAGAAATTAAATTAAGTCATTTACAAACATTCAATTTTCGTTAAGCTAAATTCGAAAAACTTAGTGTGATCTAATTGATCTAATATTGATATTAAGATATCCACCTTCTATTATCAAATCCAAAATTGTTTCTTCCAAACCATCCCTCTTATGACTCTAAAGAACTTTATTTTTTTTATAATAAGCACACATTCAAGGGGTTATGAATACCCTTATAATGTTATAAAAACACAGCACGAGCAGTTAGGAAATGAGGAGGGGATTTAAAAACAGATGGCGATGCACATTTGTTTTAAACGCTTTTACATCATAATGAGGGGGAAAATCGAGTAGGGTTTAGTATTCCACATTCGAGTAATATGTACGGCTAAAGAATGAATCTGTATTTTACAGTACGCTCAAGGGCAAACTGATGAGAATTCTTAGCAAGACGTGTATTACGCCGAAATTGTTTCAAGGGAGGAATGCAGCTGGCTATATCATTAGAGCACTGTTTATAGAAGAAGTGATAAAACAAAGTAAGACAAGAGACATTACTATGGTGTTCGAGAGATACAAAAGTTTCTGTAATATGACTGTCTCCAATTAGTTTGGATTTTGTTTAAGAGGTGCAGGTAAGTTTTAGGAGCATCTGCACAGATATGGGAGTTTTACATCTTGGTACAACAAAGAACTTCGCTCACTAAAATATAAAAGGAATAAACTTTAGAAAATATATCTAAGGTCGAGGTCTAATCAAAACTTCTTCAATTATGTCTCTATTTATAATAACTCTCTCTACTCCAGTTACCTTATTCAAATCCCAGCCGATATTATTTCGAATCCCAAAAATTTCTATCAATTATCAATTCAAAAAAGAAATCCTTCCACTTTGAAATACCTGAATTCCTCATCAACAGATCCAAATATTATTTCGAACCTTTTTGCTGATTTATTTAGTCGAGCATTTGTTTCTCATAACACTGATGTAGATGAAAACTACTTCAATTATATGAGCAACTGCACTCAAACATATTAACATATCATCATCTTCAGTAGTTAACAAAATCTATTTGCTTAAGGTAGACTCTTCTTCTGGCCCCGATGGAATTCCTTTTATAGTCCTTAAGGAATGTGTCTCTAAACTTGCCAAATCTCTCACAGCTCTTTTTCAATTATCTATCTCTTGTGTTTTGTTTCCAATACAATGAAAGGACTCGTTCATTATCCCTGTCCACAACAAAAAGATATAAGAATGATATAAATAACTATAGGCCCATTGCCAAACTCTCCTGTTGTAGATCTAAACTTGTTGAGAGTATTATTGATGACACTATGCTTCTTTATTGTAAACAACTATTTTCTTCGAAACACATGGTTTTTTAAAAGGTAGATCAACGATCACAAATCTTACAGAATTGTATGTGCTCTGGAACCTGGCCATGAAGTAGATGCAGTTGCAACGAATTTCAGCAAACCATTCGATAAAATCTCCCATGACAGAGCATACTTTTTTCCTCCCCTGTTTGTGTCCTGGATACAGTCCTACCTCAACAATCGTCAACATAAAGTAATTTTTAGGTCATGCACTTCCAACCGTATCAGCCTTATTTACTTTCTCGTTTTAGCAACGGAGTAAAGTTACTTCGGCTTTACAACGGCTCTAATCCTGAAAACCTTATTTATAATGAAAATGTACTAGGAAAATAACCAGAGTTTTAGATTTGTCACTTTTTTCCCAGTATATTTGACATAAGGAAGGCGTAGCCAAAATAAGGATTTGTTTGACGTGGCGTAAACCCCAAGTAAGTCCTTCGGCTCGGTTTAACTATTCCGAGGTTGAACCCAGTATAAGTGAAAAATAATAAATAAGGCTGTATATGTTCAAATTCTGGTGTCCCGCAAGGAAATCACGTAGGGCCCCTATTTTCCTATTAACTATCAATGATATTGAACTTATTCTTATAGGATCTGAACTTGATCTACACTGATGTTGTGCGCATTTCAAAACAAATTTTATCAATTTCAGGTGCTCAATCGCTACAAGTAGGCCTTAATAACTTGCTTACCTGGTGTCAACATAACTTTCATGAGCTTAATCTAAGCAAATGCCAAGCCATTACTTACTCTGGTAAGCATACGCCCTTGCCACAACGTCAATACCTGATTAATAATAATCAACCAATTTCCATTATTTCCATTCGTGACCTAGGTTTTATTTGCGACAATCAGTCAACTTTTAGTGAACATATTATCAGTACTATCAATAAAGCTATACTTCCACACTTGGGTTCGTTAAACGTCGATCCAAAGAATTTTCAAATCCCTATGTCACCAAGTCCCTTTATATCAACTTTGAAGACACCGTTTGGAATACGCCTCCCTAGGTCTGATCACCATACCATCAGATTCATATTCAACGTATTGAGGCGGCTCAACGTTAATTTTTACGATTTGCGTTACGTGGCCTTAGTTGGGATGACCCATTCCACTAACCTCCCTATGAAAATCCCTTTAAACTTAAACTCAACTTAAACTTCCGAAAAAGTTTATTAATGGTACCCACATAGAAGAATTTTTTTTGTTTTCGATTTTCTCAAAAACTGTACAACGGATTTTTATCAAATTGTTTATGCATAAGCTCCTTAAAAGTTTGAATAATATTTAAACGACTTATTTAGCATTCAACTGCATTTTGGTTAGAGCTTTTTTATTATGCGATATACTTACTTATTGACTGATATCCAAACATCCTATCTTCACTTTACTGATGAGCTCTGTTGGTCAGAATATCCATAGGGCTCACATTTGTTAAAGCTTTTCTTATGTTTCAAAGCAATGAACCTTTCACAGTTTCAAGAAAGAAAATTTCTTTGAACCACCCTAATTATCATTACTGGACAAGTCCAAATATTTAAATCTTTTTTATTGAAACCTGTTTCATTAAAACCATAAGACAACTTTAATGGACATCTTCACCCAACGACACAATAAATTACTGACCTAAATATGTACATATGTATGTATGATCACATTGTTGATTGCATTTCATACATTTACTTTTGATTTCTTATTTTATTAAATTTTATTTAATTAACTACAAGAATGTTGGTGTTAACTCGAATAAGAGATTTCAATTCAGGCTAAGCTCACTCAAAGTAATTATTTTTAATTTTTTTTTTAATCTCTCTTTTCATTATTAAATTCGCGTTACAGTTTTTCTTCTAAACTATCCAATCGCTAGTGGAATTAATAACAAAAAAAAAAACAAAAACGTTGACATTCTTTTGATGAGTCTGGTGCAAGTTGTTAGGAGCCAGATTTAATTGACAGACTATGTGCCAATGGCGTTGCATCGTGGCATGATAAAACAGTTTACAAAAAAAAAAAAAAAAAAAAACAAGAAGCTGCTTATGTCGAGCAGTATACATACTTTTTTAATTGAAAATTTTTCAGTAGAAAATTTTCATTCACGATTAATTTTCGTATACGATACGATGCGATACGAAAAGTCTTACATTTAAATAATTGGTTTACGAGATTCGGAACTTGACATTTTGTAATTTAAATTTGTATCAGTTTGAATTTTATAATGAAGAAGATAAAATATAAAATTAAAGAAAATTTCTAAAAAATAAAAGACTCATTTGGCGTTGTTTCACTTGGGAAAAGGAAAAATTATCGAAACGTTAAGACTTAAATTTTCTTGTTTTTATCAATTATTGTAACTTTAAGATTTGTCTGCTTTAACATAGTGATCTCTTAACCATCACCAGCCCTTTTTGAACTTACAAACATAATACAGATAGGTCAAGAAGATAAAAAGAGCCTTATGCGCCTTCTTTAACATCTCTTGGGGCTGTTAACAAAGCACTTTTGAGGAAATGCGTACCCATCACCATTATCAGATGGATAAGTGAAACAATAAGTGGCTGTCCTCATGGAGATATTCTATCAGCCTTGCTGTTGAGTGTCGAAGTGAATAACTAAAAAGTCTTACTTCTAATGTTATAAGCTGCAAAGGTTTTGCTCATGACATTAAATTTTTAAGAGACTCTCAGTAAACTCAGTACGCTTAAACATCAAGCCTGCAAAGACAACAATCATATCACTTACTAAAAAACAACTTCTGCCACACATGAAACCTATTAGGCTATCTGGCGAAGTAATCGACTACCAGAAAGAGGTCAAATATCTAGGAATTACATTAGATAGAAAACTTATTTGGAATAAGAATGTCGACTTAACTATCCCGAAAGCCACAAAAGCCCTTATCATATGCAAGGGATTTGCTGGAAAATCATAGGGCTAAACTGAAAGAGCTCCCAAAACTGAGGCAAAAATATTTCTGGGGAGCTACAGCTAAGAACTCTAAATATATATTGTAATATTTTTACTAGGTTCGTTAAATAAAATTTATTACTCTTTTTAGTATTTCTTCTTTATTTACACTTTCCAAATCAAAACAATAAATCTCAATTTATAATCTACTCAATCACTTTTATTCAAATTTAAATCACACTTGTTTAATAACACAATCCAATAAGCGAAGCGTTAGCACACTTTCCTAATCAAAAATAGACTGTCCGTGCTCACCGTGAACACTCCCTTATATACTCAAGTTGTTTGTTCTCGAAACTAATTCGCGAAGGTTCTCGTCTTGGAATGTTCTTGATGTTTGGAATAAGGGGAAATACATATGACATTGGAAAAGAGCTTTTTGTTCCTTCCATAAAGTAGATATGCTATTTTCCAACAGATGGCGCTGTAGGAGTATAAAGCTCTGTGTCGGTGTTGTGTCTGTGCGTAACAATATCTTGCATCGGTTTAAATAGGAACAACCTCCGAATAATAACGGGTTTTCTAACTGGTCACTGTACACTGAGGGGTGCTACATGCAGATTCTGCAATACACATGAGGAAACACCAGACCTTAAATTAGGTATATGTGATGAAATCATCCATCAAAGTCAAAGATATCTTGGAAGTCACCAAATATAAGAGAATAAACTGCAAAGTCTGAAACCACTCCATATATGTACTTAAGTTTCTCAAGAAAATTAATCTGGAGAAAGAGCTGTAAAATGAGCGATCTTATTTTGCTTTAAGCAATGGGCACAATAGATCTACTATATAGGTTGTAGTGCACTTAAGCCCCATATTTATTAATTCATTCATTTAACACATTGAAAATTTTAAAAATATCGATAGTTAAAAATCTGGCAACCCTTGAAAAATTCGAATACATAATTCAATTAATATTTTTAGGACCTTAATCATAATTTTTTTTTATCAAAAGCCTACCTTGGGGCGTACCGTCAAATATTGATGTTCTTTTTTTAGCCGCACTACTCGAATGTGAAATATGTTATCCTTCTCAGTGTTTCCCCTCAAGGTGATGTACAAGCTTTCAAGATGAACGTGCTTCTGAAACCCTTATTAAATCTGCTCCACTTTACCTAAGCGTTGGCAATATGCTACATCATAAAATAGCCATGTTTTTGAAAAATTAAATAGCCAGCTCGGTAAATTTTGATACGAAGTAAAAAATTTTAGGTCAGCAATCAGCGTCAACATAAAGTGAAATTAATAGGTTGAAATGTTGAGAATCAGATGGCGCTCAATTCAGTTGTTGTTATAAAAAAGAAACAACAAAAACCATGACATAATAGTAAGTCCATGACATAAGTAACTCATAACTGTCATGCTGAAGTTATGAGTTCCATTTCCAGCCGCTGTCAAAATGTTTTTGAGGACTGTACTGCGTTTTTCTAAGAAGTGTCATATCCTTCAAGAATGTCTCTTGTCATGGACAGTGCTACCTCTTAGTCGTTCAAACTCGCAAGAAAATTGTAAATTGCTTGAGAGTTGCAAGTCTCTAGGTTTGGGTTCTCTTTGATATGTTGGCCTGTTACTTTTACTTGCGATATAGGTACGAGTACTATAGGGCAAGTTTTGGTGACTGCAGAACTACCACAAACAAATGCCACAAGTGTGATTTTGATAGTTTAACGAGGTCGGTTGCGTACGGCCAGGAGAACACCACGACCAGATGGAGTGTTTGGATAACTTTGGCCATCGATCGGCCCGAAAGACTACAAAATCTGATGGATAATAGTTTCGCCCTAAAGAAAGATTAAGAAATATTGGTTCCAGTGAAAGTGAGGGCAAAGATACCATAGGGAAGTTTTTGGGATTTCAGGTAGAAAGTGTCAGTTTTAGCGCGTAGACCTCTGAAATTTTGATAAAAAAGGAAAAATACGTAAGGTGTTGATTCAAGGTAGTGGTGGTTTTCCGGAAGCGAATGTAAGAAATTTGCTTGCAACTAATGTGAGAAGCTAAAGTCGCAAGGTTTTTAGTAAAAGTTGTCAAAATCTTCAAGAAACGAGTATAAATCTCTTCTTAGAAAAACAGGATCAGTTGAAAGCCTTCCTTTGTATTCAAACAATTTCGTGGGTTTTTGTTTTATCATCTATACAGACAGAATCAGGTTTGTCATATTTGTAAGCGAGGTACAAACGAATGTTGTCGAAAAGTTTGTTATCACGTAAATGTGTCATCGTACTCGTATACCGGCCATCAATATCATAAGAGAAGGAATTTGAAAATCTAGATGTCAGTTTAACGTTGGAGGAGATAGTTTGAAAGATGCGCGGTTTTTGGTTTTCTGGTTTTCTATTTTCTCAAAAAATGGGCAGCGGATTTTATTTTTTTAACATTAAGGGAAAGCGGAAAGAAATGCTTGATGCACCGTCTGTCTTGACGTTGACCCGTTGACCATCCCCGTGTGTCGGAATCGCTAAATACCGACTAAAACTTCTCTAAAACCCTTATTGGCGTCTGACCTACCCCCCCCCCCCCGGGACCGCTCTTTGCACTACTTCAGGGCGTTATCATGATTCCCTAGCGGGATCAACTAGCGGGCTCAACTGTTTCCCGATTATTTTCTTCTTCTCTTTTTTTTTCTTCTGAGAATATACTCTTTGGCCCTTAGTAATAGACATTCATAGAATCGGTTTTAAAGTCACTTTTTGTTAGATGTAGAAAAGTTGCTTTTAAAATTTCGTAGTAACAGATCAAATTTACAAAAGTCTTATTTATACCAATAATTGTGACTCATTTTCATAATTTCGTTATTGTGAACTGATACACAAACAGATTTCTATCAACCAGATTCGTAAAGTTCTATTGTGATTCTATCATTTTAAATTTAACTTAGTTACAGGAAAGCCGCTTTTAAGTATTTATACTTGAAATTTGTTTTATTTCTACGAATGTTTGGTTAAAATCGAACTTAGGCTAGATTCGGATCTATTACTCAGGGCCTTTGAAGCTACAGATGTTTTGCCAGTTTTCATAGCTTTGTAGCATCTTCTGGACTATCTTCTCTGGGATGGGATGATGGCGCCAGTACTTCTTTGCAAATCTGGACGGAGGGAGTCCCATCTTTTGCACGCGAAGAAGGTATGATTTGCATCGTCATCTTGTGAATCCAAGTACTGGCAGGCTGCACTGTTTGTTTTTCCGATTTTTTTTGGAGGAAGGCGCTGAAATAACCGTGTCCGGTGAGTAACTGGGGGACGAAGTAGTTAACCTCACCATGTTTGCGGTCGTTACACTCAGCCACGTTCCTGATCAGCCTCGCTGTCCATTTTCCTCTGCTTTCTGAGCTCCACCGCTCTTGCCACTTCTGAATTGTAAGTTGTTTGGCTCTTTCGGATGCCGCTTCCAATCCAACTTCCGCTTTTTTGTCGTAGACGTACTTCCTTTCTGTCGCTAAGAGGTCGATGGGTGTCACTCCTGCGACTACAAGGACGGCTGGTTCTGACACCGTTCGGTAGGAGATGGCTACGCGTAGAGCTCCTCGCCTTTGTACTGCCGCCATACGTTTTCGGTACTTCTATTGCTTAAGTGCGTCGGCCCAGATTTCGCTTCCGTATTTGCGTCCAGAAGGTTAGCTTCGTGTCCAGCCTCAGTCCCAAATACTTCACTGCGGCGCTGCTTGTTATCACTTCCGTCCTGATTTGAGTGGAAATTCTCTTTTTTGTCTGGAGGACTATCTCAGTTTTCTCTGTTGCGAGGCTGAGGCCATGCTCATACATCAATGAGTTTGCTCGTCGCATGACCTGGTTCAGTTTTCTTTGTGCGTTTTCGGTGTCTCTTGCCGTGATCACCGTGGTGATGTCGTCTGCGTACCCGACCAGAAAGGTGTCTTCAAGCATCTCCATGCGGAGAATGTCATCATAGGAGATGTTTCAGAGGTCTGGTCCTACGATCTAAGTCAGTTAACAGTTTGGAGGAGTTAGTGGATCAAAGTTTGGAAGATGCGCAGTGCATGGTGCATGGTGTTCTTTACCGCTTTTTGAAAAGAAAGGGCAGCGGAGTTAGAAGATGAACAAAGGGAGGATATATGAGAGAAGGAAGCAGGATTTAATGTGGGAGATTGAAAGAAGTTAACATGGTAAGAGAGAGAGAGGAAGCTTCAATGGAAGATGAGGAAGGAGAAGGATTTGAAAGAGGTTCCAGGTTTGTGTTCTTAGAGATAGGTTGTATACATAAGTTTTAGACAGGGTTTGTTTTTTTATTGATATCGATGATACATTTAGACATTTTTATTCCACTTCCATTTGATAGTAGACAGAAACACCCATTAATATATTTGGATAGGACGTTGATGTTGGAAGGTGTTTGAAATCATTTAAAGGAAAACTTTCGAGAAAAGAGTTTCCGAATCCAAGAAATACCAACGTGTTATGAAAAAGGGGGTTAAATTCGAAGTTTTTACAGAGCTTCTTGATCCCCTTGGCATAATAGTAAGTACGTTGGACTGTCATGCGGAAGGTCTCGAAATCGATTCTCAGGCGCTGCAAAAAAAATGTTCAGGGTGTACTGCCTCTTGCGAGGAATTGACAAATCCTTCAAGAGTTCTTGTCATGAAAATTGCTGCTCATTAGCCGTTCGGAATCGGCAGCAAATTGTAGGTGCCCTCCATTCCTGGTAACTCGCACACAGGAATGGTTGAGAGTTGTAAGTCACTAGGTCCTGGTTCTCTTCGAGCTGTTGCATTACCAAATTAAATTTTGTTCTTGATTCTATTGTTCCATTAGGAAATCGTCCATGTTGTTCCAAAATGCTTGATGGTCGCTTGGTCTGGTTCATGGGAGACGGTATGGTAGCCTGAGTTGAAGTTTCAGCAGTGATACAACTTATACATCCTGTCATGAGAAGCATATAAATATGTATAAAATTATACTTACCAGAAAATAAGACCTTGTCACGAAAAATAGTCGAAGAATGGTTTCTTCCGGGGTAGTCATATGATGGGGAGTTATTTATTAGTAAGAGCACAATCATTAGGAATTGCATTTTTTAACGACATTGACGAGCTTTCGGACATGAAGATCAAAGACTATATCTCTTTTTCCAAAGCAACGAAACGGCTATAAGACGAACTTCGGTTACTTCTGTGCCGTGCCTCCGTTTGATAGCGAACTGAAGGCTTTGATGGAAGTTAACGGTGTGGGAGACCGGATATTCACTCAATCATTGTTTCAGCACCAGTCAACAAGCTGCCTCAATTAGCACAGATGGTGTCGGATGAGTTTGCTGGTCCATTTCGAATCCAAATTCCGGATGATTGTGTAAAAGCAAACACACATTAAGAGACATCAAAACCTAATAGATCCTTTCTTTTTTTTTTAGCTTAATCCAAAATTGATGTCTCCATGAGAATATCCACAATTTCCCATATCAATTTCATCCACAAGTTCATATGGGTTATGGTATGAAAATGGCATAATTCAGCGATAATTAGGCCACACCGCTAGACTGCCAATGTTCACCATTTCTAGCTACGCACTTAAGATCTTGATTTGCAGATAGAAAAAAAGACAGAAATAAGTGAAACCATATTTGAGATCTCCATCTAAATTTTTATTTAAGAATTCAAAGTTCTTTTCTCTCGTCAAAAAACAATGGAAATGGTTTTGAAATAATTCCTTGCTCGCCAATGATCAAGTCCACAGGTTTTTTTTATTATTAACTTATAAAACCCCGCTATTTGATGTTTTCAGGCTAAATTCGTTACAGTTTATCCAAGTCAACAGACAATGTTGGTTTTAATCCGTAATTTATTGGCATTCCCCCTTTGGAAGCCAAAGGTCTATTTAAGTTTTAAAATGCCACATTCCTTGAGATATGCGCTAAAAAATAATAACAAACATAACAAAAACAACAACAACGATCGATAGCTATACAAAATATATCTTTAAATTCCAGGAAATGCTAACTCCTTCGGCGGCGTTGGCGGTGGTAGGCAGTGGCGGTGGCGGTAGTGAGTACAGTGTCGGCAAATACCCAAAGAAAAAGATAAACAAAAGTAATTGCACAAAGTCAACCGCCCCATACAACAGGCGACTACCTCATGTTCATGTTGTTGTGTTGCATTTTCGTGTTACAACCGCCACATGGGTTCAACCTCCCAATAATAACGTTTATTTTTCTGGCACTAACTAACAACTGTTAGACAAATGTTTTTCTGTTCCCACACTAACTGTCTGAGCAGAAAAGAAATTTCGTCTCGGCCCGGCCCCCAAAACCCGACAGCGAATACAAGAAAACAGACAAAAAAAAAAAAAAAAAAACCAACAAAACATGGCCGGTACAACAAAACATGACGTTCGAGTAAACAAGGCATTTGCATCACCTGAACGCAGGTCAAGACTCCAAATTGATCTTCAATCGATCGTAAATATGAAAAGTCTCAATCGACAGTTACCTCTTCGACTATACTCGTATAGGTACGGTTTCAGCTTGAGACCGAGTATGTATAAATGCTCAGGCTTAATTGATCGTGAGAAACGTGTTTCCTTTCTAAGTGGCCACCTCTTCCAAATGAGCTGTGAACTGTGTGCCTTGGTGCTGCTTTCTGATACTGATTGAATGAAGATCGTAAATTGAATTATTTTACTATGCGCATTTTTAAAACTTCTTTCTTCTTCGCAATGAGATGGCGAAGGTTTTTTTTTTCTCTTGAATTTCAAACAAAAACACTCACTACTTTTGTGAGTTAAGTACTATTTTCTTTTTGTTAATCGAACGGAGGAAAGTGAAAGTACAAATCATCTTAAGTCTGAAGCCGGCAGCCATCAATACTGATATCATTCGTTTGTCTAGGCATACTAGTATTTGACCGCAGCGCCGCCAACGAAGCCGCCACACTTAAGCTTCATTCATTCAGAGCTCAATGTTGAGGGTCTACATGTGTACTTTCTTGAAGACTGCCTACATATATGACTAGGTAGATTGTAAAAGAAAACACTGACTGCAGACTCTGGATCAATCTGTACCAAATCGGAGAATACCCTATTAATTAATTAATGACTTATGGTTGTTTGTATAAAGAGGTTTTTGATGTCAAACATCTTGGTTGCCGGTTGTGAAATGGCACTTTTGCTAAGTTCATTCCTGATTGTATCAGAAATGCGTTACAATCTTGAAAATGCTTTATTGGTAATTTTAATTTTTGGGTTTTGAAATTTGAAATGACAGAAACTCGCTACTATAGATTTGGATTTTCCATTAATTGAATATCTATCTTACCTGTTATGCGGATATAGCTACAGCCAGAGGGCTTCTATATAAATAAAAGGCCTACAAAAGAATGCAATCTTCTGTGAATGCAATCTTAAATTCAATTAAAAGATTAAACTGACTGAGTTGACTTTGAATTGAAACCATGCAATCACCATTCGTTTAACATTTAAAATATTGCAATCATTTTTTCTCATTCATTTAATAGCAATCAATTGAATGCAATCTTTTGAGAACTCATGCATTATTTGAATTCTTTAACATTCTTTCCTTCCACGAATTCTCCTGCATTCTTTTGAATTCTTTGAATTCTTCACATTCTTTTATCCTTCAAAACACTTACGTACATATGGTTGCATAAAACATGATACTAAAGGCTTATGAAGAAAAGAAAAATTTCGAAGAATACAAAAAATGCAAAGAATGCATGAATGCATGATGCAATTAATTTATTGCTGTGAAATGAGTGTGAAGAAAATGATTGCAATCTTTTTATATAATATTAAATGAATGATGATTGCACGGTTTGAATTCGGAGTTTCAAAATGAAGTCAATAAATGCAATATTTTAATTGATTACTTATGAATTTGATAAAACCCGAAAAAAGTTTCAACCTGCTAGGAAAGCGTGCAATGATTATATTTCACGCACTAAATATTTACATGACCAAAAATTAAGGCAAAAAATACCACAATGTCCCCAAGCTAGCAAGACCTATTGGTCATTTGTAAAAAAATATTTGAAACACAACTCGTCTGAAATTAAACTCCCTTTGTTATAGATCCCTCGTGAAAGCTGATCATCTTGCGAGGCAGTTCGCTACAAATTCTATGCTCCAAGAAAGTGTCGTTTCTCCTCCGGTACTTGAGCGCGTTAACGATTCATTGGGAGCAATCTTAGGTTAGGTAAGGAGGGACGTGCACAGCCCAGAGGCTGTTGCGTACACGGAGGCCTATTGGTCCATTGTGATCCCCTATTAATAAAAGCAGAGATGCTCCTAACTAATGTCTTATGTAGACTGGTTCATTTGCGAACCAGCCTGTGCTTACAATAAATTTTCTCATATTTACCATTGAGACCTGCGTTAGGTCGTCCAGTTCTCTAACAAACCTGTTTCCAAAGTAACGGAGGCGATTTGTTTGGAGGTTCGGATAGTCACAGAGCAGGTGTTTAATGGTTTCAATCTCTTCGAAATCCTGTCTGCTCCTACAGAAATCGGGTGCCAATGCACCCATTCTAGTGGACATTGTGCCAATGGCGCAGTGACCCGTTAGTACACCTATCAAGATTCTAATGTTCTTTTTACTCAGCGATAAAATATATCGAGTTTCCTTTTCATTAATTTTAGGCCATAAACTTCTAGAGATGACGCAGTCGTCCCTGGAGGACCAGGAGTTATTGATTTGGGACCAATCTTATTTCGCTCTTGTGCTGATTCAAGAGTCCTGAAAAATCTTTAAAAATCCTCTGGCCCGGATAGAATCCCCGTTATTGTTCTAAAGAAGTGTTCTTGCACGTTTAGCTTTTCTTTCTGTCCTACTCTACAGGTCTGCTATCAAGTGGATAGAAATCTGTACTTGTCCAGCCAGTCCCTAAAAAAGGTTTATCTCTCTCACTATGGAGCGATTGCACTTAAGGCTCCTTTTTCCATGGTCATGGAAACGCTGATCAACTTTTAGCTCAAAAAACATCTCGAAGAAAAGAAGCTTCTTGATTGCCGACAGTACGGCTTTCGTATCAAAAGGTCCACTGTTAATCTGATAGTACGAGTATATGTCACCGAACAGTGAAAAAAATCTTGAAATCACTATTGTAAAGTAAGATGATAGTAGATGATAGTTTTTGATAGTGTCTGTCATCAGACTCTTTCCTATCGAAAATGCGTGCCTTCGGTTTCGAAGACGCTCTTCTTCAATGGATTAGAAACTACCTTTCGGACCGTTCACTACAAGTAGTATTGGACGGTTTTAAATCTGATTTTTACAAAACAAATGCTAGTGTGCCACAGGGCTCTGTTTTGTCTCCGACCCCATTTTTGATCTTCAGTAATGATCTTTCGGTTGAAACTTCTAATTCATTAAATTGTTTTGCTGACGATAGTACTCTCAGCTTCTAATATTAGTTCAAATACGGGGGTGGTGTTTTGGTAGAGTGTTCGTATATGTATCAAATCATCAACCAAGAAGGTACAAAAAGAAAAAGAAGAAGCAATCACTAGGACTATCAGCGATCGCAAATCTTGAAAGAACTATCGGGGCATACCCCTGTAAAACTTCCCATATAAGATACTACCCATCGTATACTATGTGAGCGTATTAAGCCATTCGGCAAGCACCAATGTCGCTCCTGGGCCGATAGGTCAATCTTAAACCAAATGTTCACATTGAAGCAAATCCTAAAAATGTGCAACGAATTTCAAGTCGGCTGTGATCATATTTTCATCGACTTCAAATACGGCGATGGCTGAATTTGGACTTCAAGAATTGATCTAGCAACTATGGAGCAGAACGTGTTCAAGATAAGGCGTAAACACGGGGGGCTCTACCATTAAACAAATCAGTACAACTATTAAAGGATGTGAATGATGTCAACATCATTGATCTTTCCCAACGTCTTGTTATATCAATGCAACGCACGGAAAAATGGTTCTTATTTTGACATTCTCTTTCGTTCGAAAGTGAGTCGAATTCGTTGAAACTTAATTTTGAGACTCGGCGATTAGAATGTTAATCGAACAAATCGAAAGTTCACCCAATCCATAGAAAGTTCATTCATTTGCGAAAGCTAATTCAATTTTGACATTCGAAAGAATAGAATTAAATGTCATTTTTGTGTCGTTTGAATTTTTCTGTCGAGTAAGCAACAAAACATGTAAGTTTTTAATTATTTCATGGAAAATAAATTACTTTTATTAATTTTTTTGTTGTTTTATGTTTAAAGGTCGCATTTCAACTGGACAAACCGCGAACAAAAGGAAAAGTTAATCAAAATAGTGGAAGAAAATCCGGAGGTAGCAAAGGGTTTTTTTACCACCCGCGTTGATACGGAAAGCATCCACTATCCTTCTCCTCTGCACTTCTTCAACACCATCTTCATTTATAAACAACACAAATGCCATATTTTTATTTTTTATTTATTATTTTATGGTTTTATCAAAGAAATTTAAATTTTTAAACAATAAACAAAACAATTACAACTAAACAAAGATTTCCCTTTTTGGTTTTGACATTTCACAAACACTTCTCTTTTGTTTTCGATATGTTAGTGTGACCAAGCGTACACGAAAAAAAAATAAAAAATTGGAACGCGTCATGAACAACTTATTTTTTAAAGAATAGTTTCAAAACAGCTGAGTTGACACAAAAAATGTAATGAATATGTAGTTCTTTATGGTTAAACTTTACTTTATAATGAAAAAGTGTATTATTTATTTTGTTTCTTGATTCTTTATCCAACATCTATAAAATGTTTAGAAACAAAAAAAATGTAAAACGGTCATACTAATTCAAATTGAAATATAGTAAATGTCAAACGGCTGACAATGAAAATGAATCTTTTTTGAAGTTCATTTTATGATATCTTTCGCAAATGAATGTTATTCGTTCGAATCTCAAAATTAAGAAAGTTCATTCGAAGGAATAGAATCATTCTAACGAATAGACTATTCATGAGAATGTCAAAATAAGCATGAATATCTTTATTTTGTCAAAAATGTATGATTTCGCCGAAAAAAAATGGAAATAAAGTACCAACATCAATTCAAAAGGGAATCACCTGCCTTACGTTCAAATTAAACTAAAATAACTGTTAGCTGGGTAAATACTCACTTTGTTTTTTGTTTAGAGAACTGCTTAACCAGTTTTTAAAATTTTATTTTCCCCAAAAATACATTTATTCAAAAAATCAAATGGCTTTTAAGGTTTGTTGGTTAAGTTGTTACCTATCTAAATGTCAAATCAAATTAAAGACGATTTCGGGGAAAATAAGATTTGATTTATTGGGTTTTTGACTATGAATAATTTAGATAAGGTCCAAAATAAAGCAAGCAGCCAAGTTAAAGATAACTGACCTAGTCGTTTAGACTACAACCGAAAACACAGTAAGACGGGAGAATTTTTGTAAAACAATCGAAGTCGAGATTTTGATCAGACTTGATATACTATTATAGAGAAGACTAAAAAAGTGGGTCTCACAATTTTGCCTGTATTTCCGTTTCTTCTACACATTTTCAAATCCCATATTTTTAAGGCCAAAAATAACGGTACCTGTTATACGAATTTGTTTCGACTTTTTATAAAATATTTTTTTTTTTCACAAAAACAAAATCACAAAATTGTATTTAGTTGAAGCTAGGTAATACTCGAAAAAAAAATGTCCGAATCCATTTTTTGTTTTAGATTTTCTCAAAAAGGGTACATTTTGATCGTTTGTTATACTACCTACTTACTTACTTAACTGGCTCCCGATCCATCAAGGGTCTCTGCCTGAGACACGGCACCTTCCCATTCTCTGCGATCCTGATCACGCTGCTTCCAGTCATCGAGGCCAAGCGTTCTGGCATCCGCGATGGCGTGGTCTTTAAAACAGAGGTTCGGCCTTCCTTGTCGCCGCGAACCTAGAGGCTGGTATTCGAAGACGCTCATTGTTGTCCATTCGCTCAATGTGGCTAATGTTGTAGACCTGTTTTGGCTTTCTAGACTCTACATCCATATCTTGGTTCAGCTGATAGGGTTCGCGATTATATCTTCAACTTCATTCGCCCTCCGCCAAAGAATTTTTCGGTCGAAAGAGCCCGGTATCATCTCTCCCTTTCTACTTATAGTCCAGCACTCGGCGCCGTAAAGCAGGACTGATAATATAAGGGTTTTGCAGAGCGTGTACTTCGTGTTTTGCTAAACCGAAGTAGCACCGGTTTCAAAGGGTAATTCTTCGTCGGATCTCCACTAAGGTGTCGTTCGTGGAGTTAATATTCACCCCTATTACAGAATTCGGCGAATGAGCTAAAGCGACAGTTTCAATTAATTTCCAAAATTTTGCTATTACTGAATCCGACGAATGAAAGTTGAACGAACGCGCTAACAATCTCTGCACCAATTCTGTTCAACTTATCTGGTATAA
The DNA here is from genome assembly GCA_963931855.1 of Philhelius festivus. Classification (NCBI taxonomy): domain Eukaryota; kingdom Metazoa; phylum Arthropoda; class Insecta; order Diptera; family Syrphidae; genus Philhelius; species Philhelius festivus. The sequence continues at coordinate 71,191,357 of OZ007554.1, read as the reverse complement.
CTAAATCCGCAGTCCATTCGCACTGCATACAATTTCTGTCATTTTATATTCGCACCAATTTCGAGACGAATCTGAAGTGAATTTTTGATTTTACAGCCGATGCGAAAGGTCAACGGATCGAGTCAATTCACCGGGAGTAAAATTCTGCGAATTCTGTAATCGACATGATTAACTCTGAGGTAGAAGAACTCTTTAACTACATCAAAGTGGTTTGCTATCAATAGTGACGTTTTGCATTAATCAGGACAGATGTTTATTTGTTGATAGCCTATACTACGTCTTGTCGTCATTTACTTCAAGGCCAACAAGTCTCGCCTGATTTTCAACCGTGCGTCGTCGTGAAGGACTCGTTAAAAGAACGTTGGGAACGGCCGATATTGTTAGCATAAACCAAGTGTGAAATGCCTGCTCTGTGCGCAATCTGCTCTGAAACGAGATTAAAGAAATCATATGATAGCGCATCTTCTCGCCGAAACCCTGTGCATGTTTGCAATAGTGCTATCATATGCGGCTTTGAAATCGATAAATAGGTGGTGAGTCTTGACTTTTTTTTTTTTTTTTTATAATACACTCGCGCTCAAGGGTATGTTACGAGACCCTTATAATGTTTTAAACACAGCACGGGCGAGGTGGAAATTAGGAGGGGAGAGAAAGGAGGTGTCGATGAACATTGGTTTTGAATGTTTGCAAATTGAAATGGCAAGGGAAAACTGTGCCGGGTAAGTTATTCCATAATCGTGTTGTGCGACTAAAAAACGAATCTCTATATTTGACGGTACGACCAAATTTAGGCTCAAGGGTGAACGGATGAGCATTCCTAGCAAAGCGGGTATCACGGGTAAATTAATAAAGGGGAGGAATGCAACTGGCTACTTCGAGTGAGCATTGCTTGTGAAAGAAGCGATAAAACAGGGAAATACATGAAACATTCCGACGGTGTTCAAGAGATGGGAATGAATCCATTATAGCTCTGTTTACAATCAGTTTTAACGCTCTGTTTTGAATTCTATCCAATAAATGGAGAGAAGATTGAGCAGCGCCTGCCCAAAGGTGTGAGTTATACTCGAGTTTTGGACGTATATACGCTTTATAAATGGTAGCCAGATCAGAAGGGGTGAAAAATTTCTTACATAGATATAGAAATCCTAAGCATTTAGCAGCATTCTTGGCGGTCTCGAGTATGTGATCATTCCAACGAAGATCGGCGTTAACACACATACCGAGTACTGAGAGCTTTTCGGTTTCTTCGATGCAAGTGCCATTTAAGGACAATGGCATAGGGGGTATATTTTGCTTCAACGACAATAGACAGTATTGAGTTTTCGAAGCTTTAAACTCCACACGGTTTTTTGTACCCCATTTAACAATGCTGTAAAGATGGGAGTTTAGTGAACTTATCATACGGTACCGTTGCAAATTCACTTCCGAAGGAGATGGACGTGAGTTTGGGAACGAGTATGAAAAGCTGAGAGTGGAGTCGTCGGCAAAACAATGAAGTGGATTAGAAGTTTCAGACAAGAGATCATTTATAAAAATGAGGAAGAGAGTCGGAGACAAAACGGAGCCTTGGGGAACACCAGCATCAACAATACCATCAGGACCAGCGGATTTGTTTATATCAAGATCTCGAAGGGCTCTTGCAACTGTACGAGTGCGGAAATAGACTTCAAATTCGTTGGTGTTCAAGGAATTGCATCAATGTATATAAATTGGTCTATTGTTTTATTTTTTCAAAGTTTTGTAATGCGAAATTTTTTAAACTTTTTAGAAGCATCTCTATAAAAAATTTCATTAAAATCCGTTGTGTCGATAGTGAGAAATTCAAAATTAGACAAAGTGGTTCTATGGTAGGTATAGTCGGTAATATCATAATTTCAAATTTTTTTATTAAATTAAAGATCATAAAAATTTATTGAAAAAAAAATTTATCAAAATTGTAGGCGCCGTTTTCGAGAAAAATACAGTTTTCGAAAACAATTTTTTAACATTTGTATGGTGGGTACCTTTATTTTTAGGTAAAATAATTTTTTTTGCACATCTTGTAGATTATATTGAAAAACTTTTATTTCTCAAGTTTAAAAGAATTCTAGCATGGGGTTTTCGAAATATTGAGTTTTGAAAAAAAAAAATTTTTTTTAATCCAATTTTTTTTTTGAAAATTTGAATACACAATTCTTTTTAACTTTGTGGGGACCTTTAGCAAAAAAAATGATGAAAATCGTCTGTACCGTTTTTGTTTTGAGAAAATCAAAAACAAAAAAAATGGTTCCTTGGGGGGTACCCTCAATAACCATATTTCATGAATTTTTTTTTCAACCATTACCTTTGACTATATGAACTTTTTTTGCATTTTTATTTTTTAATTTGTCGAACAGTTTTTAAGAAAAAAAAATATTTATAAAATTTCGAAAAAAAACGTGTGGGGGGGAAAAAATGAAAATGATATCTACCAAGTTTGAAGAAAATCGGCCTAGTCGTTTAGGCTGTAGTCGAAAAGACAGACAGGCAGACAGAATTGCGAGACCCACTTTTTTAGTCTTCGCTATCATCGTAATGTCAATTTCGATCAAAATCTTGAGTTCGATTTTTTTTACGAATGCATAACTTGCCTTATAGTACCTGTAAGTCGCAAGTAAAAATAATTTCATGGATTCTTCTCTAATACTCGGTAACATCGGTGTTTAATTTTTTTTAAGCCTCTGGATTCTGGAACGACGCAGTTGTTCGTTATATATTCCTTCTTTTTTTTTCAACTCCTAATTATTCGGTTTTCACTTTTTAAATCAATAGGTATTCTTGTCTAATTCCAAACCAAGCTTGTATGAGAAGAGCAATTACATGCGACCTAGCAGTTGTCGTGCTTTCTGTGTTTCTGCGATCATAATACCTTTTGGTCCGGCCTTGAGTTGGAGTCTTATCTCTTTCGCACGGTTCCTAAATAATATCGCGTACAAAAATGTGTGATTGGTGAAATTAGAAATCTCGTAAGCCCCTGATTAATTAACTATGACAAATGATGAAAGTAAGCTCTTAATATTAATCACAATGCCTTGAATTCCTGAAAGCCAATACTTGTGCATTCAATAAATTAATTGTTTTTGTTTTTTTCTTCTATGTTACAAACTTGAAGACAAAATAAAGCACACCTTACTGCCGCCGCCACCGAGTAAAGTTGAATTAAACAGTAAACAAAAAACTGGTCCTTAAGCCGGCAAAAGTCCACAAATCCACCAAATCGAAATCTCTGGCGAAAGATCAAGCTTCGCGAGATTAAACATTTGCCAGACAATTTATCATGTTGAGATGGTGTGTACCGCATTTTCCATTGTCGAATCAAAATGCTGTCTGCATCGGCAGAAGCAGAAGGAATTTTTGTCCATGCCTGATGGGAAAAGTGAATGTAGTGGTTGGCTACAAATAGTTCGATGATGATGATGATGATGATGATGATGATGATGATGATGATGATGATGATGGTGGTGGTCGACGCGGCTCATTGTTTTGGGAAAGTAAAGAGAGTTCAATACGATCAAACTGAAGCAGGATGAGGCCGCTGAGTGCACACCTCCGACGCCACCTCCACTGCTGCCGCAGCCGCTAAAGGCTTCAGGGAACTCTTACGCCAACACACATATGGTGTGTATGATGGTCGCGATCTCATGGTATAGTATAGAGGAGCACTTTGCAAATGGCTACGAGCGTGGGAGATGACGTTATATTCCTTATGTGCGCGGTAAGCTAATTGCTTTAATGGCAGCTGGCGCTGCTAAACTCATGTTCTCCTGCAGCTGTAGAAGGTAAAGCGGTTTCAACTTCAACTAGACTTCGTTAATCAAATTCAAAGGCCACGGGGACTGTAATTAATCCTTTCGCCCATTAGGCGCGAGTCGAGTGTCCTTTTGCAACATTCTCTCTTACAACAGCACAGTAATAATAATAATAATAATAATGGTTGCTGATTTCACTTTTTCTGAACACATTTTCACTTTCATCTGGCTCAAGCGCGAACGCAAACATAAATACAAACAACTTTGCGCGCTTGCGCGCGCTCTTATAAGCTCGAAAATTAAGGAAACACACTTTTTTGTAATCTGTTTTTATTTATCGTGCGGCCATTAATTCGTTTTTATTTTCCTCTAATACGACTGCTCGTATGCATTTGGATAGGTACGTGATTTTATACAAATGTGGCCGAAGTGCAAAGGCTGTTAATAATTTGCATTTATTATAACTAACTAACTTAACTGTCTGTTAATTCAACACAATTCACCAAAACATTCTAATATGGTTAAAGTTCAACTTTTATTTATTTTGCTGCTCCTATCTGTGAACCGGCGGGACTATGGACGGAATAGACTCGGCTCTAGCGTGTGCATGCATAAATCATTTAAATTTTAAAGCCGCAGCAGCATACGAGTGTACGCGCCATATTCCACAAGGAAGTGGAAGACATTTGAATTCATGTGAACGGAATTTCGTTGTGAATTCTTTCAACCGCAAATAGTGGGTGCGATTTGGGTTTTTATTTTTTCTTTGCTTTACGGGCTTGCTTTCTACACTGAAATTAAATTCGCATCCGAATTTTATTAAAATTGATTTTTGTAATCATATAACTGGGAAACCCTGTAAGGTGTCACAAAATGACAAAGTGTCACATCCGTAACAATATTGTGAGTATGTTTTATTACTACAGCAACAAAAGTTTGATCAAACTGGTATTTTGGGGAAATGAGAAGTCGAAATTTCATCGAATTTGAAATGTATGCCTGAGTCCGAATTCAAAGTTAAAGTCTGTGTCACTCCCGTACCAACTTTCTATTTCAAAACTCAACATTTTTTTTTTTTTTAACTCATTTTGTTTTTGACGTTTGTTTTTTGTGTCACACACTGCCGTTGTGGTTAGTGCGTTTGACTCTCACGTCGAACTTCTGATACGGACGATCATTTCCCAACCGCCATGATGTTTTGGTGATATCTGTCAAATCTTTTGTTTGTTATTCAAATACTGATGCCAAATCACCATGACAAGTCCATATGATAAAAAACTTTATTATCAAAATGGGTGGTGACCATTCACAGTCGAATAGAGCTGTGTAAATCGTTCATTTCAAATGATCGAATCGTTCAACAATCGATTACGAAAATGATCCGATCTTTTCAATCAATCGATCATTCGATCATTTTCATTTCACTGAAATGATTCAATACTGTTCCTATTCGATATTAATTTCGATTTCGATGATAAGATTGACTTGTGGCTTTGATAGTTCTCACAAAATACTCTATGATGATGGCTACTTCATGGATTAAAAAGTGTCAAAAAATTCAAGAAAAAGAGATTTTATTTGTTGCTTCGGAAAAGAGCAATTTTAGGGCTTTCGGCTGACATTTGGTACGAAATATACTTTGTACGTCATAACTGAATTCGTCCTCTATTCGTCAAGTCATAAATTGTCAAATTCCATCAAAGGATGGCTACGATGTCGATGGATTAAGAAACGTCTAAAAATACCAAAAAAAAAGAGATTTTATTTGTTGCTCCGGAAAAGTGCAGTTTTAGGGCTTTGGGCTGACATTTGGTACGAAATATACTTTGTACGTCATAACTGAATTCGTCCTCTATTCGTCAAGTCATAAACTGTCAAATTCCATCAAAGGATGGCTACGTTGTCGATGGATTAAGAAACGTCTAAAAATACCAAAAAAAAAGAGATTTTATTTGTTGCTCCGGAAAAGAGCAATTTTAGGGCTTTCGGCTGACATCTGGTACGAAATATACTTTGTACGTCATAACTGAATTCGTCCTCTATTCGTCAAGTCATAAAATGTCAAATTCCATCAAAGGATGACTACGATGTCGATGGATTAAGAAACGTCTAAAAATACCAAAAAAAAAGATATTTTATTTGTTGCTCCGGAAAAGTGCAGTTTTAGGGCTTTGGGCTGACATTTTGTACGAAATATACTTTGTACGTCATAACTGAATTCGTCCTCTATTCGTCAAGTCATAAACTGTCAAATTCCATCAAAGGATGGCTACGATGTCGATGGATTAAGAAACGTCTAAAAATACCAAAAAAAAGAGATTTTATTTGTTGCTCCGGAAAAGTGCAGTTTTAGGGCTTTGGGCTGACATTTGGTACGAAATATACTTTGTACGTCATAACTGAATTCGTCCTCTATTCGTCAAGTCATAAAATGTCAAATTCCATCAAAGGATGACTACGATGTCGATGGATTAAGAAACGTCTAAAAATACCAAAAAAAAAGAGATTTTATTTGTTGCTCCGGAAAAGTGCAGTTTTAGGGCTTTGGGCTGACATTTGGTACGAAATATACTTTGTACGTCATAACTGAATTCGTCCTCTATTCGTCAAGTCATAAACTGTCAAATTCCATCAAAGGATGGCTACGATGTCGATGGATTAAGAAACGTCTAAAAATACCAAAAAAAAGAGATTTTATTTGTTGCTCCGGAAAAGAGCAATTTTAGGGCTTTGGGCTGACATTTGGTACGAAATATACTTTGTACGTCATAACTGAATTCGTCCTCTATTCGTCAAGTCATAAACTGTCAAATTCCATCAAAGGATGGCTACGATGTCGATGGATTAAGAAACGTCTAAAAATACCAAAAAAAAAGAGATTTTATTTGTTGCTCCGGAAAAGTGCAGTTTTAGGGCTTTGGGCTGACATTTTGTACGAAATATACTTTGTACGTCATAACTGAATTCGTCCTCTATTCGTCAAGTCATAAACTGTCAAATTCCATCAAAGGATGGCTACGATGTCGATGGATTAAGAAGCGTCTAAAAATACCAAAAAAAAGAGATTTTATGTGTTGCTCCGGAAAAGTGCAATTTTAGGGCTTTGGGCTGACATTTTGTACGAAATATACTTTGTACGTCATAACTGAATTCGTCCTCTATTCGTCAAGTCATAAACTGTTAAATTCCATCAAAGGATGGCTACGATGCCGATGGATTAAGAAACATCCAAAAATCTACATTAAACATACCGGATCCTGATATATCAAATAACATCAGTTCAACTCAACAATTGTTTTTGCGGCCTACAACATCAACGACCAACCCGATCAATCATGTTGTTCAATGCCGAGTTCAACCCAGAAGTTCCAGTCCACCGTCCGTTTGGCGTTCATAATCCACGTTGATTGAATCGGAAGAAATGGAATCAAGTAAATCATGATTAATCGAGTCAACTGATATCGAAAATCGAGATTCATTGAAATGATTAAGATTGAAATAGAAAATCGAGAATCCAGAATCGAGAATCATGTAAATGATTGAGATTGAGATCGATTAAAATGATTGATTTCGATCATCAATACTTTTCGATGATCGGATCAAAAAAATCGAATCGATCCCGATTGACACAGCTCTACAGTCGAATGTTCAACGGTTGGTGTCCAAATTTGAGACGACCTGTTCGGAAATCAATCAGCCAACATTCGTACGTCAAGATCTGTCGGAAACATCATCGTGATCTGTGAAAGTGTAGAGCAGAACTCGAGGTAGTCGATTCGTCGTCATCTTTAGCACGGCCTTTTGTAGACCAACGAATTTTGAATCGGACTTGAGCTTACACCCGTACAAGATCCATCTGACTCAGGAGCTCAAAGTGCTGTTTTTTCGCTGACTGGGCTTCGGATCGTTTGGAAGACGACCCCAATTTTGGCCGAAAAATCATCATCATCATTTTTGGATGAATGGCTGGCAAAATTGCCGTACATTGGATGACACCAATCCACACGAAGTGTGGTGACAATGCATCCTCATAAAGTGACCGTGGTGGGATTTTGGACTGGTGGCGTCATTGGTTCATATTTTTTCGAAAACTAAGTTGGTGAGTCGGTCACCTTCAATGGCAAGCATGCAAAACGATCGCAACCAAATTGAACCATATGGACCTAGACGACAGAACGGCACTACGTGCCACACAGCGAAAGTCACTATTAAAATACTGCATGAATAATTTGAGGGTAAGGTTGTCCCTCGAAGAGGTGACGTGATTTGGCCACCAAGGTCATGCGATTTGACCCCGCTAGACTTTTTCTTGTGGGGTTTTCTGAAGTCGCAGGACTATGAGAATAAACCACAATTGACCGATGCCCTTAAAGTGATCGTTACACAGGATCCTGCAGAAGAGTCATTGAAAATTGAACCACTGGGATCTGTGTCACCGTGAGAAGCCTAGGTGGGCATTTGAACGATGTCATATTACATATTGACATACATAGGTCTTTCATATAATAAAGAATATTTTTAATAACTCACACACAGCTTGTTCTATTCCGTTTTAACATTTACCCGTCCTTATTGAAAAATCATTTACTCTGATACTGGTACTTGAAAATGATATATTTTTCGAGTACTTCGTCGCAAGTATAAAGTATTGGCTAAGTACTGGTCATGTTTTTGTCAAGTATTTTTCAAGTACTTGGAAGTATTGCTCAAGTACTGTTTGTCGGACACGTTTTCATATAGCATCGTCTTAATCCTGGTTTGTGTCTGACCTATCCCCCCGGGAACGCTCTTTGTATTACTTTAGGGGAGTTTTCATGCTTCCCTCGCTGGATCAACTTGCGGGCTCAACTATGTCACAGTCATTTTCTTCGGCTTCTTTCCTTCTGAGTTTACATATTATGTTCTGTGAAGCTACACATTTTTGCCAGTTTTGAGAACTATGTATCATCTTCTGGACTATTTTCTCCAGGGTAATGGTGACAGCACTTGGCGGAGGATTTCCCATCTACTGCATGCGAAGAAGGTAGTGTTTAGCATCATATTTTTGCGAGTCCTCGTATTAACAGACTGGACTTTTTGTTTTGCCGAACTTATGGCGAAAAGCTTTGAAGCAACCATGTCTGATTAGTAACCAAGTGACATGAGAATTTAAATTCCCCTTGTTGCCGGTAATTGCGCTCTGGCACTCTCCTGATCAGCTTCGCTGTTCATACAGTCATCTGCTTTTCGAGCTCCATATAGCTCTTGCCATCTCAGTTCCGTAAGCTGCTTCGACTCGGATGTCGTTTCCATTCCAATTTCTACCTTATTTTAAAAACACGTACTTCCTTTCTGCACTAAGAGATCGATGGCTAGTTCCGACCATGTTGGGAAACACCTGGCCTCACGAAACACATGTTTTCATTGCCGTTATTTTTTGCGGTACTTCTCCTGTTCTGCGACATCAGTCACCTGGTTCTACTGTTTGTTCATTCACCTACAACTTACATCACTGCTAAGAATTGCACTGGTTTTTGACGCTCTTTCCTCTGGTGCCTTTATTTGTTGCCAGAAGGTAAGCTTTGTGCCGAGCCTCAATCCCAAGTATTTCACCGTGACAACACTTTTTATCACTTCGTTCACCATTTTAAAACCGATTTGAGTGGGAATCCTGAATCGTCAGAAGGACTATCTCAGTTGCCTCTATTACGAGGTTGACTCCTTGCTCATCCATCCATGAGTTTGTTCGTCGCATTACCTGGTTAAACGTTTTTTGGGCACTTTCGGTGTCTCTTGCTAAATCACCATGTCAAAATCGTCTGCGTTCCTAATTAGCAAGGTGTCTTCAGGCATTTCCATGAGAAGAATGTCATCATAGGATATATTCCAGAGGACTGATCATCCTTATGTTATTTCCTTCTTCGCGACCTTCTGTAGTTTATTAGATCAATCGCGATCTTTGAGATAGCTCTTCACCATCCGCAAGAGATATGCTCGAAAGTGGAATCACCTTCCGAGCGCACATAGTATGTCGATCCACCTGGCCGAGTTGAAGGCATTCTGCACATCCTGGGTTACCAGCAAGACGATATCCCTAGTCTAGTGGTTTCCCTATTGGATGATTTGATTTTACTGCAGCTATCAGCCGTTATTTCAGTAGCTTTTCACACAGGGGATGGTGTCTTCCATGCACAGTCTATGTGACGATAGGAAATCCGGGTCTCCTTGACCTTTGCTGAACACCACCAAGCGTTGTTTCTACCAGCTCTTCGGAAAGATGCATTCCTCGAAGGAGTTGTGGAACATGTTCAGCAGCAAAGGTAAATAGGAAAGGAATGAAGAGTAGCTTATATTAGATTCTCATATAGTCCAGTCATTTTAGGCATTTTAAACGCCACTCTGCGGAAAAATTCCTAGTGAGCTGAATTTTTGTATACACCTTTATTACGGCATTGTAATGAAGATGTGAAAAATCGACATTGATATCGTGCCGGCTAAAAAAGTTATAGGGGTCAAAAGGTCACAAAAATCAGTTTTTCGCAAATATTTCGCGATCTAGTGCTCAGAGGTCAATAAAGGTCATTATAAAAATTGTTTGTCGTGAAATTGTCTACAAAAAACGTCTCTTGCATTTTTCTGTAAAATTAACCGTTTTCGGAGTAGAGTATTATGACGATGCACTCGTTTCCTCACCACCTTCGAGGTAGAATGCAGTGCACGTTTTTTTTTTACATGTTTTCCCCCTTAGGCATAATCCATGATATGTAATCAGAGGTTTTTTTTTATTTACGAGTGAATATTTTTTTATTTGAGTACAGAAAAATACAGAAAAATTAACTTTAGTATATAATTTTTTTTTATCATTCATTGTCGCTCTCTTCGGTTTCTGTGTCATTAACAATTGCATACCGCAATCTTCGATATTAAAAATGGTCTTCAGCTGTGTTAACTCGCCGATTCTATTCAGCATTTACACCAGCGATCTAAAAGGTAGTCTAACTCGGGCAATTGTGTATGCCGTCGACCTAATAGTGTACAGAACAGCTCCCAAAGTCGAGGTCATCAGAATTCTTTTGCACTGTGACTTCAACAAGATTCAGTGATATTGCGATGATATGGAAGTCAGTTTCAGAAATCTGAAACTATTCTGCTTAGGACTCGATCCATCAGTGTGCCACTTGATGATATTTGTTTCGAGGATCTCAAGATAACTCTCATTGCCGCACTTCTGATGGCCTCGTGTAAAGGGGATAGATAGCGGAGAAGCTCTATAGCTGCGGTAGGGCAGGTTCTCATTGCTCCTGTAATACAGATACACGCGAGCCCTTAGACTTTTTCTAGAGCTTTCCTCGTTCTTGATAATTCGGTTCTCTTGTGCCATGCAAACGCCCCATATGTAATGATTGGTCTTACCATCATAGTGTATATCCAGCTAAGGATGTTCGTTTTGCATCTGCATGACTTGCCTGCAAGTCTCTTGCAAATAATTAGGGCTTTTATGGCTTTCCCGACTATAGCTTTTAAGTGTTTGTTCAAAAGGAGTCTAATATCTGGTAGAATTCCTAGGTATTTTACACCTCTCTGCGTTTCAATCACTTCACCAGCTAGATGGATAGGTTTCATATGTGGCAGAAGTTATTCCTTGTAAATGGTATGATTGTCGTCTTGGAGGAGTTTATTGATAATCCTACAGATAGACACCATTTCCGTGTAATTGTTGTAATCCTCTTTGGATTACCCACGGCTATGATAGCAACATCATCAACAAATCCAATGGAGAATATACCTTGGGAGGTAAGATTCTCTAACAATTCATCCACTACAAGACTCTTCAAAAAGGGTGATAATACACCACCCTGAGGACAGCCTCTTGTTGTGATTACTTTTTTTTTGACTTTTTGTGACAGTATGTTTAGTGCCTAACATTTCCATCTAGTTATGGTGATGGGTACGCATTTCCTAACAAAAGTTGTGCCTACAGCCTCGTGGGATGTGTTGTCGAAGGCTCCCTCTATGTTTAAGAACGCATATAATATTCTATCTTTTTTCTATATTTTGGGAATAAATATAAGCTTTCCTGTTCTCCATATACTTGGTACGAGTATATACCCAAACGCAATGCTACTACGAAGAATATTAGTGAAGAATATTGTTAATGACACAGAAACTGAAGATATCGACAATGAATGATAAAAAAAAATTATATACTAAAGTTAATTTTTCTGTATTGAAATAAAAAATTATTCACTCGTAAATAAAACAAACCTCTGATTACATATCATGGATTATGCCTAAGGGGGAAAACATGTAAAAAAAAACGTGCACTGCATTCTACCTCGAAGGTGGTGAGGAAACGAGTGCATCGTCATAATACTCTACTCCGAAAACGGTTAATTTTACAGAAAAATGCAAGAGACATTTTTTGTAGACAATTTCACGACAAACAATTTTTATAATGACCTTTATTGACCTCTGAGCACTAGATCGCGAGATATTTGCGAAAAACTGATCAGACCAAAAACATAAATGTTAAAAAAAGAGCCAAGTTCTTCTATACAAAAACCTTTATGTAACAAGTCAGCCGTGAAAAGTAATGAGATCTAAAAGTGCGCCAAGTTCTTACTTCATGAAGATTTAATACCGAATATTTAAAGTAGAATAATATTGAAACAGCTACAATGTAATAGAGAAATTTTATTATTTAATGATTACTGAGTAAAATTTGATGGGCTTACTGGTCAAGTTTTTAAAACCGTTTGAATTGGGCATAAAAAAAAAACTTGCCAAGTAAGCCCATCAAATTTTACTCAGTAATCATTAAATAATAAAATTTCTCTATTACATTGTAGCTGTTTCAATATTATTCTACTTTAAATATTCGGTATTAAATCTTCATGAAGTAAGAACTTGGCGCACTTTTAGATCTCATTACTTTTCACGGCTGACTTGTTACATAAAGGTTTTTGTATAGAAGAACTTGGCTCTTTTTTTAACATTTATGTTTTTGGTCTGATCTCACTCCTTTTTGCAAAGATTTAAATATTTTGCCATGTCAAAATCTCGAAAGATAAGGAAAGATAGAAGGGTGGACTCTTCCTACTAAAATCAACTTAGTTTATAGCTTCCTATTTCTTTTGGTATATTTTTTTTTGTTATTGGTTGTTTTAATTTGCGCTTCAATTATTTCTTCTTATCCTGGCAAGATACATAACACTAACATACCTACCTTAATTACAGCAATCGGAAGTGCCCCCTGAATGGAAAACCTCAATTTTTATTGTTGGTCCTTTATATGCAATTTGAGCCCTACCGTTCTACCAAATTTCATTGTTCTACTGCAATTGGAAGTGCGCCATATATAATTTACATCAGTTCTGAGGAAGTGGGCGGATACCACGCCCCTGAATGGAAAACCTCGATTTTTATTTTCGGTCCTTTATATGCAATTTGAGCCATACCGTTCTACCAAATTTCATTGTTCTACTGCAATTGGAAGTGCGCCATATATAATTTACATCAGTTCTGAGGAAGTGGGCGGATACCACGCCCCTGAACGGAAAACATCAATTTTTATTTTTGGTCCTTTATATGCGACTTGAGTCCTACCGTTCTACCAAATTTCATTGTTCTACTGCAATTGGAAGTGCGCCATATATAATTTACATCAGTTCTGAGGAAGTGGGCGGATACCACGCCCCTGAATGGAAAACCTCGATTTTTATTTTTGGTCCTTTATATGCGATTTGAGCCCTACCGTTCTACCAAATTTCATTGTTCTACTGCAATTGGAAGTGCGCCATATATGATTTACATCAGTTCTGAGGAAGTGGGCGGATACCACGCCCCTGAATAAAAAACCGCTAATTTTATATTTTTTTCTTCGAATGCAATTTGAGCCCTACCACTTTACCAAATTTTATCGTTTTACAGTAGTTGGAAGTGCTCCATTCAACCAACACCAATTCGGAGAAAGTGGGCGGATACCACGCCCCCCGAAAGGAAAATCTTGGTGTTTATTTTTGGTTTTATATATGCAATATAAGCCCTACCGGTTCACCAAATTTCATCGTTTTACAGCAGCAGGAAGTGCTCCATTCAACCAACACCAATTCGGAGACAATTCGGAGAAAGTGGGCGGATACCACGCTCCCTGAATGGAAAATTTCAATTTTTCGATTTTTTCCTCTGCTTACATGACAAGATCTACCGTTGTGCAAAATTACAAGATTCTACGATGTCGGGAAGTGCTCCATAATTTTGATGATCTGTCAGTCAGTCAGTCAGTCAGTCAGTTACGGTTTTTGTAATTTTTGAGGCCTTATATCTCAGGAACCGCTTATGCTAGAAAATTGAAATTTGGTGAGGCGCATGTGCCTGACTAGCTTAGCAAATATTCGGAATTTCAAGTTTCTGACTTGATTGGTACTGAAGATAGGGAGGGGTCAAAAGTCGCCTGAGTTTGTTCCTGTAAAAAGGGTGTAGTGCCAGAACTTGGCTGGGCACTACCGTGCCCTTTGATTTTTGTGACCTTTTGACCCCTATAACTTTTTTAGCCGGCACGATATCAATGTCGATTTTTCACATCTTCATTACAATGCCGTAATAAAGGTGTATACAAAAATTCAGCTCACTAGGAATTTTTCCGCAGATAAAACCTAAAATGACTGGACTATATTAGTTACATTGCTTCAAGGTATCACTGGTTAGGATGTCTCGGTTTGTTGACCACTCCTCCTATCAGGGAGTTCTGCTGGTTGTTTTGATTCTGTTGGGTTTGAAAAGTTATCCGTCTAGCTAGAAAATCAAAGCTTCTACTTCTCGATAAAGTGTACAAAATTGGGAAGCAGCAAGTGATGACTGGCATCATGAGCTTTCTATATAGAGGAAGCTTAGTCTTTTGGTGTGTCTATTTTGTTTTCGTACAACTGTATACATAGATGCGGTGGAAGGCAATATTGGCTTTTTTTCGAGCAGATGTTTTATGGAGATTGAACCGGTATAACAAGTTAAACTGTTTGCCCAGGTATTTGAAGTCTTTGTTTGGTTGGAGTCGGTTAGGTTTGTGAATAAGTACATGTTTACATACATTGTCAAATGCTTTTTCGATGTCGAGAAAATAACCAACAGAAACTTTATGACAATTTAATGAAAAAGTTAAAAATGTTCTGAAACAGCTTCGAATGTTTTTCCCAGAACCCAAACTGTATATCGGGGATTATTTGGTTGTCCATGAAAGACTTAAGCCACCGGAGTATTAGCCTCCCGATTATCTTGATCATGTTGCACATTTTTGTTGATGTTTTTGGTATAGTGACCGATATCAGGCCTTTTCCATTTACTAGGAAAGTATCGCTTGTTAACGTCGTTATTGATGTTGATTTCCAGGAAGAATACCAGCAGTCTTTTCATGGCGATGGTGGAGATATTTGTTCGGACTTGTCCCCTTCTTTGAATGACTTCTGTTAATGCGTTCCTCGATTTCTTCCAGTGTAGTGAATTCAACGGGATCAGTGGGCTTGCTGGCGGGATTAGTGTCGCTGAAGTGTATGCTCTCCGGTGCAAGTCTTACGACAGTGTTAACCTTATATAGGAACTCAAAGACAAGTAATTAGCAAACGTCTTCACTTAATCTTTGTCTGAAGAAACCTTCAAACCTTGTGATAACTTCTTGCATTGCTGGCTTTTGGCCACTGAAGCTTTTGATATTTTTAAGGTGTGGAGCTACGGATTGATTGATCGAAGTTTTGTCTGGTGAAATTCGCTTGAAACGCCTGATAAATATTACGGTTCTTTCTGGTGAATTCATTGAAGCATCTTCCTTAGGCGCTATCTGTGTAATAACTCAGTGTGAATTGAAAAAGGATATCAAGTGAATTATATATTTTTCGAGTGATGGTGTTGACTTCGTTGAATTGATCTACACAGTTGTTGATGATAATCCGGTAGGTGGTTGATACAAAAAATAACTTATTAACTAGGCAATTGAATTCGGTAATAGAATGTAGGTGTAATGTTTCGAATTCTTAAAATATTGCCCTTCTGGTACTGGTGCAAGAGTTGTGCTTTATTTTTTTTAAGAACGAAATAAAAAAGTTGACGCATTACACTGCTTCGTGTTGTATTAACTCTTCCTTTGAGATATTGGTGAGATGGTTGGCAATCTAGATGAAGCAGCGTGCATTATCATCCTGCACAAACTAATGAGTTTCTCAGGCATACCAAAATAAGGCTTAACTCTTTATAGCTCGTCTTTTTAGATGCTATATTACGATGTCTTGAAATCGTCAATCTGTGTTAATGTCAATACTTGCTCGATGGTGAACTTTACTGGCCTAAAGCAAACCTCATATGGATATATCCAGTCATTGACGACAGGCTTCAGGCATTCACACAATACCTCATTCATTAACACTTACTCTTGAAGGCTACGTTAAGAAATACCTTCCCAGTTGGCGCAGATCGTAGGGTCACCTCTTTTTGACCGGTCGAACCATGATGAGGTTCCACTTATCGGGCATGTCGAAAAAAATTAGATGAACTTGTGCATACTTCTAACCAAGTTTTCAGCTGCTGTTTTGAACATGTCGCCATCGTCAGTTTCAACAGCTTTATTGGACTTAAGTTTACATTTAGCTATCTCCAATTCGTCGCGATCGGTTGGGAAGAATTCCAACTTGGTCTAGGTCGTCTTACTGATTTCTTAATTGTCCGCTCAGTTTTTCGTTCGGACTTTCATTCCTGATATGATATACCCTTCTGAGAACCCAGTGTTCATCTCTACCTTGCTGCACGTAGAGTTCCCGAGTATCTCTGTTCCTTGCATCCCTCTTGTTTCACTGGTTTTCAATACTTAATAGTGGCGGCATAGAACGTCTCAAGAGATAGAGTCAAACATTTTAATCTATATACTGATCCCAATTTTATTTTCAGTGTATATAAATTTTCTTTCAATTAAGAAGAAAAAAGAAAACTCAACTTAGTTGATCCTTACTTTTTATGTGAAGGGAAATATGAAAACTGAACAAGCGATTTCATTCATAAAGCTTTAATAAATCTAAATCGACACTGTGTGGGTGTTTTTGTCATTAAAGCAATTTACTTTAAATCGTAGGAATATGTGCTTAAGGAAAAACTATAAACCATAAACATTTCCTCGTATTGAGTAGAATTTATATGGAACATATAAATATTCACTAACTGGATCTCTAGGTTTTCCTTTTTGGTGTGTAGGCTTTCTGTTAATTTTGTTTAATGTCCTAAAAGCTGCCCATAAGGCTTTCCTATAATCGTTCTAATGTGAAATGGTACTTTAGAATTAGGTCAATGCAGTAAATGGTTTCAGACACATTTAATTCATAAAGAAAGTTTTTCATTTTTAGTTGCATTATTGAACTGTGTTTCAACCTCTTTCGAGCAGAGTTGAAACGGTATTGAAGTGACTTCCAACCTCTTTGCAAAATAACTACGTCTTCTTTGAATTGAAATGGATTTGGTTTGACTCAATTGCCCTCGCTTAGTATAGGAAAGTCGAGCCGAGTTTAATCGAGATTGTACTACTTTTCAACTCATTTACATACCACGTCTTCGTTGAATTAAAAATGGTTTGGTTCAGCGCGTTTAATAAAGGTGATTCGAGGAGAGTTGAAGCGAGATTGAACTATGTTTCAACCCCTTTGCAAAAAAATTTGAAATGGGTATCGCCATTTGGTTTGAAGTACAATTAAAACATTTATGCATGGAATTTGGAAACGGGCACGTTTGCAGCGGTGGATTAGTTGAACCCAATTTTCGATGGCTCGGTCACACACAACTCGACGGCAATGGCAGCAATCTCACGATCAATATTGGCAATGAGCTCCATAAATAAAGTCCAGAGGTTTTAAATCACATGATCTAGTTGTCGATCGACAGAACCATTCCATGAAATTTTGTTTTCAATAAGTCGATTGTTACACCAGCTGCGTAACTTGGCACCGTCTTGTTGAAATAAAAAATCATAAATGCCTAGTCCATGCAATCGACCAAATATATAAGGTTGTAACATATATCTGTAATTCTTAATTTTTTGGTTTAATTTTGGTGGGGCAAAAACCCCATTTATTCGGCCTAATTATACAAGCTAATGCTTAATCTAACTTAAAAACTAAGAAACTTATAGCTACGTTTTATGGTTAGAGGGGGGGTTGTATCAGGAGAAGGAATTTAAGGCAAGGGGTACTGAGGTTAAAGTCGAAGTTGCTAGTGTTTGATTTAATACTCCGGAGCATACGAAAAACTGGTTCATTAGAGCCATAAGACCTGCGGTGAGTGGGTAAATAAAAGAGAGGGTGATTACGTATGTTTCGAGAGTTGGTGTTAAAGAAGATAGAGTTGTGAAGAGTAATGCAGTCAATAGTCATACATTTTTCTTCGTTCTTCTAGTGAATTTAGGCTGATTAGTTTAAGGCGGTCTTGATAGGGAGGTAGGAAGAAGGGATTATTTCAGGGAAGACCTCGAAGACCAAAACGAAGGAATCTACGTTGAATACTCTCGATTCTGGCGATGTGAATTTGTTGGTAAGGGGATCATACTTGACAGGCGTATTCGAGCAGAGGGCGAACAAAGGTTATATAGAGGGATCGGGTCACGTATGGGTTGGAGAATTATTTGGACCATCGTTTTACGAAGCCAAGTGCTGAATTGGCCTTTAGAATTATATCGTCATAATGGAAGATGAAGTTAAGTTCCTGATCACATAATATACCAAGGTCACATATCGATTCGACGATAGATAAGGGTTGATTATGAAGAAGACAAGGACGGGGAGAAGATTTGAGACGTTTTCGTGAGAGAGTGATTAAATGGCATTTGGCAATATTTAAAACTAAACTGTTTTTGAGACACTAAACTGAAAAATTATCGAGATCGAGTTGGATGAGAGCAGGGTCCTGTGTAGAAGAAATGGTCTTGAAGAATTTGGTATCGTCGGCGTAGAGAAATATGAGAATAGTTAATGACCGTTTTCATATCGTTAATAGCAAGAACAAGAAGGAAAGGGCCTAAGTGGCTGCCTTGAGGGACTCCGGACGTTGCTAAGAATGGTTTTTCAGATAAGAAGAAATCCATCTCAATAGAATGGGTTCAACACCGAAGGTGGATAGTTTGAAAATTATAAGTCTATGGGAGATTCTGTCGAAGGTCTTACTAATATCGGTAGATATGACATTGACTTCCTTACTATGCTCTAAGGCCGAAAGGACGAAAGACACAAATTCAACAAGATTAGTGGTCGCTGATCTACACTTGAGAAAGCCATGTTGTATAGGGGAAATGAGAGACTTACATTGATCTCCATTGATTGTAACACCATACAGTTATTGTTTGTGGATGAAGTGGTGTTTCTTGAAGCACGTGAAGGTTGTCACTTGACCAATTATGCATATTCTGTTTGTTGACGAATCCGTTAAGTCAGCTACGTGCTTCATCACTATAGATAATTTTGCGATGAAACTGGTCTTCTTCAAACATTTCTAGAGCCCAAACCGAGAATGTTCGTCGCGTCACTTCATATTGTCTAGGGGCCTTATTTCTTCAGTAAACTTCATCTTATAAGTATGTAACATTTCTATTGTGATCTTACTGATGTCCAATTCGTGAGCTCGTCGTGAAATCGAATGTTTTGTTTCCTTTGCAACAAAGGCTTGAACAGCGGCAGCATTTTTGGCACGCAACATCCAGATGCGAACATTTAGACTCAAATTTGTCCACTAGATTATGAATTTCTTGTCTACTGGGACGAGATTTATGAATAAAAATTATTTCTAACGCTCTTAAAGTTACCGTTACCGACTCCGAATTTTGGCAATAAATTTTAATTATTTGTAAAGGTTATTTGTTGGTGGACTTCATCATGAAAAAAATGTTGTTTTTATAGAATGTTTTGATATTGACAGTTTTGGTCATTGCTTTAAGGGTGTGTTTAGTTTAGTTTCATTCGCTCAATTGCATTATGGGTAGACATTTAATTTTTTAAATGACATGTAAAATTAATATAATGACATCTGTTTGTCTGATTTTCCACTGTGCAATTTTTCTTGTGAGCGAAAAATTCTGAACATTTTCGATTTGCTTCGAAATCTCCTACAGTAACAACAACAAAAAAAGATCGGCTTTGGAAATCGAAAAGTGGAGACCCAGGGGAGAGTACGATAACTTGGCCGCCAAGATTTGATAACGGGTTTTTGTAGAGGGGTCAAAAACAAGCACTTTTTACTATGGGAGGGGGTCTATCTCCCCCCGTTTAGGAGGTAGGGGCACTTTTAGAAAAAATGATTTAAATTGAAATCAAAAAATATTGAAAAACAACGGCAACACTTACAACAAAGTGCTATACTGCATTTGCAGACCAGAAGTTTGTTTCACGTTTTTTTTTTATCAAAATTTTGACTTTAAATGCGAATTTCTTAAAAACCATTGGCATAAGTAATTTAATTTAAATGGAGGATTATAGAACAAACTTCTGGCTTTGCCAGAAGTGCTGCAGTACAGCACTTTATTGTAAGTGTTGCCGTTGTTTTTTAATATTTGTTTTTCAATTTAAATCATTTTTTCTAAAAGTGCCCCTACCTCCTAAACGGTGGGAGATAGACCCGCCCCCCTCCCATAGTAAAAAGTGCTTGTTTTTGACCCCTCAAAAACCCGTTATCAAATCTTGGCGGCCAAGTTATCGTACTCGTGCCGAGACCCAGATTTTGATATCTAACTTAAAACGTTTTGACAATTCTACATAATTTCCTGTCAAAAGAAAAACTGAATTTGTACATCAATATGTCTGGAATATAACATCTTCGCTAGATGGCGGGCATTCAACAACTAATAAAACAACATGACCGCCATTAACTGTCAAAATCTACCCTTACATTTTTGTAAAGTACTTATCCTCTTGAAGATATGAGCAACTACGAGTAAAACCCAGTCGTGCATTTTATTTTATCTTAACGCCTACAAACTCTATTTACCAGTTTATTGATAACTCTAAGGCAATACAAACAAATCTACACCGTACACAACAACAACGAAATATTGCGGATAAATTAGCCAGTAAAAGTAGTGTATACTTAGGGCAGATCTAATTTTAGAACATCTGGAATATGTTCGGAGATATTTGATCATTTTATGGTTTGTGTTCACTAGAGCCAAAATGAGGCGGCTTGAAGTATTAACAAAACGATGAACTGTTAATATAAGTCAATGCGATGTCTATTAACGTCTTTAAAAATAAATAATCAGAATGTTGTCCCTTAATGCGTTGGAATGTAATATGTACCAAAATTTTAACGCCTCTGGCTTCGATTCTTATATACAATAAAAATGCATTTTCTAATGTTTGCTTTCCGGTGACAGTTCGTACTTATTACTGCATTGGTATACCATTTATATAGGTCGTTCCCTATCTGTCTGGTAAGAGTATGAAATTTAATTAAATTTAATTTAATTAATGAAAGCATATGAAAAACATTGGAAAAAAATCGAACTCGAGATTTTGATCAAAGTTGACATTACGATGATAGCGAAGACGAATAAAGTGGGTCCGACAATTCCGTCCGTCTGTCTGTATGTCTGTACCCCGATCTAGATCTAGAGCCTAAGCCACTGGACCTATTTTCTTCAAACTCGGTACTTAAGGGTCTTCGGTGATTCCCTAGAGGGGAAATTGAAAGTTTTTTTAGCTCCAAAATTAACGGTACCCCCCATACACCCGTCTTGCAAAATCTTATTTATTATCTCGAAAACGGCTCTAACGATTTTGATAAAAAAAAATTGAGTTAGATATTATGGACTACATTTTGGTAGAAAAAAATTTTGGGGCAAAATGTTATTAACGGTACCTGTCACAGAACGGTTTTTTTGAGTTTCCAATTTCTTATTAACGGCTCTAACGATTTTAACCAAAAATTTTCAGCAGGAGCCCCCTTAAGTTTAAAATAATATTGTATATAAAAATATTCGAAAAAATATTTTTTTTTGTTTTTTGAAAAAAAAAAAAATTCCACTTTATTTTTTGAAAAATCAATATCTTGAAAACGTGTGAACGATTATTTTTTGAAATTATTTCCTAAAATCTATATTACTAAGCAATTAAAAATTGGTATCCCAAATTTTGTTCTAGAAAAAATTGAAAGAAATTTGTTATATAAAAAATTATACTATTATATACTTTTCCGGAGATCAGAATTGCATTCTACATGCATTTGAACATTTTTATCTCATTAAATCCATGTTTTATATTTATAAAATGTATTAAAATTCAAAAGTACTTTTGCATAAGAGCAAGTTCGTGCGATCCAGTCGTGCATTTTATTTTTCTTTACTTTTACTTTATTCACTTAATAATGAACCCGAAACATACATATATTATATAATTATGAATTGTTAAAAGAAGTTAATCATGGCGTCCGCGTTGTAACCCGTAGCGCCGCCGCACAGTGGGGAAACAGCGGAAAAAACCCATATTTCGGATGTAGGATTTATTTTGATATTGCACGTGTTTCTAACAGTAAATTAGTTGAAGAATCAGGAAATGAAAACTGTTTTTCAAAAAAAAATTTGTGGGCCTGGAGATTTTCGCTCAAAGTTGAAAAATAGTGAAAACTGATAAAAATATGCGTAGTTTTAAAATGATCCATTTACCCTAAAATTTCAAGGTTTGAAACCATTTTTTTTGTAAATAGGCTTAAAATAAATAGACAAACAATATGGTACATTAGTTTAGCGAAAAAGAATTTGATAAGATTTTTTTGACAAGAAAACATTCAATTTTAGTGACTTTTTAAGTTCACATAAAGTTTTAACTACTTCCTCTGTTTGCCTCTGTTGGCGGATAGGTTTTATTAGATAGCGTTGAATCTCAAAAAAATCTCACCCGAAGACGTCCGTATTTGGTTTTTAAAGCAATTCCAACCTGAAAAAGTCACCCAAAAATGCAAAAAAAAAAAATAGGGCAACAAAAAAAAATGCACAGCTCTTTTCGCCAGACAAATCTTTCTAAATGTATTTTGGTATGTTGCATCTGAGCGTGAAGTCCGTTTTGTGAAACAACTCAAAATTGTTGATTAAATTGCAAAAAACATTAAAAAAACGCACAATTTTAAAGTTTTTCGCAATTTAGTCAAACATTTTGGGGTGTTTAGGCAAAATGGATTTCACATTCACATTCAGCATATACCAAAATACATTTAGAAAGATCAGATCGATCAAAGGAACTACATATTATTTTCTCTTTGTCTGTCGCTGTTGGCATCAGGACTTGTATTTAAAACCTGTATTGCACATTTACCTACTGAAATAAATGTTTTTCATTAACCAACTTTTTTGACATTATTTACAACTTTCGGAATACAGTAAAACCGGTTATTTGAAGCCTCTCTTATCTTTAATTCCAATTGTCTCCAACAGAGATAGAATGATATGATAGAATGTCCCGCTAATTGATGGAAAAGTTTGGGTTTGATTGCTATGAATCTAATTTCTTTTTTGTTTATTTGAATTGATTTGTTTGTATATATATATATGTATTTTATATATATATATATTGAATTTATGTATATATTTCAAAAAAAAAAATCATTGATTTTTCGGTAAAATTTGGTGTTTCTCCGTGATCTAGGTTAAATATCCAAAAAAACAAAAACTGGTTTTCAGTTTTTTTTAATGTCATTTTTGTATGAGTGGGCGTGGCAATGGGTGGTCATTGGTGTAGATTTGTCTTGCTATTGGCTACCTTTCCTGCAAATTTCATGAAAATTGGTTCAGTAGTTCAGTTTTAATTGAGTTTTTTCCGGTCTCCCATACAAGGTGCCCCACTGTGCGCCGTCCCGCTAAAACCACATATCGTCTAGGTCCATATGGTTCCATTCGGGTCATAAGTAGACCTCGGATTTTGCATATTTGCATATTTTTGAAGGATTAAGATAGGTGAATTTTGATGACACCATTATTTTATTCATTGAAAATAGAGTTGAAAACGATACGCATATTTTAATTTTTTTGGCATATTTGCATGAATTGCATATGCATAATATAGGCCAAATATATGCAAACTATGCAAAAAATATGCAAAACATGCAAAAATTGCCTATGTTAAACAGATCAAAAAATATAATATATAAGATCGATTCAGAGGGTGGTATATATGTATATGTATGTAAATATATTGGAATTTTACTAATTATTGTCAGATATTAAATAGAGTTTATGTTAAAGTAGAGCTATTTTGTAAGCGGAATAGTTTCTTTCAACGTCACAGGAAGTAACTGGAGAAAATTTATATTTGATGATATTTTCGTTAGAGACGGGGCAAAGTCCAGACAAATCTTCAGCATTGAGATTTAAAATATTATTTATTTTTGAAATAATATTAAAATCTGGATTTCTTTTCAAAATTGCTTCAAATTTCTCTCTTAAATTCATTCCAAATTCACCATTTATATTGTGTACAATGTTTTTAGCTTCCTTAAATAAATTAATTGATTTCGCTAATGGTAGACCCTTCGCTTCTAAGGAAGTTATTATTTCGGCAACTCTCTCGAAATTCGATTTTATATACATACATACATATATAAAATCGCGATATAGTTGGGGATTTCTTATTAGTTCTTCTGACAGCTTTATAGATTCAGCATCTTCTGGATTCAGTGTTTCAAGAACCTAAAATGTAAATTAAGAATTTTATTTTACCAAACTAAAGTAAATGCATATCGTCGTTGTCAAACATAATCGGATGTTCCATTATTTTGCAGGAGAGCCAAAAGTGACTCCTACACCATATTATGTGACAAAAAAAAAACTTTTCCAAATGCGTCGTTTGGAAAATTATTAACAGCATTATTAAAATTTTAATCTTAAATGTTGTAATTTTTTTTTTTAAATCATAATGATTTTTCCAAAATAGCTTTTTTGGCCTTTAGTCCACAAAAATTGTATTTTAAAAACCTTCATATACTCGTAGAATCAATGCCAGGCCACGGGCAAAATCTTCCAACGTTAATGATTACAATTTAAATCTTGGTTGGATAAAGTTCACATTGGATTTTTGTCAAAAAATCGATGTAAGATGAACTGAATTTAACAAAAACTGCGTATTGACAAGATCCTCACAGTCAACTGATGAGGATCGCCGGGACGAAACGCCAATTTTTGTGGACTAAAGGCCAAAAAGGCTATTTTGAATCAATAAATTCAACAAGTCCATTAATAGTGCTAAGTCTTCTACTTAGCTGATTTATTTCAGTAGTATATAGAATTTGTATTATAAAAACCTTCATATTGATTTTTTTTTTATTTCAAACAATATTCTAACCGATAAACCATTCGTTCATTTTCCACCGCCTAAACCAGTAAAAAACCGAAAACCCATTTTCAAAAGAATTGTTGTGGCCTAAAAGCGATTCTTATCATGGAATAAAACCTACTTTTTTTTACCACTATGCTATATTTAAAATGTATAATTTGTTGATTAACATTATCTTAACTCTGTTATTCCCTCCATGTTATCTGCATAAAATGATACCGCCTTCAACCATGGACAAGGGAAAGTGATAAATGCTTCTCTATTTTAACATTTAACGAGTGGAATTCAATTTTTCGATGAAATTCGTTTGCATATATTTAGCATATTTTGCATATTTTTTGCATATGTTGCATATATCTGGCATATTTTTTAGAATATTTTTTGCATATATTTTGCATATTTTCGATATGCTTTACAATTTGTTATATTTGAACTATAAAACGCTTAAATACAAAATTTGGTATCAATCCGATGAAAAATATGGAAGTATGCAAAATCCGAGGTCTAGTCATAAGGAATTGGTTATCATCGTTCTATAGCGCTCGCCTTTGACGGTGGCTGCCTCACTAAAGTCGTTTTCGAAAAAGTACAGACCAATGACTCCAACTGCCCGAAATCCATACCAAACGGTAACTTTTTAAGGATGCATTGTCAGATGTTGAACCTAGTGTGGGTTAGTTTCCTCCTAATTTTGCTTGTAAGCACAGCCGCATTCATCAAATTGGCGTCCTCATCCAAACGCTCCAAAACCCAATCAGCGAACAAACGGCGTTGTCTATGGTCATGGACTTTTAGCTGTTGGGTCAGTTGAACCTTTTCCGTGTAAAGGTCCTAAGTTTCGAAGCAAAATTCCCCAAGTTGAATCTGCGAAAGGCCGACTGCTTATGCACAGCGAGGAATCGACTGTCTCGGGTTCTGCTGTATACCTTGCTGACGTAGGTATTACAAATATTTATTTACAACAAAAAAGGAAGCATTTTGTCTATGTTTGTGAACATTTGGAAATGATTTTTACTTTTCATCTAAGTTCGCCTTTATTCAGGCCTAATTTATGTATTTAAGTAACTTGTCCAATTCCACAAGAAAGAAGGCTAAGCTTCTCTCTGTTCAAGAAGTAAATATTAACACCTCCATTCCACCAAATCACATTCCTTCCTACTTTTATCGAACATTTAATTAACTTATCAAAATAATTACCTGCATACATATATCGCGTGATTCGCCAAATCTCCAATAACAAAACCTTTTAAAACGAATAAATAAATCATTAAAAAAAAATATATATTTGTATAATGTGTATAACGTAGGTGTTATTTTTTTGTATTATTATTTTGCATTGTATTTCCCTTTCATTCTTTCATTTCTATGGTGGCGGCGCTCAAATACCAACAAAAATAAAAACAGTAAATACTGCCCACTTGCACTTTTCCTCATCATAGTCGTTGTCTAACTACTACTGCCCGCACGTGGCGCCCTCTGTACTACATCGAACAAATAAAATCAAACAAAAACAAATACTCGCTATAACAAAAACAAAAAAAAAGCAATAACAATATTAATGAATTACACAAAACCCGTAGACACCTTGCAGCCTTCTGTGCCGATGTGGTTACTTAAAAGAAACACACGACCGTTTGTCGCGTCGCATCGCATTTGCTCCCAAGTGGGGCGCACAGCACAGCTTCAAGCTACATAATTCCCATTCCGTGGTCTGTCTGTTGTGTAGCGTCTATATTGCTATCGCTTAATTCATGTTGCCTATATAGTCTAGCATTTGACTATAGGGGCTTAGTTTTTTGTGCACAGGAAAAACTTAACATGTTGGTCCCACTTATTGTTGTAGCGGCTCGAAGCCGGCTAACCGGCTTTTTTTTCTTACGATTGTCGTGGTAGGTGCAAGACATACAGTGCGGTTCACTTGGTTAGACTCGGTTGAACATTTTTCTTTAAAATATATTTTATTTTTATTTCGATCAAGAGAGTGTTATGTAAGCTATAATTAGTATTCGATGAAATTTGAGTAAGTTCAGTGGTAGGCGAAAGGATCTTTTTACTTAAAATTTATGAAGTTACCTGCGCAGCATGCAATAAAACAGACCTTGATACAGCCTTGAACACTCTAAACTTACTGTTTTGATCTATGTATCTACATATGGTTTTCTAATTGAGACTTAACAATTATCGTGGTGGCGTCCACGGACGAACAACATTTACAAATAGTTAAAATTAATTACCAAAAATCCGAGTCGGTGACACCAATATTTGATCTTAATTCTCGTCTTAGTTGACAAGTAATTCATAGTCTAGCGAACAAATCTGAGTCCAAACTAAACCACTTGGCCAAAGAAACTAATACATATATGCGTTATTGTTCAGATGAAAACTTTAATGTGCTTCAAGAAACACCACTTCAGCGACAAAAAATCAGTTTATGGTGTGGTTTTCATGTGGTTTTTCGTTGATGCCGATTGGCCATCTTGATGGTGTTATTTAACATCGCTGGACTTTCTTTAAGGACCCACTATAAATCATTGATCTATGACAACAAGCCTGCGTCGGCGTCGTTAGAGGATTTTAGACCAAATACTGAACGGGAGATAGCGGCCAAGTCAACGAAAATTGGGTTCTATAATCGAACGCTGAAAACGTGCCCTTGGTGGTCGAATTCCACCCAAAAATGTTTTGATCAGTTCAAAAAAATTAAATTTTCGAGATATCTCAAATGTTTGCGTTTTATTAAAAAAAATATGCCAAGTTCTCAATGAAAAACCCGATAAAAATAAAAATTGAAAGTCATCAAAAAATGTTAACGTGGTGTTAAATGTTGCATGAAGATTATGCCTTATATATTTCCAAATATTTGTACTAAGTTCTTCATCAAAACGACCTTAAAACCGATTAACAAAACTATGAAAATGCGTGTAAAATTGTAACATTGTTAAAATGTTACGGGGATGAAAAGCCTTATGTTACAGTTGTGATTTTTACGCATTTAATGAGAAATTCTTATCTATTGGACAAATTTTATCATTTCAAACTCAAACGGAATCACTTCAGTGCGAATTGATTCCTTATTAAAATGAGGGAAAAATAGCCATTAAAGCTAAAAAGGTTTTCTTATAAAGGGTGTTTTTTAGAGTCCGATACCATTTAAGTGGCAACCCTGTTTTGTGTGGCAGAAGATTTAAATGTTTCGGTTTTATTTAAATGTTTTCCGGCAACTCATCATGATTACACTCATGCCGTCAAGTATTGTTCAATTTTATTTTGATAAAACATGGTTCGATTCGAGAAACGTATCGGACGTTACTTGTGTTTAAGGGTGCTTATAATCGGCCAACATATGGCTGGTTTGCACTACGTTTACTCTAAACGAAAATACGCGTCCCGTAAGTTGACGAACACTGTGCACAGATCAGGCGATTGCTGATGTGCGGCTTAGTATTGATGATGATCGAAATATGTCAATCCGTCGTAGTGCTCAAAAACTCACTTTTCTGCGGCGAAGAGTGTGTGAAAGTTAGACCTCCAGATTATGCTAATAATCTTATTCAAACATTAAATAAAGCCAATTTTATGGATATTTAAAACATTTTTCTGAGATTTTATCCTTATGTATTGAACATTATGTCGGTCAAGTGGGCGACTCTGGCATGGCGTAAAGGCGAGATATTTTAAGCACATTTTGTATAAAAATTTCGCAGACTTCTGTTGTAATTTCCTTGAACATCGAGGTTGTGGTTGGTTTGTTGATGTACAACTTTTCCTACAAGTTCCTCTATAGGTAGAAATCGGGAGGCGTTAAATCAGAGAATCGTGAGGCCCAGTCAATATTTCCACTTTTTAACATTATTCGACCGGAAAAATCTATCGTAAAATTCGCATTGTAGCACGATGAGTTTGATATGGCGCTGCCGTCTTGTTAGAATAACATGTTCTATAGGCCTATTTGGGCACCAACAAATTTTCTAACATGTCCCGATAGCGGTCACCATTAACTTTTACAACATTGTCCATGGTATCTTCGAAAAAAATACAGCCGCCTGTCCAAATGGCGTACCATACCATACTCTAGGAGGGTGGTCTTTTGTGTATAATTCAAGAGTTTTCAGTGCCCCAATAGCTGTTTTTCTGTTTTTTAATAAAGTCAACCAAGTCGAAATGTGCTTCGTCGATCATAATGAATTCTCGACAAAATTGGCACTCGTTACTGCGGCAAATGTTCCATAGTACATTTTTATCGAACACTCCACGACTGTCAAATGCTAATTGTTAAATTTTATTCACACAAAAATGGCAAACGAATAAAGTCAACCTGGAACATAAAACACACCCTGTAGTAATAAAACATTAACAAATTGTGTTTTCATTCATGCTTCTGAGTGTGAACCTAGTTGTAAAAATTAAAAATACCTAATCGTATTCATACTGAAAATAAAATATCTAAGATTTTATATTTTTTTCAACTGCCTAAAGGTGAGATTCAAAACATTTGCTTAGCTCTGAAATATAACCGCCTATCACTTAACAGTTAATAGAATAAGTAAGGTATTTATCTCGAAATGACTCTAACGATTTACAATCTAAGCAATTAAAAAAATAAATAAAGAAGATCAAATCAAATGAACCGCACTGTATACATAAGTCTCGGAAGAATCAATTTTCGATCGCAGCCTAAAGGCGCTGCTCGCTACTTCCCCACTTATTCGTTGCACATTCATCAACTCTGATCCAGCTTGACACTGCTCGCTGTATTGTGCATGCATGTAAGGTAACATATGGTCTGATTTCCCCTCTCCCATTGAATTACCCACTCCTCCGTTCCGTTGCGGTCCACCAAACGACCGGATTCCGGAATGCAATTGCGCGTCGTCCTACGCTCGAAAGTGCAGTGGAACGCGAATGCGAATACGAACGTGAACGTGAGACCCGCACCGTGCCGCGCGTTCAAAAGAAGGGTTTTACACAAGAAGAGTGTGTGTGTGTGTGGCGAACGATTGTGGGCCGTTAGATGTACAGCGGGTAGGGGCCGGCCGGCCGCCCCAGCTTCATATAATGTACATGCATTTATGGGGATGCCCTCACTCGCGCCCGTGCTATATTTAACTATTTTTATTTTTCATTATTATTTGCA
The DNA here is from genome assembly GCA_963931855.1 of Philhelius festivus. Taxonomy (NCBI): domain Eukaryota; kingdom Metazoa; phylum Arthropoda; class Insecta; order Diptera; family Syrphidae; genus Philhelius; species Philhelius festivus. The sequence goes on along the minus strand of OZ007554.1, from coordinate 71,161,148 downwards.
AATCACTTAATGCCACTCTCGTCAGTAGACGTTTAGATTCGCTCACGGTCTGACGTCGTCGCTACGGATTCGAAACCACTGCAGTTGGTTTTAGTCGGCGCCGTGACGTCGAAAATTTGCATTGCATTTTGTGCGAAAGTGAATTACACACGGGTGTCATTTTTGTTGTAGAAGAAGTGAAATGCGTGTTGTATTTGGTGCGTATTTACACGTAAGAATCATTTTGAATTAGAACACGCTTAGTCTGGCGAAAGAAAGCGGCCATCGTCATCAGATGATCAATTATTTTTTTTTTCTTGTTTTTTTTTTTTTTATTTCTTTTTCGCGGTCACGATCATGTTTTCGTGTTTTATTTTTCTTTAAGTATTTTTCAAAAAATTTTAATTGACGCGCGTTAATAACGTGAAAGGAGAAAGATTTCTCCCATCGCACAATCTGATGCAGTTTTACCCTTCGAAACGGCCGTCGTCCATTCGTCGCGTTGTGTTGTCTTTCCCAAGTGTGGCAAAACGATTATGGGATTCCATTTAAAGTGATGATAAGGTTGGGGTTGATAACTCCATGTTTGGGTTCAAACACAATGCACATTAAGCGCTTAATGTGACGCAAGTGACATTTAACTCGTCTAGTAAATTAAATTTAATGTCATCGCTTGTCATAATAAACATTTATAATCCATTAATTTTGTTGTTGTTTCTCTTTTTATGAAATCTCTTCGTGTGTTTAACAATCTGGGAACGTAAATATGCAAATTTGATTAATTGTTTGCGCTAAAACTCAATGATTCTTATGAGTTTGATTTTGAAGTGCTTTTTCTCATTATGGTCGTTGCTTTAAATATAAACCAAAATAATTGGAGCTGTCTGGAATTGAGGCTAGTTATTTGTTCTGTTATTAAGAACAAAGATAGACATTGATGGCTTTAATTGTTGTCCAACTATAAATCGGTTTTAAGTAGGAAGTCGGAATAATTATGCACTTGGTTTAAGAACAATGCAATGTGCTGCAATTATTGAGAGCAAACTCCCACGGATGAAAATGAAAGTGCATTTTTGTCGTAGCCATATTCGTTGGAGAGGGTGAATTTGTGGGTTGCAGAAATGTATTATTCCCGTGCAGAACGGTTCATCATTTGTGGAAAGTGGGCTAGGATGTTAGCGGCAATTCATTTGAAAAGTCTATAGAATTTTTGCTTGATTGGTAATGGGCATTGGGCATTCTAAAGAGCATTTATTGTTAGACATTTTAAAGAACTACTGATAGAGACAAAGATTGGATCATTCTGTTGTGTGTTGTATGATTGTTGCTTGAATTTAGTCTTTCGGGTGGTTTATCGATTTTATGATTTTTTGTTTCCTTGGTTAGAAGGTTAAATCCTAGTTTTCGTCCTTTAAGCCTTTCCGCCATTATGAATAAAAAAATGATCTTTGTGATCGCAATTTTCTAAACAGAAAAAAAAAATAGCTTAAAGCAGAACCTGAACCAAGTGCGGCTTACAACTCTCAACCAATTCTGTCTAAATCTTGGTGTCAGAAATGGACAGGACAGGCACTATTCATAACAGGAGATCCTCTTGGATTATTTGTCACTTCCCCGCAAGAGACAGAAACCCAGCAAAAAGAAACATTTTTTTTTGTTTTTAGGTTTCAGCAGCTGGTAATCGAGTCCAGACGTGCGACATATCGGTTCAACGCACTAACCATTATGCCAAGGGGTAAAGGGTAGATTCGTATTTAGTTTTGTAGTACCTCTTGGCATATTGGTGAGTGCGTTGGACAGTAATGCAGAGGGTCTTGGATTTGATTCGGCAAAAAAAAAGTTTTTTAAGGGTGTACTACCTATTGCTAGGAATTGACAAATTCTCAAAAAGTATCTCTTGTCATGAAAAGTGCTGTTCATTTGCCGTTCGTCATTGGCAGAAAATTATACTAGGTTTAGGCTGTTTATGAGCCATCATAGCCTCTAATTTTTTTTTTTAATATTTTGTTTTAATCGGTGGAGTTTTAACTATGCATATATACCAAGTCTAGCAATAAATATTTATACAAAGAAAAATTAAGATCATTTGACATTTTAAAAAATTTTTTTTTAATTGTGTTCTGAGTTTTTGAGACACTCTTTAGTGATTTTTGGCCTTCGAATTGAAGCCGGATTCTTCGGACTGTCCACTACTTGTTGGTGGACAATATTTGATTTAGAGAGGACTAAAAACGGTCTTCGAAAATAATCTTTCATAAACTTTGTGAAAAATTTTTGAAACCCATTAAAGAAGTCGTCTTTAATGCTATGTTTCCCCAAGGGTTCTTAATAGTTTACTACTTACTTAACTGGATCCCGATCCATGAAGGGTCTCTGTCTGAGACACGGCAGCTTTTCATCCTCTGCGATACTTATCACGCTGCTTCCAGTCATAGGCCAAACGTTCTCGCATCCGCGGTGGCTGGGTCCTTAAATCTGAGGTTCGGTCTTCCTTGTCACCGAGCGAACCTGGGGGCTGCGATTCGAATACTCTAATAGCTCAAGTATTTTTGTCCATTTACTCAATGTGGGCAAGCCAATGTAGTCTATGTGTTTTGTCTTTCTGGACTCCATCAACATCTTGGTACAGGTGATAGAGTTCGCGAATATATCGTCTCCTCCATTCGTCCTCCTTGCACAAAGGACCAAATATCCATCGAAGATTTTTTCTTTCGAAAAGGCCCAGTATCATCTCTGCCTTTCTGCCTTAAATGAGGACTGGTAGTATAAGGGTTGTGTATAGCGTGTACTTCGTCTTAAGAGTGAGAAGTTTTCAACTCATTTGTTTTGCTTAACCGAAGTAGCAGCGGTTTCCTAGGGTATTTATTCGTTCTTAGATTCAATATTAACTCCGAGGTAGATGAACTCCTTAACTACCTCGAAGTTTTTGCTATCAATAGTGAAAGATATTTATTTGTTTGTTGAAAGCATGTCTCTTGTCTTATCCTCATTTACTTCAAGTCCAACATGTTTCGCCTGATCTTCAACAGCCGTGATAGCCGTAATAGAGCCCTTCTATTACAGAACGTTGGGAACGGCCGATATCGTCCGCATACCTCAAAAATTGAACAGATATGTTAATAATTGTATTATGTACATATATGCGGCTTTGAAGACGATTAATAGATGTTGAGTCTCGACATGAAATTCTTTGGTCTTTTCAAGGATTTGCATCAATGTGAATATTTGGTTTAAGGTCGATCTGCCGATCTGGAAGCCACACGTACATAGTTAATCATAGTCTAGATTAAATAAATCTTAAAAGTTTCCACCCCACAAAAATCTTAATAAGTAGATTAACTTAGAAACTACCTTTCAAAAGAGGAAGTGCTATTTAATTTTTCCCTATGAAGCGGAACTCAGAAAGATGGTTTAACTTATGAAATCTAATTAAATCTTAGATTGATAGTTGGTGGAAAAGTATTTAGTATAATTTCGTAAATCTAATGTAATTTAGCAAAGGTGAATTCAATTTGCAAAAAGGTGAAATCCAAAAAAGACCGTAACCTCCTTTGTTAGTTTGTCATAAACTACAGAACTCATTAGGTATAATTATTTTTTCAATCGTTTGATTCTTTATTAAGGTCTTAAATATCCTCCCATCAGCGAATTACAAGGATGTCGCAAAGGAATAAAAGATCAAATTAATTTTTCGCGAATAATACCTCTGTTTTTGATATTTAAAGAGATAATTCAGTTTTATGATTTGGTATAAAGGGTGTCCCTTAATTCGTGTATAAAATTTTAGGGCGCGATTCTAAGAAAATAATCGTTCTACAGTAAGAGACCATCTCCAATTTCTTCACCATATATCTTATATGCGCGATTTTGTTCAAACTTGACAAATAACTGTTTCTTAATACAATCTACAAGATGTGAGAAAAAGAATTTTATCTTACCTAAATAACGAGTGTTTTTTTAAGAGCTATTGGAAATTAAAAAAAAACACATACAATTCAGAAAAATGCATGAAATCTTTATATGAATCGATAGTAAGTGCTTCAATGTTAGCTTCCAGTGCGTCAATCGAAGCGGGCTTGTCGCTATAGACAGGAGCCTTAATCGCACGATTTAGGCGGCCAATTGACCGACCCCAAACGTGAACTAAACTGTTCACCGAACTCCTCTCTCAATTAGACCATTGTTACGCGTGCTGTGTGGCATGTGGCATCGTCTTATTGAAACCACATGTAAAAAAAAAAAGTTTCTTATCATCGCACGGTAGCGCTCACCATTCACACTTTCACAGTAACGTTGCGATTTGCAACATCTTTGAAGAAATACGGCCCAATGATTCTGCCAGCCGATAATCCGCATCAAACAGTGACTTTTTCTGGATGCATCTGACTCTTCTCTCCAAAAACGGAAGTTTTTGCTTCACGTATCCATTCAACCAAAAATGAGCTTCGTCGCTGAACACAATTTTTCGACAAAAAATTGGATCTTCGGCCAACTTTTCAAGAGAAATTTGGTGCAAAATTTAGTCACAATAGCCCGAATAGCCGCCTTAGTAGGTCGATTAAACTGACCATAAAATGGAAGAAGCGCGCGAAGAACTTTCTTAACAGACCACGCATTTTGATAATAAAATTCAATAATTTGCAAGCGTTGTTCGTTTGTAAGACGATTCATGGTTAAGTTATAGACCAAGCTGAAGATGTTTGACAGTGACACAAAACACGAAACGTGCGTCAAAAGCTGTCAAAACCAGTGTTGCCAAAAAGAAAATAGCAAAAAAAATCACCCATTATAATGGTACCCACCATACAAATGTTAAAAATTTTTTACTTAAAAATGTTTTAAAAAATTTGTATGTAAAAGCTTATTTTTTTTAAAAAACTACTGCAGCGAATTATAATTTTGTTCTTGCATAAACTAATATTTGATTAAAACACATGGCATCTTGTGTTTAGCTCCAACTACTAAAGGAGTTGTTTTAGTCATTTAAAAAATGAATTTTATGATTATGAACAGCTATTCTCTAATAAAATTTTTAGTCTCTTACATATGAGCAAGTACGTGCGACCCAGTCTTGTATTTCATTTTTTAATATTAGAACAACATGCTTTTCTTATAGAAAACTAATTTACTGTAAAAACACAAATGTTGGTGTGTATAGTTTTTCTTCTTAATCAAAGTGTAGTGCCAGTTTGGCAGACAAATATTACAGATAGAATTTAATGCAAAATAAAATTTCAGACATTTTCTTATTTCAGACATTTTTTTATTTAAAACTTATTCAAAAACTTCATGCGACAATTTTTCAAACAAGTGACAAAAATTGACTTCTATGATTTGCATATCAATCAAGTCTTCCATCGTATTACAGTTTAAACCGAGTAGTTCAGACCTTGCTTTGAAAATCGTTCTGTCTGAGTGTGTCATGGAAATAAATCTTATCACTCAGGATCAAGTTGAGTCGAGAATATGATAATCTATTATCGGATTCGCGAGCTTTTGAAATGAATTTTAATTTTCTTGAATTATACGTTAAAGTTGATCGGGGTTTTTCCGCTTGTTTAGATTGAACAACAGAATTTTCCCAACAAATACTTCCAATAGTTAATCTTCTTTTCATCCAATTCTTGGTTACTCAATTAATACAAGATAATTTTTGTAGAGAATCAGGTGTCTTTCATACTTTGAAAATTTGAAAAATATAAAAGAATTAGTTAAAATTTGGCTTAAAAAACTTCAATAAGAACATATCAGAAAACTGAAAATAATTGTAATCTACTCGTATATATTCTTTTTAACTGATTTAATGGTAACATTTTTTTCACATTTTTTTTTGTTAGTATGTATTTGGAAATTACCGATGATCCTTCTAATACAATTCAATTTTAATGTTTTTGTGTGACTGGTAAGACTGGTAAGACAGGTAAATATGGGTTATGAAAAGAACTTATCATGACAAGCGATACTCTCGAATGTATTGCTATTGCTACTGCCTCGCAAGAGCTGGTACCCTTAAAAACATTGGCGCAACATTTTTGTTAAATTAGTACGATGTTAAAGCTGTTTTATTATGAAACTAGGTTAAACCGACGATTTTGTAAATTTTAATCATCATCATATACTTTCTGTAGCTTGTTATGTTTAAATCATCAAAAAACTATTTTACTTTGTTAGTATCGTGCTAACATCACATGATTTTTTGACATTTACAAACGTCAAAAAAAGGTGTGTTTACTCAGTTTTTTTGCGAACTGTCATTTTTCTAGGTGTGTTCAGAATCAATTTATCAAGAAAATTGCTTTAGGACGATACTAGTTACAAAATTTTAAAATTAAGAATAAATTAGTTAACGTCTTTAAAGTTAGCAAATTGTTAAGTAGTATCATGCTAATACTTTAATACTAGGTTTGCTTAAAATGTTTCGCCATTTTTTTTTTTAATTTTTAGTTGTCAATGGCTGGGGAACTTTCCCAGTACGCAGAACTCCGACAAGAGGTTTATTCTGAAAGCTTACCAAGGTTACCTACAGAAAACATATTAAAAGCGGTGTTTTACTTAAAAAAATATTTTTTGAGAATAAAGTTCTTTATGACAGGTTCTGGATAGGTAAATCATGCAAACTTACAGATTTCTTTCATGACAGAATTTCGGCATTAATAAAGATTGAGAGGTTTTGTAGATTTATATTTTTAGCAAAGACTTCAAGTCAAAGTCGAAAATATATTTTCTAAACATTTACAGATATAGAGTTGATTTTTGTGCGTTGCATAGATTTTCAAATAATAGGATCTTAGAAATGTCAAAAAATGTTAAAAACAATGCAAAAATCGAGGTTAGATAAATAATTCTTTATAAACCAGCAGATGTTGTATGAGCTTTAAGTGAGACTCTTTATTTAAAATATGCAAACGCACTCGGTTAAAATTAAACTAAAATTACACGAGTCTGCTCGGTTGAGAAAAATTTCAATGTGCAAAAGCGTGGAGTCCAAAATAGCTGTACCTAATGTACAAATTGTGCTTGAAAAATATGGCTTCTATAACCTTACAAACTTCGACCATCGATATTAGAAGACCTTTTAGAATTTTTGAAACTCATTAGTTACGAATATTTTTCTGCCATCGTTTGAGTACTTTATCTGAGATCTTAAACTTCGGCCCATTAGAAATCTGCAGGGATATCGCTTACGAATTGAAGATTGAATTAGTTTTTCAAAAACTCTGTTTTTGATATTTAAAGAGATAATTCAGTTTTATAATAAAAGATGTTCTTCCATTTTGATTTAACTACTTCCAAATAATTGTTACTAAGTTAAATTAATTGCAATACCCCATTTAGTACCTGATTAAGTTAGATGAAAGCAAAAATAGCTTATATATTATTGATGTAATCAGATAAAAAGGTTGCATTGGCATAATTACTTTGTTGTTGCAGCCAAGGTTCTCGGTTGTGGTAGTGAGTTCTCAATTGGAATAACTAATCTACTCGGCAGTTTTAACTTAGATAGACGGTTGACGTTAAAAAACTAACTCATGTATGTATTCGGTTGAAGTAGCTAAAATATCTCTAATCTCAACTAAGAGCAATTTTATTGCTATAATATTTATTCATATACAATGGACGTACCGTATCTACTCGGTTGTTTTAAAAAACGAACTTATTTGCAGTATTTAATTTACTCTGTTGGAGAAGCCTGTCTTTTCAGTTGGAGTAGTCCATTTATTCGGATGATGCGGACAACTTACATAGTTGGATTGGCTAATGTACTCGTTTACCATCATATAATAAGTTGTTTGGAGAAGCCTATATACTCAGTTATTTTAATCAATCTCAGTTTGACTAACTAATCTATTAGGTTGCTTTGGTCAAAAAACTCAATTGGATTAGCTAACCAACGCGCTTAGAGAAACCTAACTGCTCAGTTGGAATACTTTATTCTTTTTATACCCAAACATGGCAGATAAACGTCAAAGGCAGATGAGAAGTTTTTATGCAAATTTCACCTTCCCTTTTCATATTCATGTTAAAAAGAAGGTGTGAATTGTAAATGTGCAAAACAAAAAATCGTATCATCATATTATAAAGTAAAGTGGATGTTGGTCCAAATACAAGTTTCTTTTTAAAAATGCATTAAAATGAACAAAATTAAACATTCCCATTTATTATTGAACACAGCATTGTTTAAGCAGAAGGCCGTGCGCCTTCAATTGCTGAGTCAATTGGACCTTCGATGGCGAGTTGATGTTAGTGAATTGAGTATCACACTGTCAGCTACAACAGCAATATTCTCGTCCGTGCTCACCGTACGACGACGGGCGGGGACTATGAGTGTTGTCCACTAGCATACCAAACTCATCACGAACTTAAGTACAGCAGACGCGGTGGATTCTTCATTTTGACCAAAACTTCTTTTCAAAAAACCACTACTTGGCCTACACAGCACTCACTTTGAAAATAAGTTTACAATATATCCCAACGTTGTTCAAGCTTAAGGCGAGTTATTTCGTTCCGCGGAGATATGATACTAACTATCTGTCAAGCTTTTGAGCGGGAAACAGCCGTCAGTGTCAAAATTACCTATGATTTAAAAAAAACGCACTAGATGACGTATAAATCGAAAAAAAAAATTTTTTGGTAAAATATATCTAGTAATGACAAGTCAGAAAAAATTTAATACATTAGGTTGTGTATGTTATTTGGTTAAAGAAGCGTCCACATTACGAGTATGTTGATTTGTGTGAATCAACATCGCTGATCAACAATGTTGAGTAAGTGTTGACATGCTGATCAACAGCGGCAATCAACTTTTCTTGAACCGAATTATCCGATTTAAAAAGTAGGAAATTAACAAAGTTCAGTTGACTGACGAATAATTTTCTTGTCTGGATGTGTTAATCAATATTACTGCCAGCTGTCAGATTTTTTTTTTTATGGTTTGTGTAATGTACTGACCAATTATAACTTGTGGAATTAATTTGGTCAGATGAGAAAACTAACATCTTCCTCGCTCATAATGGAAAAAACCTGGCTATCATTTTTATTCAAAACAAATGACACTTCAGACGTCAACATTTAAATGTTACACTTACTATGTGTTGAAATGTTGGCCATATTTATCTACTATGAAAATATACAATTTTAATCGGCATAGTGTGGACGCAGCTTAAGAGTAATGATCAACTACAATAATTGTGATTTCAATTTATACCACAAGTTTTGACATGTGACGCAATTGTTTTACGCCTCCGGTGGTCCGAAAAAGGAACAAGGGCTTTTGTTGTTGGTCTTAAGTCATATTTGTCCAAATTATTCAAAACTCTTAGCCGCCAACGCATCGTTAGGACTTTTTGTTTTTAAAGCACACATTTACCTTTTAGAAAGTCTGCATCACCAACCAAGAAAAATAACTAATTGACATTTCAAACCATAAGGTTTGACATGTCATAAAACTTAAAAGCTTATATGATTTAGGATTTCGAAATATAAATTGTCAATCGGAACATGGTCGAGCAAATAGACAAAATATTAGTTAAGATAATAGATTTTCCCGATGCATTTTACTATTAATATTAATCTGCACTTCAATACTACCATGACAGTAGAAAAAGGTAAAAACAAAACAAATGTCATAAACGTAAAGCTACAAAATGCATAAATCTCGGTACCTCTGTCGTCTATACCTTAAGGCTTTCCTATGATTGAAGTAAAGGTACACAAACTAAATAAACTACTCGAACCCCCACGGTAAGTTCGACTTTTCAACTGAGGTGCATTAAAGTAAATTCACGTATAGAGCCGTCGAGTCCGTCAGCTTAAAATTTTTGTGTGAACTGAATTATGCAGACAGGTATAGCCTCAAGTGTTGACTCAGTCTAAGTAAATGCACACCATCAGCGCTTAAAGCTTATGAAACGACATAATAAGAAAAATAAAATGACAACCCTTAAGAAATGGTCGTGGTAAGGTATCGGCATAGTGTTTTATTATGTGAACGTAAGTCAGTTTGGAGGCGGAAATTCAGAGTGGGTTCATTATCAGTAGACAATAACAACTCTTGGACATACGAGTAAGTGCACTGGTATTCATGTGATGATATAATGTTTTTTTAAGGCTCTGACGAGATACTGTTTTTTTTCTGTTATACATTTAAGTATAAGAGAGAGTGGAGATAAAAATTTTATGCAGGGGAAAGTAGCATTGATTTTATTATACACTTTTTGAAGTGGAATATGTCTGTGAAATTTTATTATTTCGGTTTCCACGCAGCAAGCGACAGCTAATGCCTTTATAGGGATTATAAAGGTCTTATGCTCTTGGGGATTGTCAAGATTTTTCCAAATAGCAAAAAAAGTGGTGTAAAATCGTTGACACTGTTCAAATTGTTGACATACTCGTATCAGAGGTTCTCCCGATCGACGAACAAACCTTTTTCATCTCAAATCCAACAATAATTATAAGGCTCCTCCCAATAAAAAATTTGATGGGTCAATTCGTTCAACCCGGACTTGATGATAGAGTAATATTAGAATGGCACAAAGGATAAGAAAATTGTTTTGACCAACTTTTTGTGAAAAGAATGTCTTAGGATGCCAGAAGTTCTGGGAGTTTACAGATATCACCTGAGCGAGAAGCTCTCCACCATTAACTACTGATGCCAAAAATCAATGGTCCTAGTACCGCGATATCATCAAAGAGGCAGCTGAACCTGTCTAAACTGTTCAACTGAAAGAGGCGGTACAAGATATAATATAAGAGGGAGAAGAGTCTCGCGATCGCTTTTTTAAATTTCAAGCAACTGGGCTACTGGTTGTAAGACCCTAACAGCGGGACTTTAAAATAACGAAGGTAACCTTAAGTTATTAGACCATAGACGAATTTTCACATTATAAAAAGTCTTTGAAAAGAGAAACGATTTTCAAGTCGAAATTATTCGACTTCAAAGCTGCATATAACAGCATTCTTCGTCAGGAACTCTATTTGGTGATGAGCGAACTCAGGATCCCGCGAAAATTGATCCAGCTAAGTCTCGTAATATTAGAAATTGAGAATAACATTCCCGAACTATTACAAACATGTACATGGTTTCGGCAAGGAGATGTATCATGTGACTTCTTCAATCTCGTTATGAAGTAGGTAGTGCAAAGGGCAGACACCAGGAGTACTATTATACTAAAAATCTGTTCAACTATTGGAGTATGTGGACGATATCGACATCATCCACTTGATAGCAACAACTTCGAGTTAATTCACGAGTTATTGAATTCATTTACCTCGAATTGAATATTAACTCCAATAAAGAGATCTTTTCGGAGGCAGGAAACTGACAAGAAACACAGAACCTCCCGCTTCAAGAAGATGGCATCGAGGATGACTTGAAACAGTGTGCTCGGGGTTGCAGATAAAAGGTGATGTGTCTCAGGCAGATACACATTATTGGTCAGGAGCTGGGATAGGAACCAAAATTTAGATGAGTGCCACAATTGACTCCCATGTAATGATTACAGTTTATAAAAGACAGGTTCACCATAGAATATTATATTCGTGCCTGGGGACGGGGAGAACGAATCTGAAAGTTTCTTAACATTAAATTATAGAACGTTATTTTGGTACATATTCCGAAGATGAAACTTGCTTTGAAATCCTCACGTCGTCAGGGTAAATTTTCAAACCAGTTTCAGATAAGATCAATTCAAAATCATTTACAGTCACAAAAAAAATATACAAGAGGTCCTAAATGGTTTCCTTGAGGTACTCCAGCCATTGCAGGAATTGGTTTGGAGACACTCGCTCTAAAAAGTACTTCATACTGACAGACAAATAAATAAGACCGAATACAATAAAAACAGAAAAAACTATGCTTTTTTAAATGAGTTCTCATTTTGATAGAATTAACTTCATCTCTGATAAATTTCATTGACTAAGTGATTTTTTGCCACCATTTCTACCAAAGTTTTAAATCGTCTTGTTATTTAACTAGTACGTAAGTAAGTTAGTACCTAGTTCTAAATAAAAAAGAATTGATGACAACGACTTGCAAAGAACCTTAACCCGCTGACTTCAAACTCTCAACCATTTCTCTGTGCAGGTTGTCAGCAGGTATGTAGGGAAACTGCAAATTTCTAATGAGTCTGGTCGGCTAAGATAAGAAGGACCTTATATCTGATAAGATATACTCGTACAGGATATGTCACTTTTTGACAAGAGGACATATCCTAAAAAAAAACGTGTTTTAAATTTGCCAATCGAACCCAGAAAAAACAATGTTTTTCCATTTGCTTCTGTGAATATATTTTGACAGTTGTTGACTTCCATTGTTCCAAAAATTGTATAACAATCTTAATTAGAATGAACCCAACCAACAATGAAAAGTATTCACGTTCCGGTGTTACTGGTCTAGTATAATTATAAAAGTGCAACATTTTGTTAAACTCGAACAACAAAATATATTTATTAAAATCTACCAAGACTTTACACTTCTACTATACCCTATAAAATTTATAAAATTGGTTATGACAGCTCACCAAGTTTCTTTATTTTTATTTCTGACCTTCTGTGAACAAATAATTTAGTTCTTTGGCAAAATGCTTGTTTTTCTTTGTAATTATTGAGAAATGGAAGTAAGTGATATCAAATTTTGACATTTGCTTCAGTGTTGTTAAAGATTACAAAAGCGCATTTATGATCTAGTTTTAAAAATTAAAACTACAATTTTCCTAAACCTGCTGCACCAGATCTTCAATAACCATTATTTTTTTTATTGATCCAACAAAAATTACTGCCGATAGCAATATCTACTACATGAGACATAAACTTAAATTTTTTTTGTTTTACCAAAATCTACGAACAAACCCCATTTGTGTTTTTTTTTTTTGAAATTACGCGACTATTAAATTTCTCACGCAATAAAGACATAATTGGTGGTGTTGTGTGGCTTGTTGCCCCGTCTTGTTGGAGCTATATATCGTCCAAGTCATGATCTTCAATCGCTGGCAAAACCGTGTCGCTCCGAATTGACTGTAACCGTGTGCCCAGTGTCGTCTTCGAAGAAATACAGACCAATGACACCTTTCGCCCATAGAACACATCAAACAGTCACTTTGTCTGGGTGCAACGGCATGTCTTCGATCACTTGTGGGTCTTCTGGGCCTCATATGCGGGAATTTTGTTTATTACATACCCACCAAGAATGGAGAAGCAAATCCAAATGCAAAATATGCCATATTGAGGTGTACGACACCTTCTAATTCGGATCATCAGCAATAACTTGCACTTGCAACAGCAATATTTTCCACTGAGCGTGCATTGCGATGATACGACATCAGTAACGCTTCCACTCTCTTCAAATTTCTTCACAATTTTACCACTTGCTTAGGCCGCGGCCACGCAGTAAGCGGCTGAGCGGAAAAAAAAATATAAAACATATGTAATCACATAGAAGCGGCCACGCTATGAGCGAGCGGCGAAACAAAATTCTGAGCGGCTAAGCGGCGCCGCTCAGCAACCAAACCTGTTTTAATTTTTGGTAATGTTCTGAGCGGCAAGAAGTAAAGATGGCCAAAGTAAACATTGAGTTGTTAATTTCGTGTGTGCAATCTTGACCAGATTTACTAATCGCTCAAAAGCAGTCGCTCAGTGCCTGGCCATACGTCGCTTAGAGCTGCCACTCAGCCGCTAGCCGCTCAGCCGCTTAGCCGCTCAGCCGCTTACTGCGTGGCCGAGGCCTTAGTCGGTCGATTATGACGACCATAATTATCGTGTAATTCGCGAAAAGTGGCTACGTTTGAATCACCACTTTTGTAGTAAGTTTTAATAATTTTAACGTATACCTACTTCGATTAAAAGCGATCCATATGGAAAACGTTTAACTAATATTATGACAGCTAAGTTTGACAGGTATTAAATGCCAGTGCTGCCAACTTGAATCACCACTTTTGTAGTAAGTTTTAATAATTTTAACGTATACCTACTTCGATTAATAGCGATCCAAATGGAAAACGTTTAACTAATATTATGACACTTCAAATGACAGCTGAGTTTGACAGGTATCAAATGCCAGCGCTGCCAACTTGAAACCACGAAATGAATGACCCTTTATCTCGAAAACGGCTCTTACGATTTTGGTAAACACAAATTGAGTTTTCTATTATAGGTCTGGACTACATTTTGTTGAACAAAAAATTTCAGAAAAAAAAATGTTATTAATGGTACCTGTCATTGAGTGTTATATAATCATCACTTAAAGAACTATCTTCTCGGGCAGCACAAAACGGTCTCGGGGTTAACCCTGCCAAAACTGAACTAGTCCTGTTTACGAAGAAAAGGAAATTGGAGGACTTTACCCCTCCTAAGCTAAACGACATTCCTCTGAAACTTTCCAACGAGGCTAAACATGGAAACGTAACACAGAGGAAAGAATGAAAAAAGCACTATGCGCTCTCTACACATGCAAAAAAAACCTTCGGTACACGGTGGGGCATGCGACCGCAGGTCATCCAGTAGATGTACACGGTGGCGATAGTTCGTCCCATACTTACCTATGGTTCGATCGTGTGGTGGAAGGCTGTAGAAATAATTAGCTATCTCAAAAACCTAAATAAGGTACAGAGACTAGCCTGTTTAGGAATAACGGGGGCACAGGGTTCTACGCCACAGGCAGGGCTGGAAATTATTCTAAATCTGCCAGTCCTGGACGAGCACATAAGATGCACAGCAGTCAAAAGCGCACTTCGGCTTAAAGAAATGAGCTCTTGGAAGCACAGCACTTATGGTCATGGGTCTATCCTGCAAAGGTATGACACAGTGGCCGGGCTTAATGTGACGACTGACTACTTACCACCCAGAATAGATTTCAACAAACACTTCTCTGTTACAATACCCGAAAGGCATGGATGGGAACCCAACTCACTAATTAGTGAACTAGGTATCTCCTTCTACACCCAAGGAACAGGAGCTGGTGTGTTCCCTGAAGCTCTCAATATTAAAGAATCATTCAAACTCCCAGATGAGTGTAGTGTCTTTCAGGCTGAGATCTACACTATTGAAAAGGCGGCAGAATTGGTACGCATGAAAAAACTGAACCTGTCGGAGATCACATTCTTCGTGACAGCCAAGCTGCCATTAAAGCTTTAGCCAGTGATACTATAAGAGTAACAAAATGCCGAGACATGTTGAACAATAACCAAGTCAATCTCTGTTGGGTTCCTGGATATAGTAATATAGAAGGGAATAAAATAGCAGATGAACTGGCAAGGAAAGGGTCAGCATCAAATAAAAACAGCGTAGCCATTTAAATATAAAACCAAAAATCCCGATTGGCGTAATTAAAAGGAAAATAGACCTAGGTTAGGTTAAAGTGGCTGCTGACCGGAAAAGGACAGCACACTTAGACCAATATTTGGTCCGTTGTGATACCACAAGGATTTCAAAAATCCCCCTTACTCGTTAAACCATTTTGAGCTAATAATGAAGCGTTTGAGACAGTGAATGTCGGAATTATTTAGATCACTAGGATCGTTATAGTAGTAGTCTCCCAAGTGGAGTCTACGTCTTTGCGCTAGGGCAGGACAAGAGCATAGAAGGTGGGGAATTGACTCCTCTTCTTCTTCATCCATGCAGCTTCTGCAAAAGTCATTTGCAGGAACTCCAAGACGAGAAGCATGTCTTCCTATTAGGCAGTGCCCAGTAAGGACACCTATAATGGAGCTAATATGCAATCTACCAATAGAAATTAGTTGTTTTGAGCGTTTGGCATCAAACAATGGCCAAATCAGTTTAGTAGACCGGCAAGTTGGGGTGCTGGTCCACCTGTGGTTGGCTTTCTTTATGGTATCTTGCTTTAGCATAAGTTTACAAGTAGCTAGGGGTATACCGATGTTAGATTTGCTATCCAACAAAGGTAATGTTGTTCCGTTTTTTGCAAGTTCGTCAGCTTTACAATTTCCTGGAATGTCTCTATGCCCCGGCACCCATGTAAGGTGAATGTTAAACTGTTTTGACATCTCCACCAGAGATGATCGACAATTTTGGGCTGTTTGTGAGTTAATGGAGACAGAGTCCAGTGACTTTAAGGCAGCTTGACTGTCTGAGAAGATACGTATATCGGTTGTCGATATAACGTTTTCTTTTAGCCAAGAGAGGACTTCTTTTATTGCTAAAAGCTCTGCCTGGAACACGCTACAGTGATTGGGAAGACGAAAAGATAGACAAAGATTTAATTTTTCGGAGTATACGCCTCCACCGACCCCGTCATCGGTTTTAGATCCATCTGTATAGAAATGAATTGCTTCGTCTATCAAAAACGACTCATTTTCCCATGAAGACCTGGAAGGGATGGATACTTGAAAATTTTTATCAAATTTTGTATGAGGGGTGGTGTAATCGACGTTACTAGGTAGACTACTGAACGAGTTCAGTATAGTAGAGTGACCAATATCATTATTGATCCACTGCGAGGAGGCTTTAAGTCGAATGGCTATGTTAGCGGCCGATTGTTTGCTAAAAATATCTAGCGGTATGAGATGAAAAAGAACATCAAGTGCAGCAGAAGGAGTTGAGCGGAGAGTTCCACCCATGATTAAACAGGCTGTTCGTTGGACTTTGCTGAGCTTATCGCGGTTAGTTGCTGTTTCCAGCGCAGTACACCATACTGTCACTCCATATGTAAGTATCGGTCTAATGACTGAGATGTATAGCCAGTGTATTATATGAGTTTGTAGACCCCATTTATTACCTACGGCTTTTTTGCAAGAGAAAAGAGCTATGTTGGCTTTGTTGACTCTCTCTTGGATATTGGGCTTCCAGCTTAATTTCTTGTCCAAAATAAGACCCAGATATTTTGCTTTGTCTGAGAATTTAAGCGGTATACCTTTGATGAGGGGAGGGTCTATGTGTGGGATTTTATATTTCCTGGTAAATAGGACAAGTTCAGTTTTGTGGGGGTTGACACCGAGTCCACATTGATCTGCCCAGTTAGTAAGCTTGTTTAGAGCATTTTGTAGGAGTTCCTTCAGAGTATTAGGATGCTTACCAGATATCGCTATCGCAACATCGTCCGCATAGGCAATCACCCTGTGCCCCTCCCCTTCAAGAATCACTAGTAGTTCATTTACGACTAGGTTCCAAAGGAGAGGAGAGAGGACGCCGCCTTGCGGCGTACCCCTACTGACAGTCCTTCGAGTAGTAAAATCGCCCAGTTTTGAATTAATAATCCTGCTTATCAGCATATGATTTATCAAATTACTGATTGACTTATCCACCTTTAGAGATGACAGCGCAGATGTGATTGCGGATGCGTCGACATTGTTAAAAGCTCCTTCTATATCCAGGAAAGCAACTAAGGTGAACTCCTTATGATGAAGGGAGTGTTCGATAGTACGAACCAGCGTATGTAGAGCGGTTTCTACAGATTTCCCTTTGTTATAAGCATGTTGAGCATTGGATAGTAAGGACTTATCAATGTTTGCCCTCAAATGGATTTCAATCAGACGTTCAAATGTTTTAAGAAGGAATGATGAAAGGCTAATAGGTCTTAGATCTTTAGGATTAACATGGCTAGGTTTGCCAGCTTTGGGGATGAAAATAACATTTACTTCTCTCCATGACAAAGGAATGTGAGCCAGAGCGATACAACCATTTAAGATGTTTACCAGAATGGGTATCAGAATATCGGAATTTTCCTGTAATTCCGCTGGAATTATTCCATCTGGCCCAGGAGATTTGTATGGATTGAAGCTGTTTATTGCCCATTTTAATTTTTCCTCTGTAATCAGACCTTGTGGAGGAGTTATGCTACTGAGTATGTTGTTAGGATCAGGATCAGTGCTATTAACGTAAGGAGAGCTGTCTGGAAAATGTACATCCAGGAGCAGATTGAGCGATTCTTCGCTTGAGTTTGTCCAGGAACCGTCATTGTTTTTTAGGCAACTTGGCATTACTGGATTTTTGGAGAGGATTTTTCTTAACCTTGATGCCTCTGAGTTGCCTTCTATATTGTTACAGAAAGTTCTCCAGGACATACGTTTGGTTTTCCTCAGTTCTTTTTTATATAACTTGAGGGAGTCTTTATATGAATCCCAATCAGAAGCTTCTCTGGAGGTTTTCGCTCTATTAAAGAGTTTCCTGCATTCTTTTCTTAGTGGATCCAGCCCCGAGTACCACCAGTGTGGTTTCTTTTTACCTCTTATTTGTATAAGAGGGCAGGCAGTTTCCAGAGATTTGTTGAGGGCTGCTGTGAGGTCATTGACTTTAATATCAAGATCCTCAGTGTTGTAGGGTATGCTATATAACTCAGGCCTGATTGACCTTAATAGAGTTGCCCTATATAGAAGCCAATCTGTTTTCCGATGGTTACGGAAGGAAGGTTGGCTAGGAGGTTCGTCCATTATTTCGAATTGTATGTATCTATGATCAGAGAAAGAATGATCATTTGATACTTTCCAATTCGAGATAGTATGATAAATTTTATCTGAGACAAGAGTTATGTCAAGTACTTCCTGTCTGTTTTTAGTAACAAATGTGGGTTCATTTCCAACGTTACATATTGTTAGGTTAGTGTTCAAAATATAATCGAAAAGAGACTCACCTCTGTCGTTTATATTCGTGCTACCCCACACTGTATGATGGGCGTTAGCATCACTTCCAATAATGAGGTCAGTCTTCTGCCTATCTGCATCAGTGATAAGCCTCCTCAGAGTGTCTCCTGGGAGAGGGCCAAGGTGGTCATGGCCTAGATATGCCGACGCCAGCCAGAAAGTTCCTTTGGCTGTTTCCAGTCTTGCGACGGTTACATCTCGATCACTGAAATTAGGTAGTAAAAATACATTTAGGCTACTTTTAACTAGTATGCAAGATCTGGGTTCACCTTTATCTAATGCATGCAGCAAGTAGTAGTTTGGAGTCCTTAGTCCCCGAACGATGGATTTCACAATCCAGGGTTCTTGGATTAGGACGATGTCTTCTCCGCTGCTGGATAGACGAAGAAGCAGGGAGGCCGAGGCCTTGATAGAGTGTTGGAGATTAATCTGAAGAAATCGCAGCATCTTTGCTACAACCCTCCCGATCAACCTCCAACACGGTGACGTTGGAGTCTTCCGATTCCGAGGTTGAGCCCAGAAGAGCGTCCTCACTCAGAAGATCTTCATTGTTGTGGTCATCGATCTCCATGTCGCTGACTGTTTTTATTGTCTCCACTGTTGCCGAAGATGACCTGGATGCCTCTTCCTCTTCCAGTGATGGGAAGGTGATAGATGCACCAGGGTCTGCAGAAAAATAGATAAAATAGACCTAATAACGAAATCATAATCATTGGCACAATGGCCACTAGAATGAGTGCATTTGCACCCGATTTCTGTAGGAGCTGTCAGGATGTCGAGTAGATTGAAACCATTAAGCATCTGCTCTGCGACTGTCCGAACCTCCAAACAAATCGCCTGCGTTATTTTGGATACAGGTTTGTTGAAGAACTGGACGATCTAATGCAGGTCCCAATGGCAAATATGAGAAAATTTATAGTAAGTACAGGCTGATTCGCAAATGAACCAGTCTACATAAGACATTAGTTTAGGAGCATCTCTGCTTTTATTAAGAGGGGATCACAATCGATCAATAGGCTCCCGTGTACGCAACAGCCTCTGTGCTGTGCACGCCGCTCCTAACCTAACCTACCTGTCATAGAACCGTTGTTTTGATTTTTAACTTTCTCATTAACGATTTTGACCAACATTTCTATGCAGGAGCTCCTTTGATTTTGAAATAATGAATGTTGTATTTAAAAATTGTTTTTTTTTTTGGATTTTTGAAAAATCAATGCCTCGAAAACGAGTGAACGATTAGTTTTTGAAATTATTTCCTAAAATGTGTACTATTAAAATACTTAAAATTGACATCCCAATTATTTTTAAGAAAAATTTAAAAAAAAATTTCTTATATTAAATAATAATTTAATAATAAAACGAGTTTTTAAACTTTGTTTAAATAAATTCATACTTTTCTAAAAAATCAGACGGTAATTTTATGCATTTGCACATTATTATCTAATTAAAACCATGTTTTTATGTTTGTAAACAAATTTTGAATTCCAAAGTACTTTTGCATAAGAGCAAGTACGTTTTTTTTTCATTGAAGAAATCAAATCCATTTTCAAAAATAAATTGTATTATATTTTAATAAAAACAATGAAATAGATTTTTTAAAAAGCATGGCATCTCTCCAATCACCCTGCCTAAATAGTTTACTTTTTTCTTTTGAATTATTATTAAATCCTTGCAGTATAATGTAAAGTAAATTATGAGTGTTTATTGAAATCGTCAATAAGATCAAATCCAAACAGCTTCGACGTGTTATTATATTGTCATCTATGAAAGTAATGACAGCTGTCAAATGCCATACATGATTAAGCTCAAGCTAATAAACTTGTCAATTTCCTATTTGTTCGTTAAAATGCTTATACCCAGTACACACCTACCTTGAAATTATGCAATACGATTGCTATTTTAAGATAGACACACCCATACAATCACATATTCCAAGTTTAAGCCTAAACTTTATAAGCACCTCGTTGAATTTTTAAGTCAGAATTAAATAAAAAAACAACACACTTAGAACACATTTAAGAGTTCTATGTGGTTTGGAGCTTGCAAAACCAGTAAAAAACCACATTTACTACCTAGCTAAGTGATACCATTCTATATGTATGTTGATACCCAATCCATTGAACTAATTAAGTTTCAATACATTCCGCATTATTTATTGCATAATTTAAGCTCGTAACCGCTGTGCGCCATATCACTTGCCGCAAACGGCATCACATGTACATTAACACATTTATCAATACACATCCATATAGGTTTGAAGAACACTCTCATTGGGTATTGTCAGCCAGGTTGCCTCCGACTCTGGTGATACACCTAACCTAATCATTGTTCATTCATTGTTATTATTATCTCAAGTTTCAATTTACGTAATAATCAAGTCCGCATAGCCTCTTGAGCTGACTTTTTTTTAGCACTTACTTGCGTCACTTGGTTGTTGTATATTCTAGCCCAGATGTGTGGATAGAGTATAATGTAGATGTACCCTGCGTAGGTACTTAGTTAAGTGTAACTTGAGCCTTCAGCCATTGAAGCGAATTTGCTACTGTGTTGTTTACTAGAATGTCAAACATGTGTGGTTTTTTTTTCTTTCATTGAATTCAAAAAGCAGAAATAAAAAATTATACGTAATCAAAATTGGCATACGCATACGTTAAGTTACTCGTATCTGTCAAAATATTTATCTCTCTGCACTCTTAAGTGTTTACATTTTGTATTAACACGAGAAATTGCCATCAATTCATTTTCATTCATTTAATTTTCTGGTAATCATCAATTTTTTAACAGCAGTTTGTTGTTATACATCAGACGTTGGAGTGGCGCTTGCGACCCGCAAACGTTATGTAATGTCTACATTTTAATAAAGAAAGGTGGTCGACCGAATTGCTGACCGGCCCACTATTGCATTTATAGTTCGGGGGGTTGTGTTGCAAATCAAAAGCCAAGTAGAAAAAACTATGACAGGAAAGAATAATTGTAAAGGTTAGACTCGGGATGCTTTCAGAGAACTAAGATTTTGTTGTTTGATTAAATATATTGCTCATTTATCTCAGTTTTTATAAAGTTGTATACTTAGAGGCATTTGATAGATTTAATTTGAGTTCGATTTTCTGATAAATGTAAATGAAATTGCATTCGAAAAATTGATGTTCCTGCCGGTTGTTCAATTGATCTACTACGACAGGGTTCATTTAATGTTCTAAGTTGATGTTTTTTTTTCCAATAGCTATTAAATGTAATACAATTTTGTAATATTTTTAAAAGCCGAGCTTTTTTAATCAAATTTTGCATAACAATTTCACAGACTTCTGTTGTAATTTAGTTACCAATGTTCGAGGTTGTCTATGTACCGCAATCAAGAAGAAATCGGCTTACTTGTCGCCCAGTCTTTACTTTATCTCCCAGCGTATGAAAAATTTTCGAAATTAAAAATTTTTAAGCTGAATGGTTGACTTCCTTGGCACATTATTAACACCAAAAGTAACGTGATATTCTCCACGTATTTACAATTGAAGAATAATTTAAATACAAATAATTTCAACACTTCTGGAGAATAGGGTGGATGAGGGAGCAATTCATAGCCCAATTCATGGATTTTTGCCATGGCAACTGCACATGTGTGCACCCTTGCATTGTCTTGGTGGAAAATAACTTTTTTCTTGGCCAAATGAGGTCGGTTTTTTTCAAATCGTCATTGAATCGGTCCAATAAGTTGGCATAATATTCCCCATTGATTGTTCTTCCCTTTTGAAGGTAGTCAATGTGGATTATCCCGCGTGCATCCCAAAAAACAGTCGCCATAACTTTATTGGCTGACAAACCCAACTTGGCCTTCTTTGGCGCCGATTCACCCTTAGAAACCCTCTGTTTTGACTGTTTCTTGCTCTCTGGTGTGTTGTGATGGATCCATGTTTCGTCCACGGTTACAAAACGGCGGAAAAACTCCTCTATATTGCGATTAAACAACGCCAAACCTTCCTGTGAAGTTGTTACACGATTGCGTTTGTGGTCGACTGTGAGCAAACGCGGCAACCATCTTGCGGAAAGCTTTCTCATGCCCAAGTGATCACTCAAAATTGAAACCACTGAGCCATGCGAGATCCCTACGGCTTCCACAATCTCTCGCACTTTCAATCTTCGGTCGGCCAACACCATATCGTGAATTTTTTCGATTGTTTCGGGTGTAGAGACCTCAACTGGGCGTCCAGGACGTTCGGCATCTTCAGTGCTTGTACGGCCACAACGAAATTCAGTAAACCACTTTTTTACCATTGAAATCGATGGTGCAGAGTCCCCATAGTATTTATCAAGCTTAGCCTTGGTCTCGGTAATGGTTTTTTTTCGCAAGAAATAATGCTTAATAAGCACACGAAATTCACTTTTTTCCATTTTCTCCTCAAATTAGTGAGTAGTCTGATAAAAATAGCTGTCAAACACAAACTAACTGACGCAGCAAGTTTAAATTTTGACAGGAGTCAACTGACAGATGCCTGTTGACAGGAGCAGTGTTGCTGTTTCAGTAAAGAAATCGGAAATTCAAAAAGTCACGGACTTATTGACCCGCCCTCGTAATCGACAAAAATACAGGCAGTGTATAATTATTGTGTGAAACAACTTAATCAATCACAAAATAGCCAGAAGCTATGGAAGAACTTCCAAGAAATTGGTATTGGAAACATGTTGACTTTAATGTAGACTCTATTGATCTAAAAGAAGCTTTCATATCGCCAAAAATTTAGTCGAACAATATCAGTTAGGTTCGTCTCATTGGTTTCTGTTCAATTTCTCTTCCGAGGAAGTGAAACCCATTGGCTTTATTTTTTGCGAGAAGTCAAGTAGTAGTTTCAGGAAATTAGATATTTGAATTACTGTCAATAAGTTACTCCAAACCACAAAGATCTCTTTTGGGACCCCTTCTTTTTTCTGCTTATCTAAACGATAAATAACATTCTGTAAAATATTATGAGACACAAATGTGCTCGATGAGAACCAGGACCTAGTGACTTGTCAACTTTAATAAAACAGCCTTAATAAA
Organism: Philhelius festivus; assembly: GCA_963931855.1. Classification (NCBI taxonomy): domain Eukaryota; kingdom Metazoa; phylum Arthropoda; class Insecta; order Diptera; family Syrphidae; genus Philhelius; species Philhelius festivus. Next base: position 71,137,550 of record OZ007554.1, on the reverse strand, counting down.
TTTTTAGCATAGATTATTGTGAAGGTTGTTTTAATCTCTTAATCTCTTCGTCGTATAATACAAGTCGTATTGGATGGTTTCAAGTCTGAAATTCATAAAATAAATGCTAGTTTACCTCAGGGCTCCGTGTTGTGTCCGACTCTCTTCCTCATATTTATCAACGATATCCTGTCTGAAAGTTCTAATCCATTAAACGACAGTACTCTCAGATTCTCATATTCATGAACGGCAGTGTATGATAAGTTTATTTAATTCAGATCTCGACAGCATTGTCCATGGGGGAATAAAAAAACAGGCAGAACTTAATGCTTCAAAGACTCAATGCTGTCTTCTGTCGTTAAAGCGAAATCCTCGTCTTACATCACTATTAATGAGTGTTCTTGGAAATGTGCATTACAGAACACCTTGTGTGAAATGGTCATCGGACTTCGCCAAAAATGCTACTAGATGTGTTTCTGATCTTGATGTAATCTATAAAACCTTTATTCGTCCTCACAATTCAACCGTAATGCTTGCGCTTTTGGGAATGCTCCATAATTTACCCTTGAACCCAACATCGGACTTATTGTGAAGAACTGATATTCTTTTTCCAGCCTCACTACCCGAATGTGCAATGGTCTATCAAATTGTATCTATCGTTCCCATTGTAATATCAGAAATGTAAAATTAATGTCCATCGGTATCTCCTTTAAAAACCTTCCCTGTTTTCCTAACGCACGTCCTTTCATAATCATTTTAAGGGTAGTATAATAACCCCTTGAGTGCGCAATTATTATAAATAAATTAGTATATAAAGAAATGCAATCTTCCAATGATCTAATAAATATGATTTTTTTCTTAACCCCACGAATACAAATTTTATTCTCATTTCCAAAAAGATCCTTTATGTGTCCTATATTCCCTTCGGTTGAGTTATATTCAAGGAATTTGTAAAATTTGTATGGCTCTGAATTTAACCCAAATAAGTAAAACTTTGTGCCACTTTGTACTAGAGATTTTGTGACTTACCACCTTTAGATTCAGTGCGTGCACAGTTCTAATACGAACTTTAATGTTATGTGGCTTAAAAATTACTGTTAGTAAGCACATTTTCTATGCTTGTTTAATCTTTTGAGTTTGAATCTTGATAAAAATTTGACCTCTAATGAATTTAATGCCCTATATATGATTGTAACCGATTTTTCCTGCACTTAAATCGTTTTCACGAGGGATTGCCATAATGCCTAAGAAAGGTTTGTAGTTTGTGAATGAACAAACCCGAAAGCCTGACATCGAAGGTCGTTCCGCCGTCAATGATCTGCTAATTACCTTTCGCTTCCACTGTATCATATCAGACAATTTCCAAAGAGAACCAAATGTTAATATGAGAAATCCTTTTGGGAAGCTTAAACAATTTCTTTCGGAATTCTAACTTGACACTTATCTTGCTCGGAATGAAAACTTTTCTCCCTAAAAGGAAGTATAAACTTTTAGTTTAAAAAAAAATTAGAAACTCTTGTACATCATTCGTTCCAACAATTGCTTACTATAACAATCCTGGCGCCAGCTCGCAAGAACTGAAAATTCAACTTTCCCCACACATTGTTATGGCCCGTCATATATTTGAGACCGTACAAATCTGTTCAATTTTCTTTTGGGCGGTCACACAGTCGAAAGAGTCCTAAATGATTTTGAAATAGGCAAATAGACTGTTCTAGATTGTATATCTCCCTTATTTCTTCCACTCAGGTAAAACCATTCTGTTAGCTGGAAAACGGCATTTGTCCAGACGGTCCCTCAAAAATGTGTTCCTCTAATTACCAACTAATTACATTTACGTCCCTTCTTTCCACGATCATGGAAACGCTGATCAACAATCAGCTAAACAAATATCTTGAAAAGAACGAAAGTTCTTTACGGCTCGAAAGTACGGCTTTCGAAGTAATAGGTGTCCTAATAACGTACCTTACAGAATAGTCGAACCATTTCTTACATCATTTTGAAGAAACATAAGTACACAATTGCCAAGGATCCGTTTTTTCTCATAAACTCTTCCTTATCTTCATAAATGAAAGAGATTTGAATCCTTAAATCCACTTCATTGTCTCGCTGACCTAGGCTCAGCACCGCAATACTCGAATGTAGAATATTTTGCATTTCAACCAAGCTTTCAAAATCAATGTACACTGACATTTTCTATTAAGTCCTCTTCACTAAACATTATCGCTCACACAGTCTTACATCATTACATTACAAGAGTAGTTATATTCCCATAGTTATATTCATATTTTTTTTTAAATTATTAAAGTGTGAACTTTATGCTGAATTCTACGCAATTAGTGGAGAGAAGTTTGAGCTGTACCTGCACGAAGATGTGAGATAAACTGGAGTTTTGGACGTATAAACACCTTAAAAATTGTAGCCAGATCAGAAGGAGGGCAAGTTTCTTATACCGCTATAGAAATCCTTTTACATTTAGCAACATTTTTGGCGGTCATTCCAACGAAGATCGAGAACTGACTTTTTGGCTTCTTCGATGTAATTCCATTCAAGGAGAATAGCATAAAGGAAACATTCGGCTTTAACGACAATAGACAGTATTGAGTTTTCGAAGCATTAAACTCCACAACAAATTCTAAAAAAAAAAAAAAAAACGTAAGATCGCAACATAACCTTCCGAATTACGATTATATCGCTAAACACAGTCAATTAAATTGAAAACAAGAAAAAGAAAATTTCATTTAGCACAAGATGTTGATTAATTAATTTCCTCGTCACAAAATCGTTTATAAACACCACGCAAATTTTTTGTCTCTTTTATTAAAAAAAAATGTTTTTTTTTTTCTTGTTTAATAAAAACGTGTTTTCGCCACATCAATAATTTCGAATTGTTGATTGCCTTAAATGATAATAAATTAATTGTTTGTATCTATGTATCTTGCTTTGGCAGGAGAAATTTTGGAATTATATTAAAATGTATTTTTCATCAGTTTTCATTCAGTAAATCATTTTCCCCAAAATTAATAAGTATTATGATGTCAAAAATAAAACATAAAAATATTCCACATACGCCACAGTGTACATTTTATTGTGAATGGAAATAGTTTGAATATTTTATATCAAAGGTCAATTACTGTAGTAAGAATTTTGAAAATCGATAGTAATCAAGGCCTTCCCTTATTATTATTATTTAACTTCTTAAAAGAATATTCGAATTAGTCATTTTGAGGGAAAAAAATAATGGATAGAGTTGTATGAATCGAGATTGTGAAAGGGCAAGTTACGTAATTGCTGCCGTGACCAGTAGATTTGAGTCCTAAACGCATATATGGGTATGCGATTAAAGTCACTAAAAGCCTCAATTTTTAAAGTAAAAAATCTATTGTAAGAACATGCGAGCAGTTAATTACTTTTGGTTAATGCAAAATCCTATTTGTTAAATCCAAAGACCTATTTCATAAAACTACAACACTTATAATTATTTGTGAATTTCACTTGTAGTTTGTAAATTATTAGCTCTGTTCTGTATTCAAGACTTGTATCTATAAGTAAATTTAAAAGTAAAGCCAATTTTTCTGTTTCAAAAAAGTAACTGGGCAAAAAATTTAGCAGTGACGAAGTTGTAATTACTTTTGTAAGGTGGCGCTACAGTCAAGGGTGTATCAGGCCCTCAACTAACAAGCTTCTTCAGCTAGGTCAGTCCTTTGCTAGCTGTCTCCAGTTGCGCAAGTCAATTTGCTTGAGGTCATCTTCCACTTGTGTGCACCATCTGAGTCGCGGTCTTCCTCGGGGTTGGATTTAAAGACATTTCGCGCCGAAGCATTTCGGTCCATTCTTTCTTCATGAATTTTCTCCTGGAAACATCCTAAAGCGTTCTCATCCACTTTTGACAAGGCACCATACAAAAAGGCCGAAATGATTAGAGTTTTATAAAGGACACTTTAGTTGCTAACATTCTACGTACAGATCCGAAGTTCGTTGTCTTTATTTCTTTTGCATGTTTCAACAACATCGAAACCTAATTATTTTATGTGTCCGGGAAGTTACCATGACAGCACAACCCCCGACCTGCATGATCAATGGTGTTCTCGCAAAAGGCAAAGTGACCAACAAACACTTCGTAAGTGTTCGAAAAATGTTATTCAATTTCCGAATGTTTTTAGATGCAATGATGAAACTTAAATAAAAATAGATTCTTCAAGGAAGTATGAAGACCGCTTCGCTGATTGACATTGGAACCACCCCATGTTCGTTTTTGCAATTTAACTATATCAGTATGTAAAAGGTGGTAAAGGTAAAGTTGACGAAGCTGGGATTTTGCGAAACAGTGTGCTATGCTTACGCTGACCATCCGTCCCGTATTTCCCGGGACAGTCCCGTATTTTACTCGTTTGTCCTGGCTAAATTTTAAGGAAACCCGGGACGTACAACTGTCCCGTATTTGATTTTTTGTCACGGGTTTGTCCCGTGTTTTCATATATTTCTATTATTCGAATAACGTTCAAAACTTTAAACAGTCTTGTTTATTTTAGCTGAGCTGAGCTGTTAGATGCTTTTCAAAATGTGTATTCACGCAAATTTGAAATATATAAATCATCATTTTTTAAATATAAGCTTATGTACTTCTACCGAATTAAAGAAAAAATTTGAGCATAAACTGGTTCAAAAAATGGAATTTGATTCTCTTAATTATTTACAATAAATTTACAAATTTGTAAAATAACTCCAAAGAAAAAATGTGAATTCAACGATGATCTTCAGAAGAAATTTTTTTTCATACAAAGAAAAAAAAATGGAAAAAGCCAATATAGGTAGTAACCTGTTCAAAAATCGCTTATACTATTTCAATACACAGTGGTGATATTGAACAGCACTTAAAAGCAAAACAAAAACACACAAAGAATCCGACATTGCTGCCGCTTCAAGCGAAAGTTTACAATGATTTTTTAGTTCATCAAATTTTCAAGGACCTGTAAAGAAGAATTCAATTAATGAAGGCAACTGGGCTTACCACACAATATAACATAACCACTCATTCAGGTTTAATTATTGCACATCGAAACTTATAAAAGTTGTTTTGATCAATTGTATTTCTTTACACTCAAAAAATGTGATCTTTTGTGCAATGTTGTTGCACCTAATTCCATCGAAGAAATTAAAACTTCTCTATGCAAAGTAAGTTTTGTAACAGTTTTTTTTCTGATTGTTCCAATCATGGCTGTAAAAAACTGTGTCCGCTCTTAATTCGTTATTTTACACCACAACAAGGTATCGTTGTAAAGATTTTAGATTTTAGATTTTGAAAATCTTCCAGGGGAACCATCTGGCATCATTTAAAAAAATATGGCAACATAAACTGTAGTTTTGGCGGGCCAGCAAGAAAAAACTTCAATCCGTAACCGGTATCGATCTCATTGGAGTTAATTGTGCTGCTCACGTTTTAAATAACTGTAAAAAAAACTGGACTTGAATGTTCTCTAATAGTGATATAAAAGTTGTCATCATCAAAATCCACACTGTTCGCGTAGAAAAATTTAAAAAAATTTTCGAAAAAAAGACTGAATACCTTACTCTCAAGTCTCAATAGCTAGGCTAGTAATAATAATAACTAATAATAATAAAACCTTATAATCCCTTAAAAGAATTTGCATTTTACAATTTGCAAGAAATTTGCATTTCTAAAGTTGAAGAAGAAAAATATTAAATTAATGAAGGAAAAAGTCGAACAAAAATTAATTACTCAAAACGAATGTAAAGCAAATATTCAACAATTTTACATAACGTGTTAAGAATACTTAAACCAGGGGCCTGTTTCACAGATCATACATCACATACATTACATACATCATTACAATAAATTGATTTATCATACATTACATCAAATTACAGAATCTCATTGGAAATATTCCAGTCGATTACAATGTTATATGACAGTGGTCATACAACAATTCTGTGAAACAGAAATGATACATCAAACCTGTCAAAATCGTACATTGTATGTAATGTATGATTTGTGAAATAGGCCCCTGGCCAGATAAAGAATCTTGGTTATCTTTTGTCAACCAAAAGCTGATAGGGATACAACTATCAATGATTAAAACTTGTTCGACGAATTTGTTTGTCTAAAATCATTCCGTAAACAAAATATAAACTTCAAAAATCTTTTATTTATTGAAGAGTTCGACTTGTGTCTTCCAGATTCAAATGGTCCAACCGAAAGAGCCTTTTCCATAATGAACAATATTTGAACAAATGAAAAAACGCAACTGAATGTTGGAACTTCCATAGCCATGTTAATGGTAAAATAAAAATTATAATTTAATCTGCCAGGAATTTAAAAAACATTTTAAAGAAAATGGAAATATCATCTAAAAAATTTGTTAGGCAAAATAACAAACAATAATCTCTTGGACAATGTGTGATTAATGTTTATTTTTCAAAGTCTTGTTAAAGAAAGACTGAATATTTAAAAAAAAATGAAGTTCTAAGCATTTTGTGCTGCGATTTAGTATTCTTTAGTTTTTGAGATTTTTGTTGATTTCTTAAGAAATAAAAGTAAAAAAATGTATGTCCCGGGTTTTGCTTTGAGAAATATGGTCACCGTAGCTATGCTCTAAGATGAGTTCTGGTTTTCATGAAAAAGTGATCGGATGCCATTTGAAATCGTCTAGATCAAGTTGAAGAAGATTAGAATCTTGTGTGGAAGAAATTGTCTTTAAAAACTTGATATCGTCGGCCTAGAGTGAGATATGGAAATATTTGATGACCATTTCAATATCATTTATAAAAAAAGAGAGGTCCTAAGTGGCTGCCTTGTAGGATCCCGTAGGTCGCTAATTATTTATCAGAGAAGGTAGATCTTATTCCAACTTTATAATAAGGGTTTTTTAGGTAAGATGAAATCCATATTAAGAAGATAGGTTCAAGCTCAAGGGTGGACAGTTTGAATAGAATCAGCTTATGTGAAATTTTGTCAATAGCTTTACTGAAATCGGTTTAAAAAACGTCGACTTCATTTCTGTTCTCTAACGCTAAGAGACTAAAATATACGAATTCAACAAGCTTAGTAGTTGTAGACCTACCTTTGGCAAAGCCGTGTTGCCTAGGAGAAATACGTTATTTATCGAATCGAATATTGAGCGATACTCTCAATAAGTCGTCGACTAGTCTACAAGAAGTATAAAAATAAAATGCACGACTGGGTCGCACGAATTTGCTCCTATGTAATAGACTACGAATTTTAAAAACGAAAGTTATTAAAGAAAACTGTTCATGAGGATAAAATGAATTTTTTAAATTCTTTTAGTAGTAAGAGATAAAAACAGAATCCTTAAAAACCTTAAAAAAATAAGCTTTTATGTACAAAATTTTTAAAATATTTTTAAGAAAAAATTTTGGTACGCCAACTTTAAGTTTTTATTATTCTACGAATGCGAGTTAAATTTCCAAGAAAAATATTAAGCCGTTCTTGAGGTATCGAATTTTCCAAAAAAAAAAAAGTCATTAAAATCCGTTATGCCTATATAATGAGAAATTCAAAATTCGAAAAAATCGTTCTATGGTAGGTACAGTCAGTAATATCTAGATTTCAAAAGTTTTCTTATTAAATTATAGATCGTAAAAATTAATCAAAAGAAAAAAATTTTAGCAAAATTCTCGGAACCGTTTTAGAGAAAAATACGATTTTCGAAAACCATTTTTTAACATTTGTATGGAAGGTACTACCGTTATATTTAGATAAAACAAATGTTTTTCTCAAATCTTGTAGATTATGTTAGGAAACTTTTATTTGTGAAGTTTTTAAAAAATTGAGTATGGTGTCTTGGAAATATAGAGTTTCCAAAAAAAAAAGGTATTTATTTTTTAAATCCAAAAAATAAAAAAATTGAAAATTTGAATATGTAAAAATAATAATGTAACTTTGGAGGAGGGAGCTTTAGCATAAAAAAAAATGGTTTAAATCGGCTGTACCGTTATCGAGAAAATCAAAAACAAAAAAAAATGGACCCAGGAGGGCTACCAAAAATAACAATTTTTTGGAAATTTTTTTTCAACCATTACCTAGTTTTAACTAAATGAAATTTTTATAAATTTTTTTTAAATTCTGTGGGACAGTTTTTGAGAAAAAAAATATATATAAAATTTCAAAAAAAAAACCGTATGGTAGGTACCGTTATTTTTGGTCTTAAAAAAAAAAGAAAAAAACGTGTGGGGGAAAAAAATCAAAACCCATATCTACCAATTTTGAAGAAAATCGGCCGAGCCGTTTAGGCTGTAGTTGAGCCGACAGACAGACAGAATTGCGAGACCCACTTTTTTGGTCTTCGCTATCATCGTAATGTCAACTTCGATCAAAACCTCGAGGTCGATTTTTTTTCCGAATGCATAACTTGCCTTATAGTACCTATAAGTCGCAAGTAAAAAAGAACTGAAAAATCAATGTTATTTGTCTGGAAAACGGCGGCTTCAAGAATTTTGATATATTTTTTTGGCATTCTTTTTTCTTAGCTCAACAATAATCTTTTAGGAGTCTTAAAATTGAGCTTGATGCTATTGTCTTGATTTGACACCTAGCCTTTCGGCTTGTGTCGAAATTCGACAGAAAATGAAATCTAAGAAACCCATGTAGCTTAAAAAATCTGAATTATTTAAAATTTAAAATAAGTTTTTTGTTTAATTTAATTTTTTGAAATGTGCACAGTGTTCGACAGTGCAAAAACAAAAATGACCCACAGTGTGTAAATGTGTGTCTCAAGTATATTCTGCACATCTCCGCAACTATGGCTTTCCAACCATATACAATTTATCGAAATCGGTTAAATATGTACTTTTGGAGAAAATGGTACCACAAAATTTATTTAAGGCTATTTATATACGAGTATAGATCTATAGAATTTTTATTTTAAATTCTAAGCCTCTTGAACAAGAGGAAGTTAGAGCGACACAATCTTGGATTTTATTTTTAAATTCAAGAAAATATATGTTTTACTTTTGTATTTTGGGTATGCAAATAAAAATAAAAAATTTCTTTTTGTGTGGTCGCACCGCGGCACTCGTTACTACTGAATAACTATTTTTTTTGTAACTGTAAGAAAAAAATCAAGATAAATATAAAAATGTTTAAAAATGTACCTTCATATAAGTCTAAAATAAATACAACAAACAACAAAAAAAAAAAAAAAAAAAAAACAAAAAAAAAAAACAAAACAAAAACAAACTCATTTTAATTAACTACACGTAAAGTAGAGTAACAAAGTTATATTTGATTCCCAATGTCATGAGTGATAAATTTGATGGGTGGCCTTATACACTGAACTAGACACTATTTTTACTTGCCTACTTGATCTTGACATTAAAATTTTAATGAGACCCAAAATCAGCTGTAAGGTTATAAGGGTGTATAAAACCATGTTAAAACTAAAATTACTTGGTGGAACCAAAATACGTTATTTCAAAGTTAACCAGTAGGTCAGTCTATAACGACCATTTGATGTGGGGCTACTGCTCAAAAATAATTCTGACTTCTTTGCAATTTAATATTCCATGCCAGTTTTTCAGTGCGAATAAATTAAGATTAGTTAGGAGGTTAAACCCGAGTATATTCCTGAATCATGTTTTTCAGTCATTTTAGAGTCAACTAAAAAAGAGATATTCTTGACAGGTGCGTGTCAAAAAGCAAAATTTGACACTGGATTTTACGATTTTCATACAACTGCCACCTCAATTTTGAAGATTAAATGGTGATTCTAATCGTGTCACCTTCGATTTAATTAGAATTTTCACGCCTACAAGTTTAAGTTAATCGTTCACTTAAAAATTGGTTCTGAGTTAACCCAGGTTTAATTTAACTCTGACTCAACTCAAAATGACTGTAAAAGTGACTCTAAGTGACAGTTTTTCAGTGCCGAGTAGAATTCTGCAAAGTTTCAGTTGTCAAAAACCTATTGAAAGCAAAGTACAATTCTACTCGTACCTAAATTTTAAATTTTTTAGATTTAACCCAAACCGATTTAAACTACTAGGAAACCAATTTAAACTCTTAACAAATTAAATTTATTTCATAATAAATAAAATCTATTTCTGTTTGGGTTAAATTTATTTCTATTTGGGTTAAAGCTATTTTCGTTACGTTAACTATATTTCGTCGTCGTTCTATGAAAACTCCCTAAGTCCATTTTTTGTGTTTTGAGATATTTGCATTTAAACTTGGAAATTAATATAAAAAAATCCAAAAATTATCAGAATAGCAAGATCTCAGGCTTCAATTGTAGAATGGGCTTGGCGTAGCCATTGTTCAATAAAATTTTTTGCAAATGGTTTATCCGAAATGAATTAAATAAGAATTGAATCACATTTTTTTTTTAAATGGACTTAGGGAGTTTTCATAGAACGACGACGATTTGCTCTTTGGATAAATAAATTTTCGGTTTGAACTATTGAACGATTTGAACCATCCAGTTGACGGCTTTGTTACAATATAAGAAACAAAAAATTAATTATGCAAAAAAAAAAAAAAGATGAAAATAAGAAAAATGTATTCACATATTTATTTAAAATAATTCAATTTAAGAAATGTGCCTTAAGTTCTTTTTGAAATCTCCTCATACCTGCAATGTCTCTCATATGTCGTGACACAGAGTTTCTGAGGCGGATATTGTAAACGAAGAACTGACGTTCAGATGTCAAACAATAAGACAGTGTTTAAAGTATCGGCGCTGTTCTAGTGGAAGCACAGAACGTAATTCTATTGAGAAAGATAGGAGGTTGTTGGGTTTGAGGAGCATGGTTAGCGATCGAAATGTATGCAAGTTATTAAATGTTAAAATGCACACTATCTTTGAAAAATGAGATATTCTAACGAACCTACAAAGGCCGAATATGTAACTGATTGCGTTATTAAAGGCAACAATAAGTTTGTTTCACAGGATGCATCACACTTCCCATAAACTTCGTATCAATAGGTCAATATTGGAATAATAATTTAACCAGAGAGTACTGAGATGCCCCTAAGAAGCGAAGTACGCCATAAACTCGTCCTACGGCTAAACTAATGTGGTTACTCCTAGTCAATGTATTATTGAAAGTCATTCCAAGATTCTTTGCAGGAGAGAAATACTCGATGCGTCCATTATAAAGGACAACTGGCGGAAAGTAACAGGTTTTTTTGTAATAACAAAATACTTACCCCTAGTTTCACAGTGAAAGTTTAAATCCCACTTTTAGTTAAAACTTCTGTTCAACAATAAATTTGCTTTCACAGTGTCATTTAAACCTTGAGCAGAGTTCATTCTGTAGTTTAAGTTTAACGACACTGTTCTGCGTTTAAAATTCAGTTCAAATACCACTACATACAACTTGAAAATAGAATTTATATTCATTTAATATTTTTCCTGTCATAGGCCACAACTGAAATAAAGATTATTTCCTTGATTGTTTGTTCTTTGATTCCGATAGAAAGAGAACACAATTTGTTTAAACTGCGTTCAATTGAACTGAAGGTCAGATTAGACTCTGAAACCGGACGAGTTGAACTTCAAATTTAAACTCCAGTTCAAGTTCAGCTGAACTTAAGTTTAAACTTTCACTTTGAAACTGGGTGTTAAATTTGTTCAAGTTGAGTAAAATAAAATTTTTCTAAGACCAGTTAGTGATGTTCTCAAGATCAGAATTAATTCGGCTTACACAATCTTCAATAAGTCCTAGAGAGCAACATCTGGATAAAGCTGAATAGAGAAATTGGTAATAACAGATTGCAGTTCGTTGGTATATAGGGAAATCAGGATGGGCCCAAAGATAGAACCTTGAGTTACACCGGAAAGTCCAGCAATAAAATTTGACAAAACATTATTTATGAAAACACCTTGTTAACGACCGATAAGATAGGAAAATAGAAGTTTGGTAGCAGTAAGTGAAAAATTAAATTTATTTAATAGTTTGCAGCAGAGAACAGATTGATCGTCGGTTTCAAAATCAAGCAGTAAGAAAAAGGTTATTTGGTCTTTATCAATTTTGGTCTTTATCAATATTTTGTGTGATTTGATCAACAACCGTCAGAAAAGTGGTAGTGAAGCTATCATTTTGTCGAAACCCAGATTACGCAGGGATGAGCATGCTCAAAGTATTTAAAAAATAACGAATTTATACCTGCATATTTTTTACAAATAAGTATCATAAGCATAATGCATAGTTTGAGTTGATTTGCGTTTGGGTTAAATCTATATGTGATTTAACCTATTACAGCCATATTTATAAACTCATTATAGTGAGTACATAAGGCTATGCAGCCCTTATAATGCCTCTAAAACGCGTTTGGAGGTTGAATAGTGCCTACATAAGGACATTTTAGTATTGAACTGTCACATTCACTTTGCCATCACATTGAATTATAAAGAATATCAACAAAAAAAATGCCTTTGACTTAATATTGAAACTAAAACTTTGTGTTATTTGTATTTATTGAAACAAAAATGTTATACTAATATATTAAAAACAATTTGAATTGAAAATTGTTTAGAATTAAATAAATAAATATACTTGTTGGTGATGTCTCTCCACGCATCCTTCTTCATCCGGTGTGTTAGTGTTGTAATTATTATCTTGCATTATTGAATTGTATCCTCAAGAACTTGTCTGAGGAGTATTCCAGCTATAATGAAACGAATAACAATTTGATTTCCAGTATTGTGCTAGAGATAATAACATACTTTATCTGATGAATCAAAGTTAATTGTTGGAATTCTCTTAGCTTTTGGTAGTTTCCTTTTTGTTTATTAAATTCGATAGACAGACAAGATGTTTTTTTTTTTTTATTAGCTAATATTTTAAATCGATTTTATGTTGGGTTAAATTAATTTGTGTTTGGGTTAAATCTATTTGCGGTTGGAATTTATTTGCATTTAGGTTAAATTCGTTTAATATTTGGTTAAATAAATTTGCGAACGGTATGTTACTAATAGACTATAATTTTTCTAGATTTTAAGATCTTAATTTTATAGAACTTAAGTTATAAGCTTCAAACCATGAGTTAGACTCTGCATTCTATTGTTCCTCAAAGTCTAAAACCTACGATAACAATTTTGGGTATTCCCCCTCTCAGCTATCCCCCCCCCCCCCTATAGACACCATTTGTTTTTCAAATCAGTTTATTTCTATTCCTCTTGGTCGTAGATAAAAAGTGTGAAGGTAAAAAATAGGCAGCTTAGAATTTTTAACATTTGTTGTCATAAGTTCAAATCTCTGCTTTTAAGGATTATTCACATGGGAGCGACCAAAGACCGACGAATGAACAAACATTCGTCGATTTTGAGTTTTCGCTCACATAGAATTTTTTTATTCATCGCGATTGGCAAACAAAAGCAAGAATGATTTTGAGGTTTGGATGGTATGTGGAACGCGAATAAATTTTAACAGTTCGTAGCAATCAGATTTGGGTTTGTGTCGATCAATTTATAGGTTTGTTCGTTGAGCTCTGAAGTCACCCTGGGGTCGCCCTAAATCGTTTTTTAAAAAAAACCTGAAGTCACCCTGGTGAGCAAATTCTGTGTTTTTTGAGACCTGGGGTCGCCCTGAACTCGCCATGAAGTAGATCTAGGTATTTTGCTGGGGCGAGTTCAGGTAACGATCAAACTGTCAAAAGTCATATGAGATTTCATATGTACATATTTCTTTTGTTGTCGTTCGGCGATTCGCATTCGCATATTGCATGTTATGCTTGTATTTGCAATTAAATGTTTGTTGTACTATCGGATGAAATATTCAGCAACAACGCGAAACTGTTTTCGTTCATTTTTAAAACTAATTTATAAAAAATTTAAAGTTTTATCAGATCACAAAAAAATATTTTGTCTTGCTTTTAGTTGTCAACAAAATAGTTGAAAGCCCTTGGGTGTTTTTTGAAAACAGAAAGCCCCAGTTTTTGTTGACAACTCTGAGGGTTGTCAAGAAAACCTGGGTCAACCCTGGGTAAAGTTCAACGAACAAACCTTATATTTCCCTTATTTTAGCATTTAAAACTCAAATTTTAGTATCTTAACATTAATTTTAATTTGTTTTCTATTATTTTGTTTAGTTTTTGTGAAGAATTTAGGATTATAAATGTTCTAAATCTTATTTTTTTCTTTTTATCGCTCGTTCGTCGCTCTTTTTTTGAATAGCCCTTTAGTGCCTAAAAATATGAATGTGAAAAATATCGAAAATTTACTCAGAAAAAAAAAACATGAAGAAACTGACGCTTGGTAAACTCTTGGGCTCCTTATCTATTTTTGGTATTTACCACAAAGAATAGTTCTTTGAAAAATAAATATTAAAAATCGCAAGCTGAATATTTCTTACCCAAAACACCTTTTCTCTGCGACCAATAGGAACTGAAAGAAAGTGGTCGAAATGGCGACGCAATGTTAGGGAGAATAAGTCAAATTTTGTTTGCATGCTTCTAATTTTGAGGAGCAATAAAATGCTAAGTCATATCCGTTACAAATCATTATGGTGTCAAAAGCTATTTTGACAGTACTAATTAAGCTGCTATTTCCACCCGAAAGTAACGACCTGCGACATTTTTGTACATTTTAGCAACTTAAGCTTCCATTATGAATCATTTTCCCAGATTGTTTAAATATCATCTTTAACAATCAACAGATTTCATATCTCTTAAAACTACTACAACAACCTTAACCTAAAACTTAACATAAACATTATTATAAGGGGCGGAATCGGTTCGTTTCAGTATTCGCTTATCAGAGTCATGAATCGCCGTAAATTTATTTTATACAAAAAAAAATCATGTCATATTTTTATCGTCAAGTTGAAATTGTTTAATTGCCTTTAGCTGCATGATTAACGAGCGACGTGTATTCTATTTATTCAAAATATGTTTCCTAGAAAAAAATGAAATGCAATTCGCAAAACAATTATCTGCAAACGAGTGAAGATAGTAGTTTATTTAAATAATAAATTATTATTATTTGCATTTTTATTGAATTCGAAATAAGAGTTGTATTTTTTTTGTTCCGTAGAAATTCACAGTGCCAACTTAATGCTTATACAAATGATATACGTTGTCAAATATTTGTGGTGTGAGGTGAAAAAAGGACAGAATTTCACTTTGTTCCTGTTGTTCTTTTGGATATTATGGTTTTCGCAGATTTTGAGTATATCAACAATGTTTATGGGGTAAGAATTTTGTAAGTCCTACTATAATTAATTAATTAAATAAGATCTTTAGGTATGGTATGCATTGTATATCAAAACACAAATATTGACAATTTAAATGAACCCATTAAATCTTTAAATAATCCTATACCCTCATTATTGACAATAAGAAATAAAAATGTAATGTAAACGAATACGTTTACTTGAACCCATTATGATCTTTCTGTATAAATTATTATTTTTTTTTTTTAATAAGAATTTGTTTTCGAATAAATTAAACTTTATGTGAAGCTCCAATTTGCGAGTAATCTTCTTAAAATATGTATATTTTAAAGTGTTTTGTTTTTACACATTCTATTTAGCTTTGACATTGAACTCGTAAAATTTGAATTTAATTAACTGCGTTCTTCGAAATTCATACCCATATGAGAATTTTAAATGGATTTTTTGTGTATGACTGGAATTTTTGTGTGGGGTTTCCAATGCAAATTTTAAGATTTTTTTTAGTCTTTCCCCTTATTCCATTTTGGCATACAATTTAGAAAATAAGTCACATTCTATTAGAGCACAAATTCGTAGCCTAATAATATTATTAGTGTGACCTTATTTTATTTTGCTCAAAAAATTCTTCAAAGTGTCTGATTCTCAGTCCCCTGAAGTGTCCCCAGTGAGTTTTCGCAAAGAAAAATTATTACTGTTCCCTTTTTTCAGGTCTCATACTAAGATGAATTCCACCGAAGTTACGCCAAATAATACATCTTTGCTACGAGTTAGATAAATATTTTTTAGTAATTGATTTTATTACAAAAAAAAACTTAATTAAACTTTGTCACCCGTATTTCATATCAGTCCCCTGGAACATTGAAACAGTCGAAAATATCAATAACTAGGATATCGATCGAATTTCCAGCACTGACAATTTGAAGTACCAAGTCTCCTTACAATAAAATCGTGGTGCAACTCGATCCTGTTTCTTATGTTAGTATTGTGAAAAAGACATTTGTGCCAGAAGGCGTGGATTGTCCGTTTAGTTTATCAGTCCTCTGGTGAGTTTTTGCGAAACAAATTTGTATGTAAGTAGGCGTCTTTGTTAACGGTATAGTAAAGGTTTAGTAAAACTATAATATTATATATATTTTTTTGTTTTTTTTTTAAGTTAAGCCTTAATATCTTTTTTGTGCAAAAACCATTAAAAACCTCAGTCCCCTGGCCTCAGTCCCCTGGCTAATAAATGAACAAATGATATTTTATTCAGAAACCTGAGACATTTTTGGTTATATTAAACTTCGAATTTCATTGCGAATATTTTTAAAAATAATATAATTTATTTTAAATTGATTATAAATTGAAAAAAAATATTTAATTATAATATATGAAGGGTCCAGGGGAAAAACGGCATAAATCACATCAAACCAATTCGGAGAAAAATGAATATTAAGGTTCACTTTCTTACACAGGCTTATATAGAAGGAAAATAAAAAATTCAAAAACACAGTTTTTTAGGCCATCATTTTCTTAGCCCCAGAAAAAAAATTAATGTTCATTTCATAGATAAATAGATTTAATGAAAATAATTTAATGACTACACTATGATACTTGTGTCGTTTTTCAATTTTAATCAAGCAGAAAACGAAATTATAAGTTTACTTACCAGCTAAATTGAAAAGAAAGTCAAAATTTCAAAAAAAAATAAATTTGTATTTCATGGATAAATAGAATAAATATAAATAATTTGTAGAGTATATTATGTGATTTGTGACGTTTTTCCTTTCTAATCAAGCGTCCTTTGGTGGATCGTCAAGGAATTCATCGTCACTTTCTTCGTTTTCATTGTTGAAGGGTAAATTTTCGTAAAAGTTCTTGGACTCTTCTTTCATAAGGAATTTTGTGAGGTGTTGCAAGTCGTTCCATTTGCACTTTTTAATTGGAATTCCAGTGTTGTATATTCTCTTCAATGGCGCCTGTATCTTCTTTACCCTTGATGATTTTTCTATTGGAGAGCTGGTGTATATGCCGTTATAGTTAGATTTGTAGTACACCATGCTGGTGTCTTCTTGACAAATCTTTAGGATTCTAATAATTGGTCGAGTTGGAAACGGGCACTTCGGTGTATAAAGGGGCGCTAAATACTCACTCCAGTTCAGGAAATCAAAATTTTCCCCACAGTCTATCACTTGAAATGGAGTAGGTTTGGTGCGGCTGCTCCTCAATTCATTTCTCCAGTCTTTTGGTATCTCTGTGTATTTTTTTTGATTAATTAGGCTCATATTTCGATCGCATTCTAGATATGAATGACCTCTAATCGGGAATATGATTTTTACTGAATTAAAGCGATTTTTCTTGGTGACTAAAAAGTGGATAAATCTGATAATCGTGAAATTTTTATTTTGCCCTGCACAAGAGTCACAGAAAATAGCAAGTTCTTTGATTTCCATTGGCAAAATCTTGTAAAAAAAATGATACAGCATGGAACTAACATCATCTGCTCCCTTTTTTGCTACAGATTCATCGTAGGTATAAAATATGGATCTTGAATTAGACAGCACATGTATGTTAAAGCTGATAAAATTTAACTGCCGCTTATAATATACATCATTGGTTGTAATGTTAGGACACGGAAGATTTTTTTGAAAATCCATAGAAATCGCTTCCATTGATGAAGACTTAGAACTAAGTTTACGATACTTTTTCTTCATGGCGTAAAAAACCTCGCTTTTTTTTAGGTGTTGTTCCTTTTCAATGTTTTTTTTTGTCAAGATCTTGAGCTGCTTTGCTGCTTACTTCTTCATCTGAGCATTTCAATGATTCTCTTAACAAAGATATATCTGCTTTAAGAATATCGCAAGTACTGCATGTATCTTTTCGTGGGTACCCAAAGGATATATTGAAATTACTCTCGAAAATTTGGCGGAAAGATTCGTAAGAAATAGGGTAATCAGTATTGGTTTCAGTATACATCTTGTGCAGTTTACCAATGTTTAGGTCTTCAGGCAGGTACATTTTTTTAGAATCTTTAAGGGAGTAGTGAGATTTGCGACCTTTAAGATTTTTGATGAAGGCAATCACATTTTGCTTCTTCTCATCGGAATGCCTATGTGGTCGTGTGGCATGTTTTCCTCGCATGTCGACAGGTGATCTCCCAGTTGAAACTAAGGACTCCTTTAAAAATCTCACTCGACGCTCGGTGATACCGTTTAAAGATACAAACGCTTTTAAGCAAACGGGAACGTCTATAGTTTTATCTTCGCCTTTCACATGGACACGATAAGCAAAACTAGCCGATTTGGATTTTGAAATTCCTGTTTCTCCTCGCCGACGTTTTCGCATCACAGGAAGAACAGATATTAGGCCACTAAGATAAGAATTTTGGATGTCTCTGCTACCAATTTCATTAAATTCTCGAATGATTCTACGGCGCTCAGGCTCTGGAACTGATGAAAAACATTGCAACCTCTTGCACTTACAATCAGATCCAAGTTCATGGGTGGTAGCACGTAAAACTTTCATTACCGAACCTAATTTCTTGCGTTTCTTTGAGTCCATGTTCGATGGACCCGCTTCTTCTTCTTCACTTCACATAGACAAGTCACTATCCATTCTCCTAAAGAACTATTATTTTTAGTTCAGTAAAAATAAAATTATTAGATATAGTATGTGATTACCTGCTTTTAAATAACAAAACTGTTTGAATAAATGTGAAAATCGATTTTGTATGTTTAATAACCTTTAAATGAAATTAAGAAATCATAAAAATAACTGCAAACATCTAACAGGTTCCGGTACGTAAGGCTAAATAAACAAAAGAGGGACGAATGAAGCGATCTCATTCATAGCAGTCCTGTTTAACTGACTACAACATTTTACATACTAGGTTTGCTATATGTACCAAATAAATATAAGAGAAAAGTAGTTAGTTTAGGTCGCTCTCAACTGATAAATAAAATCATTACTGTTAACAAAAAATATAAACATATAGGTATGTGCTATATTGTAACAAGTGAGAGTGAGTGGGAGTATAGTAGCCGACGATTTTTAAAAGAGTACCTATTTATTAAACCACCGTTTTGTTGAAAGTCATAGCTATCAATGTAAACAAATATACTCGTATATACCAAGAACAACAATATAATAGAATTTGTATACTATTTGTCGTAACATCACTGCACTTAAAAAGCAAATTATTTAAGTCGGAGATGTTATGGAATAATGACGCAAGTCCATTAAGGATGGACTTGTGCCATTCTTCCATACAAAGTTATGGACATAGGCTGTTCTTCTGTAGCATGGCTTTTTTTGAAAATGTTTTTTTAGGTAGAATAACATTGTTTTTTTTAAAGAGTATAGAACATCATAAAGTACTCACAAAAATCTACAAAATGCCATCATTAGTTTAATTTTGACAAAAAATGGACTTGTGCCGTTTTTCCCCTGGACCCTTCATATTATATTCTCTTAATAAAATGCTAACTAATATTTATAAACCATGAATTTGTATGTTTATGAAGACTAATTATATTTAATTTCTTTATTTTAATGTATACCTAAGTCATATTAAAGAAAAAATAAAAAAAAAAATTAAGATTTATTCAGTCTTCTTAAAATAAACACTCAGTCCCCTGAACATCCTTTTTTCGAAAAATGTCGTTAAAATCGTCATTTTTTATTTTTTTAACTGGCCGCTTTCCATACTCTTACGACTTTTGGCTTCCAAAAATGTCGTGCTGAAATTTGTATCATTTTATTCCATTGTTTGTAGAATCACCCATATATTGAAGCTTTGAATATTACAACAACAACTTGAAAGAACTACCACCAAGTGTATAATATAAGCTGGAGTTTTAGCTATTTCACAAGTGACAAGCCGATCATCAAAAACAAGAATGATTTCATCACAGCTCTCCGATTTATTTACGTAACACACTGAAGCACTGAACGGTCAAAGTAGCCGATCTCCACTTTCATTTGTTTGTTTTTTTTTTCGCCGTCTGTTTGTCATATCACACGAAAAAAAGCTAGTGAAGATGTGAAGTTAGTCGTGTTCCATGTGCTTGATCATTTTATTCTGAACTCTGATTGAAAAAGAAGTCTGAGCTAAAAAAGAAACACAATTTTTTTTGACAGTTCAGTTCCCTGCTATGAGCTTTAAAAAAAAAACGCCTTTTGAGGTAAGTCGCGCACGTAAAATTCGTTCGTTGCAGTATGGATGATATGTAAAACGCGAATAGAGTTTGACAGTTCGTAATAATCAGATTCAAATTTCTCTTACTAAACGTTTTTTTAAGTTCAGAATAGAGCTCTGAACACAGTCCGAGCTTGTTCTAAACATACTCTGATCCAAGCGTGCCCTGAGCGCTCTGAGTTGTTTTTTGAAATCCACATAAAAAAATGGCCGTCACCATTTTTTAAATGTCCACCTGTCAAATGCTTGTGTTA
The DNA here is from genome assembly GCA_963931855.1 of Philhelius festivus. Taxonomy (NCBI): domain Eukaryota; kingdom Metazoa; phylum Arthropoda; class Insecta; order Diptera; family Syrphidae; genus Philhelius; species Philhelius festivus. The sequence goes on along the minus strand of OZ007554.1, from coordinate 71,116,991 downwards.
TGCGAGAAACAGATTGACACAGAAACTTCAACAGCAACAAAAACTAACGAGAAATGCGCCAATGTTCTTATACGACTTGTGCCTTTTGTCGTAAAAAAAAATGGAGTTATTCTTTAAGACGCTCTTCCACTGTCAAAACCAAAATAGACGAAACCAAAAAATTGTTTTTCACATTTTTATTTTAGTGTTGATAAACCTGAAAAACTTCGCCTTAAGTCAGTAGCATTTGCTCAGCGACATCAAATTTAGGGTTTAGGTCTAACGTTGATGTCGACGTTGCTGTGTTAATGTATTCAAAGCCATTTAAAACTAGTGGCTCTAAAAAGAGTGATTTGGTTGTCAAAGTTGCTGTTGAAGTTTAACTTTAGGCATTCAACTCTGTTTAGTTATTTAGTTCTGAGGTAATAGAGCGCACTCTGAACACGCTCAAAACATCCTCAGAACGAAAAATGAAAAACATATTCAAAGCTCTAAAAAAAAACTAAAAATGAAACACAGTTTATTTTTTGACAACTCAGGATCTGCTCTGAACTAAAAAAGAAAAACCCCTACTGTAGAAATTAAAATATCTTAGCATTAATGTCAATAAGTTTTTACCATTTTGTCTAGTTTTTGTGAAGAATTTAGATTAATAAATGCGCTTTAGCACTAATTTATTCACTCTGTATTGGATTTAAAGCCGCCATTAAAGACGAAAATTGTTCAAAAAAAAACATTTATGTTTTCTCATTAACAAATTGTTCCGACAATTTAAAGTCGTTTTTAGTTTAAACGCAAAGATTTAATTCAAAAATTCTCCATTCAGGCTGAAAGTTACTTGATTTTTTTAAATCTTTTAAATTCAAATTTAATTACCATTTAATGTGATCCATTAAACTAATGGGAGTTAATGACACTCTTGACTAGCAACCTCTCCTACATACTTCGGCGGTTATCCAAAGCCTTAGATACTACTTGTGTTTCATTTATTCTTAACATCTGTAGACAAGGATTGAAGCAATAGTTTTATATTATTTTTAAAATTCAGTAATTTTTCTTAAAAAAAGCAAAAATCAATTTGATAGCGACTTGGAAGCACCCCTCTAGAATAATTTTTTTTTAGCACCTTCTAATAATTTTTAAATTTTATTTTTACCTTACATTTAATTTTTAGTTTAAGATCCTACCCTTAAATATCCGCTAATTATAACTCAAGAAAAAGTCTTTGTACGGCAACCATAACCATAGTTTGCATAGAATTTGCATAAATATTGGGCTCTCTCTTCGTCGGTTCTACAGGAGAAGCAACTTTTTTTGAGCCAACCATGGAATAAAGTGTAGCAGTGATGGCAGAATTCAAAAATAAAAAAGGAGGTTAAAAGATTTTGACACAACTATTTTTACTGATGGCTCAAAGACGAGTGTGGTGTTGGTTCAAGAACCTTTTCTGAGTCTCTTAATACATATATCTAGGCCCTTTCGAACTACCATTAGGAAAGTATGCAAGTTGTTCAAAAAAGATCCAAACCAGACCCAGAATTCGGCTATTATCAGAGCTAGTCAGGAGGCTGTAAAAACCGTTAATTTTAGAGTATAATCTTTTCAATTGATCCAGCAACAGAACTTGCTAGCTTAAATATGAACCTCAGTATCATTCATTTCTGGTTCCCGTGTCATGGTGGCATTGGTGGGAATAAATGGGCAGTCATTTTGCTCGAAGCTATGAAGGGTCTCTCAATTTTTCTTCATGAATCAAACCGCAGGTGGAACAGTTTAACTAAATGCATTATAGCTAGAAATATTTAACCCACACAGTACTTGATCCGATATGCAGACGCAGGGAAGACAGAACCAGGATCGTTGTGGAATAGATCTTTACATTGTTTTGTAGAAAGTAAGATTATTGCGTTTGATACTTCAAAGGCATTTGATAGAGTTCGGCACCAGCCTCTCTTATCTAAATGTGTGCGTTTGGGATAAACGAAAAACTTATTCCTTGGATTAGAAATTACCTTCAAGATCCTTCAATACATGTTGCATTGGATGGTTTCAAGTCTGATCTTCACAAAGTAAATTCTGGTGTTCCTCAGGGCACCGTTTTGTCTCCGACTATATTCCTCGTTTTTATAAATGATATCTTGTCTGAAACTTCTAATCCACTTCATTGTTTTGCCGACGACTCTATTCTCAGCTTTTTCATACTCGTTGCCGAATTCACGTCCATCTCTTTTGGAAGTGGAATTGCAACGGTATCGTATGATAAGCTCATTAAACTCCGATCTTTACAGCATTGTTAAATGAGATATAACAAATCATGTGCAGTTTAATGCTTCGAAGACTCAATGCTGTCTATTGTTGTTATAGCAAAATGTACCCCTTATACCATTGTCATTGAATGGCACTTGCATCGAAGAAATCAAAAAGCTCCTAGTATTCGGTATGTGTGCCAACGACGGTCTACGTTTGAATGACCACATTCTCAAGACCGCCAAAAATGCTGCTAAATGCTTAGGATTTCTATATCGATGTAAGAAATTTTTCACCCCTTCTGATCTGGCTATTATTTATAAGGCGTTTATACGTCCAAAACTCGCGTATAACTTACACCTTTTGGCAGGCGTAGCACAATCTTCTCTGCATTTATTGGATAGAGATTCCCTTAACAACCGCCCCCTCCCACCTAATTTCCCCATCACCAGTGCTGTGTTTAGCTTTAAAAGGGTCTCTTAATATGCCCTTGAGCGCGTGTGAATTATTTAAAAAAAAAAACTTTAGCGGAAATTGGCCAAAAGGATAGTATGCAACGAAGCTGGGCATTCCTCACAACATTCACTTTCGTAGCTGTGGGGACCAACGGAAAAAGGAAACAGTCATTCATTTCCTCCACAACTGCACTGGCCTAGCCAAAATTAGAGCATAATCATTTGGAAGAGCTTTTTTGGACGACATTGCCGAACTTTCGAAAATAAAGATTAACGACTTGATCTCTTTTCTCAACGCGACGAAATGACTTTAGGTCGAATTTCGTTAACTTCTGTACAGTACCCTCTGTTTGATTCCTTAACTTGAGGACGGAGGGCTTTGATAGAGTTTTATGGTGCACAGTGGCCGTATTATCGCTCTATCTGATGAGTTGCTGCTTTAGCACCAGTCAAAAAGCTTGTTAGATTAGCACAGTGTAGATGGTTTCGGATGAAAGTGGTTGTCCGGTTGAGTGAGTGATCCGGTTCGGGATGATTGAGCTAGAGTAAAACAAACACACGTCATAGCACAACAATGAGACATATCAAAACCGACTATATCTTTTCTCTTTTAACTCAATTAAAACAAGAGGATTTCATGAGAATATATTCAATTCCATCCACAGGTTTAAACTTTAGCCCTAATTTGACCACAGAGCAAAACTGCCAGTTGTTGCCATTTCTACCTACTTTCCTACCTATCTTAAATCCAAAACATTTTCCTTTCAATTTTATTTAAGCTAATTTGAACTTCTTGGTACAGTATTTGCACCAAAGGCTACTTTTAACACCTTATCCTTAAAAACAACAACTGATTCTCCTATGAAATAAACATTTAACAGAATCACGCATCGCATTTTCCAAAACAAAACAAATAATTCAAAATCTATATTTTTTTTTTTTGCTTACAGCTTACCAGATATTTCCTCCGAAAACCCAACAGTAATACCATTGAATGAAATAACATCCACTGGCCCACCCCTGAATGGTGGTGGCGGTACCCTTGAGCAACACACAATCGATTCCGTAATAGTTTCAACATCCGAATCGAATGTCACCAATCAGACACAGGACGCCAACGAAACAGAAACCACTGAAAGCAACCAGAATGGTAATGCATTTGATATTACATAATATTTCTCAACCACTAACCTTCATTTTATTTCCTTTGTAGCAAATGATCAGATAGAAAAGATAAATGATTCAGGTGGATTGATTCCACCACAGCCACCTGATAGTGATGAAGTTGTTGCTGCGGCCGATGCTGGCAGTACAACAACGGCTGCGCCTAAAGCATCAACAAACGGGACAATCACAAATGAAGTGAATCTTACTGCCGAAGAAGTACCTATTCCGGTATTTTCAGAATGGGCCCAGAAGCAAATGGAAGCCGAAGAAAAACAGCAACTTGAGCAGGATGTTGTTAATTCTTCGACCCAAAGAAAGAACCAGACAACTGGGTCGAAGCAGCAACCGGGAAAGCTGCGAACGAAGAACTATGCCTCCCCGGATTGTGGGGCCAAAATAATTGCATCCAATTCGGATGCTCAAAATACCGGAGCTGTGTTAACTTCATCAAAGGATGAATACATGCTGAGTCCGTGTACAAATCGCATTTGGTTCGTTGTAGAACTGTGCGAGGCAATTCAAGCCGAGAAAATCGATTTGGCCAATTTCGAGCTTTTCTCATCATCGCCCAAGAATTTTACAGTAGCTGTGAGTAATCGTTTTCCAACTCGCGACTGGTCGAATGTGGGACGATTTATTGCTGATGACAAGCGGACGATACAAACATTCGAGTTGCATCCACATCTTTTTGGGAAGTTTGTACGAGTGGACATCCACTCCCATTACAATTCTGAACATTTCTGTCCGGTTTCGTTGTTTCGTGTATATGGCACATCAGAATTCGAGGCATTTGAGACTGAGGATCGTGTCGATGATATTGATGAGTACGATGATGATATCACATCTGATCAGGCGCACCAAAAGAACGAGAATAACTTGTTCAAATCTGCGAGTGATGCTGTGCTATCAATCGTGAAGAAAGCTGCCGAAGTCTTGGTCAAAACGAATTCCAATCGTACCACAATGGAGATCAAGAGCGAACAAGGCTGCTTTACTCCATCGGCCGGCGAATTCCATTGTACCCAATGCAAGGATGCATCTCTGGCTGCCAGAGTCAATTACGTACTCTCATGCAAACATCCTCAGCTGCTAAATATGCTTCAAGTCGAGCGTTTAAAAAGCGACATCCACACATCCCAGATATGTGCCAAAAGATTTAGTGTTAACCTTAATAGCCATTTAGATTGTAAGAGCAGTGGACTGAATGAAAAGAGCAGCTATTTCCTGAGCTTATTGCCAGAAGATTATGTTGGAGCACTGTGTATGCTTTTGGCCGGAAGAAAGCGGATTTCTTTGAATGATTCCATGGATGTAGACTCGAGTGATGATCAAAATGGTGAAGTATCTATGAATTTGACAATAGATAAAAGCAATAGAGGATCGTTTGGAAGTCTAGATAAACTGCCAGACATAACAGAAGATATAAAAAGAAAACCAAAAGAAGATGATGAGTTCTCGGGCGAGTTGTCACTTCAAATTCCGCCACCGCCAAGCAAAGCCGAAGAGGAAATCACATCGACTGAGAGAATTTATGAAGAACCTCCTGTTTTATCTTCAGAAAATCTGGACATAAACATATACAATGTGGCCGATACGGTTGATGAGAAAGCCCCGTCCATAGAAGCACCTCCAGTGGAAGTTGTTAAGACTGATGAGCACAGATCCGAAGAGGCAGTTATTGATACATCCATACCGCCAAAAGCTGAAATTGATTTGACTCCCAAACCACCATCGTCAGGTGCAAGTTCAGAGGATCCATCATCGTGGGACAATCTAGATACGCTCTTGTCTGAAGGAGTAGTATCTGGAACTGGTAATACCGTTGGAGGTGGCAATCAAGCCAATCAACAAAGAATTGCCAGTGGTCCACACTCGGAGAGTGTTTTCATAAGACTGAATAATCGAATTAAAGTGAGTATTTAGAATAGGAAAATATACCTTCCAATCGAAATGAGTTGGAAGTAGATAAAATCGCTAGTTTCTGTAGTTGTAGGCAAATTGAGCTAGGTTACCAGTTATCAGTTACAGGATATAATTTGCCTCTAATATGAGTTATGCCTTGTTCCAAAGTTGAATCTTTTGGTTTTTCGACGTGTCATAACTTACTAAAGCCCCGAACAGGAACTGCAAGGCATTCCTTCAATATCCTTACCACAACTTTTTAATAAAATTAGAGCTTAGAAATCAGTGTATATGCTTAAGAGTATATACTTTACTATAACAGAAACATTTTTCAAGAATCTTGGGCTATATCGTAGAACTCTTAAAAATATCATGTTGGTAAAGGAAACTAACAATTACTATCGGTTAGCCAGCTTCACCGTCAGTACGGCCACTGTTCTAATACGAACTTCAATTTTTTATAGATCAAGTGTACTGTCCGTAAGCATATCATTTATTATGGTGTTGTTTACCGAAACCTTAATCTCGACAGCAATTCAACCTTTAATGAAGTTTATGCGCTGTCGAACTCTTTACTTAGAATTACTACCCATTTTCCTCGCATTGAAATCGTTATTGCAGGAGATTTCAATGTTCATAATTCTTCTTGGCTTTGACATTCTGGCAAGATAACACCCAAAGGAATGTGTCTTGAGATCTTTGCTGTGTTTAATCATTTAACTTAGCTTGTGAATGAGCCAACTCGGTTTCCCGACTTTGACAGACATTCCGGAAACACGCTTGATTTGTTCCTTACCTCTGACCCTAATTAATACACTATTGGTGTACTGGCACCTCTAGGCAAGTCGGACCATTGTGTTATATCAGCTAATTTCTCATGTTCCACCAATACAGTTAAAAAATGCCAAAGAGAACCGTTTGGCAATATGAGAAAACCAACTGGAATGGTCTCAATAATTTCGTTACTTTAACTGGTCACTGTGCTTCCTCGATAGTGACGTAGATTTCAACACTGATAAGTCAACAGGTATTATTCTCGACGGAATGAAAACTTTTATCCCTAACAGGACTAAAAGCATAAATCCAAAAGAGAATTCTTGGTACGACAAGATCTGTAAAGGGGTTATAAGGTTCAGAGAGTTAAGCTTCCATTGTTACAAAGCCAACCCAACTGATGAAAACCGGACAAAATAAAAACAAGTGCGGAATGCCTGCAATGCTCAAACGAACAAAGTTTTTACGTGATCAAAATATGTCCCAAAGGTAAACATTTTTGGTCTTTTATAAAAGATATTAGAAATTCCAGCTTTTCATCTGTTCCAAAAATCGTTTACTAGCTCACAAAGAAATACGAATTTGCTTACAGCCTTGTTTTCTGCAAATTTAACGCTGCCCCATAGTGTTATGATTCCTATTGTTCTTGAGAACGTAAATGGCTTTATGGAACGAATCTTCCCCTTCTGATCTGTCTACAATTAATAAGCATACATTCGGCCTTAGCTTGAGTATAACTCCCATATCTGGGCAGGTGCTCCTAAAACTCACCTGCTCCTATAATTGGATTAATTTGAGACATTCCTATTACGAAAACTTTTGTTTCTCTCGAACACCGTCATTATGTCTCTTGTTTTTCTTATAACCAGCTGCATCCCTACCTTGAAACAATTCCGTCGTAATACTCGTCTTACTATAAATGCTCACCACTTTACCTTTGAATCCAATTTCGGCCGTACTGTAAAACACAGAGATTCTTTCTTTAGTCGTACTACTCGAATGTGGAATACTTTACCCTACTTTACACCAATTCACACTCCACTTTACACCAATGTGCATCGGCATCTCTTTTAACTCCCCTCCTCATTTATTAACGACTCGCGCTATTATTTATTTATTATTATTAATAACCCCTTGAGTGCGGGCTAATCCATTCTTCCATGGCTGGAAATAATTTTTAAAAGCTGCCTCCTTTTAAACTATGTATATATTTTTATTCCAAAAGTCGGTAGGCGTGGCCATGAAACTACGAAGGATGTCCGGCCAATTAGTGTGACTTCTTTTGTTCTTTTGTGTTTAAAACTTTGGAGCCATTCTCGACATTCATACTAGCAATATTCTTAACGGATGTGCTCTCAAAAACTCTCAACATCCATACCTTAAGGGTAAGTTTGCAGTAACGGCCACAGATCAGCCCGAAACAACTCACTTACTAAAAGAGTCAACATTCCGCTCAATTATTCTTAACGAATCAAACCGTAGGTGGAGCAGTTTAACTAACTGTATTATGTTTTGAAAGATTTGGCCCATCTATACTAAATCCCGAACACTTGATCTGATATGCAGACTCAGGCAAGAAATAGCCAGTATCATACCTACCTGAAGCGGACACTGTCCAATAGGCATTCCTCACAACTTTCGGAAATGAAAATCTAATATTGATCTCTATTCTCAAAGCGACGAACTTCTAGGACGAACTTATTTCTGTGCCGTGCTCTCTTTAGATCCCGAGCTAGCGGACTGAGAGCTTTGACGGAGGATAACCGTGCCGGGGGGCGGACAATTACTCAATCGAATAGGCTACTTTTTTAGTACCAGTCAACAAGCTGCCTATGAAGAGTGTGGTGGTCCGGATGAGTGAGTGATCCAATTTCCGGATGATTGTGCAAACGCAAACACACAATAAGAGACATCGAAACCTTCTAGATCATATTGTTGAACTTAATCCAAACAGGATGACTCCGTAAGAATGTCCACAATTCCCTTTATCAATTCCATCCACAGACTCACACACGTAAGGGTATCAAAAGCACTTCAGCGCCAATTGGGTCACAGGGTGTCTAAATTAAAACTCAACAACAATCATTCAAAATAATAAAATTCAAAATTTTCAATTTTATTCCAATATGTGTTTGCTCTGTGTTTCTCTGTCTTATATTAAAATCACACAATATCCCATGCACCCAGTACACAATGAACTCGATGGTAAAAATGCAAATCATCTTGTCCAAAAACATACATATGTGTGCAAAAACGGAGGTTGTAAAACACCTCAATCTAAATGCTAATCTACCGACAGAAATAATTTCGACACAATAACCGCTCCAATTATCCTCATTTGCAATATCAAAATAAGAAGGTCGACTCTATGTGAACTAATGCCCCATCACTGCAACATAAATCCTTGGAGCAACTAAACACATTCCACCCCAAAAACTTTGGTTAGAACAATAAAAACATTCAAAAGGGAAATAGTCAATAAATTGTGTTCCTCTTCACACTATTCCAAAGTCGTTTTTATTTCAAGGAGGAATCCTTGCAAATGATATCACGATGAGGTTACTTTCCATTTCTTTTTGAACGGAAATGAACTGCGATTTGTTTCTAGTATCTGACCCACAGCAGTCTTCCATAAGACAAAACAAAATCAATGCCTTTGGAGACGTCAATGCCGGTGCTTAGCCTCTATTTATATTTGTATTTTGCGTGAGCTAAAACTCCACTAAAACTACTCGAATAGATATTCTGATAACAGTGGGCAAGGCAACCACCATCAGCTATCGACTAAACATTTTCCTCTATCCCACCTTTTTGAGTATACTACGTAATCTTTTGAAAAGCTGCCAAATTTTCTTTACTAAAGTTCTTCAATCTATTTCTTTGCAGGCACTTGAGCGCAACATGTCGCTGTCTGGTCAGTATTTGGAGGAACTTAGTCGCCGCTATAAGAAGCAGGTTGAGGAGCTTCAACTATCCTTAACTAAGACTGTTCGAGCATTGGAAGAACAAAATCGCCGTCACTCCGAGCAGGAACGAGAGCTGTTGGATAGAAATGCTTTGCTCAAAGACGAACTAGAAGATGTCTCACTGAGAGTTCATGCTTGCATAATCCTCATTATCTTCGTTGGGTCATTTATGATTCTCCTGACAATTGTGGGTGTTGTTTGCTATCGTTCCATGACGAGGAATCTTTTTCCCAACTGTAAACAAGCCGAGAAAAAGAAAGCCACACAAAAGAAATTGAATCGCAGGAAGTCTTTTGATGATTTCTCCGATGCCTCAACGGGAAAACAGAAAATTCGACGTCCCAGTGAGGAAGCAATGCTAATTCTAAAAGACTGCGCCGGGGAGAATTCCGCACCAGAGAGTGAACTGAAAGTGAGACAACGAAAAGTTTCCGTATGTTATGGAAGAAAGGCCAACAGAAAAGGAGAAAAACGCTCATGGCCCGAGGTAAGTCAACCAGGAGTATTCAATCCTGGCCTGGAAGACCTACCGCCAGCAGAACCGGTTCCTCCTGCAGTACTGGAAGACGAGGAATATGACCAATTCAATGCAAGTGAATCGGATTCAGTTTGTACGTCAGAGCAGGCGCCACCTTCGAATGGAAAATCAAGAAAATTCGTCAACATATTCAACGGAAGAGTTGGAAAAAAGACAAAGAAGACTAATTCAAGCTACAAGCGGCAAGAATCAGCTCCTGCAGATATTGGAGGAGTTATTAACACACAAACAAACACATTTGACGAAAAACTAATTCTCGACGAAGATGAAATTGAGAATTTCATTCCCGGAGCCGATTTGGCCTACAACGAATTTATGCCAGACGGACCATCAGGCTATCAGATCAATGATGGTGCAAGTTCAGAGGATAAACGAAAAAACAACAATAAGAAAACCCGAAGATTGTCATCGCCAGCATTCTTCAAATCCGCATTCAGCAAAAGTAGTAAAAAATCAACACCCCACGAATCGACCAGCTGGGAGTGGTATCGTTCCAAAAAGTCATCATCCGCATCATCAACATCTAGTCAGAATATCGGCAGTAGTAGCGGCGGCGTCATAAAATCGACCAAAGTCAACGGTATAGGAGGAGCAACACACAATGGTCAACCATCGCCGGCATCGTCTCTATCAGAGATTCTACCAAACAGTGCCCAAGGAAGCAGTGATAATTCGTTTCGTATTTTAGAAGAGGCTATTAACACATCAGCAATAGCAACATCATCGAGCAGCAATGGTAATAGTGGGGGCGGAAGCCATAGTGGAAGTAGTGCTGGTAGTAATAGAAGCTCGAAAAAAAGTCACACTTTCAATAGAATATTCAAAAAGGTCTTTTGAAGCGTGTGTCTTTCTCCGAATGCGTGTGTGTGTTTTAATTGTATTGTGCGAGCGCTAATTTGCTTTAATTTTATTGTTAAACGTCAATTAGATATTGTTGAGCTATTTGAATTTTAAAATTGATAAAATGTGTTTATTTTTTTTTTGTTGAAATTACAAAAGACTGTTTGCTGAAATGTAAAAGAAGCATTTACAATTTTTTTTTTCTTTTTTTAATTTTGAAGGATGGGTGGCTATATTTTTGTCCACTAACCTTGCAGTGATTGATTTGTGGAATAAACAAGCTTTTATGTTTTAAAAGATTAACTAAATATTATAGTTTAATTTTGTTCTTGCATTGCGCAATATTGAAGAAAAAGACTACAAAGGGGAACCGAAAGGAAACCTGAATTCCGTTTTTGGGTTTTGGATTTGAATAATCAATACTAACTTTTGGTTTTGCAAATTAGATAGATAGCTTAAGAAATCTGCGTTTTAAGAAAACAAAACTTCCCAGTAAGAGAGTATCAACCTATCTGATCGACTAATATACTCAAATTATTAATAGTGTTTGCCTATTTCATTCCATTATGCAACTTGGCTTATATGCTCTTTAAAATGCATGACGTTAGTTCTGTCCTAGTCCATAGTAAAATGACTATTTTTGTAAGACGTCTGTATCTACCTTTATAACGTTCTTATTTATCCATTCTACTCTTGAAAGTGATTTCAAGTAGAATATTTATATATACATAAAGTGATAAGGCTCACATGATACCAAAGCCGCACTTCCCAAAATATATTCTCACAGAGACGATGTCACGGTATACTTTCCAAACAATTAGTGTTCAAATAAAACGGAAAGTGCAGAATTCTCACTGCTTAAATGATATTCGTTTTATTGAAATGCTAATTGTTACTTCTAGAGCCATGTTGCTTATTGACATTTTAGTAAAAAGACTGCCGGAATTGGGATTAATTTCTAAGAATGGTGGCTTATGAGAACATCATTCTTATTTTGAATGCGGCTTGGGCCCTCATTATGAATAGCTAAACGAAATTCTGTTTTTTGAGTCCTTGAACTCGCCCTAAAGTGGATTTTGCTGGGGCGGGTTCAGGTAACGACAACCTGGGGTGGAATCGGCTAGGGTGATAGTTGATTGTCAACTTTTTGATTGTCATTTTTAGTATAGCTGTCTCCAATGACTGTCTAATGACTTTGTTCGCTCTCTCTGGTAAATTTGGTTTGTTCATACCCTCTTGACACATTCGGTCTCAAAAATTTCATCCAATGGCCGTTTAAGCTCGTAGAAAGTGAACCTTGTGTGTTTACACAAAAGCAATTGGATTAACAGCCTGGTTTTAAGTGGATTAACAGCCTGGTTTAAATCTAGCAGATCGTCTACGGGTGATTGTTCCAAAGGAGACAAAGTAATCCGACAGTATGATCCTCCACTAGTAGCCATTACATATTTTTGTTTGTCGAAAGGTTTTGTTTTATTTTGTAATCGAATCAAAACTAAAAAAAATTATAAAATTCAAACTAGATAAATTATAATGCCAGTCTTTTCATTTCTTTTGACGGAGGACCAAGATAATTCAGTTATATTGCAAAATCTTCCCAATATTCTTCTTTTTCTACCCTTTGTTGTATAAGGATTATTTCCATTAATTCCACAAACTTCGGAAACTGAATCGTACTAGTTCTTGAATAATTTTGCAATTATACTTTATTTTTTCCTTTATCACTCATTATTTTCAAAACAAACAACAACAATCTAAATAATTTGATTTTTTTGCTCTCGAAAATCTTCTTTCAAAATTCAAACATCTCCACTTATGAATGTTTTAACTGCTTGACAAAAATTTGAGCATATAGAACCACTGCATAATATCGATTAAACCTAAAGTCTATACATCTGTTTTAGAAAATGTTTAGTAAATTTAGGAAAAACAAATGGTGACCAATGATGGTGAGCTATAAGGAATTCAAAGTTATATAATGCAGTAAAGTTAACACAGAACTGATAGCATCCCCCTGAGTATGTAAACATGCAAAGTAAGTTAGATGTGAGTCTTCTTTAAATACACTCAAATACCTTATTGATATTATAAAATATTGAATTGTTTAATATTCACGTTTCTGAAATGATGTGAAATACAATAAAACAAAAAATTGCACATTCATGCTGCTGGAATGATGGGGCAATAATAAAACAACAAGTTATTTTCTTGTCAAATTCTAGTTATACATAAAATCTATTGAAAAATTATTGTTGAATACATTTGAAACGTTTTTCAATTTTTCAGTCCAATCATGCTATTTCAAAAATTATTTTTTGTTTGAAAACAAAAACAGCGGATATGTTGCGAACTATGATTTTTATAATTTTAATTGAATTGAACTTACTTCAAGAAAAATTCTCCAAAGTATTTTTTAAATATTTTAACAATTCCAAAATGTTATAATATTCAAAACCATAACTTAACCTCATGAGTCTGGGAACGCGGGATAAAATTTTTGACTTTAGGCAATATGGTCTTAAATCAAAAAATTGCATTTTCTGTTTTGATTAGGATTAAATCTTTTTTTTTTTTTTCTTAACTTCCTATTGGTATTTTCAACTTAAGTCTAGCATAACTGCGTCCCCTCTTTATTTTTGGTCCTTATTTGATAAGTCATAAAAATGCATATTCTGTTTGATATTGTCGGAGAAAAATTCCGAACAGCTATTCGGAAGAATACCTCGAAGCAAAAATCCTCCGAATCGTACAAAATCGGAGCATTTTCCGCCCCGAACGGATACCTCGCTAGGGCCAATTAATGTCTTAAGTTTACTTAAGTCTTTTTACGCGATTTCTGACCTAAGACCTTTTTGTCTAACATGAATGAATTATTTCTAAATGAAAACTCGGATTCATATTTTACTTCAAGAGCGCAATGTTGTATTCCATTTCTTCAGGAGCTTATCAATTGGAGATTACCTACAATCACTTTCCTCAAACATTCAAAATGCTTCAAGCCCACAAATCACTTTTAATTACAAATGTTCAACGCGATCGCTCAATTAATTGATTGTCGTTTTGACAGTTCCTCTTTCTATCTTTCTTTATTGATATTATAAAAACAGCTAGTCTAAACGACAATCAATTAAGTAAGCGATCACTTTAGTCTTACGCGATATACGAAAATTTAGTCACATTTTAAACAAAAAGAAAATTTCAAAAATTATTGATTCGTTTCTGCTGATGAACTATATCAGATTCAGCAACTTTACTTACTTACTTGCTTAGGTCCTCGGACCTATTACGGCCGTAAATTTTCTCTTGTAGGGCATTGAGTCTCCACTACTCCTACGCGCTATCATTCGCGGTTTCCCACAAACCAAGAAGTTAATTTATGATTGCCAAAAAATTAGCCTTATAACAAATTAACTATCACAAAATCCATCGTCGGAAAATCTCATATAAATTACCATTATGAACAGGTTAGTGATATATTTTTTCGGAATTCGTAGAAATTTCCGATTAAATAAGAATTCGTGATAGAGAATTATTTTATAAGTGTCTTCTTCTTAATCGAAATTAGTCATTTCATTATCCTGAGATCTCAGAAATGTTCTTCCTTCACTTTCAATCCCTTAGTTAGCGAGGATTAAAACATTTCTTTAATTAGCCAAACAAACATAAAGACTGAATTGTAACTATCATGATTGTTAAGATAATGGAAGCGGTCATTCCGCATCTTATATGGTCAATTATAGAGCCGTACAATATATTTTACATTGAAGGAATGTCTATATAGCTGCGCATGAAGACGAGATTCCTTGCAAATCCCAATTTTTAATAGGATAAATCTACTTGTTCTTTTTTTAAACAGGAAATCAAATTTATTCTCTTCCTTAATAGAAAATTGAATACAACTTCTCAAAAAAGTACTCAGAAGAACTGTGTATTTATTTTCTACATATTAATTTAATTTCACGTGCTTAAAAAAAGACCAAGTAGATTTATCCTATTCAAAATTGGGATTTCTAAAAATCTATAGCTCCATAGAAATTTCTTTCCATGTTAAATGTGTTGTATGTGTCTACAATTTATCATACAAGCTGTGGATCGCTTCCTTCATCTATAACAGTCATGATAGTTCTAATTCATATCTGCCTAGCTAATAAATGGGTGTTTTTATCCTGATGTAGGCTATCTTTGTTAATGCATTTAACATATGTTAAATATGCTTGGAAAATAACACACCGACAGAAAGAAGATTTCTGAGATCTAAGAAATATAAACTACTAAAATATTTTTTATATTGATCTGTAGCTGAAATAGATATGTATTTCAATTCTACAATAAAGAAGTTCTAATTCGCAAAATCACAACTCTATTGTTCTATAAAAAGCAATCTTTAATAAACAAAAGGAGAATAGGCATAGAATTTGTGGTTAAAAGTTTACAGTATCACTTTGCTTTCATACTCATTTCATTACCTTCGAATAGGTTGGAAATTAGAAATAAATTACATACATTGTGCAGTTTGAGCCCGGAAAATATGGCTATTTAAGACTTTCTAAATACGATAAACTATATTGTTGAGATCACAAAAAATAAGACATTTGATGTTTGCTGCACGCATAATTGTTCATTTTTTAACAAATTTGGAAATCATAAGGACATAGTCCTAAGAACCGCAACTATCTACCGTTTTCTAGTTACGATTTCTAACAATGCATCCACCCGCCCTCAATTGCCATTACTTGCCCTCCAGCCAGGAGACGCTTGTCATTTTTTTTTTACATTTTAGCATATTTTATTAGTTTATTACTTTTTTTTTGCATTGTTTTGCTTCTTTTATTTCAATTTCCTAACACATTTGTTATTTCTCGCACAAAAAATTCTTACTAAAAATGAATTTACAAACAAAAATAAGTTTATTCTTTTCTTTTCCCTTTAGATAAACGATAAGAAGTGTTTTTGGGCAACTGAAACGCCTCTGACAAAAAATGTGATTGATATTATTGGGGTTTTTTTTCATGAAAATTAAATTTGTCTTTATGAAAACAACTCGCATAATACAAAACAATTTACTAAGAGTAAAAATCATAGCATAATGTTAGATAGTTAAGGCTTAGAAAATAAATTTAAAAACAGCAAGAACACTTAAAAAACAAAAACTGAATGTTAATTAATGTTAGTTAAACTGAAAAAAAAAAAATAAAAACAATTGTGAGAATTTAATGAAAAAGAAAAAAACATTTATATAATTTCTAGACAAAAACAAAAAACAACGTAATTATGTATTTTAATTTTCGTTCTACATTTATTTATATGTATAAGATTAAAGAAAGACATACAATATATGTATATGTTTTGCAGTTTGTTGTAATATACTTATATTATATTAAACTCTATTTTCAATTACATAATATGTATAAAATTTATTTATTATATTTAAATTAAGTTAATTTTTAATTTAAAGATTTTCAATTCATTTATGTAAGTTTTATTTGATTTTTTTTATTATATATAAATATAAGTAAATTGTATAAGCTATATGTATACCCGCGCAAGCAAGTATTATGCGTAAAGTTTTTTTTTTTGTGGAAAATAAAATTTACAAAACTTTGTTTTAGACTGTAAAGATTGTACAACAAGGGCTTTTCTTTTTTTTTCAAATTTATGGTCATAATGTTGTGGTAGGTACTTGGTCAGTGTTTAATTAACGATGGCATTTAGACTTTCAAATCATTTATAAATTCGGTAACATCGACCATGTCTTTGTCACAGAATTGGGATTGTTTGGCTATTGAGTTGAGACCTCTACTCGAGGTGCCGAGAATTTTTTTCCAATCTGTAAGATTCTTATATTTTTCATCGTTTGTACAGTAGATAACTTCGTTGACGTCCTCGTCTAGTTTGTAGCAACAGCAAGAGGTGAAGACTTTATTTAAATTATTGACAGCTTGCTCGCGGAGTTGTTCGTCACGACACACAAGGTTAAGAATGAACATGCCTTTCGGTCCGATTACATACTTAAGACTTTCTAGTATTTGTGGCTCCAAGAAGCTCTGAGGTGGACAACTCATGCCGAGTGAAATGTCTTTGCTGTCAACGTCAAAGAGGACGGCATCAAATTTAATATCTGTTGGAAAAGAAGTTGAAAGTATAGTTATAGAATTTACGTAAGCAGCACCTATAATAGCCTTTTTAAAATTTATTTTCATAATTCAAAAATAGTTTTTAATTAAAAATTATATTCGATACGTGCCATAAAGTCAAAAATATATGAAATACTGATTCGTGTTTGGTTCCCACGCTTGTCTTGAATGACACTGCTTTTGTCTGTTCACTAGATAAAGTAGATTTGCTTGAATCACAGTTCCCTGTTAATTTTATGCTGCCTTAAAGTGTCATGACTCCTCATGCAATTAAGAGCTTAATCGATTTTAAAGATAAATCAAATATTTTTCGCGCACATGTAGTTGCAAGAGACTGAAAGATCTCGATGTACATAAATCCTCTGGCCCGGATAGTATCCCTCCCATTTTTCTGAAAAGGTGTTCTTCAACGCTTGCAAAACCATAGCATAAACTTTTCCATCTATCCTACTTCAGGGACAAAGTTTAATTGCACTAATGTCCCTTCTTTCTAACGTCTGAGAGAACGAAAGCTTCTTAATAACAGACCGTATGGCTGGATGTAAGAAATTTTTCAACCCTTCTGATCTGGCTGTAATCTATAAAGCCCTTATTTGTCCAAATCTTAAGTACAGTTCCAATATTTGGGAAGGTGCTCCAGTAACTCACTTGAGGCTCTTGGATGGATTCCAAAAACGGGCTTCAAAAATGATAAGAGATCTATAAATGATCTATAAATTAATGTGATAGATTTATTGATTCAAAATAGCTGTGATAGATTTATAACATTTATCTCTCTCGAGTACCCCCGCAATGTTTGTTGTCTTTCATTATTTTATCGTTATTTTTAGCCTTAGCCAATGTGGAATACTTTTCCCGGCTCAATATTTTCCTCTCATTCACCACTGAGAATGATTGGAGCTACGGAGGTTCCAAGAAAACAATCGAATTCCCAGGTTAAATTTCGATAGGATCAAGGATCCATCAGTGATCAAACAATTCACAAGAATTGCATATACTGCTTAGCTTCCTGAACCTGCTAAAGTCTCCTATCGCTAGAACATGAGAGAAATTCTCCTCAGCTTGAGTAGAGGAAATCTTAAATCGGCTTGAAAGTTACCAAGTTACTCACATGCGTTTCGAGTTGTTAAATTTACACGATTGCTTAGAAGGTAGGTTTTCGCCAATTAAGTGCTCTTAAATTCAAATTAGTGAGTTTAAAAATTTTCGAACTCGAATTATATACCCCAGTAAAATCAGTACCATATTTAAATCACCAAGGCATAACAAATTGACAGAGAACCCTGTTGAGGGAATGGAATTTCGAAAGCTTTCCCAACAAATGGACACAAGAAATGATTTATCAACCTCCCGAAGAAAATACAAGGTAAGGAAAACCCACAAATACATTTGGAGACATAAATGCATACACTTTAAGTCACGGACTTGTTTGATAACTCAACTGAGGAGATCACAGGCTCCTACTTCTAAATTATGTGGATATGTATTGTACAAAGCTCGAAATTTGTTTACGTCTGCAGCTATTGTATGCTCGTATATGGTAAGGAATATATAATGTTAATGGGATATTGTAAATTTTTGTACTTATAATGCTTTATTTGGGATAGGAAATGCCATTTGAATTAACATATGTCTTATGTGAGAGCATTTTCTCCAATAAATCTTGGAAGCTGGTTTCCACTCTTTCAAACATCGTTCTGTCAATTTGAAACTTGTGCATGTGCAAATATTTCAAGGCACGTGAGGGAAAAAATTCATGTGAGTCGTTCAAATTTGTAGAAAGATGTTGGGAAGAGTGTAGCCAATTTCCTAAAACGGCGAGTTTTATCGCTAAGAATGGCCCTCATCTGGAAGATATTATTTTCCACCAATAATTTATAAAATAGCTACATTGTTTAAAAATAATTCTGTAAATAATTTTTGAAGCAAAATTAACGGTAAATCTTTAAGTCACCCTGTAAAGAATCTCACCATTTTGCTTGCATCTATTCACAAACGCCAAACCATCATCGATTACTACATGCAGTCGGTCATCTTGTTTTAATTCAAAGTATTGCTCAGCAACTTCGAGCATAATAGGATCAATTTCAACTGCCGTTACACAAACATTTCTAAACGAAAAATAAACATAATTTTAACTTTAATTTTACTAATACAAGATACTGAGACTTACTTTAAAGCAGCTCTGATAAATGTACAGAGACCACCACCACCCAATCCAACAACAAGGACATTTTTCGAAGCATTATCGTTCGCACTTGAACTAGGGCCCATGGTAGCCATTTGAACACCGACTGTCATATACAAATGATGCTGACAAGCCAAATATCCTACATCAATTTTAGTGCGAGGCTTTTTATTCTTTGGTTTAACTGTTAAAAATTAAAAAAAAAGTAAAATAAAATTTCTTATAAAGGGGATGATTGAAAGAATCTTACTTGTTTTGAGCAGTGCTTCAGATTGCACAACATTCTGATTAGACAAAAATATAAGTCTTCGGAAAAGCTTGCCATCTTGTCCTTCGACTTCTTCGATTCGAAAATCTCCTGAAATTGTGGAAAATCCACAGACTAGAGTCTCACGTTTACCTACATCTTTGCCTAAAGAAAGATATGGTATCTAGAAAGTTTTAGATTAGTTTCGAATTTTATTTTCGGTTAGATTCAATATTTAAAATCTCACCAGATCCGTTAGGCCTTTAGGAGCTAGATTTTTTATACTTTCACTTAATTCAGACTCTACTGATTCCCACGAATCATACTCTTGATCACGGTGCATTGTGACAATGGCTAAACGATTAAATTTGGCATTTTCGAGTAGTTTTTTTCGACCTTGCGGCGTCGAGAATAGCCATTCGATTTCTCTTCCTTGTGGAACTATAAATGCAGCATATTTTCCATTTGTTCTGGCTGGTGGCTGATCTATTATGTAAATAGTGTAACGCGGCATTGTTTCTCCTGGTTTGAAGAGATCCATTGTTACCTCATTGAGACCTGATTATAAGTACGAACAAAATATAATTAAATTTTCGACGAAATTGGAAATAAAAAACAATGATAATCTCAATAGAACAAGAATAAACAGACAATTAGGTTAAGAGATTTAAGAGATTTGTCGCATAGTGGAAGTGGAACATGACGGTCACGTATTTGTAAGAACCATCGGGATGAATAAAAATGATTTTGTGTTGGCTTATGGAGGCTAAGTTGTCCAAAACCCGTATAACATTATAAGAAATTATGCCAAAGACACATTTTTATCTAAAGAACAGCACCTTAGAAACTTCGATCAGCTTGACATAGCAAGTGGGGATATGGCAAAACTCACAACCTTTTTTTCCAGGGTTTTGCAGGCCCATAAAACTTCAGTGCAAAAAAGAAAACAATGAACTTATTCAACAAGAAAAAACTACAAATAAAACATATCATTGTTTTGACTATGGTCGATCGCAAAATTTGTAAGGCCTTGTGTGAAAATAGTCCCACAATGCATTATTTGTGCGATGCGACCGACATCCAAATAATTCAATATAATAGATGATATGTTAGGAAGGCCTATAAAAATAAATCAATTATCGTAAAGAAAATGAACAGACGATTAAAGACACAAAAGACTGAATTCAAAGAGAATTTAAGAGATGAATGTCATTGATTGTAGATAAACCAAAGTATATTTTTGGTAATACCAATGATGGTAATGTTGCAAGAAAGTTTTTTCAAGAGTATCTATTGTGGGCAACTAGAAACGGAATAGACAAGAACCGCTATAGCAGATTTTGCATTATCTTCCAAACGTTTTCGAGCGAATTTCACATTGATACAGACAAATTTAGATGCTTTTGTTTCGAAACAGCTAGACTGCATGTTGATCTGTTTCCCTGGCATACTATGAGCACAAGCGTACTTAAGATACCTATCCATGGAATCTAGGTTAGGTTAGGTTGTTGGGCTGACAATTGATGTCGCTATCGTCACACTTAGATCAATGTAGATCCATTGTGTTACCCGTGAGTGTAATCACTCTTTTCTGATAAAACCTATGTATTCTATTAATCAGTCAAGCCATTTTTAAGGTATTTAAGGCATTCATGTACCTCTTCATCACCACATCCTCTGCATAGGTCATCTGTACTTAGTTTCATTTTAAATTTATATTTCAATAAATTATGCCCAGTGATTATGCTCGTAAGAGTGCGAAGGGACTTCTTACTAAGTTGCATAATTTTGTCGGTCCTCTGCTTGTTAAAGCAAGGCCCTATTTTCCTAGTAGTATCACAGGTGTCAAGTAGACTCCATCTTTCATTGGATTTCTTTAGGATTAAATCTGAAATTTTCTGTTTAATGTTGCAGAGTGGGATACTTACCATCTCTGCTTGACTAGCGTCAAGCGCTAATCCCTGTCTTGCCAACTCATCGGCATTTTCATTATCTAGTATGCCGCTGTGTTTCGGTACCCAGCAGAATCTAATATTGTGCTGCGTGCCAAGAACCTCAAGCTCTTCGCAAGCTTCGATTTTATCACAGTGGCAGAAATCGCTTTTATTGTCGCTTGGCTATCAATGTAAAAGGTGATGTCAGCCCGTGGTATCGCCATCATTGATACCTGTCAAGCAGCTGTTGTCACTGCCAGGACCCTGCTTGGAAGACAATGCTATGATCTGGGAGCCTAAGTGAGTTGTTTAGCTCAAGAGGTTCTGAGAAAAAGCCTGCACCAACACCCGTGTCTATTTTGGAGTCATCAGTATAGATTGCTATTGCTGATTCACTGGTGTAGGGTTGGTTGTTCAGCCATTCTTCTCTGCTTGGAAAGGCAGTTTGGAATGGTTTATAAAAGTCAAGCTCGGGTGTTGTATAATCTGTAATGATGCTATCACCCAAGTATTTCTGAAGAATTTGAGCATGTCCTGTTGCGCTGTTTTTCCAGGTATTAGTCTGGCTTAGCCTTAAGGCGCTATATGCTGCGGATTCTTGTACGAAAAGGTCTAGGGGTTTCAGGTTGAGTATCGCCTCTAACCCTGCAGTTGGTGTGGATCTCATGGTACCCGTAATAATAATGCACGCAAGTCTCTGTACTTTTGTCAGAGTTTTGAGGTTCGTGCTTTTTTCCGTTGCATTCCACCAATACCATAGGTTCGTATTGGTCTGATTATCGCCAAATACATACACCTGATAATTTTTGGGCTAGGTCCTCAGGATTTTCCAAAGATTCTGTTACAGGAGTAGAATGCAATCATTCCTTTTTTCGCTCTTTCCTTAGTGTTAAGACTCCAGTTTAATTTTCTATCTAGAATCACCCCAAGATACTTTGCATGATCTGAAATCTTCAGCGGGGTGCCTTCAATTGAAGGTATTCTGAAGCTTGGTATTTTCCTTTTATTTGTAAAAAGGACAAATTCTGTTTTTGACGAGTTAACCATCAGGCGGCACTTTTTAGTTAATCTACTAACCTTAGAAAGGGCGTATTCGATCTGTTCGCTGATAGTGGGTAAGAATTTACCTGTAGCTAATAACGTAAAATCGTCAGCGTAGGCTACTACCTTTACTCCACAGTGTTTTAGATTAATGAGAATTGTGTTCATAACCAGCACCCAAAGGAGTGGTGAGAGAACTCCCCCCTGTGGGGTGCCCCTGAATGTGGATACTCTCATCTGTATCCCTGCCAGTTCCGAGTTAATTTGCCTGTTCTTTAGCATGCACATAACCCAAGGTATTATCGAATTATCCATTTTATTGTCTACTAGAGCTGTCTTTACTGCTTTATTGCTCACGTTATTGAAAGCTCCTTCAATATCAAGAAACGCAGCAAGGGTATATTCTTTGTCGTTCATTGTCTTCTCAATCGTGCTAACGACGCTGTGAAGTGCCGTTTCTACACTCTTTCCCTTTGTGTAGACGTGTTGAGCTGGGGATAAATCAGCCAGTTTCAGAGTGCCACGAATATGTAGGTAAATCAGTCTTTCAAACGTTTTAAGAATAAACGATGTCAGACTAATTGGCCTGAAATCTTTTGCTTCTGTATGACTGGGCTTGCCAGCTTTTGGAATGATCCATGGAATCTAAGTCAAGGGCATTGAGTTAAATAGGCACAAGGAGCTATCCATAAAAATTCACATCAAACTGAAGAATTTACATACCATGATTAAACAAGCACGGAAAATACTGTTAACAAAACTGGAAAACCCTACATGAATATAAGGTGTGTTTTAATGAAACTTATAACCAGTGGAGGAACTAAAAGTGAATAAAACGGTTATACTCGCTTTTATATTCACTCTTTTTTTTTTAATTTCAAAGATGGTGTTCATGATTAATTCAATGTCAAAATCAGTACCATATAAATATGAACACACTTTTCTAAACTCTAAACCTTTTTACTATTTAATTTCACTTTATTCCTCTGATTGCTGGCTTAATTTATATTCTTTTATTATTGATTGCGTGTTAAAATATGTTCACTGGTTTTTCACTTTTTCAAAAAACAAGCTTTAATGGCATAGAAACATACAACAACTGCATTCTAAGTTTTTTGGCTCCGTGAAATCCTATACAAATTGCTATCAAAATAAGCCATAAATATTTAAGTTTCCAATTATTATAGAAAGTTTCCGATCCGATTGAGCTTGAACTCTTATCTTCTAAAAATATTATCCGGAAAAATCTCCCGCTTGAGGAGAAGTAGACGCTTTTTAAGGGTGTGATCCCTTTCTTTAGCACCACTTGAGAAATCATCCCGCCGCCGGACGCATAGAAGCATGTGGCTGTGGCTCCTTGCCACATGTGGTAGAGGAGTTTGATAGGTCAGTGTTTGGTGTCCGTTTGGTTGATCAATATTGGTGATTAAGTCGAAGAGGCTATCCGTCTTTTCAAGAGGATGTTACCAATCTTAGCGAGAGGTGGCCCCATCAACCCAAAGAACAAAGATTTGGTTTACTATTTGCGCAAGATAGCTTGGATAACACCGTCTTTTACGGACAGTGTCGAACAAGCGTTGGTTGCCACATAAACGCATTTCTCTAGATTCACGATACCTATTTTATCTTGTCAAAAGCGTATACAATTTCTTCCTCTCTCTTAATGTCAAAACCTCATTTTGTTAAATGAACAAAGATCTTACCAACAATATTACTTCTTGACAATCCATTACAGACCATAACTGCATTTTGTGTAGAAGTTACAGCTGAAATGACTTCGTCGTTCGAGGAAACTCGTTGCATCTTTTCACCGGCCATGCACACTTCAAGAATCTACAAAAATATTGTCTAAACGTTCTTTAATAAAAGAAAAAATATAAAGAAATCCTTACAGGTTGTGGAAGAGCCTTAAACTTTGTAACAACCACAGCAAAAACTGGCATTGATAGAGAATCCGAATCGGCTTCATCAGAGCACTGTTCGGTTTCAAAACAACGAACTACTCTGAACATACAAGAGTTTTTGGGAAAGAACTCAAGCAGAAAATTGAGAATGTGCTTCTGAAGCAGAGATATACAGATGTATCGACCTCCGTTTCTAAAAAAAGGACAATTAAAATCGTTCAAATGTTATAAATGGTAAAACGAAGGCAAAGTTAATAAATCACCTTAATGTTCTTATAATTTCACTGAAATATCTTGTAACTGTTTTCTGGACCTCTTCGGAGTTGTCTGTCATTAGGGCATCTAGCGTTCCTTTGTCGAAAACAACAGAGAACGTTTCATCGTCAAACGACATAGCGGTGGCGTCCATTTGAATGAATTTCATGTCGCTTCTTTCCTTTCCATTCATTTCTATCATTTTCTTGATGGCAATCGGAGAGATGTCGATGTTGGTGATGTCTCTGGAAAAGCGTAAGCTTAATTTTGTCGTTTCTCACTCAGAAATTTGATTAAGACTCACTTGAAACCAGAATCATACATGTCCAAGCTGAGTCTGGAATTACCGCACCCAACCATTAATATCTTGTCTTGGTACTTGACATACTTATGGATCTGGACAATGAGGTTCAGATATTCTCCATACCTTGAGTTTTTAATTGAAAAATATAAATTAAATTAGATTAAAAAAAAAAATACAAAACAAATCTAACCATTCAAATGCTTTGGTTCCACGTTTCTTGAAAAATGTGTTCCAATATTCGGTTTGATTGAATTCATGATGGGTTTTTGGCAAGAGATCCATTGTATAAGTTGTGCGAGGTTTATTAAAACTTATTAGAACTTAAATAAATAAAATTACAGAACTTTAATTGGGGATATTAAGGAAAACACACATATGTTTGACTTTTTAAATGATTTTAAATTGAAAAAAACAAATAGAGAAAAATACATGTGTCAAAAAATGACAAGCAACAAGTCGTCATATCAGCAGTTCACAATAGAGCGTGGGATGTGTTCGATAAGTTCTTTACAATTGCAACGAGTATACGAATATGAACTCTACATTGAAGCCTAGTACGCAGATCGAGACAAGACAAATTTTATCTCTACAATTTTAATCTCTACAAAACTTTTCCAAATCTCGCGCAAAAGTTTGAAATTGGAGAGATGAAATCTAATTTAATGTGTTTTTTAGTGTATCTCTGGAACGGGTTGTCTTACAAAAGTCGTTCATACCTTTTTGGAATCTCCTCTTGATGATCTCAAGACAAGCATCAGCACCTTTTACATAACACCAGTTTTGACAAAAATCACTTTGGGCTGTCAAAATTTGTCCCGCAAAATAATGCTTGTATCATTCTTTTTCCTGGCAAAATTTAGTGGAGACATTTTGAAGAACAATTCACAATAGTATGAATTTTGCGCGCGAACTGCGTACTGCTGGGAAAAATATCCGAGACAAAATTTGTCCCAGGAAAAAAAATGTATGGGAGACAAAATTTTTCCCGATCTGCGTACTAGGCTTAAGTGCGAAATTTCATTAATAAAACAAATTTTCTGTTAAGTGACGTTTACTAATTATGATTAAGTTTAACCACCGAAGTAGGTGGTTCAGCGAAGGAATAAGAAATAGAAATGTCCACAGTCAGACACAAGCGATTGACAATCAATTTAGGTAGCCACAGAATATAAAAAAAGAGATTGCTTACTTTTGTAGAAGATTTTCTTAAAAGGATTTTTTGGTAAACGTCATTTTACTATTCCGGGAACATTTTGTTTTTATTAATATAAATATTTAAGCCAGGACTAAACTCCTATTCTAGGGTTTAGTAAGACAGTGGACTATAGAAGGAATAAGCGTTTTTTTTATTAAAGCCTAGTACGCAGATCGGGAAAAATTTTGTCTCCCATACATTTTTTTTCCTGGGACAAATTTTGTCTCGGTTATTTTTCCGAGAGTACGCAGTTCGCGCGCAAAATTCATACTATTGTGAATTGATGTACAAAATGTCTCCACTAAATTTTGCTAGGAAAAAGAATGATACAAGCATTATTTTGCGAGACAAATTTTGACAGCCACCGCTTCCGAAAGTGATTTTTGTCAATTCTGATTTTATGTAAAAGGTGCTGATGCTTGTCTTGAGATCATCAAGAGGAGATTCCAAAAAGGTATAAACGACTTTTGTAAGACAACCCGTTCCAGAGATACACTAAGAAACACATTAAATTAGATTTCATCTCTCCAACTTCAAACTTTTGCGCGAGATTTGGAAAAGTTTTGTAGAGATTTTACAATTTTAATCTCTATAAAACGTTTCCGAATCTCGCGCAAAAGTTTGAATTTGGAGAGATAAAATCTAATTTAATGTGTTTTGTAGTGTATCTCTAGAACGAGTTGTCTAACCAAAGTCGTTCATCCCTTTTTGGAATCTCCTCTTGATGCTTTCAAGAGAAGCATCAGCACATTTTACATAAAACCAGTTTTGACAAAAATCACTTTCGGAAATACGGTGGCTGTCAAAATTTGTCCCGCAAAATAATGCTTGTATCATTCTTTTTCCTGGCAAAATTTAGTGGAGACATTTTGTAGAGCAATTCACAATAGTATAAATGTTGCGCGCGAACTGCGTACTGCTCGGAAAAATATCTTGTCCCAGGAAAAAAAATGTATGGGAGAAAAAATTTGTCCCGATCTGCGTACTAGGCTTAAGAGGCGACCAATTCTATTCATGGAATGGGAAAAGTTTGGAAGGAAAAAAACCTGTATACGGACTGGCCTATATAAATGATGAATATTGAGAGCAGGTTTGCACTACTGCCTAAAGATCTGTTGTGCTCCCATCCAAAGCTAGTTGCTTACCCTACAGCTATTCCTCCAACGAATTTCATTATTTGGAGTAACTTCAGAGAGAACAAATCACTCTGTTCTACCTGGTAGTGTCCTAGATACTCGTTTCTTTGATGTTTTAGTGCTTCGCACCCGCCTAGTAGATACTCCGGTATTTCGTCATAAAGCCTAGTACGCAGATCGAGACAAGACAAATTTTATCTCTACAATTTTAATCTCTACAAAACTTTTCCAAATCTCGCGCAAAAGTTTGAAGTTGGAGAATTAAAAAATAATTTAATGTGTTTTGTTGTATATCTCTGGAACGGGTTGTCTTACAAAAGTCGTTCATACCTTTTTGGAATCTCCTCTCGATGCTTTCAAGAGAAGCATCACAACTTTTTACATAAAACCAGTTTTGGCAAAAATCACTTTTGGCTGTCAAAATTTGTCCCTTAAAATAATGCTTGTATCATTCTTTTTCCTGGCAAAATTTAGTGGAGACATTTTGTAGAGCAATTCACAATAGTATAAATGTTGCGCGCGAACTGCGTACTGCTCGGAAAAATATCCGAGACAAAATTTGTCCCAGGAAAAAAAATGCATGGGAGACAAAATTTGTAGAATCTGCATGTGGGGCTGTTTTCTAGACCAAGAATACTCAAGTGTCTTCTAGTTTACAGTGACCCGTGAGGCGAGTCCCGTTACTTTTTGTAAATTGTTGATACTTTTGTGAACAGAGCTTTATACTACTACAGCGCCATCTGTTGGGAAATTGCATATCTAATTTATGGAAGAAACAAAAAGCTCTTTTCCAATGTCAAATGTATTTCCCCTTATTCCAACCATCTAGAACATTCCAAGTTGAGAACCTTCGAGAACAACTAACTTGAGTATATAAGGGAGTGTTCGCGGTGAGCACGACACAGTTGATTTTTGATTACGGAAGTGTGCAAAACTCTGCTTATTGGATTGTGGAAAGTATAAAACAGGTGTGATTTTAAATTGAATAAAGTATTTGAGTTGATTATAAATTGAGATTTATTGTTGTGATTTGGAAAGTAAAAAAAAAGAAGAGATACTAGAAAAAAGGAGAAATAAGTTTTATTTAACGAACCTAGTAAAGCTATTACAATACAATTCATAAAACGATCTTAGTTATAGTTCCCAAGAAGTAGTTTGGATTTCTTCAGTTTTGGGAGTTCTTTCCCGTCTTCTATTTTGATTTCGTTCTTATTCAATTTTTTTCATATTCCGCAGTAGGCCCCATTAAAGTTCTTCTATTTCCCTGGACACTTACATGTCCAGGTACCCAATGAAGTGAGAGATTATATTTTTCTTGACAAGTTCGTTTAGCCTTTACACATTCCCATTAAACATTAAACGTGATGCCGTAGCAGCTTAGTGCTTTGAGTGCGGATTGGCTATCTGACATTATTGGCAATGTTTGAGTCTCATTCCATGATTATAAAATGGAATAGGTTAGTTTCTGCCGACTTTAAAAGGCAGTCCCTTTCCCAGTGACTTATACATTTACCGGATCCAGTCCCTCCTTGGCAAATCTCATAATTCTCCCTTAGACACAATTCCAACTACTACATATTTAATAAGGACAGCTGAAGAATAATCTCTATCGCTACTGTAGGACAAGTTCTCATTGCTCCATTAATAAATAAACAAGCGAGCCTTTAGACTTTTCATTGTGCTTTTCTAGTTGCTTGCAACTCGGTTCTTTTGTGCCATGCAACTGCATCATAGATAGGTCTTACCATCATGTAGTATATCCACCTAAGGATATATGGTTTGTACCCCCATGATTTACCTGCAAGTCTCTGGGACTTTTGTGGCTTTCCGGACGGTATATTTTACGTGTTTATTCCAGAGGAGTTTCCTATCTAGTATGTTTCCTAGATATCGATACCTTCCCGTAAGAATGTATTAAGCAACATTTTTAAAATTGTTCAGGAAACGAAAAAAACGTCTCATTTAGTTATTTTTTGTGTATTTTATTTATTATGATTTACAAAATTCTACATTTTGTTCTGCCACAAGAATTATTTCATTTTCCATTGGACGTCCGGAAGCGTCCAGAACCCTTCTCAAACATTTCCATTGGACAACGAAAATACCTACTCTTCTGACGATTATGAGAAGAGAATTTCGCTTCTCGATTTCAAGTCAATATCCACTGAAAAAGTACTCAAACACATAATCAAATGTCAAAAGTGAAACCCGGCAGCAGCATTCTTCGGTCAATTTCATATTTTGCTTGGGGAGCGTTGCTGGTGACGATAACTGGTTTTGGTTTTGCACTCACCGTCGTTTGTTTAGTTTTCGAATTTTCGAACAAACTTTCGAAGAGAGCGCTCGTAAGTTTAGGAGTGGTCGGGACCACTCCTAACTTTTAAGAGCGCTCGTAGATCTTCACTAATATTGCTTGGTGTATAGGTTTATGAGCTTCTTAAGTTATGAGCGCTCGGTGAATACCAGCCTTAGACTATAATTTTCCTATAATTTTTGATACCTTGAATTTATGTTAAAAATCGACCGTTCAAGAGAAAACAAAAGGGAAACTCAGAACTCAGATCACGATTTGACTCGACACGTCCACCTTGATTTCCAGAAAGTCGGCTCTTGCAGTGTGTTCTGTTTGATCTGTTTTTTCACAATTTCACCATCTTCATCGCAACTCAGAACCCACAACGGTATAATTGTTTTGGTATTTCTCTTTTTTATGTTACAAGAGAATTTTCTTCATAAGATTAAAAATAGGCAAATGGAAATAATTTTGTTTATATTTTCATTTATTTCATATACACATTTATGTAAAAATTACAAATAAAACTTTTATATATTTATAAATGATAAATTTGTTTTGTAGGTATTCATAATATTTAATTTTAAACAATTTATTAATAATTTCTTCCTTATCAATCACTAACCTAAAATAAAAGCACATTTATAAAATGACCCTTTCCAAGAACAAAAAAAAAATAAAAATTTATTTGAAACTTGATAATCCTTTCAATCTGTAAAAAAAAAATCAAACTATTTTTTGTTTTTTTTTTTTTTTTTTTTCTTTTTGAAAAAAATAAAATATACATAAAAAGGTTAATACAAAAACCAATAACACCATAGTGAAACTATTAAACAAAAATAATCCTTGAAACAAATTTAAAATAAAATATGAATTATAAAAAAAACCCTAAACAATTAGACTATAAAAACAAAAAATAAAATTACGTCAAAAGGATCATCAAGTCACTGTTTTGTTATAATTTTATTTAATATTTATAGTTCTTTATGTGCTTTTTTTAATTAATACTATTTAAAAATATTTTAAGCATAATAATTGTATTATTTTTTTTAAGGTAGTTCATTTCTAAATTCTGTTTAAAATATATTTTTTTTTACATCTTAACTTTATACAGTTTTAGTTGTTTTTTTTTAAGTCAGTTTTTTTTCTGGAATGTCTGTTAAATAAGCAGGCTTTTTTTGTGTACACATTTAAGCAAGATAAATCAGTATTAACTGCATTTGTGACATTTTAATTAATTGTTGTTTTTAAATCGATAAAAAAATTGCATAATTTTTATATTTCTGTACCTCATTTATAAATAAAATCGTCAAAAACGATAAAGCTAATGTGGTATATTGCAGAATGAAAAATTTGATATCAAACTTTTGACGTAGTTTTGCATCTGAGTAATGACATAAAATTTATTTTATGTCACCTAGAATACGTCAAGAATGAAACAAAAATCATTCAAGTTTCGTAAAGTTTTTTTTTTCTCTTTGTTTTTTTTCCAAAATACTTGTACAACAATTGCGAATATGAAAAACTGTCAAAAAAAGATCTTTCAGAAGATGTTAACTTTTAAAAATAATGGTTAACTTTTAATATTTTTGCTGTCACTTAATGGCCATGTTCAATGCAAGTTAGATATACAATCAAGTAAGAATTGCATGACTTCTGGTTCAACTGTCAATATGAACTTAAAGTTACCTGATTGACAGTCGATCAGATGCCATAAAGAAGTAAGTTGAATACGTAAATTGCATTGAAGCTGGGCACGTCTTTTTTGATTTGATGTGTGCTTACAAAATTTTCTATTGCATAACTGTTTCTTTAGTTTTAAACTGACAAAAAATATAAAGAAAAATTGTATTTTTTGTAGTTTCCTAACCGCAGTTGTATTTTTTTTTTAAATTTGCAAATTTAAATTTTTAATCGATTAAATTCCTAATTTTTATTCTAAGAAAAGTAAATAAAAAAAAATCCATGCGATCGGTGGGCAAGTTAAAGGCAATCGAAGTCTACTCTTAAACGATACAAACTACAGGGTGCAAGTAGCGTAAGGAAAATTGTTTTTTGTTGTGTTTTCTAAAGTTACTATTCCTTACGTCTAAATAGATATAAATTCATCAATCACAGATAAGTGTGGGGTTTGGGGACTTTTGATCCGTTTCTTAATTCGAATTGTTAATAAATATTTTTATTATTTTGTTTTGTTTAAGATTCTAAATTTTTTTTAGTTTGTTTTATGATGAAACAAAAATTAATCAAATATTGATGCTTTGGCTATTGTCCATGTTGAGTATTAATGTTTTTTTATCTTTTCTTTTTAAATGACTAGAATAGACAAAATACAAAAGTTTTTTTCTTTTTAATTATTTTTATACAATATTTAGTTTTTTTTTTGTGCTAAAGCATCTTTGCGTCATGGGTTAGTAATTTAAAAAAAAAAAATTGTTGAATATGTCATGGAATGATGAGAGGAATGGTTGATCATTTTTTGGCGTTGTTTCAAAATTTTGTATATTGTTTGAGTTTCGCAGAAATTCGTACTTTATCTAATGGAATGACTTTTAAAATTTAAAATGCATTAGCAATAACATTTTTCTTTCACTGACGTTAAAACATCAAAATAATTACTCAAATTACCCTGGGGTCACACCAGCCAGTAATGGCTGGCTAGTTGCTGTAAGGTAGTACTATCATAATAGGAACTGTGTCCACAAAACTATGATATGCTCAGAATTGCAGATTTCTGTGTTTTGTTAAGTTTTCGTTCACTTTTGCTTTGCTACTTAACAGCAGCTAACTTCACTTATTATGTATCGGATTGTCTATTTGACATATCAGAAAGATATACATTTATGCCATCGGCATAAGCTATGTTATCGGCTTTTATTTAGTGTTCTAACATTCTTTTATAGCTGGTTTTACTCGCAAAGGTTTTAGGGTCAAGATATCAGCTGTCCAGATGTAAATGTCTCCAAAATGTCAACAGATGATATATGAAAACTATCAATATCGAACTGTAACTGTCATTTGGGCTTAATATATATTCAACACCATTTTGACAACTGAAAAAGAAAACTCAGTTTTGTTCGAACCTCGGTAAAGTAAGAGGAAAAAAATTGTTGCCTAAATGAATACTGAAACGTATTCAAATAGCCAAAAAGTGAATGATGCTAATTAATGTATAGAATATGATGGAAAGTAAAACATAAGAGTCGTGTAAAAGCGGCTTTTTGAGACAAACATTTCAAGTTTAAAACCGAAAATCAAACAAACCTAGCAAACAACTAAGCTTTTTTTTTTGCAAACTTGCCAATACCATACCTCCAACATTTTTCGACATACATTCTGTGTTTGACTGAAATAACAATAAAAAGAAAGTACGTCTCAAAATCCTCCCCAAAACCGTTACTAATGCGTGATTGACCTCAACCGGAAGTTATATCTTTCTGGATTTAAACAAATAAACAAAAAAAATTGATTTTCTTAGTGCAATTATTTTGCTCTGTTTTTTCCTTTCCGGTTTCACATCCAGTGCAGTTTGACAATTGATTTTGAAGATTCTTTAATCCTGATCAGCCGATCTCTGTTTGTGCCCTACGTTTGTGAGTTATAACTTTTATGCTTTAAAATGGCCGGTGTTGGATCCATAACGTAATTATTAGCTTCAGCCATTTGCATTGGTAATGGCGGAAGTTTATCATTCGGATGTCGATGATGAATGGACGCTTTACGAGGCTTTCCCAGCTGATGACTTGCAGTTATCGTGCTTGCAGCTGACATTGACACGCCTGATGATTGTTGCGTTCCTGGATAACGTGGTGGCGCTGATTTTGTAGCTGTTTGGCTAAGGCTTGGATGGAACTGAGGCGACATCATTTGTTGGCCAGTGCTTGTTGCAATTGTGCTTCGCACATTCTTTGGGGTTCCAAAAGCCTTTGTTTGCTTAAGCAGCGAACGATCATTGCAAAGAGCTGAAATTAGGGGTAAATCAAGATGGCGACTCTTTTCACGTAGTAGTTGAATGTCAATGGGGTTGCCATTTTTCGTTATTAAAGAATTAGCACCATTGTTGTTTGTTGTGACTGAGTGTGCAGAAGATGTTGAAACTTCACTGCGTAGTAAATGCACGCGTTGCTGTTGTTGTTGGTGCAATTGCTGTTGCTGTTGAACGCTGTGTGAGTGAGTAGGTTGTTTGTGCGTTTTTATGTTTCGAGTTGAATGTAGTATTGATTGCGAACTTAGACCCATCGAAGATGGCTTGCAAGGAACTGTAAAAAAGAAAGAAATTTATCAGCGTGAAACTAGTACATTAGCAGGGTCTACTATTTAAAGATGTTAACTGAGTTTTATGCCTTGAAAAATTCCAATATATTACTGTTATTATGTTTTTTTTTTTTTCTTTCACTATCAGAATTAGTCGAAGAAAGCTTATAGCAAGCTCCGTCTTTCGACCAATGGTTGGGAGTAATTGTTAATATAGTACATTTAAATGTCGGAGGACCACTTATGTAAGTAATCGAAAACGAGAGAATACAAGAAAATCGTATTGTTTACCGTTAGTTGCGAATTGACAGATACCTTTCGTCAAGTTTTCGTTTCGTTCACTTTTCTTTTGCAAGAGAAGATTACGATCGAATCAAGTTCACTTAAGTGAAACTGGAAATCGGAATAAATAATGGAAAGATAATATCTTTCACTTAAATGCATCATCTTGCTGGTGACTTGAATATTTGACGATTAGCGGAAATAACTTTCCGACAATTATAGTTTGACCATTTGATAAATTTTATAGGGTTCAAATTGGCCAATCGTCAAAAGATGAATTCGCCATTAAGTTGACATTGACAGGTGTCATCAGTCAGCAACTGGCAAATAGTTAAAGGCCTTAACTAATAAAAAGTAATCGACTTTTCGTTTAGTGATCCAAAGAGCTCATCGATACGTATGATTTTGCAATCAAATACTTTTTTACGGGAAGAACTTAAAGACTACTCGAAAAAAAACCTTTAATTATATTAAACTCGTATTGAATATAGCTTTTAGTTAAATTGAACTTACTTGGAGGAGGTTTTTCATGTGGCGCTGGCATTGGGGGTTTCTTCAATCGCCGATCCACATTTGGAGGCGGTGGTGGAGGTGGTAATCTTTTAATTTTGGGCATAGCATCGATTGAATTTAGAATATTGTCATCAGATCGAGAACGGGCAAATAAGCTTGAACTGTTTGCAAGAGTAGCTGGGTGCAGAGGAGGTGGTGGTGGTGGCTCGTAGGACGAGCACAGACTCGCTACCGATGGACTATATAAAGGTGAATATGTACCTGGTAGTTGAACATAAGTGTCAGAAAGATTCTGCGTCGATGCGTAGCGAGAGTGCGTTGATAATGCCATCGGAAGATAAGGAGTGCTTTGGTAGATGGCATGACCTTTGCATGTATCCCATGGGCTTATGTGATGAGCACTATGCATGGTACTGTGGGCATAAGCTAGATACGGATGAGGGGGTGGACTTTGTGCCATTGCAGCTAAAAACGAACTCTGCTTGGAATCTAGGTACTCCTGTTGACTAATGGCAGGATCTTGAATGGGATATATTACATAGTTTACATCGCTGAAGAGCTGTTGCTCGTAGAGCTCGTGCTGTTTGCGAGCTATGTGGGAGGCATTGTAAACAGTAGCCAGCTGTGTAGGTGGTGGTGGTGGAGGCTGACGTGGTAGGCTGGGTGGTGGTGGAGGCAGATATTGTCTGGGCTTGATAACCGGCAAAAGGACGCAGGTCCGTGTTGGTGGTGGCTTGATCTCCGGATAAGGTGGCGGTGGAGGTGGCACAGCTGCAGACATACTTTTGTGAGTCGCATGCAAATGTTGATAAGGAACTATAGGAATACCAATTGTGCTGGGTACGTTTGAGATTTGTGACTGTTGAGTAGGGTGGCTGTATGTTGGTGCCCCCATATAACTGGGCTGTGAATGTAGACTGGTAATCGTTGGTGCCGCATAACTTGGTTTAGGGTTCTCACTGACCACGCTAGTATGTGCTTGGAGGATGTTAATTTGGGGTCGTGTTGTAATGAATCGTGCGGTTACTTCTTCTGGTCTAGTCGAAGATCCCAAAGCTGAATTTACCGCATGGACATTGCTAGAAGAGGACGAAGATGTCGAAATTAGCGATGTTGGTCTAGGTTTTGGCTGATATGGTGGGGGATCACGCAGCACTGGCTTTGGAACACTGGTCCGGATAGGTGGGCCACAGAGGCCAGTTGTTTCGTGTCTGGCACCATATGGCGGGGGCGAACGCATTCGAATGTCACTTAGATTCGCCATTGATCGCTGACTGTTGCTATCTATCCGTTGGGGTGGCGCTGGTGGATCTGTGGGTAAAATAGCATCCATAAGATCAATATCCTGGTCTTCTGTTGGTGCGGTATCTTGATGCCCCTGGATGTAACTCTCTCCTTCCATGGTAAGAGGAAGTGTTACATAATCACAGTCGGAGTCAAGAGTGTTAGATACAGTCTTTCGACACGGATATGTTCCACGACCTACAATTAAATCAGTGAGTTCCTCTGCACTAAGTAATGCATGCTTGTTGTCTGTTGGATCACTTCCATCACCTCGGAAAGACCCACTGGCGCTAACGTTCGAATCCGATCGCAGTCGGAAATCGGGAATCTCTTCGTTCTTAATTCGATTATTGCGATAACCACCGTCAACGGAGTCTATAGCCGGTGACTTCCCGAGTTCGCTTTTTGGTTGAAATATTCCATAGTGCGAACTTGTTGCACTCTCGGACTCTGCGATCTCAGACGATTGGCCAGTCATCTCACTGCTATGCATAGTATAGACACCCGAAGTTTCTGTTGGTGGAGCCCCATGTGCAAGAGTATACACCCCCGAGTTGCTCTCTGTCTCATCTTGAGTGGATGCAATGAAGTCGTGGTCTATGCAAGTACTCTCACCTTCACTCAGTTGTGAATTTTGTGCAGTATGACTAAAGCCCAGCTCCAGACTGCTCGACGTCGATGAACGCCGATTTGCTGAAGTAGAGTGGACAGCAAGAGTAGTGAGGGCAGTTGTTTCTGTAGCGACTACAACTGTACTACATGTCGACGAACACTGTGATCCGATGTTATGCTGAGACCCGGGAGAATCTGTACTCGCCTTTTGTTCTGTTACCTGTTCCGTAGGAGAATTTCGTTCCGAAGACTTCTGCCGAACCGATAGAGCAGCAAGTTGATCTTCTAAGTCTTTAAGTGAAACCTGCCCAACTGACGATGTTTGTCTACTTACACTTGGTCTATCGAGAAGATGAACCAATGCCAAACTTTCGGTAGATGGTGCCGCGATTGGAGCTGGGGGAGTATTGATCATGATCTCCAACTCATCCTCCGAGTGCACGCGATCGCTTACTATTCCTGAGGTGGTGTTCGAACTTGTGCTCGATATCACCGAAATCCGCTGATCGTTCTTATTCTTATATGGCAAATGAAGGCTGCGGGAATATATGTAGCACGCATGCAGACTGTTACTTTCCTCTTCCTCCCGTTTAATAACTTCCTTAAGACGAGCGGCAATCTTCATGCTAAATTGGTGCGTCTCCTTGCAGAGAGTCAGCAGCATTTTATTCTTCTCGTCGCTGGTTGCATACAAAATTATCTTATTCTCTCCCGATCGTATCTCAAACTTCTTTCGCTCGAAGCTCAGCTTTGTGATATTCGGCCAGAGGAATGTTGTCGGCTGGGTATTATCACTGCTGATCTTAATACCCTTCGCGTACACAGCAAACCATGAGTTACCGGGTCCACTTTCACTCTTAGCCATCTTCATGCGATACATGTGAGCGTTTATACCTTCATGCATGCAAGCTTGCTGGATATAATGCAGCTCGGCATTGGCTCGTGACATTCCCCGATTTTCTCGGTGACACGCTCGCAACGCATTTACTGCTCGGAGAGTTCTCAAACTAGGCGGGAGGTATTCATCGGGACGAAAGTAATCCGGAACATTGATAGATGACGAGGAGGAAGCAGCAGATAATGATGAAACAGCAGCAACAATAGCCGGTGATAGTTTATCAACTATTGCCTTCATTTTGTGACCAGAAATAATTACCGATGGCGATAGGGTTTTGTTGGAAGGCAAAGCCGTTGTTGTTTGTATTGGCCCCGCTGTACTAATATTACTATCACTACTTCCACTGCCAGTTCCACCACATCCAGCCGATGATATTGCCGAATCTGTTACTTCATCCTCGGGACAATCGCCGAGATCAGCTTGCAAGGCAAGGCCTGCTAACAGAATCATTGATTGCTCAGAGTAATCCCTAGGAACATCGCATCGATTGAGGGCATTTTCTTTTAATTGTAAATAATAATTGTGACGTGAGGTCTCATCTTTCAACATGAACGGGCTCTCGATATAGAACTGCACTCGAAAGTGTAGCTCCAAGAGAGGTCGACCATTGGCATCGAGTCCCTATTAAGAAAAAAAAATAAAAATAAATTTAATAAAATTAGAATCGAAAATATTTTTCAAAACTTACATGAGTGTGAGATGATCGCCAACTTTTTGGGCCATACTTTGAGAGTTTGCTTTCTGGGTCGGCAAACATGTATTCGCCATCTGAAAAATAATAAATAAAATAATTTTATTATTAAAATGTTATGTTCTATTTTAAAAATAAAATAGCTCTTAAATAATAAAGGATTAAACATTTTAAATGTTTTAAAATGTGCAAGTAAACATTCTTTTATCCAAAATAATTGCCAGGGTAAAAGAATCGAACAAGGGGACAGCAGGAGAAGAAGTGTGGTACAAGAAATGTGGCAAGAGAAGAAGCGATTTTCAGTTTAAATTGAATTGAAAAAGAAGACAGATTCTAGTAGATTTTGGATGTCTCTTACTATGTGTTTGCTTTTCATCCGGAATCAGGAACCCCCACTCTTATCCGACACCATCTTTACTCTGCCAAACTAGGCAGCTTATTGACTGGTGAGTGATTAGTTGAGCGATCATCCGGCCGCCCCCACCGTAAATTTCCAGCAAAGCAATCGCTAGCTTGGGATCTAAAGAATTCAATAGAGGGCGCGGTAAAGAAGTAACCAAAGTTCGTCCTAGAACCATTTCGTCGCGTTGAGAAAAGTGATTAATTTTCTTATCTTCATTTCTAGAAGTTCGTCATCCAGTCAAAAAATGCTCTTCCTAATGATTGTGATCTAAATTTGGCCAGAGCAGGACATTTGCAGAGAAAATGGAGGACTATTTCCTTTTTCCGCTGGTCCTCCAGCTATTTGACAGTGAGTGTTGCAAGGAATGCCTAGCTACAGGTTGCTACGATCCTGGCTACATCTTGACTTGGATTACGAAATATTTTCAATCGTTCATTGAACTAAAATATTTGTTTGACCGGAACAATGTGAAAACTATCGAAAGTTTGGCTTTATCTACTTCTTTTCGACTTTGTTTACTCCATCTTCCATTTCCATTCCTATTTAATGTTGTGAAATAACTGAGAACAATTTGAATGAACGAAACATAACTTTTGTTCGTTCGTTATGTTCACTTTATATTCATCTGTTTCAGTGACAAGAGGTTGACATTAGGATTGATGGATTTGGTCTATTGTGATTGCAATCAATCAATCTTTTTGGTGAACGGGTCACAAAGACCGAATCAATCGCGATTGACACAGCTCTAATTGATAGAATATTGCCTTTCATAACTCCAAAAGAAATGTTGACTGTTTCCGGAAGTGAGTTATGAAGGGCCGATCCTTGCCCGACTGCAATGCCACAATGACCCGGAACTCAGATAAGAGTAATATTGTGGTTAATATTGAGGCTAGCAAGTTCATTTCGGCATTTGTGAACTAATTTGGAGGATGATTTACTAGAATTAATGGCTTTAACAGCCATCTGACTGCCTGTGATAACAGCCGTATTCCGGTGCTGGTTTGGTTCTTCTTTGAGTACCAGGTATACTTCTCTGATAGCCAGTAATTCAGTTTGAAAAAGACTAGCAAAGTAGGGGAGCCTTTCGAAGTAAGTTAAGGTTAAAATAATTTAACAACAGCAAGAAAGTCTGTTTTGATGGTTCACAACCGAAGCTCTTCAAATATGGAAGGGTTGTATCAACCAAGTATTTGTGGAAGGAAGCATAAGCGATGTCTAGCTGGACCATCTACAATATAGGCAATCTATTGACGTAGATACTCTCTGAGCGTCTCAAATCGCTCTGTAATACTTAAATCAGCAAGTGTAATACTTAAACCAGAAGGTTGACAATAAACCAAATCTTCTTACTGAGCTAATTTTGAATCTGTAGCCTGTTAGTGAAAGGCTTGGTCGACAATTATGGACATAATGTTAAGTAGTATAGTCTGTTACGCCAGAGGTCTCGGTCTCATAACCTAACCAATGCCATCTTAAAATTTTGTCTTGGGCACTACCTCTTACGAGTTAGTTAAAAAATTTCTATCTCTTGTTATGAAAAAGTGCTTCAATTCATAGCCGTTCGGATTCGACAGAAAATTGTAATTTGTAATTCACTAGGTACCGGTCTCTCACGAGCTGCTATGCCACCAACTATATTTACTGTATTGCTATTTTATTTTGATGGCTATTTCAATTAATCTATTTAATTACGAGTAGTTTTTGTTTCCTTTATATCTATCTGTTTTCTTGCTTGTCAGACTGTAAATTTAAAGCAAGGAATTTCACGGTGTAAACATAATAATTACAATTTGTTCCTGTTTTATTTATGTATAATGTAGGTAGGTATACCTAGATGAATTCTTCCATATCCAAATTATTTTTGGTTGATTTAAAAAAAAAAATGTCTAACCTGATTTTGACTCTGTTCTTGTTTATACACGAGTCCTATTAAACCTACCTAAATTGTGAGCCAGTTCACGTTCATAAATCGAGAATTCGCTTCGCAGTCCGTTTTTTTTTTTTTTTTATTTCAATTGAACCAAGTGGATTTTTAAATATGAATGTGAATAAATCTCCAAAAAAAGGAGGTTGTTCGGTCTCAGAGACCCCATGTCGAAAAAGAGACATCGTCATGCCCTTGAGCTGTTTGGAGCTGAGACAAGCTGCTTTTTTTTTGTTATATATTTCCATTTGGAACTCATACAAAGGTCTATATTATATACGATACCGGATTGATGAGATGAGATGTGAGTTGCACGAAGACGATGAACAAAAAAATGAAAACGCAGGTGGAGCTTGATCAGAAGTAACAACAACAAAAATGATCTTCTTCTGATGATGTTGAAGCACTTTGCTCAAGGAATTTGGAAGCAAATTAAGGAGGACCACGGCACAACATTCATCTTTCTTTATCGAATAGAGGTTTAACGTTTTTTTTTTTTTTTTTGAATTTTCGGTTGTTGAAATATTTAAGATGGAGCAGGTAGATAAAGAAAGAACCCATTTCTCTGCACTTCAGGGAATAGTAGGTAGGTAAATTTTCTACTCACATAAATTCGAATTTATTTACATAACTACAAGATATATTTTATTGGAATTTTTGTTTTATTGGACCTGATGCGTACGCCAAGTCAATGGAAAAGGGAATTCCTTTTCATATTGTTGTATGTGTTTTATTTTTTTTGAGGAACTTGTAGAAGTAAATGGATAGATGGGTTGGTTTTAATGCATTGCTTTGTTTGAATTATTATATAATCTAGAAGAATGATGTTTCTTGTGAGCAATTTAAATTTCAGAATATTTTTCAAAAGGCATGAAAATTTTCGTGTTTGGTTGTTATGCTACCGATTTTCAATTCCGAACGGTTCTTTAACGGAAGGTACATGAAATGTATGTATGTGATTGCTTTTTTGGATATTATTAGAGGGAGTTAATTTTTTTTATATAAAAATAAATATAACAGTACGCATGCCCGATCATTAGATTGAACAAATAAATAGTAAGCAATAGAATCTAGTGTTGGGCGCCATTTTATAACAAAATTACATTTTACGTGGTCTTAGAAAATCAAGGAGCTTTTTATTGAAAAATAAAAATGGTATACACTTAACAAGCATGAAGCGACATGGGTTAACGCACAATGCCGCTCATTTGAGTTTAATTCAAACTATGGTGGTTAAGAAAGAAAAAAAGCTGAATGCATACTGATCATGTCCACCAAACGTCCAAGCTGATAGAGTCTGCACTGTCCAAATTTTACATATTTGCATATTATAGATCCTAAAAAACTCGGAGTTAATTCATTTGTAAGTTCGTTTATTCCTACGCTATATTAGCATTTTCTATGAATTGTGTTTGAAAGTTTTATGTATATCTATACACAATCGATCAAAAACACCAATTTATACTTATGTCATTTTCCAATAACGGAATGCGAAATGACAGTTTCAATTATCTGTAATCTCGAATATAATATAGACTAATTTTTCTTCTCGAAGACCAGGTTTCGGCTTTTATACTTGTCCTTGTTTTGAACCCATTCGATTTGGCAAGCCGAAGGAACAGGGATTTTATAATTCTATAATTCTTCGTCGGATCTTCACTAAAGTGTCATCTGCTTCTTTATAAATATCGTGTGTAGTTGAACTGGGTCTTGACTTCAAGTGTGTTCTTTCTTTGTTCTATCACTTCATATTTGTATAGTGCCCATTAAGCGGTTGATGGAAATGCAGCTTGAATTAATTTTTTTTAGTCTTTGTGGTTCGGTCAAACGGTTAGCTTATTTGTGTATGGTCAGAGCATTTTGCATTACTCTTTCCGCTGCTCTGGACAATCTAAACCCTACTATATGTATATTCGGCAAACAAACATGTTCAAAGACAGCTATTCGTCTGAAAGCATCCTCGCATTAACGAAACTGGCCACTCCATCATTCTGAACTTATTCGAATCATTTTAAAGTAGCATCGATTAGATCATCTCTCATATTGAGTTTGATAAAAAATTCTAGGTAACCATCTCTTCTAAAGAAATCTGCGAAGGCTTGGTATTCCTGGAAGATGATTCAATCCATTTCCACGCCGATGGATCAAAAACTAATGACCGGGGTTGGTGGATGTGTGTTCTCAGACAGACTAAATTTAAGTCTCTTTTTTCATCTTCACAATCACTGCAGCGTGTTCGAGGTGGAACTTTTGGCAATTAAAGAAGTCCTGTATTAGCTGTAAGATAACGTGATATCAAATAAAGATATCCGGATAGCCAAGCAGCTATTAAATCTCCTGATTCTGTCTTTACAAGCTCAATAACAGCCCTTAACTGCCGATAGTCTCTGATGGAGATGGCGCAACAGTTTAACATTCACCTCTACTAGATGCTGGGCCACAGGGGCATTTCAGCAAATTGTAAAGCTGACGAACTGGCCTAAAGTAAAACAACTATACCATTATTACCATCGCTACGTCTAGACTCTTGCTTAAACAAGATGCTAAACAGAAAACACACCTTAGGTGGAACAATAACACCACCTGCTTGATGACAAAACATATTTAGCCAGTGCTAGATCTGAAGCGCTCCTAATGTTTAATATCTTTAAGCAGATCGCATATCGGCTTCGTAATAGATGTTATAATAGATTAATAGGACCCTGTTTAATAGGCAGGAGTTTGTTCTTACGATTTCTGTAGAAGTTTCATGGACGAAGAAGAGGATTCTTCACCTTCTCTGTACGTGTACACGTCCTGTTTTGTCCCAAAAGACGTAGACTCCATTTGAGAGATTTCCACTATTTACAATGATCCTAGAAATCTAGTTTTGCCCAAGAGACTCTTCGCATTCCTTCAGTCGTAATACAAAAAGATAGCTATTCTATTCTGGATCTTTTTTATGTTCTTTTGATACTCTTACCTCGCTTAGCTTTTGTGTCAGAACCAATCAAAATCAGGAAATATCAAAAATGAATGTGAGCATCAATAAACCAGCATGCAGATATTCAAGCGTTTGACTGAAGAACAATAATGTCCAGCATTCTCAACCCTTAAACTTCTTCAAATTGCGAGTATTATCTATCATACATA
This sequence comes from Philhelius festivus, assembly GCA_963931855.1. Taxonomy (NCBI): domain Eukaryota; kingdom Metazoa; phylum Arthropoda; class Insecta; order Diptera; family Syrphidae; genus Philhelius; species Philhelius festivus. The sequence continues at coordinate 71,073,496 of OZ007554.1, read as the reverse complement.
AATTTGTTTCATTAATCAAGGATTTTAGGTTAGTGTGTTGGACTGTCTGCCGCGGCAAAAAAAGTTTTTCAGGAGCTTACTGCCTCTTGCGATGAATTGACAAATCCTCTAAGAGTACCTCTTGTCATTAAATGTTATAATGCGATCTATTAATAAATCTTTAAATCCCGGTTTTGCACATACCTGAATAGACTGACATTTATCTTAATGCATAATTCAGCGCATTACACATGTGACAACCTGCCATATTTTCTGCCTAAAAATGTTACAAAGCTGTCAAAATAATGCGATGGTGCAAAATGTTAAAGCTGTTTTAGTTAAAAAGGTTAAAACTACGATTTTGCAAATTTTAATCGAATGTAGCATCATACTTTTTCTACCCTTTTAGTAAAGTTAAAATCATCGAATATATCGTCGTCGTTCTATGAAAACTCCCTAAGTCCATTTAAAAAAAAAATGTGATTCAATTCTTATTTAATTCATTTCGGATAAACCATTTGCAAAAATTTTTATTGAACAATGGCTACGCCAAGCCCATTCTACAATTGAAGCCTGAGATCTTGCTATTTTGATAATTTTTGGATTTTTTTATATTAATTTCCAAGTGTAAATGCAAATATCTCAAAAAACAAAAAATGGACTTAGGGAGTTTTCATAGAACGACGACGATATATTATATTTTTTTGCTATCGTGCTAACTTCATGACTCTTTGACATTAACAAACGTCAAAACAGGCTTGTCACTCTAATGCTCTGGCGCTCTGACATTATATAGACAGGTTCATTCTCTATCATGTATTTTCAAGTATTTGAAACCATTCTAGTAAATTGACACAATTTAAAGTGACTGTCACAATTTTTATGTAAAATACGGGTTCTTGACCATTAACAGGATGAGGTAATTAATGGCAACAAAATTGGGGAAAATATTACAATGTGTCAGTCGTTTTGAATTGCTTGTTGCAGGCAATAAATATAACAGACATAATGGTTTTTTAAAACTCGTGTTTATCCAAAACTTATTTAAATGGAAACATAGCATTATATCGGCAGTATTGCCATACAGACTGTAGATATAATTAATTCCAAAATCTCAACATTCTTTAAAACTTCAAAATCCGACCAACTTAAAGCAAAAGAACACCTAAGGGGCTATAACTACAAAGCATAATACGAGTAAATAATGTAAATTAAAAAAAAATACACATCATTTATGCAAGCACTAAGACGCCCAACAACACCTTAAAGCGATTCATTTCCAAACAACAACAACAACAACAACAAAAGTTAACACAAAAATAAGAAACAAAAAAGAAAACAATTCAAAATCGAAGAAAAATGCTACCGATTGTGTGTTATGTGAGCGTCTAAATGCAGCAGCATAGCATAGCGCAGCAGTAACTTCACACAAAAACGCTGCGAGGCAGGCAGGCAGGGAAATTCTTTAGAAAATGATTAAATGCCTTTTCAAAGTTCAAGTTATCGATGGAGATTAATCAAAGCCACATTCCAGTTCCAAGCGCATTGCTGTTGCTAGTTGCTATATTGTTGCCCATTAAGTGGACTTTGTAGATTAGAAATTAATTCCAATTAATTTTCCTGTTATTTTTTTTTTCGTTTTTCAATAAATTATTTTGTATACAAATTTGTTTCGTTTTCTATGAATTGCGGTTTGTTTGGAGATAGTTTTTTTTTGTATGAATTGGAATGCAGCATTTTGAGTGGAGATCTTCATGAATAAGCTGAAGCATTTATGATGGAAACAAAAATGCAAAAGGCATTCAAGTGTGACGTTTTGAGATGTTTGATGTGTGTAGATTCACACATCTGCATACCGGATACGGATTGTAATGGCTGATGGGGTTTCCGTTTACATTATACCTACAAGTATAGCAACGAACTGTTGGCAGTTTATTGTTTTGAATTAAATATTAATGTTTTTGATGAAAGTAAAATTTGTTTATACATATTTATGGAGACATTTTTGTGTAATGAACTCACTGGTTGCATCAACAATTGTAATGCAAATTATATATTCTCAGAATAATAAGTTGAACACCCATTTTTTTTTTGAATGGAATGATTAACTACTATATCACATGAGGAAGCGAGAATTTGATTTTAAGAAAATTCAATTCCTAAATTATTCTCTATGGATAAACAACGAAAGAGGGGAAATCACATACAATGTATGCAAATTTGTATGCTATTGGGGTACGACGTACATTTTTATGGGATTTTCCATTCGCAAATTCAGATTTCATTCAAAAATTTAATTTTTTTTCGAAGCGAATGGAATGCGATTTCAGATATCGATCTATTTTTGTCGTTGTGTAAGTGTAATTTTGTGTTTGTCTAAAATTTTAGTAGTGAATTATGTAAATTTTTGAGAAAAATCTATATATGTATGTTTTTAATTTTTGTTTTCTTTATACCTAATTTTAAATATACATACATACATATGTATTTTTGAAAAAAACTTTCATTGCAAGAAACTTTATTTAAAAACATAATAAAATAATTCAATTTCAGCTTTATTTTTTTTTTTAATAAATTTGTATCCATTTTAAGAAAATTCCTTGCTCTCCCACATAAACAGAGCGAAATTAGGATATCGTCCCCTATGATTTTTACCATCTCTAAAGCGCGTGTGAAACAATGTTTGAGGTTTTAATAAAACAAAGCTTTACAATGACATAGAAGGCCAGAAAAGTGTTTTTTTTTGTCATATTGTCCGTCGGCCTGTACAACCATGCGTTTTCTATTCGTCTCTTCGTCTGTTAACTTAACATGGAGCTAGATCCTACAGGGATAGACGTATCTCATCTATAAATTGTATTTGTGATGCAGAAAATTTGAGTTCTTTAAAATTTTCTCATAAACTGTTTCAATTTGTTCAATGTACATACTTGTGATTTTCTTATCGATTGTAATAAAACTATGTTTTCGGTTTTCCATAGAAAAAGGATTTTGATTTTTTTTAAACTTATTTTAAATTATCTTTTAATTATTCACGTAAATTTCAGTAATACATAGACCAATTTTGTTCCAATTTTGCACTTTTTTGTACTTATAAATAATGCAAATAATATTTCATAATGAAAAAATTGAAAGCAAAAATTTACTTCTTAGTAGGTATACTTTTGACTTTTGTATACTTGTCCTTATAATACAATAAAAATTATAACATAATACCTTATTGATTTAATGCTTGGTCAGAAAATCATGTCCAAAAGAAAAACTTTCAAAAAAGTATTTAAGTTTAACTTGAGAACACCCTGTATTTTGTCCTGTTACACATGTTAATCTCTAATCAAATTTGTACAAATGGTGTTTTCCATACGTCAAGAAATCATCCTTTTGAATTGAAAGGCAGATTCTGGGATGGTAGTACTACATATTACAAAAGTGATGATAGGAGGAGTTTTAATAAATATCAAAATTGAAAAATTAATACAGAATTGTGAAACTCAAACTCAGTTTCAGTTTCCCTTTGTCGTGACTGATTACTTTTCTTAAATATAGAATAATCCTTTTTTGATTATAGAAATAGAAAGGTCTACAAATAATCAACAGTTGTTAACTGAATTTTCAGCAACTTATTTTAGAAAACTATAGTTTTACCCCTTGGCATAATGGTTAGTGCGTTGGACTGTCATGCGGAAGGTCTCGAGTTCGATTCTCAGCCGCTGCAAGAAAGTTTTTTTCAGGGGTGTACTGCCTCTTGCGAGGAATTGACAAATCCTCCAAGAGTATCTCTTGTCATGGAAAGTGCTGCTCTTTAGCCGTTCGGAATCGGCAGAAAATTGTAGGTCCCCTCTGTTCCTGGTAACACGCACACAGGAATGGTTGAGAGTTGTAAGTCACTAGGTCCTGGTTCACTTCGAGCTGTTGCACCACCAAATTTATTTTTGTAGCTTTAAAAAGAAAAATACTTTATAAACATCTATTGTTCGAAATTCTGTTAGGAAAGTGCTGTTTTCTTTATTATGTTTCTTTATTATTATGCTGTAGTTTTGAAAACTGAATTATTAAGACTCCACTTTCTCTGAGTAGATATTTGTTTTCTTTTTCTTTTTAATTCAGTTTTCAAAATACCGCTTAACAAATAATGTAGTTATTTTCTATGATTTTTTTTTTAATCTCGGTCTTATTCTAATTAAGATAAGTGAATTTGAACGAATGAATTCTACTTTCACAAAGTGAAATAAGATAAAACTCTAAGGCCGGTATTCACCGAGCGCTCATAACTTAAGAAGCTCATAAACCTATTCACCAAGCAATATTAGTGAAGATCTACGAGCGCTCTCTTCGAAAGTTTGTTCGCTTGTGCATGTGCCACGCACGCATTTGACTCGAATCCATGTGAGCAATGCCAAGTAGAAGAGTATCCATTTGCTGTCGAAGCCAACATTCCACAACATTTCACAGTTTGGGTATGCCTGAACAAGAGAGAGTGGCTCTCATTTTCGAACTTCGAAAAACACTTGTGAGTGGTTGGTGAATACCCCAAAGAAATTTCAAGTTAAGAGCCTCGTAAAGTTAAGAGCCCTTTAAGAGCGCTCGGTGAATACCAGCCTAAATGTTCACTTTATTTCACCAGACAATTTCACCGCACCTGTGAAATTTTTTTCATAATACATAAATCCTTTGAAAACTCTCCAATTGGAATATAATTCTATTCAACCACAGTAAATTTGGAAGTTCCTCCATACTTTAATTGTGAATTTATAATCCCTTAACGTAAACTATTATATAGCTTATAGAGCAGAACGTTTTTAAAGATAATAGAGCCTTAAACTGTCGTGGAAAGCCTATATAGAGCCACAATTTTTTTTAAAGATCTATCAGTAGGTGCAACTAATATTAAAATAGAGCTAGAGCAGGTTATTTAACTCTTTAAGAGCTATTAAGGAACATTTAAATTACTAGGAGCTCCAACGATGTTACTTGGGTTGGTTCTCTCCATTATAAATACTCGTACCTACAAGTTCGATATAGTTAGCACTTCATTTACCGCAAAGTAACGTCGAAGAAAGACAACTTAGTGTTGATCCGATGAAGAATTACCCTTGAAATCGCTGCTAATTCGGTTTGTCAATACAAATATGTTTATAACTTCTCACACTTACATAAGACTATTACAAAACTCTTATATTGGCAATCTGGATCCAGTTCGCTGAGATAACTGCTACTGGAATTACTCGAAAAACAAATATGTTGATAGATATTGACTCTATACCAACATCTTGAAGTATCAAAATCATCAAAATACATCTACTTCATTGGACCCGTCTCATCAAGCGAAATGAAAAACAGTGCTTCAGCCAAGAGAGTCTCCGAATTATAGTCTCTGGTTTCGAGGACACTATGAAGTTGGAACCTCCTGTTTATAAGCAATCGCGAATGTCAGAACACTTGGTTTGGATGACTGAATCAACATGCTTGGGTAAAAAGAAACAAGGCTCTCATAAAATTCTTAATACTTTCTCATTTTCTGAGAAACTTTAATTGTAGGCCTTTAAATATACATATAAAATACATTTTATGTATAAGAAACTTAGTTTGTATGTTAATTAAAACATATTCTTACAATAACTTTTCTGGTGATAATTATTCACATTGAGTTCTTTCATTCTCAATTCACAATATTTACTTTTATAAACTGGCGCCCAAGTAGGAACCGGAATATGACATATAATGAAAAGGTAATGGTTGCTATTAATTTCATCATTATTAGTTTAGTTAAGAGTAACAATAAGGTTGTAATAAAACAACTGACAAAACTTACTCTAACCAACTTCTATCCATATCTTCTAATTTTTCAATTGAAAAGTCTCTAAACATATTTCATGTTTTATTATTATTATTATTTTAAAATTCGTAATCGGTTCGATGAATGTTTACATCTAATCTATCTTCACCTAACACTAGTGAGTAACAAGTCAATTTCAGGGGTATTTTGGTCAGAGGCCTATATTTTGTCCAGTTTTTTTTTAGACTCGTTGAAGAGGCATATTTAGTCTTTTTACCACAATCACCCACGTAATGATAATCATAATTAGAATGAAGAAAAAAATCATGTAAAACCAGCTTATGAGGCTCAGCAATAACATAGAAATCGCTCGCAATTACACATGACAAAAACCAAACTGCCATTATAATTATTTTGAAATCAAATTCGTGTCATAGGTATTAACTTATCGACATTTTCCAGAAATGGAATTCCACTCCCTGTCCTACAAACTACATACATACTTGGCTTATCATTTATGTTTTTGTTGAGGACAACTTTCGATTTTGTGGTTTATATAATTAATTAGTGAATTATGTGTTGGAATTTGTAATTTATGTGTATTTGAACTTGCATTGACATTAGACATTATAGTAAGATCATGAACAAATAAATAATAGCGTTGTGGATGTTTTTCAATTGATAGATAATGGATTTGGAATTGATCGTTATTGAAAATTGATCAAGGGACGATTTCTAAACTATTTTATGGGTGAACTCTTTGGCATTTTCTTAATTTAACCAAATGGGTTCTAAAGTCAATTACTATATTGGAAGTCGAAATGAGAAATTGCATGTACGAGTATGTACGATTGAATTGAACTTACTTGCTATTGCGATTCAATTATATGTAATAGGTATAATACGTTACGGGAAAGTGTGAAAAAACTACTAAAACAACTTAAAATTAATTTTCTCTCCGATTTTTTTCCCAATATATATCATTTTTGTGCAAGGTTGGAACAAATTTTTTTATATTTTATTGTTGAAAAATCTGGTTCCTCTTCATTTAACGTGCAATGAAACTAGGTTATTTGATTTTTCTTTCCCAACGTTTCGACAGAGGTTGCTGTCTTCTTCTTCTTATTAAAACAGTAAATCACAAACACAGTTGAACAAATTTGGCAGCACTTGTAGTACGAAGATCAGTCTTATTGTTATTGATATATCAAAATTTAAAATTTGTCAGCAGTTGTAAGAAAGCAGTAGACTGCGAAAATGTTTTGAGTGTCTTGTTTTCTGTTCATAGTGTTGTTTTTTTTAAGGATGTTCAGAGTTACGAGGATGTACCTTCGGGTAAAATGTCTCTCCGCTTGGAGAATTTGAACCTCATCAAAATCTGGCTAATGGTTGGGTTGTACACAATGGTTCGCCAGTGCAGTCTTTGCGGAATTTCTACTATTAATGTCCGATTTATGGCCAGCCATTCTCTGTTGCAGAAACTGCTTTGTTGTACCTGCAAAGCGCAAAAGTTGCAATTTTCATCATCTTTACCCTTGCAGTTGATTTTTTTTTCTTTCTTCGTTTTCGACTTAAGTTTTGTTTATAGGGAAGCAAGTGTGCAATGTGATGTGAAAGCCAATTTCACATTTTTGCAACGATCGGTGGCAACTTGTTTGAAATTTGCAGCTAGTGTTGGAACATAAACAATGCTTTAATAAACGCAATCTGTGGTCAATGTTGGATGGAATTTCAGGAATATAATTTTTGTTGTGTAGCGCTGTACGAAACTCCTTATAAGACCCTAGAGGTAGCCATTGCTAGCCAGAGCTATTACGTTTTCATTTTTTGAGTGAAACTTATGGTGACTCAACGAAAACAATTTTTTAACCAAATTAATCACCGTAATGATTAAAATATGTTTAACCGGATTAGATCCTAAATTGACTAGTCTACCTGATGCTGCTTCATTTTAAGTACCAGTCGTAGACTAGATGGTCTTTTTCACGATGAATTTTTTACATCCAAAAAAGCTATCGGGTTATGTTTTTGCTTTCTCTATTTATTGGTTGAAAGTTTTGAAAACCAAAAACAAATTTTCAATATTGGATAACTTTATATTTTGTTCACTTTTTTTACGTAAATGTGTTTTAGTAGTTTAGAATTCGTTTTATTATAAAGAATAATATGAAATACAGTGGAATTTTGATAACTTAAACATTTATGACTCCAATCAAATTCCGTGACAGCAGCCTTGAAAGCTGAAATTTCATTAATTTTTACTTTGATATCTTGAAATTATAGAACTCTAATTTGTTAATAATTCGAACGAAAAAATTACAAGTTCATCGAGTAAATTTTTTTGGGGAAATCGCCATTTTTTTTTTAGAATTTTAATCACTTATTCTTTTGAATTTCAAATTTATAAAGGGAATTCCCATTTAAAGCCTAGTACTCAGTTCAAGTGAAAATGAAAATTTCATATAAAAGTGACTGCTGGTTCACTGGCATGAAATCCGCAACGAGAGGTGAGTACTAAAATGTGGATTGGAAAAACAAATATGTTCCACAACTTTTTCCACGCTATGATTTTCATTTCTCAATGTACAACCATCAGGAAAAAGTTTAAGGCAACGTGGAAAACTGTGACATTTGTCAGTTGATTTGAATATTTTGTTTCAAAACAAAAAATTGAAAATTTATAAACAAAAAGAACGAATCAGTTTAAAAATAATTGTCATTTTTTTTTCATTCAAAGTGAGTATCAAAAATTCACGTGGAAAAGTTTATTCTATTTTCATTTTTATTCTTCGCGTGTAATTTGGAACGTATTTATTTTTCATTTCACGCTAGGTGAGTACTAGGCTTAAAAAGATAATAAGAGTATTCATGTAAACGCGGAAAACCCTGATAAACCAGATAATTTTATCTCTGCAGAAACGAGCTGTCAAAATTTGTATGGGAAAAACTTTCTGCAAATCTGATAAAATTATCTCACGAATTTGATGCGGAAAGTGAAGAAATAAACCTGATAAACTAAATTAATATGGATTCTGACCTTTAATTTGACATTTCACACAATATATCCCACATTTACGTAAGTATTTTTTAGGGGGTGTTCATGAAAACGTGTTGCGGAAAGTTATATCTTTCTACAAAGCGGAAAATTATCTCGTTTCAAGAATACCTTTAATATTCATTCAAATAATGTGTGTTCAGAGTTTCAGAAAAATAATACTATCTACATATACAAATTCTTATTTATACAATATTCTCCTACTCCTAGTCATTATAGTTATAATGAGCTTGTGTCAAATAAAGTACCAAAAAGTGAGAATCTATTACATTAAGCCGTCATAACACATATCTCAGCAGTTTGTCAAGGAAAAGGCATTTTCGTTTGGTAATTGCAATATTTTAATGTGATGTCAACATGAAAGTGACAGTTCAATAATAAAATGTCCTTATATAGCCACTATCCAACCTCCAAATGCGTTTAGCTTATAATACCCCTATTCAACGTTTCATAAGTCTTCTATACAACACTTTTGCATTTAGGGGCATCATGTTTATATGTAGTATAGAAATATTGAGTTGGATTAGATTCGGTTTTGAACCTGGCTTTTTCGTTATTGAGAGCTCGATTTGGAGTTTGGTTAAAATGGTGACAAAATAAATGCTGGTCATTATAAAATCAAACGACTAATACACATTCCAAACATAATAGGTATACATTTAAACATATACACATCTCAATGTACGATCTAGAAATATTTGTCAAACCAACTCTTCGACCCAAGTTTTTGGTCCCACTCGACTCCGCTCAAAAGTTGGATTGATTCGAATGAAGCTCCTTTCAAGTCAATGTAGGTATACAATGCATCGAAATGAGCTTCAAAATCTCTTGAGCAAGTCACATAAATGTAGTAATATAGTGGGTGTAAAGGCGAATTGACCAACAAGGACGCACATACTGGACGGACTTACATTGGACTTACTTATGAATCGAAGCATTAAATTTGATTAAACCTTGAATTTCTTTTTGAACAAAACCAATACTTTTCAAGCAAGCAATCTTGACGCAGTAGTTCCAAACAAAATTAAATATGATTATGTATCTCATAAAAAGCGGTAGCTATAGGACGTTGGTGTTATCAATGAAGCAATGAGTCCGTACCTATACTAAGTAGGATTTACCTAATTCAATCGGCTTCGCCATAAGAACATTTTTTTAGGAATAATGAGAATTTAAAATTGCTGTTAAATTTAATTAACATTAATTTGTCATTTATAATTTAGCTGTAGTCATCCCCCAGCACCATCGAATTTGATATATGAATATACCTACCTACTTATGTTATAATTTAATTTTGTTCCCTAATCAACCTACATACTACGGTATTTTATTGATTTCTCTGTTTACCCAATTAAAAATTAGCTATACCTACCTACTCAAAAATTAAACAATAAACAAATAAATTCCCAAAGTGATAAATCAGCGAAATGGTTGACGTTTCAAATTAAACAAAAGTTACTGTGTAAACTTCATATCTCATTTGATTATATTCATCATTATGCCGACATCATCATCATTGAAAAATTTTTAAATTAGAAAAGAATTCGAAGAAACAACACAAATCAAATCGAGACACAAGAGTCCAAACGACAAGAAACAAAAAATTATCGAAAAACCACTCGGACCGGTAAAAGTTTCCTCGAAGTTTACGCGCGCAAAATTCCAACCAGCACCATCATCATGATCAGAAGCAAAGCAAAGCATTACATTTAAGCTCTTTCTTATTCGCTCACTCTTATTCTTCCTTGTCTCTTACTCTATACTCCATTTCCAGGTATCAATAAAAAATCGTTTTTCGATTTCTTAAAAATTCCAAAAGATACAACACGAAAGTTGGTAAAAAAAGCAAAAAAGCAAAAAAAAACAACTCAGATATCTAAAAAGCGATCCAACAGCAAAAGAATGTATCCAAATTGCCCCAGGCTATCCTCCATTCTCCATTCTGGACGAGTGGCAACACCATTGCAAGCATGGCGTTTCGGCGTATAGTGAGTGTTGTTGTAGACCGCGGAACAACTGGTATGTTTCCTCCCTCATCCCACAACCGAATCGATGGTCCACAAACAGCACCCATCATTATCATCCTTCTCTCGTAAAACTTCTATAAATGAAAGATCTTTGCCAAGAGGAATATCCGGTTCTTCTTATTTTTTTTTGTTGAATCCATCTTTTTCTTTATTTGTTGGTCAAGAATTTTTGGCCTTTTTTTTTTTGGCTTCGTAGCTATAAATGTGTTGGAGTTCTGTGCGTTCCCGGTTCCCGCTTCAACGTAACCTTTCCGAATGGATGGATACATTTAAGAAGCAGTGGGGCTGACTGACTGGAGACGAACGATGATCATGATCATTATGATGATCTGATGGCGGATGGTGAAAATCGAGCCCATCCGTTGCATTGGAATGTCAGATACTATGCCATGCCTTGAAGCATGCCAATTCACATATAAAGATACTTATATTTAAAGCGCATGAAAATATTAAAAGACAAGGAACTTCTTATGAAGAGATACAATACATTGTAGAGGACCTTGAACAATTGTGCTGCAGGCTTAAAAGCATGATAATAAAAGAATAACCAACATAGAAGGACGATGGAAATTTCATCAGCATTTTGGCTTTTGGCATTGAATTGGTCCAATTAGACATAATTTGCAAACATTCTCAGAGAATGGAAATTGATTTTTTTTTCGAAAAGAAGTTAAGCTTGGAAAACTCAATTTTTCTCACTTAAACATTCATAGGAATTATGCCTTCGTTGGAGCTAATTGTACAGTCCAACTTGAATTTTAGATCATACAAAAAGGGTAGGTATGGATGCAATATGTTCAGTTTGAAATTCTGAACTTGTCTTAAGTCAACTTTTCTGTAGACTTGCAAATTCCCAAAAAGATAGATTAAATACAAAGTTTTTGAAAATTGGTTTTCTTATGTTTTCACTTAAAAAAAACTGAAAATTATAACTTTGCTTCCTTCTATACTTTTTGATCACTCACTAACATGAATTTTTACAAGGAACAAGAAATGTTCAGAAATTCGAAATGTTGATATTTTCTTCTATCTTCCTTCTGTTTTCTGACACCTATTTCAGCAGGCATATTACATTATTTGTCTCAGCTTATTGGATTATGTTGCTTTGATCTGTTTCTAACGGTATAGGGGGAAAAAATGTTCATTTAGACGAATTTGGAATTAGGTTAGCAAATTGGGGAAGTATTTCTTTTTTTTTTAGAGAATCAACCAAAAGGATTCTTCTCTTTCACTCAATTTGAAATGAGAGGATTATGCACAGTCTTTCTCGAATTTGCAGTCTGTTTCAAACGGGCAACCGAACCGCCTCCGAAGGCGCAATTCATTGATTAGCTTAAGGTCGTTATTATAGGTAGTTAGGATTAGCATCAAAGTATTGTTTGAAGAGATCCCTTGAAGTGATGTTAATAAGGACATTTTTAATGCTTTCCGGAAACGTGAATTATATTATTGAGTACCACACTTGGCTTGCAGTTAAAGAGAGAGAGATCGAGATCGGGAGAGAGAGAGAGAGAGAGAGAGAGAGAGAGAGAGAGAGAACACAATTTAGGCTTTGGATTTTTGTTTTATGAAGCCTTAAGGATTATATCGGGTATATTGGTCACATCCCAAGACCCTGAACGGTGGATATAGGCTAATAGAGAATTTTAAATTTTAGTGGTGGCTTAGCCCCCATTTATTCAACTTAATTCAAGCTATAAGTCTAACTAACAAACTAACTTAAATCTAAACGTATAAGTTATAACTATGAATGGGGGTGGGACAAAAGGAGTTTGAGGTTGTTGGTGCTGATATTGAAATCAAATGAATTCGGATTCCTGAGCATACCGCTCAGAGGTTCATTAAGGCGATATGAGGTGTGGTGTGTTGGTAAATAGAAGAGGTGATGATATCTCAGGTTACGGGTGTTAGTGTTGAAAGGAATCGAGTTGTAGAGAGAGTCAACTGAACCAGATATAAGCCGATGTATGAAAAGTACACGTTCCTGTAATGAGTTGAAGTTTAACAGTTGGAGTCGGTCACGATAAGGGGGTAAGATCAAAGGACTATACCCCGGAAGGTATTGAAGTGTAAAACGAGGGAATCGTCGTTGGATGCCTTCTATTCTTGATATATGTATGTCTTGATATGGAGACCAAACTTGAGACGCATACTCAAGTAAAGGTCGGACAAACGTTATGTAAAACGATCGGGTCACGTAAGGGTTGGAAAATTCTTTAGACCATCTTTTTACAAAACCTAATGCTGAGTTGGCCTTATGGATTATTTCATCAATATGAAATATAAATTTAAGTTCATGGTCACACAAAAGGCCAAGATCCCATATCTGTTCTACTATTTGTACGGGTTGATTATGGAGATACGAGTAGTAAAGACCAGGTGTTGTTTTAATGCGCTTACGTGAAAAGGGTCATTGTCGGGCATTTGCTAATGTTGAATTCTAAGCAATTGTTGGTACACTAGGTTGGGAAACTGTGGAGATCTTTTTGGATGAGAGATACGTCTTCACGTGCTGCGATGATTTTGAAAAATTTCGTATCGTCAGAGTAAAGGGATATGTCGTTAATTGTAAGGATAAAGAGGAGAGGGCCTAAATGACTACCTTGGGGGACACCAGAAGTGCCTAGAATAGGATAGGAAAGTGCGAATCTGAACCGGACACAATATTCACGATTCTGTAGGTAAGAAAGAAGTAATCCGTTGCAGGAAAAGGGGTTTAAAACCTTAAGAGGAAAGCTTAGAGACTATGAGAAATTTTGTCGCAAGCTTTGCTGAAGTCAGTTGAGACCATATCAACTTCATTCACGTTTTCTAAGGCTCCTAGAGCGAATGAAACGAGTTCTACAAGGTTTGTGGTGGTGGCTCTGCTTTTTAAGAAACCATGCTGTACTGGGATAATTAAGGACCTGCAACGAAAACTGAGGAGTTAATATAAAATGCTTTTAAAAATGATTGGGATATGCGAAAATTTAGCAATTGGTCGATAGTTTTTCACGTCACTTTCTTGGGAATTGGTGTAATGAAAGATGTTTTCCATATCTTGGGAAATGTTCCTTTAGATAAGGATAAATGAAAAATTTTTGATAGAGGATTTAAAAGAGAGGAAGAACATTTTTTTAAGGAAAATGGCAATAAGACCATCAGGGCCCCGGGTGAACTTATCATTAAGTTGAGAAAATTTGTTTTCAATGGCCGATGGAGCAATTCAATCAGGTAAGAATAGACCCAGAGATAAATTCAGTAAATACTCAAAATAGGTTCAATCAGATTTAAAAGAATCCTTGGAGAATGAATGAATGCAAATTAATTAGCTATAGTTATAGATAGTAGTCTGATGACTTGGCACTCGTGAAATACTACACACCTGGTGGTAGTTCATTCAATTTATTGTTGCAATATTCAAAATCTTCAATAATTAAATAGAAGTTTCATACCAAACTTCATCTATGAATGAGCCCTGAGGCATACCAGAATTTATTTTATTATTTCATACTTGAAACCGTCCAATATAACTTGCATTGAAACATCTGAATAGTAATTTCTAATCCAGTAAGGAAGAGATGAATTGGTACCAAATGCACGTATTTTCCATAACTAAACTAAAACTATATTAAATACTTACTTACTTACTTACTTAAGGTGGCGCTACAGTCCGGGGTGGACCAGGGCCTCAACCAACAAGTTTCTCCAGCTAGCTCGGTCCCTAGCTAGCTGTCTCCAGTTTCGCACGTCAAGTTGGTTGAAGTCCTCCCCCACTTGTGTGCGCCACCTGAGTCGCGGTCTTCCTCTACTTCGCCGTCCCTCGGGGTTTGATTCGGAGACTTTCCGGGCCGGAGCATTCGGGTCCATTCGCTCTACATGACCAAGCCATCTCAGTCGCTGGACTTTTATACGTTTGACTAGGTCAGTTTCACTGTACAGCCCGTACAGTTCGTGGTTAAATCTTCTCCTCCACTCCCCATCTATGCAGACGTCGGTGTTGTGTGTCCTTTCTTGATGACAGCATATACTTGGTCTTGCCCTCATTTACCGCTAAACCCATCTTCTTTGCTTCCGTCTCAATGTTCACAAAAGCGCCACTGACATCACGCTTTGTTCTTCCAATAATGTCAATGTCGTCGGCGTATCCGAGTAATTGGACGGACTTTTGGAAGATTGTGCCTGTTGTGTTGACGCGTGAGTTTTGCACTATTCTTTCAAGAACTATATTGAAGAAGTCGCACGATAGAGCATCGCCTTGCCTAAAACCTTTTTTGACATCAAATGCATCGGTGAGATCTTTTCCGATCTTGATGGAGCAGCGTGCATTCTCCATCGTCATCCTGCACAAGCGGACAAGTTTGTCAGGGATGCCAAAACTAGACATTGCTCTATATAGTTCGTTCCTATAGATGCTATCGTACGCGGCTTTGAAATCGATGAAAAGGTGGTATGTGTCGATTTGTAGCTCCTGGGTTTTTTCCAAGATCTGCCGTAATGTGAATATTTGATCGATGGTGGACTTTCCTGGTCTAAAGCCGCACTGATATGGACCTATCAGGTTGTTGACGAAAGGCTTCAGACGTTCACATAATACGGCAGAAAGGATCTTGTACGCAATGTTCAGGAGACTTATGCCTCTGTAGTTGGCGCAGTTCAGAAGGTCTCCTTTCTTGAGGATCGAACAGACAATACTGAGGTTCCATATATCGGGCATGGTTTCTTCCGACCATATTTTGCAGATGAGCTGGTACATACTCCCAACCAAGTCATCGCCTGCCGCTTTGAACAGTTCGGCAACAAGGCCGTCAGCTCCAGCGGCTTTGTTGGAAAACTATATTAAATATTTGTATAATATCAAATGCAATAATCTAACTTTCACCAAAAGTATTCCAAGATTTGTGAAACTTTATTTTTTCAAGATATTTCTTATAGTGATGGTTAATCAGCGTTTTCGTGACCATGATGGAAAGAAGGGTTTCAAGTGAAATTGACAATCCACACTATTAACTTCCAAATGTGCTGCGCAAGCAAATTAACTTTTTATTTTACGAATAATAAATCGAATGTGTTTTCTCCCGAAAATACCAAGAAATTTTATATCCAGGTAAGAAAGGATCAAATGAAGACCAGAACACATCACTTGTTAGGTTCATTCTTTGCTATATTTCAAGATCTGGTATCTTATTTTCTGAATGTATGTACATCAAATCCCAAAAATCAAATTTGCTGACTATTTCAAAGTTATACCTGTTAATGGTCACTTCCTCACCAAATTTGTGATATAAATCATCATGCATGATGTTGATGAATGTAGAGGTATTCTGCGTCTTCTACTTATTATTAGAATTTCAATTTTGTTCACTTCTTACTGCAATATCAAGAGCACCGTTTATTTCTTACCACGAAATCGTTAAAAAAATTCGACACATTTAGTAAATGTTTGAAAGTAATGAAAGTGTAAGCCTAGATGGTGCGAAATGGTAGCCGCAGTTCTCTGGTATTCTTTGAATGTCTTACACAAATCTATTCAAATTTGAGGAGACATCAAGGCGATAACTCTCCAGAACCATTCTGACAACACACATGAATTTGGCTACCAAATATTATTAGGTATAATTATTAAAAATAAGTGTTTAGATTATTTTTTTTAGAAGATTTAAGACCACTTATACATTATTAAGTGATAAATTGTGTAAATTCAACATTTTTCTAAAAGATGCAGAAGAAATTTACACAACTTTACTAGCTAAGCCCAAAAAACATATTCGACTATCATTTTATTGATAAGTTGGTATAAGAAGTGGGTCAACCTTGATCGAAACAATTTACTTAATGGTTTTTTTTTTTTGTAAATCGACATAAAAACGTTGGCCTTGGCAGGTAGTATAGTACCTATAGTGCAAGAAACAAACTATATTCCCGTTTCCTGATGCAACTTTTCCATAAGACTAAAGTTAAAAATAATTCTATAAAACTTACAAAGAATTCTTCAGTTGCAAAAATGGAAAATAAGTTAGAGAGAAGAAATCAAAAAAAAAAAATCCAAGATACCACGATGATGGTGAATTTTATTCAAGACGTCCCGTCATAAAATACAAAAGATACACACCATACAAGGTATGCAGGATCGTCTTTGCCTCATCTGCTTGCTATATAGTATAGTATAGAATACTTAGAACAGGATAAAGGATGCAACAACAACAACAACAACAAGAAAAAGTAAGCAATGTCAAAATGAAATACTTCAAGCAGTTAGACGAAGCAAGAATTCGATAAAGAAGACGAAAGAAATGAAGAGGGAACGATTTTAAGATTGTTATCTTCAAATCCAAAGGAATCTTCTTCGTTTTGTTCTTGTTCTTTGACATCCAGGCTTCAGGCACACAGCCTGGCCCTTTTTTTTTTTTTTTTTGGGTGAAGGGGGTGTTCCGAAACACAATCTCTTCCTTGAACTATTATTACTTCTCTCTCTCCCTCTCTCTCTATCTGTCTATAGCTGATGCCCCGACCGTACGTGCTGTAGCATACTTTATTTTATTTGATGATTTTTCGTGAAGATACTATACCTACATTTGACGAAGGGGCATGCGAAGCGAAAAATGATGATGATGGTCATGGTACAAGACATAGCACACGTTGAAATATATATATCTTCAATGTTTGCCGGAATGCCTGCTTTGCAAGACGAAGAGTCTTGCGTTATCCTCCAGTTTTATTACCCTCGACAAACAAACAAAGTTATGTTAGGCTTTGTCGTTGGATTTTTATTTTTATTTGTATTTTTATTAGAATTTTTTTTTTTGTTTGCCTTAAGACAACATTTTGCCAAACGAAGAAGAATCGAACGATCGAACTTCTAGGTTTGCAAAGTTCCTTTTGACAGGATAGATTGGTACCTAATGAATATATTCTTGGAGAAGACTATCTTTTTATTGTTTGTTTGTGGCTTTTTCTGTTGTGAATGTGCATTGTATATAGGAAGGTTATACTCTGGCGTTATAAATTGTGGCAATGGTAGTTGAAGAACAAATTCCAGAAGCTAGAAAAATATAAATGACTAGAGGATAAGAGTGATGGATAGGTAATTAGGAGATCGTGAAATTTTAGATCTTTTTTTCAATAAACACCGATGTTTAGACTAATAGCTTTAAGCCTACCGTATAGGTGCTAAGAAGCAATCTTATAAGTTTATTGATTTGAATTTCTTGATATATGCCATGAAGATTTTGTTAATTGGAACTCTTAGAAAGAAAGAAGCCATCCCCTTATATACGATTTTATTGCTGTCTTGAATTAACTCACATCCACATCCCACATCTTATAGACACTCGTATCAACATGCATATTTAATAAGAAAACAACTTTTCATGTGACCATTCCAAGCAAATCGAACCAAGTACGGTAATCAAGAGATTTCTATTGTTTGATAGTAAAAAGTTGCTCAGTTTTGATACTTGCGCTCAGTTCCAAAAACCTACTATTCCTGTCATTTACATACATATTCGTAATATATATATACAGAAGTTACAAGTAGTTAAAAATTGCTTACACTTGCATCGATTTAAATACTTTTGTTGTCAACTTATAAGCTGCCTAAGATTATATTATTTTTATTTTTTAGCTCAGAGCAGCGTGGCACTGATCTGGAAATCATTTTTCTTATTATTTTAGCTCAAAAATATCACAATGCTCAGCTTGTGTTTCTTTTGTTTAATCTGAGAGTGCTTTATGAGTTTAGAATAGGTTGATCAATTGGATAAATGGTAATTTGACATCTATCTAGTGATAATTTGTCAAAAAAAAAATTGGTTCTTTTTTAGATCAGAGCATTCAGAGCTTTGAATTTGTGTTTCTTTTTTCTTTCTGAATATTTTTAGAGGGAGCTCGATGTAAAAAAGTAGAATTAATGGAGAGAAATGCTGAGCGCAACAAACTTCACATTTGACTAACGGAAAATACTAATACTAATAAAAATGTCGAATAAGGGTAGTACTTCTGGTGCAAATGTTAAAAATAATAAATAACTAAGAATCTGACAGTTTATTTCTTATGTGTGTTTCATTCAGAGCGCTCATATCAAGCTTGGAGGATGTTCAGAACATACTCAATACGCTCGAATTCTGTTGTGTTCTGATTCAGAACGAAAAAGGAAAACCGTTTATATTATTAGAGAAAAGAGTTGAGACCTGTAAGATTATAATATTCTAAACACCCTGTAGTTAAATATTCATTTAATTTATTTAATTAATAACTTCATTATTATGTTTTAAGTCCACCGATCGTTCGATGTTACAGTTTGGTATATCGTTAACGTTATGTAAAAGCATTATCGTATGTATATACTTATTTTAAGAATACCCAAATTGTTATATCTAGTCAGTTGCAATAAAGCCTTTTACAACGAAGCATCTTTATACTAGTATTTTTATTTAGAAGCCCTCTCCACTCCGTGCCCCTTACATCCTCAGAAGTGGGATGAAAGTACAGTAGAGTAATAACTTTTTTTAAAGATTATTTTATAAGTTAAATGCGCCAAGAGATAAAAATTTATGAGTTATCATAGTTTGTTTTACGAAACTTTTTATGCAAAATATTTATTTGGCGATTTAAACGTTTTTAATAAAGTACTTTATTTATGAAAATGACGACGAGAGCTTCGCAATTTATTGAAAACGCGACTGTGCAACAGTTAAAAGATAAGCTGGCTGAACTTGGAATGGCAACAAATGGACTTAAGACTGCTTTGAAGATTCGCTTGGAGCAAGGAATCGAACAACTTGAAGAGCAACAAATCGAAGAACTTTTTCCGCCGAATGATAACCTTGGTGACGAGAATTCAGAGCAATCTTCGCATCTGGAGGAGGAAAATAGATTGGTGCTACAACAGTTGGATAGCTTACGGCAAATTGTGGCTAGAAAAGAGGAAATTCGTCTGCTTCAGACAAAATTGGCTGAATTAAACGAACCTGATGCGATGAATCATGCTGTTTTTTCTTTTAGAGACATCGAGGATTCTCTTCAAACTTTTTCCGGTGACGGCAATTACCCTGTGACGAGGTGGATTCGAAGCATCGAAGAATCCAAACTGATCTACAAATTGGATGACTCGAGATGTTTTATATACGCTCAACGCTTGCTAAAGGGTACAGCTAAACTTTTTTTAAGATCTGTCTCTTGCCATTCTTGGAGTGAACTTAAGACAGCTCTAATCAACGAGTTTCAACAACATGCAACAGCGTCAGATGTCCACCACACTTTGCGAAATAGGAAAAAGCACAAAGACGAATCCATCCAACAATATGTGCTCATCATGCAAGAGATCGCAAGCTCAGCTGATATCGAGGAGCAAGACATCATGAATTATATAATTAAAGGTATACCCGATACGATGTCTAACAAACAAATTTTACTTACAGCGAACAGTATTGCGGATCTCAAGAGAATTTTGAGGAAATATGAAAAAATGAAGGCATCAGATTTCCAGCCAGCACCATCAGGCTACAGAACGGTGAGGGATAACCCCAAATTTTCTAACACAAGCTCCAGAAGCCGAATAAGGTGCTTTAACTGTAATGATGTTGGTCACGTGCTCACTAACTGTCCAAAGCCACGCAGAGATAAGGGTTCATGTTTTCGATGTGGCCAAATGGGACACAGCATAAAAAATTGTCCACAATCAGCTGTGTGTGTTCTCGAAGGTGATGACGCTGCCGAAAAACAACAACAAGCCAACTTTCTAGATGATTTCCAAGGAGTTTTTGAGTACACATTTATCACCGAGTCAAGTACAACAAAATTGGAAGCCAAGACAATGATTGACACTGGGAGTCCAATCAGCTTTGTTCAACAAAAATATATACCACCTTATTTGATAACATCGATCGACTCTACAATGCATGACTACGTGGGAATCAATAACAGTAAATTAATTATTTTTGGTAAGGTTTATTGCAACATTAAGATTAATAATTTATGTTTTATGAATTTATGTTTATATGTGGTCAAAAATGACACAATGAAAAATACAATTATTTTAGGAAGAGATTTTCTACAAAAAACAAATTCAAAATTTACTTTAGGAGATAAAATACTAAATTTGTGTCAAACTGATAATGATTCTAAGGTGTGTGATTTTAATGAAGAAATTTTTAATATTGATACGTTTGATGATCGTGACGATAAATTTACGTTAAAAATTAATGAAAACTTAAGCTTGGAAGAAAAAAATAAAATTAGAGATTTAGCTTTTGGAAATGTTTCTTATAGTAAAATTTTAACTGAAACAAATGAAAACGAAATTAAAATGAAAATCGCGTTAACAGATGCAAACAGTGTTTTCAATTGTGCGCCAAGAAGATTACCGCATGCTCATAAAATCGAACTTCAAAAAATCTTAGACGATCTTTTAGAAAGGAAAATTATTCGTGAAAGTAATTCACATTTTGCGTCGCCGATAGTTCTGGCTAAAAAGAAGTCCGGTGAGCTGAGATTATGTATAGATTTTCGGCAGTTAAATAAAATTACATTGAAAAATAATTTCCCTATTCCTTTAATCGAGGATATGTTAGATGGTTTGAGAGGTAAAAAGTTTTTCTCATTACTTGATTTAAAAAACGGTTTTCAACATGTCAAAATGTCCGAAGAATCTATAAGATATACTTCTTTTGTGACACCTTTAGGCCAGTATGAATATCTGGTTGTTCCTTGTGGTCTCAAAAATGGACCAGCTGTTTTTCAGCAATTTATAGAGCAAAAGTTCAAAACTCTTATACGTTCTGGAAAACTCCGAATATACTTCGATGATTTATTGGTCGCAACTGAAACAAAAGTTGAACATTTTCAGATTTTGCATGAGGTCTTTTCAATAGCACATCAAAATAATTTAGAATTTAGGTTTGATAAATGCATGTTCATGCATGAAAAAATAACTTACCTAGGCTACGAGGTTTCGTTCAGTGGTATACGTCCTAATGCTGATGGTAAGCGTGCTGTGATGGAATTTCCAGTACCTACAAACATTAAAACCTTACATTCTTTTTTGGGATTATGCTCCTACTTCAGAAAATTTATACTAGATTTTTCAATTCTTTCCAAGCCTTTATATGACATTCTGAAAAAAGATGCAAAATTTGTTTTTGGCAAGGAAGAACTTCTGGTTTTTGAAACTTTAAAAGAAAAACTCATTAACGCACCAGCTTTGAGTATTTATAATCCAAATGCTGAAACTGAATTGCACTGCGATGCAAGTAATCTTGGATTTGGTGCAGTATTACTGCAACGCCAGGAAGACAAGTTGTTTCATCCCATATTCTTTTTTTCTAAACGTGCCACCGAGCAAGAGTCAAAGTACCACTCATATGAGTTAGAGACCTTAGCGATTATATATGCATTAAGACGTTTTAGCATATACCTTACTGGGATAAAATTTAAGATTGTCACTGATTGTAAATCACTTACTTTGACACTTAACAAAAAGCTCTTGAATCCCAGGATATCGCGATGGGCCTTGGAACTTCAAGAATACGATTATGCGATAGAGCATAGAGATGGGAAGAAGATGGGTCATGTTGATGCTCTCAGCAGAGTGCACAACATTTTGCTAATTGTTGAAGCAAACTCATTTGAGCATGCACTAGCCGCATCACAGCAAAAAGATAAAACTATTCAGCAATTGGTCAAGATGTTAGAAGAGCGAGAAAGTTCCTCTTATGAACTTATTAATGGACTCGTTTATCGAAAAATAAACCAAAAAATCTTTTTTTATGTGCCATCGCAAATGGAAAGAAATGTTATTCAGACTCATCATGAAGCGTTATGCCATGTGGGTGTTGAAAAGTGCTACGATTTCTTAAGAAAGACTTATTGGTTTCCTGCAATGAAATCTAAAATAAAAAATTACATTAATTGTTGTCTGAAATGTATGTACTTTTCTCCACCAACAGGTAAGAAGGAAGGTGTTTTGCACAATATTCCAAAAGGTGACAAGCCTTTTGATACTGTCCATATCGACCATTATGGTCCATTGCCTTCTTCGGTTCGTAACTTAAAAAAGTATGTGTTTTTGGTTGTGGATGGTTTCTCTAAATTTTCAAAATTATATCCAGTAAGAACAACCAACACGAATGAGGTGATAAAATGCTTACAGTCATACTTCTCAAGCTATAGTAAGCCCTTGCGCATTGTTTCCGATCGAGGCAGCTGTTTTACCTCAGAAGAGTTTTATAATTTTTGTAAAAATAACTCTGTACAACATATAAAAATAGCCACTAGCTCTCCTCAATCAAATGGCCAGGTAGAACGCATAAATAGGAGTTTAACTCCAATGTTGGCCAAAGAAAGTGAATTGGAACCGGGTGATTGGACAAACTACTTAAGTAAAGTTGAATTCGCACTTAACAATATTGAGAACAAGAGTACTGGTTTTTCCCCGAGTACTTTGCTTTTTGGAATCCGACAGAGGGGTGATATTCATGATAACATCCGTCAATATCTTGAAGAGCATCTATGTACCGAAAACACGAGAAATTTAGATTCAATTAGACAGGAAGCATTTGAAAATACTGTTCGTAGCCAAAAGGCTAACAAAGCATATTTTGACAAGCACCACAAAAAGCCATATCCTTATAAAGTAGGAGATTATGTTTTAGTAAAAAATGTTATTACTTCATCTGGTGTTAATAAAAAACTTTTGGCCAAATTTAAAGGCCCATTCGAAATAATAAAAGCACTTCCAAATGACAGATATCTAATTAGAGATTTAGAAAATTTGCAAATTTCACGAAAACAATACGAAGGAGTTGCATCTCCCGAAAATATGAAACCATATCTGAATAATTAATTGCGACGTATCAATGTTTTGATTTGAAAATGTTTTATATATTATCTATTACCTAAATGTTTATATTACAAAATTTATTTGTTTAAATCAAATGTCAAGTACTTTGCGTATGTACTATTCGAAAAATTAGATTTTATAATCTATTCAAATGATTTTTATTTTATTCTTTAATATCAATTAATACTATATAAAAATATAAATAATTATAAATATTGTATATCGATGAAATGTAACATACATATATAACAAGCTGTAAGAAAAATCGAGGACGATTTATTTTTCAAAGAGGAGTGAAGTTGTAAGATTATAATATTCTAAACACCCTGTAGTTAAATATTCATTTAATTTATTTAATTAATAACTTCATTATTATGTTTTAAGTCCACCGATCGTTCGATGTTACAGTTTGGTATATCGTTAACGTTATGTAAAAGCATTATCGTATGTATATACTTATTTTAAGAATACCCAAATTGTTATATCTAGTCAGTTGCAATAAAGCCTTTTACAACGAAGCATCTTTATACTAGTATTTTTATTTAGAAGCCCTCTCCACTCCGTGCCCCTTACAGACCATACTCTGTTCAATGTGTATTCGAATATCTCCGCTACTGGTCCAAGTTATCTCTGCTCAGAGTAAAAAAAAAAATAAGCTTCTTCACAGCGACAAAGTTTGAAAGTATTTGAAACTTGGCTGCTGTCCTCGATTACAGTATTCTTCTTCATCATTTTGAAACTTAGTGCCTAAACTAAGGAATCCCTAGATAAGTGTGACAATCACTCCATAATTTGTTTTAATGAAATCAGTAATTATAGTTCTTCTTAGTTTTAATTATATTTTAAAAATTCTTTAAGAAAAAAAGAGGATTCCTACCTGATAACGATAATTCCTCATTTATAACATCTTCACCTTATACTTTCAATCATGTCTTGCAACATCTGCCACCAAGAAAAAAATACCACATTCCACAAGTTTTTTTCTTTCTTATTTTTGTTTTATATAATAAAACCCCATCTTTCAAACAAAAGTAGCATCAACAGATAATAACAAGAAGAAGAAAACAACATATTCTTCCAAAACCGACCGCATTCCATCAGAAATTCCATGCCCCTTGGCTATAACAACTCAAAGAGTACATACAAACCAAATTGATCTTTGGTCTTTCTTGATCTTTTGAAGGCTCATTTAGAATTAAACAAAAATATAAGAACTTCTTATAAGTATAATAATTTCATTCTTAAGCTATAAAATCATAAAGCTATGATTATTATTTTCCAGCAACAAAGAAAAAAAAAACATAGTTACTACCAAAGTGAAGCACGCAGATGGTTTATTTTTATTTAATTTATTGCTAAGTAAGAATATTTAAAGTCAGGCTTAGAGAGGAGTGATTTATCTAAGATCACAATCTTAAGAAATTCTACTTAAATAATAAATTAATATTAAAAAAATAATTACAAAAAAAATTTGTTCTTCTTGGATATATACACTGAGAGAAAAAAACATCAACAAACAATTTTTTTATTCTTTTAACAATTTTCTTAATCATATACGAGTACCTCATAAATCATAAGATTAGGTCGTCTTAAATATCCCTGTGCAGGGACGGGTTAGAATATTCCTGCAGCGCCTCCCCGCTTGTCGTAAAAGGCGACTAAAGGAGTAAATACATCTAGGCCACAAACAGCAAGGTGAACCTAGCGACACGTAACACCTATAAACTTTCCCAAAAGTGTGCATGCCAGTCCCTGGGTTGGCACGACTGGAGATCACCGGTGCCGTAAAAGAGAGATCAAATACAAAACTGGAGCATGCACACGTCGATACTTACAACGGATTTTGTGAATTCAAGCATTATGGAAGTACTCGTCCGAAATGACACTACCCCGCCAGGCACTACCATTGTTACACATGGTACTGATCCTGGACCGAGCAGCAATGCTCGGGTCAGAGCTAGACGGATTCCGGGGGCTAGCAAAGTAATGCCGCAGATTATACAAAATCTGAGAGTTGCGAGTTGGAACGTTGGCAGTATGACAGGTCGAAGCTTCGAGCTGGAAGAGATGATGAAAAGAAGGCGAGTGGTCATCTTATGTGTTCAAGAAACAAAATGGCGAAACACGGGAAACAGGGCCCGTTTCTTTAATACGAGGACAAAAAACTATAAGATGTTCTACTATGGAACGGAAAAGGGTAAAAACGGAATCGGAATCATCCTTGCAAAACATCTATTAGGCAGCGTATTGACCATTTCGAAATCCAGCGACCGTTTGATGTCCCTTAAATTGGTTATTAAAGGAAAGTTGTGGAATATTGTCACTGCATATGCTCCCCAAATTGGATGTGAGCAGGTGCAAAAAGATGCATTTTGGCTAGACTTTCACAATCTACTTAAGGACATCCCAAAGGAAGAGTTTTTGTTCGTGGGCGGAGATTTGAACGGACATGTCGGGAAGACAAACGAAGACTATGAAGATTGCCATGGAGGCCTCGGATACGGCACCAGGAACCCTCCTGGTGAAGACATCCTGAGCATGTGCAAAACATACGGTCTTATCGTAATAAATACCATGTTCGTCAAACAAAGCCGACACCTGGTCACTTACAGCAGTGGTGGAAATGAAACCCAGATTCATTACCATTTGGTATCTAGTTTCATGAAACCCCGGGTAAAAGATTGCAAAGTGATACTAGGAGAAGCGATCGCCCACCAACACCGTCTCCTACTGACAGAATTTTTTATGGAGACAGTGAACGACAACAAACATACAAAAACTTTTGGGAAGATCAAATGGTATAATCTGGATAAGCAAAAAGGCGAAGCTTTTATTTCGAATATGCAAAACGTTCTCTATAACAACACCGATATAGTTCGAAATGAAGAGAGTACAGCACAAAGTATGTGGGATCTCCTACAGAGAACTTGCAAAGAAAAAGCCAAAACACTGTTAGGGGTTTCAAAAGGACACAACCACCAAGGCAAAGAAACATGGTGGTGGAATGATGAAGCTAAATCAGTTATAAGTAAAAAGAAAATGGCTTTCAAGGCTTGGTCGAAGTGCCCCTCTAATGATACAGAGCAAAAGTCACGCCTCGAAGTGGAATATAGAAACTGCAAGAAAGAAGCGAAGAAGAAGTGCGCCCAAATTCAAGCAAAGAATACAGAAAACCTGTATCGGGAGCTGGATGAAATTTCTACCCCGACAGCTGGTGCTATTCAAGAGCTACGGCAAAACACGAATAAGGGCGCAACTATCTTCAAAATAGCCGCTCAAAGAAGAAGAAATGCCCAGGAGATTTGTTCGCCAAAGTTCATTAACAATGCTCAAGGCCAACTACTTGTGGAAGACAACGAAATTCTTCACAGGTGGCGACAGTATTGTGACGGACTTCTAAACGAACAATTTCCAAGGCTATACTTTCCAATAGCTTCACCTAACTTAAGCGAAGTATCCGACGTCACAGTCGAAGAAGTTAGTGAGGCGGTAAAATACTCCAAAAAGGGAAAAGCTGTTGGCCCAGACGAAATACCCTCAGAGTTTTGGAAAAAGATGGGAGACATCGGGTTTAGATGGCTCATGATTCTTGTCTCCAAACTTATACGAGGTGATCGCATGCCTAATCAATGGAGGGAAAGTTACCTTCTTCCAATTTATAAAGGAAAGGGTGATACTCGAAGCTGTGATAATTACCGTTCGATTAAGCTGATGTCACACACCATGAAGATCGTTGAGCGAGTCTTGGGTAGCCGACTGCGAAAAATAATTAGGCTATCTGATGACCAGTGCGGGTTTGTCGTGGGTAAGTCAACCACGGATGCAATCCAGAGTATAAGAATAATTATGGAAAAACATCGGGATTCTTTGGAGGATTTGCATGTCGTATTGGTTGATTTTGAAAAAGCATTCGATCGGCAACCACGAGATCTAATATGGGTGGCCCTCAGGCAACGAGGAGTTCCAGAAACCTATGTGCGGATAATTATGGACATGTATGATGGAGCAGTTACTAAAGTAAGATGCGCAGCTGGAGTCACCGAAGAATTCGAAATCACAGTAGGTGTACACCAGGGAAGTGTCTTGAGTCCCCTGCTCTTTATTACAGTTCTTGATTACCTGCTTGAAGGCAAAGTGACGGATCCAAAAGTGCTACTTGTGATGACGATATCAATCATCGCGTAAGCGTAGGGTGGATGAAGTGGCGGGAAAATTCTGCTATCTTCTGTGACCAAAAAATGCCCCCTAAGCTGAAAGGAAAGCTCTACACTTCAGTTGTGCATCCAGCACTCACATACGGTTCACAATGTTGGACAATGTACAAAAAGTATGAGAGTAAGCTAACGGCAGCTGAGATGAAGATGCTTCGTATGACAGCAGAAGTTACAAAGCTTGATCGAATTAGAAGTACGAAGATCCGAGGAAGCCTTCATGTTAAGAATACCATTTCCCAAAGAATTGAACACGACCGACTCAGTTGGTATTGCCATGTTCAAAGGAGAGATCCTGAGAACCCCGTCAAAAAGGCAATATCATACAACGTTCCAATTCGGAATAAAAAGAAAGGTAGGCCTAAACACTCCTGGTACAAACAAATGCAAAAACACCAGCATTCAGTTGGCCTCAGAAATGGAACAATACAAAACCGGGAGGCTTGCCGCCGATTTCTGAGGTCAACCCGGCGAACCCCACAGGCGGATCACTAGTGTGAAGCAGATACGTGGGAGAGTTATGATCCCCTCGACGTCGAGATCATAACAGCGCCGAAGTAAAGGAAGAAGAAGAAGAAGAGTATAACAACCTTTACATTATGCAGCGGAGTCCGATGGTGCGTTCTTTTTTGCAATATTTAACTTTTGAAATAAATAGGTTCGTTCCTTTACTTTGAAGCCGATTTTCTGTGCAGTTTAGTTCAAAGTTCTGTCAAAGTTCAAATACAAAATTTAAAAAATTCTAGTAAAATGCACAGAAAATGTTTTCAATATTTAAAAAACAGTGTTGACACATTACTATTGCATTTTTATGAATGTTTATTGGGTATGCTCGATAGCAAAAATTCGACACTCGGAAAACGTTAGCCATGAGTCCCGGCACTCACTTTTTTTTTTAATAATTTTCACTTAAAACAATGACAGTTCGTCCAAAAAAGGAAGTTAGCAGATGTTTTTTGACATCTGGAAATGTCAAGGAGTCATATGAAGTTAGTACAATACTTAAAATATAAAACAGGTATTCGATGATTTTAAATAGAGAAAGTTTAATGCTAAATTTAATAAAAGCTTGCAAAATTGTGGTTTAAATCATTATTATACTAAAATAATTCTAAAGAAATTTTGCACCAATAATGTGAACATAAAATAAGGTGTTTATAATAAAGGTTTGTGTAGGTCCCAAACGAATTAGTTAAATGAAATACTTCACTCTTAGGAAGCAAAATAAGCGGAAAATGATAAAAAGCATTCAAATAGCAGACAAGACTTGACAGATAAAGATAATCTTGCTTTACAATATGGGTGTTAATTTATTTTTTAATCTGCAGATTAGCAGACATCTATTTCTAAAGTTTAAAAAAAAGTAATATATTTGATGGTTGTAACATTAATAGTTACTCTAATCTTGAGATATAATCGTTTGATTAAAAATCTAATTTCAATGCAATAATATTTACGTTTTTTTAACTAGGCAGACGGAAACAAAGCCATGTAGTATTTTCTTTTGTAAACTAGCTATGTAATCAACTTAACTCAATCAAAACCAATCTTATCTAATCTTAATTCAAGTTCAAATTTAGGTGTGTTTCTATAACGAATCAGAACGGGTTTGAAGAAAGATAAAATAAAAACTACTAGGTACATATATTTCAAAAATAAATTCAAGCGCTAGAAACGGACTCATTTCAGAAAATGTTCAGAGCATAATCGACCTCGGTCTATATTGCCCAACTTTATTAGAATGTAGCCAATCAGACAGGCCAAACTGCGCTTAAGAGTTATTTGCATTAACGTTTTATACATGGACTGCAAGTTACTTGTCACTGCAATGCATTTCTTGCACAGAAAATTTTTTCAAGAAATCGCAGCAGCAGCACTGTTAGACTTGAGCGGCTATATTTGTTTGTTGCTCCCACAAATACTCGAACTTTACGAGCAAAACAAGCAATACAACATTGAAACAAAATGGATTTCGGAGGGTGAAACGTACATGGTTTGCCATATTTTATAATGGAGAATCTTTGATTCCTACCGTAACTACATAAGGATGAGTTTCATTCAATGACCATCGGAATTCGGATTCCAAGAGCGTAGTCCATAATTATGTCAATAGTTAATAGAAAGAAGTTTAATGTCATAAATTTGAATCTAAATTTAGAAATCCTGCATTGAATAGGTTAGTTTTTCTACACAAAACTGCTAATGATTCGAAATAGATTTTCTGACCTTTAGTCCACCAAAATTGGCATTTCATACCTTCAACGTAAGAATAAAAGAATTTGACAAAAATTAGTCAATTGTTGAGTCCAAATATCTGGGACAAAATCTCAATTCTTGTAGATTAAAGCAATTTTAAATCAATAATTAAACAAATACAATCAAACAGTGATAAGTCTTCTACCTATCTGATCTATTTTGTAGTATATAGAGCTTGTATTATAAATAAAATTTCGTAGGTATACAAAACTACTAACGGCATATGAAAGTACTAAATTTCGTCCCAAAATTTTATTTTAAATCTTTTAAATGTTTCTGGAAAAGTTCTTGAATTGTCTTTTTGCAAACATTTTTCTTTTTAAAACTGACTTGATTTTTTGTTGTTTGCCAAAATGCATTTTGGTAGTCGAAGCTCAACAAACTCACAGAAACCATTGATCACACAGAAGGCCTTTTTTTTATTCTCGAGTCGGGCCTGAGCAATAGAGCTCGCTCTAAGCCGAGCGTGACTTGAGCCCTCCGAACTATTTAAAAAAACACAAATGAGCACTGAACTGCCAATGTATAATTTTTCCAATAAACTGTCAGAAGTAAGACGCCATCATCATTTTTGCTCGATCTGCTCGGTTAATTTTTACCAAGCTCATTTAGAGAGCCACGATTGATCTCTTAGCTTATGTCGATTTCCTTTACACACTAGGGATTTTAGAGATTTCGATCTCTTGTCAAATTTTGACTTTTACGACAGATTTTACGTTCCTTCACACCAAAAAAATCTTCTTTTTGTTTTGACAGAGATCAAATACTTCGAATCCGTATTTGGAGAGAGATTTACATGTAGGTATATGAAATACGCACACTAAAAAGACAAGATTTGACAAGGGAAGGGATCGAAATCCCTAAAAACCCTAGTGTGTAAAGGAAATCGACATTAGAAATGCAAGTTGAGCGCTCGGGTTTAAAAACGTAAAATAGTTCTTTTTTTGACAGCACAGTGCCATACTTGGCTAAAAAAAAAAGGCCAAGAATGGCTATTTATCTACTTCTGATTTTTCTCTCAGTGTACTCTGATATCCAAAAACAAAACTAAAATCATAAGAATGTCTCAAGAGAAGCATCAACCAATTCAAAAATGCAACAACAACAAAACAAAATTTCAAAAAAAAAAGAACAAAAAAGACAAAATAAGAAGAAGAATTCTAAAAAAGCCTCAGGAAATTCTTCTGCTAGAACAGGAAAATGACGTGGACGTGAACATGGCAGCAGCAGCAGCAGCAGGGGCAGCAAAAAAGATACATCCATCGGATGCGGTGGTGGATGTGACGGTGAAGGTGGTTGCGGGGCTACTCGGTGGGGTGGCGCGGCAAAGCCGAGATGGAATTCCTTAAGTAATATCGGTACGGCTACCTGAATTACTGAACACGCGTCTTATGTCTTTCAATCTCCTTTGTGGCTCCATGACTGGTTTATTTATTATTTTTCGTTGATGTTGAGATGGAGGTTGTCTTCTTATGCTTCTCTTTTTTTTGTTTAATTTTATGTTTTCTTTTTTATTTGTTGTAGATATAAATGCAGGTAGGTATGTATTTATAAATATTTTTTTCAAAGGCTCGATAAATGTATCCTTTTCTTTTTGCGCTGAACAGTTGGTTGTTGTTATTTTTAGAGTTTTTTTTTTGGTTTTGTTTGTTTGTTGTAAGTTGTTTGTCTACATTTTTGTTTTTTTGTGCAAATGCAATTTAACTAGCAACATAGTTGCGCTGACTAGACTGTGGGGTAGAATTGGTGCATTTAAGAACTTTTGATCAAAAAATCTCAACAAAATATTTGTTGAAAAGTATTCCGAAATAAATCCTCTAGTACAGGTTTTGTGTGCTTATGTATAAATACATTTAAGCCGCTCTATCTTTGAGGTTTATGTCCGAGAACATTTCGACTTATTGCAAGAAAATGTTCTTTAATAAGTCGGAAGTGTATGAGAAAGTGGTCAGTTAGGTTAAATTAGAAGAACATTTATCATTTCAATGACAATGAATTTTTAAAATAAAATACATATCTAATAATTGAAAGCAATACTTTACTTCTAATAGGCTTCAGTTCATAAAACCATCCCAAGATTTTTTGTATGTAATCAGTTAATCTCAATTCTCTAATCCCTTTTAATATGCTCATTTGACCCTTTTTATTTTTAAATCTAGGGTAAATGAAAACTACCTTCTGCCTTCTGTGGCACGATGTTCTGAGACTGTTGGTGGTTGTCTCAGATATTTTTATCTCCAGGGATGGCGGCTGAGCTAAAGCGGAGAAAATGCCGTGTCTCATTTCTATGTCGCTTATAATTCACATTATTTTATTCGTGTTCATCCTTGTTGGGCATACTAGTTTAACTCAATTACATGTTGTTAGTGTTATCAGACCAAAAACATAAATGTTAAAAAAAGAGCCAAGTTCTTCTATACAAAAACCTTTGTGTAACAAGTCAGCCGTGAAAAGTACTGAGATCTAAAAGTACGCCAAGTTCTTACTTCATGAAGGTTTAATAGCGAATATTTAAAGTAGAATAATATTGAAACAGCTACAATGTAATAGAGAAATTTTATTATTTAATGATTACTGACTAAAACTTGATGGGCTTACTGGTCAAGTTTTTAAAACCGTTTGAATTGGGCATAAAAAAAAACTTGCCAAGTAAGCCCATCAAATTTTAGTCAGTAATCTTTAAATAATAAAATTTCTCTATTACATTGTAGCTGTTTCAATATTATTCTACTTTAAATATTCGCTATTAAACCTTCATGAAGTAAGAACTTGGCGTACTTTTAGATCTCAGTACTTTTCACGGCTGACTTGTTACACAAAGGTTTTTGTATAGAAGAACTTGGCTCTTTTTTTAACATTTATGTTTTTGGTCTGATCTCACTTCTTTTTGCAAAGATTTTAATATTTTGCCATGTCAAATTTTCGAAAAATACGGAAAGATAGAAGGGTGGACTCTACCTACTAAAACCAACTTAGTTTATAGATTCCTATTTCTTTATTTATTTATTTGGTATATTTTCTTTTTGTTATTGATTGTTTTGATTTGCGCTTCAATTATTTCTTCTTATCCTGGCAAGATACATAACACTAACATACCTACCTTAATTACAGCAATCGGAAGTGCTCCATATAAATTAAACATACCACGCCCCCTGAATGGAAAACCTCAATTTTTATTGTTGGTCCTTTATATGCGACTTGAGCCCTACCGTTCTACCAAATTTCATTGTTCTACTGCAATTGGAAGTGCGCCATATATAATTTATATCAGTTCTGAGCAAGTGGGCGGATACCACGCCCCTGAATGGAAAACCTCGATTTTTATTTTCGGTCCTTTATATGCGATTTGAGCCCTACCGTTCTACCAAATTTTATTGTTCTACTGCAATTGGAAGTGCGCCATATATTACATCAGTTCTGAGGAAGTGGGCGGATACCACGCCCCTGAATAAAAAACCGCTAATTTTATATTTTTTTATTCGAATTCAATTTAAGCCCTATCACTTTACCGAATTTAATCGTTTTACAGTAGTTGGAAGTGCCCCATTCAACCAACACCAGTTCGGAGAAAGTGGGCGGATACCACGCCCCCCGAAAGGAAAACCTTGGTGTTTATTTTTGGTTCCTTATATGCAATATAAGCCCTACCGGTTCACCAAATTTCATCGTTTTACAGCAGTAGGAAGTGCTCCAATCAACCAACACCAATTCGGATACAATTCGGAGAAAGTGGGCGGATACCACGCCCCCTGAATGGAAAATTTCAAATTTTCGATTTTTTCCTCTGCTTGTATGACAAGACCTACCGTTGTGCAAAATTACAAGATTCTACGATGTCGGGAAGTGCTCCATAATTTTGATGATCTGTCAGTCAGTCAGTCAGTTACGGTTTTTGTGATTTTTGAGGCCTTATATCTCAGGAACCGATTATGCTAGAAAATTGATATTTGGTGAGGCGCCTGTGCCTGACTAGCTTAGTATATATTCGGAGTTTTAAGTTTCTGACTTCATTGGTACTGAAGATAAGAAGGGGTCAAAAATCGCCTGAGTTTGTTCCTGTAAAAAGGGTGTAGTGCCAGAACTTGGCTGGGCACTACCGTGCCCTTTGATGCCTGAACAACATGTAATGAGTAAACCAGCAACCCATTGATGACAATTCTTAGAAGGTTTTTTAATGGAATTAAAGCGACATAGACGACGGCAGGGATCGAACCTGTCATCATGAGGTTGACAGGCGAGCACACATCCATCACGCCACGGCCAACCCTTTGATAAGAAATACAAAAAAAAAAGTATTGTTTTCACTTATAGCTGATTTCGATGTTTCTCTGATGAGTTGAAGAAGCAGTTGCTAACTTAAATGCATACAACCTTCACCGATTTGGATAAATGGGCTGATAGCGAACGTAGAATTCCTGCATGACAGTTCGAAGCACTATGTCAAGGGGTACTGCATACTACCCATTTGTAAAGGTTTAAATCCTCATAAGAAGACCGACCTACCCACATGTCGAATTGAAGGAACCACTAACAAAAATTCCTTGTTTTTTCTTTTCTTCCATGAACTTCGTTGTGTAATTGAGAAACTGCTCATCAACTATGAAGACCATCAAAGTCGGAGTCACACAAGTTTCAAAACTTGACCAATTCCTCTACATCAGATGAATCCATCCCAACCTGCTGTTTGCTGACGACTCGCTCAATGTCACGACTAGATGCAGTCTGGATAGTAGAGGCTTACATCAAAAGAAGCTTTAATTTCTAGAAGAAATGGGGCATGCAAATTAACACATAAAAATTCGAGCTTGTCTACTTCAGGAGACCTCCTGACGGCAGAAGGCGCTCAGCAACCTTGCAGAAACGTAGTTCCAGATGGATCCACCATTGCAGCCAAAAGGAACTTCAAATACCTGGGAATCAACTTTAACGAGTTGTTAAGATTCAAACCGAATTAAAAAAGTGTACTCAAAAAAGCGAAGTGGGTATTCCACCGACTACACTTCTTGATGAACCGAAGATCAGAACTAAGTCAACAGACGAAAGTACTCGTATATAAGCAACTCTTGCAACCAGTTATCAGCTATTGCTTTCAAGTCTCATTCACGGTCTCAAAGTCAGCAATGAAGGAACTCCAAATCTTTGAAAAGAAGATCTTAAGATCTTTTGACCGGCAGTAAGGAAAATATTACAGGAATGAGAATCTATACAGAGAAGCGAGAATAATACCGCTAAACAAAGGTCTACTAAAATCGACAAAGCAGCTAATGCAGAAGACCGTCCATCACCCTAATTAGCTATTGAGAAGCTCATTGTGGTAGAAACCTTGGGTGACAATATTTTCACGGACAGTGACGTTTACTTCAACGCTGACGCCAAACCACACCCAAACCAACAACTTTTCAACATCATACTTTCGTCCCCAACTCAATTTAGGACAATAATTTTTAACTTTGTTTTATTGTTTAGTTTAATGCTATTTGTAGACGAGTCAAGTCGATTCATC
Source organism: Philhelius festivus (assembly GCA_963931855.1). Taxonomy (NCBI): domain Eukaryota; kingdom Metazoa; phylum Arthropoda; class Insecta; order Diptera; family Syrphidae; genus Philhelius; species Philhelius festivus. The sequence continues at coordinate 71,037,872 of OZ007554.1, read as the reverse complement.
GAAGTAATTTTTGATTTGCTTTCTCAAAGTTTCCCCCCTAAGCTAAGGGGTCATTTTTCGAAATTAATTGTATTATTTGCCACCAGGTAATTCGATACCTAGGCCTAGTACCTGCGAGCTTAAGTGCCACCTGAGGACCTGTACCTTTTGATTTTTAGTGTTACTAGGGTCCCAGTAGAAAAACTGTTTCTTTTTACCCCAAATTCTGGACGACTTACAACTTATTATGGGAAACTATCAAAATAAATAAGCTTATTTTAATTTCTACATCTAGTATAAACAACTTTCAAATTAAATGTAGCCCAAAATATAATGAATCGTTAGCACAAATATTTAAACTAAGAGGTACTGTTTCTATTTATTCCATGTTTCCATCTACCCGAAGTGACCCTAATAGCCATTCATGTGGTGTAGACTGCAATGCATTCGCGCCCTCAATTAATATACAATAAACCTTGAATCATACAACACGGGGGTCAACCCGACAATCACACTCAATTTTAATATTTTCATAAAAAAAATTAACGAAAACTGAGTTCGAATCTAAATCAAATGGAATTAAAAGCCGATCCATTATCCTTTTTTTAAATTAAACTTAGCATCACCTTAAACAAGTCTTTTTATGGGATTAGTCTCTGTAAAATATTTTAAACTCCAGATCCAAGCCCCTTTTAGACAGAGAAGGCTGCACTGTCATAAGCTTTATCAACATATAACGCAAGGCTTGTAGGATTTTAAGTGTTTATATTAAATGGTTTTTTGTTTTCGTCCAATTGGTAGCCAAGAATTTTATTTTTCGCTCCAAGAAAATCGTACTTATTCACCACAACTCTTAAAGTATTTTCATGCACATTGGCAACTAGAATTTGCTGCTTTCAACGAAAACACACATAATAAGATAGAGAAAGGAGCATATATACCCGTCATTGCTCTCTAGAGGATTCTGCATCGGCGGATACACTTATAACACCAGGGACAGCGGACAGGCATTACATTGTATCTCTGACTGCACGCGCTAAACTTTTGGAGCCGTGAAGATTGGAGCAACAAAAACATCAACTATACAACAACAACCATTAAGGAAGAATCTCTACGAGTGTTTTTTCTGTTTTTCGTTAAGTTCCTGCTATCTTCTTCTTGGACTGGTTGACTTAGATGGTACTTTTTTTTTTGTTGTTGTTTTGTTTGGTGATGAGGTTTTGGTTTGTGTGTATATAGTCTTTTCGAACCTTACAGACAATCCAAAGGATGGCTGGTGCCAGATTAGGGTACTTTTTTTGTTCTTATTTTGTATTTCTATACTTTTTGAGGTTGTCGTACTATTCTTCGTTCCCTCTTACTCTCGCCCATTCTTGCATCCTTTAATTTATTCCATTTAAACTTGCATGGTAAGGTACTGTTTAAAGATAAGTTATTGATTTGTTAAAAAATATCGATTTTAAAATATCACGCTCCAAAAGTTATTGAAACAAACAGCAGATTAATTTAAGCTAAACGCAAATAGATTTAAACCAAAGGCAAATCGATTTAAACTATAGGCAATTTCATTTGATAATTAAAGTTTAAATGTACGTATTTATGTTTGGGTTAGATCTATTTGACAAGAAGAGAGTTGAGGTGAAACTGATCTATCCATTACCGCCCTGGCCAAGGCCCAAGTGCATATACTGACCTACAATCCCAACCATTCTTTTTCCGTGTGTATGTTGTCGGCAGAAATAGAGGAACCTTAAATTTGTCATCCTAGTCCAACTAAATGAGAAGAACTTTTCGTGACAAGAGGAACTGTTGAAGTGTGCGTTACTTTTTCGAAGGAGGCAGTACCCATGAAGAAGTATCTGTTCTAGTTTTTTTTCAGGTAGCAACTGGTGGTAACTAATGGGAATCGATGCCAATACTTTGGCGGGACGTTCCAACATACTTTCCGTTACGCCATGGGACGTGGAAATACTTAAAACAATCTGCAGACTATAATCGGTAATACCAGTGGCTGGAAATTTTTTCTATTGGGTCTATTCGGCTTCCGACTAAACGACTTTACTGCAGCTCTTTGGGGGTGGCCGTGGCGCAATGGTTGTGTGATCGCCTGTCAACCTCAATATCACAGGTTCGATCCCTGCCGTTTATAAATTGTCATCAATGGGTTGCTGGTTTACTCATTACATGTTGTTTAGGCATAACACTAACAACATGTGATTGAGTTAAACTAGTATGCCCAACAAGGATGAAAAACGAATAAAATAAAAAAAAAAGCTCGGAATACGGTGATAAGTAGCACTAGGTTCCCCAGGCGAAGGATACACACAGCAACCTGGCAATCTCCAGATGGTCGAACCGCAAACCAAATCGACCACGTGCTAAGTGGCGCAAGACACGCGTCGAATATCTTGGACGTGCGAACTTTCCGAGGTGCAAACGTGGACTCTGACCACTTTCTTGCTGTGACAAAGTTCAGAGCCCGACTGTCCAACGAAAATGAAATGAGGACCGCCCGAAGGTAGAAATTTGATATTGCATGCCTTAGCACACCTGAGAAAACCGAGACTACAGTGAGCAATTGCCGTACCCCCAGCCACAAGCGTCAACAACCAGTGGAAGCAGTACCGCGACATCATTAAGGAGGTAGCCGAGACCACCATAGGCTATCAACCACCTAGGAAAAATAACCCGTGGTATGATAAGGAATGCGCGGTATCGAAGCAGGAGACGGAAAATGCACGAATGCAAATGCTGCAACGGAAAACAAGAGCAGCAAAAGTGGAGTACTGTGAAAAGAGAAGGAAAGACAAAAAAAAAAAAACCCTGCGTAGAAAGAAAAGAGCAGCCGCAGCTTCTCAGCTCATGTATCTCGAGGAGTGTAGCACCGCCACAAACACCCGCCGGTTCTACTAAACAGCCAAGCAACTGGCATCAGGTTATAGGACCGGCACGCAAGCTCTTCGTAACAGCGAAGAGAACCTAGTCACCGAAGTACAGGGAATTGTAGACGTTTTTAAGCAGCATTTCCAGCAGCTGCTTAGTGGGCATTATTTAGAGGAAACCACAGGGAAGCAAAGAAGCATAAGACCGGTCAATGAAGATCCAGTCCCAATACCTAGTACTGAAGAGGTTAAGAAAGCAATCCGCAAGCTTAAGAATAACAAATCCGCGGGCTCAGATGGCCTACCTACAGAACTCTTTAAGTATTGAGGAGATGTCCTGATAGGGTGCATGCGTCAGCTCATCAACCAAGTGTGGGAGGAGGAAAGTATGCCCGACGACTGGTCAAATAGCTCCATATGCCTAACCTACAAAAAAGGCGATCCTATGTCCTGCAAAAACTACAGGGGCATATCCCTGTTTAATGTTGCCTACAAGATCCTATCCACCGTACTATGTGAGCGTCTAAAACCTTTCTGCAACACTATAATCGGCACGTACCAGTGTGGCTTCAGGTCAGGCAGATCAACAATAGACCAAATATTCACATTGAGGCAAATCCTGGAAAAGACCAACGAATTTCAAGTCGAGACCCACTATATTTTCATCAACTTTAAAGCCACATACTATAGCTCGCCAAGAGCTTCTATTGGCGATGTCGGAACTCGGGATCCCAAAAAAAAAAATGATAAAGCTATGCCGCATGACGTTAAAAAAAAAACGCGGTGCAACGTATAAATGGGTAACAGCTCATCCGAGCTATTCCAGACATGTACAGGCTTCAGACAAGGAGATGCGCTATCATGTGATTTCTTCAACCTAGTCCTGGACCAGATAGTGCGCAAGAGTGGTGTTAACCTGGAAGGCACCATCTTCAACAGGTCTTCCCAACTGCTTGGCTATGCGGACGACATCGAAATCATCGGCCGCTCCAAGCGAGCTGTGCTAGAAGCGTTCACAGCTATTGATGAACAGGCGAAACGCGTTGGTCTTGAAGTTAATGAGGACAAAAAAAGTATACGCTATCAACAAACAAAGCCTCAACTGCCCATCGCCTAGGACAAAACGTCACTGTTAGTAGCAGTAATTTCGATGTAGTCAAAGAGTTCACCTACCTCGGAACGAATATCAATCCCACGAATGACACCTTAGTGGAAATCCGACGAAGAATTATCCTAGGAAACCGCTGCTTGTTCGGTTTGGCCAAACAAATGCGTTCAAAACTCCTTTCTCGAAAGACAAAGTGCACGATATACAAAACGCTAATTTTACCAGTTCTACTCTACGGCGCCGAGTGCTGGACAATAAGTAAAAAAGGGGAATTGATACTGGGCATTTTCGCGAGAAAAATTCTTCGGCGGATATTTGGTCCTATATGCGAAAAGGGTGAATGGAGGAGAAGATTCAATCGTGAATTATACGAGCTGTACCAAAATGTGGATGCAGTCCAAAGAGCCAAAACACGTCGACTACACTGGCTCGGTCACATCGAGTGAATGGACAACAACGCTCCAGCCAAGAAAATCTTCGAATCCAAGCCCCCAGGTTCGAGACGACGAGGAAGACCGAACCTCCGCTACAGGGATCAGGTTGTTACAGACGCAAGTGCGCTTGGTCCCAACGACTGGAGGGAGCTCACGAGGGATCGTAACCGATGGAATACCGCATTATCTCAGGCAGAGGCACTACATGCATCGGGAGCCGGATAAGTAAGTCTATTGGTGTTAAGGGTTCATTTAAGCCGTAAACCGTATAGTATTAGACATAGACAATGATGAAGAAATGCACAGATCTTAATTAGCAAGGGTTTCTATTTCTAGTTCGAAAGATTTTTTGAGATTAGGGCAATCTATGACTCCACATAGTAATTGGTGAACAAAAAGAATATCAGTAATACCACGATGTAAATTGGGCGTTTGAAGATCTAAAAGTTGAAATCGGTCTTCGTAAAAAGATAGGTTTTATGGATCATTAAAACCAAAGCACCGCAAAGCTAAGCATAACTGGATAAGGCGATGAGACCTGGGTTGCTATTTATCATGGTTATTTTCATCAACAAAGTTCTAGTGAAACAGACAGTTTGCATTCTTCTCCTAAAAAAAATTCAACCGAAATACTGGGAATGCCCATCAGTTTTCCATGGGCCCTACTCGGACGTACTATTAAATTCAGATATTTTTTCTTTAGCCGCACTACACGAATGCGGAATATTTTAACCAGCCTAATATTAACCTTCCATTTTGATTTTCAGACATTCAAAACCATTGTCTTTTAAGACTCTCGGATTTACCGAACCGACTCCTTAGAGTACAGTACGACCAAAATTACTCGGAACTAAAGAAAATTGAAGCCGGTGTACCCCAAGGAAGTGTCCTAGGACCAACCCTGTATTAGTTATATACTAAAGATATTCCAGTGGACATCAACGCTATCATGGCCACTTTTGCTGAAGATATGTACTCGTAGGATATTGGTGCCTGATAAATTCGTTACGAAGGCGTATCAAATTGAATGAAACAAATTCGACGCATAAAAGCTTTTCAAAAAAAGCAAAGGTTTGCAAGTATTTTTTAATCTAATTTATGTTTATGATTTAATTTCTGCTTAAAACAATTTCCAAGATTCTAAGCTCAGTGTGGGTCTACATAAGTGCAAGTACGTGCGACCCAGTCGTGTCATCATTTTTTCTGTTCAATTTTATTTGGTCTTTCGGTTGTGTCGTGTTTGTTTTTTTTTTTTTTTGTTTAAGACCATAGTGTGGTTTGGTTATGACTTGAGGTTCTGCATTTTTTGTTTCTTAGTCTCCGCGCCCACATTGTCTTTGCGCTGTTGAGATCATTCTTATTCGAATAGAGCAAAAAACTCAATTGTATCTTATAGATACGAAAATATCTATATATCTATGGTATAAAAAATACTTTGATATAAATGCCAATATGTGTATGGTAATGTTGCTACATATATGTCTATGCATAGCATACACAAGCTTTCAAATACAATCCGCGCAATAGCTACGTGCACATGGTCAATTTAATGAATGGATTCGAATGAAATAAACGAGTATGCTGTGGATCAATGGAAATATAAATTGGAATTCCACATTTTTCTTTACCTCAATTCATACACCTCCTCTTCCTATATAAATGTATAAAAAGAGCCTCACCACTCTCCCTAACATAAATGGCAGAGTTGTGTGCTTCTGCATTGGCTTCTGGCTTTAAATATAGTTTGTCTTGGTTAAGAGAAAGTCCGCCGCATGGATGTTGATGATGCTAAGGCGCAACAAGCATGTCATTTTTATGATCTTCGAAAAAGAAGTTTCTAGAAGTTGCAGTATAACTTGTATATTTGAATTGTTGTGTGTGGTTTAATCTTCTTATCAGCTTTAAGTGTACTTCATAATATGTTATATATGTACGAGTATATTAAATTAAAATCCTAAGCTGAAGTTAGTTGTAAGGAAAATTTATTTATTTGATTTTGTTTGTTATGGAATTCCTTTGAATTTACAGATTAGACTCGAGGGACATGAAGATTTTATAGCAGCAGCTAGATAGTTAGGTTGGGAAATTATGAGTAAGTAAGTTTTGAAATGAATTCATGGTAGTAACATTACTGCAAATAGAATTGGTCATTTAAAACAGATCCACTTCAAAAAAAAAATATACAAAACATATTTTCGAAAAAAAATATAGTGGTGACAATAAAAATTTACAAAAACTGTCCCTAAAAGCCCCATAAATGTGTGAAATGATATTTTTTCTTTTTATCAAATAAATATAAGGATTTTGATTTAATCAACCTATTCTCGATAACGAAGATTTTTCAAAGATGCAATTCTATTAATTTTGAGTTCTAGAAAATAAAGTATGAAATTATCGACAGGTTAGCAAACTGAACTGTGTCAAGCTTTGCAGCGTCAGCTTTTGGAAATTGCTCAAATTATAGGCTTTGGCAATGTTACTTGCTTTTTTTAATACATACCATTCAGGCTGTAAGGGTGAGAGTGGTCTTATTCGATAGGTGTGTGGTTCTAAGGATTCGTTTCATTCCAAATCTGTTTACATTAAGCGTCAGAAGTATACGCTTCCCATCGATGCCTACTTTTCAAACGGATATTCTGTGAAATCACAGGAAATCAATTGCTATATACAAGTCCACCGGTCCATAGTTCAGACAAATAACGAGTGTGACAATGCCAATAACTTGAGCCCCTGACCCACCGGGTCACATGAGAACATTGAATAATTTAGATTTTCAATTCTAACGCCCGGGTGTTCTGCGCGCCTTCGATTTTTCCCGGATGAACATTTGTGTGGGACTGTTCGAAAACCTCCAGAGGACGCGCTTGTTTTATTTGCTGATATTGCCGATTTTCGATTGAGTAGAGGACTGTAAATAAGTCGTTGGTTATGGTTCATAATCAATAAAGATGTATATTGTAACCTTCAAATAGATATGTCAAGAAGTGGTTAAAGAACACGCTGTATCGCACAGTCAACCATACCAAATCCGAAATGCAAATCATCTTAAATGTACGAGAAATTGTTCGGAGACTTAGAAGGACCAAGCCTCTTTGAGCGTATGGTCTAAGAACTATGGGAAATTATTAAATATTTAAATTTCTCCAAAAGTGATTTTCAGTTAAGAAAGAAATATTATTTGTCGATCCTGGTGGTTTTCGTGTGATAATAGTCTCCCACTATTTGGTACCGAACATTACCAGGAGTCTTTTGAAGAATTCCACTGTAGGTTGAAATTGTGACCACAAACAAAAATGTTTGTTTTTCAGGTGTACTACAGGGTGGGCCATGTCGTGGTTTCTTTTTAAATCATAGGTGGTTGTTTTGACACTGACAGCTATTTCCCGCTCGAAATCTTGACAGAAAGTCAGTATCATACCTCCGCGGAACGAAATGATTCGCTTTACACTTGAACGAACAACGTTCGGAAATATTGACAACAACTTATTTCCAAAGAGAGTGTTGTGTAGCCCAAACTTTGCGTTTTTTGAGAAGTTTTGGCCGAAATGAAGCACTAACCGTGCCTGCTGTAGGCACGTTTGTGCAAAATGCTTGTGAGACTGGTAGAACAATACTCTAGGTCCCCGCCGTCCTAGGGTGCACACAAACGAGAATGTGTCTGCTGAAGTCGAGAGTGTGAGACCTAATTTACCAACATCAACTTCTCATCGATCTTAACAGCTCAATATTTCACGCAATATCCTGAGGCGAAATCTGCACAAAGGTCTCGATTTATTCGCTTACGAGGTCCAATTGAAGTCGTCAAAGAGTATCTCTTGCGAAAAAATTCCTCTAATCTTTGTCCCTCGAACTCGGCTGAAAATTGCCAACAACAACACGTACACAGGAATGGTTGAGAGGTGTAGATAAGTAGCTTATTCTTGTTTCGCCAAGAACAATGGCAATGATAATTGTTTGCAAGTTTTTTCAAATTTTAGATTTTTTTAATAATCTCTAATTTAATGAACAGGACTGCCAATCTCATTTCAAAACATCGAATTTAAGCCTTCACTTATATGATTAGTTTCGTGTAAGAAAAAATGATGAGGACTTAGGCAATCAACTATGATCAGGAAGTCCATCAAAGTCTGTGGGTTTCATGGTTTTCCAAATTCTCCATCAAATTTTTACACAGAAGATTTTGTGAATTTTAAATGTAGAAAAAAATAATTCTATTGATTTTTAAAGAAATTTTGAAACTTGTTTATGAAAAAAAGGGTTATGTTTGAATCAATAAATTCTCAAAATTACCGCGTCGACGCGACGACCCCTTCTGATCTGGCTGTAATCTATAAAGCCTATATTCGTCCAAAGGTTGAGTACAATTCCCATATATGGACAGGTGCTCCAATAATCCAGTTTAGTCTCTAGGATAGAATTACAAAAAGTGCTTTAAAAATTATAGGCGATATGACTATAATATAAACATTTGCATCTCTCGAGCACCGCCGCAATGTTTCTTGTCTTACTTTATATTACCATTTATTCAAGAAACAGTCATTTACATTCATCCGCTCTTAGAAAATGCTCATTAGCTTACCCCTGAGTCCAACTTCAGATTTACTGTGAAATAAGCAGATTCTTTTTTCAGTCGGACTACATGAACATGGAATGCTTAAACTAGCTCTATTTTTCCTTCCCATTGTAATATTCAGAAATTTAAAACTAATGTGGATCGGTGTCTCTTTTTTAAGGGTAGTAATAACCTCTTGATTTTGTACATTTATCGCTCTTTATTTTTATTATAAGATCTCAAAAAAAAAAAAATCAAGAGGCTTGTGCTGTGTAGAAGTAACTTTGATCACCCGTTTTAAATCCTTGCGTCTGTATTTTTTTCTCTTCTCATGTCTTATGGCAATCTGTTACTATTTAACAAAGTCAATTAAATAAATCTTGTTGCAAAAACATTTTCTTGTCTTACAAATATATAGCTGGAATGTCCTTTTTTTAAAGGAACCCTTCTATGTTTATAGATACATTTGCTATGTACTCTAGTTACAATTCAAATATTCATTTTTTGTTACCAAAATTTAATACTGAAACTACTTAAGATTCCTAAGAGTAGTTCCCCGCCGCGCCGTATATCTATGTATGTAAATTAATCTACATATTAAACGAATTCTTGATATTATTAAATACCAATTTGAAATTGAAATTCGTTTGCAAAAATTCCATCTGATTTATTTTTTCCTCACGCTCGCAAAAAAAAAAATAATAATCTCGCGCGTTCACAACCATTAGCCTCAATAAAATATGCATATAATTTCCACTTAGTACATCCGCTCATAACTTGTTACAAGCCACACATTTATGCAGTCAGAAAAATCAATGCATGTATCCGATTTCGAAAAACCTATCTAACTATCTGTCTACATGTATATAACTACAAAAGTGACCGATAACGCCATACACAGCGATACACGGTGCGGTGTAGCAATAGATTTCAAATAAAAAATATCAAAAACGAAAGAGTTCAACAGCAAACTCGAAGATAGAATAGTTTCATATAATCTCATGTATAGTGAATGCAGGCATATCGGTGGTCGATTGGAGTTTTTGGCGAGGAGAGATGTTGTGTGTGAAACTTTCTCTGATAATTTACTCTTTGATTAATTATTTTATGTATAATACTATGCAAGGCACACACACACACTAACACGCATAAAATACAACAAACAGAAAACTAGAAGCACGCACAAAAATGATAATTATGCTTTGATATCAATGCTAACACTATTTATTAATTAAATTATATGGCCTTAAGAGCTTATGTGGACTATTACACTTGGAGCCTTCTTTTTTTATAATAATTGTATATCTTGGGAGGCTTTGTAATTGAGCAATAAACAACAACAAGAACAACAACTTACCTATAAGTACTGCTAAACCGAAGAGTTCGGTGTCTAGCATTCCTTGCGTTGCAAAATGTAGGCATGTTTGTGTGTATACTTCTCTGACTCGACTCTTGGCATCGACTAGGAAGTATAGTGTTCTTGGTTGTTGTGTTCCTAATAATCTGCAAATTAAAACAAAAAGGGTTTTACAAGTTAAAATAAATAAGAGATATGAATTTAATGTAGTTGTGTTTTTTTTTGCAATGAATTTACCTTAGAGCTAAAAAACGGGAGCCCGGTGATAGTTGTTCGGCTGATGACGCGCATACTTCTAGTGGCGCGCTGACGGTACAAAAAGCTCGCATGCTGCATCATTCATTACTAACTGCGATTTGCTGTCGGAAATATTTTCTGAAATAATTGGAAAGTTCAAATTAATATAGAAATTAATTTTGAATTATTTTTAATTAAGACAGATATATGTATCTAGAACTTCATCGCAACACACAGTAAATATTTAAAAATAGAAAATAATAATGTAATTGGTTTTTCTTACAAGAATTTGTTAATTTTTGAATGTTCGAGTATTTTTATTTAAAAAAAATAAATAGAGAAATATAAGACTTTAAAATCTTTTACAGAACTTAAGTTATGAATTTTAATAAAAATGAGATATTTACAAGAGGTATCTTAGAATAACGATTTTTTAGTTATGTGAAACTTAAACGTTGTTTCATTAAAATTACTTTAAACATCTCAGAGTGAGATCTCAGGGAAGAGTCATAGACGCAAAGATTTTAAGAGCTAGCCTTGTCTTGTTTATTATGGCAAGAAAAGTTTCAGTCGTGATAATTGAGTGGTTTGTTGAACATTGCAGTTTTTGCATCTAAATAGAGACAATCTGAACTTACTCGTACTCTATCCTGATTTAGAAAAACTGTGTTGTTGGAAAGGCACCTATTGAGCGTAGCATGTTGTGTAGCACGGAAGAAAAATCTAATTAAATTTTACTGAGTTTGATTCGAATTTAAAACCATTAAAATTAGATTACAGACACTATTATTTGTGGGACTGACAAAAATTAAGTTTTAAGTTTTAAGAAAATTGCTTCAGCTGTTAAGGTTGTAGATCGAGTTACAGACAGACAGACAGAATGATGAAACTCTCGAAATTGATGTTCTTACTAATCCAAAACTTCCCCATAGTCCATTCATCAAAACAAAAGGGGTGTGAAAGGGTGTGCTTTAGGACCTCTGTTTTGAAACATGTTTTTTAATCATTTATTTTCTGGAATGACACATCGTATATTTTGTCATCTCTTTTATCTGCTTTTCTGCTTTAGAAAATGTTTGTACTATATGATGATAACCCCACTTTTTTTAAAGAGAACCGCCAACACATTATTGACAATAAAGACGATTAAAAAAATTGAAAGAGAATTGCTATACAACAATAACCTATTCCAAAACTTTTTAAAAGGCTTGTTTCTGACAAATTTTGTCAAAGTGATGTCGACTGCAAATAATCTTCTTTACAACACTTGCCTCATTTTAGGTGGAATGGAAAACAGATACAAATAATCTACATCGATTTTAATAATGCCTTTGTTATAGTCGATATTAACCTGCTAACTTTCAAATTACAGAAAATTGAAATTCGAGGGAATTTATTTAATTCAATTTTTTCGTACTTGCCAAGTAGAAAATAATTGTGAAATATACCACAATATTTTATCGCACAATAAATATTACATCAGGTGTTCCTCAAGGCAGTCACCTTGGTCCGCTTTTGTTTTTGATTACATTGTTTGAAAAATTTCAATTTCTGTAAATTACAGATGATCTTAAGCTATTTAATGTGATCGGCTGATATTAATTCACATGTCGAATAAAAGAAGAAGAAAAGATATATGTATCATTGATAACAATATTGAAGGAAACAACTAAGAATGAAGGTGTGTATGTTTAAAAAAAAACTGAACATATTTGTTGGTTCTAACTTTAATCTTAGGTCATAAAGTGGAAAATATTGCTCAATAAGCAAAAGCATATTAGAACTTGCAATGTATTATTTATTTATGGGCTTTTTTGAACATTTTTCTTATGCGAATTAAAACTATTCCATATTTTTTACTCCCTACGTTTCGTTGAAAATTCTCAACAACTTCGGGGGTCACACTTTATTGAAATTGCTTTCTCTAAGACTTTTCATTTTTTCAAATTTTTAAGAAATAAATAATTTAATAAATAAATAAATACTTTAAATTGTTTCATTACCAAAGCCATTAGTATAGATTCACTTAAGTTGAATTTCTGAAACATATAATGTTTCTGTGTTAGAGCAGTTTTTGAGATAGTTTAAAAATAAAGTAAAAATTTGAATTTCACCTATCCTTTCTTATTAGTTATAATCAAGAACATGAAATTTTCCTGTATAGACTGAGAGCCCACAGCAATTTTTGGGTGTCATTGATAACAAATAATAATTAGCTTAATTAGATAGGCCTTTTATAGTTATACAGGGTGATTGGCATAAGGTGTGACAAAAAGCTAGGGTGTGTAGGTTGGACTTAGACAAGAAAAAAATCGTATGGGAGGGGGGGGTCTATTTCCCCCCGTTTAGGCGGGAGGGGCAATTTAAGAAAAAAATCACTTAAAACAGAAAAAAAATTATTAAAAAATAACGGTGCTACCTACAGAGTAATGCTATAGCATTTTGAAAAGCCAGAAATACATTCTTTAATTTTGTTTTTAAATAAAGTTGTTCGAGTGAATAGTTTTCGAAAAATTAATTTTCAAAATCAAAATTTTGAAAAAAAAAATGAAAAATTTTTTTTTAAACAATTTTTTTTCAAAATTTTACGTAATTAAGTATTATTTTTGTATTCAATATTCAATGCTCTCATTAATTTTTGATCAAACACAAAAAACCGGATGTCAAAATGTTTTGTAGTTTTTGCGAAAATCAAAAATAACAAAAACTACTTTTGTTCTAAGAAAAGCCTTTTATTTTAGTTTTTATACGTCTTTGGATTCTTACGTAAATTTACGATTGAAAGGATTAACTTTCTTTTTACTATTTTTTTAATTATCGTCTTATAAACATACAATAATGTGACAAAGTACTGGATTAACCATATTTCACACATTTTTTCATTGAGAACACCTGCGTGAGAGCATTGGATTAATATTGACCTGCGAATGTTGTTTAAATAATGCAACGTTACACGCCCTAACTAGTGACAGAAAAGTGCAATTGCGAAATAAGAACAAGAATGTTCCTGAATCTTGAAATCAATTAAAATAAGAAATACATGCATATTTAGATAAAATACATAATTACTGTTTATTTAGATTCTTAACTATTTTTTAACTAAAGCTTATTACAAAAAATTATTTAAAAAACATTCGCAGGTTAATATTAATCCAATGCTCTCACGCAGGTGTTCTCAATGAAAAATGTGTTAATCCAGTACTTTGTCACTTTATTGTATGCTTATAAGACTGATAATAAAAAAATTTTACAAAAAAAGTTAAGCCTTTTTTTCGTAAATCCACCTACGCCAAGCCGACCCCACCATAATAAAAAAGTGGCAGGTCAATTTTAAACCATCAATGCTCTCACGCAGGTGTTCTCAAAAAATTTTTTAATAATTTTTTTTCTGTTTTAAGTGATTTTTTTCTTAAATTGCCCCTCCCGCCTAAACGGGGGGAAATAGACCCCCCCCTCCCATACGATTTTTTTCTTGTCTAAGTCCAACCTACACGCCCTAGCTTTTTGTCACACCTTATGCCAATCACCCTGTATATGAATGTGAACGTCTTGCATACTCTAGTGGACGCAATAGTGCATTATAGTGAATCAAGTATGCAGTTCTTTCCAAATTCTAAAAAAATGGTATACAAAATTTGCATTAACTTCAGAATGAACAGCTAAGTGCTCTGATTGCAAATATCGAGGTCAAAGACGTTTTGAAGGTGCCCGTCTTAGTGCAAGAAGTAGCCTATTCTTATCGCGTCTGGCAGGCAGAAGGTTGTCTGTAAAACGTCTTGGACCTCGATATTTTCAATCAGGAGGCTTAAATCTACAAAATTGTTATCACAATTATTTCGACTTGGAAAGAACTGCATACTTGATGCACTATTGCTCCCACTAGAGTATGAAAGACTTTCACATTTGTAAATAACTATAAAAGGACTATCTAATTATGCTAATTATTTTTTGTTATCAATCACACCCAAAAATTGCTGTGGGCTCTTAGTCTAATAGCAAATCATATAAAAATGGTCTGCAACAGGTTTGATTGAAATCGGTCCAGTCAATTATGATCTGTTTAGATCGATGTAGAGTAGGACATATAGTATAACTCACTGGGAGTGTCTATATCACTTTGAAAAACATTGTTTGTACAGTTGAATTTTCTTAAAAACAATACAAATATCATTAAAATAACTCTTAAAAAAATCTTGTTTTAATGACTAAAGTAGTTCGCTTTGTTCAAGAGATCCTTAACAATTTTGTTTTTAGGACGTTATCAAAATTAATATTTTTTTCATTTAATGATTTAACTAAACATATTTTTAAATGAAAAAAAAAAATCTGTTGACCTTAGTAAGTTAATTAACTTTACTTTATACTTACGAATACTACAAATGTATTATATATTGTCCTACACCAACATTTTATTAGTTAGAATATTTTTTTATTCAATATCAAAAAAATCTGTTCAACCAAACGGACTCGGTTGATCTTATCGAATTTCAATTTATTTTATTTGTTTAATGTTGAACAAAATAAACACAATCAAGCAAAATTCCTCTTCGATCAATTTATAAAAAAAAAACTTGTCTCAATGTGATGGGTAAACGCAATTTTCTGGCATTTTTTATTTGACCATTCAGCTTTTCAGCCGGTCGGTGTCGTGCGTGATGTTAAACAACTTTAAAGTACTCATTAAGACTTCATAATTTAAGTCTGTTATTAACTCCGGTGCCATACAAAAAATGCCACAAGCGGAACAAAATTTTATTTACTTTTTGCTTCGCTGCACTTCAAATTGATAGTTACTACTGACAGCCTTGAATGCTTTGGAATGTTTTATGAAAAATAAAATAAATCAAAAAATCAGTTTTAGAAAACAAGTTAACAAAAATTTATCTGATTATCTGATTGGACTTGGTTTTGTGTGTGAAAAGAAAAATTGAGGTTGAGAAAATTAAAATAGCACTGCGTTAAATACTGAAGTCCTATAAAGCGGTCTGAGTTCCACTGTCCGTCGCTATGTTTTTCTATGAGCCTGTGCGTCTGTGCGTCAACTATTCATTGAGCTACTAGAGTCCAAAATACTTTAACTTTTTGATTTAGAACATTTTTATGAATTTTTGGTTTAGCTCAATCTATAACAGGGAGCGGCCATAAAACAATTTTTAATTTTTTCAAGTTAAAACAGCTTTTACGATTTTGATTAAATATGTGAAGCCTTAAGATATTGCCATGGAACTGACCCATAACGGAAATAGGATTTTGAAGATTTTTTGAAATATACCTACTCATATATGTAAATGAATGAACCAATTTTGTTCTAATTCCACACAAAGATACTTCAAAATGTTGGAAATAATATAATGCTGCAAAATTTTACAAAAAACATATTTTATTTAAGCAAACACAGAAAAAAATCTATTTTTTTTTTCACTTTTTACAATTTTCCGTTAAAAATTCGATAGTTATACTTTACGTTTTCAAAACTTGGCCACATTATAGCCTTGAAGCACAAGATCAAGTATATGCGATCCAGTCGTGGATATTTCTTAGCTTTGGGCGTGAATTTTTAAACCCATTTGTTCACTGTCCGATTATATGAGTTTCGAAATTATTCAAATTCGATTGGTTAAATTTAATAACTTGTAAATGTGCTTTAAATGGTCATTTAACTCCTCTTCTCGGATTAAACTATTTCGTTGATAAATATCATGTTTGAATTTAAAACAAAAAAAGAAGAATTATGTGTATACACTCCGACTAAAATGGCTCTTCATAACAAGAAAGTCGCACGCATGCCATTGCACTTAACTCACACTCCAAGCTATGTTTTGTGGTCACAGTCTGATTGTGAAGTTTATGCGACTGGCTGCGGTTAAGCCTACAGCACAATGAGAAATCGTAAAAAAAAAATCTTTAAATACATACTTTTGTCATGATGATGATGATGATTCATCCACCTATGCCTCAGACGATACATCTCGGAAAATAGTAAAGCTTAAAATAGTACGTTGACCGAATGGTTTGAGAGCTGCTCTTTAGACGTATACCTAATTATTTGTCGTAAATGATGGTTGAGTGCCCATAAAATTGTTAAGTCAAAACTTGCAGTGTTATTAGATTAAAACACTTTAATTTTTTTTTATCAATTTAAATCATATTAGGTGCACAACTATGATTTATTGCACACGGAGACGAAAAAGATATTCTGCCGCTCAAGTATCTAACGATTTTTTCGTAGACTTATTTAAAGTAAATTGAGACATCTCAAGGTAAATATTTCAGGAAAAATTGTTTAAAAAACGTTTCTGCAATGTTTCTCATTTGCTTAGAAAACATTTTAGAAATGTTTCAGATGTGTTTTTTTTTTTCTTTTTTTGAAGGTACCCCGAGAAAAATTTCTGAAATATTTCATTTCTTTTCTATTTAATTCATCCATTTTTTTTTGGTTGAAGACAGATTGGAAAGAAGTAGCAGTGATAGCGTCATGTTTCATCATCATGAAACCGGTAAAAAAGAGGCAAAGAATATTTTTTGTTTTTATTTTTAAAAAGGTAATGAAGAGGAAACCAAAAGCCTTTTTTTGTTTTCATATATTATTTATTAAATGAAAGACATCCTCGTGGCTCCACACTTTTCACGACATTTTACTTTTCACGCATGAACACTCACTCTCAATGTAAATGCTTGAGAAGCAGAGAATATTTCTCATTTGGAATGTGAAACACAGAAACGTTTCAGAAACATTTTGGAAACATTTTTTTAATATTTCTATTATTTCTGAAATGTTTTCAAAACGTTTTTTCGTGTGCACGGACATCTTCAGAAGTTTGTTCAGAAGGAACCCAACCAATGTTTCCCCAAATTTTTCTCGACGTACATATAATTTTTTGAGTGTTTTAATTTTTGACCTATAAGTGGGTTGCAGTTATGTATGTGTCAAAATTCGAATCCTTTAATTCTGTATTCCAAAATTCTGTTCATCAGAAAATACTTAATTCTGTCAATTTAGAGTTCTGCGTTCCGAAATTCTGTATTTCAAAATTAAAAAAAAGTTTTACTACTTGGAAAATAGAAGACAGCATTACAATACTGTATTAAAAATGTTCCGGAATTATGGATTTCTATAATTTAAGAATATTAAAAGAGTTTTGCAGATCAATGGAATATAGAATAACACACATTTTTTATTTGATTATTATCCAAGCATCGGTGTTAGGTTACCAAATTTAATGCATTAACTTGTGCTCCACTTTGAAAAGAGGATAATATTGCAATGAAAAACTGAAGATCAAATTAATTAGAGGCGAGATGGTCGTAGAGAGCATAAACTTAGTGACTTATAACTCTTAATCGTTCCCGTTTCCTTGTTAATGCCGAGTCCGAACAGCTTAGATGAGAAGCACTTTTCATGACGAAAAATAGTCTTGGAGGATTTGTCACTTCCTCGGAACACGGATCATCGAACCCAGGCCATCTGCATGACAGTCGAACTAATTAAGCACTATACAAAGGGATACTACACTACAGCTAAAAACGAAAGCTAACAGAATTTCGAATCACAGAATTGCGACAAGATGTCAACGTTGGCATAAGCAACATGAAGTTTTTTTTTTTATTTTTGAGATTGAAGAAAATTGTGAACAAAGTGACATTTTTTTAAATTTTGACCATTAACAGATTTATTGAATTACTTTCTAGACTGCTTTAATCGGGAAAATAACAACCAAAAACTCAATTCATCATCTAGGGCTGCAGTTGCAGTGGTGGTTATCTTCATCTTCCGGTAGTCTCTATGATATTAACTCCATATCGATCCATACTTTGATAATCAAGCATTCCTGTGGATACCAGTAATCAGAGAAAGGTCCAGAACTTTATGGCTCTTTGAAGGTAAACAAGAAAGTTAATAGAAAAGTCTTGTGCTATTTTTTCGCAATTGAATAAATTAAAACCATGTATTCAAAAGTCCTACGAGGGCTATCCAAACAAATCCCATCCACCTTTCCACTAATTAAGTCGTAACATTATAATCGGCAAGTATCAGTGCGGAAAGGCACTATTTCGAACAAACCTATACAACTGTTTGTATATGCGGACTTTATCTATACCATCGATAATTTTCAACGTTGGGTTATTGAGACATTCACGCCGGTGATTGAAGAAACTTTTTTTTGGGTAGAAGTTAACTAGTACAAGATCAAGAAAAAAACAAACATCTTGGGATAAAACATTACCATTGATAGCAACAGCTTTGAAGTCATCAAGAAGTAAATCTATTTTGGAGTTGATATTAGCTCCACAATTGACACATTAGTGGAGATTTGATGAAGAATTTCCCCGGGGAAGCATAGCTAATTCAGTTTGGTAAAACAAATAGATTAAAAACCCTTCACGCGTAAGATAAAGTACGCTATACAAAACCCTTATGCTACCAGTCTTGCTTTACGGCGCGCGTCGAGAGTTAAACGATAAACAAGGTCTTAGGAGCTAATGATATTGATGAATGAACAAAAGTAAAATTCTTGAAATATTTTGTTCATATGTGTGATAAGCATGAACGGTTGCGAATTCTATAAACTGCACCGAAATGTGGATATAGTCCATGATGTCAAAACACGTAGAGTACATCGGCTGGGTCAAACAAATGGACTAAGAATGTTCGTAACCCAACGTCGAGATTCGAGGCAAAAAAGAAGAGGAACCTTTAGTTTACAGACAAAGCCATTGCGGACGTCACTCGTCAGGGCGCTAAGTCCGGATCCGGATGACTGGAAACAGAGAAAATGTTTGAAATCGGGGGCAGTTCAGGAACCATAAATGAAACCAACTATCAACTTGAGGTTCGTTGCTGGATAAGCGTTCGAGCGATCACCAACTATCACAAATATTAAGTATTATGGAAATGGAGTGTTTCAGATCACTTAAATGAAGTTAGATTTTCTGGGATGAGTTTCGGTAATAAAAGGAAGCTCCTGATCTAAGCTACATTATACTCGTTGTGGTTTTTTCAACATTATGAATTACTTGAATTTTCATTATTGAAAGGAAAACCGATTCACTAACTGTATGTACTTTAGGTTTTAGGTTTAGGTTTAGGTTTTATCTCAATTCGGATATTCCCAAACTTATTCAAATTATTTTGCAATACGATTGATTAATGGACGAGTCCAAAAAGGGTTTTTACAAAGATTCCCACTTAGCTAATGTGAAGTTTATACATCAACGATGCACCACAGTTGTGGGCGGGTTATCGCCTGCAAAATACCTATCATTTTTTATTAAAGCGCAACCAACTATTTTCCCAAATTTTTTTTTTCAATTCCATTTCATGAATCATGAGTATCCGCTGAATATAAACAGAATATAACAGACTCTTTGTTTAAATCATTAATGTCCAAAAATAGCATTTTCCCTATACTAACCGAACCCAACAATTAATATGATAAATGAACTTCATCTGTACCAATCATGAGTTGCTAATATCATAAGTTTTTTAAAAGAAATCCTAAGTCAGCAAGTCGAAAATACTCGGGAAATGCTTTAAACACAAGCCAATAATTGCAGAACCCTTTAAATTGAATTACACCTCAAAAAATTCATCAGGAACTGTCTCATTCGAAAGTTTCGATGGGTAATAAATCTACCAAAACTCTTACACCCATATTAATAAAGATGGTTTAGTGGAGGTTTATCGTTAAGTCCTGGACTAAGTGCGAAATTTCATTAATAAAACAAATTTTCTGTTAAGTGACGTTTACTAGTTATGATAAAGTTAAACCACCGAAGTAGAAATGTCCACAGTCAGACACAAGCAATTGGCAATCAATTTAGGTAGCCACAGAATATAAAAAAGAGATTGCTTACTTTTGTAGAAGATTTTCTTAAAAGGATTTTTGATAAACGTCATTTTACTATTCCGGGAACATTTTGTTTTTATTAATGTAAATATTTAAGCCATGGCTTAACTCCTATTCCCAATTGGGCTGGATTCAAGGTGTTATACGACCCGTGCCGATGATCAGCCTGGCTGAGGGCCCAATCAAAAAACTAGCTCAGTCGCTAACGGAGTATCCGGATACCAGGCGACCTCCGGATTAACTAGCCTTATCTGCATATACGGATCTCTGTGCAGATGGACCACCCTTTCTCCGTTACTCGTGGGATCTTATGGAAAATTTAAATTCAAAAGATGGTGGAAAGTCCTGGTCTTTGAGACAGGCCAGCAGTGCGACTGAAAAGCCGTCTGCTGTTTCTCCGGCTTGCGCTGGAAGCAGTAGTACTGTGGATTCTCACAGTCCTATTGCCGAAAGCAAAAGCAGGAGTAAAATGGTAGAAATACCTCCTTCCAGTAACAGGGGGGCTGTGAAGCATGGCCCTTCTATTACTACTTCAGAGAGTAAACCTCTCCAAACTTCGACACCGCGGTTCAGTGGTAGCAAGATTGTGAAGCATGGTCCTGCTACCACTAAGGAGAGTAAACCTCCCCGAACTTCTTTGCCTCATTCCAGCGGTTGTAAGACTGTGAAGCATGGTTCCTCCACCTCTAACAACTCCACAAATCCTAAAGAAGGCCCTAGGGGGAGCGGGCGTAAGCCCAACCCTTCTAGGACACTCTACAAGGACATTCGCAATGCTAAGAGAATACTCAGGGTGTTTGGTGAACAACCTGGCGCCGGGGGGAACTCTCAGCATGATGCAAAAATCAAGTGGGCTAAAAGCTTTTTAGCTAATAATAGCGTCCAGGCCAGCGGAGACTCCACGTCGAAGCGTCAAAGGTCTATGGAGGGCACTATTTCAGTACCCAAACGCCCCAAAGTGCACAACATCAGCGCTCCATCACATCCCTGTGGAGGGAATAAGACCTTCAGTGATGTGGTTAAAAACAAAATCGTGGTCGCGATCATTGACGGGAACGACGTCGATGGCACGATCTCTGCGGAAAATTGACAGGTGGTCAAGGGGAAGCTCCAGTTGAGCTTCATGAGTATCATGATGGAGAACCCGGGACCACCTCCAATCACAAACGATGGAGGCTGGCATCAAGGACATGTTAAGCTCATGGTTTGTGATGATCAGAGATCGTGGGATCTTCTATCGTTGGCCGTTAGCCGGTTAGGGGAAGTCTGGCCTGGTGCTAAGCTCGAGGTTGTTGCTAAGGAGAAAATCCCGTGCAGACCAAGAGCTCGCGCCATGGTTACAGCTGAACTCTCCAGCATGGATGTAATACTCCAGATGATCCGGCTATCGAACCCATCCCTTCCTACTCACAACTGGAAAGTTGCGAAACTGGAGGAGAAAAAGGGACCCTACAGAGGTGCAATTATTGTACTAAACAAGGAGTCCCTTGCTCCTCTGGCGCAGACCAAAGGTGTGATTAGGTTTGGGTTGAGAATATCACACTGAAGGTGTACAAAAAGGACGCGGATGTTACTGGTGCATCCACTTCCTCCATAGCAGTCGAAACTGCAGCTGCAGACCCTGGTGCATCTATCACCTTTCCATCACTGGAAGAGGAAGAGGCATCCAGGTCATCTTCGGCAACAGTGGAGACAATAAAAACAGTCAGCGACATGGAGATCGATGACCACAACAATGAAGATCTTCTGAGTGAGGACGCTCTTCTGGGCTCAACCTCGGAATCGGAAGACTCCAACGTCACCGTGTTGGAGGTTGATCGGGAGGGTTGTAGCAAAGATGCTGCGATTTCTTCAGATTAATCTCCAACACTCTATCAAGGCCTCGGCCTCCCTGCTTCTTCGTCTATCCAGCAGCGGAGAAGACATCGTCCTAATCCAAGAACCCTGGATTGTGAAATCCATCGTTCGGGGACTAAGGACTCCAAACTACTACTTGCTGTATGCATTAGATAAAGGTGAACCCAGATCTTGCATACTAGTTAAAAGTAGCCTAAATGTATTTTTACTACCTAATTTCAGTGATCGAGATGTAACCGTCGCAAGACTGGAAACAGTCAAAGGAACTCTCTGGCTGGCGTCGGCATATCTCGGCCATGACCACCTTGGCCCTTTCCCAGGAGACACTCTGAGGAGGCTTATCACTGATGCAGATAGGCAGAAGACTGTCCTCATTATTGGAAGTGATGCTAACGCCCATCATACAGTGTGGGGTAGCACGAATATAAACGACAGAGGTGAGTCTCTTTTCGATTATATTTTGAACACTAACCTAACAATATGTAACGTTGGAAATGAACCCACATTTTTACTAAAAACAGACAGGAAGTACTTGACATAACTCGTGTCTCAGATAAAATTTATCATACTATCTCGAATTGGAAAGTATCAAATGATCATTCTTTCTCTGATCATAGATACATACAATTCGAAATAATGGACGAACCTCCTAGCCAACCTTCCTTCCGTAACCATCGGAAAACAGATTGGCTTCTATATAGGGCAACTCTATTAAGGTCAATCAGACCTGAGTTATACAGCATACCCTACAACACTGAGGATCTTGACATTAAAGTCAATGACCTCACAACAGCCCTCAACAAATCTCTGGAAACTGCCTGCCCTCTTATACAAATAAGAGGTAAAAAGAAACCACACTGGTGGTACTCGGGGCTGGATCCACTAAGAAAAGAATGCAGGAAACTCTTTAATAGAGCGAAAACCTCCAGAGAAACTTCTGATTGGGATTCATATAAAGACTCCCTCAAGTTATATAAAAAAGAACTGAGGAAAACCAAGCGTATGTCCTGGAGAGCTTTCTGTAACAATATAGAAGGCAACTCAGAGGCATCAAGGTTAAGAAAAATCCTCTCCAAAAATCAAGTAATGCCAAGTTGCCTAAAAAACAATGACGGTTCCTGGACAAACTTAAGCGAAGAATCGCTCAATCTGCTCCTGGATGTACATTTTCCAGACAGCTCTCCTTACGTTAATAGCACTGATCCTAACAACACATTCAGTAGCATAACTCCTCCACAAGGTCTGATTACAGAGGAAAAATTAAAATGGGCAATAAACAGCTTCAATCCATACAAATCTCCTGGGCCAGATGGAATAATTCCAGCGGAATTACAGGAAAATTCCGATATTCTAATACCCATTCTGGTAAACATCTTAAATGGTTGTATCGCTCTGGCTCACATTCCTTTGTCATGGAGAGAAGTAAATGTTATTTTCATCCCCAAAGCTGGAAAACCTAGCCATGTTAATCCTAAAGATCTAAGACCTATTAGCCCTTCATCATTCCTTCTTAAAACATTTGAACGTCTGATTGAAATCCATTTGAGGGCAAACATTGATAAGTCCTTACTATCCAATGCTCAACATGCTTATAACAAAGGGAAATCTGTAGAAACCGCTCTACATACGCTGGTTCGTACTATCGAACACTCCCTTCATCATAAGGAGTTCACCTTAGTTGCTTTCCTGGATATAGAAGGAGCTTTTAACAATGTCGACGCATCCGCAATCACATCTGCGCTGTCATCTCTAAAGGTGGATAAGTCAATCAGTAATTTGATAAATCATATGCTGATAAGCAGGATTATAAATTCAAAACTGGGCGATTTTACTACTCGAAGGACTGTCAGTAGGGGTACGCCGCAAGGCGGCGTCCTCTCTCCTCTCCTTTGGAACCTAGTCGTAAATGAACTACTAGTGATTCTTGAAGGGGAGGGGCACAGGGTGATTGCCTATGCGGACGATGTTGCGATAGCGATATCTGGTAAGCATAATAATACTCTGAAGGAACTCCTACAAAATGCTCTAAACAAGCTTACTAACTGGGCAGATCAATGTGGACTCGGTGTCAACCCCCACAAAACTGAACTTGTCCTATTTACCAGGAAATATAAAATCCCACACATAGACCCTCCCCTCATCAAAGGTATACCGCTTAAATTCTCAGACAAAGCAAAATATCTGGGTCTTATTTTGGACAAGAAATTAAGCTGGAAGCCCAATATCTAAGAGAGAGTCAACAAAGCCAACATAGCTCTTTTCTCTTGCAAAAAAGCCGTAGGTAATAAATGGGGTCTACAAACTCATATAACACACTGGCTATACATCTCAGTCATTAGACCGATACTTACATATGGAGTGACAGTATGGTGGACTGCGCTGGAAAGAGCAACAAACCGCGATATGCTCAGCAAAGTCCAACGAACAGCCTGTTTAATCATGGGTGGAGCTCTCCGCTCAACTCCTTCTGCTGCACTTGATGTTCTTTTTCATCTCATACCGCTAGATATTTTTAGCAAACAATCGGCCGCTAACACAGCCATTCGACTTAAAGCCTCCTCGCAGTGGATCAATAATGATATTGGTCACTCTACTATACTGAACTCGTTCAGTAGTCTACCTAGTAACGTCGATTACACCACCCCTCATCCAAAATTTGATAAAAATTTTCAAGTATCCATCCCTTCCAGGTCTTCTTGGGAAAATGAGTCGTTGTTGATAGACGAAGCAATTCATTTCTATACAGATGGATCTAAAACCGATGACGGGGTCGGTGGAGGCGTATACTCCGAAAAATTAAATCTTTGTCTATCTTTTCGTCTTCCCAATCACTGTAGCGTGTTCCAGGCAGAGCTTTTAGCAATAAAAGAAGTCCTCTCTTGGCTAAAAGAAAACGTTATATCGACAACCGATATACGTATCTTCTCAGACAGTCAAGCTGCCTTAAAGTCACTGGACTCTGTCTCCATTAACTCACAAACAGCCCAAAATTGTCGATCATCTCTGGTGGAGATGTCAAAACAGTTTAACATTCACCTTACATGGGTGCCGGGGCATAGAGACATTCCAGGAAATTGTAAAGCTGACGAACTTGCAAAAAACGGAACAATATTACCTTTGTTGGATAGCAAATCTAACATCGGTATACCCCTAGCTACTTGTAAACTTATGCTAAAGCAAGATACCATAAAGAAAGCTAACCACAGGTGGACCAGCACCCCAACTTGCCGGTCTACTAAACTGATTTGGCCATTGTTTGATGCTAAACGCTCAAAACAACTAATTTCTATTGGTAGATTGCATATTAGCTCCATTATAGGTGTCCTTACTGGGCACTGCCTAATAGGAAGACATGCTTCTCGTCTTGGAGTTCCTGCAAATGACTTTTGCAGAAGCTGCATGGATGAAGAAGAAGAGGAGTCAATTCCCCACCTTCTATGCTCTTGTCCTGCCCTAGCGCAAAGACGTAGACTCCACTTGGGAGACTACTACTATAACGATCCTAGTGATCTAAATAATTCCGACATTCACTGTCTCAAACGCTTCATTATTAGCTCAAAATGGTTTAACGAGTAAGGGGGATTTTTGAAATCCTTGTGGTATCACAACGGACCAAATATTGGTCTAAGTGTGCTGACCTTTTCCGGTCAGCAGCCACTTTAACCTAACCTAACCTAACCTAACTCCTATTCCATGGTTTAGCAAAACCATGGAATATATAGGTGGAATAAGCGTTTTTTATTAATACGGCTGTTAGAATAGAATAAAATTCAAATTCGTGGCCATTTTGAATATGATTTCCTCGACAGAGCTTTAATAGTTTATTCACTGAATCGGTATGAAATGAAATACCCAAAATGAAACACTACCTCTCAAACGCAGCTGTAGTAAACACAAAATATTATTTACCTACATATGTATATGTATGTACATATATATAAAAATAACTAAGTTATTTGGAAATCAGCCTGCATAGCTGTCAGCCAAAGCCATATAATGTATGTATGTTGGTCTAATGACCAAGGAATGTCTATGGCTGTTTTCAAAATGATATATTAGTCACCTAAATATTCCATTTAGTTTTATTTTCTAAAAAAAAAAAAAAAGATTTATATCTTGACTTGATCGATGATGTGTTGCACCCAACATGGCCAACACGCATTATACAAATTTAACTGCTGCATTTAAATTTTTTATAGAAAACAAAAAAAAAAAAAACGAAAAAAAAGAACCCGAATTGGTAACCGTAAATTATGTGGAAATTCCATAAATTCCATCAGATATATCAAATTTAATTTATTCAAGGTTCTATTTTTTGTATCTTTTTGATTTAAATTTCTTTTATTTTTGTTGAAAGATAAATATTTTTGTCTGAAAGCTTTTTCTCCAAAGACTGTGTGTGTGGACGTTATAATTATTAACTATAGCAATTTATAAATTAAATTTCTCCTCATCGAAAAAGGTTTTTGAAAAGTATTTCCTAAAAGAACATAATGAGTTAAGATTTCCCGAAGAAAACAAGACAATCAAGACCCCAAGTTTGACCGTTTTCCTTAAATATTTCTGATCAATTTTCTTTCTAGGTGCAAAGTGATTATGAGGCATGGAGCTTACTTCTGTCCTGGGCTAAGTGAATGCTGACGATTTTATGATTAGAATACTTAGGAATAAGATAGAACTGAGTTCGTATCGAAAGTGAACAGTCTCACTTCGAACATGGGCATTACCATTTCTAGATCTATATTTTCTAGTTTACAAAAATTAAAGCCGTCTCACCTTCTCTTAAAAACACTTTCCAGATATTTGAAGAGTCATCTTATTATATTTGTTTTGGACGTAATTCTAAAAAAAAACAGTAAACATAGTTTAAGATCCAGTTCCAGTGATCAACAAACAGGGCCATAAATTTAACCAAGTTACTGTTTTACACACCAGAATGTATTTTGTTCGAAGGTTTTCGGGGTGTATTGAATTCGATTTGATCTCAGATGTGTCTAATCACGTAAAATTTTGAGTATCCAAAAAGAGCAAAATACAGTTTTTACTTACGATGGTAAATGATTTTTTCAATAGGAACATAATAATCAAATTCAGGATTTTCTGCTAGCTTTTGCCGAGTTTGGGGGTTTCAAATAATGATGAGGCTTCAGTTATTATGTGCGTTAATTGGGCTTTCTTATCTTTTATTTTACATCATTATTTTTGTGAAAATCGTTACAGCGGTTTTCTTAGACCTTAAAATAAATTTAAAATTTCTTCCTTGGAAATCACCTAAGACTCTTATAAGTACCAAGTTTGAAGAAGATCGCTTCATAGTCTGAGAAGAACTAAAATACATTAGATTTGTAGTAATGATGATTAGAGAAAAAGGTTCAGAAGCATAAAATTAATTTTTCAAATGGCCAAAAAACTAATCCTGTATGTATGATTATTTGAACTAAAAGAAACAATTGCATGTGATTTTTTAAGAAAATATAAATTTAAGCAAGAACAAAAATTTGTAATCCTTGAAGCGGTTAAAGAAAAAAATAATAAAATAAATATTTCTAAAACATTTTCTAAGAGAAAATTGTTGGCACGCCCATTTTGAGTTCTTATTATTGTGCAAATTGAAATTTCAAAAACTAAACCATTGGAAAGGTTCTTGTATTATTGATTTTCTGTTAAATTTTTTTAAAATTTAAATCCTTACCATAATTGGTATAGGTATAGGTACCAAAATTGAAAAAGTAAAAATCAAAAAAATCGTTCTATGATAGGCACTTTAAGAAATCTTTAAATTTCAAAATTCATTTTATTCAATAATAAATCGTAAGAATTAAGAGATACAGAAAGAATTTTTTTTGAAAATTCTAGGAGCCGTTTTCAAGAAAATATGATTTTCTAAAACAATTTTTTCGTATTTGTATGGTGGTTACTGTTATTTTTGTATAGAAGAACAATTCAATTTAAATATAAGTTGTTTAGTTAAAGAAAAATCTAGCATATATTTATCGAACTATGGAGTTTTTCCTACCGTTGTAGTGTCAAGTGTGATCAAAAACTCGTGTTGGATTTTTTACAAATGCATAGATTGTCATATAGTAAAAATATATATGAAGTAAAGCCAAAATACATTTTTTTTATTAAGGCTTTTATTCATTTTTTTCCCAAAAAATATGTATTGATTTTACCTTTAATAGAACAATTTTTTTTTATTTTCGACTTTTTTGAAAACTTAAGAATAGATTTGTAACAATTTTTTCATGCAGAAACAGCGAAAATTAGAAAAAAAAACAAATTTTTTCGTAAATTAAATTATTTCGAAAAAGAGTTTTCTCGATTTTATTAAAATTTTACATCTAGAGCTTTAGGGGTTCTTATAGCAATATCAAAAATACATATATAGAAGAATGAATAATATAAAGGGTTTTTCAATTGGCACGCGGAGATTTTGGCAGCCTGCCTGTGGCGGCCTTGTTGGTTTGGTGATATCAATTAGATGTAGATCTGCTATTTATTATTTAATTACTGAAGCCAAATCACCATGAAAAGTAACACGATTGACAGCACGTCCAAATGATAAACTCTATTATTTAAATGAATGTTTGTTTGTTCAAATTCTATCATACGTGAAAGTATCGGCAAAATCGGCCGAGAACATCGCCGCTGTCCGTAAAAGTGAACGGCAGAACTCAAGGCAGCCAGTTCCTCGACATGCATAAGAGTTCGGCCTTTCACAGACTTAAACTTGGCAAATTTCGAGTCAGAACTTATGTCTTTACCCGTAAAAAATCAAACTGACCGAGGAGCTCAAAGTTCTTGACGTTTGTTCACTAACTGGGCTTTGGAGCGTTAAAAAGAGGAGCCCAACTTTGACCGAAAATCATTAGAACTGAAGATATGATTATTTCTGAACCATACCATATTGAATTAAATTTAATGTTTGGTATATTAAAACTGGACTGATTGTGTTTACTAATTTTTGAAAAACAATATTGATAAATGTATGCACTCAAGGGTGATGTGGGTGTAAGTGTAAAGACTTTTGCATTAAAGTTAAATCCAATCAACTGAAGTTCAAAGTCTTAACTTTATATTGGAATTGCTTGTCTCTTTCGCTTTTTTAATTTTGAATTTTACTAGTCATACGTTAAAAAGATACAAATGAAAAACCACCAAAAATCTATTCAGAAATCATAGTTTTTTAAAAATTCCCACCTTCCAGAAATTTCCAGGAAATTTGTATAATATACGTACATTTATGCCTCGAACAATGCAAGATTATTTAAAATAAATTAATAAATAGGGACCTTGAGTTAATCTTATCCTTATTTACCCTATGAAAAATTTCTAAATAAATGCACCTTTGATGTTAGCTTTTATGTATATCTCTTATTACGATATAAGAGCAAATATCTCATCCGAAAAAAACCTGGAGTTTACATCCCATTCGGAACTTCCCACAAGAAACATCGTTCTAAAAAATACGAAAAATGTAATTTGCAGAAGCCTCGAGGGCCCTCTTCCAATGATAAATCCAGCTCTGCCCAAGTGCCAATAATATAAATGAAGACGTTAAGCCTGCTACTTTTTTTCTTTTTTTGTATGCTAATTAAATTTTAAATACACCACATTCCATTAGAGTGATTCATTAGCGTTAAGCTCCATGCCCAATAAATTGGCATCCTAATGCTTAGAGTCACATTTTATTGCTGTTAGCCTGACAGCCTACTATAATAATGGATAATGTACGAGTATGATATTTGATCCGATTTTTTTTAGATGCCTACATCAATAAAACTTTATTGGTTGTAGATACTCGTATTTTCCTTGAATAAAATTATTTTGTTAATTATTTGACAGTAAATTTAATTTTTAATCAAGTCAATTGTTTGTTTAAATGTTCCACTCCTGTGGAATAAAATTTCTTCGAAAAACAAAAATAATTTCATTAATATTTTAATCATCTAACCATGGCTTGACTTGGCAATTGATGATAATAAACTCACAACAGGTCTCTCTATTTTTATTTGTTTTTATTTGTAAGTTGGTTTTTATTGATTCAAAATCTATTTCTATGACAACAATTAAAAAAAAAATAAATATGCCTAACGACTTTCTATAAATAGTTTAATTTGAGATAAAACATGTTAAATTAATTTTATTTAAATGTAAAACATTGTTTTTTATGTTGTTTTTCTATTCAAACCTGCCTAGAAAAATATTTCCAGAATAAATAATATAATTTGCATTAATATTTCTCTTATCGTTTTTTTGTTTGTCAAACTTGTGTTAGGAATACTCTTTATGAATTGCTAACCAATGAACTCAAAGCACTTTCATCTAAATATTTGTTCAATTGGTAGTTTTTTTTTTTAATTTCAAGTTTTAATACAGCTTGATAAATAGCAGACATATTTTATACATACACATATGTGCTTAAAATTTTTCTTCATGTTGCCTGTCACAATGGCGACACTTAATTTTTAAGAACAACAAGGTATTTTTTTTTAAATTGTTTAAAAAACAGGAATTATTTTTATAATCTATTTGAAAATATTTGTAAATATCAGGTAAAAATAAAATAATAAATTTGGTGGTATAACAGCTCGTAGAGAACAAATACCTAGTATGTTACAACAACTATCCACCTTTTCTGTGTACGTGTTACCAGGCATGGAGGGGACTTACAATATTCTTCCTAGCAGATGAGCAGTTCTTTTCATGACAAGAAATACTCTTGGAAGATTTGTCACTTCCTCGCAAGATGCAGTAAACTTCTGAGGAACATCATTGCAACGGCTAAGAATTGAACCAAAACCTTCTACCTGAAGTTTGCTAGCTTGTGGTCTTGAGAACGAGCAGAACCCATTACAGAAGTCTTCAAGGTTCGTGCTAGAGCCACTTTGCCCTGTTGAGAAAAGAGATCAAGTATTCAGTTCAGATATTTTATTAAGTTCTTACAGAAATAACTTCTTATCGAATGGCGCCCAACGTGAAACAGTCTTTTGTTGATATTTAATGTTTTTTATTTTTTTTGTTATTTTATTCTTCAAACACTTAAGACAAGACAAATCAAAATGGCAAATTGGAGTATCTGGATACGGATTCAGATCTCAGCAAAAAAATATAAATTTTCAGGGATTTGGTATGGTATAGGACGAATCCAATTCCCCCGAGGTCCAACAAGTGTTGATACTACGAGTATATCTGTACAAAGTCACTATTTCATGTATCAAATTCTTTTGGTCTAAGTTATAAGATATGTATATATCGTGCCCCCCAGATGCTGCCACAATAGGAATTCTACAAGACTGACTTGACCTGGCCACTGCGATTCTGGAATTTCACCTCGTTAGACTTTTTTGTTGGATTTTCTTAAGTTTCAAGTACAGGGTGGCGCATAAATAACGTTATGATTAATTTTTGAATACTTTGTTTGCATATTTTCGTTTTTTTTCCAGCAATTCCTTTGAAAAACTTGGGAAATTTATGATGGAAAGTCTCAGCAGAGAACAAAGAACTTACGTTTTTCAATTTAATTTTGAAAATTTCAAAATTTATGTAACTATTCAGACACAAAGATCATATCAAAATGTCTTTCATGATTGAAATGCGCCTTGTACTCCAAGAATTTACCGATTGATCCACCGTTTTTAGCAACAAGGAGCTTTCTGTGATCTTCCGCACGCTGGAAGATCTCGGGCAATTCGAAAAGATGTGAACTTTACTCGGGTGCAAGAAAGTATTAAGGAAAACCCCGAAACTTTCACCAGTTGACGTTCTTAGTAGTTGCTGATGTCTGGGCGGTTTTGGCAAAGAATTTTACGGCAGTTGCACCTTTTTAACTTCCAATAGGGAGTTATTGTAATCGGTCCGATTTGTCAAATTGGAATTTTTGACATTTCTCGACGTTTCAAGGTCCCTAGAGGCTATTTCAATCATTTTTGGAGAGATGTCTGTGTGTGTGTGTGTACGCACGTTCGTACGTTGGTACGTTCGTACGTTCGTACGTCCGTACGTTCTGGTACCATTTTTCGTCGTCGATATCTCAAGAACGAGTAAAGATATCGACTTCAAATAAATTTTGTTTGATAGATAATAACTTCGAAAGAGGCTGAAAGGGCGTTTATTAAAATTCAGTGAGTAGTTTTTTCACTATAACGGTTTTAACAAAAAGTAAAAATTTTGGTTAGTTTCAAATATCTCACGAAAAAATAGTGCTATTGATTTCAAATAAAATTTAATGTACTCATTATAAGGTCACACAGATTTGGTATGAATTTGGAAAAAAATGAACATGCCGTTTTTTTTTCAACAAAAAAAAAACTGAAAAAAAAAAATTTCATAACCCAGATATTCTAAGAACGGAAAACAATTTGAAACTGAAAATAATTTTATTTTACGAAAAATAATGTGTTTGACAACTGGTGAAAATTTCAAAAAAAATCAGTTTATAGTTTTTTTACAAAAAATAAAAAAACTATATTAAATTCTATTGAAAATTGGTAAAAATTGTTTTTCGACTCAAATTTCTCGAGAACTAGTAGTGATATTGACTTCTAATTTAGTTTATTTTATACATAGTACAATTTTGTACAATTGGTAAAATGTTGACAAATATTGAATTAATAGTTTTTTTTTAAATAAAAAAATTATTAAAAATTCTAGTGAAAACTAGTTAAAATTGTATTTCAAGTCGAACTTCTTGGGAATGAACACCGATAGTGCCTTCTAAAGTATATTGTTTTATACATCGATACCTTCCCGTAAGAATGTATACTAAGCGACATTTCTAAAATTGTTCAGGAAACAAAAAAATCGAGGAAAGTTCTAGTTGAATCATAGTGTGCTAAGAGACAATTTTGGTTAAACTAAGTGACATCTAACAAAATTTTTGTTGCTCACGACATTGAGATCTTTATTAATGTCGCTTAGCATAATTTTTTTGGTGGATAATACCAATTTTAGGTGGCAACATTATTTTAATGAGAAAACATGGCAGTTGATAAATTTTTTTATTTGTACTCTAGTTTCCTTTTCATGCATAATATGCTGGCGAAAACCAGGCCAAAACGTGGCCCTTAACATATAGTATATTTCCTCATAAAAAAGTCGTTTTCGAAAAAAGTGTCGCTTAGTACATTCTTACGGGAAGGTATCGTCATAATACTTGTTAGAGAGAGAGATGCAAACAACCTACGTCTGCAAATAATTTGCAGATACATTATGTACTTCTACTTGCCAGATGGTTCGAATCCAATCCTTTAGTCAGTATAGTTATTAACGCCGAAGAAGACGGACGACGCAAAATACAATTTGAAAACTAGCCTAGCCTAGCCTAGCCACGCCACAAACTAGCCACGAATCTAGCCTTTTAATTCATTATAAATAAACTTAAGTTATTATTGACTAAATAAATAAGTTCGTGTTAACAAAGTTTAATTTTTGAAGAAATACATTATTTCAGCCGCCGACATTACATGTTTTTCAAATTTTGTTTGTCCGTCTTCTTTCATTCTAATAAATAAGGGTGGAAATTGCAATAACGCACAAGTTTCCATCAGCCAATCAGATCAGTCGTTGTATTTTGTAACGACCAAATAATTTCAATTTGTTCCTGTCAAACAAAATGCCGAAGGAAAAAGCAGCCCAGCAATATGATGCCGAACATTTGAGTGAAAGCGATGATGATCACACCGGTGAAGATACGATTGTGGAAAAAACTGGAATGGATGCAGAAACTTTAAAATTAATTCTTCATAGCCTTAAAGAATTGAGCACAACTGTTCAGGATTTAAAGAACCACACAATGGAAAGCCAAAAGGACATCGAGAAGCTGAATACTAAAATAAATTTGGTAAACGAATCTAATGTAATTGTTCCCACAGCCACTGCCGGCAATGCCAATGCCAATATGGGAAATCACAGCCAAACAGTTCGAGATGTCTCGCCACCGCTATCATTTGGAACAAGCCAAACCATTTCTGCCTCCACAAGCTATCCGCCGCCAGCAACAGTCAAGCTTCACGATCTGCCTACGTTTTCTGGAAATGTTGAAGAGTGGCCTCTGTTTCTGGCCAACTATCAAGATTCAACAGAAGACTTTAAATACAGTAATCGCCAGAATCTTCAACGACTGCAGAAATGTCTGGTCGGACCAGCCCGAGAAGCTGTTGCTTCTATGCTCATCAATGTGCAAAGTGTTCCAGACGCTATAGATGAACTAAACTTTCGCTTTGGACGCCCGGATGTGCTCGTGCGACACCAACTGCAAAAAATTCAGAAATTTCCAGTGATGACGGAAAACAAAGTGGACCAACTCCTCGTCTTTTCCACCCAGGTACGCAATGTCGTTGCGTTTTTGAGATCCTCAAATAGTGAACACAACCTGAACAATTCCACAATTTTAGATGAATTGGTTTCAAAATTACCACAAGACAAGCAGTATGAATGGGCAAAACATTCAACGACAATAGTGTCATATCCGACAATCGCCGATTTTTCGAAATGGTTATGCCAACTCGCAAGAATAGTATGCCTCATGCCACCGCCGCCACCGCCAGCAAGAAATATTGCCTCATCAAGACAACAGCCACTGCCACATACTCGACGCGTCCTATATGTAAACGATAACACTGAAGCCGCTCCACAGGATGCGCATGCAACACCAAAATGCTACCAATGTGGCGAGAATCATTTTATTTCCAAGTGCAACGTTTTCAATCAATCCATGAGTGTTGAAGATCGTTGGAAAAAGGTAAAGACTCATCATTTGTGTTTCTCATGTCTACGCAAAGGTCACAGCACTGCGAATTGCCGAAGCAAAAGGTTATGTGGTGTACAGAATTGCCGTCGATATCATCACAGCAGCCTCCATGATGTATCGCCAAGAAACATAACATCCATCCAGCCAGTTTTGAGTTGCCGAACAACACAGTCGATGGGACTACTTTTCAAGATCATTCCTGTAACGCTGTTCGGACCTAATGGAAAACTTGATGTCTTTGCCATGTTTGACGAGGGATCCGCCATATCAATTGTTGAAGAAGAAGTTTCAAGTAAGCTTGGTCTCAAAGGACGATCGCAGCCTCTAACTCTTCAGTGGTATGGCCAAAATATCACAACAGAACCATCCACAGCCGTCAATATTGAAATAAGAGGTGAAGGTGAGTCAGCTTCCTTTGTGATTACCAACTGCCGCACAGTTCGCAATTTAAATCTGCCGGTCCAGACTTTCAACAAGTCAGAATTCAAACATTTCGAATACTTGCCGCTGAGAAGCTACAAAAACGTCCAACCAATGTTACTTATCGGCTTAGACAACGTTTATTTAGGAACATCATCTACTATTGTTCAGTCCGGTGATAAGAAGCCTTTAGCCATGAAGACAAAACTGGGTTGGGTTGCTTATGGGCCAAGTAATAGCAATGTTGCCGCTTCGGCACCAGCTGTACTAACTATACGAGAAAGACATCCGGATGATGACTTGCATACTTTGATAAAAGAGTATTTCTCAGCAGACAATTTTGGTGTCAATCCATCGCCTTCAATTCTGGAATCAGATGACAACCAAAGAGCCCGTCAAATTATGCAGGACACCACATGCCGAATCGGAAATCGTTTTGAAACTGGATTACTATGGAAAGATCCTAAACCAATTTTGCCCAACAGCTTGGAGATGACCAAAAAACGCCTTATCGGAATCGAGAAAAAGATGATTGCCAATCGAGATTTTGCCAAAAGATATATAGACGAAATGAATAAGTATATCGATAAAGGATACGCCCGTAAACTGAAACAGCACGAAATCGAGGATGAGTATCATCAGCCAGTGTGGTATTTACCACACTTCGCCGTGCAGAGCCCGCACAAGCCAGAAAAACTCCGAATCGTTTTCGATGCTGCAGCTGCCATCAATGGAGTAAGTCTTAATTCTGCCCTGCTTAAAGGACCCGAGCAAGCCAAGCCGTTAATGAGCATTTTATTCAAGTTCCGAGAAGGCATCATTGGAGTAGCAGCAGACATTCGGGAAATGTTCTCACAAATCCGAATTCGATCGAATGATCAGCACTCGCAAAGATTTTTATGGAGAGATGGAGATGCAACACAGCCTATCAGTTATTATGCCATGGTGTCTATGATTTTTGGGTCTATTTGTTCGCCATGTGTTGCAGAGTTCATCAAAAACCTAAACGCCCAAGAATTTGAACATAAATACCCTGAAGCCGTTTCAGCAATTGTCAACAAACACTATGTTGACGACTACGTTGCAAGTTTCCGAACTGAAGAAGAAGCCTTACGCATTTGCAAGGACGTGGTTACAGTCAACAGTAAAGCTGGTTTCGATTTGAGAAACTTTACATCCAATTCAGCAAAACTACAACATTCCATGAACGCCAAATCTACAGAACAATCTAGGTATGTAAACATGGAACGCCAAGCCACGTCAGAAAAGATCCTTGGAATGCATTGGAACACCACTTGCGATGCCTTTGAATTTAAAACTAAATTCCACCGCATTCCCAAGGAAGTCTTGGAAGGTTGTCGATCGCCAACAAAAAGAGAACTCTTAGGGATAGTCATGGCCATTTATGATCCCTACGGACTCTTAGCAGAGTTCCTTCTTTATTTAAAAATTTTAGTTCGTGACACTTGGAAGAGCAACATAGCCTGGGATGATCTACTTACCTTTGATCTTAACAAGAAATGGCAAGCTTGGTGGAAGGAGTTTCAAAACATTAACGTATTCCAAGTTCCACGTTGTTATTCTTTGAATCTTTTCCGCGCACAAACAATAGAATTGCACATCTTTATGGACGCAAGTCAAGTTGCATTTGCCGCAGCCGGATACTTTCGAGTAATACATGCCCAAGAAACCGATGTAGTTTTCGTATTTGGAAAAACTCGTGGAGCACCTCAAAAAACCATGTCAATTCCTCGATTGGAACTCCAAGCAGCAGTACTTGGCATCCGCCTAAGCAAAGCCATAGTTCGAAACCATGACATCAACATTGCCGAAATTACTTACTGGACAGATTCAAGAACACTTTTATATTGGATTACTTCAACAGAACGCAAATTCAAATCGTTTGTTGCACACCGTATTGCTGAAATATTGTCGCAATCAAAACCATCTCAGTGGCGTTGGACTCCTACCGACAAAAACAGTGCAGATGTAGCCACTCGAGCAAAAGGTTATCCAAAACTTAATGTAAACAGTGTATGGCTCTCCGGCCCCGATTTCCTTAAGCAAAAAGAGGAATATTGGCCAGCAATGACCATTAAGCCGCCTCCAAACAACGCAGACCTAGAAGAAGTTAAACCTTGCTTGTTTCTTCAACTCACAAAAGGTAATTCTTTAATAAATTTCAATAGATTTTCGTCTTATCCGAAGCTCAAAAGAACAATGGCATATGTACTTCGTGCCATAAGTAAATTTCGATGTCTTGGGAAGGTCCAATCCTTGATGCCAAGAACAAGTTACTTCTTAACAGTAGATGAGATCAACGAAGCCGAGAATCATCTATGTAAGATAGTACAACAGGAGCAGTACCATGATGAGATCAAAACACTTTTGTCTTCGTTGCCCATTGCAAGAAAAAGTTCAATATACTCATTGAACCCCTACCTGGATGAAAATGGACTTCTACGAGTAAAGGGTCGACTCGACGAAGCACTATACTTACCGTTTCAAGCCAGACGTCCAATTTTGCTGCCACAAAAACATAAGATGTCCGAACTCATAATGTCGCATTACCACAAAAAACTACATCACCAAAACTCAGCTGTTATACTTAATGAAGCTCGCCAGAAGTTTTGGTTTCCACACGCCAAGAGTCTTCTCAAACTCGTACGACGCAAATGCCAGGAATGTAAATTCGACAGAGCTAAGCCAATGCCTCCGCTTATGGGTCAACTGCCAATCGACCGTATAACTCCGTACATTCGCCCGTTTACATACACCGGAGTTGATTTATTCGGCCCTTTGAATGTGACGATTGGACGCAGACAAGAAAAACGATGGGGAGTCATCTTCACATGCCTGACGATTCGTGCAACCCACCTTGAATTAGCCGAAAACTTGTCAACAGACGCCTTTATCCTCTGCCTACGGAATTTCATAAATCGAAGAGGTACCCCAGTCAAAATAAGAAGTGATAATGGTACCAACTTCATCGGAGCTCAGCGAGAACTTAAAGATGAACAACGTTTGTTTGATGTCGACCGCATACGTGAAGAAGCCACAAGCCGAAACATCAAGTGGGTTTTTAACTGCCCCTCAAATCCAAGTTCTGGTGGTTGCTGGGAGCGCCTGATCCGAATTATTAAACGCCTTATGATGAAGACACTTTCACAAGAAGCTCCAAAGGTGGAAACTCTAAGAAGCGTCCTAATAGAAGCCGAGAACATTATAAATTCACGTCCGCTTACATATATACCAATTGCCATGGAGGAAGATGATCCTTTAACTCCTAATCACTTCCTATTAGGATGTGTTAACTCTACTCAAACGCCTAATCCAGAAAATATATGTCTCAGGAAGCAATGGAGGATTGCATTGAATTTAAAAGACCGCCTGTGGAAGAAGTGGATAACAGAGTACCTGCCACAGTTACTGAAACGACCAAAGTGGCATGATAAAGTTCGCCCGCTACAAATCAACGACATAGTCATTATTTGTGACTCAAATCAGCCACGAAGCCAGTGGCGCAAAGGCCGAATAACCAAAGTATTTCCAGCGAAGGATGGCCAGGTCCGTTTAGCCGAAGTCAAAACCTCCAATGGACTCATTCGCAGACCAGCATCCAGACTAGCCGTTTTAAACATTGATGGTGAATCCCAGAGCGATTCACGGGGGGAGGAGTGTTAGAGAGAGAGATGCAAACAACCTACGTCTGCAAATAATTTGCAGATACATTATGTACTTCTACTTGCCAGATGGTTCGAATCCAATCCTTTAGTCAGTATAGTTATTAACGCCGAAGAAGACGGACGACGCAAAATACAATTTGAAAACTAGCCTTCTAGCCTTCTAGCCTTCTAGCCTAGCCTAGCCTAGCCACGCCACAAACTAGCCACGAATCTAGCCTTTTATACTTGCCTAATAAACATTAAATAATTCATTATAAATAAACTTAAGTTATTATTGACTAAATAAATAAGTTCGTGTTAACAAAGTTTAATTTTTGAAGAAAATAATTATTTCAGCCGCCGCCATTACAATACTATTATTAACATTATGGTTAAATTTTGACAAGTATCGAATTGACAGTTTTAACAAACAACAACTTATACATCAACAATCTCAATTTCAAATCTCTTTAAATAATTAAAATGCTTTTCAATCTTAAAATAACGTTTGTTTGAATTTTACAGCTAAAGTTTGTTTCGCTGAAAATTTGGTTATTTGAAAAAAAAAACTAAAAATAAAGTTTTCAAGACCACAAATGGGAAGTTATCAGTGTGGGTCGCACCCAGCCTCTTTTTTCATATAAGATTCAATAGGTTAAAGAGTAGAAAGCAAATAATCCACAAAGTCCTTCTCAAAAATTTTTCAGAGAGTACAACGAGTTTATTCCCATTTTTTGGTGATCGGATAATATCGCATTTTTCTGAATTTGAATGGCCATCGTGTTCCCCCGATTCAACAGCACCAGATTTATTTCTTTGGGGATACCTAAAAAGTAAGGTGTATACCAATAACCCAAGAACCGTGCAAAAGCTTAAGGTCAATATCCGAGAAGAAATGAGGATGCTGGGACTTGAAATTCTAAGAAAAGTAATGGAAAACCCTCTAGTAAGAGCACGTTAGTTCGAAGCAATCAATGAGCACCATTTGAGAGATATTATCTTTAAACGTAATGT
Organism: Philhelius festivus; assembly: GCA_963931855.1. Lineage (NCBI taxonomy): Eukaryota > Metazoa > Arthropoda > Insecta > Diptera > Syrphidae > Philhelius > Philhelius festivus. The sequence continues at coordinate 70,997,768 of OZ007554.1, read as the reverse complement.
GAACATTTTTCCAAACCATAATCTAAATTTCAACAAATGCCAAGCTTAAATAAAATCAGAGAGAAAAATGTTATTCATCAAATAAATCATGATGTTACTTATGTGCAATCCTATATATCCGAACAAGTAGCAGGAGACCGGTACCCTAAAAGTCAACATTTCCCATCGTTCAAATTCAGCCTGATCAATGTGGCAGAGTCTTTGAAAATTGGACCTTTGTGATTCACGACACCCAGCGAATCCGTACGGCTATTTACGATGTCATATTCCACACATATTTGATAATTGATAGGCCTTTCAAATATAATTAATTTCTTTGGTATCTCCCTAGCCCGGCCAGCAAACTTTGTTCTGTTATTTCCGCTAGATGTCGTTGTGAGTTTTATTTTCTATTCACTATAATTTTTTTTTGTGGCTTAACCTACGACTCAACCAATGAAAGAATAAGATCAAACTTGAGACTTAGCACGAGGCAACCGTTGCAGCAACGTGTTTCGTTTGTTCACTACACACGTGGCAACTGTTGCCGCAACCACAGTACTGTTGGAGCAACCGACCGAAAATATCAAAACTTTTTGATATTTCTGGCAATGGTTGCAGCAACACAAAATCAATTGGCAACACACGAAGCAACTGTTGCTTCAACATGGCTGTGTTGCTGCAACGGTTGCCTCGTGTGTAGCTAGCATAAGAGCAAGTTCGAGATAACCAGTTTTGTATTCAATTTTTTACATAGTAAAAGAAAGCAATAATTATTCTTTGTAATTGTAAAGAGCTCTGCGTTTGTTCATAGAACATTCTCTATCGATTTCTTGCGTATTAATGAAAATGGGATTTGAAATGTGTCTTCTAAATATTTCTGAACAAAATGTTCAGAAACAAACTTTAGTTTTTTTTTTTTTAAATTGGGCGCCCGATTACGAAAACTTATTTGATCGCCCGCATCTGTTCGATAGATAATCCGTCCACGTTCACATATTTTGTAAGAGATTATAGTACAAATGTACATTTAAAAAAAAAATTTATCCAAAATTGTAGAATTATATCGATATCTTCCCGCAAGAATGTATTAAGCGACATTTTTAAAATTGTTCAGGAAACGAAAAAAACGTCTCATTTAGTTAGTTTTTTGTGTATTTTATTGGACGAAACAGATTTGTTTCCCGTAAGAATCTATTAAGCGACATTTTTAAATTTGTTTTTTTTCCAATAAAATACACAAAAAAATAACTAAATGAGACGTTTTTTTCGTTTCCCGAACAATTTTAAAAATGTCGCTTTATACATTCTTGCGGGAAGGTATCGATATGCTTGTCAGAGATCTGTGCAAATAGACCCTTAATCTTTTTAAACTGCATTTTACAAGTTATAAAAAATAAATAAAACCAATAACCCAAAGAAGCGCATTAGTTTTAATATAGTTGTATATTTATAACCTAATTTAAATTATCAAATTAGCGCCCAATTTCGGACACCGAATTCAACAAAATGGAAAATCATTATTAAAGAGTTCTTAAAATGCCAAGGAGCTTATATTTATGTTTCCCAAACCTGCAAACTCATATTCGTTTTTACATTTTTTGGATCCAACTTTTTTAAAATAGATATAAAATAATATGTACAAGTTCATAAACCCCATTTGTAACTATGTGAATTCTCGTATAGAATACAAATTACCCCCATTAGATATGATTCACCGGTAAATCATACATTCTTTTAAAAGCACAAAGTCCAAATAACTTTAACCCAACTGACCATAGCTCAGTGCCATTAACTTTTTATGAGCAGCATAAATTGCTCTTATAGCTATTGTAACTAACAGTCCGGCACGAAGTTCAATTGCAATTATTGGCAACGAGTTTTTTTTTCGTCTTTTTTTTTCTCTACTCTTAAAACAACGAACATTAACTATTTTTAGCATATGCTATCATTTATAGGTTGACTAGATTTTAAATACAAAACACGCTAGCAATATTAAAAAAAAAAAAAAAAAAAAACATATTCGCACATATACAATACATTTTACGTGCGAACCCCCCCAAACTCTTCTAATGTCTATGGTTTAATAACGAATGGTAGTTAGCTTTAGCGAACCGCATTTTTCTCTCGTTTCTAATTGATTACCAACAAACGAATGACAATGCGGTCACAAAGGTGTGTCGTGTCGCAGCCATTAAAACATGCCGCTGCCGCCACACTATGGGCACAACCAGAGCGCAACAATTTGTTGTTATTCCTCAAACAAGTTATATCTAAGTTTTCGTATAACAAACGAAATAAAAAAAAAAGCCATTGCATACTGATGATGGAGTTCCAAGTGCAGTCTTGTAGTTTTTCAAACCTCTCCCAAAATGTAAATAAAATATAATAAAAAATAAAAGATAAATTAAATTTATGTATATAAAATATTTACGATGTAGGAGTTTGAGAGACGTTTTTTGATAAAGGCATTTACATAACAACATAATGAAATTGCATAATTTATTACTTTTGTTAAATAAATTAAATTCAATATAATAAATACAAGTTTTGAAAAATGTGTGTTATTGGCCATGTAGCATGATATTTTCGGTAGTAACAAATTAAGAAAATATCCACGAATGGATCGAACGAACTTCTTCTCATGGTTCATCGCATTTTTGTCAAAAGTACTAACAAATTCATATTTATTTATTTTGAATGTAAATGTCAATGGCTTCAATTCCATAGGCTTTCGAATTGAAAATAATTATTAAATTTGAGAAAACCCAAACTGTGGCATGGCAGCAGTCTGTTCTATATGAGCTTAAACAAAAATTCAAAAGTGTTACCAGATATCAATGATAGTTTTTTTCAGTTGTTATATTTCAGGAGCTATGAAAGTTACCAATGACTTCCAGCTGTCAAAATATTTAGGAAGGTTGGCCATTTCATCCAAAACCCAAAAGACCATAGACAACGCCGTGAGTTTGTTAATTGGGCGCTGGAGATGTTGGCCGGGGATCTAGAAGTCGGCCAAAAATTATCTTCTTGCATTCCCGAATATATTCCACAAGTGTTTGACTAAACATCAATGCGTCCACAAAGATGCTTTGGAGTTGAGGTCGTTCAAACTTTCTATTGAATTTAATTCAATCACTCCACTTAAAATTAAAGTAATTTTCTTATTTCATATAAATATCTTCAAGGATACACCATCATCGTCAATATTATCGATGTAAAACTACATACATTGTGTGGCCAGAGTTTGACAACATCGATATATCCGAGCTATGGTTCCAACAAAATGGCGCTACATGCCATACAATCGGCGCAACTCATAAAGTTGTAAAGAAAAAAATTGTCGATTTCGTCACCTCACTTGACACCACTCGGTTAATTTCTTTGGCGCTATATTATGTCCTAAGCAGTGTTCCCAGGTTTTCAAACGAAAACCTTTTTTTCCCTTTTTTTTCTTTGAAATCCCCTTTTTCCCCGAAGAAAAAAACGAGTCTTTAATTGTTTTTCATATTTTTTTTTTTATTTTTTTATAAGCACAAAAATTATTATAGTCCATGCAAAATAACAAAAATAAAAAATAAACATAACAAAGGTCTTCAGGACTAAAAACTAAATCACAAAAACAAAAAATATATTCTTTAATTATGATGTTAAAGTGGGCTTTTTTGGTCAAAATGTTTTAGATGCAAATAAAAACAAATTATTTCATCTTTCCCAACGTTTCGTCAATTTTCGCGACTTTTTCAAGGGTTTAATTTTTAAATGTTTTTTGATTATTTTTAAATAAATGAATAAATGATAGTTGATTTAGTATTGTTTTCTATGTTAATTTACTAAAATGTGTATTACTCGTACTAATTCATGAATTGCCAAAAAATATCATCATGGAATCATCACCATGTAGACAAGCAACGTTGTCCGTTATCCGTTTGACAGTTTTAGTTTCTTTTCTCTTTTGTATGCTCTTTCATTTGTTATATCTTATATGTATGTACATTACATGTACATAGTACATCAGTTATAAAATGTCAAAAGAATTAATAAGAAGTTGCATGCGCTGTTGTTTAGAACAAGTTGTTTTTTATATTTTCTAATTGGTTGTTTAGATTTTTAAATTTTTAAAGACTGTTTTTGATAAGATTATATTTTCCTCGTTTAGTTTTTTTTTCCCTCCCTTTTTTTCCCCTATTGGCATACAAAATCGGCAAAAATGGTGGTTTTCCCCTCAACCTGGGAACACTGGTCCTTAGGTCCTTAGTCTGGGGTAAAAATCCAATCCCTTTGGACGAGCACGAGGCCAACCTTCGAGACGTTATTTCCCGAATAATGCAACGATTCATCAAAAGTTGGATGGACCGATTCAAGTACTGTCAGCAAGGACGAGAGGGCCATTTGAATAATATATACAATTTCATACTTGAAACCATGAACGTAGCTTTAAAAACAAATCAATCAATTTTATATCTCACACCATTCTTATTTTATTTTAAGTTTATCTTTCTATCGTTCTTACATATCTTGTCATGCTATACTTCAGAGTACCAATCAACCATAAATAAGTCAAAACATTAAGAAGATATACGGGAATAACACAAATTACTCGTAGAGCAACGTTCTCAAAACGTTAAAGCCCTACGTTTGGCAAAAGCTTAAATGCAGTCATATTTAAATTACTTTTTAAATATTATTGTATGAAGTTAAATCAAAATTGTAGAGGTTGATACGACAACCAAAACCAAAATCGTTGTATGGTTGAGCTACCTGTTAGGCGAGCTCAAACAAAAATTTTAAACACATTATAAAACTCTGTACCGAATTTAAAGCAAATTCATCCATACGCTCTAGATCGATGTTAACCTGAAGGGACAGAAACCACTTGAAAATCACCGTAATGTTATACTTAATGCGGAAAAATTTTAGTTGAATTAGTACGATGTTAAAGCTGTTTTTGTATGAAACTAAGTTGAAACAACGATTTTGCAAATTTTAATCGAATATATCACCATACTATCTCTACCCTTTTATTAAAGTTAAAATCATCGAATACCTATTTTATTTTTTTAGGATCATGGTATTTACAAACGCCACAAAAGGTCTGTTTACTTAGTTTTTGCACAAACTGTCATTGTTTTAGGTGTTTTCAGAATCAATTTATTAAGAAAATTGACTTAGTACAATACTAGTTAGAAAATGTTTAAAATTAAGAATGAGTTAGTAAAATACTTTAAAGTTAGCAAATTGTTAGGTAAGTAGTATCAAACTAATACCTTAATAATAGGCTGTTTAAAATTTTGCGCCAGTTTATTTAGGACTTTAAAAATCTGTTCACAGCTGAAGAAAGTAAATATTGTCCCACTGAGCATGCCAAAAATAAACCCAGAAGACTATTTTTTAGATATTCTTCCAAGTTCTTCCGCGATCTTAAATCTAACGAAATTTTAACAACTATTGTTAAACACTATTTTTCAAAATTTGAAATATTAAAAAAAAATGGATTCCAAAACTACAAATTTTGCGGGTGAAAACCTTTTTTTTTTTTGATTTTGTGACGAATTTAGAGTTTTAACTCAAAAAATATTCGCGCCAAATTTTGATATTCTGGTAAAGTCAAACTAGATTATGACAATTGTGACATTTGTAACAGGTCGAACTTCCCCTCTTCTCACTTTGCCTATTTTATTATTTGTTTCGAAATAAAAGGTATTTTGAAGTTAAAGTTTTTAACATTTCATGCCTAAATAAATCGATTTAATAAAATTTAAAAAAAAAACAGCAATATTGGAAGAAGTGTCGTGAGTACGCCAAATTGGGATTATTATATATATATCCCTACTTTAGGTTTGACTTTTTGATGTTGAAACACAATTTCAGCATTTGTAATACTAATAAGTTACACGAGTACTTCCGAGCGAAAGCTCTTAAGGCGACTTTTGGAATTTTGTGTAACCAATTAAAAAAATACTTTACAAATATTTTAAAATTTAAATCCGTCCAAAACGATACTGGAATGTCAGCAAAATATTTTTTTTTACATCCGATTTATGTATGTATTTACCTACACAAGCTTATAAAAAAATAGAACTCGAAATTTTAATCAAATATGAAAAGCTTAAGCCGTTGCAACAGTACTTGAAAGTCTTAGGTAGTTGTACTCTGCCATATGTCACCCATATTTTCAACATTTTCGCAACAACAGTAGAAACGTAAAATGTATCCAAAAACTATAAGTGTAATCAACCAAAGTTTTCGAAAGGACCTTGAAAAAACAAGTTCTTTAAGTAAATAACCTGCTAAACTAAGACAAAGTGATTTTTAAGAGAAAAAAGAAAGAACAAAATTATCTTCTTCAAGCCATTATAGGATGAAGGTAAAGTAAATTTTTTTAGTTCTTGATTTTTTCAAGGCATTTGACACTGTGATTCGCAGAAAACTTGCAGATAAACATCGCTGGTAGTATAACTTCTCAACCCAAGCAGTTAAGCTTATTTGGTCATATTAATCCGGAAGAATGCAAGCAGTTGAATATGGTGACCACCGCTGGAATGAAGATCTGGAAAGACTATCGAGCAAGGCACAAATTTATGCACTGAACTTATACCCAACTAAATCAAAGTTATTTTTTTTTAAAGCTTTTGGATTTGATATACTTCCTACAAATTATTGTAAATAATGCAACTGTTGAATATGTGGATTCTGCTCGGAATCTTAGTGCAGTTTGTACACTTCATCTTATATTATTATAATAGTCGACAATGGTTACCATATTTACACCCATTTATATCTGTGAAATAAGCGTACAATGCTTGTTTAATTCTTCCGATTTTATTCTATTGCGAAATCTTTTCGTGTTCAAATTATGAGAGTCAAAGTTAGCTTATTATTTACTTCTACAGTACTTTTAGATACATCTATGTATATACTACATAGGTACGAAAGAGTATCTTGCTTTGTAAATAGTTTACTCAACATGCCGCTCAGAAACTGCTTTAAGTTTCCCAAGTTATTCTAGCTCTCGGATGCTCTATTCACATGCACACTATCACCCTACCTTGAAAAATTACGAGGGCTTCTTCAGTCAGGTCTGACTATCTATCCCAATACGTGCCTCTAATATCAAAGAGCCTTTTTTATTTACCTCGCTGAACAAGAATACACGTTTCAAAACCCGGTAGCACCTTCCCGAGTACGTTTAGAGTCTGTCTCTGTATGCTCACAGACAACGTCTAAGAAGGCGTCTCCAGTGGATCCATTAAAGTGAACTAAATACAACTAACAGAAACTATCAGAAAGTTTGGAATGAGCTACAGCATGTCAACATTATGTTCCAGAACTCCATTTAGCACTACAATACCAATACCAGAAAAAATAGCAAGCAACCAAGACGGGGCCTAATGCTTTCAAAAACATCAATAGGATCATTGGAAAACAGCCACAAATACCGGAAACCATCGTTAGCAACAACACTGAAGCTACCGAAGTACAGGCCAATATATCACTTCTCAACAACATCAGCAAATCACTTGAAGAAGTAATTCTCCGAAAACTGAAGAAATTCTGCAGTGAAAATTCCATCATCCCTGAGATGCAATTCGGCTTTAGAGGAAAACACTCAACCACTGCTAAAATTGCAATACGATATCACCACAGCCCTCAATAGTCATCGTATCGGATGCTTTCTGGATGTCGAGAAAGCATTCGATAGCGTGTGAATAGACGGCCTAATTAACAAACTTCATTTTATGAAAGTACGTCGGCCATTATTAAAAATTTTCTTTTATTTTAAATCATTCAGGAAACTTTTTGTTCAACTAGATAACTGCAGGTCAACATGAAGACCATCAGAGCTGGAGTCGCCCAAGGCTCAAAACTAGGCCCCTTCCTCTACAACTTCATGACTTCCCAACAACTTTCTCCAATTGGATGCGAGAACTTGCTCACCTACGCCACATCAATGTCACCACTAATCGCTGTTCGAAAAGTAGAAACCCACATCAAAAGACTCTTCCAATTCTACCAGAAATGGGGCAACCGGATCAACACGTCCAAATCAAAACTTGTTTGCTTCAGGAGACCCTCAACTGGTAGAGACATTCGCACCGCAACAATTTGCAGAAATCTGGTCCTGAGACTCGCTGACGGATCCACCAAAGCGGCAAAGCCAAACGTCAAGTACCTGGGAGTGCACTTCAACGAGTTGCTGAGGTTTAACCTGCACTAAAGAAATTTTCTGAAAAAGGCCAGCTGGGCCTTTAGTCGTTTGCACCCATTGCTGGAAAGAAAATCAGGTCTTAGCCAACCGACAAATTTTCATACTATCATCTTATTAGTTGTAAGCCAAAATAAAAACATAATTGAATTGAATTATTTCAAAACCCGATTGCAACAATTTATGTATATAGGTATCTTGAAAATTTTATCCGTTTTTTCCCACCTTTTTTCTACTTTCATTTTATCTCTTCTTTCTCTTTCTTTTTAAAATTTAACAAATGTAATTTTATTTTAATATTGATATTTAAAAATTTTTGCCGAAAGATTTGATCTCTCTTTCCTTTTTTGACTGTACCTTTAATAGAATCGTTTTTTTTTTTTGTTTTGATTTTCGACTTTTTAACTAACGATCAAAAACCAGGATTTCCTTAAATTTTTGAATAGTTTGATTTTTTTCCTAATAAACTTAAGATCATATACTTAAGATTGACGTACAATTTTTTAAAGAAAAATCTTAAGGAAATTCCGTATATAGATACATATATGTAAAAGTATGTAATTATAAATAAAATGATTTTTGAAAAATTTGCTCATAACTTATACTTATGTATTTCAAAAATCAGACAGAATTATATTTTTAAATTTTATGCATTTCAACATTTTTTTCCAATTACATCCATGTTTTAATCTACCCAATTTTTAGATTCCAAATAAGAGCAAGTATGTGCGATCCAGTGGTGCATTTTATTTCCTTAAGTGATGGTGCTGTTATTTTTAAAGATACTTTTTAATAAAAGAACGCATATAGTTTATTAACTGAATTGACGTCCATACATTTCATTTGCATCAGTCTCCAAAAGAGAGCGAATTGAAGATTGACGCAAATTAAATTCATTTAAGAACTTGCTTAGCAACTAAAACTGATAACTATACCAAAAGCCAAAACAACATTTTCAAGGTTATTTTCAAGTACATATCGAAAATATATGGTATTTTATTTATTTTCTAAATTCCTTAATTGAAACCAATCCACTAGATACTCGAATAACAAACAATAAAAATAAAAAAAAACACAAAAGAGGTAGACACAACAAGCCCATCTCTATAACTAATTGTTGAGATCTCAAGCCCGAATAAGTGTGTTCCTTATGCCGACAGCTTATAATAGGTAACTACAGACCTCCACTAGAAGCAGATATATGTAATTAGCTGAGTAATTACATCCGCAGCAGGTTATAACGCACGAAAAAAACTTTAAGACTTTAACGTTCCTATACAAAGTATTTGTTCATGTGTCTGGAATTTTATTCTTCTATAAGAACCGCCCAGTGAAGATTTTACAAAGAGTGACTTAATAAAAAATATATAAAATCTAAAAAAAAAAGAAATAAAATCTAATTAAATTTAATTTCATAGTGCGGCCCGATGAAAGATAGATAGCGTGTAACACAAAACCACAATTAAATCGTTTGAGTGATAATTTTTATTATTTTTTTGGTAAAATTAAAACAACATTAGAGAGACTATAAAATGAGATTTAATGGACTTTCTAGAGACGTTCCTTGGTATTTTTGGAATTTCTGGGTGATCTAGGATTATTTCGATGGAATTTTATGCGATTATTTCTGTTATGAATTCTACATTAATATGTACTACATAAAAAACTTTAGAGAATATTAAAATACAAAGTGATACTATGACCTTTTTTGTATTTTCTGGAATAAGACCAGTTTATAATAGTTTTTGGAACCACACTTCACAATCTTAAATTGAAATAAATCGAGCAATCAAGAAAATGTAATCAAAATTGTCTGCTTGGTCCTCAGTTTTAATGGTTGGATCTTCAAGGTTAGTGTCTTTAATTTAAGTATTAAATGAATGATTAAGTGTGTCGGCAATTAGATTTTTCTTTTCAAATTACAAAAGTTGATAAATAATTTCAGTAATTTGAAAAAAAAAAAATACTGTACCGAGTACGTCGGTGGATTAAAAAGAATAAATCCAAAATTTGATTTCCTAACAAACAAATCAAATTTTACTAGAGCTAAAAAAAACAGTCGTTAGAACGTGTCGATTTGAATAGGATCAGATTTTATGTCTAATCCAAATCTTCTCAAAAAAATTTCCAAGTTTGGACAGTTCGCGAACATTTATATATCCGTTCGCGAACCGCAAATGAGTTAATAAATATCTGAAATCAAAATATAAAAGATTAGTTTTTAAATTTATTTCTTTTGTTTTGAGATCAATGAATTTTTGGGGAATAAATTCTTTTGTCAAACGTTAACGTTCGATTCGTGAACATAAATCAAATGATAAAATGTTAAGCTTCATTTGTGTGCAAACATTATTGCAAAGTGACATACATACATACTCGTATCTCATACTAAAAATATGACTGAAATAAAAACCAATTAAATTCAAAGGTTTGAAAAAAAAATCACTAAATTCTAAAAATCTATAATTTTAACGCAAAGAATGCTAAATAATGCATAAATGCTCAAATGATTGCATTCAATTGATTGCTGTAACATGAATGGGGGAAAATTATTGCAATCTGTTTAGTGTCAAATAAAATAAAATGCACGACTGGATCGCACGAACTTGCTCTTATGTAAAAGTACTTTGGAATTTAAGATACATTTTATAAATATAAAACATGGATTTAATGAGATAATAATGTTCAAATGCATAAAATTGCCGTCTGGTTTCCGGAAAAGTATGAATTTATGCAAATAAACTTTAAAAAAACGTTTTATTATCAAATAAATTTTTTATATAAGAAATTTCTCTTATATTTTTCGAGAAAAAAATGTGAGATGCGAATTTTAAGTATTTAATAATATTGGTTTTAGGAAATAATTTCAAAAAATAATCGTTCATAGGTTATAAAGACATTGATTTTTCAAAAAAAAAAAAAAAATTTCAAAAAAAAAACCAACAAAAAATTTTTCGAATATTTTTATATACAATATTATCTTAAACTTAAGGGAGCTCCTGGTAAAAATTTTGGGTTAAAATCCTTAGAGCCGTTAATGAGAAAGTCGAAAAATAAAAAAAAAAACGGGTCTATGGCATTTTGCCCCAAAAATTTTGTTGACCAAAATGTAGTCCATGTCCATAATATCACACATTTTGCCCCAAAATTTTTGTTGACCAAAATGTAGTCCATGTCCATAATATCACACCTAATTTTTTTTATCAAAATCGTTAGAGCCGTTTTCGAGATAAAAAAGATTTTGCATTACGGGTGTATGGGGGGTACCCTTAGTTTTGGAGCTAAAAAAAAAATTTCAATTTCTCCTCTAGGGAATCACCGAAGACCCTTAACTACCGAGATTGAAAGAAATAGGTCCAGGTGTTTAGGCTGTAGTGAGAGGTACAGACATACAGACACACTGAAACATGTTTTTTGTGTACTAAATTTTCCTTAAAATTTTTTATAAAAAAAATTGATATGCAAATTGTCGGTATTTAATAAAATACATTTTAAAACGTAATTTAAAAATTTAATCGTGTATCGGTTTTCAAGAAATTGAATTTTCAAAAAAAAAAAAAATTGTATTATTTTCTTAAAAATCCAAAAACTATTTTTTCGAAAAAATTTTTAATTTATAGTTTTTCAAATGCAAAGCAGCTCCTGCATAAAAATTTTGGTTAAAATCGTTAGAGGCGTTGGTGATAAATTCGAAATTCAAAAAAACCGTTCTATGACAGTTACCCCTAATAACATTTCCCCCCAAATTTTTTTTTAACCGAAATATAGTTCATGTCCATAATATCACAGTTAATTTTTTTATTATCAAAATCGTTAGATCCATTTTCGAGATAAATAAGATTTTGGTGAACGGGTGTATGGGGGAACCGTTAGTTTTAGAGCTAAAAAAAAATTTCAATTTCTCCTCTAGGGAATCAGGGAAGACCCTTAACTACCGAGTTTGAAGAAAATACCTCCGGTAGTTTAGGCTGTAGTTCGAGGTACAGACATACAGACAGACGGAATTGTCGGACCCACTTTTTTCTTCTTCGCTATCATCGTAATGTCAACTTTGATCAAAATCTCAAGTTCGATTTTTTTCCAAAGGCAGAACTTGCCCTATAGTACCTATATCGCAAGTAAAAAGGTGATTAGGTACGTAATTCGTATTCGAAGTTTCAAAATAAAGTCACTGAATACAATTTTTTAATTGAATTTAAAGAATGATTTTTCAATGATTACATTCATAAAAGATTTCGTTCATTTACAATCTTGAGATTTCGCTATAAGATGGAGAATACTGGATTGCTCCTTTAGTTGAGTTATATTATGTATGTAATTGAATTTAAATTTGGTATGGGCAACTACTCCATTTATTGAGTTAAATACAAGCATATTCTTAACCTAACTTGCAAAAAGCTCTTATAATTTTTGGATCTTAAAACTAAATAAACTAGGATTGTGACATAAATTCGAAAGATAATTAAGAAGACCGAGTTTAAAGATAATGAGGCAAAATTTTAAACTACCTATTATCAAGGGCTTAGCAATTTACTAGTTAGCAACTTGTTAAACTTTTAGTAATTTACTAATTCTTCGAAAATTTAAAACCTTTTCTTTCGTTTTACTAACTAGTAAATTACTAATTGCCTTTGAATTAAAATGGTGCATTTAAACACGTCCAAACAATGACAGTTCGTGAAAAAATAAAAAGCATACAAAACCAAATCTGAGGAAGGGACTTAATAATTTGATTTGTCAGAAGTCAAAGTGACAACCACAATTTCCTTCTGCCAAAGAAGTATAATGAAACTAGTACTTGTAGTTCTGGTGAAATTGGAGTCCCACGGCATGTAATTCTGTCTTGGATTTTCAGGTTTTCAATCAAGAACTGAACTGTTGCCAAGAAATTTTGTACGAGGAAAATGACAGAAGTCATGGATTTAGCAAATTACTAAAAGTTAAAGTAGCCAGTTTGTGATTTTAACTTTAGCAAAATGTTAAGAGATAGTAATATGTTAAAATCGTTTAAAATTAGCAAAATCTTTAGTAATTGTTCCTTGGAACAATACAAAATGTAGTGGATGGTGTTGAAAGATGTGTAGTTAACAGATCCTGAAAGGCGATGAATGAAAAGAATTTCGGTTATTTCTCTTCATTCTTTTAATGTATTTAAATTAAATAGTTGATGTAGATATTTATATGTAGCTATAATTAAAGGGTTATTTATTGCAAGACAGACCTGGAAGGTCAGATCGTAGGAAACAACATTGAATACTCTCGATTCTGGATACATGACTCCATTCGAAACGGAACCACACTTGTTACACATATTTAAGAAGACGACGAAATAAATGATGAGAGAATTCTTTGAACCGCACCGTTTCACAACCCAAGTGTAGAGAACAATTTTACTCTTCATAAGGGTTATAGATGGTAGCCTTAAAATTTGTCTATACGACAGTTATTGGTATCGTGTACAGCCAAATATCGAGCTTTCAAAACATATTTCGTACTACGATCGAATTCAGCAAGGTTGTTTTCGTCATACCAATGGTCAATCTATTCTTCCACGGTATATCCAGCTAGAGCCTGAAGACCGGGATAGACAATTTTAAAAGTAATTTTCTTCCGTGGATGAAGAACTAGAAAATTGCTTTTAACTCTTTTAGAAAGGCTAGCTGATACACAATTTTGTTGATTATTTCAAATTTTCCCAAAAAAAAAACCTCCAACGATTTTAGTTAACCTTCGTAACTGTGTTGTCCTAGTTGATTGTATTAAACTAAGTTTTTGTTATTTGGTGAAAAATTCACATAAAGCAATTAGGATTTTAAGGTTATTTAAAAAAATTCTGATATTTTTGTATTATCCGCGTTTACTTCGTAAGGGCGACCAACTTTGTCTTTTGAATGTGAAAAAAAATTTCTTAATAATTCAAATAATACTGCACTCGAAAATTTAACAAAAAAAAATTATTAATAAAAATCAGAGATGAAATTAGGTTACCCGTAATAATGCCTTAATATTATTAACCTTTTCCCTTTTTTACTGGAACACTTTTATTTTATTGTTTTATTAAAAAATAATGTTCGAATTATTTAATATTCAATTGCTTCCTTTCTCATTTTTTTAATCTCTTTTTTATTTATGAAAAACAATAAAATTATTTACTGCAAAGATTAAGTTGTACTTATTTATAACCGACTGTTATAAAAAAAGGCATACCGATATTTAATTGGCTTGTAAATTAAAATTATTTATTTAGAATGGAATGTTTATTTAAATGAGTTTTATCTGATTTTTGAATATCAACGTAAAAATACATTCAAAAATGTTCAAGTAATACAAATAATATGATGTGCAGGTGTAGCTATACATTGAACTTCGAAATTCCATTCTACACTGAGAGAAAAATATTTGTATTCAGAAGAAGAGAATACAATTTTCTCTATTTAAGTTCGGATTAAAATCTAGGGCAACACATACTGAGATATGTTTGAAAAGATACCTATTTTTGTTCATTATTTCCATGATTAACCTTTTAAAAGGCACTTACAAGTATTCCATTGCAAGGTGCATGCAAATTCAATAATGGAAGCAAATCAAGACAGTTGTGTAGTTGATAATATTATTGACAAAGCATTACATCAATATATTTTCAAAGCTATTCCAAGTTTTGAACTTGACCAACGTCAAAAATTTAACAGTTTGTTAGATTCTGTACAAAAAAGAGGGATAAGAATGTTTTTTATGTTGGCACCGACAAGCTTTTCTGCACTTCTAACCTTTTCGATTGGATTGAAATAATGAAGTTTAAAATAAGTTAAAATGAACACAAAGCATATGTGTAATGTGTATATACTCGTATGTCATAAACTTAACGAAAACTTCAGCATTAAATTGGGTCTGTTTGTTTGTTTTTCTGACATCTCGAATGGGAGAGTTCTTGCGAATTGCGAATCGAAAATGCCGTTCATTTTTAAACAGAACAAAACTGATTTGCGATACCTGTCAAAATCAGCTGTTGTCAAATGATTTTCAGAAACTATGTGTAACTTTTCTTTAAGTGAATTTTTATACATATATTCTGATCAATAAATATTTATATTTTAATTTATAATGCATTTATTTATTTAGCGCGATGAAACTAACATAATATTGTAGAGAGATTTTCTTATACAATTAAAGAGATTTTCGAATTACTATTAGATTTCCATAAAATATAACAAACGAAGAAGTTAAAAAAAGGAGTTTTCGTCATGAGGTCTCTTTGGCTGTTTGGCTGTGTTTTTGTGCTAAAAACTCGGATTGACGCATTTACTTAAAACTTGGAACCGATAATTTTTTGTGTTTCCCTAAGAGAGAAATTCCAATTTTTGGCTTATCTTCGTTTTCAATTTTTCCTCGAAAAGGACTCTAATGGTTTTGATTTAACTATCTATGTGGATGTACCAAATTTTATTACATATTGTTAAAAATTGGAGTTGGAAAATATTTTGCCGCTGAAAGGAATTTGCTTAAATTTTTAAGAATAAAATCAGTTTTGTTTTTTAAAAACAATTTACATACTGATATAGTCTCCTATTTAGTGTTAAAAACCCTGTTAAGTACTTCCACTTAAAAGTCCCCCAGGATTGTTTTAAACTGCCCAACTGTCAATTTAAATATAAGTACTTATTTATATTTTAATAAAAACAAATTTGAAGCATTTTTGTATACTTTTTATAAAAATTGATCTAAATTAAATATAAATTCAATGTACCGAAGCGGAAATAAATAACAGCTATATAATTCAAATGTATTGATTTTTAACAGGCTCATTAAGGCAGTCTACAGTCAATGGGATCTTCACAAAAAATCGACTCCCAAAAGACCAATATTTTTACAAAATTAAATTTTTTTTAAAGGTTTAATAGCAGACAATATAATTACTAAACAGTGATTTAAATCCAGTATTGACACGTAGTTGTTCATAAACTAAAAATCTGTAAGTCTAATTATTAGGAGTTTCTCTTAAAAAAATAAAATTTCTCAGCCCATTGCATCCCAGTTTCGGGATAAAATTCCAATTCACTGTTATAACCCATTTTAGAGTCAATAAAAATCCCGAATTAAGTAAGAGTTAACCACTAAATTTATCGACTAACTACATATTTATGGATTAACTGAAGAAATCGAAAAATTTCAAAATTACACGCCACCTAAATATTAAGGGATAGCCAAACATGTTTAAACACAATGGCGCAAAATTTTAATTGAATTAGTACGATGCTAAAGCTGTTTTAGTATGATACTAGCCCAAGTAATAATTTTTAGCCTTGGCTCCAGAAAAACCGAGGTTACAAAACAGCCTAAGATAAATCTGATCATAGTGGGGCTAGAAATGAGATACTTTATTACCCTAGTATGCTATACGGTAGAAACAAACCAAAAATTATCTTAAGGCTGATTTCGGTAAAATTGTCTGTCTTGCACAACTTTTTGGTCATATATTGGTTTGTAAAATTCCATTTTTAAAACTGGTGATAATATTTGGATATTTTTTAACCCTTTCAAAACCAATTTGTCATTTTTCTGGTTCCAAAATAAATATTTTTAAATCTAGGTTAAATTTGAACGGTTCTGGAACGGTTTTGGAACGGCTTTTTAGCCAATTTGTAACCCCTTGGCTTGGAAAGCTTGAGCTCAAAGCCGATTGTTAAGCCGTTTCCAAACCACAAATTGTTGATTGGGAGGTTAAAACGACGAATTTGCAAATTTTAATCGACTATAGCATCATACTTTCTATACCCTTTTATTAAAGTTAAAATCTTCGAATACCTACTTTTTTTTTAGTATCGTGCTAGCTTCATATGACTCTTTGACTTTTGCAAACATCAAAAAAGGTTCGTGTACTTACTTTTTTACACGAAATGTCATTGTTTAATGTGTGTTCAGAAGCAATTTATTAAGAAAATTTCTTAGTACGATACTAGTTACAAAATGTTTAAAATTAAGAAGGAGTTAGTAAACTACTATAAAGTTAGCAAATTGTTAAGTAGTATCATACTAACACCTTAATAATAGGCTGTTTAAAATTTTGCGCCAATATAGTTACTAAAAAATGCTTTAGCTCGTTACCTTACTATCGGCGCGGCGGCGTTGTATTTTCCCTCTTTTTCAAATTTTAAACCTTAAAAGACGTTGTGTGGCTCATTACTTTCTCATTAAAAAATTCACCACTCATCCTTCAAATAAAATACCATACATTCAAAACAAAGAGTTAGTCTATGTCAGGAACAACACCAGATATTTTAACTTCTACACATTGCATATTGAAAATGAAACAATTCGTTCGCCCTTAGTTAAATTCAAATGGATTGAGAACGAAATCTCAAAACGCTATCTCGAATGCCCCAAAACCCGAATGCCCAAAATCTCGAATGACTAAATTCCGAATGTCTATTGCTCAAATTCTTGAATGGCTATAATTCCGAATCATAAAAACCGCACACCTAAAACTCTCAAGCCATTATGTATGATTTCTAAAAATGTTTGGTTCGTTCTTGTTGATTCTCATCGTTTGCTATTCTGTGTAGTTGATTATGTGGGTTTTCATTTTTTGGTTGTTTGGAATGTAAAGTGAATTCTGGAGAGATATAATTCGATTTCGAAGCAGCGGAAATGGGCTAAGATGCGAGATAGGCACAGCTTGCTACAGAAAAAGTATAAAAGTAAAAAAAAGTATAGAAAATGCACTAACAAAATATTAAAAATCGATATTAATCCCGAATCTAATCGAAATTTTTTCAACTCACGATTTCGCTGATTCGAGGTTTTGGGACATGAAATTTGTAAGTTACAGTTATAGAATCAGTTCCAAATATTTTAGACAGAGCTGCATTAACCAATTTTGTAAGAACAAATAACTTCCATCACTACGTACTACTTTCCATAAAAAAAAACTATAAATCCAAGGTACCTATATTTGTATACCGACATTCCTTCCCTACCTTTTTTATTTTTTTTTCAAAATCAAGGTCAAGAAAATCAAAATTCAAATTCCAAATGAACAAACAAAAATCAATAATCAATCTGTTTTAGGTATTTTGTTCTTTTCTAATAATTCTAACAAAAATTTACCTGCACACTGTGCTAACACATTGTGTCCATATGTTAGTCCAAATGTGTTTTTTCTTGTGTTATTTCTCTACGAGTTAATCCGTAAAATACAAAAAAAAAAACAAACAAAAATCCAAGTAAATGTTTGATCAAATCCAGTAGACAATCAGTGAACAGAATTTATTCAAAGAAAAAAAAACGCAGATACACAAAATTTCCTTTTCTCGACTTTATCTGTTAATAAGCAGAAATGACGATAATTTTTTCGTATATTTTTTTTTGTGAAATAAATTCCCAATTGGTGACGGTCACACACTGCACACACTGCACTTTATGCTTCAACAGAAAATATTTTTTTTTATATATATATATTATATGTGCTATATATTTTCACTTCTATGAATATTTTATATCAAACGAAAAAAAAAGAATATAAGACATTCTCTTGTGTGTATTATTTATGATATAAAATAAATATCTACACTTATTTTACACGTGATAACAAAACAAATGCACAAATAGCTAAGATAATAAATTTATAGAGTGGTATTGGTGGTAGAATATTTTTTTTGTATTGCGGGAGGTGCGGAATATCGAAATATCAGACCGCAAAACGCGTTTTAATATCGTAAACGATCATCAAGTAAATTTTATACATTTATTATAACTTTCTTTCACTATTTTATTCTTTTTTTTTTAAATTTTTACTGAATCTATATCTTTTATGTTTAGAGTTGATTTCTTGATCAATTGCAGATTATAATTTTATTAAACAAATTTATGCCATCAGGTGGGTTGTCTTTTTCTTTTTTTTTTATTTTAACAATCAATCTATCGATCACTGTTTTGTGTGTAAAATATTTGACCTCTCAAGACCTGATCGTGCTGCATTCCAACGAGTTCGATTTTTTCTTTTTTTTGTTACGAATTTTGTTTTGTTTTACTCCCGATCGAAGCAACCAACACAGATGTAAACACCAAGTAGTGTTACTAGATACGCGAAGTATTTCTCTCAGTTATTATATGAAATTGTTATTTTCAAGTATTTTTCATTATTAGAACATACAATTGAATTTAAAAAAAAAAAACACACATATAATTGAAATTCAGGGAGAGGAAGAGAGTCAGCAAGAGAGAGCGCACATGCAGCAGGTAAATCCTAAATCCAATCCAAAGCGATCGGTTTTTTTTTTGTTTTTTCTTGGTATGTAGGTAGTTGAGGAGAAAGATACACTTTGAAGATACAATATCTATTACCTATGGATATATTTTTTTTAGATTAACAACAAAAAAGCAAAACAAACCCTAATCACTATTGCTGTGTGTCAAATTGTGTGGAATTCCAAGTACACTATCAAAAATGATTTGATCAATATTTTTTTTCAATTTTGTATCTGTATCTATATATTTTTTGTATGTAGGTATACCTTCATTCAAAGTTGGTTGGCTTTTATGAAAGTTAAAAATTCAATGCAAATCTTGCGAGTTTATTTTTTGTTTTGCTTTTAAATATCTCTGTATCTTTAAGCCACGTTTGGATTTTTGGATTAATTTTTGTGAAAATAATTGCTTTATTCGCGCCCTTGCTAATCACGTCGTCGTCGTCTTTCAAGTGGCGGCGCGCGTTGCGTTTTCGATGTCAAAATGCGGCAGAGAAATGAGTGTAAAGTTATTATACAAAAAAAAAATAATATTATTAATATTAACGTGATCGCTCGTCGGGAGCAAACACTGCGGAATGCTCAGCACCGAAAACCAAACTAACTAGAAATCGTAATCGAAAAATGAGCACCCGCTGTAGATACCTACATGGATTTTTTTTTCATTTCATTTAATTTTTTTTTCCTTATTTCTACAGTCCAAGTCTTCTTTCTGTATACATTTTGCTTTTGAGTATCATTTTTTCCTACCACCAATACGATTACAAAATCACTGCCACACTAATATTATGAAACAAGAAGATCGGAA
The DNA here is from genome assembly GCA_963931855.1 of Philhelius festivus. Classification (NCBI taxonomy): domain Eukaryota; kingdom Metazoa; phylum Arthropoda; class Insecta; order Diptera; family Syrphidae; genus Philhelius; species Philhelius festivus. The sequence continues at coordinate 70,977,532 of OZ007554.1, read as the reverse complement.
TGTCACTAATACTTAGGTAAAACGGTTGAGTATTTGCAGCTTAATCGCGGTCTCTTGTTTACTTTGTAGAGTGCTGTGCGCAGTGTGCTGTGCTGTGCCGATGAGTTGAAAAATATTTGAATCTCAGACTTGCGAGCGAACAAGATCTCAGCGGGATCTCCAGTATTGCCAGGTGTTTGGGCAATTAAAAAGGGGTCTACGATTGTACAAGGGAAATGTAGGCTTAAGCGTTCGTGCTGTAGTTTTGAAGTAGTAAGATGTTGTTAATCTTATAATAGTGATCAGCATCTGGCGTTAAAATGTGAGTTTTTATTATATACCTGCATATGAATTTAAAAAAAAAATAACGGACTTGCAAATGAACAAAAACAAATAAAACACAAAATGGCGCCCAATGCTAGGATCTTCATATTTATGAACAGATTTTTGTCTTGAATTGAGTTGGAATTTCGAAAATGTAATAGAGTGAAAATATTTGAAAATTGTCCTCATTTTACTTTTAGGAAATGAATAGAAATGGCGCCCAACATTGTTTGTCATTAAATATTATCCACTGCAAATATTTTGTTTTTTATTCATTTGGACATGAAAAGCACAATTTAATTGAGAGATATGAAAACAATAGAAATTTCTTTCAAAAGATGGAATATAATTTAGCGATTTTCAAGTTCGAATGATTGAAGCTTATGTCATGGAAGATGAAAAAAAGTTTGAGCTTAAACACATTACAGATTGCTCATTAAAGTAAAAAGATTTTCAACCAAGAAGTTGCTGAAGAACTCGAGTGTCATCAATTTTTTTAAGAAAGAATTATCTAATCATTAAATTAAAAATTAAAAATAACATTTTATGATTGATAGAGCCTTAACTAATGTGTATTAGATATTTTAACAATTTATATTTTAATGAAGATAGAAAGTAATTTCTGTTTAAGTGGAGTGATTGAATTAAATTCAATTAAAAGCTCAACGCACCTTGGAGTTGACGTCACTTGAGCTTTTAATTGAATTTATATTTTATTTTAAACAATAACCCTTGAGAAATAAGGTTTGGGAATATTTCATGCATTTCTCTTTACGTTAAAAGTAAAAACAGATGATACCGAATGGCGCCCATAATATGTTGTTATTAGGTTATGTATTGCAAAACTTTTTATTATCATTTTAGAACGACAAATCTAAGCTATCAGTTAAGATTTAGAAAAGAAAATTCCAGGACAGACCAAGTTTACCAAACTATGGATATCTATTGTAGACAACCCAGTTGATGAAAAACAAGTATGTTAAAGTATGTCGCTTTATCTTTATTCATTTAGTCATTTAAATAATTTTGTAAATTTGGAAAAAATAAAATATTTAAAGTTGTTTTTATAAAACACAATATAATTCTTTCACTTTGTTTTAATATCACAATACAATATGCAGACAAAATCACAATCATATAATGTTCATAAGATGTGGCACAAGTCTTTGATATGATTTAGCATTTGGAACTGGAGTTCGATGATAATACTGTACAGTCTTGAATGATCAAGAATACTAAGAACATAAAAAGGTGTGTCAGAAGGAAGTGTCTTAGGCCCAACTCTTTAATTTTTGTAAAAAATTGTTCAGTTTACAACAATGCTGTTATGGCTCTCGTAGCAGATGATAATGGGACATATTGAAGCCAAATATTTGTGTTGTGAAATCAACAAAACTATTTTAAAGTGATGTGTAGAATAGGTGACCTTTTTATTTGACTGGAGTATGTCTTTGTTTTTGGGCTTTAGGTCAATAAATGAAACAAGTTCTTTTTTGTTTGCTTACAACGTTTCGTCCATGTCTATGGACATCTTCAGGTGTAAACCAAAAAAGCAATAATGATTACATTTATATGTATATATAAAGAACGTTCTCTTACTGACTGACGTTCTTATCCGTATTGTCAGTAAGAGAACGTTCTTTATATATACATATAAATGTAATCATTATTGCTTTTTTGGTTTACACCTGAAGATGTGCATAGACATGGACGAAACGTTGTAAGCAAACAAAAAAGAACTTGTTTCATTTATTGACCTAAAGCCCAAAAACAAAGACATACTCTATTTTAAAGTGATTTATATACTTATACCTATATTGAATATATATACATATATTGAACAATAATAAAAATAAAACACAATGCCAAGTTTGCGGAAAAACCCATACTTATGATACTTGGGAAAACCTGAGACACGTAAAATTAAAAAAAAAATGTTTTTCAGATTTTTTGTTTTTTCATTTTTGGTAAAAAAGGGGTTTTCTGATTTTGGACACGTTTCTAACAACAGTTGACAATAAAAGTAGATTTCCAAGAATTTTGCAATGTTTTTTTAAAATAGCATAGCAGTTTTAAAACGTACTTGTTTATTTGAGTACCTGTCAAAACCCTGAATTCCTTTCCCGATTCCTAGAAGTTCTCAAAAAGAATAAGGGCCTTATTGTGAGTGTCGTTAACATTCGATTCGATAAAAGTCGATAGTGCCAAAACGTTTGATGCGTTAAAATTTGTATCCAAAGCTATTTAGATAACTTAATGTTGTTGTAACCACGTATAAAAACACAGCTTATGATATCTTATACAAGAATAATTTCAGGTATCTTAATTTCTCGATGATCGATTTTCGACAAAAGTCGTCGATCAATTAACAAACGACACTTGCAATAAGGGCCTAAGATTTGAGCTACAATCTTTGGAAAATCTAAAGTAACTTAGATGGTATAAAAGATTAGAAAATTAAATTACTTCATCAGTATAATTTTTTAACGTCAAGGCAAAATTTGTTTAGAAACGCTGTTTGAAATCTCTACAATTACAAACCAATGGAATTTTAACTATAGACCGCAATGAAGATACCAGGATCTTTATCCAAACCGACGACTTCCTAGCTTACGAGTACATATTTGGTAATAAATTTCGCAGGCTTCGAAAAATGGGAGCAGTTTTAAATACATGACCTAACGCGAGTATTCGTAATTGAAAACAAATTAATCGACCCTTCAAACTCCCCTCAAGCTGAATTCTACAAATTATCTGAAGTTTTTGCGGAATGATTTACCAGAACTATTGAAAAACATTCTACTTATACAACTGGTTTCATCATATTTTCGACAGGAAGGCGTTCCAGCCCACTATGGTCGAGAGGTTAAGAATTGGTTAGATGAAGAGTCCGATAATCGCTGGATATAAAGAAATGGACCGTTTCACTGGCCTACAAGATCTCCTGACCTTACAGTATTGGATTTATTTGTATGGGGAAGAATGAAAGAACTTGTTTATTCAATCAAAATAGTAACTTTATGTATTATAAGCCGTGTTTTATTGGTTAGTGAATACACTACATCGCAAAATTTAACATGGGAAACAACAACAAACGATTAGTGAATAAAAATAAGCTAGTAATTGAAATGGATAATTTAGTGAAGATGGAGTTTCGGATGTTGAAATGTAGGAGGTGTTTATGTGGTGTCCAAAAAAATATATGTGGCATACTTGAGGGTGTGTTCGTTGGTATTTATTTTAATATATTTTGCCTTTACTAATCCAAAGTGTTATATATTTATAGAACAAATATTTTTTCAAATGCAAAACTTTAATTCATTCCATAATTCCGGCTTTACACTACTGCCACTAATTTTGTCATAAAATATTGAATATTGAATTCGATTCATATGTTTTATCAGTTCACTGGCATTTGTTCAAAAATGTCGTATAACTGCGGCATTATGCTGAATTTATATAACAACTGAAAAAATTAAAGCTAAACTCTCAGAATACCTATTTTATTTTTGTAGTATCGTTATAACTTCATATGACTCTTTAACATTTAAAAACGTCAAAATAGGTCTGTTTACTTAGTTTTTTGCACGAACTACTATTGTTTTAAGGTTGCTCAGAATCAATTTATTAAAAGAACTTGCCTTAGGCTAGGCGGTTTTGCAACTGTTTGGTTTAAGAAACTAAAAAGTTTGTGTTTTGACACAAACTAAACGATTGCCTAAAATGAGTTCGCTATTTCGTGTAACATATAATTATATGCACCTGCGCGGACATTCAACCAAATAGTTCATCTGTTTTCTATAAGTATCCACACAGTGTTGTGCAACTAAAAATTGAATGTGCGCTCCCAGCCGTAGGAAGATATAAGTTAAAAAATGTTTAAAACTAGAAAACTACTTTAAAGTTAGGAAATATATAAGAAGTATAATACTACTACCTTAATAAGAGGCTGTTTAAAATTTTGCGCCAATGTCATTTTATTGAGTACTATGTTTTTTTTCTCCAATACTCAGTATATATGTATATGCGATATATTTTCGCACTTTTGTAAGTTTGAAATCAAATTTAACAGTGAGAAAAACTCTAAATCAACTCATCTGCATTTTCATGAATATTTCAACTCAATCTGCATTTTCATGAATATTTCAACTCCAGCTTAAAAACGAGATACAGATCTTACGAACGCATCCGTGTAAGTTAATTCTTAATTCCACACGTAGGAAGGAACAAGGAAGAGTGAGTTAAAGAGTGAATAAAGCGTTTTTTTGGTGCTTGTATTACTGCGCTGGCGGTCAGCCATCAGACGAATAGGGGGAACAACATGTAGCATACGAAAACATGCACGTGCCGTAACTATTCGGGACTGGTGGAAGTGTGATCATAGCCTCTTCGCGGCGGCCGCTAGAAACAAGCCTTTTAAAAAGGTTTGGCTAATATGATCAGGCTGGTTCCACAGGTTGGCGACAGGTTAATTCCCTGTCCCGTAAAACTAAGAGAATTTCGAGAACGACAACAAGCCTCGGAAACGGACTGATCACACGACGACAACCAACGCAAAGAAAAAGGAAAAACGATTTACGAATTTTCTTATGGAACGTACGATCGCTCTATAGAGCTCGAGCTGCTCAGCAGCTAGCCGATGCCCTGTCAAAATATAAAGCTGACATAACAGCTCTCCAAGAAATCAGATGGACAGGGAATGGTGTTTTACAGAAGAAAGAATATGACGTATATTACAGCTGTCATACAAAACACCATGTGCTCGGGGTAGGCTTCCTAGTCAGCGAAAAAATGAAGTCTACTATCATCGGCTTTAACGCTATAAGCGAAAGGCTATGCACCCTTCGCGTGCGAGGCAAATTTACGAACATCAGCCTCATTAACGTTCACGGACCTACGGAGGAGTCCTCAGACGAAGAAAAAGAGACTTACTACGAACAAGTCGAGAGGGCCCTCAATGCCTGCCCAAGGTATGATGTTAAAATCATCCTTGGGGATTTGAACGCAAAAATAGGTCGGGAGCCGGTATTCAGGCATTACGCAGGCACCCATAGTTTGCATGAGAACACTAATGACAATGGACTTCGAGTCTTAGAATTGGCAGCATCGAAAAACATGGTCGTTGCGAGTACCAGGTTCCCGCGTAAAGATATCTACAAAGCCACCTGGGTATCACCTGATGGAGTCACTCGTAACCAAATAGACCACGTGTTGATAGACCGTCGCCACTACTCGAACTTGATGACGGTACGAACGTACCGAGGTGCCAATATCGACTCGGATCACTATCTTGTTGGTATGGTTTTCCGAGGGCGGATTGCCTTGCGAAGACGCATTGCATCCGCCGATCAGGTTCGAATCAACACGGCTGCCCTGCGCAATGAAAACACCAGTAACACCTTTGGTAATGCGTTAGGACTCGCCCTAGAATCACTTGATTTAGGGAGAGTAAGTCCTGGAGCCAGTATGCTGGGCGTAAATGAGAAGTGGACACGCCTTAAGAATATTGTCATTGGTACTGCCAACTCCATCTTAGGCAGCAGTCGTAAAAATCGGAACGACTGGTTTGATGATGAATGCAAGCTAGCGACTGAACGTAAGAATGTTGCGTACCGAGCAATGCAACAATCTCATAGAACGCGGGCACGCGAAGAGGAATATAAAGAGCTCAGAAGAATAGAAAAACGGCTACACAGACAAAAAAAATCAGCCTGGGAGAAGAACCTAATCTGTGAAATAGAAAATAGCCGAGAGCGAGGTCCGCACCAGGCGCGGAAGTTCTACCAATCCGTCCGAAACATGACGCAGTACACACCACGCTGCACATACTGCAAGGACGGGGAGGGAAATCTGATCACCGATCCTGAAAGCATACTGGAGCGATGGGAAGTGTACTTTAATGAATTGCTAAATGGTCAGCTCACTGCAGAAGTGGAGGCTCCACTACTTCAAGAAGAAAACCCTATGTTGCCGCCACCAAGCATAGAAGATGTTGAGAAGGCTATAGGCCGGCTTAAACAGAACAAAGCCCCGGGAGCCGATGGCATACCAGCCGAATTATTCCATCACGGCGGGCCAGCCTTACGTCAAGCAATGCATGATATTATAGTACACGTATGGGAGCAGGAAGAAATGCCAGAAGACTGGCGAAAAGGTTTAATATGCCCCATACATAAGAAGGGAGATGTCACAACGTGCAGCAATTATAGAGGTATCACGTTGTTGAGTACCGCCTATAAGATACTCTCCTCTATCCTACAAGACCGGATAACCCCATACGCTAAAACCGTTATCGGACAATATCAGTGTGGTTTCATTCCAGGCAAATCAACAACTGATCAGATCTTTACCCTTAGGCAGGCGATGGAAAAATGTCTAGAATTTAACATCCCAACATACCATCTGTTTATAGACTTTAAGGCCGCCTATGATAGCATAGCCAGGGTAGAACTTTACAAAGCCATGAGAGAATTCGGCATCCCAAATAAATTGACACGACTATGTAGGTTGACCATGACCAACGTAACAAGCCAAGTAAAAATAGCCGGATTGCTATCCAGACCAATCAACATCTTTAATGGACTCCGACAAGGGGACGGTTTGGCCTGCCTCCTCTTCAACCTGGCGTTGGAGAAAGCAATCCGTGACTCTGGCACGGCAACAAGAGGGACCATCGTCAACAGGTCCAGCCAGTTACTGGCTTACGCAGACGATATCGACATCATCGGAAGAACCGAACAAGCTGTACACGATTCCTTCATCCAGATCGAGCAGGCGGCACAAAATCTGGGGCTGCACATTAGTGAAGGTAAAACAAAGTACATGGTGGCGTCGAATGCGAGAGGAACAGTTGGTCAAACAATCAAGGTAGCGGAGCACGAATTTGAAGTGGTGCAATCCTTTAAATACCTTGGGTCAATAGTAGCAGCCGATAACAATATAGAAGAAGAAATACGCGGGCGGCTTCTCAAATCCAACAGAGCCTACTATAGTCTGTCAAAGCTCTTCAAATCCAGAAATCTCACCATAACTTCAAAACTGCTGCTGTACAGGACCATGGTCCTGCCAGTACTCACATATGGATCCGAGACTTGGGTGCTTAGCAAAAGGCACTCCGACCTCTTAGCTGCGTTCGAGAGAAAAGTCTTAAGGAGAATTGTTGGCCCCGTATGTGAGGAAGGACGATTCCGGAGACGGTACAATCATGAATTGTACGCAATCTACCTAGAAGCAGATATCGTGACAAAAATTAAGCTCGGTAGACTCCGGTGGGCAGGGCACCTAGCTCGCATGAGCGAAGAGGAACCTGCTCGGAAAGTTCTTTGTGGTACATTCTATGGTAGACGACAGCGTGGTAGACCATGCTTGCGCTGGAGAGATGGCGTAGACCAGGACGCCCGAAGCCTTGGGGTGCGCAACTGGATGGCGTCGGCTAGAGACCGGGATAGGTGGAGAGACTTGTTGAAAGAGGCCAGGACCGGAACCCGGTTGTCGAGCCGATGATGATGATGATTACTGCGCTAGATATAAATTACCAATAAAACGCGCCTATAGCCGTATTTTATTGGTTAGTGAATACACTACATCGCAAAATTTAACATGGAAAACAACAACAAACGATTAGTGAATAAAAATAAGCTAGTAATTGAAATGGATAATTTAGTGAAGATGGAGTTTCGGATGTTGAAATGTAGGAGGTGTTTAGGTGGTGTCCGAAAAAATATATGTGGCATACTTGAGGGTGTGTTCGTTGGTATTTATTTTATTATACTTTACCTTTACTAATCCAAAGTGTGATCGCTCTGAAATTTATAGAACAAATATTTTTTCAAATGCAAAACTTTAATTCATAACATAATTCCGACTTTACACTACTGCCATTAATTTTGTCATAAAATATTGAATTAATTTACGCGAAGGCGATTGGTTTCGATTGATATGTTTTATCAGTTCACTGACTTTTGTTCAAAAATGTCGTGTAACTGCGGCATTATGCTGAATTTATATAACAACTGAAAAAATTGCACATTTTAGTTGAATTAATACGATGTTAAAGCTGTTTTAGTATGTAACTATGTTAAGACAACGATTCTGCAAAATTTTAATCGGACACAGCATCATACTTTCTCTACACTTTTATTGAAGTTAAACTCTCAGAATACCTTTTTTATTTTTTTTTAGTTTCGTTCTAACTTCATGACTCTTTAACATTTAAAAACGTCAAAATAGGTCTGTTTTCTTAGTTTTTTGCACGAACTACCATTGTTTTAAGGAGGTTGCTCAGAATCAATTTATTAAAAGAAATTGCCTTAGGCTAGGCGGTTTCGCAACTGTTTGGTTCAAGAGACTAAAAAGTTTATGTTTTGACACAAACTAAACGATTGCCTAAAATGAGTTCGCTATTTTGTGTAACATATAATTATACTCATATGCACCTGCGCGGACATTAAACCAAATAGTTCATCTGTTTTCTATAAGTATCCGCAGTTGTGCAACTAAAAATTGAATGTGCGCTCCTAGCGACGATATTAGTTAAAAAATGTTTAAAGTTAGAAAGCTACTTTAAAGTTAGGAAATATATAAGAAGTATAATACTACTACCTTAATAAGAGGCTGTTTAAAATTTTGCGCCAGTGTCATTTTATTGAGTACTATGTTTTTTTTCTCCAATACTCAGTATATATATGCGATATATTTTCGCACTTTTGTAAGTTTTAAATTAAATTTAACAGTGAGAAAAACTCTAAATCAACTTGATCTGCATTTTCATGATTATTTCAACTCCAGCTTAAAAACGAGATACAGATCTTTCGAACACATCCGTGTAAGTTAATTCAACAAGTAGAAAGGAAGAGTGAGTTAAAGAGTGAATAAAGCGTGTTTTTGGTGCTTGTATTACTGCGCTAGATATAGATTACCAATAAAACGCGTTTTATGTAAGACCGTATTATCGAAGAGTCGTCAAAAGTTACGCAGCAGCTATCATCAATAAATATTAGTATTGAAATCCAAATAAAAAATATCTAAGACCACACGAAATAATTTTAATTGATAGATGCTTAAAGCAAAAAAAGATTTTTTTTTTTAATTTTACATGTCTCAGGTTTTCCCAAGTATCATAAAATCTATAGGTTTTTCCACAACTTTGTTGTTGACTTTTATTTTCATCAATGTTACGTTCATTCAAAAAAATTAGTAAAATGCTATGTTTGTTATGCATTTTCTGGAGAAAATTAAGGCCAAAGTCAAAAAATTAGCATGGCCAGGAAAAACGGAACATGCTAGAAACTGGATATTTTAAGACCGAGATTGGATATCATATTTGTTTGAACGCAATTACAAAGGCTGGTATTTCCTCTAAAAATAAAGGCTCAGATGAAATTTCTATCAATTTTTTTCTTAGAATATACCCAAGAACCACGGCCTAAAATATTATGCACGAATTCAGATAATAATATTGAATTAGTATTTTTTTTTTATTTTTAAAGAAAACAGAGTTAAATGTCACATCAATAAGAATTAAGTGTGAAGTGGATGGACTTTTATAAATTTTTTAATGACTTTGAATTAAAATTAATAAAAATATAACTTCTTTTTTTTTTTATATACATACATATGGTTTTATTGCGTAACATACTCGTTCTTCAAAAAAAAAACTCTTTTTCCAAACTTGAGAAAATTATCTTAAGCATTTTGTACGTTGTCTTATGCTTCTGCATTGTTTCAAGTTTTCGCATTATTTGATGCAAGTTTCAGCAGTGAACAAAAAAAGTGTTGCTGGTTTGATGCATTCATGAATTATTGCCAATATGTTTGTAAATCTAAACTTGTCAGCTTTTAATGGTTACGTTATTTTTATGATTTTCCACTACATAAAAAATTACTTCCTTGGATACACTCAGCTTTGCTATAACAGACATGAAAAACCGAATTTTCATAATTTTTCTACGAAAATAAGAATAACATCGGTGCTTTTCATTAAATATCCCATAAAAACACTGAACATCTTTACCATAAAATACATAATGCTTCAATGCTACAAGCATTTTATTTGATTTTTATTTTCGCGAAAATATATTGTTCTAATTACCCAAAATTAAATCTACCAACTTTGGAGTTTAGATAAACTTTTGTGTGGGCGTGTTAGTGAGTGGAAATATTTTTTTGTCATTTCTTAAGCTATCCTTTATAGTATTTGACGATTTTATTCATATCAGTTGGGTGGTTCCGACTTTATCGCTCTAAAAAAGACTGCCTCCTTAAAAACAAGTACCTATTCCCAAAAAGTAAAACAAAATTGTAAAAAAAACTCCCAAAAAGTGGGTGTGGAAAATTTGAATAGCCAACTTCCTTCAAAAAAATTTTTTTGGATTTAAATCTAAAATGAAAAGAACATAGCACAAAGAACACAAAATTATATTTAATTGAAACATTGAAAAAAATGTACTGGTTGGTCTGAAACAAATCAGACATACATATCTATCGAGAAAAAAATATTGTTTGAAGACATGGCATCAAACTATGCTGCTAAACATATGAAACAAAAGTTTAAACCATCCAACATTCAAAAACACAGGTCTTAGTGAAATGTAATAAAAAATAGAATATGAGAAATAGTGCTCTATCAGAGTAAGATATACATATTTCAAATATAAAATATATTCCAAAGTCGTTCGCTGACAATGGAGGCTTTGAGACTTGATGCTACAAAAGTTATTAGAAAAACCAGTAGAAGGCTCTTTTTACCAGGCATGATCTTTCATAGGAGCAGTGTTGTTCCTCTACGTGTCGACGTTGATTGTCTACATTAATGCGTAGACAATTGTGTCGACAATGTAGACAATGTCGACTATGGTGTCGACAATGTAGACAATGTACACAATGAAGACAAAACATGCTAAGCCAATCTGTCATCTGTCATTCTTGATTTCTCTGTCACATTATTTACTTCATTTAAGAAAATTTCAGGTGTTAATTTGAGTTTTTATTCAAATATTGAGTCCCTTTGAGAATAAAATATGTGTGGTCGACGAAAAAATAAAGGTTTCGGTCAACTAGGTTTTCGTTTAATGAAAAAAATAGCAAATATGTAGCATATTTATTCTACAGTGTAAAACAAAAATCTACAAAATACTGCAGAAAGCCGTATTCGCATCCACAGGTCAATAAAAATTTGTTAAAAAAGCATATTCATATCCTTATAATAATGCTTTACATTCATTTACAAAAGGAATGCCTGTTAGCCATTCCAATCACAGTATGGCGATAGTTGATTTGTTCTGTATGTTATTCATAATATTTTTTTTTCTTGAAGACTACAGGTTTCGTTTCCGTGTTCAAATAAATACAATTTCAGAGTGAAAGATTGAATTAATATAAAATTTGTTTTAATTTTATGATTTATTAGACGAAACATAATAAGAAAAATTGAATGTCTGCGTTGTCTACATTGTTGACATTGACATGTAGACAATCATGAATTGTGTACGTTGAATTGTCTACACGTAGACAATCGTGTAGTCTACATTTTTTGTCTACATGGAACAACACTGCATAGGAGGTTCGTCTTATCACTGCAATAATCGATGACGATTTACTGACACATATATTCCTTAACCGATCGTCTTTCATACCAAGATATAGAAAATATATTGTCTGGTTCAGAAACTTATCCATTATGAAATCTCAAAGCAGTTGTCCAGCTGTTTTCTGTAATATTCTATTGAGTGTTAGACCACTTTTGACTCTCACTTATGACAAATGTGTCCATCTTTCCTTGCCTAAATACAGCGGATATATGTTATATTTAAGGTATTGTTTCCATGTTTGCACTATCTTCATGGGTAGGTTCACTTACACAACTGAAACGCCATGACTTCGCCTCTGACAATCTAGACTAGGCAGCTTGCTGGCACGTACTGATAGAACCGAATCGAAACGTTTGTCACTGGGAAACAAATGTGTATTTGTGCAACATACGCTTCTTCCAAAAAATTGAAATCTTTTTACTCTTATCCTAAGCAATTTGACGAAACGCGCCATAGAAGTTGGAGGAATTGATTCTGAAAGTTCGCCAAAGAATACCTTTCCTAATGAAAGGTTCGGACTAAACAAAAACCTGCCAAGAACATCTTTACACGTCTTTTGAGTGGTGCAGAATCATAACCTTTGACAAATGTGGATAAAAACGTTTAAGGTTATTTCCAGAGGGAACCTCTCTAAGTTATTGATCGCGTCGAGGTGGGCTGAGTCGTCTCGATAAACCGAAGTCCAGATATATTGACTTTTCCAAAATATTAAAGTTGGAAAAGCAACAAAACCGAAATTCCACTCATAAGATGGCAAAACATGGGACAGACGGTCCAGTTCCAACGACACGTGTGACAGGTGGTTGACAGAACTTCATATAACTTTTTACAGACAAGTCAAAACAAGGAACGCTAAACGAAATGGCCAAGAGCCCAACGCTTAAAACAAATGGCGGAGAGCCCACCATAGAGTGTCTGTGCAAGATAAACGAAGATGACTTTGTCAGGTGATTCCTCCAATTCTCCAAATCAGGTCTACGGTTTCAATTAAGAGTAATTTTTCGCGTGAAATGGAATTTTCCTCACCATTTAAGAATGACAAATGGTGGAAGTGCATCCGTCCAAGATCCTTTTCTTCGTTTTAAACTGGTTGGTATGGGATGGAGCATTGCTCGTGTGAATATGATTTTTCGTTCTCCTATGAAGCTGTAGTGGAATTAGATGGAGGTGAGCTGAATTCGTTCAATGAGCTCTCTCAATTGTTAATGAACCCTTTCTCTAAGGATTAAGAATTAGGTATGAGAGAGTGGATTGGGTTCAACAACGGAGCAATCTGTCAGCCAATGGGCGAAGCTTTGCGTTATAACACCGTTATAAAACCGCCACTACGAGAGAATTAAAAAGAGAGAGAAACAATGCGAGAAAGCAAAAATGAATGAAGGAGGCCGCCATGATGGCACTTTTTCACTAGATTTTGTTTGAGACAGATCGCCAGAGAAAAGCTTTATTGAGAAGAACAAAAAATTCCGCTACCGAATCGTTTGAATTTCATTTTTAACAAATAAAATATTAATTAACTAAATTATTGAACAAAAAAATTATTGACTAAAGAACGTTCGCAATTCATACCAGGTAATCGAGAACCGACTGTATTTTCCTGGCAAATTTAAGAAATAATAGAAAATTGACGACGAGGTTATACAAAACTGGCCTTAAATTGAAAATAGAGAAAGTAAAATATATCATCCAAAAAAAACATCTACAAAATTCCAAATCATTATAATCTCTACCAATCAGTAGTCAATTTAATGTAAAGCGTATATTTTGACAGTTCGTGGCCGCCATTTTGTTATTGATATCCCTATTGCTTTAAGTTTTAGACACTACTCGTAAATACAAACGACCACAGAAAAAAATAAAACTTATTTTCAGCAAAATAAATCTTATTCAGCAACAAGACCCATTTTCGGATGACAGCTTATGCCCAGGAGCAAAATTACCAGATGTGAGACAAAATCAATCTACACGATGTCTATCAATTGGCAATGCCTCTTAATAAAGCCATTGTTTGGTGTTGATTATGAGCCAGTAGCATTGTCGGACCGTACGGAAAGCACAAGCGATCGATGCTAAGGCAACGTCAAATTAACGTCAAATGATCGTCATTTCTAAACGGATCCTGCTATTGTCAAATATGCAATCTTGCTGCTGGCAAAAACTTAGTTTGATCAGTTTTTGTCGTGAAATCGATTATTTTACTGCAGACTTGAGCCGCAAATGACGTTATCGAACATATAACTTTGGCAAACTGCGTAATCGAAAATACCTATAACTTTTGCATACAAATTTCTGTTTGAGTTTTCGAGCAATTGACTTTTGAAATTTGCGTTTCGCCGAATTTCCTTTCGCCCGAATTCGATAGGATGAATATGAACGACTTAAGATTTTGTTTTGTTTGATTAACTTAAGTCCCAGGTCTATAATAAAAAAAAAGCCGAAAACGACCCCAGTACTCTCAAAGTCAACATACCCCATTTCATCTCTCGGATATTAACAATTTTACTTGGGTAATAAAGGGCAAACAAATAGACTTCAGAATTTTCGGTTTTTTGAATTTTCAACCAAACCCTTGAAATTATCCGCATAGAAAAGTGAAATTTTGCACATCTGGTAACATTTAACACCGCCAATCGTATATTTCTTTTTTGTTTAGCTAAAAGTAGAATGTATATGTGAAATTCAAGCATGCGCCAAATACATTTATACAAACTGACTAGCCATACAACGACTGACGACGACGACATCGTCGAAGTTGAACAACTATCCAACTGGAGCTGGAGATGGAAGAGAATTGAGAAAGAAAATAAAATTTCATAAAAGAAAAATAAACTCTGGCGATGGCGAATGGTCTTACTAATCTTATTCCACCAGCTTGAGCTCATATAGGAGCTCGGAAGGTACATACATTCCAGAGTGTTTACTGGGCTTGAACACGATTGTTGTTTGTACGTCGGTCGTCGTGGACGCTTTGATCGGCGCAGACCACTCACTCACTCATTCTATACACCGCAGAAGCTTTGTCCACTTTGTTGCGCCCGCTCCTCGACCGAATGACTGACATCCAATCCAATTCTATAGCCCCATAGTCATAGCCATAGAAATTGCTATAGGTATACATATAGAAAAGTCCAGACCTGATGGTGGTTCTCGTTCTCGTGTTCACGTTCAATAGCTCTCTCTCTCGACCTGGCCCCAACTCAGCGCAAAAGTATTCGCACGTCACGTTGTCATTGTTGTTGCAAGTAGTCACCATCACCATTGCCCGTTCTATCTTTTTCATTGAAGCGGCTTTTGCGCGCTCAGCGTCAAGCCATTTTAAAGTATCAAAAGCACAACAAATTTCAACCCAGAAATTTAGAGTAGGTACAGATGCGGAGATACAAGATACTTTTAAGTATGTTTTGTATATCTACACTGAAAAAAAGAACAAACAATAAAAATGAAGAAAAAAAAAGATAGTGACTGCCAAAATCATGGCTTATACTTGTAGGCTAAAGAATTCAGCGCGGTGTAAGGAATTTTTTAGGCTGAGAGACGCAGCATGGCTAACTCCTTGCTGGACAAACCCACCGTCTTTTGGGGCCTCTTGCTGCTCCATCAGGTATTACAGGTTTTATTCTACTTCATGTTGGCCTGTACGCGCGAATAATGCAAAAAGGAGCAAGAGCACAAGTCGAAAATACCCGCACAAACATACACATACATTTGTATACCTACTCCAGGTCTTCAAGGCAAGTCAAGGCATACCAAAAAAAAACCAAAGAGCACAAGAATTTATTATTATTATATGGTGGCAGGGGCAAAAGTAGAAAATTACAACAGAATTAACGTGAAATTCCATCTCAGAGCTTCGAGCTCAGAGCTCTGAATCCAAGAAGAAACTGGAAGAAGCCTGTTGATAGAGGAGGCTTAAACGTACTGCAGAGGGAAATGAGGAGAAGTTACAAAAAAAATGGAGCTCAACATCAAAATAACAATCTCAAAATGCCCCCATATGTTGTTGCTATTTGAAGTGTGTTTCTTTATTTTATTTTGTTTTTTTTTTTTTTGTATTTTTTGTTTTTGTGGAATTTTCAAGTCAAGCATTCAACAGCGACACCGAATAGCCATGCCGCCTGGTCCAAAGCCGGTTGGAAGATCATCATCATCATCATTTTGCGCGCATCAACATCTTCGTCATCATCACCATCATCATTATCATCATCATGGGGCAACGTTTTTGATGACGATCATCAAGTTCCCCTTTGCACGCTCTTCAGGTGATGGAATTTGTGAGCTTTCTTTTTCGCATTGCAAAGATGCATCGAAGATAGCAGTAGATAGATATGCCGCTTAAATGCGGCGTCACAAGTACAGGCCAAACAGCGTGTGCGACAAGAATTTTAGTTTTACAAATAATTTTTTTTTAAATTAAGTCACTAAGTCCTGTCGAACTTTCGTAAACGTTCTTGAACTGTTACAATGGTAAAGTGTTGAAAAATTCAAGTTGTAAAGTTCTTGGCCCCTTTTGAAAAGAACCACTATATATTTTTGGACTTTTTTCCCTTTTTTTCATAATATGCCCTAAAGTATGTCTGAGAAGGTGACAAAATGATAACTGACAATGATGACATAATAATTCCGGCTCAATTTGTAACAGTAAAACCTGGTCTTCAGAGCTGATCAGAAGACTTGTTTTATCACATTCGACTTTTACCAAAAAGCACAAGAAATAAAAAGCAACTTGTTAGACATTTGCTCCCTAATGTTCTCAGGCGCTCTGAAAAATTCTGCTCCTATATTTGGACCGATCCCACCACTGAACGCATTCGAATAGGCATAGAATAGAGATTGGCAACAGATAGGAGGATAACAGATGAAGTGCTGACTCGATGGGCCCTTAATCTTAATTAATATTCAAAAACTCCTCAAAGCTCTTATTGTAATGTGAAGCTTTGTCTCCGGATAGGTTATACGGAGTAACAAGAGAATTATTTTTTCAAGATGGCGGACCTTGTAGTGCTTATGAAAATTGGAAAACTTGAATTTCTCAACATTGTGCCATAACAGAATATCGAAAAATTTAAGCTTCTTGACTAAATTAATGTAACTAGTAAATATTTTAAGGAATGATGATTTTGTCAAAATAATGACAAAAATGTTTCTGTATTCGAAATTAAGGGTTTTTTTTGTATCAAAATGAGTGTTCTTTGACAGTTGACTGTATGAAGCAGATCCCGAGGCAGTTGATTCCCCGGCGTGTATAATAACTCTGCTTTTCGCAGACTTTAACTTAGCGAATTTTGCGTTGGAACTTGGGTTACACCCGTACAAGATCCAACTGACACAGGAACTCAAAGTTCATGACCATAGACTACTCGTTTTGTTAACTTATTGGGTTTCGGAGCATTTGGTAGAGTACCCTAATTTTGGCCGAAAAGTCATCTTTAGCAATGAGGCGCATTTTTGGATGAAAAGTTCTGTTAACAACCTAAATTGCCGTATACGAGGGTAGTCCCAGAAGTACCCGACCTGACGTATAGATGGCGTTGTTGATGAAAAGAATGACTATGGTAGAGGGTACCAACTTTATAAAGCTTAACTTTGAAGTTTGACGACGCTACGTTGTTCAGTATTTGTTTGGCACCCATCAATAGTGAACGCTCTCAGTGAATTTGTAAACATGGAAAAAAATGGTCATCGTAATGTGATACAATACTTTCATTTGAAAGGCCTCAGTACAACCAATATCAAAGCGGAGCTAGATTCTACATCTGGGGGAGTCTGCTCCTTCGTTTACAACAGTAAAATATTGGGTGGCAGAGTTTAAACGAGGTCCTACGAGCTGCCAAGACGAACATCGCAGTGGCCGACCAAATGAAGTGACCACGCCAGAAATGGTGAAGAAAATCCACAAAATGGTATAGGGTGACCGTCGACTGAAAGTGCGCGAGCTAGCAGACATGGTAGGCATTTCAAAAAGTGCTGTACATCGCATATTGACTGAAAATTTGGATATGAGAAAGCTGTGCGCAAGATGGGTGCCGCGATTACTCACAATGGAACAAAAACAGCGTCGTGAGAATGTTTTAATAGAGTGTTTCGTATGTCAATGGCGAGTGCTACAGAATGATGGTAACCAAATAATTATGGCCTAAATTGCATCTTATTGACCTAGAGGGCATGTAGTTTCAGTAGGATGCCACTACGTACCAAATAGCGGAAACCACGTTTGACGTTCTGCATGAACTTAGAAGTGACGCGAATTGGCTACCAAGGTTATGCAATTTGACCTCACTAGACTTTTTTTGTGGGGTTTCCTGAATTCTCAGGTCTATGCAAAACAAACCATAATCAACCGATGCCCTTAAGGCGAGCATAACACAGGCAATCGATAAAATTCAGCCAGATCTATGCGGAAGTGTTTTTTTTGTTTTTAAATTGGACCACTCAACTCAGATCAGTGCCGCCCTAAGAAGCCGAGGTGGACATTTGAATAATTTTATATTTCACATATACATGTAATGGTATAACGTGCATCTTACAAATAATGAAGAATTTTGTTAAAACCTCACACACAAATTGCTTAATACCATTTCAACACTTACCCGTTATTATTGAAAAACCTTTCATATGATTGATCAATCACTCAAACTAAATAGGAATTTTTCGAACAGTGGGTGTGATTCCGATATCAGGAACATAAACATGGTGGTATTACAAGATATCGAATATTTTCTAAACCGTGAAATTATCCGTGTAAAATATGGCAGTAAGATCACCGCTGGTAAAAGCTGAACACACATGTGTCATTTTACATTTTACTTTGACTCTAGTCTTCTCCGAACATTCTACATACATACATACATATGTATGTGCATTGTGCATAATATGAATATTGCCAAAAATATAGCTCACTCAGATACACCACCAGCTGCAAGACGTTTCCTCTGAAAAAATATGAAATCTCTGTTAAACCAGCAGTTTCGAATAGTTTCAACGAAACGGTTCCGAAAAGTCAAGTCAGAAAGTGGGAACGTTTGAAGAAATTCAAACATAATTCAAAAGAAAGTTTAATAAATCAAGTAGGTATACTGTTCCGCACTCCCGTTGTAATTTGGATTTCAGACGCAGCTCCAAAAGATCTTAAACGGTCTACACATCGAGTCAAAAGCTGTTGTGATATCCAAATATTTTAGTTCGGCTATAAAGATTATTAAACAACAATTTATTCGTCAAATTCGTCGTGTTCGAAAACGTGCTATCCTCCAATATGCAATCGTTCTGCTTGTTTGACTAACGTCAGATAATTTTCTGCAAACGCATCTGACATTTAAGGGCACGCTTCCTAAGTTATCATAGGGCACGGTAGTGCTCAGCCTAGTTCTGGCACTACACCCTTTCTAAGGAACAAACTGAGGCGATTTTTGACCCCTCCCTATCTTCAGTACCAATGAAATCAGAACAGAAACTAAAAATTCCGAATACTTGCTAAGCTAGTCAGGCACAGGCGCCTCACCAAATTTCAATTTTCTAGCATAAGCGGTTCTTGAGATATAAGGCCTCAAAAATCACTAAAACCGTAACAGACTGACTCACTGACTGATGAATGACTGACAGATCATCAAAATTATGGAGCATTCCCGACATCGTAGAATCTTGTAATTTTGCACAACGGTAGGTCTTGTCATGCTTGCAGAGGAACAAATCGAAAAGTTAAGGTTTTCCATTCAGGGTGAGTGGTATCCGCCCACTTTCTCCGAATTGGTGTTGGTTGAATGGAGCACTTCCGACTGCTGTAAAACGATGAAATTTGGTAAAACGGTACGGCTTAAATTGCGTACAAAGAAAAAATATTAAAATTGATTTTCCATTCAGGGGTGTGGTATCCGCCCACTTCCTCTGAACTGATGTAAATTATATGGCACACTTCCGATTGAAGTAGAACAATGAAATTTGGTAGAACGGTAGGGCTCAAATTGCATATAAAAGACCAAAAATAAAAATTGGGGTTTTCCATTCAGGTTTTTAAAACCTTTCGAATTGGGCATAAAAAAAAACTTGCCAAGTAAGCCCATCAAATTTTAGTCAGTAATCATTTAATAATAAAATTTCTCTATTACATTGTAACTGTTTCAATATTATTCTACTTTAAATATTCGGTATTAAATCTTCATGAAGTAAGAACTTGGCGTACTTTTAGATCTCAGTACTTTTCACGGCTGACTTGTTACTCAAAGATTTTTGTATAGAAGAACTTGGCTCTTTTTTTAACATTTATGTTTTTGGTCTGATCAGTATTTTATCGTCAACTCGTTTTTTTTTACTAGCAGAGTTGCGCCGCAAATGTTAATGTTATTGCACATAAAAATGACTTAAGCAAACTGCGTTATCGAAAATAATGCTTTTGTACAAAAATTTCGTTTTTGGTTTTCGAACAATTAACTTTTGCACATTGTGTTTAAGAAAATATTGCAATTGCATTTTTGACCCAAATGACCTTTTTACAAGTGGCCTTATACGAGTCCAGTATGGTTGCACATTAACCCTTCAAACATGAAAAATCTCTTAAAGTCCACAAAAATTGGCGTTTCGTCCCAGCGATCTCACATGGACTCATCAGTTGACCGTCAGGGCCTTGTCAATATGCAATAATTTTTGTTAAATTCTGTTCACCTTCCATCGATTTTTTGACAAAAATCCAATCTGAACTATACCCAACCAAGATTAAAATTGTAATCATTAACGTTGGAAGATTATTTTGCCCATGGCCTGGCATTGTTTTAATATTAAGGTTTTTATAATACAAATTCTTGGCTGATTTATTTCAGTAGTATATAGAGTTTGTATTATAAAAACCTTCATATAAAGCTTCTTTTTTATTTGTTTGTAATACGAGTATTAAGCTCTTACCAGGACACACTGTATTTGAGAATTTCTGTCACATACCTCTTCCTCTCATCGAACTCTCACTCCTCACGATCCCAGTTTGAGGATCTCGATCTTGGCCTCTTGCAAAAATGTTTCGACTGTCTTCTTGGTATAACCTGTAAGTGCATTCGTTCTTCGATGGCTGGACAAAAGGTGGTGTGGTGGTTTGAGGAGAAGGGGGATGAAGTTGAAGGTGGTTATGTTGCATGACGGCTACTGTATTGCTTTTGCTTTGGAATTGAATTTGTAACTTGGTTTTTTTTTTAATTTGTCTTCCATATTTTTTTTTTTTTTTTTTTGTAGATGACTCCATGGATTCCTCGAGTGACTCCACCATCTGCACCCAATTGAATTTTGAAGTGTGTGTAATCGAGCGTCCGATTAGAGAGATGGTGTGTGGTTGTGTCTTAGACTTCTGCACGCGTCTTCTACTGAATCTTCTTATGGTTTTGTATCTTGTCTCCTGAACTCTTGGATTCTTAAAGATTTCCCATTTCATGCATATTCGCTATTTGATGCGCTGACAAAAAGTCCAAAAACGGGTAGAAAAAAAAAGACTCGAAATCGAAGAAATCGGACAGCTGAATCGAGTGAAAGTAGGGTAGGTATGTTTGGTTAGATTTTTGTTCGTTGGAGTTCGTAGTTTCTTGAAATTTTTGTTGTATTTTTTTTTGGGGAGAGGCTTTGGGTAAAAATTGAGCTAAAATGCCTGCCAGCATAGTAGCGAGCAGAAAAAGGATAGAATTAAAATGAAAAGATATAAAGTGTGCAAAGGAATGCTTTGGGTTTTTCATGCTTTTTTTGGAGATTTTGTTTCCTCCCAAATTGGAACGACAAAATTTTTGCGGTATTCGCAGGAATTTTTGCTTTGCAGTGGGATTTCTGCTGACAATGCAATTAACTGAATTAACTGGCATGAGTGTGTCTGTGTATGGCATACTCTGTATGCAGATAAATGTTTTTTTTTTTCAAAGAAGAGCTCATGAAAAGAACTAAGGAGTCCTTAATGGCGTGCATTAATTCTGGGCCGGAATTTTATGTTTTGAAGACCACGACAAGCACGAAGCATGGGCTATTGAATTCCTTGTAGGAAATTAGGGTTGCTTGACATTTATTTTTTAAAATTGTTCCTTTTTAACGGTTATGAATTTAAATTTTGGTTAGTCGGAAATTTCTTGACTTCTAGACTTTTGAATCAAAATGTTAACGATTTTGTCTCTAATATTGTGTGTACAAGTGCCTTTTGTTCCTAATTTAGATCAAACTCTAAAACTTGCAGCGCTTACCACTTACCACGTGTAAGTAGGTACCTATATTAAATTAATCAAATGATAAAAATACATTTGCGTGATGCTCCGACATTAGTCACGAATATAACTACAATATTCTTATGTGAGCTAGAAAAAATCATAACTTGTGAAATCTGTTTGTTAAATTGAATCAAGGGCCAATCGCAGCTTTTAAAGCCTTAAAAGGCAATTGACTAGCAAAGTCTTTTCTCGAGCAACTTAAGTGTTCCTTTATAAGACAGTGATCTTCCCAGTCCTAATGTATATGGTGCAGAGGCATGAACCCTTTCAAGAAATAGGCAGCTTTAGACTGTTTTGGTAAAAAAAATTTTAGGGTGATTTTTGTTCCTGTTATCATAGGTTTTACCTTCTCAAAGATTAAAAGAAAAAAGACATTGAGGTGGTTGGGTCATGTAAAGCAAATTGACTCCAATGTTCCGGACCGAAATATATTTTATTTAAAGCCCGATGGTAGATGAAGACCTCGCACTTAAGTGATAATGGAAAAACTCAGCACAACCCAAAGAACAAAAAGTGATCAATTTTATTTTGAAAGTCAAGATCCGATTACTTATTCAGACACAAAGGTCATATCAAAATGTCTTTCATGTTCGAAACAGCCCTATTTCTACAACAAAGTATCGATTAGCTGAAAGCGTTCCATGCTACTCCACTCTATACGACTTCTGCATGATACCAAGAATTGTACTTCACTCAAATTCAATTCACAAGCACCAGAGGCATATGACGTCACGCAAAAATCAAACAATAATATTTTTTTCGTTCACCACCTATATAGTTCACATTCAGTTTCTACTGAAAAACTATCAAGAGGACCTACTTGGGTGAACGAAAACCACCTCTTCGCTCATACATACAGTCAGGCGGCATAGTAAATTGATTGAATAAATCTTTCGAAGTCCAGTCGTAGACAAGCAGTATAGACGAGTTGGTCATTTAGCTTCCCTTGCTTTTTGCGGAGCTTCCCTCCACCAGTGGTAAGGGGTTTCGTATGAAGACAAGTTAGGTAGGTGAGATTGTCCAGCTATTTCTTATTAAGGCTTCCCCCACCAGCGGTAAGGGTCTTAGTTCGAAGCGTTTAGCCTGCTGTTTAGTGCCACCAGGGGCGTTATACCTAAGGATCCCGTCAGGAACCAGACATCCGAATGAAAGGGCCCGTTTGAAGCCGAATTACCAGCAGCCAGAATATCCGTAATCAAGTACCAGATCCAGAGCATCAGCAAGCAGTATAACTGATGCAAAGCAGCCAGACTAAACCAGAAGGATTGATGCCCGTGAAACGTTCCATTACCCGAATTAAGTGAAATATTAGTAGCAGATTATTGTATGTTGTAGATTTAAGAGTTATTTCCAATAAAGATTTTGTAATAAGGTTTGAAGACCTTTGAATCTGGAGTTTCGTGTTTTCTTCAGGACGACCCTGGCAAGACCGACGAGCAGAACCTCGGCTGGAAAGCAAAAAGCACATCACAACGTGTATTTGAATAAGTCGAGAATCATGCAATAATTGAGGTCTAAACTAAAATATAATTAGAAAGAAAAAAGTTAATATCTTATATAAGTTACTACATATACAACGCACTTAAGACTTTCTGCAACAGTACAATCAACAATTATTAATGTGGCTTCCGACTCCATTTGACCTATCCACTATATACGACTTCCGGGTCATTTGTGGCATTTATGGGAATGAACGGGGGGATGAGCTGGTCAGACATGGATCAGCCGTTCATAACTAACTTGCGGAAAGAGTCAACATTCCGCTTGGAATTATGAAGGGCAATATTCTCTGAGTTTTTCTTAAGGAATCAAACCACAGGTGCAGCAGTTTAACTAACTGCATTATATCATGAAAGATTTCGCCCGATTTTTTTTTCCAAATGCATAACTTGCATATCTAAACGATTCTAACCGAAACGGTAAACGATTCCTAAACTTTTTATTTAATACAGAGTGATCAGCACTGTCTTTAAATAAGTTGGTTAAGAATTTTTTAAAGAGAAGTAGATCCTATAAAAGAGAAGTAGAGAAATAGATTGATTTTTCTCAAAATCGAAGTAGATCTACTTCGATCAAAGTAAAGTCCGAACCCTGTTTGGCACAAATGAATTTTTTTTTCTCTCACTTCCACTGTATAAGAAAAAATGAAATCTTTTTTTTATTCTTTAGTGCATTGGCATTGGAAATACACCAATATTGCCGTAAATCTTGGATTATCTTCTGGCAAAAACGTAGTAATGCGTTTAGTAATTTTTGCAACAAACCTTCAATTGCTTATTATTATTTTTTGTTTATTTTGATGTTTTAAAAAAGACTTGGTCCTCGGATCAGAGCCTATAATAGGCGTTTTTCTTTTTTAGTTCAGTATAGGGCTCTGAACAGAGTCCGAGCATGTCGAGCATGTTCCGAACATTCTCTGAACCAAGCGTGCTCTGAGCGCTCTGAGTATATTTTGAAACAGACCTGAACACTTATGTAGCTGTCGCCATTTTTTTTTAATTTCCACCTGTCAAATGCTTGTGTTAAGCATTTTACTCTGTCTGCTCAGTTATTTTATTCTGAGCTCATAGAGCGCACTCTGAACACGCTCAGAACATGCTCAGAACGAAAAAAGAAACACATTTTCGAAACTCTGAGCACTCTGAACTAAAAAAGAAACACAATTTATTTTTTGACAACTCAGGTTCTGTTCTGAACTAAAAAAGAAAAACGCCTAATATGAGTGAAGGATGCAACCCACTGAACCGAAACTGACATTTGGTGAACTTGAAATAAAATAAATTTAAAGATACATTTTATATTATTTTTGGAGCTAAAAAAAATTCAATTTCTCCTCTAGGGAATCACCGATGACTCTTAACAACCGAGATTGAAGAAAATAGAGCCAGTGGTTTAGGCTGTAGGGAGAGGTACAGACATACAGACACACTGAAACATGTTTTTCGTGTACTAAATTTTCCTTAAAAATTTTATAAAAAAAGTTGATATGTAAGTTGTTATTATTTACTAAAATACATTTAAAAATGTAATTTAAAAATTTAATCATGTATCCGTTTTAAAGATATTGAATTTAAAAAAAAAAAATTGTGTTATTTTTTTTAAAAATCCAAAAACTATTTTTTCGAAAAAAAAAAAAATTTAAATCTTATTGTTTAAAATGCAAAGAAGCTCCTGCATAAGAATTTCGGTTGAAATCGCTTGAGCCGTTGATGAGATATTCGAAAATCAAAAAAACCGTTCTATGACAGGTACTCCTAATAACATTTCCCCACTAATTTTTTCTTGACCAAAATATAGTCCATGTCCATAATTTCGATAAATGAGATTTTGCATTACGAGTGTATGGGGGTACCGTTAGTCTTGGAGCTAAGAAAAAAACCTTTCAATTTCCCCTCCGGGGAATCACCGAAGACCCTTAATTACCGAGTTTGAAGAACATAGCTACAGTGGCTTAGGCTCTAGATTGAGGTACAGACATACAGACATACAGACAAGCGGACCTACAGACATACAGACAGACAGACGGAATTACCGGACCCACTTTATTCGTCTTCGCTATCATCGTAATGTCAACTTTGATCAAAATCTCGAGTTCGATTTTTTTTCCAAATGCAGAACTTGCCCTATAGTACCTACATATTACGAGTATGTATATCGCAAGTAAAAAGCGGTTAATGATTGATAGTGTCGTTCGGAAATAAGCGAATGCTTCTGAAATCGTTCGTTTGGCAATGAAAAAAAACTGCTTTTATAAGAAAGTGATTTTTAATCTTCATCGCATTAATAAAAGTAATTTTATTCAAACGAAAAGAAGTCATAATTATCTCCCCGCAAACGCCAAATATATCCGAGAAATAAGCTTTTTAGTTTTGCTTATTTCTCGGATATATTTGAAGCAAAAATGATAACTACAATTTTGACACCCTCAGCACTTTCGTCTACCCCTGCCCCAACACATATGCCTCTCGCGAACGGTCTTAAAAACTACAAGGTGATCGTTTAAAGCAGTCAAAGCTGAGCAAATTGATTCTGGAGTTGAAGAAAAAATTAAAACCAGAACCACGCACACTTTAATCTTTTTTTAATCATCATCATCATCATTCTCATCATCTTGAAAAGATAAATTTTTTGAAAAGTTATGTCATCTAATGAAGAAGTGCTCAAAAAAAGTACCAAATTCAAACAATATTTTTTTATAATTTTCAATATTAAATTTTATTAATTTTCTTATAAACTTGCCCCTGAAGAAGACTGAAACCTCAATCGAAACGTCGTCGTCGGGAAAACTAATGAAAGTCTTTCATTAATAAATTATTGAGACCAAATAAGCCGAATAAGAGAAATCTTAAAAAACTTTTTTTCAAATTATAACAAATTGGTCAAAAAAACTTCTAATGAGTCTTGTCATGCAAGCAGAGGAAAAAATCGAAAATTTGAAAGTTTCCATTCAGGGGGCGTGGTATCCGCCCACTTTCTCCGAATTGGTGTTGGTTGAATGGAGTACTTTCGACTGCTGTATGACTGACTGATGAGGTTTTCCATCCAGGGGGCGTGGTATCCGCCTACTTTCTGAGAAAATGTTTAATTTATATGGAGCACACTAGGAAGCTATAAACTAATTTGATTTTAGTAGGTAGAGTCCACCCTTCTATCTTCCCGTATCTTTCGAGATTTTGACATGGCAAAATATTAAAATCTTTGCAAAAAGGAGTGAGATTAGACCAAAAAACATAAATGTTAAAAAAAGAGCCAAGTTCTTCTATACAAAAATCTTTGTGTAACTAATCAGCCGTGAAAAGTACTGAGATCTAAAAGTACGCCAAGTTCTTGCTTCATGAAGGTTAAATACCGAATATTTAAAGTAGAATAATATTGAAACAGCTACAATGTAATAGAGAAATTTTATTATTTAATAATTACTGATTAAATTTGATAGGTCTTAACGACTGATTTTTTGGATCTTTGAAATAGATCCCGATAGAAAACAGGATCCCAAATTGTTTTTGTAATACATGTTAAAACTTAATCCAGATCCGGATCCAGATAGATTTGTGAATAATAAAACGCACCTAATGAAATAATCTTACAGACATGAAATCCAACAAATTCCTACAAAATGAAATTGACGATTCTATGAAATTAATGGTTATCCATGAACTAAGTGGTATTTCTGTTTATTCGTCATAATCGTAAATATTTCTCCATGTTTCTCTGTGTCTGCGCCATGAGTCAAAGATAAAGCAATGCAAATTTAAATGTCAATAAAAGGAGCTAATTCAGTCGAATCTACCACCAAGCATTTCATTATTATGTAATGAATTATTCACTGAAATGAGAACAAAGATTACATTTTATATTCGAAATTTCCTAGAATTTCCCATTCAGTATAAATTCTATAACATAATGTATATCGCAACATTAAAGTACAAAATTTGCTGAGCGATTGCCCTTGTTTGGAAATCAGTGCCTCTAAAAGTTTTTACCATATCATATTATTTCGCTGATCGTTCACTTAATTAACGATATCTTCGAGATGATTTTTATTTAGATTTGGATCCAAAGATAAAATTTGTCTACAGCATAAGCTCTCGCAGTATTTACCTGGTCTGTTATTGAAATTTAACTAACTGAGTGGGCTTTTCATATTTGGCTGTGGAATGTGATTGGAAAAACAAACCTGTCCTATAAATTTGGTTTTGACAAAACAACTAAAAAGAAAGTCACGTTTCTTTATAAAGAATGTCCTTTTTTTCCCAATCTGATAAGATATGTCAAGACCACAAAAAATAAAGACAAACAAATACAAAAAAAATTGTAACATGTTGGAAGTAGGGAATGAAAAGGTTCCAAACGTAAACCACAGAGATACGAACGACCGACGACGAAGACGTGGTGACAATGCTGGAATGTAATGTATGGTGACGCTGTGTCTGGCCGACCGCATTGTTAAAAAAGGGCTACCAGTTTACGCAGGCGGATTGGTATATATGGCCTTATGAGTCCCAATCAGGGTTCGGACTTTACTTCGATCGAAGTAGATCTACTTCGATTTTGAGAAAAAAATTTAATCTACTTCCCTACTTCTCTTTTTTATGATCTACTTCTCTTGAAATTCTAAACCAACATACATATTTAAAGACAGCGCTGATCACTCTGCATTACATAAAAAACAAGTTTAGAAAATACAGAAATACGTAAAGATATTTATGAGCCACCTATTGAATTTATAAAATTCGTACAAGTTCGTTGATCGAAAATTTACTTTAAAATAGTTATATTTAATTAAAAATTTTTTAAAAGTCTGAAATCAGAATTTACTTATATATGTTATGTTTATATAATTTAATTTCCTAAAACTACTTCGAAAATTTTAGATCTACTTCAGTTTTTTTCCGTATCTACTTCGAAAATTTAAAACCTAAGTCCGAACCCTGGTCCCAATGTTCCTTTTATTTCTGAGAGGGGAGCAGAACTACACTGCACATCACTTGATTGAAGTCGATTTCTTAAACAAAATTGTTCGAAATATTTCATCTAGTTGACAATTTAAATTGTTCAACAGGAAAAAGGAACTTAAGTTTGAACTTTGACAATAAGTGAAACGGTTGTATAGAACCCTCATCCTTTACGAATTTGTTCTTTTTTTGGACAAAAATTCAATGTGAACTAACGAACCCAACATCGATGTAAGATCAACTGAATTTAACAAGAATTGTATATTGACAAGGTCCTCACAGTCAACTGATGAGTTCATGTGAGATCGCACTTATAAAATAAAGTTAACTCAAGAACTGAAGCCACTTGATTATATGAATTGACGTACGTTCTTGGATTGGGCTTGGTTGGAAAAGATGACTAATTTTATCGGAAAACCTCATTAATTGGTTATTGGTGCGTTTCAAGAAACACCACTTCATCCACAAAAAATATCTGTATGGTGTGGTTTTCATGCCAATGGTGACATTTGACAGATTTTTTCTTTGTTAAAAACACTGTCAGGTATCACAACAGAGGTGTTACAAGGTTATTTCTTTGGTCATATGCATTTACTAAACATTAAGTGGTTTCAACAAAACGGTGCCACGAGACACCCCATTGGTGTAGCAATCACCCTCTAGACTATTTTTATGGGGTTACTTAAAATTATGCGTCTATGCTTCGTAAGAAGTTCAAAGCCAATAGTGCACGGGAAATAGCGGCCGTTTCCGTCGAAATGTGTGGCTAAGTTATCGAAAATCGGGTTCAACGAATCGACCGCTGCATACTTGCCTGGCGGGAACATATGATCTACAGGTCGAATTCCATATATAAATGTTTTGATTATACTTCAAACAATATTCGAGATATATCAAAGGGTTTCAATTTTATAAAATTTGTAAAGTCCTTTTTGGAAAACCTTATATTTTCTCCCAGATCTTAAATCTTTTTTTGTTTTATTAAAATTTTAGTTTTTATGGTTTTGCCTGTCGTGTTACTTAAGGCACCACTATTTTTCAGTGAAACTTTCTAAGAGCTAGTTGTTTAAAGTGGGTTTATCGCCGGATTAAGGTTTCAGCACCACCGATTTCAGCAAATTTACGGAGGTTCAACCAGTGGCCTATTTCACCAACTTACAAATTGTAGATTACAAGCACTTTTTTAACAAATTTGTGCAAAAATCGTTTTTTTATGTTTCACAAAATGGTTGTATTACAAAAATGTGTTTGTTGTTTACAAAGGGTAATTTGTAGAAATTTCATTATTTCAGTTTCACCAAAACTAAATTTTTTTGTTGCTTACAAGTACAAATTTGTTAAAATTTATATTTTTTTGTAAGTTTCTGTTTCACGGAATCACGAAATTTTACAAATTTGTTCAGTTACTGAAAATTTTTTGCAGAAGAAAGATCGTCTGCCGATTTGATAACAATTTGTAATTTTCGGAAAAAATCGCATTTTAAACCCAAAAAACCTTACGTCGAAGGCATAGTAGCACCGATAGTGATATAAGTGTAGATTTTGTGTTTAATAGACGAAGAAAAATATATTGACCGCGAATTAACTATGAAATTTCAAATGCTTTTGTTTTCAACGAAAAGTTTCGGTTAAAACGTTCTAAAGCAGAGGAAATAATAAGTCAAATAGGACCTCGTATTGCAAAGAATAACACGAAAGCATTCGTGAACGGTTCTTTGATATTGCCGGTAAATATAATCTACCTAACAAATAATTTTTACTTACCACAGTATTTCGTCTTAAATTTTGCCACACGACATCTCTTAGGTATTTCCAATTTTTATCTATTAAAATACCATTAGATTTTATATTGTTGAAAATTTTTTGCCACTCGCTAACTTTAAGATTATGTGTTATGATATCGGAAAATTTTTCGAATAAAATATCTTTCTTATCACGAATTAAATCGGCGATAAAAATTTTATCTTGTTTATTCATTTTTGTTATGATGTGTCGAATGCTAACAAACTTGTACAGAAACAGTTGTTAATTACAACTTTGCAAATTAAACGGTGAAACGGCTTTTTCTTCTATTTGTAAATAACAAATACAATTTCCCTTAATCTTTTCTCTTTCCAACAAGTTTGTTGGAATTGTGTTTGTAGTTTGTGAAACAGAAAATCAGTTTACAAATTTGTAATTGTAGGTAACAATTACAAATTTGTGATTGTAATTGTAATTTGGTGAAATAGACCACAGATCTTACATAAATCTTCTTTTGTTTTATTAAAATTTTAGTTTTTATGGTTTTGCCTGTCGTGTTACTTAAAGCACCACTATTTTTCAGTGAAACTTTCTAAGAGCTAGTTGTTTAAAGTGGGTTTATCGCCGGATTAAGGTTTCAGCACCACCGATTTCAGCAAATTTACGGAGGTTCAACCAATGGTCTATTTCACCAACTTACAAATTGTAAATTACAAGTGCTTTTCTAATAAATTTGTAGAAAAATTGATTCATTCTGTTTCACGAGATCATTGTTTTACAAAATTGTAGTTGTAGATTACAAAGGGAAATTTGTAGAAATTTCATTATTTTCGTTTCACCAGAACTATTTTTTTTTGTAGGTTTGTGTTTCACCAAATCAAATAACTTTACAATTTTGTTCAGTTTATGAAAATTTATTACAATAGAAAGATGTTGTGTAAATTTGATTACAATTTGTAATTTTCAATAAGAATCTCGTTTCCAGTTTAAGAATGTCGTAACGAAAAATTTATCGACCGCGTATAAATAACGAAATTTCTGATACTTTTACATTCTTACAGCTTTACACTGGCTTGGAAATGGAGGACAGTATCATGGGATAGGAGACATGCACGGTATATCTAAATCTACAGTTCGAAGATCGGTACATCGTGTTTTTGCAGCCACTGTTGGTGTTTTTTTTTGAAAATACTGTACGTTGGCCGCAGGAATACGAAAGCATTTGTGAAAGGTTCTATAATATTGCTGGTAAATATAGTCTACCTTACAAACTTATGTATGTATTTGAAATCAACATTTGAGATTTTTTAAAGGAATGCCATTTGTTTATGGATGTATCGAGGGGACTCTAATTAAAATTGATTCACCTAACAAGTTTGAATCAGCGTATGTCGATAGACGCGGTAACCACTCGATTAATTGTATGTTGGTTTGCGGTCCCGATTATACATTTTATAATGCCTATGTTAATTGGCCGGATAGTGTCCATGATGCGCGAGTACTCCGAAGAAGTCCGTTGTATTCAACTTTTGAAAACGGTTTTCCGTTTTTTCCTCATTGCGCTTTACTTGGCGATACGGGATACCCGTTAAAAGATTGGCTGATGACACCCGTCACGAGAACCTCATTTCCAGTGATCGAACGTTATAAAAGAGCGCACAAATCAACTCGAAGGATAATACAGAATGCGATTGGTAGGTATTCTAAAAATAAAATTTCCTTGTCTTAACCATTTGAGAGTGCAACCACGACAGGCAATCTATTTTTCTAGAAATTAAAAACAAAAAACAGCTTCAAAATCATAACTTAACTTTTTTTTTATTTTCGGCTTTCTTGTGTTAACACAAAGATATATATATTATGAAATTCGATGATAGTTTCGTTTTCAATTTCTGATTCTTTGCAGTCGTTACTCTTTCCATTGTTATTGTATATTTCTGTTGTGAAGTGACTACTAGGTAGACCCATTTTGCCGCCCCCATTCAATACTAAATTTAAATTAAATTTCGAGACATCATTTCACAGGCAATGAAGTATCTTTTATTGAAAGTAAAATATAGGATCAGCGGTTTCATAAACGGATTCTACGGGCCTTACGAATGAGACTCCTGAGACAAAGCTGCATCTGCGGATTCATCGCCATGCATGCGTTTTTCCTGCGAATTCTTTTCGTTTTGAGTTCGATTCTGAGTTTTCTTTCCAGAGTCTTAGAAAAGTCGATTGCGGCTTGGACGAAACGGTCTCTGCTCTCCACTAGGAGAGCTTTTAAAACGCAGAGTTTCTGAGCACACGTCCACGTTTCTGCAGGTAAATTTGTGCGTCATCTTCGGCTTTACAGCTTCACGAGGTTCACTTCTTCTGCAGGCTTGTGACTAGATGCTTGAGGTACTTCTGGTGAGTCGACTTCGTCTTGACCCTGCTCTGTGGTGGGACCAGAACGACTTCCAACTTCGACGGCAGGCCCGTCTTCTTCTTCTGCCTGTAAAATAAGTTATGCATTCCCATGAATATTGGCCGGAGGACAATTCTAGGCCACTCACGATTGTAGATGGAGGGATCTTACTTACATTGGAATATTTTCCGCTGCTGCTGGATGGAAATATTTCGCGTCTGCTTCTTTCTTAGCCTTTTTCTTGCGGTATTCCGCGCCGCTTCCTTTAACTCTTTTCATATTCAAAAACTAGTTCAAAGGTTGAGTGAAGTACTAAGTGTTTAGTTTTAGAACATTCAACAGTATTTAAACTATAAACAACACAATCGAAATAACTTTCTGTAATGCGGGAGGGAGCAAAAACATTGAGCTGGCTGAGACTAGAATAACGTTTCCGTCGAATCCTAGTTATCTTATCATATTTTGCATATGCATATCATATATTTCGGAATACTCCCTTTCAGTTTCGCGAGAGTTTCGGAACGTTTTGTTTAAGTTTCGCGAGTCGCGCGACAATACGGAATGCACTCTTACGGCCCTACTCACCATCTACGAATTCACGGAAATCAGCCGAGAGCGGCCAACGATGATTCACAGATAGGGTGGCAAATTTCAAATTTACATCATTGTTGTTTGCTGACTTGTCAAACGATCTGTCATGAAGCATTTGATTTCTACTCTACCGTCATCACCTGCGACATTTTGCCGCCCCCCTATGCCTGCCGCCCGGGGTGGACCGCCCCCCCTAAGCTACGCCACTGACTAGGTAAGTCCATATCTTTTTCTTTTCTTAGAGCATCTAAATGCAGATTGTAAATCTCCAGCTCCAACCTTATTTTTCTAAGAGAGAAAATAACGTCTGCATCGTCACTGGGTTTTTCGGCTGGGTTTTGGTGCTTTTGGTCCGACATAAAAAATAAAAACAAGCATTTGCACATTGTACATAATGTAAATACAAATGTGTGTAACGTAATTGAATTGACAAATAAAAATCAAACATGCTAATCCTTTACTTACGGCTTCTTACTCTCATCACCACCCACAAATGTTTGTTCCAAAGAATCATTTTCGTCACGGGGTTGCTCATCTTCGATACCTTCGAGATTAGGCTAATCCTTACCATTTACCAATGATATCGATTATCGATAATAATATTATCCAGATCCGTCAACTTTGCCTGAGCGCCACCAGCTGAACCGGTTTTTTTACTGTTGTCAACTTTGGTCTGAAAAAAATGTCAACAAATTTTTTAATGAATGCATGCTGTGCAACGTGTTTAAATATATTTCAGACTTACCACTGTCATTCGCCTTAAATTTTGCCAACAACATCCCGTAGGTATTTCCAATCCTTCTCTATTAAAATTCCATGTGATCTTACATCTTCAAATATTTTTTGCCACTCCATAGCCTTGGAATTATGTGTTATAACATTTGAAAATTTACCAAATAATATATCTTTTTTTTTCACGTATCAAGCTAGCAACAAACATTTTATTTTGCTTATTCATAGCTGTTGATGTTCTCTATCGGCCGACTTACAAATTTGTGAATAAAATTGTAGTCTACAATAGGGATGGACGATATATCGATAACTGTTATCAGTAACCGGTTATTCGTTCGTAACTGTTATAACCGGTTACTCAATAACAAGTCTGGACATTAAACGGTTTTTTTTTTGTAATTGTAAATTACAATTTCCCCTATTTTTTGTCTCTTTTCTTACAAATTTGTTGGAATTACGTTTCTAGTTTGTGAAACAGAAAATCAGTTTACAGATTTGTAATTGTAATTGTAATTTGGTGAAACAGACCACAGGGTTCAATTATTTAATTGGCTATTATTTATTTTTTGATACATTTTGCTTTTCCTTTTCAACATTCTTTCTCATATTAAACCAAGTTCAAACCGTGGTTGATTCATCGATCGATATTTGTACAACTGCACCTAAGAGTTTGATGTTTAGAAAAAGTTTAGTAAAATCAAATGATGCGGAGTGTGTGTAAATGAGAAGTGAATTTTTGTCTCATAACAATGGAATCATTCGGTGCGCGATTAGAGTCAAATATTTTTCTAAGTACTTAGATGAAAGATAAATGTTTAACTTAATGAATTCAAGATGAATGTCATCGTTGATTTTCGTGTAGGAATTTTAAGGTTGACATAGGTCAACCAGATGTAATTTGTTCTCATGAAATTCCTTAACCTGCGTAAAGGGGGAGTTTTTGTTTGGTTTATTTATTGTTTATTGTGTTTCCTGTGTGAAATTCCTTTGAAAAGAGAAAAAATAAGAAATGAAATTGAATAAATTGTATCAATTGTATAACGGTGGAAGATTTTTTTTCAGCACGTGAATCCTAATTGAACCTTGAACTTTAAGCTTGAACGAACCTAATGTCTAATAAAATACGAGATATACGTTAGTGTTTTGTTTATTGAAATTCATTAAAGGTCACGTTTATGATCATTTCGGTTTTGAGTGATTTCACTTTTGATGACAAATTTTCTTATCTGTCAAACTGGCTTACGTCTTCCGTTAGGATATTGCAAAATAAGTTTTTATATTTATCGAAACGGAAATGTTTGACACGTTACTTTTTTCGATTGTGATAAGTGTGAGCCTAAGGCACCAATTTGTCTGTAAAATATTGGGAGAGTCACCTTTTTGTTGATTTATTGGTTTTGCTGTGTTTTTTTATGATATTATTAGTCATAAATTTATTTATTTATATCATTGTTTTTGAATTCGAATTAAAGGAAGTGGTTTTATTTGTATGTTTTATGACCTTTACGACTTAGTGTAATTATTTGTTAGTTTTTGGGCTGTAGGTCAAAAAAAGGAAATTGTTTTAAGCAACAATGTTACCCCTTTATTGTGTAAACCTGCATTTTCCCATATATTTCTGCACTTATAAATTATGTATTAATTATATGGTGACATCTGTATTGGCAACATAAATTTGTTAACAGTGATATTACCAGTAAATAATTATGCTGACTCATCACATACATTTAGATGTGTCGGTTATCAGTGATGAATATGACGTGTCGTGTACGGTGTCTTAGTACTCACTACATATCTACATATGTAATGGGTATAATATCTTTGTTTTCGCGGCATTTTTGTGAATATTTATTTGCCTACCCGTAAGCAAAATATAAAGTCTTGAAAAGCTCTCCATTATTTTTATCAGAGCTTAACGAACTTTTCGTTCAATATTAACTTTACCTTTTCACTTTATGTACTCTTACGAATAATAATTGGAGAATTTGAGTTTTGTTTGCTTTGATTATAAAATATAAGCAACTTTGAAACTTAGTAAAGACATTTTTAATTAAGGTTTTTCTATTGCCTCTTTGTAGACACTCTTTAAAACATTTTCAAAATGAGCACATTCAAAATACGTTAAGAGTACTTTATTTCCTCTATAGCACTTTTAAGGTATTTAGCAAATATTTCTATTTAACCGTGTTTATCAAGGCTTTCGAATTTCATCTTCAAGAAGTATTAATTTTTCTTCAGGGTCCCCTTAATTCCTGTTAACATGCACGCAGGAATGGTTGACAGTTGTCTATCTACGAGCCGTTTTATTTTTACCTTAAATTAACTCCTCTTCCGATCCTGCATCCTCATCTTACAGCTGAGAATATACCTCTTTCATACTGGGTGCTTCAATAGATTATTTGTTGATAGAAAGTGGGTTGCCGCTTATTATTTTTCTTACATGATGTCCATTTAACAGCTGTTGGAAATTCTGCTTGAATATTTCTACTATTCCTTCTGGTATTGTGACTAGGTTACATTCGCTGTTTCGAAAAGCTTGCGGCCTTTTATTTGAATGCACAATCTTTTTCACCCCTATTTTTTTTGCTCCAAACTTTGCCTTTGCTGTTCTTGTTTTGCTTAGCGGCATATTGGGATGTTTATCTTCTTTCACTCTATCAGTTGAACCCGTTCTTTCTTTCTCTGGAATCCTACGGTGGCTTCGCTATTTTTTTGATAGTATTGCGATACTGGGTCGGTTGATTGTTGGTGTCGGTGGCAGGTGAGTGTCCAGCAAAGGTTTTTTCTGTAGACTGTAGACTCTCACAACTAAAGG
This sequence comes from Philhelius festivus, assembly GCA_963931855.1. NCBI lineage: Eukaryota > Metazoa > Arthropoda > Insecta > Diptera > Syrphidae > Philhelius > Philhelius festivus. The sequence goes on along the minus strand of OZ007554.1, from coordinate 70,940,693 downwards.
TATGCAAATACGCTCAATGTCGCATTTCTCCTTTTGGGCGCTTCGCAATTTCTTTTCGTTCTATTGCCGAGCTTTGAATTTTCCAAAAATTAGAAATAGTCAGAATCAAGTTTTGCTTTCGAAATGCACCCACGTCTAAGATGTCAAATACGTGCTTGGTGGTTATTAGCTCTTGTTTTTTGGGAAAGTAGCTAGGTATGAAGAAAATCAAAGTTAGGCGATAATATATCGCTTTAAAGTCAATCGCGCAAGACTTTAAACAGCTTAGTATTAGGTTATCAGATAATACTTAATAATTTGCTAACTATGTAGTAGAATACTAACTCTTCCCTAATTGTAATCATTTTCTAATTAGTATCGCGCTTAGGCTATTTTTTTTAAATAAACTGCTTCTGAACACACCTAAAGTAATGACAGTTCCTGTAAAAAAAACTAAGTAAACACACCTTTTTTGACGTTTTTAAATGTTAAAGAGTCATATGATGTTATCACGATACTAAAAAAATAAAACAGATTGGAGCAAGTGAGTAGAACTTGGAGTTAAAAGTGCTACCATGTCCCAGGCGCAAACTCTAAGGTTATTTTCATTTGACGTTCCGGGTCTTATCATACACATTTGATGGTAATCATTATTCGCACTTTCTCATGTCTCTCCCATATTCGACAATTTTTCCTAACATGTAATTGAAGCTAAAACGATGGAACAACTCCCAGTTAAGTGTCCCTTGCTTTATCTCAGGGCAACAAACCGAATAACCGACAAAAGGGATATGGCAGCTGATGCCATTGGTATATATCGGGTTCATCCGCCACTATCACTTTTCTTTGTAACTAAGCCTTATTCAGATTAGCTTACGTTAGCTGATCACCTAATAGTTTGACCTAACTGGAATCAAAACCGCCTATACATCAGCGATTGCCACCCTTCCGGTGAACACGAGCATCAGTGAGTTGATGGGTCACCTCTTCCTAAGATTGGTAAAATGCTCTTTGAGAAAGAGACTTGATCAGCAATACTGACCAAACAAACGAACATATTTTTTTTTTTTTTTTTATAATCAACTCACGCTTAAGGGAATATGATTACCCTTTAAATGTTTTAACACAGCGTGGGCGTGAAGTTACGTAAGAGAAAGAAGGATAGGAAAGATGTGTGGCACGATGTTCTGAGACTGAAAAGGTGGTTGTCTCAGATTTTTTTTTTATCTCCAGGGATGGCGGCTGAACTAAAGCGGAGAATTTCCGTGTCTCTTATAATTCGCATTATTTTATTCGTTTTTATCCTTATTGGGCATACTAATTTAACTCAATCAAATGTTGTTAGTGTTATGCCTAAACAACATGTAATGAGCAAACCAGCAACCCATTGATGACAATTTTTAGAAGGTGTTAATGGAATTAAAGACAACATAGTCACGACGACGGCAGGGATCGAACCTGTGATACTGAGGTTGACAGGCGAGCACACAACCATCGCGCCACGGTCACCCCCAAACACTGATATATCAAACTCATCTAACAGACGTTGCAAGGAGCCACATGCTCCTTCGGGCTTGGTGGAGGGATGATTTCTCAATTGGCGGTAAAGGATAGGACCACACCCTTAGAAGGCGTCTAACTCTCAGTAGACAGGTGATTATGTGTCGACAGACATTTCTTCAATGACTTAGAAGTATCCTCCGACATTTCAGGGTATAGCTTGCTGTTACCCATCATCACCCTTAACGGCCTTGAATGACATAGGATTATCATAGGTTTCAATACAAGGGAGTCACAACCCCTAGAGTATCACAATCACAATGCATCTACATTGATCTAAGTGTGACGGTAACAAGATCAACTGTCAGCCCTAACCTAATCTAATTGGAACCGGAGACACCACCCCCGATTCTACACACTTTCGCAATGTAATTAATAGTGACAGCTCACTTTACTTTGATCTGTTGACCATGGAAGGGCCTTCTACAGAAATGAGTTCCGGGATCTTAAAGCTCTAGGTTCCATCGTTACCCTAAGTCCAAGTTTCATTAACTTTCTTCAAAAATTGACGTGGAAAATGATTTTTGACACCAAAATTCATGACAAAACGAATCTTTTAAGCTAGTGCACTATCAAAACCAATTTTTGAAATACTTGAAAGTGAAAACAAAGTTATTAATAGGACAAAAGTCTAAAATTTTACAAAGTTGTTTTAAGAAATTCTCAATACCATAAAGGGCTTCAGAATTATGTACTTATGAGAGAGACTTATAAATCCCAAAGGATCTTATTTCTCGTTTGGATCTACAGGGTGTCTTAGAGATTCTTAATTAATTTTTCGATTCTACACAGAAATATTCAAATGGGCCATATTCACATTTGGGAGTTAAGATGTATGAACAAATGCTACTCGATGTAGATAAATGTGGATCAATCACTGCAGCATTGGGCAGCAACAGATTCCTCTCATCTATCATGGTCCTTGGCATCCTGCTTAAGCTGTGCACCCGTTTGAATGTTAAGAGACTGAAATTGGTTAACAAGGTTTCAACATGGAGGACTACTCCTTCTATGTTCTATAGTTTGGTTCCCCCAATTCAGCGCCATTTTGGTTGTCTGATATCAAGATCCACTTTTCTCTGATGAGTCCTATTCCACAGGCCAGTATTACCTATGATTTGTGGCCAACGCATCTTTAGAATGTATCAAAGACGATGATTGATAAAAGCCTGTAGTCTGCTTCAGATATTGGTGGAGCATTTCCAGATCTACCAGGCTTACAGCAGGAGGTATTTTTCTTTGGACTTACAAAATTTTAACTTGATGCGTAGAGTTATTACTCTAGAGTTCCGCAAAAGAGAGAGCCTTCCAAATGCGCTATGAGCCTTCTTTATTCTAATGACAACATCAAAGTCCGTTCCACCATCATTTGCTACGATACTGATTAGGCAGTTGAACTGCGTGACTTTCTCAAAAGTTTCTTGCCTAACAATAATCTGCTGTTGTGTGTTGTGATGAGTATGCAGGATACTTCTCTTTTTGTCGTTGATCCTCAAGCCAGCCAATTCCCTGTTAGCTTGCAGAAATTGCCACATTTCGTCCTCACCACCCACATTTTTTGCTTTAAAAACTAAATCGTCTGCATAGCCGAAATAACTAAGCTTTTCTAATGGATTCCATTACTCGTAGATGCCACTCCTTCCGTTGCCAGTAAAAACTTTTCAACGCCATCAACAATCTGGCTAGCCAACATACGTACTGTGTACTTGGAGGTGACTTTAATGCACGACATCCACTCTAGCTGGACACCAGGGAATCTACACAAGGAAAAGCAATTGTGGACTGGCTGCAAGACAACCCTAAGCTTCACTCACTGGTGGTTATATCACAGCATAGGCCCACATTTCCAAGAACTCCATCGCTCCTAGACTTCTTTTTAGTGACGTCCAATTTTAGGAACATCTTTCCCGAGTTCCATAACTTCACTTGTGTTGCACACGATAGTGACTCGGACCATCTGGCGGTTGAGATGAGAGTCAGATTATATCAGGATTACAACTGAACATCGTATTCCCGAATTCCAAATCCAATACGAAAAACTGAACTGGATAAGATTCCGTTCAGAAGTTGAAGAACGCCTACCAGAAGTCTCCAGCGTCAACAATCTCAACAACATTGAGATCGATAACACCATTACTCAATTTGAAACAGTCGTCAACAAAACAATGCTTTGGATAGGCAGAAAACACCCCGCATCAGCAGAGATAAATATGCAAACTTACACCAACATATACAATTAATATACATATGCTCACCGGCAAAGACTCCGCAAAAGCCTCCAAAGAATATTCCACAGGACCTTTAACAGGGAAAGTGTCGAATACCGTCGGCTACACTCAGAACTTCAGTGCACTAACACAATGTTCAACCAGGCAATAAAACATCATCAGGAAAAGGATTTCAGGAAGAGACTCAAAGATATCAAACCTGGACCTGACACGTTTAAGATCAATATGATTGTTGGAAGAGCGAACTCAATTCCAGACACCATCCTTCACGGACAAGAAGTTTCAACAACTTCTGCTGAAAAAGCTGAAGCCCGCCCTCCCGTACACCTTCCTGACTTTATCGAAGATGTAGAAACTCGCTTTCAAGAGATATCAGCAACCACCGAAACCGTGACCCTGTTCAACGAGGAAAACCCATCATCGGAGCCGACGCTGACAGATGTTTTCACTTCCCCTGAAGAAGTAGCTGACATTATCTTCACTGGAAACTCCAAAAAATCAGCAGGAAGCGACAAGATTTCTAATTACGTACTTAAAAAGTTACCAAATCTTGCTGTTCTCCTGTTGACTATAATCTTCAATAACTGCCTGAACAACAGCTATTTCTCTGCAGCCTGGAAAACCGCAAAAGTTGTCCCTGTCCCAAAGAAGAAAAACCGCGCAAATGTGGAAGGATATCGGCCAATTTCTTTGCTCAGTTGCATGAGTAAAATACTGGAGGCATTGATATTGAATAAACTCAACGTTTTCTGCACAGAAAGGGATGTCATACCGGAGTTTCAGTATGGCTTTCGAAATAAACACTCTACCATACATCCATTACTGGGACTCCAAACTGATGTTACAATTGGACTCAACAAAAAGGAAACCACTGTAGCGTGTTTGCTGGACATCGAAAAAGCGTCCGACAGCGTTTGGATAAAAGGAACTTAGACTTGGTAATTACTTGGTAAGAATAATCAAAAATTTCCTAATCCATAGACTTTTTTATGTACAGGTAGAAAAACATGTGTCATCAACCAAAGGAATTAACGCTGGAGTTCCTCAAGGATCAAAACTTGGACCACTGCTCTTCAACATTTACACTGCTGATCAACCAGCCAACATATCAGGTACAAAGACGAAGCTTTAGGCAGACGACTCAATCACATACGCCACCGCTTTTTCACCAGAATTTGCTGCCAGGAGAGTGCAAGAGCACATTAAAAACCTATGGGAATACTATGTCAAATGGGGACTGAAGATAAACAGCGAAAAGACTGAACTCATCTGCTTCCGAACACCAGTGACTGTCATTCGAAGACGAGCGTTTGCAACACGCTGTGATGCAATCAAAATAAAGTTTCCAGACAACACTGAAGTGACAGTCAAATCTTCAACGAAGTACTTGGAAATCAACTCTTCCAACAAATTAGAATTAAAAAGGCATGCAGACTTGATGTTGAAGAGAGCCAACTATTCTCTGCACTTGATCCATCCGCTTCTCAGGAGGAGAAATGGACTAAGTAAGAAAACCAAGCTGCTTGTGTACAAACAACTTATCCGACCCGTTCTGACCTACGCCTTTCCCATCTGGTTTAGTATTTCACCTACAACAATGAAAAAGATGAAACTTTTTGAAAGAAAGATGCTCCGCATTTGCACTGGACTGTACCGTAACCCACTGACGAAGAAATATATACCAACAAGGAATCTGTATAAAGAAGCAAAGTTAATATTATTGGACAAGTATTTACTGCAGCTCTCCGGAAAAATGAACTAGAGCCTAGTGACAAGTATCTATACACCCGAGCCATCACTGACGATCAATTTGAAGACATCATCCATAACGACAACGTACCCTTTTACGAGAAGAACAACAATCAATACTACAGGGGGTAAAACGCCCACTCATCAAAAATTATTATTTAGTTAATATTAAAATAATCATGAATTAGATTAAGAAAACATTAATATGATATTGTTAGCAAATAGCATTATGTAAAACAAAATGAAGAACGTTGGGCCCCTATTGTCGAGCCAACACGATTTAATTTAGTAATAAGTTAGTTTTAAGTCAAATTGTATATAAAACAAATTGAAAAATAAAATTCTTAATCTTAAATCCAGTAAAAACTAAATCGGTGACAACACATCTCCTTGCATTACTCCATGGCGCACCACGAATGAATCGGAAAGACGTCCATTGTTTGACATATCTGCTCTTGTTTTGCGACATTCTGTCCTACTTCCCTCAAAAGTTTAAGCAAGATCAGATGCGTGATTCATTTTCCGAACCAATATCTTGTCATATTATATATCGCAGGTATAATCACATCACACATGAAGTAGGTGGGATTTAAACGGTAGCAATTGAGTTAGAAAACCGTACATTTTAAAACAGCTTTGTACATAAATACAAAAGTTATTTGCATACACATCCCCAAATTCTAAATAAATGCTTGACAAAAACCTGTTCTTTTGTTACCCACATCCCACACGAGACGTTGACTCTAAAAAGCTACCTACATTTTTAATACACAAACAAAAATAATCCCTTAGGTACCTCATAAATACTGGGGTGCTAAGCTATTAATTATATGATTACTCAGCTTGGCTTTAAATTATCAATCATCAAAGTTTTTTTTTTTTGTAAAATTTAATAAAAAATGATTTAAAATTGCCAATCGATATTAAACGGAAAAATATATCTTATAGCGCAACCGGAGAACCACCAGTTTGACACCCAGCAACATATAGCCTCATTGTTAAAGAATTAAGTCCAAATTGGATTCTTAGGAATGTGTTTGAATCAACACAACAATCAGCTAACATTCAAATTCCACCATAGACCAATAGAGTAAAAAACCCAATAAAAAAAATAAAAAATAAACATTTTAACAAACTGACAATAAAAACTCGCAACATAATACTTTCATTGAAATTTCAAAAGAACTCCATATCACAATTGGCCAATCCCATTTTGTAAATATCTCTCCTAACCCACGATAAATATAGGTACATTACATAGCTTTGTTATAGTCAAGCCAGAAAGTCAGAGTCACCCAATTCCAATGACGCGAAGACCGAACGACAATGCTCGCGATAGATATTTAGATACTCGTTAATATCTAAACATACGTGTAGATATCTCTGCAGTCCGTACGTCAACACGATAGACGATAATGTTGAATCGCTTTTCGCTCATAGCAAAAATAAAAACGGTTATAATGGAACTGATATACGGACTACGAAATATGTTTAACCCGCATTTGGCACATTGGTCGTCACCTATTGAAGTTATAGAGCCATTTGACTTCTAAAGTACTTATACACTAACAGTTGTGTCTAAAAAAGATAAAAAGCATAAAAGATCGTTGGAACTGCTGAATTTGTTCGTCACATTAATTTGCTGTTTGCATGACTTTAATAACGTAATACACTAAGCATTATAATATCCGGAATTGTAAAGAATTGCGCTTTATCAGTATTTCAAAGTTAGATTGTATATACATTAAGTCGTTGTTTATAGATTACGGCTTTCGACTTTTTTTAAAGGTTAGTGCGTTTGACTTAAGCTTCAGAGGACGACAGAAAACAAAGACATACTTCTGAAAGCAGGTGTCTTGGGCGGCCATTTCTTTACTGTCGCAGATCCGCAGAAGAGAGTTTAGATGGTAGGGTCTACTTTTCAGCAAATGTACAAGATAAATGCTTTATTCAATTAACAGAAATTATATTAATTAGTTACATATTGAAGTATATTTTTTTTAGAGCAAGCTCTATTCATAGAAAAATCAATTTCATGACATACCGCATTAAACAATTTTAAAGAACGCTTTATTGGTTCATTCAATCCGTAATTGGTTCCATGAATTGGAGTATAAAATAACTCATTTCGGAGATCTCTTATTGGGACAAAGAAAGACGATAAAGAAAGCAATTCAGTAGAGGTTGCTTGCGACATTTAAGCGTTTTCAAGTCAAGGGGCTTACTAATAATCAAACGCTAATGTTGACTATTCGTTAACTGTAAGGTTAAAACAAAATTCTGAGCTTTAACAAAATGCTAATAATAAACAATTTAATCCTTTCACTAACTAGTCTCCAGACTTTCTATTCAATCTATTACAAAATCTACAACAAATGAGAAAAATGTAATGAACTGTCAGAATTTTCACTAAGGTCTGTCAAAGTTCAGGAGCTGTCATAATTTGCTCCATACCTCCAAGTTAAGAGTATTGCCGTACTCTTTTTTAACAGAAATTATTGAAGTACTTATAGTACGTGATTTGAAGTGTCGGAGTAAATTTTCAATTGTTTTTTAATTTAGAACACCATATTTTTTAACAAGGAAATATATTCCTTTATTTATTTTATATTATTTTAATATTTTTCATTCGCAATGTACATATAGGTACCAAAGTAAGAAAATCTTAAACTTAAAATATTTTTGAACTATAAATAAGTGAACTGGCATATTTTGTGTAAGAATATTGTTTTTATAGGTTTTCTATTAATAAATAGTAGGGGCCAGTTTTTTCACAGTGTGTCATCTTAAATCCATAATTATTTCAACTCGTAACAAAAAATTCAAAGTTTGAGTTTAGTTTTTAATCATGGACCTAGGTAATCAGCCGATTTCAGTTAATTGGTTAACACCATTTAACCAGTACCTTTGTGTATCAAATCGAAAACTTATCCTAATATGAAAAAACGTAAACGTCGTAAAAGTCATAGACTGGGTAAATCTATCAAAATTATAATCTTTTTCAAAAATAAACAAACAAATGCAATTTTAATTTGGTTGTTTGGTTTTGAAAATTGTATTCGACGCATATATTTCTGTATTTTTATACTGTTTTTTTTTTTTACTAAAGAAAGATCATCCCGCTATAAATTTATAAGATAAGTTTTTCAAGCTCATCTAACTCTACTGAATGTGATTTACATAAATGTTATTTTTGATTTTGTTTTCAAAATAAATAAACTTGGATACACACAATTTTACCAATACAACAACAGACAAAAATAATGTTAAATCGATTCCCTTTCAACAGAAAAATTACTTTTTTAGATTGTACGTAATTATGTAAATACATTAAATGGAATCAACAAATTAACCACGTATTTAAAGTAAAATCCAGACGTACTAAAATACTATTCCTATTGCACATAAACATACAAACAAACAAATAAAGTACTTACTTTTCACTTTAAACAAAAATCTGAAAAATCGACCTGATAACATGGGAGTAGATTTAAGTGTTAAATACAAATTTACTTACCATAAAACAGCACTAAGGCAACACTTTTTATTTAGTGTTCGACTTTAATCATGTATTTCCGTGTATTAAATTTTTACATATAACTAACGACTAAACTGGAGATTAAATAAGTTATTGGTATAGAGATTTTCTTAACACTAAATTTGTATATTAGTAAGGCCCAATGAAAGAACATCTTGATTTATAATTTAGTAAGGATTCAATTTAAGCTTTCGCAAGGCCTAGTGTACAAACCAGGAATATTCCAAAACAGGTAGAACTAAAGAAACTAAATCTTTCCAGATAATATCATCGATGTGACATTTAAAGTTTAATTTCGAATCAAAAAGCACTCCACGATCATTTATAATACCAACTCTTTGAAGACTGACATCAAACAAAAATTTAATTTAAACTCAATGAGTAATAGTGATCTTGTTGCAATAAAAATTTTACGTTTTAAATAATAAAATTCAAGATGATTGTATCTTTGTATATATAATCTATAGTATTATTATGGAACGTGGTTTTGTGGTACCAACGCTATCCTGGTGATGGCGCTAAAATAGGCGCACGATTTTACAGTGAAGATTAGGGTAAGATACAAAACAAGTAGTAATAAAATACACGACTGGGTGTCTGGGTCACACGAACTTGCTCCTATGTAATAGACTAAGAATTTTAAAAACGAATGTTATTAGAGAAAACTGTTCATAAGGATAAATTTTATTTTTTTAAATTCTCTTAGTAGTAAGAGACAAGAACGGAATGCTATGTAAATATGAATTTATGTAAGAACAAAAATTATAAATCGTTGTAGTGGTTTCTTTAAAAAATAAGCCTTTATATACAAAATTTTTAAAACATTTAAAAAAAAAAAAATTGGTACGCAAACTTTACGTTTTTTACTGTACGAATGTAAATTAAATTTCCAAAAAAATATTGATTTGTTTTTGGGATATCGAATTTTCCAAAAAAATATGACTTTTTTCAAAAAATATTTTTTTTTTAAGTTTTGAAATGCTGAAATGTTTTTTAAACTTTTTGGAACCATCTCTATAAAAAATTTCATTAAGATCCGTTATGTCGATAGTGAGAATTTCAAAATTAGAAAAAATGGTTCTATGGTAGGTACAAGCTGTAATATCTTAATTTAATTTTTTTTTATTAAATTAAAGATCGTAAGAATTAATTGAAACGAAAAATTTTTTACCACAATTCTAGGCGCCGTTTTCGAGAAAAAATACGATTTTTGAAAACCATTTTTTAACATTTGTATGGTGAGTACCTTTATTTTTAGGTAAAATAATTTGTTTTCTTACATCTTGTAGATTATATTGAGAAACTTTTATTTATTAAGTTTAAAAAAAAATCTAGCATGGGTTTTTCGAAATATTAAGTTTTAACCAACAAATTTTAATTTTTATTTGAAAATTTAAATTTTATTTGAAAATTTAAATACAAAATCCTATTCAAGTTTTTGAAGAGCTTTAGCCAAAAAAAATGATGAAAATCGGTTGTACCGTTTTTGAGGAAATTAAAAACAAACAAATGGTTCCATGGGGGGTACCCTCAATAACCGCTTATCGGAAACTTTTTTTTAACCATTACCTAGCTTTAACTAAATGAAATTTGTTTGTATTTTTATTTTTGATATCTGTCGAACAGTTTTTGAGAAAAAAAAATATTTATAAGATTTCGAAAAAATTCGTATCGCAGGTACCGTTATTTTTGGTTTAAAAAAAAAGAAAAAAAAACATGGGGAAAAAATTAAAAATGATATTTACAAAGTTTAAAGAAAATTGGCCGAACCGCTTAGGCTGTAGTCGAACAGACAGGCAGATAGACAGACAGAATTGCGAGACCCACTTTTATAGTCTTCGCTATCATCGTAATTTCAACTTTGATCAACATCTCGAGTTCGATTTTTTTTCCGAATGCATAACTTGCCTTATAGTACCTATGTATAAGTCGCAAGTAAAAAAGAGAATACATATTTTATTATTAAAATTAGCAGATTCAAATCTAACAAGTACTATCGCTATGCTTAATATGCCGCCCAAATCGTTCATTTTCATGAGAGTACTATAAGTTTTATATACAAAGATTATATTCGTACCAGCTGAGAAAGTTATTAACATCCAACTGCCTTAAAAAGCAGTCTAAAAGGGGCAAGTGATGATGTGCAAGAAAAGCTTTTACATCGTCAGCATACATTAAGCAGTTACAGTATCTAAATACTGACAGAAAATTATTTGTAAACATAATAAATAGAAGTGGGCCTAGGTGACTTTCTTGTGGAAGCCCTGAACCAACATCTATGGTACATATTTGAAACGTATTCATTTATCTTAACAGCTTGTTTTCTTTCAATCAAAAATGATTTTGACCGTTTTAAGAACATTTCATTCAATCCCAACTTTTTCAGCGTAGGAGGAGACCGTGATGTAAGCTATTACATTTATGGATTAGATTATGATAAAACCTTAATGTAAAATTACTACGTAAGCGCTAATATCAGGGTATAAACTTTCAATATTATTTATTATATTACAATTATATTATGTTTGAAAGAATTGAGCAAAGAGGTCACACGACGACTGAATACCATTTGATTTAAGGATCTCATGTTCCATGCATAGTGGAAATGAAGAATATTTTCTCTTAGAATTCAGATTATACCCAGAAAGATTTTGAATTATTTTTAATATTGATTCCAGTATAATTTAAATGTATATTGCCGACACAAAAACTTGTTGAGAAAATCAATCACTTTCTCAATTGAAGAAATACAGACTTAAAGCCTTATTTTAAGCAGTCTCCAAGTTTCTTTTTATCATTTTATTAAACCATTGAAACTTAAAGGACTTCTTTCTTGTTATTAAACGAAACGCTCTATTCCCTCAAACACAAAACATTTGAAATTTTTGCACATATCCTAGAATTAATTCTTTCAGTTCACAGTATTGCTAGCATTCCCTCCAATAATGACCTACTTCACCATTTCTACCTTCGAAATGAAATGACGTAATAGCGATCGTAGAATTGCGGTTTCACCGGGTTCAATGATGATCATTTAACAAACGCCATTATAGCTGCGTGAAACTGACCAAGGTCGCTGTTAATATCAAAGGTAAAGCTCCATCATCTTCGACTTATTAAGGAAAAAGAAGTCAATAGGACTCCATGGTATATCCAACGTGACACTGCAGCAGCTACCTTCGTAGGAATTATACATTTATACCACACTGTTTAACAACGCATTGACTAATGTACATTATCCAGTGCGATAGAAGGCACCTTTAGTACATCTCCCGAAAAAAATCCGCAAATTTCCGGTTCATAAATCAACTTCCGATCATCAGTATTCAAAAATTTTTCAAAAGAGCTCTACCCAGATGGGCGAAAGACAACAATATCATACCAGATAAGAAGATCGGTTTTAATGCGGGACGTGACACACTTCATGTCGGGTCTATAAAATAAATAAAAATGAACTTGTTTGTTAGGTAACTTTATTGTTTTTTTTTTTTCATATTGATTAATACAAATATTTTAATAAAATATATTCTTGATCTCAGCTGTTTATCTCTTTCTCTCAAAATATTTGAAGAAGAAATTGTCTGTTTGGAAATGGGAAGATTTTGTGTTAAACTTATAGGTCTAAAGGCATCTTTACTGCAACTCCAGTTCATCTTCATCATCTTCGACATAGTCTGATTTAAACTCTTCTTGTACATCTTTGGCTTCAAACTGTTTTTCAGAACGTTGGCTTTACAATGGATGTCAAGTCCTTTCTTCATACTCAATTTCTTGATACATACGACGAAACAGGTTGAGTCAAGTCGTTTATTGAACACTCGCTGCACCTTGGTGAGACTGCCTTGACTAAATAGCTTCAACATGCTGGACCACAAAGAAAATGCGTCGTCTGAAGCCAGAACATATGGAACAGGTAAGTTTCTTCCAGATTATACTTTGAGTAACGGTAAACATAGTTTATTTCTGTCTATAACTTGGTCAAACGAGCAGCGATTGAAAACACCACTATCCAACAATCGCCCATTTCGGCCGACGTTTATACACAAAAATGTATACTGCGCATCAGAGATGTCAACGAGCACTTTATAAAGTGCATCTAGGACTTCTGGAACTAGTCTTCAGATCGTTGATGCTAGAATACGGAAAAAATATTGCAGTGACCGAAAATTACTCCCGGTTGCTAGGAACCGTAGAGTTAGCACAAGACGTTCAGCCGCTGAAAAACTGTCATGCATATTTGTGTTTCCCTTTTGGGTCAATGGAGTTCATTTATTTCACCTGCGGAACTCTTCAAGTATGGATTAGATGTCCTGATAGAGTGCATGCATCAGCTCATCAACCAAGTTTGGGAGGAGGAAAGTGTACCCGACGACTGGTCAAATAGCTCGATATGCCCAATCTATGTCCTGCAAAAACTACATATCCTTGCTTAATGTTGCCTACAAGATCCTATCCACCGTACTATGTGAGCATCTAAAACATGATAGCATAAATCTCCAAGAGCTTATATTGGGGATGTCAGAACTCGGGATCGCGATAAAACTGATCCAACTATGCCGCATGACGTTATAAAATACGCGGTGCAACGTGCAAATGGGTAATACCTCATCCGAGATATTCCAGACGTGCACAGGGTTCAGACAAGGAGATGCGCTATCATGTGATTTCTTCAACCTAGTCCTAGAGCAGATAGTGCGCAAGAGTGGTGTTAACCTGGAAGGCACTATCTTCAACAGGTCTTCCCAACTGTTTGGCTATGCGGACGACATCGACATTATCGGACGCTCCAAGCGAGCTGTGCTAGAAGCGTTCACAGCTATTTAAGAACAGGCGAAACGCGTTGGCCTTGAAGTTAAAGAGGACAAAACAAAGTATATGCTATCAATAAGCAAAGCCTCAGCTGTCCATCACCTAGGACAAAACGTTACTGCTGGTAGCAGTAATTTCGATGTAGTCAAAGAGTTCACCTACCTCGGAACAAACATCAATCCCACGAACAACACCTTAGTGGAAATCCGACGAAGAATTACCCTAGCGAACCGCTGCTACTTCGGCTTGGCCAAACAAATGGGTTAAAAACTCCTTTCTCGAAAGTCTAAGTGCACCCTATACAAAACCCTAATTTTACCACGGCGCCGATTACTGGACGATAAGTAAAAAAGGGAAATTGATACTGGGCACTTTCGAGAGAAAAATTCTTCGGCGGATATTTGGTCCTATATGCGAAGAGGGAGAATGGAGGAGAAGATTCAATCGTGAATTATACGAGCTGTACCAAGATGTGGATGTAGTCCAAGGAGCCAAAACACGTCCACTGCACTGGCTCGGTCACATCGAGCGAATGGACAACAACGCTACAGCCAAGAAAATCTTGTAATCCCAGCCCCAAAGTTCGAGACGACGAGAAGGAGATGCAAGAACGCTTGGTCTCAACGACTGGAGGGAGCTCGCGAGGGATCGCAACCGATGGAAGACCACAATATCTCAGGCAGAGACCCTCAATGGATCGGGAGCCGGATAAGTAAGTAAGTAAGTAAGGAGTCACTTCACTTTAGAAAGAAGGTGATCAAAATTGTTTGGAGTCCATACCCAACAAATTCTGATACAGTTCGGCTTCCCCACTTCGGCGAGTAATTTGCTGTATAACCCCTCCTGCTAACGATGCGCTATCTAATCTTTCGTCCAAACTTTGCGACGTCTTTTCTGCAGCAATTCATATTTTTCATGGTTTTTTACATTTTGGTAAAATGAGTACCAATTTTTTATTAAAGTCTTCCAACCGTGTAAACAGACGATTATTAATTGGAAGACGAAAAATTTCAGCAATTGTCAACCAATTTTCCACCAAAATATTGTCTGATGTTTCAATTTGATTGGAAGACTTTCGATATGTCTGCCAATCGTGTATCCTTACCTTTACATTGCACTTTTTCTTATAAACCATAAACAAAACGTTGACCTTTTGTGAACTAAACTTTTGAATCGTTAGCAAACTTTTCGACTTGAGTGTAATATTGTGCATGAAGAAAAAGTATATTATCGCTAGTTTTTCCTCTGTCGGCTTCGTCTCTCTGTGTCAATCATTGTTATTCCCACCTCAAAATTCGCCTTAAGGTATTTATATTTTTTTTTGTTTTATACATTATATCTTGAAACCTATGCTCATATGAGGAGAGTTCCGAAATAACGTGTCATATAAACAATTTCAATTATGTAATCTATCCAAACCAAAAGCAGTAGCATAGTAAATAGACATAGCTCATAGCTTCAAAGTAGTCAGCGGCTTTTTGCCTAGCATAATCAACAAAAAAAAAAGGAAAAACATCAAAAATGTGACGATGAGGGCGCATAGTCGGTACGTTTAGCGTGCCTTAATAGCTTTTTCGAAGTAGGTATTTCTAAGCTCAGGGGGGTAAACGCTGCCTGCGAAAAAAAAAATAACAATCACAATAAGACACCATTTGGAACCTGACCGTACATTTATGGACTCAGCGCTATGCACGAACATGACGTGATGTTCCTTTTCGTAATTGAACGTGCGGTCATAGAGGCATTCCTGAGAGCTCTTTCAAAATTTTTGTTTTGTATTATTTTGTTTGGTCTTTTGTTTGTTGAACTTTTTAGATTGCATATTGAAATAGAAGAAGAAGGGTTAATTATTGTTATTATTGAAGAGGCAACGTTACACCACCAGAAAACTTTTGGTTTTTTTTATGAAGCAGGTCATTGGTATGAGTTGGTGCATAGTATATTTTTAGTTGGACTTTAATAATTTCAGAACGCACATCATTTGAAAATTATTGTTTTATGTTCTACTATTCCCATTTAAAACTTGTAAAACCCAAAACTACAATTTTGCACATGCTTCTTTGTTTTACAATATAAATTAATCGTTAACAAAAGAATATCTAGTCTATGATAACGCACTAAAAATTATCGTATTTATTAAAGAATATTTTTGTAAGTTACGTCTATTCTTTATGAAAAATTACGACACGAAGAGGTTCGAATTCGGATGATGATGGTATCCTGACTCTAATAATACGATTTGTTTTATAACTTCTGAACTTGAAAATCGACTACTTCTGATATCCAAAAAAACTTATTTTCAATCTTCAACCAGGTAAAATTTTACTAGGAATTATATATTTAAGTCTCTCGTATAAATGTACTTCATTGAATTCATTGACCTCTTTGGAACCTTATCAATGTTTTTGGAGGAATTCTCGAAGCAATAAGACCGCTTTATAGGTTCTTTTTTAGGGATAATAGCAACATAAATAATACTCGTATAGCTATTAAAATATTATTACTTGAAACCTTTTACATAGTAAAGAAGGGCTAGATCTTTCAGAAAAACTAAGGGTCACAGTTGAAGATGTAGAAGAGGTGAAACTAATCGACACCAGTAGACTAATAGCACGAAGAATTGGAGATTGTTTAAGTGGTTTGCATTTGGGTGGAACTACAATTCGGAGAAGACCATGACGTCAACTTAAAACTTCTTTCAACCAGTTCAGTTCGTAGGTAATTGTCTCCAGTTTCATTCATCATATTTCACTTGGGTACACCACTATTGAGTAGCAGTCTTCCACTACTAAAGATTGTCCATTCCCTCTAAATGAATCACCCACCGCAGTTGATGGCTTTTAATTTTTTGGCTGGATCAGTGCCACACTGCCACTATACAGATCGTTTTTGTAACCTTTCTTTCGTCTATGAAGATGGGACCAAAATCGCTCGGAGTTTTTTTCCTATCAAAACAACAAAACGCATTCTCATTTACCCTTGAAAGATTTCATTTGTTTCAATTTTGACTTTATAATCCACTGTAACGAAGCGTTCCATGCTACCCCACTCTATAGTACGTTAGTATTTATACCAAGAATTAGACTTCGCCCAAATGCAATTCACACACACCGCAGACGCATGACGTCACAGGAAAATCAACAACATTATTATTTTTCATTCGCCACCTTCATAGTTCACATTCAGTTTTTACTGAAAAGTCATCATGAAGACCTACTGGGGTGAACGAAAATAACCCTTTCGGTCATACACACAGTCAGGCGGCCTAGTAAATTGATTTAATCAATCATTTGAAATCCAGACGTAGACGAGTGCAGATGAATTGGTAATTAATTGCCACCAGGGGCTTCGGTACCTGCTGATCAACCAGAGCGTTTAAGCCCGCTGTTCTAGTGCCACCAGGGGCGTATAGTACCTGCTGATTAGTGCCACCAGGGACGATATGTACCTGCTGATCAACCAGGGGCGTTTAAGCTTGCTGTTCAAGTGCCACACGGGGCGTATAGTGCCTGCTGATTAGTGCCACCAGGGGCGTTTTGTACCTGCTGATCAACCAGAGCGTTTAAGCTGCTGTTTTAGTGCCACCAGGGGCGATGTGTACCTGATGATTTGTGCCACCAGGGGCGTTTTGTACCTTCTGCTTAGTGCCACCAGGGGCTTTGTACCGTTGGATCCCGTCACAAGCCGATATCCGAATGATAGGACCAGTTTGAAGCCGAATTACCAGAAACGAGAATATCCGTAACCAAGTACCAGATCCGACTCATCAGCAACCAGTACGACGATACGAAGCAGCAAGATCAAGTAGATTAGTCAATTACCCGGAATAAGTGAAATATTAGTAGCAGTATATTGTGTGTTATAGATTTAAGAGTTATTTTCAATAAAGATTTTGTTATAATGTTTGAAGACCTTTCACTCTGAAGTTTCGTGATTTCTTCAGGACGACCCTGGTGAGACCGACAAGCAGAACAATGGCCAAAAATAAATTTTCTTCCAACGCAGATGTGACGTAACTTATATTTGCCTATAAATCAATACAAAAATGCTGAAGCATTGTTTCTGCACGGAACTTTTCCTAGAGCAGAAATGGTGTAACCCACTTACGCCAATTCTGCGCTAGTACAATTTGAAATGAGTAGATTTCAAACACATTTACATCAATTATAGTATGCTATGCAAATCATTGTCAATGTTGTGTGGTGTTTGTTTCTGGTGTGGTGTTAGCAATCGCATTTACACCCGCCATAAGTCGGAGAAAAAATTCTTATCTCCTGACCTTAACATATTGTAATATTTTTGCTAGGGTTCGTTAAATAAAACTTATTACTCTTTTTAGTATTTCTTCTTTATTCACACTTTCCAATTCAAAACAGTAAATCTCAATTTATAAACAACTCAAACACTTTTATTCAAATTTAAATCACACTTGTTTAATAACACAATCCAATAAGCAATACCTTTGCACACTTTCATAATCCAAAATCAACTGTCTCGCTCACCGTGAACACTCCCTTATATACTCAAATTAGTTGTTCTCGAAAGTTCTTGTCTTGGAATGTTCTAGATGTTTGGAAGAAGGAGAAATACATTTGACATTGGAAAAGAGCTTTTTGTTTCTTCCATAAATTAGATATGCAGTTTTCCAACAGATGGCGCTGTAGTAGTATAAAGCTCTGTTCACAACAATATCTTAAAGTTCAATTTGTATAAGAATTCTCACACCAGTACTGTTTCAGAGTACGTATTCCGGCAAAAAAAAAAAATCGTGATTTTAACCTTTCATTCCATGCTCCAATAAAGAATTCTTGTAAGAAGTATGACTTTTTGAACAATAAACTATAGTTTTCGACTGATCACGAGAAGCCTTAAATACAAATTGAACATAAACTTCATGTTAGAAAAGCGGATTCGGCTAGAAATGGCATCAGAGATAACGCAACACGAGCAAAGGAATCTGACACTTCGGTGTGCTATTACAAGAGGCAACTTTGGACATACTGTCCATGACTTGGTAAGAAACAAAGCTTACATGTATATTTAGTAGCGGCAAGTAAGAAGCATCCATTTCAAATTATTGTTATGAATTAATCTATGATGTTTTCGACGAAAAAATGAGAAGAGAATAAAACAAATTCGAAAATGGATGTAAATAAAGAGAAGGTGGAATGGCTTGAAATTCTATGGCTAAAATTTCTGAAAGAGACACCATTCAATATTTTTTACAAGCACAGTAATATAAAGGCGTGTATTTTGATACTGTGATTTTGAAAAAAAGAACATCTGCACTCATCACAGACCTCGAACTATTGTTTCCAAAAGGGAATGCCGTAAGTGAAACAAAAAAGAAAGACTTATTTGAGTTACTTAATTTTATCCCACCGAATTACCACGACTTATATAAAAAATTGAAAACTGTTTCTATGGACAGAGACGTTGGGCTGGTTGGGTATGTAGATGACGAAGAAGAATGAAAGTACCTATCATAGTAGTGTAAGCTTAAACTTAACATTCTAACTATTTTGTAGTTACAAGCGATAATATTTCTTTTTTTCATAACCTGTTTTTCAAATTATTAGTGTAACCAACTTTCTTTTTTTAAATTTATTCCATTTCTTTTTCGTTAACTTTTTAAACCGTGATTTTCTCAATAAGTGAATATTGGGGTTACGCCACTTCTGCTCTCAATGCCTCATATCAGGACCGGACCAATTAGTTACTTATAATAAGGAGCCAGTTATTCGAGAAAGAGCTTGGAAATTCAATTGCCTTTTTATTTCAAGGAAGCACCGATTGACCATACTTATTGTCCTGACATATTGCTCTTAGCCCTACTATCGCTGTTTAAGTTTATATCGGAGCCTACATTTTCATTATGACAGGATATTCTTGGTCTTGTCTTTATTGATCGTCAATCCTATGATCGTTAAATCGATCTTTTTTTTTTAATTCAATTTATTCATCCATATTTTAAATACAATTTTAATAAGTTATTATAACTATAAATACGTATTATATAAAAAAAAATAGGAAAGAATAATAGGTTCATTCTGCAATTTGTTTAAAACTAGAGGTGAATGAACCATAATCAAAAATATTAAATCAATAATAACTAAGTATTTGGGGTACAAAAGTTACTTTAATAACAAAATTAAAAAATTGAAATCTGAAATTAAAAACTATAATAAAGAGAAAAAAAAAACAAAAATTCAAAAACAATGAAGATAGAAAAAATGAAACAGTAACATCATTATTTACGTTAATGTTAAAAAGAGATTTTTGACCATCGAACTATTAATACTAAAAAGCCATTGTTTAACCGATTTTAAAAATGAATGAAGAGAGTTTTGCCTTCTTTTATAAAGCGCAATTGATTGAAAAGCTAAGGTGCTGTTGCAGTAAAAAAATTTGAGAAATGTGTTTTAAAACGTAGTGGAATTTTTACTAATCCTTGAGTATTAATCCTTAAGCTATAGGAATAAACAAGTCTTTTAATGGTAATATAGAAAGAAAGGCCAACTACTTGTTAGTCTTGATTTTTTATATACGATTCGGACAATATGATTCTGCGCTGAAATCACTGGGTTAAGCGTATTGTTGTAGGCACCACCCCAACTAGCTATACCGTACTGAAATTTTGAATGAATAAGACCAAAGTAAATGGTAGTAAGTAGGTTTTTTGAGCAGGTTCATTTTTATAGAAATAGTTTACGAGTCAAAGCTAGCATATATTTCTTAAGATCAGCAGTATGAAATTTCCAGTTTAAATTTTTATCTATAAATACTCGATCTCAAAACAACCCTTAGAACATACATTTATCTTTCAGAAAACTACATTTTCCACAAGAATAAGTGCCTAAGCTAAGTTTTTTACATATTGCTGAATGAAACATAACTTTGCAATCAATAAGTGGAAAATTATCTTTGAGATTGCAGAGCATAATCTCGGTCTTTTCACTAACGATAAGTTCGTGCCTGGCAAACCATTGTCTTAGAACAAATAAATCCTGTTGCAACTCTGTGACCGATTACGAAATACGGAATTATTTGTGTACGTCAAAGCCATGTCATCAGCGAACGCAGTTATATTACTTTTCAGTGGCTGCTTAAAGAGAGAGTTAGTATAAATAAAATCGGACCAAAAATAGAACCTTGAGGTACATCGGCTACTAATTCCAAAGCATTACTATAAACTCCATCAATTTTAATCCTTTGATATCTACCAGCAAGATATGAAGCAAACTAATCAAAAACTTGACCTCTAAACCCAGCCTTATAAAGTTTTTCTAAAAGTATCTAATGGTTTACCATGTCAAAAGCTTTAGTCATGTCAATAAACAGAGCTAAAACACTATTGTTGTTATTGAAACCTTCACTAACTTCGCCACAAACCTTCAATTTAGCGTCCTCAGTTGATCTTCGTTCACGAAAGCCAAATTGATCTTTGCTAAAATAATCGTTTTTGCTTAGAAATAAGATCATACGATATTTTACAAGTTTTTCTACTTTTGAAAGGTTGAGTTTCTTGTGTTAAATATGGCACTATTATTTCAAGAATGATGTTACAGCATTCCCATAACAGTACATCGCCTATCTGAAACCTTTTAATGCATCAAAGGTATTGGTATCGATGAATTATTTGCCGACCTTGATGGGGCAGCGTCAATTCTCAACTGATATCTTATACAAACGAACGAAAGTAATCGAACACAAGACATTGATCTATAAAGCTCGGCTTTGTAAAAAGGTGGTGGTTGAAGTCCTTTCGAAGTTACTTTTTTTCCTAGATCTGCGGTTATGTGAATGGTCGATAGTAGACTTCTCTGCCATAAAGCCACACTGATGTGCATTTATCAGTCTTAGGATCTCACATATATTACACTAGGCGAGCTTAAAGACTAATAATTCTACATTTGACAGAGTTCAGAGTGTCTGCTTTAATGAGGTGAAGATATAACGGGTGTTTTAAAGTGGGGAAAAAACTTCCGAACTACTGTCAAACTAGCTGTGATACTAATAAAGTGTATTTTAATTTTTTCAGTATACTTTGGCAAATCACTATGCAATAAATACTTACATTAGAACAACGTTTACAAATCGTGGAAATTTATTCCAAAATTCGCGCTCTGTTCGCCAAACTTATAGAGCACTTCGTTCAGTTTACAGTGCGCATAATCTTGCATCTGAGCAGCTAATACGCAATATTATGAATTCTTATTTACTCTTTTGGATAACATGCATCCAATTCCAGTACGTACCGTGCGTATAGAAGAAGCCATTGCCGCTGTAGACGTGAGTATGACAGAAGACCCGAATTTATCGATCCGACGCAATTCTCAGTAACTCGGTCTCTGCCTGTCCTCTATTTGGAAAATTTTGAGGAAAGATTTTAGCCTTAATCCATGTAAGATCCAACTGGTGCAATAATTAAAGCCAGCGGACCATCAATTGAGTCGTGTATTCGGTGAACAAAAAACAAGCAGAATTGTCGATCTTCCAGTGACCCAATCCTCATGAGACTCTTGAAACTCCATTACATCACTGTTTTGTGCGGTTTACACACCGAAGGCTTCATCGATTTATTATTTCATCGTTCTTTATTTATTCCTCATGTAATTGCAAATCATTTGGAAGAGAAATAGTTCCAAAGACGGCGCAACATGCCATAATACAAGGCGTGCAACGATCACTTTGTTGAGCCAAATTTTTGGTCACCGAATTATCTCAAGAAATGGACTAGTGACGTGGCCATCTTGTTCATATGATTTGACACCTTTGAAATATTTTTACATGGGTACGCCAAATCTCTGGTAAATTCAACATTCGACGCACTATTGAAGAAATAAGACTCGAAAGAGTGGTACAAAATTGGACCAACAGGATGGCGTTCATATAGACCGCAGTCGCGGAGGCTATATGCCAAGAATTATTTTGAAATATTAAATGCCATGAAATTTGTGAGTTATTAGCTCAAAATTTTGGTAATTCCATTGAGTTTGTTTATCGACAAAGTTGTATGCTAGAATCTGTCTGTTAGCAGAATGCGATTCATGAAGGCAGCTCTACAGCTGGCCAAAATGATTTTACAATATTCTCAGCACCGATTCCGATGCTATACTCTGTTCAACAAAAATTGTCAGTACAGGCCTAATGGGAGAGCTTTTTCCAAAGCAGTGGCGCCTGATGCACCCATATCCCATATACACTGCGTTGGCAAAAATGCCACTTAAAAAAGAGCAAGCCACTGATTTATTATTCTTGCTGAGGTCCTTTATCCCGCACATACACTCAAATACTAACTAAGAACTAACGGCATAGGAGTATAATAGCCTTAGTGCCATTTGGGTGTGTGACATGATGTTGGTAACAGTTGTTCCTTTCAGCACCTGCAGTCCAAAACAAGAACAGCAAGACAAGAGTATCAAATCAAGCAAGGAAAAGAGAGGAGAAGAAGATTATACTATGGAAGAAGAGAACGTATAGGGAATGTCCAAATTCAAAAAGTGCATTCCTGCGTTTGAAACAATACCTGTAGATTTTTTAAAAGCATCTAAGAAACTGGCTTAATTTTTTTAAGACCGGAATGAAAGGCCTTTCAATAGTAGATACTATCTTATCACAGAACAACAAGGAATAGTAGAAGTACTCAATATGCATTTTATCAGCTGTAGTCATGTAAAATGATTTATAGGGCCAGACCCTAATCCGCTTCCAATTAAATAAGAATAAGTTCCAGCGCTCAGTAAAGAAGAAATGAGCTCAGCTACGAGAAAAATTAAAAACCACCTTCGCTTCAAAGCCCCATATAAAGGCATTTATTATCAGGAGTTCTATATGACTATGGCTGAACTAACGATCCCGGAAAACCTGATCCAGCTCTATAACTTAAAATTGGAGACAACGTATTTCAACATACAACCCCCTACTATTCGAAAAGTGATCAGGGTTTCGTCAAAGAAATGCGCTATCATTTCAAAAAATCTGTCTATGTCTTAAGATATGCGGACGATATCAATATCAAAGGTAGGTAGTAGAAACAGTGATTGAAGAATTATTTATCTAACATTTTTGGTCTTGAGGTAAACGAGCTATCAACAAACAAACAAAGCACTGTCTACGGACTAGGACAAAATGTCACTATTTCTAGCAACAACTTCGAACTAGTTGAGGTGTTCATCTACCTCGGAGTAAATATTAATACCATTCACGGGAACAGACTTGGTGATAAATTGAGCTAGAAAACTGCTTCCACTTCGATTTAGAAACACTAATAGGTTAAGAAATCTCTGATTATAAGTCGAAATCAACAATCTCCCACTTCCCTTATACAATACCAGTACCGCTTTACGACTTCGAATTGTGGACTTTAGGCAGAATGAGTGAGATGATATCGAGCTTTCTCATTTAGAGTTTAAGCAATCGAGAATGCCAGCAATCGAGATTGCCAATTTAAGCAACCGAGGATGGCCTAGAAAACGGGAAGCAGCGTCCCCGCATGAATCGGTAGCTCTTTAAGCAAGTATATGTATTTCACGAAAATTCATACAATGGACGAATATTATTACCACGAATATAGTTCGTAACTATTTTACTAAATATGTTTATTTTGTGAGTGTAGGTAGTATCCAACAAAATTTTAGCACAAATACTGTTTTGTCAGTGGTTCATATTCACTTTCCTTTTAACAACGTTGATCAATCCATAGATAGGTACATAAATTCATTCTGCGTTGACACAAACATTTTTACCTACGCCATTTCTGAAAAACTAATATTTTTGACTTGTGTCACTTTTGAACTACATGTGCGATATCACCGATCAGGATCACCGCAACCGCACAAAGAATTAGCTTCCTTATGACCCCCTGTCATCATCCATAACAATCATGATCCTTATCCACATTCCAAAGGTCTCTTTACCTTCGAATAGCCTTAACAAAAAAAAATTAAAAACAAAGTAAAAAACACAACTTCAGTTCCATAATCCGATCTGCAAAGTACATCGTTGCAATGTGAAGAATTTCTAAAATTCAATGAGCCTATAAAAAACACAACATAAGCACAAAAACATGTTCAATATATTTTTTATGTTTATTTTTTTGTGAAATTCCTTTCCAGCTCGCATACAAAATTGTTTGTGCTGTAGTCTGAGACTTATTTGCAGTTTACTTTTGGATTTTTTAATAAAAGGCTGATGATTAAACTTAGTATAACACTTTTGAAAAATCCCAAATTCCCAAATACAAAATTTGAAAAATTGACAAAAAGGGATTATAAAACCTTTTCGAGGAGCGAAATTGATAATTTTGGCAGAATATCTAGAGAAGTCTATTTTTTCGCATCGAACAGTAGCCGGACAGTTTTTCAGTGCAAGTCATTCTAAAAAGCTTTTCAATTGAGATTCCTGAACTTTGTCAAATGATTTCAACCATATTTTTGAAGTTACATCTGTCAAGTTAGCTGTCATTTAATCGGTCTGTCATGTTAAATCAACATGTAGATTGGAAAGCAATAGCGCTCAACTGAATGTGCAAATGATTATAATTAAGTAAGTAATTAATTTTATTTACCAATATTTCATTACATAGTTTTTGAATAAACATAAAGAATTTTAAAGCTTTGGCAAAGCCGTCAGCTCATTTAGCATAGTATAGTAAGCGATTTTAATTAACATAATAATTTTTAAATGATTTCAGTCATTAATAGATTTCTAAACTTGTAAATGGAGTTTAAAAAAAAAAAACAGTACAATAAATATTCTTGCATTGCAAAGCTGTTTTTCTGGGAACATATTTTCCAATATTGTTAAATAAATAAATAAATCAAATAGATACCAGTATAGATATTTTTTACTACATTTTAAAACTTTGTAGAGATTCCAAGTTGGGATAAGTATTCATAAGATAAATTGGGATGCTTTTTTTTTATCTAAGGCTGAGGTACCATCAGTGGATCCAGGGTCAATCCAAAGAAAGCACAACATTCGGTTTTAGAAAGTGTAACTTTATCTAAGATAACAAGGTATTTCATATACGTATAAATAACGGGTGATTTTTTAAGAGCTTGAGAACTTTTTTAAAAAAAAAAACGCATAAAATTTGCAAAATCTCATCGATTCTTTATTTGAAACGTTAGATTGGTCCATGACATTTACTTTTTGAAGATAATTTCATTTAAATGTTGACCGCGGCTGCGTCTTAGGTGGTCCATTCGGAAAGTCCAATTTTGGGTAACTTTTTCGAGCATTTCGGCCGGAATAGCCCGAATTTCTTCGGAAATGTTGTCTTCCAAAGCTGGAATAGTTGCTGGCTTATTTGTGTAGACTTTAGACTTGACGTAGCCCCACAAAAAATAGTCTAAAGGCGTCAAATCGCATGATCTTGGTGGCCAACTTACCGGTCCATTCCTTGAGATGAATTGTTCTCCGAAGTTTTCCCTCAAAATGGCCATAGAATCGCGAGCTGTGTGGCATGTAGCGCCATCTTGTTGAAACCACATGTCAACCAAGTTCAGTTCTTCCATTTTTGGCAACAAAAAGTTTGTTAGCATTGAACGATAGCGATCGCCATTCACCGTAACGTTGCGTCCAACAGCATCTTTGAAAAAATACGGTCCAATGATTCCACCAGCGTACAAACCACACCAAACAGTGCATTTTTCGGGATGCATGGGCAGTTCTTGAACGGCTTCTGGTTGCTCTTCACTCCAAATGCGGCAATTTTGCTTATTTACGTAGCCATTCAACCAGAAATGAGCCTCATCGCTGAACAAAATTTGTCGATAAAAAAGCGGATTTTCTGCCAACTTTTCTAGGGCCCATTCACTGAAAATTCGACGTTGTGGCAGATCGTTCGGCTTCAGTTCTTGCACGAGCTGTATTTTATACGGTTTTACACCAAGATCTTTGCGTAAAATCTTCCATGTGGTCGAATAACACAAACCCAATTGCTGCGAACGGCGACGAATCGACATTTCACGGTCTTCAGCAACACTCTCAGAAACAGACGCAATATTCTCTTCTGTACGCACTGTACGCATTCGTGTGGTTGGTTTAATGTCCAATAAAGTAAACTGAGTGCGAAACTTGGTCACAATCGCATTAATTGTTTGCTCACTTGGTCGATTATGTAGACCATAAATCGGACGTAAAGCGCGAAACACATTTCGAACCGAACACTGATTTTGGTAATAAAATTCAATGATTTGCAAGCGTTGCTCGTTAGTAAGTCTATTCATGATGAAATGTCAAAGCATACTGAGCATCTTTCTCTTTGACACCATGTCTGAAATCCCGCGTGATCTGTCAAATACTAATGCATGAAAATCCTAACCTCAAAAAAATCACCCGTTATATCATGTTCTTAAATAAGAAACACGGTATTTCATATAATTCACAAACTCCTCAAATTCCTAAATGACTAAGACGGTATTTCATATAAGGGGCAGACTGTGGGATTAAATCCTTAGCCTTAAACGACGACAGGGCACGGTCAAACGGTAGGATTATATTTTTTATATACAATAGCTTATTTTTATTTACGCTCAAAATAGGCCATTGTTTATTGCTGGCCGGTCTTTTGGTGGCTTCAACCTCTGTTGTGCTGCGTCCCTGCAATATCATAGAAGTTCCCGAAGCTGTCTTCTTCAGCTATTCCAAATGCTTGGTCCATCATGGAGAGCACCTGGGGATATCGGTCGTCTGTGGCTGAGTTACCTGTAATTAAATTAATAAGAGCACTGGGATGGGTTAGGATTTTTCTCAGCATCTTAGTGCTGAGATTGTGAATCGGGACAATTCCTGAAGCTTCGTACAGACTTTCATTGCTATAATAGCGGTAAAAGTTGGGTTTTCGGTGAAGGGAGGTGCAATGGCGGAGAGATTTTCGCTCGAATAATTGTAATTGTTTCATATAAGTGGGGCTTATAGTAAACCATATAGGGAAACAATATGTTAATATTGGGCGAATGAGTTCCTTGTATAGCAGAAGCTTCGTCCTGGTTTGGAAATCACCCATCACTTTCATAAGGGGACGTAAAAGGGATATGGCATAATTTGCCTTACGAAGTGTGAATTCGGTGTATTGGTTAAACTTGAACCTTTCGAAGAAGTGAACTCCAAAGTTTTTACACTTTGTTTGGGGGTGATAACTGTGTTATCAGGAAGACTCAAGGAGAGATTTTTGCATTTTGTGGCTAAGCCATTACGCGAAGGTCGTCTTAAACAGATTAATTCTGTTTTATAGGGATTGACTTTAATTCCCTATTGGAGATAATATTCCTATAGTCTAGGATGTTTGCCTTAAGTCTAGGGAGGGCTGCGTCAGGGCTAATGGATGAGCTTTATGTGATGGAGCCATCAGCGAATAGCAGAGTTTTTGTCATTGACAAGTTTGCAGGTTGGTCGAAGGTATATATGTTAAATAGGTCGGGTCCAGCTAAGATATTTTTAAGGATTGAATTAGTACTCCCCACGCGTACGTTAAACTTACGGTCAGTGAGGAAACTATGGATGATGAGGATAAGATGTCTAGGCAAGTGAAGGGACTTCAACTTGAAAACCAAACCATCTATCCAAACAGAGTCGAATGCTTTTTGAATATCAAGCAGACATGTTACAGTGGTCTCTTTTTTATTAAGAGCCAAAGTTGTATCAGAAAGCGTGGAGCTTCAACAAAGGGTCGAAGGTGGTAGTTATGCTACACTATTCCCATTGAAGAGCATAATGAGGGGAGTTTGAAAAGAATCAGCATTCCAAGAAATTTGTTGAGGTTAGGGAAGAGGGAGATTGGACGGTAGTTGCTTATATGATTTGCCACTGACTTTTTTGGTATTGGGTATATCTCGACTATTTTTCATTTACTTATGAAAAAAACGGTAGGATTAGCCTTGATTGAATACCAGGAAAAACGGTTGGTCTGATTAAATTTCTAGCCTCGGTTCAAATGTGTGATTAAATCCATAGCCTCAAAAAAACGTTTGGGGCGAAAGAAAGCAAAACGCAAATCGGATTAAATCAATAGCCTAAAACAACGACAGGGCACGGACAAACCCTAGATGGAATGCTGAAGCAAAACAGGAAATAGGATTGAATTACTAGCCTCAGGTCAAATAAGAGGGAAGTGCCGAAAAGGCAAAAGGAATACCGCACAAATTTATGGCCAAAGCCTCAAAAGTTTAGAAACTTCTTACTGGCATTGGTACTGGCGACTGAGATATGTGACTTCGTTACAACATAAGTTTATGCGTAAGTTCTATTCACAAGGTCTTAAAGTAAAACAAAATCATAAATCTTCTTACTTCTGGCTTGGAATGCTTTGCCAATTGACGTTAAGTCAAATATCTGGTCCACAATACTGTAGTTTTTCCTGAATCCTATTAAAATGCTGATATAATCAACCCACTTTTCTAAACTGTTCATTAAAACACCAAAGAATATTTTCACTGTAACGTTCATAAATCATATTCCCTGATAAGTTGCGACCTTGTTTGAATAACTTTTATTGTGAATAGAGAAAATAATTGATTTTTTGAACTAAGAGCGAATGGTGCCGGTTTTAAGCATATGTTGTAGAAAAGCTGCTTTAGCTTATTGATAAAAGCTGGTGTTGCAAATTATTATGTTATGGGTTTTCTGTTCTAGCAACATACCGCCAGCTTCACCCGAAAAATCATACGCAGCGATTATGCCTATTTCTGGATGAGTCCGTTTGTAAAGAAGCAAAATTTTCGAATTTCGAACAATCACAATTCACACGAGATTCACCAAATTATAATGTATCTAGAGAAAATCAATGTTTGGTGAGCATTTTAAGCTGGCGGTATCACCGGTACATAGTAATTCAACGGCGAGCGCTATCGGTCGATTATAACCAATTTTTTGTTTGGCCCGAATGGGATTATATATGTAAATACCGACCACATGTGGTTTCAACAGCCGTACCAAAACGGACATTTTTCCCGACTTTCGTTCATTTTAACATTGTTTCGGTCTCGGTCAGAACGAAACGACTGGAAAAAAATATTTTAGTTGAATGAAGAATTGAAATCATTTCGTATCGATCTTTGTCTCGTTCGGAAGTAAACGTCTGGATAAGAACTGATTTTGATTGACTGAACGATTTATTGAAAAGACCGAATCCTGAAACCAATCAACTATTGATTGATTCGATCTTTCAAACTGAACGATTGGCACAGCTCTAGAGGAAATGTAAATTGGCCAACGATATCTTGTGTGGTTTTCTTTAGTGACACGTTTATGCCAATAAACTACAAACCACCACTGGCATACTTGTGTGTTGTGTCATCTAAGTCAGTAAAAAAACTTCAATAATACATATCTCAGTCACAGCTTGATTTATTGAAATTTTAAGATTTTAAGCTTCATGGAAAATTTCGGTTTTAACGAATTAACTCCTTTCAAATGTTTTTCCATTTATTTTTATTTTGAGTTAGCTCATCAAATTTTGTGAGTTGAATCTGGGACTACCTGAGCTAATATTTCTGACAGATGGGTGCCAAAATTTAAAGTGTGACGATATGGAAAAACCGTTTCGCACATCCATATTGATTAATTTTTGACTACTGAAAGTGAAAATTAATTACCCACTGAGAGTACTTTGTTCAAACGATTTAATCATCGGATTAAAATTTAAACTTACCAATTTTGGTGGGTTAACTAAAGTTCAACCACAGTTCACGTACGTGAATGGCTTTTATCGCATACATAAATAAACTCTGAACCCTGGATGAACCTTATACAAATCGGGTGATTAAAATAATGATCCGCGGATTAAATCGCTTGTACAACTGGTTTAAAAATCTGCTTCTGTTTATTCTTGTCAATTAATTTGTAGGATCAACTAATGTAACTGGGTTAACTCACTAGGAAAAAAAAGTCATTGGCTAGTTGGTGCATATCTTAGGTCAAACTCTAACTCAAACCATCACAAACCTCTAGAAAAGTCCAGATATCGAAAACAGTATTGTCGCAGGGCTTTGTTGGAGTAATCAACTCTTAAGTTTGCCTGCACACATGCCTTTGATTGTAACTAAGACTCGAGAGACGCACGGTTGGTTTGTATCCTTCGATTATACATTTATAGTGAAGCGTTCGTTCGTTGATTTTGAAATGAGGGGCCTCTTGAATCTTGACAATGACGACGAGGACGCGACGCGACGTCAAGAAAAATATGAACAGAACACATTTTTTCTTTCTTTATTTTTGATATTTTTTATATAGTACCTATATTGTTCTTTTTTTTAGTTTTTTGTTATTCTTTTTAGTATGAAAGGTTTATCATGGAGAAAAAAGGGTGAGGGAAATCTGGAAGCGCATTCACATTGCGATCATTCCCTACTGCAGCTACTCTTACTTAGAGGTATACAAAGAAGCAAGCGGCATCAGCATCTGGTTTGGAAGTAAGGTAGGTATACTGGGCGGAGTGGTGTCCACCAGAATGCGCAGCACAGTGGCAAAAGGAACTCAAGCGGCTACGTGAATTTCATCGCATTTCATATGGCCGCCAGATTTAAGATTTCTTTTTTTTATTTTTCCGCCTGCTGCCTGCCGTTGTAGCTATCTCCGGCTCTCCGCGCTGCCGCCACTACTGTCAGATACAGGCAGAACAACCAACCATGGCCTTCAGGAGGCTCAAAATATTTATTATACCCACTTAAAAAGCATTTTTTTCCTCTGTTAACAGCTTTGTGTGATGAGGATAGAACAGAGTCCCATAAGGGGATTTCGGGAACGAAGGCTGATGGAGAGGATTTTCAGAGAATTCCATTTGGACGAATTTGCATCAAAAATAAATGCCCAGCTTTTATGTACACAATAATATCCTTTTGACGTATTTATGCTAAAAATTAAAATATGTTTATATGGAGGTAGGTAGATATGTACCTTTTGTTATAAATTTATTTTTTATTTTGGTTTCAATTTAACTATTGCCTTGTTAAATTAAAAAAAAAATAACTATAATGGAAAGCAAATCATAAAAAAGTGCTCTTGAAATAAAGAAAAATTTTAATTCGTCAAGAGATTGGTTCTTTGTCGTTCAGATCATTTTTGTCAAATTGTCTATTTACCTAATGCCATTTTATTTTTTCAGCTACGATCTATCGATTGCTGTAATGAAAATCCTATCTCTTTTAAGGAGTATTCACTTAAGAGCGACCAACGACAACGACCGACGAATAAAATAATATCTAAATAGGATTCAAAACATTTTAAGCCTCAATTCGTGTTTCACACAAATGTTACAAAACTATTTGACAAATAAGTACTTGAACAAAATATTTTGAGAATATTTCCTGAAATTTGCATAGTTCCAGCAGATAAAGGTAATATTATGATAGCGATTTTAAAAGAATCATGGCTTCATAAGGTGAATGATAAGATGTGAAATCGAGATACCTTATACTGTTTTGAGAAATGATTCCACGGACAAACTTCAAGATTTTTTCAATCAAAAAATTCCAAACAAATCAGAAAAGAAATGTATGACAACATACGAGAGCGGTTCGATAAGTACTTAGTCTACAAAAAAAAAACAAAAATTTTAGCTTGATCCAGCGATGCTCCAACTTCTTTAACCCATCCGAAAAATAGGTTTTCTGGAGGTATGCAAAGTAGGCCTCCGTGGCTTTATTCGATTTTTTTTTAATCGATGAGCGACCACGTTGAAACTCGTTATACCAATTTTCGGCGGTCGTCATCGAAGGGGAAGAGTCACCGTACACAGCATCCAAGCGCTCTTTGATTTCGCTGCACGATTTCCCTTCAAAAAGAGGAATCAAATCACCGACCGATATTTCTCTTTTTCCATTTTTCTAAAATTCGCAGAGAAGCTGGCTTCCGGATTAATAGGGCGGCTAGGGGGGACTGAAGTAACGGGCCCCGCGGAAACGAGGGCCCCATTCCATTAAGACATTTAAACCGTAAGACCGCGATATTCAAACTGTTCAATCTAATAAACCCCAAAAATAAAAACCATAATTATAGTTGACCCTACAAAATCTAAACTCGAAAGCTATATACCCCAAAAACGTTAAATCCAAATAGCCCAACACGCAATTAATCCCATAAACTTTAAACCCACCTAGCTCAACTCGCTAGTATCTCCAAAAAGTCAAACCCACATAGCCCAAGTCACTATTAACCCAAAACTGTAAACTCAAAAAATATTAAATACATGCAGTCTAATTCAGCAAAGGGTTGCCAGATTGAAAAACAAATTAGATTCTATACCTCGTATCTTTTTTTGCGAAGTGTGGAAATATGCTGGACTAATACTCGAGTACCTTATTGCTTATTTATTCTTGATTAAGAGAGAGATGTGCGGATTGAGCGTAAGAGTACATTTCGATACTAGTGTGGTAAAATTTGCCAGTAACATGTCAGGAAAATACTCTGGAATGCAGGCTCGTTTAAATAAAATGCACGACTGGATCGCACGAACTTGCTCTTATGTAAAAGTACTTTGGAATTTAAGATACATTTTATAAATATAAAACATGGATTTAATGAGTTAATAATGATCAAATGCATAAAATTGCCGTCTGGTTTCCAGAAAAGTATGAATTTATGCAGATAAACTTTAAAAAATCGTTTTATTATTAAATAAATTTTTTATTTAAGAAATTTCTATAAAATTTTCAAGAAAAAAAATGTACGATGCGAATTTTAAGTATTAAATAATATTGATTTTAGAAAATAATTTCAAAAAATAATCGTTCATAGGTTTTGAAGATATTGATTTAAATTTTTTTTTTTTTTTTTCAAAAAAACCCAACAAATATTTTTTCGAATATTTTTATATACAATATATTATTTTAAACTTAAGGGGACTCCTGCTGAAAATTTTGGGTTAAAATACTTAGAGCCGTTAATGAGAAAGTCGAAAACCAAAAAAACAGGTCTATAACATATAACATTTACCCCCAAATTTTTTTTTACCAAAATATAGTCCATGTCCATAATATCACACTTTATTTGTTTTATCAAAATCGTTAGAGCTGTTTTCGAGACAAATAAGAGTTTGCATTACGGGTGTATGTGGGGTACCGTTATTTTTGCAGCTAAAACAAAAATTTCAATTTCTCCTCTAGGGAATCACCGAAGACCCTTAACTACCGAGATTGAAAGAAATAGGTCCAGTGGTTTAGGCTGTAGTGAGAGGTACAGACGGAATTGCCGGACCCACTTTTTTCGTCTTCGCTATCATCGTAATGTCAACTTTGATCAAAATCTCGAGTTCGATTTTTTTTTCCAAATGCAGAACTTGCCCTATAGTACCTATATCGCAAGTAAAAAAGAAAATGAATTAGCTTTTTACATTCCCTGCGTTGCACATTCATTGAATCTAGTTGGCGAATTTAGCGTGAATGATAATTCATTCCGCTAATTTTTTTAATCTTTTACGAACGTTGTTCAACTTTTTTAGTTCATCTCAGTGGCGAAGCGTGCCATCTCGGCCCCCGGGCGGGAGACCCATTTTGTCGCCCCATTCAATACTTAATTAAAATTAAATTTCGAGACATCATTTCACAGGCAATGAGGTATCTTTCATTGAAGGTAAAATAGGATCAGCGGTTTCACAAACGGATTCTACGGGCCTTACGAGCAGCGAAGTTAGATATAACTTTGTCAAAATCAATACTTGAAGCCAATACTTGTTCAATCGACAATATAGCCAAGTTTGATAGTCTAGTGGAGCTCATAGTGGATCTGAGATAATTTTTGATTAGCTTCAACTTCGAAAAACTTCTCTAACAACTAGTGACACTAATTGCCAAGTCAAATATATACGAATCAAGATGACTATATTTGGAACTGAAATAACCAGATTCAGTTTTTGAATGAACTGGAGGAGCTCCAGTGAACCTTTGCCCTATATATCTTCCTCTGATTCAGAACTGAGGAAGTTGAATGACTGCATGGCTGTCAGAAGAAGACTGGCTCCCGATTTTGTGTCGGAAGTTTGAGATGATTCCATCAATTCTTCCAGTACCTCTAGAACTTCCTCAAACTTATTTTTAAGCGTCTTGACAGTTTCATTTCTAGCGCTCCAGCGCGTTTCAGTGACTCGTTTCACTGCTTGACCTGTGATGGCAACCAAAGCGTTCCACGGAGCAGTTGATGCAGAAAAGAAAGCAAATAGCTTCTCCAGAGTTCCAAAAAACGTCACGGAGTTCACTGATTCAGAAGCAGCGTGTATCCCAGCCAAGTTGAGTGAGTGGTTTGTGCATGCAACGAATGTAGCTTTCGGATTCAGTTGCTGAGATCTTCTGCATTTTTTCCTTTTGGTTCGAAGAAGTCGATGAAAGATTCTACCACGGCGACTTTTTCTCCTTCGATATGTACGTATCGCAGAACCTGGCTCATTTGGTCTTTTTGGGAGATGTCTGGTCGAAGATTACGCAATAATATTTAGCTTCTTGAATGCGACGGATGATGGTGGATCGAACTTGCTGTCTCAGCAAGTTTATCAATTCATTCTGGGTTTCTGGAGATAGAAACGAAACTGGGACTCTTGCTCTCAGCTTTATCTTTGTCAGATGTTCCATTAGAAGAGAGTCATATTTAGCTAGGAGGTGCACTAACTCAAGAAAATTCCCGCGGTTGCAACTATAATCTCCTCGATGTCCTCTGAAGGCCAGATTCTGTTTGGCTAAGAACTGAATAGTATTCAACAACCGGTACAATACATCCCTCCACTTCTTCCTCTCACTTTCGAAAACTTCTTGTTGTTTCTGATCGATGGTTGCCTTACGATTCAGGCAAACTTCCAACTCCTTCCATTTCAAGAAGCTGTGCTCACGGTCCACGCTGTTCTCATGGTCTCCGATTCTTGGATTTAGCTTCCCCCATTTGTTGAATCCTTCTTCAGATGCGAAGTTCGAGCCAAAATTGCCAAACAGCTTGCAACAGAAACAACGGAACGCTCCCTTTCAGTTTCGCGAGAGTTTTGGAACATTCCGTTTTAGTTTCGTAAGTTGCGTGACAATAACGGAATGCACTTTTATGGCCTTACCGTTTACGAATTCACGAAAATCAGCCCAGAGCGTCAACGACGAATCGCAGGCAGGGTGGCAAATTTCAAATGTACGTCATTGTTGTTTGTTGACTTGTCAAACGTTCTGTCATGAAACATAAATGATCTCTACTCTAAACGCTTCACCGGCGACATTTTGCCGCCCCCGGTCTTCTGCCGCCTGGGGCGGGCCGCACCCCCCGCCCCACTACGCTACGCCACTGGTTCATCTACACACTTTAATTTCATTTCCAATTTGGCCATGTTAATTTCCGCCATAAACGGACTTAGTATGGGTTGCCAATACTAGTGCCTTTTTTAGACTTATAAAATTCACCACGAAATTGGAAAAAATTGTGATTCATACACATCCTAGCTGCTTTTATGTAAATAGATCTTTTTTCACTTGACACACTATTTTCGATCAAATATTCACTAAACGCTTCAATCGCATCTTCTACAGGCACACTTGGAAAAAGGGACACAACGTCAAACGAAAACATTTTTTCACCCGGTTCAAATCCTATATCTTGAATCTTATTACAGAACTCAAAAATTTTTGGATTTTGGATTTTTGGATTTTCAATTTTAATTTTGTGTGAAACAATAAGGTGTGTGAAAATTTAAATTGCGATTTGATAAATTTAATTTTTCGTTTGAGTTATATGTTTCCACGTTGTTCTAAAGTTTGAGTAAGCTAAAGTTATTGAGTAATATTAATAACAATTTTATTCATAAATAGGTTTGAAGAAGGTCGTAATCACAACCGAAACGTTACAACTCAAAACATAAAAATAATCAATACTTGACCTTGAGCTCACATTAGGACAAAAATTATTTTTATAAGTAAAATAGGTCACGAAGAAAGGAAATATTTAGTTTTTAATCGTTCATTCAGTCAAACGTTCGTTCTATTTTTCATTTGATCTAAGTTTTATTTAATTATTTCAAGTATTTTTTACTCGATTCCTGTTTTTCAATAATAAATTCTTATCCTCGACTTATTTTTCTACTGATATTTTCTCATAGTACCTATATGGAGTTGAAAGATTTTATTTCGCATTTTCATTTTTTCTCTTTATGTCATCTTATCATCACAGTTCAAGGTTTCACAGTTTGAAGTATCACAGTTAGAAGTATCACAGCTGAAGGCACTTTGAAAGAAGTCAGAAAAAAGTTGCGTTATAACCCGTGGGTCATGACTTGATATGTCATTTAACTTGAGAACAGACGGGTAAGGACAAGATTTTCTTTTGCTGTTAATAAAATTCCAAAAACACTTTGGATTCATTTTTAGATCTCTTTGCACCTTCTGAATGTAATTTAGATACTTTAAACTAGATATTCTATTGAAAATATCCCTCGATTCACAATAAATTTTAAAATTGGTTTCTGTTGGATATAGTTTAAAAGTAGACCATAACTTGTTTCTTCGATTTCTCAGACTTTTGATTTCACTATCGTACCAAACTGGCACAAAAGATCTTGTTTTAATAATCGCGATGAGAACAGATTTAAGAAAACAGTCAAACAATATATTGTAAAATTTAAACACCATTAAGCTAACATTTAAACAATTATTCAAACAAGACCAATCAACTTGTGATAACAAAGAATTAAGTTTTAAAAAGTCTGTCTTTATAAAATTAAAAGAGTAAAAGTTATCACACAATTCATTATCAAAATTATTAAATTTTTTAAAAAGTGAACAGATCAGTGATGGGCAGGCACTAAAGGCTCGGTGGATTTTTGTATTATAATCTCATCGTCAATGGTAGTAAACACTAGATCCAGCAGTTTTCCATTAATATTTAAAACATCGTTTAATTGAAGAAGTCCAAGTGAAGTTA
This sequence comes from Philhelius festivus, assembly GCA_963931855.1. Taxonomy (NCBI): domain Eukaryota; kingdom Metazoa; phylum Arthropoda; class Insecta; order Diptera; family Syrphidae; genus Philhelius; species Philhelius festivus. Next base: position 70,902,947 of record OZ007554.1, on the reverse strand, counting down.
AATCATCAATTAGCTTAGAGTCGTTGGATCTGAGATTACCAGTTGGTAACATACCATTTGTGTCTCGACAGCGCGTCCAAGCAACATTGGAAAGGTTGAAATCGCCAAGGCAAATGATTTCATCCTGGAACATACCGGAGATTATACATATTTCAAACTATCGTACCAATTATGAGAAATTTTCTCCATTAAATAAAATGTTTAAACTATTTAATTTCTACAATCATAAATATAACAATTTGTTTGATAAAACAATAATAAATTCATGTCAATTTAAATCAACATTTTTTCAATGAAATTGTTTAAAAATCTTATTATAAACCTTTGTTAGAAATTTTGTAATTTTTTTTTTTTTTTTTTTTTTTGTAAAACTAGCAATTTAGTTATGTTAATAAATAAATAAGTATTCCAATAAGTCATAGATATAGCTTAAGTATTCGAAAGCTTTGGTACAAACCTCTTGTGGGCTTCCAGGAATTATATATAAAGTTATAACATACAGGTTCTTGTCTTTAAATGATACTTTTATGCAGAGAATTTCATTGTCAAGTGACACAGGAACATTAACCAGAGAAGTTAACATAGAAGATTTTACGGCTATGTTGTATGGACTTTCCAACGAAGTTTTTGTTCAATATACATATAGCAATCGATTTGATTATTGATAGCCATATCTTCCAAAAAAAATCAACTAAAATGTTGGTGAATGATAAAATATAATGGAATCTCATCGCGAACTTTACCTTTGATACCAAATATAATGAACTTCTATTTATTACTTGGGTATTATTAGTTTCTGAAAATTAAACCCTCTTCTAATCATATCTAGATCGCTATTTACATCTGAAAAATATAAATTAATTTACTGATTGAAAAGGGATGTATCATCAGCATATGCCGTGATTTTACTTTTAAAAAGTTGTAACGAGTTGTAATGACGAATTAGCATACATAAAAATTATAAGACCCAAAACCGAACCTTGAGGAACACCCATATTAAAGAAGTATTTGTGAACTGAAATCATTTTCAATTTTAACAACTTTTTGGCGATTCGATAAAAAGGAAGAAAACCATTTAGGTATAAGTGGTGCCTCTAAAATCCGCTTGAGTTTATCAAGTACCAAAGTATGGTTCACCATATCGAAGACCTTACTTATATCGATAAATAGTTTCTATGACCAGAGCTTGACAACATTCATGTATCCAATTTGTGATTCTAACAAGATTACAACGCATACAAGCCACGCAATGCTTGACTTGGTTCGGCTCGATTATTTTCTCTGGAGCTACATATGTTAAGTCCTTAATCTAAGCTAAAAAGCAAACCACTTTGGGTCAATATTGGACCGACCATCATTGAAAGTACTTCCAGCGAGCCCGAGGCGGCCATTTGAATCAATTTTTAAATTGAAATCTGAATTTACCAATGAAAGACCCGATACCTAAGTGTGACATTAAGAATCCGATAAACTTTCTGACCACCATACTTACTTAAAATTAACTAAAAATTACTTAATCGGGAGAAAAGAGAAAAAAGATCATATACAAATACGTTCACCACCTAAATATTTTGTTCAAGACTCACATGTGGATAGATGTTTGCCAAACATAATTTGCATTTATTAACTCAACTGCATTCAAAATAATGCCTTAAATTTATATAGATGTTGGCAAAATGATTGCATTTAAAACTTATTTGTTCCGACTCAGCTATTATAGCCTGTTCCAGCAGCACTCACCGCATTCTTGATAAGCGAAAAAAATATTTATGACGTTTATTTCTGACATACCCAAAGTGTAAACATTAGCTTAAGGAATTTCGACTGCCTTATCAGTATCACTTGGGGCCTGTTCAGTTTTTTGCACTCGATATAAAAAGCTATTTGCTTTAGAAATTCCAGAAGATACGAATCACCAATAGCAACCGGCATTCATGCCATGATACGGGTACCGCCTAATCACTGAGTAAACAATAGCGATAATGTTTGCCGCAGTTGCGACTGGTTTTTCAGTGTTGAATCAAGAGATCTTTTGAGTTTATTTACTTTGAAATGAAAAATAAAACGCAAATGATCCACCAAAATACGCAAAACCCGATCTAGTCTTTAATCATTTTGTACTGCATTGTGCAAAGAAAGAAAAAAAAAGTAATATTTAAATGTATTTAGTACCTTGAGCGAAAATAGAATAAATATGAAATATAATACGAAAATTGTCATTTCAATTCTTAAGGCATGGAAATGAAGACTCAATCCAAAAAAATCCATTAACGTAAATATCGAAATTCAAGGGGAAGTGTGTGTCTTTAAATTGGAAAAGTCGTTTCGGGACAGTAAGATATGATGGCAAATGACTTTCAAGTACTGTATAGGAGTGTAATAACTCGAAAACTGAGACGATATGATACGATAATGTTATATTCATATCTCTGTAAAAATGTTTGTATTTGTTGCTGAAACTTTGCATAAATGTTTAATATGTCAAGAAGAAATACTTCGCGAGAAATAATTTAAGATTAAGATTATCTCTTGAGTAAAAGGAAGCTGAGAGAAAAGTATTAGTTTGAAAAGACGCAACAAAATAAATAAATAAATGCAATTTGCAGAATATCATAAATCCCACGTGCTTTTTTAAGTGAAACAAGCTGTTCTGAAACTTAAATTTCATCCAGAAATTCAGATAAAATTCGGCACAATAGTTGGTACGGTAATTATACGTATTCCTATGCTATCAATAGAACTAAAAACAATATAGCTCCAGGAGAAGGATAACCATTGAATTTTATAAGAACTCAACACCTGAATTTGTACGATTTCTGACTGATGGTTTCAATAACATTTTTACGAAAGGAACTGTACCGGAAAGTTTCCAAAAGAATATTATATTTCCCATATTTAAAAAAGGTGACCCGAACGATCTAGGAAACTTCAGAAAATCTCATTCCTCAACACACTTCTAAAACTTCTCACAAGTTTACTTCTGGATAGTCTAACCAATTGGGTAGAAACAAATGGTCTATTGAGGGAATTCCAGTCGGGATTTAGGAAAGGCTATTCAACGGAAGATAACATTTTTGTGCTCACAAATATTGCTAGGTCATTTTTTAGAAGTGGAAAAAAACTAAATGCCTTCTTCATTGACTTTCGTGCTGCCTTTGACTCAGTGGGTAAGAAGAGCACTATTCCTTAAACTCAGCAACTTTGGCCTATCCTCCAAAATGCTACGCTTTGCTAGAAAGCTTGTATGAAAACAACCAAACTGCAGTATGGGATGGAATAGCCATGTCTGAATGGTTTAGCACTTCTTCCGGCGTGAAACAGGGTTGCCAGCTAAGTCCACTCTTTTTTAGCCTGTTCTTGGATGATCTGCTGCAATACCTACCTGGAGGAATAATTTTCAACGAAGTTTCGTTAAAAGGTTTGATGTTCGCAGATGACTATTGTTCACCTAACACGCTTTAGCTCATGATAAATAGGCTAGAAGAATACTGCAAGCAATGGAATCTTCACATCAATCCATCCAAATCAAAAATTATGGTATTCCGTAACAATACAGGGCGATACACAAGGGACGAAAAATGGTTTTTGGACTCGGATTCTCTCGAAGTTGTCAAACAATACCGTTATCTTGGTATAATGCTCACTCCAAGAATAACTTACACTTTTCACCTTCAAGGAAAACTCGAAGAGGCAAAAAAGCACTTAGTTGCACTTGGAAAAATGTTAAAGGTCAAAATGATGTTTCAAGCAAAGACAAATATAAACTCTTCGAAGCAACGCAACGGCTAAAACGATTATTGTGCTACGGAAGTCAGGTAAGGGGCTACGAAGAACACGATGAAGTAGAAAAATTACAAAGATACTTTATCAAGCATCTTTTTAAGCTACCAAGTAACTCACCCACCTACATGATCTATGTGGAAACTGGTCTACCTCTGCTGCGTCTTTTTACTTTAAGGATTCATTTCAAATATATCGTTAAGGTTATGCAACTTCCTGAATACCGCCTGCCAAAAATAGTGCATTCGTATCTTTTAAGAACAAAAACAGGCTTCTTTGTGCAATGGCAAGAGCTAAGCCAGGAACTTGGAGTAGAGTTGTCTCTGACATGGGAGAATCATTCCACATGTAACATAGCATTTTATAACGTTAATCAGAAACTGGATGACAAAATTTATGCTGGATTTCTAGAGCAAGCAGTCAGTTCATCGATTCGCTTGGTGTATAGGGAACTTAGCCACAGCTTTGGAAATAAGTTTTCAATATTTCCCATTCCCAACGTTGTTCAAGCGTAAGCCGACTCATTTCGTTCCGCGGAGGTATGATACTGACTTTCTGTCAATATTTCCAGCGTCAAACAGCTGTCAGTGTCAAAATAACCTATGATTTAAAAAGAAACCTGTACATACATGTGGGATTCGCATTAACATAAGGACAAGAACGTACGACCAACAAAAGACACATACACATACTCTCACAGACAGACCGTATGAACGAACACAAAAGAGATTGCGCACCCCTTCTTATGTTCTTTTATAAATTGAGTCAGTCATCAAACTTACTTTCAGTTGGCCGGTCGCTCGCAGTAGATCTTCTTTTAAATAAATACTTAATATATATCTAAATTTAAATGAAAAGTGTTTTATTGGATAAGCAAATCCTACATTTGGGGACTCTCCGGGATTGAACGGAAAAGAAATCCTTTGTGCATAAATTCGGGAAAAAAAAAAAACAGTGAACAAAAACGAAAATCAAACAAATAAAAAATAGTGTTGTGCGCATCGTACAAATAAAACAAACGGGCATCATCCCTAAAGAATAAGAGAAAAATCGTGTGCGCATTGCATAAATAAAACGAACGGGCATCATCCCTAAACCAGTTTTTTTAGAAAAAAAGAAGAAGCGACGCTAATTTTTCGGCAGTTGCACCGTTGAATTTGAATTGTGTTGGTACATAACTCGAACGATAGCTGTACCTATGTGCATTGTGTTCTTCAACACCAAATTAATAAAAAGTGTTTGTGTGTCTGTGTGCAAAAACAATAAAAAAAGGGCTTCAACCTTAAGCGGTGCCAGTGTGTAGTGTATCGTCAGCTGCGTCTGGTGCGAAGAGAAACACAAAAACAATTGTGCGAATACACACGAAGACCACCGTGGTTGCTTGCTCCAACGAGAACCACACAAGCAGAGTGTGTTGAGTTTGAGTATACAAAGAGAAGAGCCGCGTCAAGGCAAAAGGAGAAGAGCCGTGTCAAGGCGAAGAAGAAGAAGAAGCGATAGAGAAGAAGAGCTGAGTGCAGTCAAAGGGAAAAGGGGTAAGCGACGACCGTGCCGTGCCATTTATTTATATTTTGTTTTCGTTACATTGTTCCTTTAAAAACTTGTTATTGTGAGGGGTAAAATTCATAGTAAATGTAAATATGGAGAGAGGCGCAATTTTAGGTATGACAGTGGAACTGTTGCGAGAAAAGCTAGGACAATTAAATTTACCGACGACAGGACTGAAAACAATTTTACAGGACAGACTGTTAGAACATTATGAACTATCACGAACAGACGCACCCAATGAAGACAACGCTAGTGAACATTTTGTTGATGCAGAAGCAGGCGTTAGGCATTCGGTTGTAGGATCATTTACTCTTCGGGATATAGAGGGATCACTCTTAGTCTTCGATGGTTCAGGTTACCCTGACATCAATCACTGGATCCTGGACTTCGAAGAGAATTCAATCATTGTCAGGTGGAACGAGGTGCAAAAATTTATTTATGCCAAGCAATTGATCAAGGGTGTAGCTAGTCAGTTTGTAAGGAGTCTGTCTGGGGTAAACAATTGGATAGCGTTGAAAAATGCTCTGCGAAACGAGTTCTCAAAGAAGCTGTCATCCGCCGAGGTACATAAAATGTTAAAAGCGCGTCGTAAGAAACCAACGGAGTCCTTGCAAGAGTATTTATACTCACTCGTGGAAATTGCTAAATCAATAGCTTTAGATGAGGAGAGTTTAGTAGAATATTTTGCTGAAGGCATTCCAGACTCTAGGCAAAATAAAATATGTTTTTACCAGGCAAAAACAGTTACACAGTTGAAAGACCAAATCAGGTTGTATGAGAAGGTGAGTGGACCTCCACAAAAGTCATCATACTTTCGAGGTAATCCACAATCCTCAACAAGTTTTGGAAGCCAAGCTAAAGCCGAAAGGAAATGTTTTAGATGTGGCAAAGGGTCGCATATGGCTAGGGAATGCCAAGCAGGCACATTCAAGTGTTTTAAATGCGGACAACAAGGCCATAGAGCAATCGAATGTAGGTCAGGATCGCAACCGAACGTTAAGACAGAGAAAAACAATATTCAGATTGCGACTATCAAAGAAAACACCCTTTCTGTTTCAAGGGCAAGAATTTGCTTCACAACTGGTTCCTATCGGGTCTTTAAACCAATAAATTTAGGAAGTCTTACCGTATCAGCACTTTTAGATACAGGTAGCGACCTATGTCTTCTCAGATACGATTCATTGCTGATGATGGACTACATAGAACTCGATTCGGCAAAAATGAAACTTTTTGGCATAGGACAAACTCAGGTGGACACAAAAGGAAGTTTTACCATGATGGTAGATGTAGATGACTGTAAGTTAGAGATGACTTTTCATGTCATTGGCGAGGCCGATATGCCATATGCCGCAGTCATTGGAAATGATGTTTTGCATAAAGTAAACTTAGTTATTCATGAGGAGGGTGTCACGTTTAAGAAAAAGCAGAGTTCTGAGGAACTTAGGGGTAAAGAAACCCTAGCAGGCATTGTTAATGCAGATGTCAACCAAGGCAGATTTGAGCAGGGAAAAGCGAACATAGGTTCCGATGAAGATATATTTGAGCTGAGCAAGGTGCTCCATGCTATTTGTATGTCTTCATGCGAGGGTGTATTTCAGTGTGATCTGATGATGGATCTAAACCACTTGAAAGTCGAGGAACAGAGGGTTATAAGAAGAATGGTTGATAAGTACTCACCCAAGAGGAATAAAACCGCTCCTGTAGAGATGAAGTTAGTTCTCAAAGATGAAGCTCCAATTTTCCAAGCACCTAGGCGTATGTCTAAACCAGACCAGGAAGTCGTAAGTCAGCAAGTCAGCAAATGGCTTGACGAAGGTATCATACAGTCGAGCATGTCACCATACGCGTCTCCTATTGTTTTGGTATCTAAGAAGGATAATTCGAAAAGGCTATGCTGTGACTATAGAAGGTTAAATGAGAAAATTGTAAGGGACAATTTTCCGATGGTCTTGATCGATGAAGTGCTTGAACGATTGCAAGGTGCAAAAGTTTTTACAACATTGGACTTAAGAAATGGTTTTTTCCACGTCCCTATGAACCCAGAGTCACGAAAGTATACTGCGTTCGTAACGCATGACTCTCAATACGAATTCCTGTTTGTTCCCTTTGGAATATCAAACTCTCCAGCAGTCTTTTGTAGGTTCATATTTGCCGTGTTTCGGACATTAATCCAAGCCGGTGTGGTAATCTTATACATGGATGATATGATAATTCCATCCAAGGATGAGGCAGAAGGAATAGAAAAACTAAGACAAGTTCTTGAAGTAGCTGAAATGTACGGTCTTCAAATGAAATGGGAAAAATGCCAGTTTTTGAAAAGAAGAGTAAACTTTCTTGGTTATATAATAGAAGATGGCACCATCCAACCATCTATTGAAAAGACACGAGCGGTAGACAAATTTCCAGTTCCAGTAGATAAGAAAGCGCTTCAACGTTTTTTGGGTCTAACTTCCTACTTCCGTAGATTTGTGAAGAACTTTGCGCTTGTAGCCAAACCCTTGTCTGATTTACTGAAGAAAGATACAAAGTACAAATTGGAAGCAGAACAGTTAATAGCCTTCCAACAACTAAAGACAGCGCTCACTAAAGTAAGCCCATTTAGGATACTTACTGGATTAGAGATGCGGGTTCCGGATTACCCTGATCTGAAAGCGATGTTGGACGAAGAAGTTGTAGAGGAGTTGGAAGTGGAGCGCACAGCGGTGCGGGAAGAGGCTCGTAGGAATATTGAGGTAATCCAGCAAGAGAACCGAAGGTCCTTCGACAGAACGCGAGTCGTCGCACAGACGTACAAAGTGGGAGAGTTGGTCGCCATTAAGCGTACCCAGTTCGGCACCAGTATGAAGCTGCGATCTAAGTTTTTGGGTCCGTATCAAATAACAAAAGTATTAAATCATGGCAGATATGAGGTTAAGAAGGTAGGGAACCATGAAGGACCCAACCATTCAAATACAGTCACAGAGTTCCTTAAAAAATGGGATCCGTCATTCGAGGCGAATGATCCGTCAGGATCGCCGAATGTGGGATTCGCATTAACATAAGGACAAGAACGTACGACCAACAAAAGACACATACACATACTCTCACAGACAGACCGTATGAACGAACACAAAAGAGATTGCGCACCCCTTCTTATGTTCTTTTATAAATTGAGTCAGTCATCAAACTTACTTTCAGTTGGCCGGTCGCTCGCAGTAGATCTTCTTTTAAATAAATACTTAATATATATCTAAATTTAAATGAAAAGTGTTTTATTGGATAAGCAAATCCTACATACATGTACATACATATATGCTTGATCTTTTTCAAATCTGAGAATTAATAATGTTCAAGATTTATATAAAAATTGTTCTTTTATCTAAATATTATAATGGTACCTTTGATGCAAACGTTAAATAAAGTTTTCGAAAATCATATTTTTCTCGAAAACTGCACCTGCAAATTTGATAACATTTTTTCTGTTTCTCTAAATTTTACGATCTTAACCTAACAATCTTTACTTATCAAATTTTCCAAATTTCTACTTTCTCATTTACGGTATAACGGACCATGTTGTTTTGGCCGTAATCTTTCTCTCGTTATCTGTTTTCTTCACCATCTTAGGCATTCTTCTGGTAGCTTGAGGATGAAGAAGTTGGTACCTTGTTATTTTTTCGTGTTAAGATAGCGATGGGCTGGAGGATCGCGAAGCTTCTAGAAGTCATTTGAGAGCACTCAGAGATGATAAGAGAGGGAAACAGAAACAATCTCACCTTTGATTTTTTAACCTCCCCGAGGGGCTTTACCTTGTCGTTGTGGGGAGGCTCAAGTCTATTTCTCCGGCAATTCAGCTGGGGATTTAGGCAACCAAGAAAACACAAAAAGTGATCAGGCGAAGTCACGGCCGCAGAAAATAAGTCTCAAAGAAATAATCACTGTTTTCGCATGAACACTGCACCACACAGTGGCTTTAAGTGGATGTAATGTGCATCACACGCTTATTTTCAGTGCCTCAGAAACGAAGATTTTGCTTATTGATGTAATCGCTTAAGTGGAAACGCGCCTCGTCGCCCATCAAGATTTTCGACACAAAATCGTTCTTTTCGTTGTGGAGATTGAGGATGGCTTGACAGTTCTTTACACATGGCGGATGCTCAGCAGGCATTAACTGATGCAGTTTGTACGGGAACATGCGTAGGTATTTCACTAAAAAACACTGTAGGTGTCAGGTAATGTCCAATTGCATGGCCCGTGTCGTTTGGTTCATGTTTTTTCGTTCTCAGCGACATGGGCAGCCACATACGCAATATTCTCGCCCGAACTACCAGTCTGGTCCCAACTAACATACTCTGCAGAGCTTAGATCTTGAAATCTGAAAAAAAAACTCTAATACAACTCTTTTATATCCCATTGCTATACTAAAGTATTAATATCTTGTTATGAATCTCAACTGGATGTCATCTCATAACAAAAAAAAAATATGTAGTTGCTCTCAGTCGGTTATCTAATTGCCATTATATTTTTTCAAGTATGTCAATAGAAGAAAAAGTCAGCTCTCTTCTGTACAAGATTAACACTGCGGCTGGTAAGAGTAGGGCTTGTAAACGCTTTATTCCAAAAAATAAATGGTTTGATTATGAATGTATCCGCGCTCGAAATAGGATGTTAAAACAGCTCAATCTTTACCGGAAATATAATTTCGAATTTTATAAAAGACTTTACATAGAGAGACGGTCTAGGTACATACGTATCTGCAAAAATAAAAAAGTTAACTTCGCATACAAAAGCATTGAAAAACTCAATTCAATAAGGAATGCTAGTGATTGGTGGAAGTTAGCTAATTCGATGAAGAAATGTCAACCAAAACCAAGTGGTAATCTGAAAAGCCAAGACTTTATGATATATTTCAAGTCACTTTTTTCTGTATCTGAAAATGAGCATCTTTTCTCTTGGGCCATGCCAGAAAAAATAGATAATTTTCTTGACTCTCCTTTTGATATGTGGGAGCTGTTACATGTACTACAAAGAGCAAAAAATAAAAAAGCGCCGGGAGAGGATAGAGTTAGCTATGAATTTTACAAAAATGCTCCAACTTGTTTCTTAGAAGAAGTTCTATGTCTACTCAATCAAATATATCTCTCTGAATGCATTCCTTCTTCCTTTCGAAAATCGATTATTATTCCGCTACACAAAAAGGGGGATCCCAATAGTGTTGAGAACTATCGAGGTCTTTCGCTACTTGATACAATATATAAAATATTCACTGGCATTATCCTTAATAGGATTAATAGCTGGATTGACTGTAATAGTATCCTCAGTGAATACCAGGCTGGTTTCCGTAAAGGGTACTCCACTACCGACAATATTTTTAACCTCACAAGTATCGTACACCTTAACCACAAGAAAAAAAAAACACCTTCACTTTCTTTTTGGATTTTTCCTGCGCCTTTGATTTAATACCACGTAATTCATTATTTTATAAACTGTCCTGTTTCGGATTATCCTCAAAGGTCATCAGAATTCTGCAACAGCTATATGAGAACACAACATGTCGGGTGTGGGATCAAAAATCGTTGTCAGAGCCTTTCCTGGTTAGCCAGGGTGTGAAGCAAGGGTGTTTGCTAAGTCCACTTCTATTTGCTCTATATCTGAATGACCTTCATGAAGACAAGATTTTACTCTACGCCGATGATCTCGTCTTGATCTCTGACTGCCCTGCCGATTTGCAACGTATGATTGATCATCTTTTCAAATATTGCTCCCTTTGGAGTTTGAAAATCAACTTAAATAAGTCGAAAATTGTTGTTTTCCGTGATGGTACAAGAATTTCTAAAAATCTTAACTGGAATTATGGGGATAACTCCATTCAAATTGTAAATCAATATAAATATCTGGGTGTTATACTTAACTATAATTTGTCTTTTAATAAACATCTCGACTCTAGGCTAGTTGTTTCAAAGAATGCAATTAATGCAACGTGGTCTAATTATATTAAAAATCCCAAAATAGTTATTTCTAAAAAACTTAAGATTTTTGACACTGCAGCAAAATCAATTATGTTTTATGGCGCTCAAGTTTGGGGCTACAAGCGATTTGAACAGGTTGAAAAACTATTTCGATTTTTCATTAAAAAAATGTTACACCTCCCCAGTAACACACCCAACTATATGTTACATTTGGAGATTGGTCTTCACTCTCAATTTGTTCAAACTCTACGACTACATTTTAATTACATAAGAAAAACACTTAAACTTCCTAGATCTAGATTGACTAGGATCCTTGCGGAGGAGACAATCGCTGAAAACATTTACTGGGCCCGCGAGTGGAGAGATATATGCAGTGACCTAGATATAGTTTTAGATACTAATTCATTTACTTCTTCATCTTTTTTGATCGATCTGCATGAGAATATTCTAGAAAGCTTGAAAAATTCCGAAACCACTAATAACATCAGTAGTGCCAGAAATTCACAATTCCATGATTTATATCCTCACCTTGATTACAACTTCAAACCATACTTTGTCGACGAAAATTCTTCCCAATTGGTTAGCCTAGTTCTCAAAGCTAGGGGTGGGCTCCTCAATATTAACGCTAAAGCTTTCAAAAAAGATACAGTCGGTATTTGCACAATTTGCAATCTAGATGAAGTGGAAAATACATACCATTTTATTGCCAGATGTCCAGTTTTCAAGAACACTAGACTTGTATGTTTCGATAAAAGTGTGCTTTCTCTTGAAGAGCTCTATGAGATTTTGAACGGCAAAAACTTTCAATCTCTTTTCAGTTTCTTAAATTATTGTTTAAAGTATAGAGAGTTATTGATTAATGAATTTTGTTAATAATTAGAAATATTATACAAAGTAATGATATATTAGGAATACGAAATAAAAAAATTACGATGTTGCTACCTTTCTATTAATTTTATAATATGATTTATATTAGTATATATTTAGCCAACCTGGCAGACAACAATAAATGTTATGTCAATAATACTGTAATATTTAAATTACATTATTAATATTTTGTGAAAAAATTTGTACTGATTTTATATACAATGAATTATTAATAAAATATCTATCTATCTATCTATCTATCTATCTATCTATCTATCTATCTATCTATCTATCTATCTATCTATCTATCTATCTATCTATCATCTCATAACACTTTTATTTTAAGAGTTAAACACTTTTCCAGCTTAAAAGAACTTAAATCTTATAGCAAAACTATTTTCTCTTCTTGTAGTTAAATTATAAAAACTTATAGTCTTATAAGAATGCCTTTCTGAAAACTGAGCTCTAAATATGTCCAATTAATCCCATAACAAGTGGGCGATTCCGCTATAGACGATTTTTGACACCAGTTTTTGAATTACAATATTTTTCACTTTTTTTGATAAATATTCAAAGTAGAAATACTATATTTAATAATAAAATCAAAAACTGAGACCTATTTTTATAGAGAACATTTTTGTTTGCGCTTGGCAACATTATTATACGAAGAGTCGGTACGAACTGCAATTATTATAACTTTTAACATAAGCTCAAAATAGCTATTTCCGACAGTTTTAAGTTATGCTTTACTCAATAGACGTATAAAGCAACATGCCATTTAATCGTTTGCATAAAAACATGTACAAATTTGTTATTATATTTTTAGCATTATTGATTGCAAATAGCCATTGTAAATTTGTTGCACCCGCGATATAAAAGATAGAAAAGTTTACTTTTTTGGCATAAATAAGGTGCTAGCGTTTTGAAACTTTCTAAAAGTAAGAAGAAAACAAAACTAAAATTAAATCAGTCGTTATTAGGAATATATTGTACGTTGAACGACAAAAAACGTTGATTTAAATTGGTTGCACCCGCGATCCCAATATTAAGATCGCGGGTGCAACTTATTGCCTACTAACATTATAACGTGATTTATTGTATTTTATTGATAAAATATGCTTTGAATAATAATTTCTGCTGTTCACGTTTTTTTTTAATTATGTAATATAATACATATTTTGTTCTTTTTTATATAAAAATATATGGTTAAATGGAAGTGAAACAAGAAAAAGAGACTGCTTTACAGAAAATTGACAAAAAATTAACAAATATGCTGAGCTTCATGCAGAAAAAGGACGTAGAAGTTTAATGTGGAGAGATGTATTGAAAGGCAAATACAAATTTTAAAATTCTGACCAGAATCAGACAAAACGAAAAAATGCAGGCAACACAAAAAAAGGCAGGCACTCATTACATCAGTCACTGTAGACTGAAAAAGTCGCACAAGTGAAACGTAATCGTCCAAGGAGTCCCACTAACGTAGTTGAAGAGGTCAAAAATGTATCTAAAAAAAACTGATTCCACCAAAGCAAAGCAATGCCTAAAAAACTGAAGGATGACAGGTGATTTCTATAAAAGGGATAATATTAGCAGACAAGTGCCGGGTATAAAAGATGTGAAATCGATTAAGTCGGAAGTTAAGAATCGAGAAGAGCACAATGACCATGAGCATTCATGAAGTTAAGTTTTCGATGTTTTTATTGAGTCAGAAGACGAAGCATTAAATTCTAAATCTCCAACAGGGTCTTTTGAACCCCCTATATTACCAGTAGATCCATGCTCTAAAATACCGTTCTGTTTTTACAGCAGCAGTATTTCCAAAAGTTATTTCCGCAGGTTTGTACGTTCTTGTACAGGTATGCTGCAACATCACAATATCATTATGTGGGGTTATACTTAACTGATACCGATGAAGATGGAGTACTTTTAACATACATATATGTATTTTCGAAAAAATATTGAAGTATTTGAATAAAAACAAAACTATAATTAATAGAGAAGGGTACTGACTTTTTACATATGTGCCTTATTTTATATTTTTTCTAGTTTTTTAAATCAGTTTACTAATTTAAGTTAGACGCGTTGCACCCGCGATAATATGATGTTGCACCCGCGATTGATTTAAAAGTTAATATTTCGTTGCTTACTTTTGTTTTCTATCTTTATTTTTATCTATTTAGTTAATTGAATCAACGTCGTTCAATATATGTAAGAATAGCATGATAAATGTTTCACAATTAACAGAATTTGTGTTTTTTGTACTATGATCTAGAAAAGTCGGGCCGATTCTGTTGCACCCGCGATCGCACTTTGAAACCATTCTTCTGCCAAATTATTTATTATATTTTCGAATTCTAAATGGATTAAAAATAAATAGGTGAAAATGTATCCCTTCAAGTAATAATGTCATTAAATATTTTGCTTATTTTATTATTAAATGTACTTGAAATGAGTCTAAATGTTGCACCCGCTATAATGGAATCACCCAAGTCATATTTAAGAATAAAGTTATTTGTATACCACTTTGAAAATTCTAAAAGAATTTGAGTTTAAATCCTCCTATATCAAGAAACAATTTGGAGTTCAAAGAATATAAGCTTTGCAGTAAGATCCTAATAAGATCCTTAATGCAACAAGCACAACTATTCACAAACTTCAGTTTTCTGATGTCAACATTCTCCTCTCACTCGCACGTAAGTACACATAAATCATAAAGAAGCGTCTAAGATCCTATAGAAAGAATAAAGATGTTACTAGAAGAGTTAGTGTCGCTTCAGCAGCAGCCATATTCCTATACACAAGCAAAGTAGTGGCCTGTACATTTGAGGGTTACCATAACTTAAAAAATTATGATCTCGATAAAATAACTTGGCTGTAGCACTGACTTAAAATTTATTAGGTAGCATTTTCAAGTTTACATTTAGCATTGTTGTGATTACATAGAAAGTATAAAATATATTGTGTAACTTTTTTTCAATTTAAACTAAATACATTAACATCTTGGGATTTTATTGCTTCTACTATCTTTTCATTCAAAAATTACTTGAGTAGTAATTTTTTGTGACATGAGTAATAGTAGAAAATTACAGAGAATATGAGATTTTATTACTCTTGTAAATGCAGCATAAGACTCTCAGTGTGTAATTTGGAATATTTTATTTTAAATTTGACCTTTCCTGTTTCCTATTTACTCTCACAAGCAAATGACCCATGACATAAATAAAAACAAAACAAATTTCAAAGTTAATTTTGATTTTATTTGCTTACGAAAGAAATATATGGTAACCCTATTTCCGATAAAAGTTATAAATAAAATAATTTAAATATGCATTATTTTGAAGGGGCTTTGTGTTTTTTCGACGTAAAATGTTAGAATTAGAAGATACAATTTCAACCGCATTTACATTTCGGTTCCCTTATGCGCAAAATAATAAATGTGTCGCTCAATTTAATAGTGAACTATCTCCATACAAATGAATTTCGAGATAATAAGGTTTTTGCGAAATGATGCATAGACAAAAAAACAAAATTAATGCGCTTTAGGTTAATATTTTTTATTATTCGTAAAAAGTCCAAGATTATAATAACCTTTACAGATTTTATTAATTATTTTATTAAACGGATTTGTGACTTATTTAATTTTTATAGTTAAATAATAAAATCACTTTAAGAACAAAAAACGTTAACTATCGGAAATATAATTCGTATTTGGAGTAGATTCTCTTTTATATTGAAAGATATTAACAAATATAATACCATAGATAGATAGATAGATTTTTATTTATTCAATTCAATTCAATTTACAATTTATAAACATAATAAATAAAATATGAACTTGGTTTGAAACCGTCTGCCAGAATATAATACCTTTTCAATATAATACCATTAAGCAAAGAAATCCATTTTTAAAAAAAATGGATTTACACCACTTTTATAATGAGCGACACAAATATCATGCATCGCCATTATAATATAATAGTTGATAGACTTACAAAATAAATACTATATCAAGCCTAACAGTTTGTTGGCATAGCAAATCATGTATACACACAAACTTAAAAAGTATTTTGTTTCATTCTTTATTAAGTTAACAAATATTCTGTTCTCTTTTTATCACCTCTTATTGGAAGAGACGCTTTCTCATAATAGGATTTCGCCGATCTCTATTAGAGCCTTAGAAGTGCCATTTTAATATAAACGTACATCTGTCATCCCATAAAGAAACTTCTGTTGGTACTATGAGTAGGAAGAGCCTCTCATAACTAGGCCATTTAAGGCTTTTAACAGTTTTAAAAGAATCTCGTAGTATTCTTTATAAAAACTTTTAGCTCCTCTTAAGTAATCTAGTTGAACTCTTGGAGCATCTTATGAGATGAAAAATGTTACTTGGGGTGGCAGCCACGCCCTGCATGGTCTCCTGTGGTTCCAGTCTTTTCGAGTCGAGTAGCTAAGCGCTGAAATGTTTGCCCAGTTGGAGCGACACGATTAGGAAATCAATGGATATTCTCGCTACGATAACAACACCGACTGATTATTATTGGTCAAAAAAATCGACACAATTATTCAACGTTCTTGCGGAGTATAGCTCTCTATATTGCTAATCTGTTTGTATACTGCAACTGTCTAGTTCACAAATGTCAAATATAATTGAGGTACGACGCCATTTGCATAAGTTATAACATCTTCCGATAGTATGACTAATTTTGCGCTACCTTGAATAACCGACTCAGATAATACTGCAAGATATATAACCCTATTAGGATTCCGATATGATGTTTTTACTAAATAGATAATTTAACTTATTACTAGGGCTAGGATTTACATGCAAATGCATATTTTTTTTGAGAAACTTTAGAAACATAGGAATAAAATACAAACACGAATCAATCAATTTGCTTTAAGATGTTGTGAATGATCTTGATAACTCGGATGCAGTTGCCATTAGTTAGTTTTTGAACACATATTAAGTGATTTATGAACGCATCATAACAGATCAAGTAAATTTTTGAACTCGTGCGTAGTTTTTGTGTCCTTTTTGCCAGGGGAATCCCCGTCACATCTATACGAGCCAGCCGAACAGATTCAAACAATCGAACGTCAAGTGACAACACTATTTGTTTATGTGGTTAATTGTGTTGGCGAGTAATCAGCGTTAATATAAGAAGTAATTTATTAGTGAAATCTACCACTACGATAATGGAAATCAACAATTTGCGAGAATTACAGGTAATAAATAATTACATATTAAAGGTATATTTTTTATGGGTGTTTTTTTATTAGTTTACATATTCCGACCTCTGAACATAACACTATATTACATTCAAATTTGTAATTCAATAAATTCTACATGCAAAAGTGTACAAAAACAAACTTAAAAGGAAGTAGTCAAACCAGACGGTCGGCTAAACATTAAGCTGTTACTGCTCTATTAAATAATTTAGCTGAAGTTGTCAAAGCTCTGGAAGAAATTGAAGAATTCTCTCTATAGCCGCAGAATCTAAGTACGAAGCCGATCATTTGCTACATGCGGTAATGGATTTTAAATTTATCCTCAACTTGACAATTTGGGATGATATTATTCGAGAGATTAATAGAGTGAACGTTGAAATACAAAAAGAGGATATTATCATTTCGCGTTCTGTGGCGCTAATGCAAGGCCTTGGTAAGATCTTGCAAGAAATGAGAGAAAAACCGGTAAAATATTGGAAGAAGCTACACCTGTATCAGAAAAATTGGAAACTAAGCCGGTTCTTAAAAACAAACGAATCTCCAAAAAGAAAAAACAACACGACGAAATCTGTGAAGACGAAACAAGAATGCTAGATCCGACTAGGCTATTTTCCAAAGATATAAAAGTAGTGTTTGACAAAATTTTAACAGAAATTGAGATAAGATTAGAGAGTTCAAAGAGTCTACATGAAAAATTCGCTTTCCTCAGTGGCCACGCCTTTTTAAATATGTCGACAGAAGATCTGCCCAAAAATGGAGCCGATCTAGCTTAAAAATATGTAAAAGACTTGAATGCAGTTGGTTTTTGTCAGGAACTTGCCGTATTTAAAGAGCTAGTAAATGAAATCAATGAAATCAAGTGCCTTCGACCTGTTACAACATCAATACCAGCATGACTTGCAAGAAGCGTTTCCCAATGTTAGTATAGCTTTAAGAATTTATTGCACATTACCAACAACATCTGCAAGCTGTAAGCGAAGCTTCAGCAAACTGAAAATAATTAAAACTTTTCTACGTTCTACAATGAGTCAGGATCGTCTATCTGGCCTCGCGATCCTAGCCATTGAAACAAAACTGCCTATGCGACGGACTTTGAGGAGCTAATATATTCTTTCGCAGAAAAGAAAGCACGCCGCCGCCGTGTAAAGTTGTATAGTCTTTCCTGATTATGTATTTTTTCTGTGTTTCTGTTTTATGTCACAAATGAAAGTTATTAGTTATTAGATAATAAAAAGTTTAAATTTATTAAAGGATTATTATTTTAACAAATGATCCCAAAAATGCTACTCATTGGCAGTTTTAACAGTTTTTCTCAAACACTGAAGGAAGGGGGCGCCACTATCAAGGTTTTGCCCCGGTTCCAAACAATCGTAGATCCGGGACTGTCAAGGGATATGGTTTTAAATGCATATTTTAGGTGCATATTTTACCTTTTTAAGAGCATATTATTTTAAGCGCATATTTTGCATTTTTAAGTGCATGAAGATCCTAGCCCTACTTATAACAAATAAGAACAACTTATTTGCATATTTTTGGAAGTGACAGTTTACATATCGCCCCATTATTTTTAGCATTTATTTTTTAGATTTTTTCTATAAATCTAGATTTACATATAGTATGTATGTATAGGTGAAATCGTAGGAAATCTTCCAGCTATTTAACAATGTCCCATGTTTAATGATTGCTGTAAATCAGACACGGGCTATTTAGATGCTTTTTTTATATCAAACTTGTTTAAGGCTTCAAAAACATCTGAACGGTCAAAATTTCCTATATATCAAAAATGATATACATCCGTGAAATTCGGTGGTTTTTCATTTAGCTATCTTATTTTTTATGATAGATTCCTCCTGTTATACCACCTCTATACCACGATTTTTCTAAACCATAGAACATTAGTTAAGTCCCGACTTATACTTTTACTAAAGTTTATCATAAATCTACTACAAAAGTTAGAATTCTTTCTTATTCCTACCTTAATTAATTGTCAATTGCTTGCTTCTGGTTCTTACTTGTAGTTTGTTTTATTTTAAAAACAGATTTCATTGAACAATATCACATTAAAACATAACAGGTGTGAAAACAGGGGTTTAAATGACAGACGATGTTTTGTAATAGAGCAATAAAAAAAAAGTTTGACAATTCTATTTCTTATTCTTTCGCTGAATCCATCTTCTTGGTGGTTAAGCTTAATCGCAGTTATAAACATCTATCTCCAGACTTATAAATTAGGGTGTGCGAGTATAACTTTATGCTACGATCAGTAAAATGCCTCCTGCTTGAGACTTTTGAAATTTATTTCACTTGTTTGTTTCAACTTTAGAGTTTCAACATTTTCTAAGTCTAAAAACACACCAGTTTACCTCAGTTCTGTCTATGTTTTCGATATTAAATGTATATTTCATGTGTCTAAAGCCAAAATACAAATCTTAAATTTAAATGATTATTAACGAAACTTGTCTCAAATAAATATCCCTATTAGGAAAAAACAGCAATAAAAAATGTCAGGTATATCATTTGTTACGTCGCAAATCTTAAATGGTGTGGGTTTCTTTAAACTGGCATTAAATTGACTCGAAAATAAAACCTAATGCCAAAAGCCTATAAAGAATGGCCATTCCAATGGTCATAATCAGTTAATGACCCGCAAACGAAGAGCGGGCTCATTCTCTATCCAAATAGGCTGTTAACTCCACCTCCGCATATAAATAGATATAGTAATACGAAGTGTCGGTCGTTAAACTATCACGAACGTCTGCCACTGCTTGCAAAGACACCTCTTAAATAACTGACCTCAACCTGACCACTTTCCGTTTGGTTGGATATCTATAAGAAATGAAGATACAAGAATGAAGATTCTCAAATAAGCACCTGTAAATTAGCCCACAGAGTTTATGCAACTTTATATTATATATACGCGCTGTCAGGGGATTTTACTTTTACGTGGGCGACAATTTGGTGATGGCGTGTCGTGTGCCCATTTCTTGGGGTCAATTGAAGATTTTTTTTTGTATAATTTTGTATGAAACTCCCAGTCCAACACACATTCCTAAGCAGAAGTAGTAGTCGGACGGATTTCCGGCTCAAGATTTAATATTCACCCCTTAAAAATATTCTACCACACAAAGTATATTACAGTGGAACAAAATAGTTTCAATATTAGAAAAAAATCAGATAATTCAAGAAGGAACCTCAATATACTGATGAATTCGAGGATGAATTCAAACTTAAACCTTTTTCGTGATTCGATGATTTAATTCGTTTTGAATTCATTTGTAAGATAATTAATTTTTATTTTATATTTATGAGTTTTTAAATTTGTTTACCTAATGCGTGGAGAGTAGATTGCGTCAAGTCATTCAAATTTGTTGGTTTTGATTTATTAAACTTTTCTCTCTTAAGCACTCAAAAAAAATGAGGTGCAATTCCTTATTAATGCTTGGAGTGAAAAATCGTTCTACAGCAAGGACCTATCTCCAACATCCACAATGTTAATTGTAAATAAAACAAAATGTTTTCAGAGAATTATCTAAATATTTTTTATTATGATAGAAGGATCTATTATGTGTGAAACAAAATATTAGCCAAATGCTCGCCAAGGCTTCGGTGGCATACCTCTATCCGATTGTCCATATTATCCGTTAGCTCTTGAATTGTTCTTGGCTTATTGACGTAAACTTTTCTTTAAAATATACCCAAAGAAAAATGTCCAATGGTGTCAAATCATATGATCGTGGCGGCCAATTAACATTGCCACGACGTGAGATAACACGTCCATTGAATTTCTCGCGCAAAAGACCCATTGTTTCGTTGGCTGTGTGGAAAGTTCACCAACCTGTTGGGAGCACATATCGTTCAGTTCCATATCCTCAATTTCGGGCCACAAGAAGTCCGTTTTCATCTCGCGATAGTGAACACCATTCACGGTAACTGCTTGGCTCACCTCATTTTCGAAGAAGTACGGCCCGATGACGCCGCCAGCATAGAAACCGCACCAAACATTCACTCTTTGTGGATGCATCGGCTTCTCAACAATCACTTGTGGATTCTCATTTGCCCAAATGCGGCAATTCTACTTGTTAACGAATCCACTGAGATGAAAGTGTGCCTCGTCGCTGAAGATGATTTTCTTTTTAAAGTCATCATTCACTTCTGTCAGTTCAACCAACCATTCGGTGTATTGACGACGCACAGTGCGGTATTTTGATCAAAAACCTGGCCAAAAATATTTGGGCACATTTTTCACATCAAATAGGTACCAAATGACTAAAAAGTTATTTGGAAGGATAAATTTTCATTTTTTGGGTACAGTAAAACCCACTTAAGTGCTTACCCACTTACCTCGCGATTAGCCGAGAGAAAAAAAATTATTAAAAATCAAAGAAAGCACGTACAATACTTTGCTATAACTTTTTTTAAAGCTTATATTTCATTCTTTATTTTGTTTTTTGATGCAAGCTGTTTCATTAAATAGTTTTTGAGAAATTAAGTTTTAAAGATGAAATTTAGAAAAAAAAAAAATAGTTTTTTAATTGATTTTTTATAAAGTTTTGCAATTTTTAGGACATTTTTTATTTTAATTTTCAATGGCCTAATAAATTTGTATTCAAATACTAAAAACCTTATTCCAATAAATATTATAGTTTCTAAAAAATTAGAAAAATACTGAAAGATACTTTTTTCCCAGAAAACCTCTTTTTTCGATTTTTTTATGAGTGGATTTACAACCGGAAATTTTCATAATGCAGGTAGCCAAATTAAAATACCTGCGACCCTTTAATCCAAAATTTGAGAAGGGGATTAGTTTTAGTTGCATATTTTATGATTACAGGTCAATTACTCAATAAAAAGATTAATCTTTTTTGTCTTATATGCAAGTAGGTAATAAAAAAAGACCTGGAATAATTGAATTTTCTAGTTTATATTTTATTATTTATTCATCATCATAAACATCTTCAAAAACATCATCATCACCATCATCATCATTATTACCATCATCATCATCATCATAATCATCATCATCGTCATCATCATCATTGTTATTAACAGTCAAAAATTCGAGAGCCTCCTTTGAAAACGACTGTTTCTTGGTCTTACTTTTTGTCCTTAAACTACTGAGATAAGGGTCTGACGTCAATAGAAGCAGGTTAATCACATCCTCGTTGCATGCCGTCCTGGAGAATTTTCGTGAAAATTTTTCTCTGTATTGGCGGAAATGCTTATTTCTAGCTTCCGCGGCTTCTTCGGACAACTGACCGATTGGCAACAATGCATGGGATATGACACTAGCAGAATGAATTAAAATCTTATGCACTGTTGGAGACATAGGCTGCCATGGATATAAGCTAACATAATGTTTAGCAGTATCCATCGTGAATTTTTCGAATTTTTTAAGATCTATCTCATAACCAGAGGATATCACTTCTAATATAGTTTTGAATTTGTTAATTAATGATAAATCCACGCCTGTAATGGAAGCTGCTTCTTCTTGGCTATTGAAAAATCTACGAGAGGTATTGCCGTCATTGGTGTTGCCAAACCCAGCTTTTGGAATGTCCACCAGTAAGCCCAATTTGTCGTGGAACTCTTTTTGTATCTGTCTCTTGGCCGCTTGAATTTTTTCCCGGTCACTTTTATCTGTAACGCGTCCCTTATGCACGTCCGCTTTAAGTTTGTACGAAAGATGCACCAGAAATTCGAAAAACCTAATCCTGGCGTGTAGTATTGATAGCCCAAATCTGAAAGTCTCTGGATTCTCTGGTTCTGTAGAAGACAAGTCGTTGAAACTTTTTGAAGTTTTTCCGCATATGTAACAACGTAATGAAGATGAAGTATTCGTAGCTGCATTACACACCTTTCCATCGACCATTGTTGGAAGCAGTACATGGTTGATTCTTATGTTGTTGCTTACTTTTGTTGCTTGAAGATTTTGGGCCTGGTTTTCAATGTATTCGATTTCTTCATTGGTTATGTCCTTATTTTCTTTCAAATAACGAATCCGTATTGGTCGGCACCACCTCGGTGATGAAGAGTGGATATTTTGCCATATAATTTCACTCCCAGACTTGAGACGGAGAGGCACAAGGGAACTCAAAAATATATTTGCATCACTGTTGTCGTCATCTTCAAATTTCTGCTTGTATTAGCTTTGAGTAGATCCATCGCATCCCCACTTATATATTAGCTCTAAATCGGTTTCCCTGTTATCCAAGCACTGTGAGAGTTCTGGTTCCAAATATTTACATAATCGCGATATTGTGTGATCCACTAAATCTTGGAGCTTCACTTCGGCAACTGTCTCACTGACGCTTTTTGGTGGATAACATTCTTGTTTAGCTTTATACAAGTAGGTGTAGCACGGATATATATCTTTGTTGGCTTGATGAATCACTTCGTATTGACTTACAGTTAAATTGGCATCGACGAATATCCTCAAGGCGTTTTTAGGTGTGTGTTTCTTCGTTTTCAGGGCTTTACTGCCAGTCGCAGCTGCTTTTCGGAACTTCATAGCCCTGGTTGGAGTTTTTGTCACAGTTTGAATCACTTTGGCTACATCATTATTTCCCGTCGCTCTTTGACTCATCTGTGCTGCGTATGTCAGTTCATCAACAGACACATTCCTTCGAAGTTCCACTGTTTTTCGACGTTTTGTTCGGTCACTTGATTCCCCGAATTCTTTGCTTGGGCGACCTTTAGACCTTCCGGGAAGTATGCCAATAGGTAGTATTATTTCTTCGCTAAGCCACTCTTCATTCTTATCCAAGAAACGGCTTTCTATTCTGTGGCAGAGTTGCCATCTTCGTTTATAATTTGGTTTGAACGCCTTGATAATGTTGAGAAGTTCATCTTCTTTCTCTGGGGGACAATTTGTTATATCCATAAGTTTTTTATCCAAATCTTCAAGTTTTTCGTCAAAACACCTTTGTGAGCTTCCTTTTACTAACTCGTGAAGCTGTTTTCTGGTCATAGCTAAGGTGGAATTAGAGTCATCTGGAATAATATAAAAATCTATTATTAAAGGTCGTTTTAAAGGGTTTTTTTTCAAAGCCTCTGTTTTTTCTTAGGTGCAAACTTGTGCAAACTCTTGAAATGTAAGATTGTTCTACATATCCAGCAGTTTAATAAAATGTATGATGGACTATGTTGCGGCGTGTTGCGCTATTTCAAAAACACTAATGTTTGAAAAAAACAGCGAAAAAAGTGCAATTTTTTTAAGTGATTACTTCAACTCATCCATATGAAAAAGTTAAGATGGATATACAAATAAATTTTTGCTTAAAATACTATACATACCTTGATTAACGATATCCATATCAAATTTTTTCACTAAAATCACTTTTAAGACTGAAAAAAAACGCGCAAAAAATACACTTTTTTTTAAAAACCGCAAAAAAAATCGTGCTTACTCAACTAGTACTAGTTGCAACTGATGGTGTCGCGAACGGGGGTGACCAATTTATAGATAGACTTCACTAAAGAGTAGCCTGGTTATCTACCTGTTATCGGACACAAGCTTAATCCTGGGAGGTAAAATTTTTTTTTTTGATTTATGGCCAGGTTTTTGATCAAAATACCGCACTGTGCGACGCTTGAAATGGTCAGGAGGCTCTTGAGTCACTGAGGCCGGTATTCACCGAGCGCTCCTAAACGGCTCTTAACTTTACGAGGCTCTTAACTTGAAATTTCTGTGGGGTATTCACCAACCACTCGCAAGTGTTTTTCGAAGTTCGAAAATGAGAGCCACTCTCTCTTGTTCAGGCATACCCAAACTGTGAAATGTTGTGGAATGTTGGTCTTGACCAGCGTTGCCGCCAAAAATAAAATTTTCGTGACACACTATTTGAAAAAACGTGCCATTTGTGACATTTTCGTGCCATATGAAAAAAAATCAAGTTATTCTTTAAAAATAAATTTTAATAAAATACTTTTACAAACAAATAACAAACAAGAAATCAAAATGAAATGAACATTCCTTCCTTCGTCAATATTGTTTTTTAATTAGTACAACTTAACGTAGAACGTTTTTGAATCTTCAAGAAAAATACTTTCGGCTAGTCCAATCTTAAAAATTTTTTTACTCCGCCAAAAAGGAGATATTTCTCGCACTCTAATAGATGAGAAAATTCTGATACCAAAACATTGAAGTGTGGCAAAATACTTTGTATGTTTGGATTATTTTTTGTAAAGGTTTGGTCAATTATCTTAAACGCATTTAGGTAAAATAATGAAGAAAAACGTGCCATATTAAAAGTTTTCGTGCCACCGTGCCACGAGAAAATTTCCGTGTCAAAATAGCACGATCGTGCCACATCGGCAACGCTAGTCTTGACAGCAAATGGATACTCTTCTACTTGGCATTGCTCACATGGATTCGAGTCAAATGCGTGCGTGGCACACGCACAAGCGAACAAACTTTCGAAGAGAGCACTCGTAAGTTAGGAGTGGTCAGGACCAGTGGTACCACTTTACTTTAATTGAAGTAGATCTACTTCTTTTTTTCAAAATATTTTAAAATCTACTTCCTACTTCGCAACATCAGCGAAATACTGAAATCTACTTCATTTTTAAAATCCTTGTTTCAAATTACTTCAATTTTACAAAAAAAAAGCCCAAATCTACTTCTTTTTCTCTATTTTACTCTGGGTAGTATACAGCAATGTCAAAACAATAAAAATACAAAAATTAGTAAATTTAAAAGCATAGAAAATTTTGCTTGCGTGTGTGTTCTTATTTCAAATTTAAATTATATTCAACTATAGTAATTTTAATGTTACCTATTCTTAAAATTAAAATTTTTTGTAGGTATACAATATTATTTCAAAATCAAAGAACCTCTACCGAAATCCGTAGAGTTAGAATTGATAAAGTAAAAAATCAGAAAAAGGTTCTATGACAGGTACCGTTAGTAACATTTTTGTTGCCAAAATGTAGACCGCATTGTTGGTATGATTTACACATAATTCTTTTTTTTTTAATAAAAATCATTAGACCAATTTTCGAAAAAATATGATTTTTCATAATGGCTGTATGGAAAGAACCGAGCTAGAAAAAACAAACCATTTCAGTTTCTCTTCTAGGTTGCAAGCTGAGGTACAGTCCTGCAGACAGACGGAGTCCCTACTTTTTCATGTTGTTATGTCAACTGATGAAAATCTCGAGTTAAAATTTTTCAAAAGCAAGTAAAAAGTCATTTTAAAATCTAATTCGATTTTTCTCTATTTACTTCACTTTTTTCTTCAAATCTACTTCGCCTTTTTTTCTGAAAGTAGTAACGCTGGTCGGGACCACTCCTAACTTTTAAGAGCGCTCGTAGATCTTCACTAATATTGCTTGGTGAATAGGTTTATGAGCTTCTTAAGTTATGAGTGCTCGGTGAATACCGCCCTGAAACAAAGAAATGTCAAATTAACTTGGACAAAAAACTTGACGTTAAGGTGTGACTCACAATTAACATCGTGCATCGTGCATCGACCACCCTTTATCATAAATCCGGGATTTAAAATGTAATTTCTTTTTGGACAGACTGTTATAATATTTTTTTTAAGGTACTAGTACGGTCTAGAAATTGCAAAAACCGCACGATTTTTGGGAATTTTTCTCTCGGAAACTTTATAAGATAATAACATAATTTTTTTTTTAAATAATGAATACATGTGTCAAGAGTACAAAAAAAATTTGTTTGTCGACTAATTATAGAGGGCGCCAAGGTCGACTCTTCAAAAAACACATTTTCACACGGCGGACAGTTAATCTCCAGATCTACTGAACCGATTTTCAAAAAACTTGTTGCAAATAGATTGTTTTTATGTTTTCTAAGACAATTTACTACAATTTGACCAAAAAGTTATGAATAAAAAAAATGGCGACCAAAAAATGGCCAAAAAAATTGCCAAACAAAATTTTTTTTTTCAAAGCTCGAGATTTTTTTTTTGTTTTTACTTTTCAAACAAATTGTGGTAAATTGTCTCGTAAGAAACCTTCCTTTAAATAACCCACTTTGTTTTTTTTGTTTCAGTCCAGTCAATCCTGAGATTAACTGTCCGCCATGGAACAATGTATTTTTTTATGAGTCGACGTTGGGCCTTCTATAATTCGGCCAAAATTCTAAAATTTAAAAAAACAAATTTTTTATTGCACTCTTGACGCATGTATTCATTATTTAAAAAAAAAAATATGTTATTGCCTAATATGGTTTCCGAGAAAAAAATTCCCAAAAATCGTTCGTTTTTTGGCGTTCTAGACCGTAGTAGTACCTTAATTAAGAAGTTTATAGCTATTTCTAAGATAAACCCATATTCTCATATATATGTATGTATATATTTATATAAACACTAATCCTCACATAATATTCACACTTTTGCTCTCAAAAAGTCAGAATGTAAAGAGAGACATGAAATTTGGTTCAGTTTATATTTGTATGTGCATACATCTAGAATTAATCTTCTAAATGTATCAGTTCTACAAAAAATAAATGTTAACAGTAGTTAAGGAAATTTTAAGGAAAAATGAGCAAGATACATATATATACCTATGTATGTACGTTTTAACAATCGAATTTTATGTACATAGTCCTGCTTTTTGGCTTACAACAAATTAAATATTAAGAATTATTTTTTTTAATCCAATTTACCTACAAAGTTTGTTCCACTGTATACTCGTACAATGGCGTATTTTCTTTCTAAGAAATTTCAACTTCTTTGTCAGTCAAAATTTGGGAAAACAAAGAGCAATAGACAAATTGTTCTGACAGGCACATGTAAATTATTATTGTAAGCCCTTTGTGACCCTTTGAATTTGTGTTGCCCATAATAGGGTTGTCATGTCACAAGTCACATGACGTCTAGTTAGATATGTGACAAGGATTTGTTGTGTCAGATTTAATTTAATTCTCAATTTTTGATTGACCGGATACACAAAAGAATATTTTTTACAATTCGAACTGGAAAGATTAAGAGTTAAATTAAATTTCATTCAGTCGTTGTTGCCTTATTAAACTCGGAATTGAATTCACTTTTATAATGGGTGATTTTTTTGCTTTTTTTCTTTTTGGCAACACTGGTTTTGACAGCTCACGCACGTTTCGTGTTTTGTGTCACTGTCAATTTGGTTTATAATTTAACTATAAATCGTCTTACAAACGAACAACGCGTGCAAATTATTAAATTTTGTTACCAAAAAGGGTGCTCTGTTAAGAAAGTTCATCGCGCGCTTCTTCCATTTTATGGTTAGTTTAATCGACCTACTGAGGTCAGCGTTGCCGGAAAAATAAATTTGAAAGTGCCAATGCTGACAACAGAAAGTGCCATTTTGGGCCCCTGGGTGCCTTCAACAAAAATATTTACATAAATATATTGATGTATACCTTATTAAACAAATAGATATACTACTTACTTATCCATCTTGTATTGTAATTTGTAACACAGAATACTATAGCACAGACACAATTGTAGGAACAAAAACAATCGGGGAATTCCTAAATTCGCAAACAAAACAACAAACAAATTGAAAACAGTACACGTTGTGGATATTTTGACATTTGTTCCAGGTTGTTACAATTCAATGCGTTCAGTGCCTATAAAGGTAAATGTTGTTTACACGTCCTATGAAATATTTTATTTTTTATTTTTAACATTGCATTTTCGTAGAGTGCCATTTAAAGCGTTTGAGTGCCACAGTGCCATTTAAATTAAAAAGTGCCAAAAGTGCACGATAGTGCCATTTCGGCAACGCTGACTGAGGTGGCTATTTTGGATATTGTGACTAAATTTCGCACCAAATTTACATTGTTGGACCAACACGCTTACGTAGAGTGCGAACTGAGGAAAATATTGCAGCTGTACCGGCCAGTGTTTGTGATGACCGTGAATTATCGATTCGACGCGCGCGGGCTGTTCGCAGCAATTGGGCCTCTAGTGGAGTACTACGTAGAAAGTTTTGTGGAAGGATTTAGGTGTGAAGCCTTTCAAAATACAGCTGGTGCAATAATTCAAGCCGAATTTTTGGTGAACGGGCTCTTGAAAAGTTGGCCGAAGATCCACTTTTTTATCAAAAAATTGTGTTCAGCGACGACGCTCAATTCTGGTTGAATGGATACGCGAACAACCAAAACTGCCGTATTTGGAGTGAAGAGCAGCCAGAAGCATTGCAAGAGCTACTAATGCATCCAGAAAAAGTCACTGTTTGGTGCGGATTATGGCTGGCCGTATTTCTTCAAAGATGATGCGAATCGCAACGTTACTGTGAATGGTGAGCGCTACCATGCGATGCTTGACTTGCATGACATGTCCCCCTCGACGGGTTTCACCTTGTCGTGGTGGGGGGCTTACGTCTATTCTCTAGCTGCTCGATCAGCTAGAGATTTAGACAACTAAGAAAACCCAAGGTTGTGACAGGTTTGGAACGGGTGTGTTTCGGTGAATCTCCGGCTACTACGTGGCTGGAGATTTTAAGGGTACTCTCCAGGTTTTAAAGGATGTCGATAGTGTGAAGGGTGTTATCGGCAAGGTCTCCGGCTGCTTGCGTGGCTGGAGATCTTTAAGGTTTTTGAAGGGTGAAATTGGTGAGGTCTCCGGCTACTTGCGTGGCTGGAGATTTCTAGGGTTTTATCGGGTTGTGACGGGTTGTATTGGTTAGGTCTCCGGCTACTTGCGTGGCTGGAGACTTTTAAGGTTCTACTTTTAAGGTTTCTTATTTGCAGTAGCAAATAATAGGAAGATCGTCGTCCTCGTTCTTTAGAACAAAGACTAGGAGGGTCTTTCCTAGTTTGCCGTAAGGTAAATAAAAGATAGGAGCGTCTTTCCTTGTTTGCCGTACGGTAAGCTAAAGCATCTTTCCTAGTTCGTCGCAAGGCGAATGAAGATAGGAAGCACACTAAGTTGTTGGTTACTACCCCGGCCGATTTTCTTGGTGTGTTTCCTAAGGGTTGACAGGTCCAGTGTTTTGCAGGAGCCCATCTGGAAGTGACGGTTTCAAATCTAAGAGTTTCCGAAGCTTGAGACAACGACTCAGATTAGTCCGGGTTGGGATCGCCTAGGAGACTCCATGAAATGACAAAGTTGCGAAGCTCCACCGGAAGCTATATTCTGGTGCCATGGGAGATAGTGCCCATTTGAGTCGGGGGTTGAGTTTTGCCCTCGGCTCGAACCCTATCTATGAGGTAGGCCCCCTAGTGGGAGCATTATGGTGGCTTGGTTTATTCCGAATGCGGAGGCACATGGTTTTCAAGATTCTTTTCTTTAATTCAAGAGGTGTTAGATAGACCTCGCCTCCAAAGCAAGAGGAATAGGTGTGCATATGCTGCAACATATCACAACTTTGCGACCGAGATAGCTTGCTATGTGAGATACCGGCCGAAATGTTAGAAAGAGTATGCCAAAATTGGATTAAGGCGCAGCCGCGGCCAACATTCGCATTAAATAATCTTCAAACATTAAATTATATTGACCGTACTATCGATTCAAATAAGGTTTTCATGCATTTTTCTGAATTTTATGTTTTAATGTTTTTTTTTTTTTAATTTCCGATAGTTCTTAAAAAATCACTCGTTACAAGAGAGCTGATTTGGTATACATTACACTACTCAACTAACTCAGAACTCTTGATTATCCTATGTTAAGCCAAAATATCAAGACATCAGTTAGAACAGAAGGCAACAATAATTAAGTATAGCTTTCGGAGATTTTGCATAGATAATCGGATATTTCTTCGTTCAGAAATTTTTGTATTTTGTTCAATTGTTCCTTACTCCTCCTTAGTGTATTCCTTCTTTGATTTCCTTCCATCATAGTGGCTCCGTCCCGGTCAGTTTTGCTGCTCCACTCAGCTTGTACTCATTTGACTTAGTCAGCGATTTTTCATACATATTCCCCAAGAGAAGATTCGGGAGTAGGACAAAAAGATAATCCCAGGGGATATCGCTTTGGGGTACCAGGAATTTTAAAGAAATTTCTATAAAATTTTTAAAAAAAATATGTTTAATAATAAAACGATTTTTTATACTTTGTTTGCACTTTTCTAGACACCATGAGGTACTAAGATTTTCATCGAAAACGGCTTCTCTTCCGCTTAATTTTTTTATCATTGAATTAAAGACATTACAGACAGTACCTACCACAGAAACATTTTTTAAAATTTAACTTTCGCACTGTCGACACAAAGGACTTTTTATATGATAACCTACTTCTTAAACATGGCATCGTGTGTGCAGGTCTCCTTTTTTGCAGTTGCACGATTCCTAAAAAATATACTTCGTAAATCTTCTTTGAACATTTTCAATGCGATGAAAAAGAATTTAATAAGCTGGATTCCAAATTTTAGAACAGCACATTCAAAAATCAATAATAACGCCAAGATCATTGATTTTATCTTCTCTTTTGCAAAGGACTTTTCCTAAGGGAATAATTACATAAAATTATATAATATCCTTTACAAAAGGTATAACAATTTTGTTTGCTATGTTACAGTCACATCAATTTGAAAATTGATTTACAGAATGTTGAATAAGCAGGCATTAATTTGATTTTCAAAAAGAGCTTGAGATGCTCTGCAAATATCAGACATAAACAAAATTTAGAAACAAATAATAAATAGGAATGGCCCAAGATGGCTGCCTTAAGGTACTCTTGAAGAACAGCAAATTGGTTTTGAACATTGATCATCGATTACTACTCTTTGGCCTCTACCAATGAGAAAGAAATACAAGAAATACATCAAAAAATAAAAACAATATTTTAAATAAATAAAAACAAAAAACTCTTTCGAATACACTAGCCTTTTCTAAAATCTTATGACTATTTACCACTCTATAATAATCTTTTTGGCAACAGCAGCTAGTCAAGAGATTTTAATGGGCATTTAACCTGGTGTCACCTTCTATTTGTATTCAGTGGTAAATGATACTTTTTGTCTTTCGAAATATTCACCTGACAAAACAAAATATTTGCAAAATGGAGTAAAATCCCAACAATAGAAACATTAATGTTATAAAAAAGAGCCAAGTGCTCATATATCCAAAAACCATATGTAAAACTAGTGAGGCGTATAAAGTAGTGAGATCTAAAAGTACGCCAAATGATGGGGGGCAATTTTGTCATTATAATCACTGACTAAAATTTGGGGATTTACTTGCAAGTTGTTTTGTATAATTCTCAATTTTAAAGTTTTTGAGAACTTGAACTGTACTTAAAAATTTGATATTAAACTTCATAAACTTAGATCTCCCTGCTTTTCACGTCTGACTAGTTTTGCATAGCTTCTTCGTACATATGAGAACTTAGCTCTCTTTTTTAACATTTATGTTTTTTGTTGTGATGAATTTAAAAAAAAAAAAACATAATTTAAAAAAAAGTATCAATATTTTTCAACTTACTTACTTTTTTTATCCTTTAGTGTATGTATAGATACAGAAATTAAGATCGAGTAAATCATAGCTAAGATCTTCTCTAATACGATTATCTCACTGCTTAATTTCAATTCATATCACATTTCAAATCAAATTACAAAAAAAAAGAAGAAATTACATACATTCCATCGAAGCCAGGTGTTTTACTCCAGAGCTGCCTTCTATAATGCGCTAAAGGTCGACAATCTGTCAAAAAATAATGATAAACGCACCTATTGTGACCGCAGGACATAAAAGATTGATGATTTTAGAGTCCTTCAACCCCAAATTCTCTGTTTTTTTTTTTGGATTTTTATTTTTTTTTATTATGTTTGGCCCATCTCGAATCCAAGATGTTTTTTTTTTGTTAACAAAACCCACTTAAGTTGCACACGCATACACAAGTGAGACTGAATTTTTCTGATGCAATCTCGCGTATTGCATTCCAAGGCACTCAACCTGAATGCCTTTCCATGGTTCCTGTTTTCTTTGGCTGCAGCCAGCAGGAATATAAAACCAAAAAAATATACACTCTTCATCGCTTGATTGATGTCAGGTATTTATTTAATTTTTTTTTGTTTGCTGTGAGTTTGAAAATACACAAAAATACATTGAATTTAATTCAATCACTCCACTTAAACCGAAATAAATTTTATATATCTTCATTAATTAAAATATTTTATTTCATTATACTTAAGAATATTTTAAGGAGACTGTTAAGAAAATGGCGGACTCGCTACGATTATTAGAAGAATGGTATACGACGGATAAATTCATTGGGGTGATCTGTCACCCACAGCCTAAAAGACAGAAATCTTAATTGATCTACTCTGACATACTAAGAGCTTAAGATGAATTAGAATTTTCAGAATTAATCAAGGGGCTGAAAAAAAGGTGGGGGCCGATGAACAGTTTATTGGCCCATTTCTGTTCTCATACTAACGTGATTTACATCAAAGCCAATTTGCAAGAAATATATCTATACTATTATATAAAGTAAGGGGCCAGTTATAGCTCATCAGAAAAGTCCATCAGAAAAATTAGAACAATCGAAATCTGAAACATTTTTCTTATGGCCGGTTATAGCTACCAATAATTTTACGTCAGAAAACAAACAATTTTTTCTTGTCATATCATCAGAAAAAATTTTTCTGATGCCTTCGGAACAGAAAAAAATCGGAACACAAAAGAAAAACGAAATGGAATATATTTTGAGTTTTGGCAATCAGCTGTTCAGAAAAATCAAATTCCATCAGAAAAAATATTTAAATCCATTTTCTGAGTAAATGTAGCAACAAAATGTTTAAATTCTTTTTGTAAAAATTAGTCCAATCAAGTATTCGTTTAATTGCATAAAAATTTTACTCAAAATCGAGTCGTAATATGGTCAAATTTGGAAGACAAAATTTTTTCTGATGGACTTTTCTGATGAGCTATAACTGCCCCCTAAGACTTTTGTTTGTTTGTCAGTTTGTTTGTAAATACTCCAATAGCAGACAAAGAAACAAAAGTATTACTTTATAAACATTTTATATACTTACCTTTGTATGTCGATAGTAACATAGGGCCATCTGAAAATGAAAAAACTAATAAATAATATATTAAAATTTAAATTACTTTCACTTACCTCCAAAAAATATTTCCAAAATAGAAAATTGAAAGCAGCAGATTGAGAACTGTCTGCCGTTTCCAACTATTCCGCATTTCATTTCATTTTATTCCTCTATATATTTTGAGGCTGAACACCTACTTGGGCTATTGGAGTAAGAAACTGTTTACACGGCCATGGATACACGCAAGTTCTAGCGCATGATTTTTTCGTGCATATAAATTTTGTAGTATCTATCAATATTTAAAAAAGGCACGGATTTTAGTTTTAACTCTCTGTACATCAACAGTTCCCAAAATCGTTGTTAGATAAAGTCACGGATTTCTGTTAACACATTCCACACGACTTTGTGTGCAAAAAAATTCGTTAAAGAAACGTGTGGATTTAAGTTTACAAAGGAAATTCCTTGCAATATTGCTTTCGTCAATTTTTGCAGAAATTATGTTTCAACATTCATACTCAAGTCATAAAATCATCGATTCTCAGAAAAACAGCTTTTACATATGCAAGTTTTTGCGCACGATTTTCTACGTTGAAAATTTTGCCAAATCGAAAGAGCACAGATCTTAGTTGACACATTGAACACGACTTTTTCTGCATCAAAATTTTGCAACATCGATGTTCGATAAAGCCACTGACTTCTGTTAACACATTTCACACGACTTTGTGTGCATACAAACTTTGTTCAAAAAACCTGCGGATTTTAGTTTACACATAAAATGCTTTGCAATAATACTTTCGTCAATTTTGTATGATGTTAATTTTTGCAGAAATTATGTTTTAAGGCCAGGCGCGCACATTCGCAACTGTTTAGTTGCTAAAATGAAACATATGGGCTTATATGGGAACGATTGCTTTCGCAACAGTTGAGCTGTTTTCTATAAGAGCAAGAGAGACAAGAGTGTGAGCGTGAGTAAAGAGTTGCCAGTGCGCGGTTCTCTTTCAACTGGTGATTAAACTATTTGATTTCGATCACAGTTGCCAGTGCGCGACTATCCTAACATTTATATTCAAGTGATAAATTCATCGATGCTTAGAAAGACAGCATTTATATATGCAAGTTTTTGCGCACGATTTTCTACGTTCAAAATTTTGCCAAATCGAAAAAGCACAGATCTTAGTTGACACATTGTACACGATTTTTTGTGCATCAAAATTTTGCAACATCGATGTTCGATAAAGCCACGGATTTCTGTTAACACATTTCACACGATTTTGTGTGCATACAAACTTTGTTCAAAAAACCTGCGGATTTTAGTTTACACATAAAATGCTTTGCAATATTACTTTCGTCAATTTTGTATGATGTTAATTTTTGCAGAAATTATGTTTTAACATTCATATTCAAGTGATAAATTCATCGATGCTTAGAAAGACAGCATTTATATATGCAAGTTCTTGCGCACGATTTTCTCCGTTCAAAATTTTGCCAAATCGAAAGAGCACAGATCTTAGTTGACACATTGAACACGACTTTTTGTGCATCAAAATTTTACAACATAGATGTTCGATAAAGCCACGGATTTCTGTTAATACATTTCACACGACTTTGTGTGCATACAAACTTCGTTCAAAAAACGCGTGGATTTTAGTTTACACATAAAATGCCTTGAAATATTACTTTCGTCAATATTGTATGATGTTAATTTTTACAGAAATTATGTTTTAACATTCACACTCAAGTGATAAAATCATCGATGCTTACAGAATCAGCATTTATATATGCAAGCTTTTGCTTGCAAAAAAGCACAAGTTTACACATTGAGCACATCTTTTTGTGTATCAAAATTTCGCAATATCGATGTTCGATAACGTCAGTTACTTGAAAAACCATATGGCCGCAAAAAATGAGTCGTGTAATCAGATCCTTAAATTTGGTGAAAGAAAACAGGAAAGTGAATAGTTGTTTCATTTCAGTTTAGGCTTGAACCGTTTATTTTTGTTCCATTTCAGTTCAGAATGTGTTTGTTTCAATTCGGACAGATGTAGCTACTTACACATGTGCAACTATTTACAATGGTGGCAAGGGGAAGTTTTGACTGCGTTCAGACAAATTTAATGCTCTTTGGCTAAAGGGTGCGTCCAGAAATATATAATGTTTATTTTTATCGTTGGTAAAACCCGATAACATACCCAAGCAACACATAAACTCTTGGAGAGTACTTCAATAAATGCATCAGGTCTTAACAAGCTATTAGTTAAATCTTTTTAATACCATTTCACTTTATAATCTCCTAATTCACTCTTTAAAAGTGTTATTTCTGTTATACTATTAATAAAACATCTTTTAAACATCTTAAAGATATTCATGACAAATGTCATTATATTGACTCTCTATATACCCCCTTTAAAACCTTTTTAAAAGGAGTAATTTTAAAATGCTGAGAGTTTTTCATTTTAATCTTTCGAATACATCTTGAAGATATTCTGTGAACGTTTTCACTAAAACGTCTTTATGATATCTTAACAGGGTATCTTCAAGTAGTACCTACTATTTTCCTCTTTGGTTGAAAAAAATGTTTTGTTTCACCCGAAATATGTGAATTGTGTAACACTTCCCATGCAATCAAGAACATATGAAGGAAAAAACTAGTTCAAAAACAACTCAAATATTTAGTTGAATGTGCGCGCAGTTGCATATGATTATATTAAACAGAAAAAAGACAGAAACTGATTGTTGTGAATTTTTTATCATTTTCTTTTACTCTTTGCTTACACTTTGTTTGCTCTATTTTCTTTGAATTTGACTGGCATTCGTCCTTTACACTTTGTTTACACTTTGTTCACTCTTTGTAGTTATTCGCGGGCTGAGTTGATGGAACTCTCGAGCTGCTATTTTGTTAATTTTGAAGATGACATTTTCGCTTTATCCCAGGAAAAAGAACATACAAATAAAAACGATGAAAATGAAAAAATAATAAAAATTAAGTAATAACCGACGAAACAGATAGTGATGACTAGGGCAAAAATATGCTTTGAAATATTAGTTTTAATAAAATATGTTATTAATTAAATACATACATATGAACATATGCTTCAATAAAAATTAATTTAAAAATTATTTAAAAATTCAATAAAATTAATTACTTAACGAAGTTAATAAAATACATTTTTAAAGTATTTAATGGCCAATAATTTAAAATCGCATGCTTAGGTATGTATATTTAAAAAAATGAAATTGACAGCAAAAATAAAGTTATTCCAAATGCATATTTCTTGAAAGTATTAGTGGTTTCAAGCAATTTCATTTTAAATGTAGAGACAACATTTTTTTTTGAACGAAACAAAAATGGAATTCTTCGATAATTACGGAGTCTTTTCAGAAATATTATTAAAATCGATTTAGAATCATTAGGCAAATACTTTTTTCAATCAATTTTATGAAAATGAAAAACATAAATTAAAATAAAGTGACTAAAGAAGCCCAAAATGAAGAAACAACAGATAGTGATAACTACGGCAAATAAAAATATGCTCTAAAAAAAAGTTTGAAGCGCTTAACATGTTAATGGTGCATATGCTTTAATAAATTTATTCTTTTTCAATGTTTACAAATAGTAATCAATACTAAATATATTTAGTTCCCCTATTCTACGTGTGCATGGTATACAAAAATATTCATTTTGGATGAAATGCAAAAATCTACCCCAACAATTTGTGGTTTGATAAATCATGTAACTGTAAAGGGCTTTCGCGAATAAATTTTTCTCGGAATATTTGCCGTTTACTAAACTTAGGGTAGGTGAATGATGCTCTAGAGATTCTCTCAGAATTTGTTAGTATCGGAAATAAACTTTCTAGGATAATTAGTTGTTATTACATAGGACTTTTTGTGCGAAAGAAATTTTCTTCGCAAGAACCCGGCAACGCCGGGTATTTTACGCTAGTACTTTATATGGGGAAAAGCTCCTACCAATGATAGGCGCAAACCCTATCAAGAAGGACTTTTTTGACATTCATGAATTACTTTACGGAACCTATGGAGACTGTCCAGAATATGATGTCAAAGTTGTGCTTGACGACTTCAATGTTATCGACAAGGGAAAGCAAAGCTCTGACGAAACGGTTGATAAGTGACACTAGATTTCCAAGGGTAAGAACCCCTGCATTAACCTGGTACTCTCTAGAGACCCAAGGCATGAATCCAACATCTTGGGCATTTTGGGGACGAAATATCGATTCTGACTTAAGGCAAGATTCAGAGCTCGACTTTAAAAAAAAAAAGACATTCTGCACCTTTTAAAAGTAAACAAAATCGATCTTGGATAATTCAAAGAGCACCTGAGGGAGAAGCTCTCCACTTTGCATTCACTTACGACACATGCTAACTATCACTGTCTCCATATCGTCAAAGAGGTAAACGAAACCACAGCTGGCTGCAAAAGAGAAATGATGTTGAATCGGGAAAGGGAAAAAGGTGGTACAAGATTCTTATGTGAAAATGCTGCAGCACAAAACATGAGTAGTGAAAGTATGGAGCCACGAGAAGGACCGAACAAATCCCTGTGTAAAAAGAAGAGGGCATACTCAACAGAGACTTCGAGGTGAAGAAGTTTGAAGCGTCTTGCGATCGATGCTACCCCGGATTGATTTTTTTAAGAAAACCAAGCAACTTGCCTAGTTCGCTAGATGAGCTGCGAACAAAGAAGGCCATTCTATAGTATGCAAGAACTATCGAGATCCAAGGAAAACTGATCCAAATGTCCGGCGAAATTGTAAAACATTCATTGCTATGGTCAACTAGGGAATATCTCCTCATTACTATCGGCTTACTATCGTTATTCGGCTTAAAGACGAAGTCACTGTGGGTGTCACAGTACTTGGTCTGGGTGACCGGAAGCAACTTGCTTGGCATCGTAGAAGATGGAAGACCACCTTGTTTCAAGCAAAGATCACATACAGGTGGAAAGGCCAGTAAGAATTTACATACTTAACTGGCTTCCGATCCATGAAGGGTCTCTGCCTGAGACACAACAGCTTTTCATCCTCTGTAATTCCGAGCAAGCAGCTTCCAGTCATCTAGGCCAAGTGCTCTGGCATCAGCGATGGCATGCTCTTCAAACCGGAGGTTTGGTCTTCCGTGTTGCTGCGAACTTGGGGTCTAGTATTCGAAGACTCTCTTAGCTGGAGGTGGTTCTGTTGATAGCATATACTTGGTCTTGTCCTAATTTACTTCAAGACCAACAAGTCTCGCCTGATCTTTAACAGCCGTAAGGGACTCTATTACATAATGTTGATAAAGATGTCGGTAACGTCCTCATAGATCAACAATTGGACAGATTTGTTGAATATAGTGCCCATGGTGTTAACGTCTTGTGCACCATCTGCTCTAGAACGAGATTGAAGAAATCATATGATAGCGCATCTTCTTGCCGAAAGCCTGTGCATGTTTGGAATAGTTCAGAAGACTTGCTCCCTAGTTGAACATTGTCTTTGACATCTTTTAATGTCACGCAACATAGTTGAATCAGTTTTCCCAGGATTCCGAGTTCGGCCATCATGATATACAGCTCCCGTCGATGATTAAACATTAAGCATTTACGAATTTATAATAAATTGACCGAAACACGATAAGGCAAAAAAAGACAAGAGAATCTTAATCAAATGATGCAGAGTGTATATGAATGAAGGTAGATCTTTAAAGATTTGTACACCACACCTCCTTTCGAAAGCCTCTACCGCTGCAACTTTCATATAGATATATGCGTGCACGTGTCCCAAAGGACGAATATCCAAAGCGTAGATGCCAAACTCTGAATGATTCCACCTAGGGGTCGGAATAAGCATGGACTCTGCTCCTCACCCAACGTCGCCATCGTCATAGTCGTCGTCATATAGCCATCCTATCGGTCCGCCGTCGTTGGTTTCATTGCATTCCACACGGAGTTGGGAGTAACTTTATAGGTACAGAATCTTCAGTTTCGTCCGTATATAAGTATGTTTATATAAAGTATACATAAAATAGCCTGTGGAAAATCAAAAGTATAAAATGGTACCCCGGTGTACCACACCTTTCCCGAACCCTTCTATCTGAAAAACAACGAAAAATAGACGCATTCCTGGCCTCACAAACGGAGTAACAAACTGATCCCGCTGCTGCTGCTGGTGCTGTTGTTGGATCTGGAGTTGGAGTTGGAGCTGCTGCGATGAGGCCACATTGCCGCCCTCCGAAAAGACCAGCAGCAGTTAATAACAACCGGCTTTGGCAGCAAACCTTTTTGTGGAGGTTAGGGGACGTGCGGCCTTTGAGTGTATCTGGATAGTGGAGCACTCTTGGATTATGCGGGAATGCGGTAAGGTGCTTGGAATTCCTTTTTTATGTTTTCTTTTGGGTTTTATCGTTAGGTTCAGTTTTTGTTTTTGTATTTTTTTTTTGGGAAAGACCAAAAGCATCATGCACGCTTTGGGAAATATTTTTTTTTATGTTTTTTTTTTTTGGGTTTAAAAATGCGTTTGAGTTGGGTTTTATTTAGTTTTTTGTTATTGCTGTTGTTTGTATTTGCGTGATTCCTGGACCATCTGGCAAAAGAAGCTCGCACGCAGCATCCATATAGCCGCGAGTGTTGAAGTAGCAGATGCTTATTGGAATAATGTTCATCTCTTTAAAAGGTGCAGTACGGTACGGTTGTGTATGGATGGACAAGATGAGCGACGAGCGAGTGGTGATGCTCGAGGAAAAGATGAATTTATCTTCTTTTTTGTTCTTATTTTAATTGGTGGATCTTACATTTTGTTTAATTTTTGAATCTTTCGATCATGCATTGAATTAGTAATAGTCTTAATTTTCAGGCAAATCAGGAAAAAAGAAACATTTGTAGAGTAATTAGACATTAGGAAATCTATTAAAAAGTCTCTCTGATTTTGACCCCGGGCTATGACAGGCTATTAAAACTATTTTTAGAGTATGTGCATACCTATATTATGGTGGTTTTATAATTTTCAGTACCTTATGATTTGTGCAACTTTTAATGCGTTAAGCTAAGTACCTACCTACTAAGTTTTGACTTTATTTTTTTGTTTTTTAAAAGGGCTTCATGGAAAATAAAATTTGCCGCAGACCTGACAAGCATGCGTTAACATTGTCAAATATACTTGTCATGCAGCCAAAATATCAAAATATTTTGAAATTCATCCATCATGCTTGACAAGCCGCTGGATGGAGCGTTCACATTATCAAAATCAAGCTAATCATGCCATGCTTGTCAAAAATATTTGAGAATATGAACACCCCTAATGGTGAACCAAAAAACGGTAATTAAGTTTGACTCTTGGACACTAAATACACGATTTTTTTCATTCGTTTTGTTATTCGTCTTTTTGACAATTTGGGTGAGGATATAAAAAAATCACTTTATTCCGCTATACTTCTTCACCTCACATCCAATATGTCAAAAAGAAGACAATATATGACAGACACTAGATGTCTTTTTTCTGCTAAAAACGGTGCTCACACTAAACTTAATCTTCTGACTTTTTTTTGACGTTTCTGTCAGAGATTTATAAACCGTTTTACATCATTACCATCCTGTAATGGAAATTGTCAAAGTAAATGGAAAAAATCTAAAATTTTTGATCCATTGGCATCGTAGTCACCATCCAGTTCATGGCTTGACAGATGGAGAACGATCCATCTTTTGATTTGAAAATTGGCATTTGGTTTGACAGTAGCGTTGCCAGACTTCCCGGCTTAGCCTAGAATCCCGGATTTCAGACATAAATTCATCTGTTCCGCCGGGACTGCTTTTTTCCCGGGTTGGGACTCAAACTCAACAAATAATGCCTAATGTACCTAAATATCTTTCAGTTATAAGGAACAATCACTACATTGCGATTTAACCTTAAGAAATTACTTTTAAAATTTCAATCAAACAAACCTAACTTAACGAAAAATTTATTTTTGTAAACTGACATCTGTCATAAAAATTGACAAAAGAAAAATATTTGCAAATGATAAATGACAAAAATGTCATTTAATTAGTAATTAATAAAAGAATTTTTTTATTTTGACCTACATACCCGCATTATATGATTTTTACTTGCGACTTATAGGTACTATAAGGCAAGTTATGCACTCGTAAAAAAATCAAACTCGAGATTTTGATCAAAGTTGACATTACGATGATAGCGAAGACGAAAAAGTGGGTCTTACAATTCTGTCTGTCTGCCTGTCTGTTCGACTACAGCCTAAACAGCTCGGCTGATTTTCGTTAAACTT
Organism: Philhelius festivus; assembly: GCA_963931855.1. Classification (NCBI taxonomy): domain Eukaryota; kingdom Metazoa; phylum Arthropoda; class Insecta; order Diptera; family Syrphidae; genus Philhelius; species Philhelius festivus. The sequence continues at coordinate 70,860,375 of OZ007554.1, read as the reverse complement.
GCGATATCTACCAAGTTTAACGAAAATTTTTTTCCCCAATTGTTTTTTCTTTTTTTTTTAAAGACCAAAAATAACGGTACTTGCCATACGATTTTTTTTCGAAATTTTATAAATATTTTTTTTTTCTCAAATTTCATTTAGTTAAAGCTAGTAGCTAGATAATGGTTAATGGTAATGGTACGACCGATTTTGATCATTTTTTTATGTTAAAGCTCCTCAGCAGTTTAAATATTATTGTGTATTTAAATTCTATAATTTAGATAAGAATTCCATAATTTAATAAAAAAAAAATTTGAAATCAAGATATTACCGAGTGTACCTACCACAGAACGATTTATTCGACTTTTGAATTTCTCATTATCGGAATAACGGATTTTAATAAATTTGTTCATAGAGAAGGTTCTAAAAAGTTTAAAAAACATTACATTTCAAAACTCTTAAAAAAATATTTTTTAAATTTTGAAAAAAAAAATAATTTTTTTTTTGAAAATTCGATATCTCAAAACCGGCTCAATATCTTTTTTTGTAAACTTAATTTTTATTCGAACAAAATCAAAAACTTCAAATTGACGTACCAATATTTTATCTTAAAAATGGTTTAAAAATTTTGTATATAAAAGCTTATATTTTTAAGAAACTACTACAACGAAGTATAATTTTGTTTGCATTGATCAATATATTTATTCGAATCATATGGCATCCTGTGTTTACCTATACTCTGTCCAACAAAAATTGTCAGTACAGGGAAGATAGGACGTTTGTCTCTCATTCTGGTTGCATTGCCATGCACAAGTGTGTCGCCTTTTAAAGCTCTCACAGGGATTCCGTAGTTTACATTATAAATCGCCGCAAATGAGAGTAAAAAACGCGTAGGGCTACCGTCTGCCCATTCAAAACGACGAAAACAATATTCAATTTACCTTTTCCCACAATGCCAAGCTTTAAGATAATAAGCGCGTTTTTTTTTTTAATTTGAAAAGCAATACGACAACACTCAACATACTCATCTTCTTAAAATGTGTTTTCAAAAGCTTCAAATCCTAAAAGCTCTTTAATAAAAACCACTGAAAAAGCTCCTTACTTGCAATTGAGATTGATAATGGTAACTCTGTTTTGATGTAGATAAAGAGCGCACGATCGTATTGAGTATTGAGTTACACTTGACTTGACACTCTTGAGTCTTGTCTTGACAGTATCTCATCAGCAGTGGGATACGACGGTCGTGTTGGGGTGTACAACTTTTTGCAAAGAATTGCAACAACAATTCCTTAAGAAAAGTCAGTGGCTTGCTCTTTTTTTAGTATCATTTTTCCTAACGCATTGTAGTGAGGGTGCATCAGGCGCCACTGCTTTAGAAAAAGCTCTCCCATAAGGCCTGTACTGACAATTTTTGTTGGACAGAGTATAGTAGGAGCTTGTTTTAGGAGTTGTTTTAGTCATTTAAAAAATTAATTTTTCTCTAATAACATTCTTTTTTAAATTCTTAGTCTTTTACGTAACAGCAAGCTCGTGCGACCCAGTCGTGCATTTTATTTATTTTGTCCCGGGAAATATGATGAAATCCAGGGATTTTTCATTATTTAAACCACTTGTCCCGACGTGGTGAAAGAAAAATCTGGCAACTCTATTTGACAGACAAATTAAATTTTGACTTATCGAGAATATTTCGTTGCAAATGTCAACCAATTGCCTGAAAATGCATTTTTCGGAGCAGAAAATATAAAAAACAACATCTTTCGGATTTTTTAAATGTCAGCTCAGAAAGTGCATTTTCCGGTATTAAAATAAAATGCAATCGTCCATCACTAACGTGAAGGGTATTTGTTTGAAATATGACACCAGTTGTTCCGTCTGTCGTGTTTTTGACATTTTGATTGAGTGATAGGTCAAAAAAATGTTGGAATGAAGAAATTTAGTTTAAGTTATCAATGGAATGTAATAAAATCAAGATTTCAATTCATTGAAACCATAAGCAAACTCTTTTGAAGGCACTTCAACGTTCTCAATGTAGACAGGACATAGCAAGTTAAGTACGCAATATTCCAAATGTAAGCACGGTCTTAAATGCAATCTTTCGTAAGGTAAGTTGCTACACCGAACGTGTAACCATAACGGGCTACACGGAACGTATACGTTAGACCCACTTTTTTGGTTTTCCCTACAGCCGGCATCATCAAAAAAAAAAAAAAAAAACCAAGTAACTGGGTGCTGGTTTTAAGATCACTACGCAGGTTCTTGGAAACAGCGAAGTGATCTAGTCACCGAACGACAGGAATTAGTATATGTATTCAAAAATTGTTTCCCACAGCTGCGAAATGGGCACCAGGTATAGCGAGTAATGGAGAAAGAGCTCTTGTCAATGAAGAACCAGTTACAGTTTCCAATATGAGAGAGGTAGGCGTAGCTATAAGAAGGCTAAAGAATAATAAGACTGCAGGATTTCATGCCTTATCAACTGAGTAATTCAAATACCAAGGTATTGTTTTGGTAGGATTCATCCATTAAATAACCGATAACTCGATAACTGCACTGTCAGTTTAAAAGAAAAGTCAGTCATACTTGCTACAAGAACTATCAAAACATTCAACTTCTAATCATCAGATATCAAAAGTGCTCGATTTGAGCTGTTTGGCAACTCTATAGTTAACATGTATCAGTGAAGCTTTATCGTTAGGAAGATCCTGAGGAAACTGATCCAGGCAATGTGCAACTAAAGAATATCTCCTATAAACTTTTTCAAACATACACAAGGTTTCGGAAAGGAGCAGTTATACATATCATTTGATTTCATTAATCTCATTCTTGAAAGTAAATTTGGTACTTTTTCAACAAATCTGTCAAATGCTGCTCCCAACATTCCAAAATAGATTCCTTCCCGTTGATTCAAGAAAAGTTTAAATTGTTGGTCTTGAAGGAAACGAGAGTAAAAGAAGTACGTGATATCAAACAAGCAAACAACAGTTCAGCACTGGAATCACAATCTTTTGACAGTCCCTTCAATGAGAGCAAGAACAGTAAATGGGTTCTCCAATAGAGATGGTAGATTTTAATAGTTTATGACTGCCATGTTGTTTTACCTGTTGTTAATTTTCCTGTTTTCTTATTTTTGACCACTAACAATAAGTAAATGTAGTGGGTTACAGTGACCGTAAATAATTTCGTGTGTTCGCTCATGGAAGATAGATGCGGACCTCTATTTCAAGAAAATCGTCTTCGAACGAACAAGACCTTTTTTTGGGTGAACAGGCACATGCAAAATTGCCATATTTGAGAAGGTTCAAATACTCACGAGGTCAACCAAGAGGTAATGTATCAGCAGAATGTCACTGTTAAATATAGATTATGAGGAGAGGACGTCATTCGTACGAACTTCTTCAAAAATAGACGCTGCTCGAGCGATTTAAGGGCATGGTTATCTTACGCAGATGCGACGTAAGCCATGTTCGTGCGATTGTAGACATATTCTTGTCGCTAAAGTATTCTTAATCATCTTGGTGTCCACTAATCATTCCTGGCCTGATCAAAGATGGATGAGAACGCTTAAGGAAACTTGTAAATGAAAAATTCTTTGTGTGAATTTCAAAATAGAATGTGTGAATACACTAATACAGCAAATGCCCAACAAACAGCTGTTCAAGTTGTGCAGAAGGACTGACGTACATAGTCAGATAAAAAATGGGAGTAAGATGACAGTGGAATACGCAACTAAATGTGAATATAGTAAAAAGAAGTCCGAAACGGGAAATCTTTGAGTCCGCGCCCGAGACTTCAGCTTAATAACAATCTCACCTTCTGGCACCAGATCAAGCAAGCAGCAACGAACGTCGAAGTGGACCATGTCCTGAGCTCCTGTTGTTAACCATGAAAGGCATGCTCCTCTATGGATGTGAGGTTTTGGCAGACACACTTCGACAAGAAAAGCAAAGGAAGCAGATGGTAACAGTGCAGAAGCTCTTATCGGACCGTATTATCGAAACGAGTTGTCCTTTGTAATCGCAGGGGTGATACTCATCAATCTCAAAGCGACAGAAAGGAGGGACGCCTACGATCAAATGGCGGAAACTGAAGTGAAAGCGTCATTCGAGGAGGAAAAACAGTTTACGAACCAGAAGTGACAAGAGCGTTAGAGCTTGAAAAGCGTAGGAAAGGAGGAAAAACAATAGCAGACTAATCGTCACATAGTTACTCATCAGATACAGATACTTCAACACACAATATCGACAAAACTAAAAACAGTCCAACCTGCAAATACTTGGACTCTTTATACATTATTCGGTTCCAGCCTTGAAGCAGTTGGGAATTCCTCCGTCAAGACTTGCAGAGAAGTACTGTCAATTCAGAGAATATATTATAGTTCAGAATATGCTACGTATTGATCAAAATTGGCAAGAATTCTGAAGCTTCACAGAATATATTCTCAGAAGAAAAATAGAAGAGAAAAATCATCCCAAGCGAGTTGATCCCACAAGCGAAGCATGACAACTGCCCAAAAGAAATGTAAAGACCAATTCTGGGGGGTGATTTAAATGCCAATAAGGGTTTTTATGAGTTAAAGTGGTGTATGCTATATTTAAACGTGTTATGTTGGCGTACAGTACTAGAGAGAGACAGCTAGCTAGGAACCGAGCTTACTGGGGAACCTTATTTCATTGACTCTGGACTTTTACGTGACCTTAAGCAAATAAAAAAAAGTATTTTTGAACTTCACTTATAGTTATATCTTAATTCACACATTTCATTAAACATTCTGAGAGTAAAGATATTTGATTAAAGATCTGTATTAATATTGAGTTCTCTGTCACTCAAGCTACCGAAATTCCAATAAATTCCTTCAATCACTTAAGGTTTTGATTTTTCAGTGAAACACAAAGTTATAATAGACATTTTTCCATTAATTTAAAATAAGTTCAGTTCAGTTTTTCCAATTTACTATCAAAAAACAATGTTTCTCCTAATCTTGGTTTCTTCTTTGAGGAATGCCACAGAGCCAATTAGAGATGTTTTTCATACCAAAAGAAACTTCTTCTTTTCACCACTCTTACCGACTAAAGATAAAAAAAGGCCATTAAAAAATGTGTATTTGAATTAAGTAGAACCTAATAATAATTATACACCGCCACCACTTAAAAAGAACTAAAACTGACGCGCCACATTCCTCTTGGTCCAAAAATAATAGATTCGTTTTCTTATTATCTGTTTTATACATAATTTCCTTTCTTTCTTTGTTCGGGGAATTCTGGGATAATGATGAATTCCATTCCCAGACAAAGAATAAATTGAAAAAAATGTGGTTGATCGATTTAGAAACTTGTCTTGGGAGACGGGATAATTTTATGGGAATCTTTTTTCGGGATACAAGATTATGAGTTAGGAAAAACGGATATAAGGTGGGACTATATTATCATAGAAATTAGGATAAGATTTTTTGGGACATGACTATTTGGTTAAAGAACTTCCGGCTTCAAATGTTCAGAAATTATAAAAATTATTTTAGCAGAGTACTGGATAACTCAGCGGTGTTTCCTATTTTTATAAGCAACAGATGTGACAGAGGCCACCAAAACAACTCGGTGGCCAAAAAATGTAAACATTATCCCATCTACATTGCAAAAGTCTCGTTCTATGCACCTGCCATTTTTAAAGCTCTGTTTTGAATTCTCTCCAAGAGCTATAAAAGTGCCAATCCAAATGGTCAAAATGCAGGAGTTCTACTCAAGCTTTGGACGAGTGGAAAAAACCTAAGCATTCGGTTTATCCCTTCCAGCAGGAATAACTGATACCTTCAGAGGTTGTTTTTTGATGGTGCCACCACCTCAACCTCTTGTGACAAAATATCTTGATATTCAAGCTTTTTTCTATTCATATTTATGGAGTTAAACTCCGTGGTGCAGATAATAGATTTTAATTAGTCTTTATTCGCTTTACATCGATACTCATTAAAACTTAGGATGGGTGACTGTCGAATTATAATCAATTTCATCATATAACTTTCGTACTTATGGGAAATATAAGCATTATATTCAAGGTTTTTTTGGGCATATTACCATGAGGTACAACAATAACCCGTCACTTGTAACGGAGTAATTAGTTCCTTCCTATGTTAACGTTGTATAGGTAACTTTTGTAAACTTAAATTATTATCAACCTTTCATCGTTCTTATTAACGTTCCTGCATAGGAGTAAAGATTGGGCGAATAGGAAACCTTCTCTTACTTCAAGCAGAAATATCTTACGAGACTAACCTTACCTGGGATTACTTCAAGGCCTTTTTAGGGTAGAAAACTGAACCTCTTACTACCCACCGAATTCTAATTACCAACTTCATTCATCGTTATATAGACCTGTTTTCAAAAGATGCACAGTCCCGTACTACCTTTTGCCAAGAAATCATAAGAAATTTCCAAGATATATTTTTATAAGAATTCTACCCATGATATAGTTAGGTGACGACGCAACGGCACACTTCCAATCGTTTGATGGGTGACCGTCGTAAATTTTTAAAGATTGGCCATTTCATAATACTAGGCCTTACTAAAGATTCTATTATTGCAATTATTTGTTCGATTTTTCATGTTCTTGTTGGGTTACCTTAAGCCTGAATGTGTCCAAGGATCGGTTACCTTCAAGAACTTTTTTTGCAAGTAGTCGAACTTGCTTCATACCCTGTTTTATCTAGTTAGTCGTCCGCTGGAGAAGAATGTGTCAGGTTCTTACTTCTCTTGCGGCTTATCCAAAGTCACCACGCGGAGGTCGATAAGACTTGGGTATAGTTGTTCTTTACCTTAAGTAGTTTTCCGTGCCATTACCTTTACCTTTGCCATTAACGTAGACCAACCACCACCCTCACCATTGAACACATCATTAAGTATTAAATTCTACCTGGTTTTGAATCCATATTGGATCATATTGTCAATATTAGAAACGGAGGGTGCTGTTGTCGGGAATGGATTAAAAGTTTCAGACGGGAGATCATTTATAAATATGACAAGGAGAGTCGGAGAAAAATTTTAATTTTTTTTTTTGATTTAATTGTGCTGGGAACAATACCCCCATTTATTTAGCTTAATACGAGTACAAGCTAATTATCAAAGGGCACGGCAGTGCCTAGCACTACACTCTTTTTACAGGAACAAACTCAGGCGATTTTTGACCGCTCCCTATCTTCAGTACCAATGAAGTCAGAAACTTAAAATTTCGAATATTTGCTAAGCTAATCAGGCATAGGCGCCTCACAAAATCTCAATTTTCTAGCATAAGCGGTTCCAGAGATATAAGGCCTCAAAAATCACAAAAACCGTAACTGACTGACTGACAGAACATCAAAATTATGGAGCACTTTCCGACATCGTAGAATCTTGTAATGTTGCACAACGATAGGTCTTATCATACACGCAGAGGAAAAAATCGAAAATTTGAGGTTTTCCATTCAGGGGGCGTGGTATCCGCCCACATTCTCAGAATTGGTTAAATTGGTAAAAAGGTAGAGTTTAAATTGCATACAAAGAAAAAAATATAAAATTTGAGGTTTTCCATTCAGGGGGCGTGGTATCCACCCACTTTTTGAGAAAATGTTTAATTTATATGGAGCACTTCCGATTGCTGTAGAATGATGAAATTTGGTACAGCGGTATAGCTTAATGTACATTCAAACCGAAAAATAGAAAATCTAAGATTTTTCATTCGAAATGTCTTTTTATTGTCATTTTGAAACTATACATGCATCTTGAAAATTCATGACTTTTCTTAGAACTAGAGTGCTCGATTTGGTACTCTATGATGTTTATGTTAACATGAATGAAAAAAGAGAATATTTGCACACCTGAAAAATTATGAGTTTACATAAAAAAAAAACTCTTAACTGTGATGTGAACTATAATCAAACCACCAAAATTGATTACTGATTGATTAATGACTAAAATTTGGTGGGCTTACTTGGAAAGTTTTTTTATGCCCAATTCGAAAGGTTTTAAAAACTTAACCAGTGAACCCATCAAATTTTAGTCAGTAATCATTAAATAATAAAATTTCTCTATTACATTGTAGCTGTTTCAATATTATTCTACTTTAAATATTCGGTATTAAATCTTCATGAAGTAAGAACTTGGCGTACTTTTAGATCTCAGTACTTTTCACGACTGACTTGTTAAACAAAGGTTTTTGTATAGAAGAACTTGGCTCTTTTTTAACATTTATGTTTTTGGTCTGATTAATCTAACTTTAATACATTTATAACTCTTATTATATAAATCTAGAATTGTAGGCAATTTTAAGGATAAATAAGACGGAGTTTCAGATACGGTGAATTGAGGTTAAAGTGGAGACAGTTAATGATACAATCAATCCTTTAAAGCATGGGAGTAATAGGCTCTTCAAATCCAGAAATCTCACCATAACTTCAAAACTGCTGCTGTACAGGACCATGGTCCTGCCAGTACTCATATATGGATCCGAGACTTGGGTGCTTAGCAAAAGGCACTCCGACCTCTTAGCTGCGTTCGAGAGAAAAGTCTTAAGGAGAATTGGTGGCCCCATATGTGAGGATAAGGACGATTCCGGAGACGGTACAATCATGAACTGTACGCAATCTACCTAGAAGCAGATATGGTGACAAAAATTAAGCTCGGTAGACTCCGGTGGGCAGGGCGAAGAGGAACCTGCTCGGAAAGTTCCTTGTGGTACATTCTATGGTAGACGACAGCGTGGTAGACCATGCTTGCGCTGGAGAGATGGCGTAGACCAGGACGCCGGAAGCCTTGGGGTGCGCAACTGGATGGCGTCGGCTAGAGACCGGGAGTTGAAGAAAAGTAAAATCATATTTCCAATAAATGGTCTTGAAAAACTTGATCGTCGACGTAGAGTAAGATATGAGAATATTTGATGACTATTGGAATATAGTTAATATAATGAATAAAAAGGAAAGTTTCTAGTTGGCTGCCTAGTGGAACCCCGGGGTTAGCTGAGAAATCATCGAAGGAAGTAGATCTGAATCGAATTTTGTAGTAACGGCTTTCAGATAAGAAGGAAGAAATCCATTTTAAGAAGAATGTTTCAGGTCAAAAGGCAGACATTTTGAATAGAATAAGCTTATGTGAGATTTTGTCAAAGGCCTTACTGAAATCGGTTGAGACAACGTCGACATACTTTCCGTTCTCTAAGGCTGAGAGGTTCGTTGTGTGCCAACCTTTGATAAAGCCATGTTGTCTATTTGAAATGAGAGATTTAGAAAAAAACATAAAATTTAGTACAATATGCTTTCAAAGATTTTGGGAATATGTGAAAGTTCGTACTTTGGGCCCTTTTTATGTATTAGGGTTATGAAAGAGGTCTTCCATAATTGAGGGAATTCTCTTTTATATAGGGATAACCGAATGTTTTTGAAAAGTGAAGAGAAAGTGTAGATGTGGAAGAGCATTTTTTGATGAAAATTGCTGGAATGAGGTAGAAATGGGCCAAGGGAGAAATTTGGTAGATAATAATAATTGAAATAATTACAATCAGGTAAAATGGAGTAGGCAGTAAAAAATTGTTTAGAAAAAGTAGCAAAAATGTTAGGCGTTGTTTGTGGTACGTTTGAAAGAAAGAAAAAAGCATTTAGGGTCTTTAATAATATTGTTTTGGACTTTGGATCAAATAACGTTGATGCAAGGAGTTGTAAGGTTTTGTAAAATGAAGATATATAACAAGACAATATGAATAGATTATTCAAAACTTATTCGCAACGATATGGTAGCCTGTGATTATACCAAGGTGGCGAAGAAGACGAAGTTTTATGTCGCGAAAAGGATACATGAAGAGAAATAGAATTAAACATTTCACTATTAAATACATATGTCTTTTTGTTGTCAAAATTAAAGGAAACTTCGGTGATATATTCATTAATTTCAGTCCAATTGTATATCCATAAAATCTGCAAGTCTATCTATGAACGGACATTCATTTGCAGAGATGGGATGTAAAGCAAACATTATATGATTCATCTTCCGATGAGGTCCATTTAAAATGAGGGTGGTTAAAATCATTGAATTGTAGGATATGGGGGTCATATAGACCTATTATAAGGCCAATCATGGAAAGTTTATAGGATTCAATAGATTGTAAAGGCAAGGGTTATCTTTATTGAAACGGAGTCGATATTAGGAGAATAGCTATAAGTACACCTCGACAAAGGGAATCTTCAGTAAGTCGGTAATCTTCATCGTGATAAACATTAAAGGAAGATGGAAACAATTCCTGATTGTTAATACTAGGGATCAGATACTTATCACATTCTGGTAATAGAAGGAAAGAGGGAGGTTTTAACAATTTGCAGCAGAAAGTATAGGAAGAAGCAAATTAGCAACAAAAAAACCTGTCACGGTCAGCTCTGTTGCGCTCGTGTGATATCCGTTTCAAATGAAAATATTGATCAAAAGCATCAAGATCACTTGTTAATGTTTGGGTATTTTATATATGTAGATGTTCATTAGATGACTGGAGATTTCTGTTGGTAGACCTTCCTGTTGAATGGAAGTTACGACACATGTATTTATTTTACCTTCGTAGCAAACCAATTCTAGTTTATTATCGTGTAATTACGCCAAAAAGATACTAATGTTTTCATATCTTTTTTTATCTATTAGTCTGGAGGACTAGATCCTATCCAACCTTATGCCGTTTTACAAAACTATAAACACTATGCTCAACAAGTTCCAGTTAGAGACTCATCACAATTTCATCGACTTCAAAGCCGCATAATATAGCATTCATCATCAGGAGCTCTATATCTGGTAATGGCCGCACTTTTACCCCCATAACTTTGGAAAATACACGGTTCAAAGTGAAATTAGCAATAAGTTCTTCCGAACTATTCAAAATATGCACAGGAATTTGGCAAAACCAAAAAAAAAGTGTGTTTTTCTGGGGTACCGCATCTTGCGAGGAAGTGCTGCTCAGCTAAGCTGTTCTGACTTGGTACAAAAAAAAAAATTCAAAATTTGAAATATCAATATTACGAAAGATACCTTTAGTTATTTTTCATTTTAGCACCAATCAAAGTTAAAAACATATCTGATATTTCAAAGGAAATTGTAGGAAAAAAATCGAAATGAGTAATCAAGCGAAATTTGCGAATGCATTGAAATTATTTAAAAAAATATAATTACATACATAACTATTAGTTCTTAAGAAATGCGATCAATTTGCACATTTAATTCCCAGAAATTGTATAATTTATCGTATCTATCCAAATCTCAATCAAATTGTTGTGTGTATTGTGTTTTGTGTTTTTTTTTTTCATTAAAAAAATATATTAGGAATATTTTAAACAAATGGACTTAGAACAATTAGATGAATATCAGTTTTAGTTTAATGTCCACTAAACATGAAAAGCTTACAATAATTAAATATCAGACAGCAGTATTTTACTCATTTCAAATGAAAAAGATTCCTTAGTTTTTTAAAATGTATTTGCTCATTTGCTTGGTTGTTTTCACAACTAATTACCTTCGAACAGTCGTGAATGGAGGTTTTCCAAAAGCACTTGATTGTCTGCAGTGCCAAGTTTTGTGTAATGAGAGTTTAGACATAATTCAATGTATAGAAATTATGTGTAGTATAGTTTGTAGCTAAAACACTGAAATAACTACAACAAAGCTATGTTATATGAAAATTATTTAAAAATAAAATAACAAAAAACCTAGACAAATTTTGTTTTATTTAAATACTTATACAACAATAAGTTTAATAAATTTTCTTTATACAAAAATAAAAACATTTTACAATTTATAATGTTTTTCCATATATTTCAAGTTACTTTTGATTTCCAGTGAATCTCCAAGTAATTCTTTGGCAGCTGCTAAATATGACTTAGATTTTGCTAAATCACCACTATGTGCTGACAAAACAGCCAAATTATTAAGTGCAGCCCCATTTGCTGCATCTGAAGTCAGACATAGTCTTAAACATCTTCGAGCTAGATTAAAATCGCCAGTAGTCTAAATGATGAAACATATTCATTGTGTTAACCAAAAAAAAGCAGATTAAAGGGAAAATTTGACAGTAAAAATATTATTGTATATTCGAACTTACAACTCCTACAAAACTCAAGTTGTACCATATATCAGACCGTTGGTCGGGTGTTGTAGCCAATGTTAAGGCCCTCTGGAAACATGGCAACACCAAATCAATCTGTCCACCATACAAGCAACACAAAGCTATATTACAATACAGCTCAGCGTTATGAGCACCCATTGATAAAATTCGCCTAAAATTAAACAAAAGAATTCAATTATTTGAAAAATTGAAATTTTAATTTATAAAAAAATTTAAAAATCATAGGTTTGAAGAAGGGATCTAAACTCAAAGTTTAAAGTTTTGTTTATTTTCAGAAGGGGAGCCTCACTCCAGGCGATATCAGAAATAAAATTTTGATTCAAAATGTACGAGTACCCATGTTATCCAACATGATGGTTTTAAAAAATGTTAATGTTTCCGAAAATAGTTATGATTTATTTAAAATGATGATTTTCTTCTCACCCTAATTATTTTCCACCAAAATTGTTTAATAGCTCTCTTCTCTTAAAATGTGTTTTTTTTAGACTAAACAAATGGTCAAAAGGTTAAATTCTTATTTGTTACTACTTTTTACTTGCGACTTATAGGTACTATAAGGTAAGTTATGCATTCGTAAAAAAAAATTTCATTTTGATCATTTTTGTATTCTAAAGCTCCCTAAAAGTTTGAATATTATTGTGTATTGAAATCTTCAAAAAAAAATTGTTTTCAAGACTTCATATGCATTTCAAAAACCCCATGCTCGATTTTTCTTAAACTTTATAAATAAAAGTCTCTTAAGATAAATTACTCGTACAAGACGTGAGAAAAAAAATTATTTTACCTAAAAATAACGGTACCCACTATATAAATGTTGAGCAATGGTTTTCGAAAATCGTATTTTTCTCGAAAACGGCGCCGATTTTGAAAAGTTCGAGAGGATTTTTGGTTTTGAAAGTCTGAATATCATAATAGAAGGGACATATTTAAGTCGGGTAAATCATTCCACATTCGTGTAGTTTACGTCCGAAGCTGAGCTCAATAGTATACTAATGGGCATTCCCTGTAGCAGCTATGTTTTTATGTTAATATCTGTGAAATTTTCTGTGATTTGTTTAGGAGAGTATTACAATTCATTATGGATACATATGGTTTTGAATAACGTCGTAAACAAATAATCAACACTTATTTTCAAAACCAGTTTCCATTCGAGGAACATTCCATGCATTACACCAAAAAGAAATCATCTTTAGCAAAAAAAGACCTTAAAGATCAGCTACATTCTTCGAATCGCATTAATTTGAGAAAAGTTAACTGTAACGTGCGAAGTTATAAGCGTAACTATATTAATGCATTGGTTACTCAAGCCGAAGATGGCACAATGGAACTAAAGAGCTTACAAGTAACGTTCATCAAATAAGTTCTGGTGTGCCACAGGGATCCGTTTTGTCTCCGAATCTCTTTTTCATATTCACTAGTGATTTTTTTTCTCAAACTTCTTAACCATTTAATTGTTTTGCTGATGAGAGTATCCTTGGCTTCTCATATTCATTTCCAGATGCACGTCCTTTTTCTTGGGATGTGGAAAACGTCAGCTCATCTAATTCTGATCTCGATAGCATTTTCAAATGGGGAACCAAAAACATCGTAGAATTTAATGCTTCAAATACTCAACACTGCCTCATTTAATCTTAGCGATTCATGAGTGACCCTTCCATTCAGTAAACCGAACAGCTCTCTGTTCTCGGTAAGTGCATCACAGACCAACTTGTGTGGAATGATCCCAACGCTGCTTAGGATTTGTTACACCTTATGATTTGGCTGTAATGTTCATCGGTATCTCCCTCTTAATCATCTACAAGTTTTCTATAACACTCGCACTGTGTTCAAACATTTTAATGATAGTCTACAGAAGCAGAAGAGGCCCCGCAGTAGAACTGTCTACGGAATTACTAAAGACACAGGCTCTCTATAATACCTGGCAAAATACAACGAAGGATCTCTTCTAGATTTGAATGAGGACGATCTCAAACGTTAAAAGGACTACTTTTGTGCGATTTTAAAACCTTGTTACCGCCAGTGAGTTGAACTTTAGGTCTTGAAGGTATTCATATTACCAACAGCGCCAACAACATCAAGAGGACTACTGCACCCACTAATTGAGTGAGCTGTGGAAATAGATAGCTTTCCTAAAAAAACGGGAAAAATAAATGATTGTAAAGCTCGTATAAAAAAGGGACCTTACGCAGTGTGAAAACTGTAGAAGAAATCGCGATCTACTTGCAGATGCTAAGGAAAAAGCAAGAATTGTCGAATAAAAGACCACATCGAATTCATACTCAACCCCGAACAACTTGGTTCTCGTACCTGATCTTCAACATCTAACGATCCTCATTGAAAAGTGTGTCGATCAACACTTCACCACCTCTTCGTCAATTTCGAAAATACGTTCGACATTGTAAATAGGGAATTGAAATATCAGGCTTGCTTTACACAGAAGATAAATTAATTTCTTTTATCAAGGATTACCCGTTCAGGATAGAGGAAGGTTGTCAGAGGACGTTGAAATCCAGAGTGGGGTGAGGCAAGACTGTATACTGTCACCAATACTGTTTTCGGTGGTGATAAGCGAAGTATTGAATACAGCTTTGTCGACTGAAAATGGAGAAATTTAGTGAACTCTGCGATCACACCTCAAACATTTGGACAATACGAACAAATGCCAACTAGAGTGGAGAGAGAAACTAAAGTCATGGCTCGTGGGGCTAAAAATCAATACGGCAAAAACAAAAAGAATCAGCCTTGTACCTCTGGTTCAGATGGTAGAGGATTTTCATTATCTTGGGAGTATTGTGCCTACTGATGGTGGAACCGAACCAGCTAAGTAGTAGAACTGTGAAATCAAGGACTGCGTTCGGAATATTGTTCAAAATATGGAAAATCCGTGTTTCTATATTTACGTTAAGTCCGGCAGACGGCCTATGAGCCATGCCTGTAAATCTTTATGTATGTTCTAAGTTTTTTATTATGTACTACATTAAATGAAAACAATAAAGATTTATTATTATTATTATTATATTTACGTTACAGAAAAATGGTTTTAATATCCATAAAATTGACTTTATTTGAAAATTATTTTTTTTTTATTTATGTTTGAATATGATTTCGGGCATGTGACCTCCGCAGCTGGTCGATCATCATCAAAACTACGCTGCACGCATCAGTAATCTCTTGTTCTAGTACGACATATTAAGGGATGTTTAGTCTTGTTTAGAGCAAACATATAGCGAAAACCATTCACAGTTTCTCGTATTAATCGCTCTGATGGATGATTATGAGCACCATAAAACGTACTTTACGCAATGTGTTTCTCGAATCATTTTCAAATTTCAACAATTTGCCACGTTGCTCCGACGCCGACGTGAGTGGGCCAGCGCTAGTTCAAAATAACCGAGAACTTTTAAATCCGCTTTTAAAGAAAACAGTGTTGCCAATTTTAATTTGTCTGCCTCTAAGAAAAACACCTGTTAGATGTCAGCGAAACATCTTGAGTATTTTCTGGCTCAACCGTAGGTATGTCCAATGATGAACTTCATGATAGAATGAGTCAGGAACCCATCGACTCTTATACGAAAACGTAAGTGGCAGTGGATGGGAAAATGCTTTAAAAAGGTAACGAGTGCATTGCAACTCAAACGATACAATATAACCCGTTCACACAGGCAGGCAGACGAGTGGACTGGCCGAGAAGTACTTGGCAAAGAACGGTTGAAGAGAAATAGGGACGAATGAGGAAGAGTTGGAAAGAGCTGAGATACATCTCCAGAGAACGTACACGATGGATCATTGAGGTAGTTTAGGTCCTGTGCTACGCAGGGTTGATCCTCACGGTCGTAATAGTTCCGAGGACCTAAGAAGTAATAGTAAATGTATCCCGATTAGGTCACTGTTTGGTTCGAAGTTTTATCTGAAGGAATCATCGTACCATACTTATTTCAAAAACGGAACTGGCATTTCCATAACCGTCAACCAAAAACGGTACAGGCTTCTTGTTGCCTAAACTGAATGATTTGGATACTGACGAAATGTGGTTCTAAAAGGTCGGACCATAAATATAGCACATGCCACAATGGCCATTCTTCAAAACAGATTTGGATATAGTTTTCTCTCACGGTGCGTGGCGACCTGACATACTCACCGAAATCGACCGATCTAGTGCCTTTAAAATTCGGTCTTTATGACTATCTTTAATTCACTGCATTTATTCGAAAAACTCGTCGAAAATTGAACGTTCCGAAACGTCCCACCAACCAAAGCCGCGGCGATCATTTCAATGACATTATATTCCACACTTAATGTCCAAAAATGTTTTATCAAATAAAAACAAAAAATTAGTTGATATTTCACAGCGAGCTTGTTTTTTTAAAGATACATTTTAAAATCGTGCTCCCCACATTGAACTTAAATGCCAGTAGCGCTGAAGCATATTTTTACCAGAAATCTTCAATTGGATGATATTTTTTAGTCAAACAATATTCTATGTAAATGTTCGCATTACTCAAAACGAAATATTAACAAAATCAAAAACTCACCGGTAATACATCAGCGCCATCTCTGGATTATTGTCATAAAAATAATTAACTGCAATACTTGCGAGGGCTTCAACATTTATAGGATTCAGTTTAGCAATTGTTCGATAAACTTCAACTGATTCCTCAGCTTTTTCCATTAGCTCATAGATTCTTCCTTTTTCTGTCCTCAAGGCTATATCAAATGAGTTTTTATCCAAAGCAGTCGTAATTAACTGCAGAGCTTGCTCTAGTTGATCCAACTTTTGGTACATTTTCGACAACAATAAATACGTATCAGGATGCGAAAGACTTCGCAACGAACGTAGAAGATAAGTTTCTGCTTTTTTCGGATGGTTCAAGGCGATTAGACATCGTCCTCGTTGCTGTTCCCACCACCAGTCGACATTTTGTCGTTGTGCATCGAAAACGGCCTCGCATAGACTAAGAGCCTTAGCTGGTTCACCTTCATGATAGAAGAGAAACTGAAACAAAGCTTTAATGATGTTTTTTCGTTCTGCGTAAATGGTGGGATTCATGCGCGAAGCTTGATACAGAGCTGATGTTAGATCGCCCAAGCTAAACACTGCTGCTGAAGTTACACGAACTCGACGGGCAGTTCCACAACGTGACGAAGGGCGACCGCCAATCGATGAACCCGGACGAGCCGAAGCAGTTCCCGGACGTGCCTGCACAATGCAAATACATACTTATGGAGATGAGATGAGCCCATATTAAAAACGAGAAATTTGTTTTGCAAAAAGACGCCCATTCCAGGTATGTTTTTGTTTTCTGTGTTGATTCAAAACTTTGGAATGGCGCAATTTTTGGCAACCAAACTCACTATGCCCGATGTTGGTCGTGATCCCAAATGCGTTGATGGTCGCATTCCACTAACCATTAAACTGCTACCTGGTCTCGGCACAAATG
Source organism: Philhelius festivus (assembly GCA_963931855.1). Lineage (NCBI taxonomy): Eukaryota > Metazoa > Arthropoda > Insecta > Diptera > Syrphidae > Philhelius > Philhelius festivus. The sequence continues at coordinate 70,842,847 of OZ007554.1, read as the reverse complement.
CAGTCTTCAATGAGGTTCCTGGTCTGGCAGCCGTTGCAATACGTTCAAATTCGACTTCCTCATTCTCTGATGATTGCACCCGAAACCCGTCGAGGAACAGATTGAGTCTCGATTACAGTGTGGAATGTCCAAAACAAAAAGAAACAACAAACAACCCAACAAAAAAAAAAGATGCACCTTCACTATACTGCACACCACAAAGGAATGCACCAAGGAATCCTGGTTACTCACCTGCACTGATATCATCGTTTGCCTCCAGGTCATCGACGAAAATCCTCTGAGTGAGGGCACGCATTTTTAATTGCCAAATTCCTTCCATCATCCAGGTGGGCATTGTGGTTTGCTTTTTGTTGTCTGGATCTTTGAAGCTGTTGCCACTACTGCGACTATTGATGCTCTTAGTGTCCTCATCTTCATTGGTAAACATTGGGACATTATTTTCATGGCCCATTTGAAGTATGGTATTGCATACTTCAATGCAATTTTCGTACGATCTTCGACGAAACAGAGAAACAGCTTTAATGTATTCAAGTTCCATGCTGAATTATGTGATATAGAAATGATTATGCTGGAACAACATGAATTATGAGGGCCAAATTCCCTTAATAGTGTACTTTTTAAGTTTGAACAAAATCAGTTGTTTTATCCCTTAAACATTTGTAGTAGAACTAAACTACATCAAACGTTCAGTTTTAAAGGGTGTATATTATATAATGACGGTTTTAACACGTTTGGGGATAAAAATCATTGCAAGTTGGAAGCTGTACTTTGTAGTTAACGGCTGTGTAAAAACTGACAAATTCCAAAAGAAGTCTTAAAATTTATAAAACTTTAAACGGTTTCTACTAATTTAGTCGGACTTGGAATTTTCGAAATGCGCTTTGATTGTGATTTGTTAAAATTCCTCACTGGGGTCAATTGAAAAACACTTTTTTTGTTGACACGAAAAAAACAACATTCAACCATAGCAACAATATGCCAAAACATGATGGCAGGGTAGCAATATAAACTATGTTGTACTTCCTCCATTGATGGGAGTATCGATTAAGTTAAACTAGTTGTTAGCCTAGCTAAATAGTTTATTTTAAATACATATTTCTCGAGGCTGAGTTAAACTCGTCGAAGTTCATGGTAGTTAAAAAAAAACTCCGGTTAATTAGGAATGAACTCTTATCATTTACCAGTACTTTTTTTTAATTATTTTTACTTCAACAAAGGAGTGGCTACAATTTATTTCAAACTTAGTGTTATCAACACTATATTTCATATACAAGATGGCGCAAAATTAATCGCGACCTATTTGAAGATGTTATAATTTTTGCAAATGGCGTTGTTCGTCAATCATATATGACATTTAGGAACTAGACATAGAAAGCTGCAGTAGATTTAAGAAAACAGACAAGCAATAGAAACCTATACTCCGCTAAAGCATAGAATAATTGTTTCGATTTTTTTACCAAATCGGTCAGTGGTGTTGGTTAGGTTAAAGTGGCTGTCATTTAAAACATCTGACACACTTAGACCATTGTGATATAGGTTTAGGTTCCCTACTAGTTAAAACCATTTGGAGCTTCTGATGAAGCGAAGGAGACTTTTAATGTCTGTGTTCATGAGACCGCTTGTTTCATTATAGAAATAGTCTCCTAGATTTTGCGTCTGTAAAAGAGAGCAGGACATGTTTAAAGAAGGTGTAAGATTGTTCCTCTTCCTCCTCGTCCAAGCAACTCCTGCAGAAATCATTTGATAGTACACCGAACCGTGCGGCCGTGGTGTGTCTACCTATATAAGACAGTGTACAGTTATAACACCTACAAGCAATTTGACCGTTTCAAATCTAATTTGGGACAGATTCGTTTGGTCGTCCAACAAGTGGTAGTATTTAGCCATCTAAATATATATAACCCAACCCCAATCCAGTTTGCCTGTCAACACCCCCCTTCCCCCCTTATTAGCTCCTACCACAACCACAACCCTACCCTCCCAACCCATCCAATCCTCCCAACCTTCACAAATCCATTTACCTTCCTATACACCAAAACCCACCCAGACCCCTGAACTAACCCACAACCACACCCACACCATAGCATCCAAAGCCAGGTAGACACACTGGCAACAAACGAAGCAAATCGGATGAGCGAAGAGATGGAGGGCATTGACCTTTCTCCTAGCCCATCCCATAGACGAGAAGGATGATCTGCTTGCAGATGAATGGGCATTTGCCCCTACCCAATAAAACACAATGTCTGGATTCGGGATCAGAACTAGGCTAGCTCAGGTGAATATCCACCACGCTAAGGCAGCATCAGCTGTCATAGCAAGAAAATTCACAGCGGATAACCTAGGGCTAGTTCTGATCCAAGAACCCTGGATTTACGGGGGCCAAGTTAGGGGCCTAACATGTAAGGACTCTAAGTTAATATGAGATACGAGGATTGACTCGCCCAGAGCATGCATAAAGCTAAGAAATAACATAAATTTTATATGTCTTTCAGAATTTATGACGTTGGACTAGGTACCCATACAAGCCCAAATCGACATCGAGGGCAACCTCCGCACGATGGTTGTAGCATCAGCCTACTTCGCCGGTGACGACGCCAACATACCACCAGTCGAAGTCAAGAAGCTAGTGGACTACTGCAACAACAAAGGACTACCACTGATTATTGGATGTGACGCAAACGCCCACCATACAACGTGGGGTAGTACCGATACTAATCAAAGGGGTGAGTACGTTTTAGACTTTATTATCGAGAAAAATCTAGATATAGTTATTTAACGTAGGGAACACACCTACATTTGTAACTAGAGTAAGGAAGGAAGTTCTGGACTTAACGTTTGGAACCCCGAACTTAAGTCGATTATTTAGAGACTGGAGAGTCTCCAACGAACCTTCTATGTCTGATCATAGAATTTTAGTGTTTACTTTAGAAAACCTGTTGACAGAGAACACCTCTGGCAGGAATCCTAAGAAAACAAACTGGAACCAGTACAAAAGCGTCCTAAAGACTAGTCTTGAACGAATAGGTCCACAAGAAACGACAAATAGTAACCTTGAGTTAGAACACTTAGTTAATGAATTTAGCGGGGCTATGAACTCAGTTGTCCCCTTAAACCCATTAAAAGGCAGAAGGATGCTCCATGGTGGAACAATAATATGCCAAAACTAAGATCCAAGGTAAGAAAGCTCTTCAATAAAGCAAAGAGTACTGGAGAGTAGCATAACTACTCCGCAGAGTTGACCAAATATAACGGGGAAATAAGGAGAGCTAAGAGAAATAGTTTTGCGAATTTCTGTGAGGGCATTTCGTCGACACCTGCAGCAGCAAGATTACACAAGACTCTAGCCAAAGATAACACATTAACCTCTTTGGCACTTCGTTACGCCGATGGTAGCTTCACTGAAAACGAGGAGCAAAGGTCAACCCTACTGCTAAATACTCATTTTCCAGGCAGCTTACCAATGGTAGGAAATATAATAGAGAGAATACCTCTAAGGCCTAAATGGGAAGACTGGAAGATAGCTTCGACTATCTGTTCAAGCAATAGGATTGAATGGGCGTTAAGGACCTTTCAACCTTTCAAATCATCGGGCGTAGATGGCATCTTTCCTGCACTTTTGCAGAAAAAATAAAGAGGAACTGATGCCCCATCTTATTAGATTGCTTCGAAGTAGTATTGCACTTGGGTACATACCAAGTCTATGGAGAAGAGCAAAGGTAATTTTCATCCCCAAAGTGGGGAAAAAAGAAACCACACATCCTAAGTCATTCAGGCCAATAAGCCTAACATCCTTCTTACTGAAAACTTTGGAAAAGGTAATTGATAACTTCATTAGATGGGAAGTATTAGTAAACATGCCCCTAAATCACCGTCAGCATGCTTACAGAGCGGCGCGATGGATGTGTGATCGCCTGTGAACCTCATGATCACAGGTTCGATCCCTGCCGTCGTCTATGTCGTTTTAATTCCATTAAAAACCTTCTAAAATTGTCATCAATGGGTTGCTGGTTTACTCATTACATGATGTTCAGGCATAACACTAACAACATGTAATTGAGTTAAACTACGAGTAGTATGCCCAACAAGGATGAACACGAATAAAATAATGTGAATTATAAGCGACATAGAAATAAGACACGGCATTCTCCGCTTTAGTTCAGCCGCCATCCCTGGAGATAAAATATCTGAGACAACAACCTTCAGTCTCAGAACATCGTGCCACACATCTTTCCTATCCTTCTTTCTCTTCCTTAACTTCATAATCCCTTGAGCGCGTGTAGATTATAAAAAAAAAAAAAAAAAAGATCCACAGAAACCGCTCTGTACGAACTAACTAATATAATACAGAGAGCTTTAGATATTAAAGAAACGGCATTATGCGCCTTCCTTGATATTGAGGGGGCCTTCGACAACACCTCTCACGAAGCAGTTCATTCGGCTCTAGAAAGGAAGAGAGTTCCTATCACTATAGTCAGATGGATAAGTAAAATGCTTAGTACAAGAACGGCGGAAGCATACTCAGGACTAAACGTCCAGAAAGTCATCACAACAAGAGGCTGTCCGCAGGGAGGGGTATTATCACCCTTGCTGTGGAGTCTTGTAGTTGATGAATTACTAGAAAGTCTAACCTTCCAAGGGATTCGATGTATTGGCTTTGCTGATGACATCGTTATAACGGCACTGGGGAAGTACGAAGATACTCTTTGTGATATAGTCCAGAGAGGGCTGTCTATAACTAGGAAATGGTGTATATCTGTGGGACTTAACATCAACCCTACCAAAACAACGATAGTACCATTTACCAGTAAAAGACTTTTGCCTCGCATAAAACCCATTCGGTTGGCGGGAGATGTAATCGACACCCAGAGGGAGGTCAAATATTTAGGAGTTACACTAGATAGCAAACTCCTCTGGAACAAGCATGTCGAAATAACTGTCGGGAAAGCCATAAAGGTCCTTATGATATGCAAGAGACTTGCAGGTAAATCATGAGGCTGCAAACCAAACATCATAAGATGGATGTACACCATGATGGTAAGACCCATCATTACCTATGGGGCGATTGGATGGCATAAAAGAACCGAACTTAGCACAACTAGAAAATCACTAGACAAATTGCAAAGGCTTGCATGTATATGCATAACAGGAGCAATGAGAACTTGCCCTACAGCAGCGATGGAAACCGTCCTTCATCTAACGCCACTACACGTGGTCATTGAAAATGCTGCTAAGGGAGGCATAATGAGATTTGCCAAGGAGGGTACTGGGACGAGTAAAATTATTGGAAACAGGGAAAAAGGCTCGATAATCCGGTCCGCAGTAACAAAACTTCTTGACATCCCAAGAGATGATATGATCAAAAGATATAACTTCGAAAAACATTTCAAAACGGAGTTAAGTTGCAAAAAAGACTGGCTAGGCGAAACAATAAACTACAGTCTTAAAGAAAATACCATCAAATGGTACACTGATGGATCGAGGACAGCTGAAGGGACTGGTGCTGGAGTTTTTGGGTCTAGAACTAAACTCTCCTTACCGATGGGACAGTCCACTAGCATATTACAGGCAGAAGTAAATGCCATAGGCATTTGTGCTGGAAGAAACCTCGATAGGAAATATAAAAACCAAAACTTTGCCATCATGTCAGACAGTCAGGCTGCACTAAAAGCAGTTAGCTCCTACGCCATCAGCTCCAAACTGGGCAAGAATAACACTGTCACGCTTCATTGGGTACCAGGCCACGTTGGTGTCCAGGGCAACGAAGTGGCAGACTCCTTAGCAAAAATAGGTGGCATCGACACCCCTTACAGGGCCCGAGCTCTACTGCGGAATAGGAGAAAACGTAATCAAAAACAAAATCAAATACTTCAAATACTTCGATTCCTCAGAGGAGCAGATTTGGAGGAAGAACTGTAATAATGAGCCAACCTCATTCAGTTCTAAATGGGGGACACAATAGATCTTTAGGTCGCAGTGTTTTTATACCCCAATTTATTCATTAATTCATAGCCATCTTGTATTTGATTGTTCCAGAGCAATTCGCTTCAGCATAAGTTTACTTGTAGCTAAAGGCATGCCTATATTTAACCTGTCGGGCAACATAGGCAAGATTTTGAAAGATAGAATCAATCAATGATTGATTGGTTCAAGGATTCTATCTTTTCAATCAATCGTTTATCCAGCTGTTTCGCCTCGAAAGATACCAAGACCGTTTCGAAATGTTTTTAATCGTTCATTCAACTAAAATATTTTTTTTCAAATCGTTCCGTTCTAGCCGAGACCGAAACAATGTAAAAATGAACGAAAGTGCGGCTTTATCTACTTGTTTCAAGTTCGTTCACGACATTTTTCATTGTATATAAAATGAAGAATATGCCTTTTCTATTCCCATTTAGTATTGTGAAATAACTGAGAACAAGTTCAATGAACGAATCTTAACTTTTTTTCGTTCGTTTCGTTCACTTTATCGGTTTCAGTTGCGAAAGATTGACATTAGGATTCATCGATTTGGTCTATTGTGATTGCAATCAATCAATCTTTTTGGTAAACGGGTCACAAAGACCAAATCAATCGCGACCGATTGCCAAAAATTTCCCTCAAGATAACCATAGTTAACTTCCCATCTTAGCGTATGTTTCGATTGTATAGTGGCCTGAACTCCACAAAGCGTATAACTTAAGAAGGGTCAAATAAAAGCTAGCATTGGCACTATGATCCTGCCCAACGGATACTTTTCATATTTTTTACCTTTTACCACACGACTAACATAATAAATATTTAGTATCTTGCGGTGCGTTAAAGACTCAAAGAATCAGATTGTTCACTTTTCAAACCTTCTGAAAACAGCAATATTATAAACCTTATCCCCTAATGTGGGCATCAGTAATGATTTTAAAGAATTTCTTCCATAAAGAAAGGACGGACTTTGACACAACCATTTTTGCTGATGGATCAAAGATGGAGTGTGGAATCGGTTCAGGAATTTTCTTTAAGTCTTCAAATGTCTAGGTTTTTTTTTCGTCTAACTGATTTTGTAAGTGTCTTTCCAGCTGCGGTACTGGCAATAAAAGGGAAGCATGAAAATACTTAAACTATAGACCCAAATCAAAATCAGCAAAAAGCAAAGTCATTCATTTCCTGTATAATTGTTCTTCTCTAGCCAGAATGAGTGCTCCTCGATCTTAAGACAGCAAGCTAGCGACCTTCAGGTAGAAGAGAGCTCGTAATCCCTCATCATATCCCATTAAATCCATACATAAGCCAAACGAGTCTATGGTATCAAAACAGCGCATTCCAGTGCTACTTGAGTCACTGACCAAAACTGCTCGTAGCCATCATTTTTACCTATACCTATGGTCCTCTTGCCATATCTCTGACTCATATCCACAATAATTTACTATTATTATCTTAATGTTAAAAGTGGAACATTTCTGTTCTATTGATTTTTAGTTGAACTGTCATAGACTGGTTTCCTATGACAATGGTTGTTTATTATATTAATCATCAAATGTTCCCTAAATATTATTTTCATTCACAATAAAAATGTCCTGTCTGTGCCTCGGTCCAAAGCGTTCTGGAAAAACACATTTACTAAAAGCCTTACAAGATTTCAAAAATGTAGATTTTACAACATATTCTATGCCAACAGTTGGAACAAGTATTTACACAATTAAATTCCCACAAAAACCACCTCCTGTTATTCCCGAAACTGCAGTAATTCCAAAAAAGAAGAAGGACTTAAAAACGTGCATCGATATAATTGAAATTGGAGGTACAATGGCTCCAATGTGGAATAGATTCTTTAAAAATGTTGCAAAAATAATTTACGTTGTCGACACCTCGAATTTATGTCAAATTTCTGCAGCAGGTATGTACAAATATTGAACATGAAAAACTGTAAATTTAATCAAACTTTAATATTAATTATATTAAAGGTGTTCTACTTTATTCTATCCTCGCTGATCCTGAGTTACAGAAGACCAAATTTCTTCTAGTTCTAACCAAAATGGATTATGCCTATCGTCAATTACGTAATGAAGCTTTACTTATAATGCAAATGTCAAAACTGCAGCAGGAAATCAACCAAAGCGTGACAATTGTTGAAGTGAGCTCTGTTACTAAGGAGGGGTTGGACAAAGTTTATGATTGGTTGGAAAAAAACTAAAAATAACCACTTTTATTGTCCCGAAAATCTATTCAAAAGTTCTGTCAAGTTTAAATTTAGTATAGTATGGATGGTAATTATTCAGCCCTATCACGAATTCTATCATAATCGGAAACTTGTTACGAATACCGAAAATATATATCATAGAATCCATCGTAGTGAAAAATCTCATACAAATTGGCCCTACGAACGAATTTGGTGATAGTTTTTTCGGGAGTCGTAGAAGTCTCCGATTACCATGGAATTGGTGATAGGGCTGATTGATTGCTATTTAATTTATGTGCCTCATAACTTAAATGTTTCGAGTTACACACAATGTATTATACAAATCTAGAAAGTTTTGACGAATTTACCACTTATAAGTCTTAAGTTATAATCATATAATGTTGACTTGTATTTTGTATAGCTTTGTTTAACTAGGATCATGAGCCTTCTAACTTTTTTAGTCATCGCAAATTATATCACCCTAAGCGGTGCTGATTCGAAAGGCAAAATCCCATATATAAATGAAAAAAAAAAAACGAAATAAAAACGGGAGCGTAACGGAATACCGCTTTTTATAATCCCGTTTTTTGAAAATCCCGCAAAAAAAGTTTTAAAATACCGTCCTCTATAATACAGTTTTTTTTTTAAATGCCGCTTTTTAAAATCCCGTTTATTCAAAATCCCGTTCTATTATAATCCCGCTTTTTAAAATCCCGTCTTATACCGCTTATCCTGTTTTTTAGAATACGTAGCTAAAAATTATTGATTTAATGTTGGTTACTTTCCAGATTCTTTAAATACTAAAGAAACTTTGCATACACCCAACCTCACACCTACCTCACTGTTTATAAGTCGTAATAAGAAACGGGATTATAAGAGACGGGATTTTAAAAAGCGGGCTTTAAAAAAAGCGAGATTTTAAAAAGCGGGATTTTAAAAAACGGGATTATAAGAAACAGGATTATAAAAAAAAACGTGATTTTAAAAAATGGGATTATAAAAAGCGGGATATCGTACACAATTCAATAAAAACAGATTCATTTCGACAAGGAAAATGTATAATTGTAGTAGATTATTTGAAGAATTCTGCACTCTTTTTCGTATAGAATTAATTCCATGGACGAAAAATGAGATTCGACTATGTTCGTTTTTTTTTTTTGTTGTTTATTTCATTTCCATAATTTTTTGCTTTTTTTTATTTTAATAATTGGTGGAACTCTCCAAAAATATTTTAGAGAGCACTGAATAATTTTGTTACTTAGGACCCTATTATGACTTGCGAGTCGAAATAAAATTTAGGCGAATGTGACTATTTGGCATTAGGGTTTGCGAATCACCTACTGGACGTTCGCTTTAAATTTCAAAAATTTGGCGAATTGAAATCTCGCTCCATTACAATTAGCGAACGTTCGCCTTTATCTATCAAAATAGGTCCAATTGTATTTCTTGGTGACTGAATAAAATCGAAGTTTTTCTGTTTGGAGATTTGGAATTGTTAACAAATGAAATAGGTAATTGAAAATAAAAGATTATCCAAAGAAATAATTTATTAGTAAAGTTAATAAATAAACAAATATTATCATGAAAAGAACGAACAACACACATTTTCAAAAATTGTTGAGCTTATGGGAGCAAAATACGACATGGCCAAATGTGTGGGATCGTTTGGATCTCCAAAAAAAAAAAAAAATATTGGTATCGATTTGCTATTGACCTAACTCCTTAGGACCGTCTCACAGGAAAACAATGGCATAAAGTATTAAAGTATGTAAACAAAAATGATCCCAAAAATGCTTTATTAAAAATTATCTTGGGGAGAGTACGATAACTCAGGCGCCAAAAAATGATGACGGTTTTTTGTAGAACCGTTAAATACAAGCATTTTTTACTATGGGAGGGGGGTCTATCTCCCCCCGTTTTGGCGGGAGGGGCAATTTTATAAGAAAGTACTAAAAATAAAAAAAAAATATATTAAAAAATAACGGTTACAGTTACAATTAATTTTTGGGTCTTTATTTAAAGACAACACTTTGTTCTATAAGCTAGTTTTTAAATCAAGTGAAATCTATGCATAGTTTTTAAAAAAATGGGTTTTGAACTCAAAATTTTGGGAAAAAACATAAAAAAAAAAGTTTAAAGTGTAATTTTTCCGAACTGTAAAATTATATACATTATTTTTTCTTCTAAAATTTGTTGCTCTAATTAATTCCTAATCAAAAACTGAAAACTAGATGATTTTTTGTCTTTTACTTCTTTAGAAAATTTAAAAACTAGCTAATAGAACAGAGTATTGTCTTTAAATAAAGACCCAAAACTTAATTGTAACAGTTACCGTTATTTTTTAATAATTTTTTTTTACTTTTAGTACTTTTTTTTATAAAATTGCCCCTCCCGTCCAAAAGGAGGGAGATAGACCCCCCTCCCATAGTAAAAACTGCTTGTATTTAACGGTTCTACAAAAAACCGTTATTATTTCTTGACGCCTGAGTTATCGTACTCGTGCCATTATCTTCAAAGGTTTGGCTTGACTACAAATTAAAATTAAAAAAAAAAATTGGCGACCAACAAGAAACACAAGAGGACCTTGTGGGCAGCTTTTTCTTTATCTCCTTAGAACAGGCTGTGGATGAGTTACTCAGTCTTTAACAGGGTGTGAAAGATTCAGGCAATACATTTGGACGCGTCCTTCTTTACGGTTGCAACGACATGTAGAAGTAAAAGTAGATGTCGAAAATGCCGTCAGCTACCTTATCATATTAAGTGTTGATGATGAACGAAAACAAACTGAGACACAAGAGAAACATTTTTCTGCATCGGTCAAAAATCAAAAATTTTGTTCTAACATATTCACCCTTATCACAGGCTCCCTCGTAGCGAAGTTCCGAACGTTTAGTTACGCTACGAATACGAGTAAATTCATATCAAAGGCCCCGAACGAAATGTGAAAACACATTGCCATTCATAAACCATTTGTTGTGACTTTTGGAATCAGCTGGAAAAACGTCAAAACGGAAAATCAAACCAGAAATCTAATCCCACTGGTTTGTATATTGGTTTTTATTAATCAAAAATGGATTCATTTGCAATAGCAATTTTTGCAATAAATGAAGAAAATTTGTAACGATTAAAAATACAAAGAAATATTTTGAGGGATGCATTTAATGCATTTGACAATGATGACAAAATTTTAGTAAAATTTAAATGTGTCTTCTCAAACTGTGCATACATGGTCCATATCAAGATTCAGACAAAATTTAAGTCCTAATTGCAGGAGCTGGATCAACAACTGGAACCCTGTGTATTCTCATTTTCAATCGCACCTATCAGCAGACTAGCAGCTGTGCTCAGATTCCTGGCAGGATGATATCAATACGGCGCGGGCGTAGGAAAGGATTTCGAAATCGGAATGGCACAATCTACGATTTCTGCAAATCTCAAAACTAAATTTCTACTTATTTCCTTTTAATATACCTAATAAAACGAGACATTAGAGAGTCCTATTTGCAGCATTATGTAAATGTACCTTCCACCAGCTCCTGGAATACTTTACAAGTGGACCAAGGCTAATGAATTCTTCTTTTACTTTATCCCAAAAAACGTTGACTTTCTCTTTTATGGCTTCAGTGTACTCTTAAGCAATTTCAGGGTTTTCTTGGAGCAAATCCAATAGCCTTTAGTATTGTGTTTTGTTGGTAACTACTTTGTTTGACCTTTTAAATACAAAAATATATACTTTTCCTAATAATTTTGTATTTGACATTGCATCTTTTCTTTTGTTTATATATGTACATATTTTTATCCATTCATCTCAGTAGACAAAACTGTTATATCTAGTTTTGAATTTAGCTCCTACCAAAATATCTGTTCGTAGAAAAATCTGTCAAACTTCCTATTCATTCGAGGCTAATGAAACCACTTTTCTGAACTCTGAATTTCGTGACAGAATTATGCGATACGAACGCAAGTATGATACCTTTTTTCGGAATTCTAATACGTCGGGAACTATGGTAGGGGTGATTATCTAGAACTTGAAGTGGGTAGGAGCTATCTCGTAAACTTCTTTTCAGTCTTTACATCTTCATTTTCGAAAAAAAAAATCATAATCAACATTACTAATCATCTTTTATATTATTTATGTATTTAATTTTTGAAGTAAAACTTCTTTTCCGGCGTTGGGGGTAAAAAAATTTCTATGCAGCTGTCAGTGACATGTCAAACCGTCACGCCATCCGTCAAAGACAGCGACATGTTTTTAGCATGTGCAAAGTAAAACATGAAGTTGGATACGATTTAGAATTTACATATTTCAAATGGCTGCATTCAAAGATAAACATAAAACTATAGGTTCAGACGCGCAATGGCTATGCAACCGAATAATTATTGACAAGCATATTGCAATCCAAATAAATTTTACCAACACCTAACCCTCGCATACAAAGTACTGGCCAAAAAGTTGGGTATATCCACTACCATTTGTATTCTTGCTGTCATAGACGGCATGCCATATGACCATCAGGTTGCCTGAAAGTTTTGAAATTATACTTTTTAATAATAGATTAGATTTTTTTTTAGATTAGATAGATTTTTATTGAATCATTCGTTTTAACATATAAATATTGATATATATTGATTTTTAATAATATTTATTCGCTTAATCGCACACGCCACCGACATTTGTTTTGGTATTTATAAATTTGAACGTCACCCGACTAATCAATCAAATACTTTAATAATTAATTTTACAAGAGTGCCGCTGTCAGTGTACTTGCTTTCCAAGTTGCCTGGATACTGAATTAATGCCAGGTGACTACTAAGTTGCTCGGGTTTGTACGGGTTAATAAGAAATGCTTGTGTACATTACAAGATTACAACATGCTTGCCAATACTTGCACGTGCAGCCCTAGGGTAATACAAACAAAGCGAGGCAACTTGCTTGTCAAGTGGCATGGGAGTTTTGTACTTTTCTTCTCGATTTCATTTAAGGCTAGGCGCGCACATTCAATTTTTTTGAAGTAAAACTTCTTTTCCGGCGTTGGTGGTAAAAAATTATCTATGCAGCTGTCAGTGACATGTCAAACCGTCACGTTATCAGTCAAAGACAGCGACATGTTTTAAAAATACAAAATGTTTGTTCATAGGTTATAATCTTACAGAAGTTTGCTTGAGGAAAAAGAAGTTTTACTTCAACCGCGCGTACGTCAGTACACACAATCTTTTTTTCAATAGTGAACAATATTCTTCCATCAACTAGAACAAATATTTTTTATTGAATTTGATATTTCACTGAGTAATGACATTCCCTGACATTACATATTCACTTTTTGACGTTGGCAGAATTCCTTATAAAGGCAAACGTGGTAGATAGATCACGACAAAAGTAATTCGCCAAATCGTTCGACTCAAGGCGGACGTTCGACTCGCGAGTCATAGTAGGGCCCTACAGCAAAATCATTGGATATATTGTTACTATTTCAAAAATTTACTAAAATACATTATTATGTACATAAAGTGCCATATCATTATGTGACTGTGTGCTTTGTCTTAAATACTATAGAACAAAAATTTAGTTTATTAAATCTGTTTCCATATATTGCTTTTATTGTCTTCATATAAAAAAATAGTTCATTTAACAATAATTTTTTTAATAACAATTTCGTCTTTCTGTTACAATATTAACATTTATTTTATAATGAGTGTAACACTTCTTATTTCGAGTAAAAATATACAAAATTATATTAATAAAAAATTAATAAAAAAAACGTAAAAATAAAAAAAATATATAAAAACGAATGCATCTTGTTAGGCATTTCAAGACACGTGCGGCATTTACTTTAGCATCTTACGTGAGCGGTAGGTGTTTTATATTTTAATTAGCCTACTTAACTATTAATAACGTTATTTTCGGATAAAACGTTATCTGTTTTTTTTTTTCAAAAAATAAATGATTTTCTCTACGAGTCCCTGTATTTATTTTTTGTTTTTTTTTTTGGTTTAATAGGAATGTATGTATGTATATAAGATATATTTGTTTGCTTGATGTACCTACTAAAAATGTCGACTTGAGTTATTTTTCCGACAATTTAATTTTGTTTGCAAATATTATTATGTCTAGATCCATATTTACTAATTCACCTTAAGGACCCCACGTAATTTTAATAACTATATTTAACTAACTTGCTTATGTGTTGTATTTGTTACAAAGTGGCACTTGGCTCCGAATTACTATTCGACCATAAATTTACTTAAAAAAAAACTAAGATTTAAGTTTTACATCTTGATTAGATTTATGATTAGAATAATGTAGATTTGTCTCTAAAAACAAACATAAAACAAAATAAAAACACACAAAATAATATAATGTATGTCTTCTCAAAAGGAAGACTGATAATATTATTGTTGTTCATGATATTGTTTCAATTGCTTCAGAGGTCAGGTTGATTGATGTGTCGTTGTGATGTTCGATTTCAAATCTTTCTTCGTCTTCATCTTCATCCTCGTCAGGTTTTTGGTGTGAGATCGTTACATGACCAACGCAAATTGGAAACAATATCGTCAAATTCTAGTTGGTAAGTAGTTCTTCATCATCGTCAATAGAACGAGTCCATTTCTTGGATAATGTTAGTACAACACCCACAATATCCATAACTGTACCAACAACTATAAGGAAATATCCCAAGTACATGCCGTAGCTTTTAAGGTTCATTCCAAGCTAAAAGTACAAAGATTTCAAATTTTGGATTGATTAAAATAGGGAAGAGTAATTTTAAATTACATATTTAAAAAAAATCATTTTAATATCCTAAATTATGTTAATGGCTAATTTCTCTTCGTTTTGAATTCCATAATTTTGCAAGTCGAAAAGAAGATAGAAAACTCGTTTTTCATAATCATCTCACAAATGTAAATATCAGTGCAGCTTAAAGTAAACGAATACCTAATATGGCCGTTAAGATTACATTATTTGATTTTAACCATCAAACTACCTAGGGTAAGACACCCATTGACCGACACCCTTAAGAGAAATTTTGAGTTTTCAAATTCATAACTTTTCTTTCGCTGGATCGATTTTAATGATTTTTATATATTATTATAACTGTTAATAATTTCTTTTATAATAAAAAAATAAATATGTACGAAAGACCAAAAATAAATAAAACTCAAAATCGTAATACTCGCAGCATACCGCTTTTTTAGTTACGGACACCTTTTTCTCAGTTACCGACACCCGTAAAATACAAATACCCTTTTTCTGTAGCTTTTCACACTAAACTGAGGAGCTTTAGGCAACAAGTTTACATAAACTCGTCAAACATTAAAATCGAATAATTAAAAGTTTTAATTTGACATTATTAAACTCATTTCGAAGCGAGGCGGCTTGCTTAGTAGTATCTTAGTATCTTGTATTCCAGCAGTAAAATTTATTTTGCTTACCAGCATTCCGTCAGCTGTTCTTTTAACGTTTTATTGAACGCTGATTGTTTCAAAGTGGTATTTGTTTTTTTATCTTTTAATTTGAACTTGATTTTGATAGGTTTTATCAAAATTTGTGGTTTATAAAAACTTGTGGTTCGTCAAAAATGTATGCGAAAACTTCTGTTTTTAATTTGTTTTTCACCAAAACCGATTCCGAAATTGGAAGGTTTTTCAAAATACTATAAGATAAATAAATATTAATACGCACAAAAACAAAAAGATACATCTACCTAATGTATACAAGAAAACCATTTAATTACAAACCCTTAATGTACTTATGAAGTTATGAATAAAATGAAGAAAAATTATTATTTAAATAAAAACAAGCAAACAAAAATGAATAGGCACTTAAACAGTTTTCAACTAGTAATATTGCAAATTTAAAAAAAAAATTACTGTATAGTCACAAAATTAATATAATTTGAATGTTAGTTATAGTTAGTTACTGAATTAAAAATATTTAAATAAATATTGTAATTAATCAATACGTTAAGGTCACTATTAAAGTAATCTATCTTAAAGATGTGTGTTTTTTTTTACTGTATTTTACAAATCTTCTTCTTAAACTAATTTTGCTCGAGCATTTTGTAATAAATTCCTGAAAAAATGTAGCAATATGGCAAAATAAAATGCGGTTTGTAAATAATGACCGGAAAAAAGAAAGACAAAAACCATGGTCAAAAACCATCCTCAAAAACGTCTAATCGTGTCAGTAATAGACACCTCTGTCGGTCACTGAATTTATTGAACATTACATTTTAGTTATAAACACCCCACGTTAACCCCCTTATTACGGCTGGCGAGTCGAACAAATAAACATGTGAGTGTGAGAAATTAGTATTACTGTTGGCGAATCGAGAACCTTTGATTCGACTTAAATGTCATATATTTGATATTTTTAATAAACAATCAAATTTCGAACTCGAATTGTAAAGTTCGCCAACCGTAAATAGTATGTCGAATGTATAGTTAGCTAATGAAAAAATCTCACCTCGAACGTTCGATTCGCAACCCGTAATAGGGGGGTAAATTAAGTTATTTTATTATTTTGATAAAAAAAATTAACAAATAGATCCACTAATTATTGTTTTGAAATAATATGTACTGTCCCATATAAAAGAAACACGGATAAATTAATAAAATACTGATTTATACTCAGGTGTTTCTTAAGGAACTCACAAGTTTTCTTTGATTTACAGAGGTTCTCAACTTACAACTTTTATTACACGTCAAAGATTGACAACAAAATATCAATTGAAGTCTTTTGTTATGACATTTGCACGTCTAAATATGTTAAAAATAGCCTCGGCAGTATCCAGCAACAAAAAAGCTTAATAAAATGAAAACAGTGATAGGTGACCATAACTGAAAGGGGGTCGGTCACTAGGTAGTTTACCCTACCTACTCGTATCTACAAACATTTTGCATTTTTTTTTTCAAGGATTAAGGCTCTAACGAGGTTTTCGGAAGCATCGGTGGTTCAGTGGTAGAATGCTCGCCTGCCACGCGGGCGGCCCGGGTTCGATTCCCGGCCGATGCAAATAGTTTTTTATTTTAGTCGTTGATTACTATCGCTAATGATCCATATACATGATCAAATAAATATGAAACAAGAGATGACAATGATCTGTTCCTTTAAAAAACACACATAACTTATAGTTGATGTGTGAAAAAAAATTCCAATTAGTTCCAAATGTTCTTTTGAGAACTTTTAAGTTAGGAACGATCAAGATTAACAATAAGCATATGGTTTCAATGAATGAAGACTCAAAGGAAATATGAAATTTCTAATTTTTTTTTTATAATTTTGAGCGCACTAAAGGGATTATAACTTCCTATAAAATGATTGAACAAAGTGCGAGATTTAGGAAAATTGAAGAGGATTTAACAAGAGATACCGATGCATATTGGTTTTGAATGTCTGAGAATTATAATGGCAGGGAAATATAGACTCGGGTAAAGCAGCCCACATTCGTGAAGTGCGGCTAAAGAAAGAATCTATCAATTAAACAGTACGTTTTAAGTTAGGCTCAAGGGTAAACTGATGGTCATTTTTTCAAATTCCTTTTTATTATAATTGAACTTATAGCTGTCTTAGTACATAAAGAACATAAAAAAACTATCATACTCTTTTTTCTTTTTGAATACGAAAGATTCACAACAATTATTTATTTTCACACACACTGAAATAATAACATTCCTCTATCCACTTGTTGGCAAATAATAACATATAAGCAACAAAAAAGGCGAAATGAAAATAAATTATCAAATCACTTAATCTTACTTTTGTAGGATAAATCGCTGAAAATTCTCTCGTGACCTAGTTACTTAAAGGCTTGCGTAAATATGTTATCATAAAAAGTAAGTGACAAAAAGTTGACATATACTATATTAGCTACAGAGAAACAAAATCAAATTTTTGCTTGTAAAAACACTTTCTTGACAAAGTGTATATTCAAACAGAGATGTTATCTGATACAAAATACTAAAACTATTTGCTCGGAGCATTAATAGGGGCGTACACATTCTCGAATTTTTTTTACGATCACGGCATGATGAATATTTGATGGATGAAAAACATTAGCGTGCACATTCGTCAAACATGCTGTCGAACATTACTTCTCATTAGAATTTTGACTATGGCGAACCAACTCACAGTATAGATCCACCTGAATTTTCATCTGTTGATTATAAAACTCATTTTGATATATCTTCTTACCATGTGCACAGCTTGAGAATTTTATGGATAATGAAATTTTTTTCAAACTTAACAAGCATGCATTCACATTTTGAACCAATGCTTGTCCTGCAGCCAAAATAATAAAACATTTTGAAACTCATCCAGCATGCCTGACAAGCCTCTGACACATTATCAAAATCAAAGCTATCATGTCGTGCTTGTCAAACATATTTGGGAACGGCCCTATTGGCGCGTGAAAATATGATACTTCAGTTTGTCCCTTGGAGCCTGATTACACGATTCTTATTTTAGTTTGATTTGCCTTTTTGACAGTTTGTGTGAGAGGTGTAAAAACGTATCTTCATTGCGCTACATTTCTTCGCCTCACGCCAAATATGTCAAAAAGACGACAGACGAAACAACTGAAAAATGAATCTTGTAAACAGGCTCTTGATTTTTTTTCTTCGCAAAAAAAAAAAGAACTTGCATCGGCCGGGAATCGAACCCGGGCCGCCCGCGTGGCAGGCGAGCATTCTACCACTGAACCACCGATGCTTAGTAAAAATATACCGTTAGTTCGTTTCTGCAAAACTAATCCACATCTTAATCGTTATCTCGAACGAGAAGAGCATGTTTGAAAATTATACTCATAAATGAAAATAGATTTTGAGTTTAATGTTAACTCTTAAAAAACGTGAAGGATACATTTTGTCACAAACTATGTTTAGAACACCTCTACAGCTATTTTAGGACCGTTTAAATGTGTTAGAAATCTCCCTTGTATGTACGATATGGGTGATAAATCATACTCGTATATGTCTGAGTTCACCAACAAGGGGTTAAGAACGTCGTGTCAAAATAATCTCTTCGCTTTGTTTAATAATCTCAATATGCAGCATAAGGTCTGAGCTCGATTCCAATATGCTGCAATAACTCGGCAGAAAATTGCATGTCACCTCCCTTCCTGCTTACACTCACACGGGAATGGCTTAAAGTAGTACATACATAAGTCTCAAGATTCAGGTTCTCTAGGAGCCGTTATAATCTAATTTATTTATTTTATAAAGACCAGGATGTTAGACAATTTAAAGAAGGAAATAAATAGATTCGTCCCAAAATAATGTCAAAATGTCTTGGAACTTGGCACAGTTATTCTGAATTGCCTAGTGATTAATTACAACGTGAATTCAAGATGTTTTGTTTTTTTTTATAAATAGTCCTATGGAAAACTTTGTTGTAAATATATAAAAATAATATCTTTTTAAATACATATATTTAAATATATTTAACTTTGTATATTTTTCGAATCGATATATTTAGCTGTTGTGAAAAGTGATAGTGATGATTATTTTTGCCTATTTCGTCTCTCTTGTACTTTCTTGTTAGTTAATAAAAATCATAAAATACGACCGAAGTAATAGAAAGTACGCAATTTTAAAAAGTAGTGCAAGCAAGTGAAATGTAAAATCAATGCTTACCCGAAAAATAACTAAAGCAAATGGGATGTTCAACTAAAAGTATGCAACACTTTGAGTATCAGGTAAACAAAACCGATATCTTGGGTCTTGGGTGGTCATTCAAAACACCCTTTCACGGAACTCCATTTGTCTGCTTTGAGTATATTCAGTTACCAGGCAGGCGCCTACGTGTATCCTCAGATCTTGCCTACTTATAAATTTGAATTGCAACGGTATTTCTTACATAATAATATAAAATGTGTCATACATCTAGGAAAACAGCACATTTATCTGTAGTTTTCATATTTTTTTTGTCAAATTTGTCTGTAGTCGTGCATAATGAAGCCTGAGCCATGAAATCAAATCCGAATATTACTAATATTGTCAAAAGTCCAATCTTTTCTCATTATTGCTCCAATAACTCCAATTGAAGAACCATGAAATCACCCATTGGCCCAAAGATATAAATCACTAGTACAAAAAATGATAAAGAAAATGAGTATCATCTTGGCGGTTTTTTAGTTACGTTTAAATATAATTTCCTTTTGTTAGTTAGTGGTTTTTCACCTTGAAACGTTTGATATTCCAGGAAGTACAATTTTCAATTTGAAACAAATTAACACCTGATAGCTGGGAATGGAAACTAGAAGATAATTAGTTCAATTCGATTCTTCTTTTAATAGTGGGGCTGGGCCAAAGTTCGTTAGGTTTTCGCTCAGGATAACACTTAACATATTTGCGGTTATTATTGAGCAGTCAAATGTTGCATGCCTCCACTCAATCACTTCATCCGTGACACCCGTTTCGCTAGAAATGCTCATCAGTTCACCCACGTTTGGACGTACGATCGAATACAGAGATTCGGTTTATAGTCGCACAACACGACACAAACAATTGGCGCGATTAGATTTTGGCGACTTGTGGAAGCCATGTTCTTTTGATGACATCTGACAAATCTGTTGTCTATGACTCATGCCACATCAACAATGATAAAACTTCACCATCAAAATGAGTTTTCGTTGATGCAAACGTTAAGAGCGTTGCGCCAATTTTACGGTTGACGTGGTGGCCCTTCACAGTTGACTTTTCAACGTTTGTTTGCCAAATTTGAGACGAACGAACGGTTTGAACCCCAATTTTGACTCTGTTACCAAACAAAATTTCCGTATATGGGATTACATTAAGCCACTAGACTTTTTCTTGCAGGGTTTCCTGAAGTCGCAGGTCACCACAATCGCCCAATGTCCTTAAGGTAAACTAAACATAACACAGGCCTCAAATTCAGTGGGATGTATGGAGTAGATTTAATGAAAATTGGATCACTCGGATCCGTGCCACCCTAAGAAGCTGAGGTGGGCATTTGAACGATGTAATATTCCATACATAATGGCATACATGGGCTTTCCAAAAAAGAGAATTCTGTGAATACCTCACAAACAGGTTGTATCATTCCATTTTAATATCTACCTGTCCTTATTGCAAAACCCTTTAAACTACATTATAAAATTAAAACTAGGTCTACTAACTCTCGGGCATCATGTTTTGATGTGCGGACTCTATTTATGGTGTTAACCACCCACCAAATGTTCACACAACGAGAAATTTTCGAAAAAAAAACTGTAATTCCAGATCAAATTCCTTATCGTACTAAAGTCACAAATAAAAGAGAGAATAGAAACGAATTATTCAGAGCCATGTCTTATCCCCTTTCCAAAATCGTTCAATTGTTTAGAATGAAAATGGAGAAATCTCGGTGCTCCGTCGGTAAGAACACGACCAATCCCTTGATGCCGACAAAAATCTAAGCCAAAGCTAAGTCTTATCATGTAACCTCCTAAACATTGTTCTTCGTACAATTATAACCAGCTCCCAAGTCAAAAACGGAGTTTCAATTTTTAAGGTCCGTTCAACTGTTTGCTTATACAAGTGAAATTGGTATTATCAGGAGAACAAAGCCAAACTGCGCATTTTCGAGTACTGAAAATGACGAAAATGGGGTTGAATGTTAACGAAACAAATCGAAGTATATGCAGTCATCGAGAATGGAATTTCAACATCGTTGAATATTACAAAGCGACACGATAAATATAAATATGACTTTGAATATGTAACTTTACATATAACTCTTGCCAGTCCCTGTTTGCTCGGAGTAAGAAGGCATTTGATTAGAAAAAGTCTTTCTCAAAGAACCATCATTCAAGTCAAGAACGGATGAAAATTAGCTTGAATTTTTTGAGAAGATTTTTCTGGTAACATTTGATCCAGTGTTTATCGATAAACATTGTAGAAGAAGATTCAACGACGAGCTTTACGGATTATACAGCAACGTCGAAAGTTACACACCAATCCGACTAGCCCTCGAATCTACCGTTGACAAAATAAACAGCAGATACAGACCACATCTTAGGTGTTGAATGGCCCCAATAAACTCGGTATCCATAACAGCTTGACAACTAGCTAATTACCAGGCTGACTGAAAGGTCTTGTTGATTGAGAACATAGCACATACTGGACTGTAAGCGTCATCTGAAGCAAAACTTAAGCTTAAAGTATGGACCAGATTTAGGTTACAAGCTTGACATTTCTGAAAGTCGCCTCATTAATTCATTTTTTCCGACTGTTAAGTTTCAAGTTCTTTTTTTTCAACTAATATTTTTAGTAAGTAATAATATTATCAACCTAAACAAAGTTCACCCTAATAAACACTACCAATAACCCTTGGGAATGTGAGGTGCAATTGTATTTCATAAAAAAATTCTATTAAACATTTAATTGAATTTCTGAAAATAATGCCGTCAATATGATACGTAATTTTTATTTCTTGAATGTCTGTTGAAATAACCATTGCAAATAGATAAGATGCTCTTCTTGCAATCAAAACAATATTACGAAAAAAAAAACTATTTTTAAATTTGTAAAAACGAATTTAAAACTGTTTAACTCACCTTCGTCCTATCAGCTAATTGATCTGTTAGTTCAGCAATTTGCTCGAAAAAGAACATTGGCATCATAATTTTCGGCACTCCATTATAAATACTGCAAAAAAATAGAACAACATTATTAAAAAAATTGAATTGTACAAATAACAATGAATGTTTACTCAAAATCACTATCTGGTTGAATAAGTAAATTAATCTGAATACGAGCTTGGATCTGCAAAGGTACTCCCATCGTTGGTTCAACAGCGAATCTAAATTGATGTTTTTCTTTGACAGGACTAATACCACTGATAGCATCAACATAGCTTTGATCACCAAGGTAGAAATGCGGGAATGATGCATAAATTGGTGCATTGTTGCGACACTTGCGACAATCGACAACTCCAGTCTTTGGACATACTTCTTCCTTTGGATTACAGAAACACTTTTGAACCGGATCATTTTCACCACTGTCTAAGGTATCAGATGTGCCGATCCACTCATAGCCATCTATACCATGCACATTGATTTTGCCGGCAGGTGATAAATTCAAAAATCTACATGTATCAACTGCATATATGGTTAAATCTTCATTGACATCTAAATCTGGTGGAAGTAGATCTCCAGCACTTCCATTCACTTTTCCACACTCGCCTGGATAGAAACCATTTGTTGTTCTTCCGTTCCAATGAGTCAATTGGCCAACTTTATGAATATCATCGCCTCCCGTTTCGATCATATATCTTCCATCGTATTCCTTTGAGTTATTTCGGTCGACAAGAAAACCAAATTTAGTATAAGGAATATTTATTGATGATGTATTGAAGAGTTTAAGGAAGTCAATTAAATTATCTTGATAACCATCGAAAATCCATTCGCCTGCTTTTCGCGTCACAACCAGTTCGCCGCCTTCGTGATTGAGGATGAAGTTCATAATTTTTTTCAAATATTTGTTTCGATTGCGCATCATATCAGCAACACTCTAGGGAATAAGAAAAAAGATTATGCTTAATGAGAAGAAACAATAAACACACTACTTACAGCTGTTATCACATGAGCTGCTGTCACCATATCGTCCAGTGTTCCGTTTGACATTTCTGGAACAAAAAACCACGACTTCCTATTATAATACGAAATAGTGTTGTTTTCATGAAAATCCAAGTCCATTTTTAAGTCTTTCTCCAAAAACACATATGGTCCCATTTCCACCAAGTTCGGTTTCACTTTGGGGTTTCTTATCTCCTCGGGATTCGTCCAATTGAAAAGAACAAATTTGGTGTAAATTGGAATTGGAGTTTTTCTCCAATTTTCAAAATTTTCTGTTCCTTCCTTAAGGACTAATTTCTATATTTAAAAAAAATGTTATAAGCACTTTTTAAGAAAATCAATTTTTGATCTTACTGATTGCACCATATTTGTGGACATATCAGGCCAGATTAGTACTACAATAATGCCCAGCAGAAGCAGTAAGGTTCCAATGCCAAAAACCCATATCTTTCTCTGGGTCACGCTACAACAGTTGCAACACATTTTTGTATTTTTAATGTATTATTAATTTCGTTGACTAGAAATGTGCAATTCTGACTGGAGATTATCTTGATTTCAGAAAAGCTGGCCAGGTTTTCTTTGGAATGATTAGTTACGAAGTTATCAATTTAAATCTGGTTGGAGGTCATCTATAGAAAATAAACAACAAAATTTATGATTACAAAATAAATTATCACGGAAACTGCAAACTAGCAAACTAAATTTATATTTTAGATAAGACACAAATATTTTGAATTATTTCGCAATTAATTTTATGGATAGATTAATAAATATATTGTCGTTTGGGGTTTTGAAACCTTATCTATGACTACATTGGGTCAAGTGTAAGATTGATTAACACTTAAAAACTAAATTTTAGATAATCATTGAACAGAAAAAAATTTTCAATTTTCGAGATAAAAAAGCTTAGTCCAATGGACTGATATCCGTCGAGTATGATGGCCTTGCATGAGACGTGATGAAATTTTGGAAAGTGGCTTTCGCACCAATCTTAAGTGTTTTTCGTCTAACGGGTGGCTCTGAACCTTGTCAATCTACGCGCATTCAACGGACTTAAAAAGTATAATTGTTTCTTTGTTGATCTTTATTTGGTACCAAACTAGTCAGGGGTGTTTCGCAGTTGAGACTTATTTCACATCACATATCGCTGGGTCTTGGCACATTGGACTAGGGATCGATTTTAGAGCCCAGGGTCTTTGGTAGACCTCATACAAATTTAGAGTATATGGTGAAATTATTTCCTGGAGATGCAGTAATTGATGCGAAATAAAAATAAATAGAGAACAGAATGATGAGACTTTGACCAGCTAGGGACAAATTCGATAAAAAGGCTGAGTAGACACAGCCATTACACCAACAAGGCAAGCGTTAAATGAAGGATTGTCAACGGGGCTGCTATCATCGTCTGAAAAGGAAAGAGGATGACTATACCTCATATTGACAGATCAACAAGCTTCGTCGATGAAGGACTTTTACGTTTAGTTTCATGTAAAAGTGGAGACTACCATGAGTACATGCAGAATGAGAATATGAGAAATGGTTCAATGTTATTTTAACGTGCTTGGAACACAATTCAGTCTCTATATTTGACGGTACAACCAAAGTTAGGCTCAAGGGTGAACTGATGAGCATTCCTAGCGAAGCGGGTATCGCGGGTGAATTGATAAAGGGGAGGAATGCAACTGGCTACTTCGAGTGAGCATTGCTTGTGAAAGAAGCGATAAAACAGGGAAATACATGAAACATTCCGACGGTGTTCAAGAGATGGGAATAAATCCATGATAGCTCTGTTTCCAATCAGTTTTAACGCTCTGTTTTGAATTCTATCCAATAAATGGAGAGAAGATTGAGCAGCGCCTGCCCAAAGGTGTGAGTTATACTCGAGTTTTGGACGTATATACGCCTTATAAATGGTAGCCAGATCAGAAGCGGTAAAAAATTTCTTACATCGATATAGAAATCCTAAGCATTTAGCAGCATTCTTGGCGGTCTCGAGTAAGTGATCATTCCAACTAAGATCGTCGTTAACACACATACCGAGTACTGAGAGCTTTTCGGTTTCTTCGATGCAAGTGCCATTTAAGGACAATGGCATAGGGGGTATATTTTGCTTCAACGACAATAGACAGCATTCAGTTTTCGAAGCATTAAACTCCACACGGTTTTTTGTACCCCATTTAACAATGTTGTAAAGATCGGAGTTTAATGAACTTATCATACGGTACCGTTGCAAATTCACTTCAGAAATGAGCTTAACCCAAAAGAGTTTGAACTCAGGTGAAAGTCAAAAAAGGTGACAAGTCGTTTAAAATTATGTAAGTAAAAGTAATTATTGACGACAGCACTTGGAACCGTTGAAAGCGCAAAATTGCATTGGGGTGTGCGACACGTTAAACTGTTGAACCGAAGATGTGGAAAATGGACGTCGTCATCGAAGAGACAATAGCAAGGTTAGAATAGACTTATTTTTTTTATAATTCACACGCGCTCAAAGATTATGAGAGAATCTTATATTGTTAAACACAACTGGCAAGGGCAACTGGCTACTTCGAGTGGGCTTTGTTTGTGAAAGAAGCTATATAACAAGGCAATACATGCAACTTTTTGACGGTGTTCAAGAGATGGAAATGAATCCATGATAGTTCTCTTTCCTATCAGTTTTAACGCTGTTCTGAATTCTATACAATAAGTGAAGTAAAGTTTGTGCTGCTCGTGCCCAAAGAGGTGCGACATCCACGAGTTTTGGACGTAAAAACGCTATATATGTAAATGGTACCCCAGAGGGGTGAAAAATTTCTTACATAGATATAGAAATCCTAACCATTTCGCAGCATTTTTGGCGGTCCCAAGAATGTGATCATTTTAACGAAGATCGTCGTTGAAACATATTCAGAGCACTGAGATCTTTTCGGTTTCTTCGATGCAAGGCATAAGGGGTACATTTTGCTTTCGAAACATTAAACTCAACACAATTTCTTATACCCCATTTAACAATGCTGTAAAGATCGGAGTTTAATGAGCTAATCATACGATACCT
This sequence comes from Philhelius festivus, assembly GCA_963931855.1. NCBI lineage: Eukaryota > Metazoa > Arthropoda > Insecta > Diptera > Syrphidae > Philhelius > Philhelius festivus. The sequence goes on along the minus strand of OZ007554.1, from coordinate 70,816,086 downwards.
TTGCAATTCCACTTCCGAAGGAGATGGATATGGTAGACAGGAACCATTATTGGTCTCAAAATAACCTGGCAGGGAAAAAAAACTTAAAAATACTAGCTATATCTAGTTTAAAAAAAACTGGGCGGGCTTTTTTGGCTGTACTCGAACACAAAGGCAGAATTGCGAGACAACATTTTTTCGTCTTCCCTATCTTCCCTGATCACGAGTTTGATTTTATTTTATGCAATGCATAACTCTCTAATAGTTCAAATTAGGTTTTTATGGAAAGTAAAGTTGGAAAAGTTTCCAGGAAAATTTTCAAATTGGGAAAGGAACCTTCTTTTTTATGGGATTTTTTTTTATAAAATCAAGACAATAACTTACTGTTTTTTAAATTCACAAAACGATCACAAAAATTAATCATTGAAATTTGAAAAGAACAACGTTCACCGGGTCAGCTAGTAATTAATGAATATATTAGTTACAATCGGCTCTTGAGTTTTAAAAATTTTAAAAACCCTTTTTTAACAAACAAAGAAATCAATGAAAATATACATTTTTTTGTTAGTAAAACAATTATTACATCTTTAAGTCTGAGCTTCAAGTTTAAGCTTTGAACCAGAACAAAAAGCTCGTACGATCTAGTCTTGAATTGTATTTATATATGCTGAAAAAGCAATTATTACAACAGGCCCAAGACTTTTACATTTTTTTTGTTGTTGCCGCAGCCATACTCATTTGGAATATGATCTCAAAAAATATTTAAAAATTTTTTTTTTTTTTTTTATAATCTACCCGCACTCAAGGGATTATGATTACCCTTTAAATGTTTCAACACAGCGCGGGCGTTCTTTTTGTGGAATTTTCAAGATAGTTTGATATAAAAATATAAAACCCATTGATTCGAGGTTATGTCCCATTATAAAACAATTGTTTTTCAAAAAAAAATTTTGATGAGCGTAAGACATATTATTAAATCCACATCCCCTGTTTTACCGGATTCGGATCTGAATCTGGATCTAGGTATTCGACATTATCCGGATAGTGTCGAATCTCAGCTGCGGATTGCTTGCCAGCCGAACAATTCAAAGCAGGGGGAGATGACTTGGTAGAGAATATACACTAACTTATCTCCAAAATTTGGTCGGATAAAAGTATGCCCGATGAATGGAACCTCGGTATAATGTACCTCATCCGCACAAGAAAGTATATTCTCTGATCTGTGCCAACTACAGAGGTACAAGTCTCGTCGAAATACAAAAATCCTGTCATCTGATCTGATTGGCCCCTTTCAGTGTGATTTAAGGCCCGGCAAATTAACCATCGAATAAATACGAGTATTCATCCTCATACGATTTTGGAGAAAAAATCCGACGCGTTACCATGCAACCTCTTTAAAAAATCTAAAACAGAGGTACAATTTTTCAAAAGTCGTTCAATTACTGGCTCATGCAAATGATATTGACATCAGAACGAAGCGAGCTGTTACTGGCGCGTTTGCAATTATTGAATCGGAGTCGGCGAACAAGTGGTTTCGCTGTGAATGAGGACAAGACGAAGTATATGCTATCATCGAGAAAGAAATCTCAACATCGTCGACTCGGGGCAAAATGTCACGATGGATAGATACAACTTCAAAGTCGTCAAGGACTTTGTCTACCTGGGCTCTACTATTACCCTGCAAAATGACATTAATGCGGAGATCAAATGAAGAATTACTCTCGCCAATCGCTGTTTCTTCGGGCTAAGAAGGAACTTGAGTAGTAAAGTCCTCTCTAAAAAGAACCAAGGTGACCTTATATATAACTCTATCCTGATTCTGTTGTATGGGGCAGAAGCGTCGACCCTGTTAAAAGCGGATGAGAATCTGCTTGGGTGGTTTGAAAGATAGATTTTTCGGGTGATTTTCGGCCCAGTATCTATCGATAGAGTATGGAAGAGAAGAGTCAACACCGACCTGGTCAAAAGGGTGAAAATACAGCGGCTGAAATGGCTGTGGGACACTTGGATCGTATGAACCCCGAGGAACCAACTCGACTTCGAATCGAGTATTCGAATCTAACCCTGACGGTCAGCGCAGCAGAGAAAGACCCCACGTTAGAAGGCGCACACAAGTGGAGAACGACCTCAACTAACTTGGAGTGTGAAACTGGAGACAGCTAGATAGGGACCGAGATGGCTGGAGAGGCTTGTTGTTTGAGGCCTAGTCCAACCTGGACTGTAGGCGCCACCTAAAGTAAAAGTAAGTAATTCAAATCTCAACTGTCCTATTTAACGATCCGGATATCTGACACTATCCAGTTATCCGATCCTTAATACGTTTCTGTTTCGAAATCAAAATATACAAAATTAATTTATATATAGTACAATGTCCCGCTTTAGACATCTGTGGTTTAACTCAGAGGTAACTCAATATCTCAATGTATTAGATTTTAACTTTTTTTTATGAATATCTAAATATTTCCGCTTTTTAATTCAGGATGCTGATATATCTTTCGATTCGATTTCGACACTTCAAGATTATTCGTTTCATTTAATTTCGATCGCGAATATTTTAATTTCGATCGCGAATTATTAATTTTGAAGATTAAGATCTGTAACATTCGTTACATTTTTTAAGAATTTTAGTTTAAAAATTGAAAACTAACCTCGGTTTAAGTAATAAAAGACATCTACGCGACAGTAACAATTCCTTTATCAAACTGAGCTCAAACTTTGTCTAGCAATAAATGTTCCACTGCAAAAAAATTAACCTTTCTACCTGCAACTTGTTTATGTATATAAAACTGAAAAAACCCAATCTTTAGATTGAAATTTGAGGAATTTGAAATAAGTGTGCTGATGATTGATTAATTTCAGTACTAATCTGGATTTTAATAGAAGTTAATAGGTATAGTTGAAACAAATTTATTATCCGTATCAATTCCGGATAATAATATCATTGATTATTATTGAAAATTGTATTCGCCTTTGTACTTTTAAAATCTGATTAATTGTGTTTTTGTGTTCAATAGGTAAGTTAGTTTACAATAAATGCATAGAGATAAGAACCTTTTGTTATTATTATAGGTACGACCTTTTTATTTTTCTTTAATTAATAAGTATAAACAGAAATAAAAAGATTACGTCTACGATCAACAAACAACTTCATATGTACTCGTATATACATATATAATGAAATTGTTTTGCGATTAAAAATTACCTTTATCAATATCTTTAACACAATCGTCCCTAGCAAGGTATCCGTTCGGAGTGAAAAATTGTCCGCAACGCATACTTTGTCGGAGGTTCAAATTGCTTTAGAGGTATCCTATCGGAAAGGAAAATAATACACAAATGCGTTGGCGCAATTTGTTCCGCGAAGAATTTGTGTCGGAAAAACAATTGCATTTAGCTGTCAGAAAATTCACAAATAAAGCACTTGATCACACTTCAACACAGTTCACTGGGTGAGTTAAAATAATGTCGGAGAAAAATTCCGAACAGCTGTTCGGAAAAATACTACGAAGCAAAAATCCTCCGAATCGTACAAAATCGGAGAATTTTCCACTCCGAACGGATACCTCGCTAGGGCCGAATAAATTCATCGTTTTCGGAATCAAACTGTCAACAAAGTTTGTATAAGCTTAATGAACCTGCGGACTGAACTACAGAGTGAGCCATCTAGTGGTTTCTTTTGAAATCATAGGTTATTTTGACAGACAGCTGTTTTCCGCTCGAAATCTTGACAGAAAGTCAGTATCATAACTCCGCGGAACGAAATGAGTAGCTTTACGCCTGAACAACGTTGGGAAACATTGAAAACTTATTTCCAAAGTAATTGCTGTGTAGCCCAAACAGTGCATTTTTTTTAAAGAAATGGAAGCACCCACTGCGCCTGCTATACGCACGTTTGTGGAAAAAAATCGTGAGATTGGTATGCTAATGGTCACACTTATGGTCCTCGTCGTAGTACGGTGCCCACAGACGAGAATGTGGCTGCTGAAGCCTAGAGTGTGAGATTCAATTCACGAACATCAACTCGCCATCAATTTCAACAACTCAACATTTCACGCACTAGCCTGAGAAGAGTTCTGCACAAAGATCTCAGACTATTTGTATATTGTATTTGGCCCACCCTTTATTTGCCTGCATATGATGTCTGGATGTGAAGCTTCAAAACCACAACTATGTATACGAAAACTTCTAAATCGAATTGGGTCCGTTTGTTTTATTGGCATACCGGAACGATGAGTTTCTTCCCAATTGACAATCGAAAAGTCATCAATGATTTAAAAAAAACTGACAAGTACAACTAACTTTTAATCTCGACATTCTACTGGCATCGTGTAAACACTGCGCTGAGACCATTTTGGAAATTAAGAAATAATTAACCTGCTTGCAATTTTTTTTATGACACATTGACATATATCTTCAGAGTGCCATTATTTGACTTTGTGTAAATGTATGATATTGATATTTATGTTTGTCTATAACTTTTCCAGGAAATCTTTTAATCTTTTAATATGCATTTACACTTTCCGTTTTGTGTTGATAGTACGCGAAACAACGAAAGTCTAAATGATAAAACCGAACACGAGCAAACTCAAACCCGTTTTGAATTTTCGTAGAACAATGTTTCCCAAACACCGAATAACGAGCAATAAGAGTATATAGCGAATGAAGTACGAAAGTGTAAATCCAGAATGTGCAAGCTAGTATAATAGATTTGACAAGTTTGCAAAACTTTTTTGGGAATTTTTGCTTCGGCGAAATTAAAAAATTAAGCATAAAAACTTTTAAATCCATAAACGACTTTGTTTCCTTAAAAATAAAAATATCAAAAATCCTTAATCGCTTTATTTCTTGTGTGAAGCAGGTTTTTTTTTTTTTGATCCTTTGTAGGCATTTTATTTTTTCGATGGGTTCAATGGTCAAGTTTTTAAAAACTTTCGAATTGGGCATAAAAAAAAACTTGCTAGGTAAGCCCATCAAATTTTAGTCAGTAATCATTTAATAATAAAATTTGTCTATTACATTGTAGCTGTTTCCATATTATTCTAGTTTAAATATTCAGTACTTTTCACGGCTAAATTGTTACACAAAGGTTTTTGTATAGAAGAAGTTGGCTCTTTTTTTAACATTTATGTTTTTGGTCTGATCTCACTTCTTTTGCAAAGATTTTAATATTTTGCTATATCAAAATCTCGAAAGATACGGAAAGATAGAAGGGTGGACTGTACCTACTAAAATCAACTTAAATTAAATAATTTATGTTTGACCAAGTTCAAATATTTTGTTTTGTTGAAGAATCTGGTTCCTTTTCGGCTATTTTGGTCACTTGATGTGCAATGAAACTATAGTTTAATTACATTCACTTATCCCGACGTTTCGACAGGGGTTGCTGTCTTCTTCAGGGGATCCTTTATTGAAACAATAAATCACAAACACAGTTTAACAAATTTGCTTACAAAAAAAAAACTCAAAATTTTAAATTACTTGGCCGTTACAAGAGAGCAGTGTCTTGTTTTCTGTTCATATTGTTGTTGGTTTTGAGGATGTGTAGAGTTTTCAGAGTGTACCTTTTGGCAAAATATCTCTCCGTTTGCAAAATGTCTACTTCTTCAAAATCTGGCTGATGGTTGGTTTGGACACAATGGCTCAAAAGTGCTGTTTTAGCGGATTTTTTACTATTGATTTCCGATTTATGACCAGCTATTCTCTGTCGCAGGAACTGCTTTGTTGTGCCTACATAGAAAAGGCAGCAATTTTCATCATTTTTGACCTTGCAGTTGATTTTGTACACAACGTCGGTTTTGTTTTCTTTTTTCGTTTTAGGCTTCGGCCACGCACTGAGCGACGAGTGACTGAGCGATTGAGCGACGAGTCGCTGAGCGACGCAAAAAAATTAAAACACATAAAATTGTATGGAGGTGGCCACGTACACCCTGAGCGACTTGTCATTGTTTTAGGCCTCGGCCACGCACTGAGCGACGAGTGACTGAGCGATTGAGCGATTGAGCGACGTCGCTCTGTCGTCCTACCGTTCTACCAAATTTCATTGTTCTACTGCAATCGGAATGTGTGCCATATAATTTACATCAGTTTTGAGAAAGTGGGCGGATACCACGTCCCTGAATGGAAAACCTCAAATTATATATTTTTTTCTTTGTATGCAACTTAAGCCCTACCACTTTACCAAATTTCATGGTCTTACAGCAGTCGGAAGTGCACCATGCAGCCAACACCAATTCGGAGAAAGTGGGCGGATACCACGCCCCCTGAATCTCGTACTTGCATAACAAGACCTACCGTTGTGCAAAATTACAAGATTCTACGATGTCAGGAAGTGCTCCATAATTTTGATGATTTTTCAGTCAGTCAGTGAGTCAGTCAGTTAAGGTTTTTATTTTTGAGGCCCGCTTATGCTAGAAAAATTGAAATTAGGTGAGGCGCCTGTGCCTGACTGTCTTAGCTTAGCAAATATTCGGAATTTCAAGTTTCTGACTTCATTGGTACTGAAGATATGCAGGGGTCAAAATCGCCTGAGTTTGTTGCTGTAAAAAAGGTGTAGTGCAAGAACTTGACTGGACACTACCGTACCCTTTGATCTAATCTATAACCGGAATAACAGTTTCGAATCTTAATCCAATTTTCATGTTAAGTAATCACAAAGCTTTTTCCAAACTTTTACATTCACACTAATCGAAATGAAAAACAAAAATTACTGTGACGTTTTGAGAAATAGCAAAAATGCGTGTAATTTTGCTATTAATCGAGATTTGAGGAATCGATCTGAAGTCGAAAAAAGAAGTTTTACTTCGAAAAATCATTTTTTTGTTTGAAAGGAAAACCAAAACTAGTTGCAGATACAAAATTTTTTTTAAAAAATCGATTTTTGTTTTGCCGAAAGGAAAACCGCACTCATTTTTACATACAGTAAATCACGAAAGTAAGTAAGCACCTCTTAGTTCATTTCTTTCAAACAATCGATAGTAATGTTAAAAAAAAAACTTAATATTTTTGTCTGTAATTGATATGTATTTCGAACTAAAAAATAACATTTCAAATAAAAATTTAAAGAAAACTTAAGAAATATTCGACTTAAACTAAAAAAATTTACAAATTTATATCACAAAAGTAAGTAAGCAGTTCAAATAAACCTTGAATTTTGTAAATCTTATCCATTTAGTACTTCGTTGGATACCGTTTGGCTTTTATAACTGCTTTCAGTTCTTTAAAATATTCAAATAGTCGAACCTATTCATCAAGGAATCTATAAACACTAAATTGCCGACACCAGATGCTGCCATACACCTGCACACTACAACGTTTCCATCTCCGAGCTTCACGGTTCCTGACATGTTCGATGATTCAAGGTCTGTGTTTTTTTTCTCCAAACTTTTCCGCGTCCACCTGAGCCGGAGAAAAGAACTGTGTTCCAAAATTCTGCTTGCTTAGATTTTCAATGGTTTTTGCAAAGAAGAGCCGCTTTTGGCGATTTATTTTACTTATGTAAGTTTTCTTTCTAATGTTTCCACCATGATAACTAAATTGGTAGAGCACTCGTCGAAGAGTTTGAGGGTTACATGACGTACCTGTTTCTTTGGTTATTTCTTCTGATATCTTTCATGCGCTTACTTGGGGATTTTTCTTCACTTTCCTAACAATAATACGGCATTCCTGTTGAGTAAGCTTGCGAGAACGTCCAGATCGAAGGTCATTTTCCAAACTTCCAATGTTATTATATTTGGTTAATATTTTGTATATAGTATATGGACTTTTGTTAACAATTTTACCAATATCGCGGTCCGATTTATTTTTCAAACAGTGTTTGTTATAATTTTTTTTAAATTTATGCGCTAAGTTGATTACCTCTTAGAGCCATTTAATTTTATTAATTATTAATTTATCTTAAACTAAAAAACAATTACAGAAAAGAGAGATAAGAAACCAAAACCTAAAAAAAGTCGAAGTTAACTACACCATTAAATATTTAACCTTAAAATGCTGTAGGTGCTTACTTACTTTTGTAGCATAGAAAATGCGATTAACGGAACAAACAGTGATGTTCTGCAGATGAACCAAATTTTAAAAGGTAAAATTTGCCTACCACATGATGTTCACATGCTAACCATGAATGCATTTTTCCTAATATTCGTAACGGAATTTAATTTTATTTTAACATGTCTAGTCTATGCCACAGCAATGAGTGCTTACTTACTTTTGTGACACACTGTATACTAAAACAATATTCAGCTGTCAGTTAAATGATGCAGACACCCACTAAATTACACAAATGCAATAACAATATTAAATCAATTTGAAGTTGAATTCCACTTGCAAGAAAAAATTTAAATTTACAAAAGGGAAACTGCCAAAGGTGAACGTGATGCACATCTAAAAATATGCAACACTTTTGATTTCATAATATCGTCACCTCACCCTTATGCCAGAAGCATGAATGTTAAAATTATTATTATTTATCATTTTTGTTGAGAGTTTTTTGTCAGAAATTAAAGTCATTCAAATACCTACTGTTAATATGCAGATATCAATGAAAACATAATATTTTAAAATAATAGTTAGTTCAATAGGTAGGCGAAGAATTTGTTTTCATTTAGAAGAACATTAAAATTCGATTTCATAAAATTTTCCTTTTATCACATTCATGATTCTGGCATAAGGGGAACGATATGTCAGGAAAAAACCTTTGGAATCATTCGTTGTTGTTTTGTAATCATAATCGTGGGTTTAACTTAACTCCCACTCAGCATATTCCACCATAGGCCATCGTGTAGATGGGTTGATGGCATCGAATGGCTTATGGCGTAGTGTAATGACTTCGAACGGCGTTGATGTCGGTTTTCGTCCGAAAAACAAAGGATAGTGGGATAGTACAGGCGGTATGCGTCCATACGTGATCAACTACTCATTGTACATACATACATGCCATCAGCGACGAAATCATCTTAACCTATCTTCTACAACTATCGTGTAGATGCGGCACAAACATTCGCAACCCATCTCATCGACCATCGAGTAGAGGAGCCATTAGGGGTTCTTCAGTCGCCAGGCAGGCCCCCTAGTCGTCGGCTCTTTAATTTAACAGTAATCTACCGAAGTTTATAGTACATTTTATAGGTTTGTTCGTTCAACTTTACCCAGGGTTGATTTAAATTTTCTTGACAACCCTGTTTGTCAACAAAAAAGCTGGGGTTTACGGTTTTCAAAACACACCCAATGGCTGTCAATTGATTTGTTGACAACTAACTAAAAGCAAGAAACAAATAATTCTGTGCTCTTATAAAACTTTTTATTTGTTATAAATTACTTTCAAAAATTAACAAAAACAATTTTGCTTTATTACTCGATGTTTTATCTGATGAGGATGATAAGTACAACAAACATTTAATTGCAAACATAAACAATAACATTTAACACGTGAATCGACAAACGACATACAGTGGTGGACAAGAATTTAGCACATTAATAAAAGAAAAAATTAAACTATATTTACAAAATTTGTTTCTATTTCAATATTTTCATTTTTATGTTATTTACATTATTTACGCATATAAGTATATTTTTCCAAAATACAATCTTATATTAATTTTTTATATCTGAAAGAAAAAATGAAAAAATAACAGAAAACATACTTCTTTGTCTGGACATGAATTTAGCACATTTCAATAAATTTGCTTAGTTATGTTACAAACCGTTACTAAAACTATATTTTCTTTAATATTTTGTTGGAAATCCTTTGTTCTTAAATACTGAATTGAGTCTTCTTGGCAAGCTCTCGACTAAGGCCTTACAGCGTTGCTTAGGTATTGAATACCAAGCATTCTGTATCTCTTGCCACAAATCTGTGAAATTTTTCGATTTTTGTTTTTCAATGTGTTGCTCAACGTCATTCCACAAATTTTCGATCGGGTTCAGATCGGGTGATTGAGCAGGCCACTTTAAAACATTCACTCGATTGACCTCTAAGGCACTTTTCACTAGTATTGAAGTGTGCTTAATGTCATTGTCGTGCATGAAGCGCCATAATACCGGCAAATTATCTTCGGCATATGGTATCATATGGTTCAAGATAATATCTTTGTACAGGTGCTGGTCCATTTTGGAGTCTATCTTCACTATTGGACCAACACCGTGCCAAGAAAAGGCAGCCCAGACCATCACGTTTCCACCACCGTGCTTCAACGTCTTAATGGTGTATTTTGGATCATGTTCCTTGTTTTGTGGACGCCACACATATTTTTTTCCATCTGATCCGAATCAACAGAACTTTAATTCATTGCTCCAAAGTACATTTTTCCAGAAATTTAGTGGTTTGCCTAGATGAAATTTGGTAAACTTTAATCTAGCCTTCAATTTTTTTTTCGAAACCAATGGTTTTCTTTGTGCAATGCACCCTCTCAAATTTTTTTTATTTAGGCGTCGTCTCACGGTTCTTGAGGATACGTTGACATTGTAATTCTCCATTAATTCTTTCGAATGGCACTAGAGGTCTTAAATGGATCCTTGGTTGATAACATGTAAATGACTTTATATTCCCTCTTTGTTGTCTTTCGTGTGCGAGGGGCTTGTCTTACATGTTTTGTCACTCCATACTTTTCAAAATATCTAAGAGCATTGTAGGTTTGTAGGTCATCTTCCTGGATCATTCTAGCAGCTCAGAAGTCTCCGTTAATGTACGACCCTTTGACATCATCTTAATGATAGGACTCCTTTTGTCCTCAGAACACCATTACCCTTTTGCCATGACTATTTAATGTTTTTTTTTAAATTTTATTTGAATATAGAACATTAAAAAGATATAAAATTAACTCGAAAATAATTTTGTTCTCTTAAAAAAACACAAATTAAAAAAAAATAACCAAAATTTGTGCACGTGCTAAATTGATGTCCAACCAACAACAATGCAAATGACAAACTATCAACGATTTTTTCACTATGTAATTGGATTGCATATGAAAATGTACAGTTTTGTTTTCTCTGATTTGTTGTCATATATATTAGTTCAAAATGTACCGTTGCTTGGAACAAAACAAGACAGAAAATTAAAAATATGGTAGTACCCGTCTCAGTGTGCTAAATTTGTGTCCACCACTGTAGATATGAAATCTGATGTCACTTTTGACAGTTTGGTCGTTACATGAAACCGCCACAGCAAAATACATAGATCTACTTTAAATCGAATTCAGAGCGACTTCAGGTCTCAAAAAACACAGAATTTACTCACCAGGGTGAGTTCAAGTTCTTCAAAAAACTATTTAGGGCAACCCCAGGGTGACTTAAGGGCTCAACGAATAAACCTATTTAGTTCGTTGGACTGTCATGCATCAGCGGAAAAAATGTTTTTTCAGTGGTGTACTGCATCTTGCGCATCTATACTTTGAATAGAAGATGGTAAAGTCGCTGTCGTCGCTACTGCAATGTAATTAGAATGAGTAGTGACGTTCCTGCTGATAACACGCACACAAGACTGATTTAGAGTTGTAACTCACCACGTTTAGGACTTGACAATTTTTCTTAAAATAAAACGCAAACTATTTGATTTATCTTAAAATGTTATATTTGGTTTGAAGTACATACAATAAAGACATTAACGTATGGAATTCGAAGTCGTTCATATCAACTACGATTCGTTGAGACCAATTTTCGATAACACAGCCACACATTTTGACGGAAACAGCCTTTATCTCTCTTTCAATATTGGTTGTGACCTCCTTAAACGACCCTGGCTTGCTGGCATAGATAAAATGATTTAACATAGCCCTATAAATAAAAGTCTAGAGGGTTTATTCACACAACCTATGCGCCCGATCGACAGGACCATTTCTCCATATAACACACATCGAAATAAGTTTTCAATAAGTAGATTGTCACTCTCGCCGTGTGACTTGTGACACCGTCTTGTTGAAATCACATATCATTAATATCTAGTCCATAAAATTGAAACATGTTTTTATAGCGATCCCCATGGACTATAACGTAACGTTAATTTTCATCAACAACAAATAAACGCCCCCACGACACCATCGGCATGAAAACCACACCATAAAGTTATTTTTTGCGGATAAAGTAGTGTTTCTTGAAGCTTGAATTACGTCCAAAAATTGGCGTTAACACTCTTAAAGTTGCCTTTACCGACTCGGAATTTTGCTTTTAAATTTTATAAATTTGATGATGAAAATGTTGTTTTACTGATTTTTTTAGCATTCCTCGCTTGGTCATTGGTTTAACGGTGCGTTCACAATAAAAGTTCAAAGTTGTCAAGTCCCATGAATAAAATTATTTAATTTAAAAATAAATGTTCGTACAATAGAAAGTTATCTTAAAAATTATCCGTTGTGAATTTTATTTTCTAAACAAAAAAAAATAATTAATCAAAATTATCAATTACTTTCAAGCGAAACGCCACATTACTTTTCGCTAACACTGTGTTTTAATTGGCTTCTTCATTGCAGAATTATTCAATTGCAGTTGTAGTCTTATTGCAATAATTTAAAATCAATACAAAAATTTACACAAAACTCAATGCAAGCAGCAGCCACCGATGTAATAATAATTAAAACTGAATTAAATTAAACGAAATCTATTCATCAAATTCAAATACAAAGTAAAAAAAAATTATGAAAGATTGTGAAATTATTATTATGGGGATATGATGATGAAATTAATTAAAAATAACAAAAATATAAAATTATTAAAATGAGATCAGAGAGCGTTTACAAACTTGTTTTTGTTTTAAAATTCAACAATTTTATTGATAAATACAAAAACAAGAAAGAACAAATTTGACATTGAAAGGGTTCAATAACTAGTTATAGTAATTTAATACTAATTGATCAATTAATAAACCTTTTTTAAAATCAACTTTAGAATAAATATATTGAGGCAGATGATAGGCCTTCTTTAATAGTTGATAATAATAGGGCAGCTAATAATTGGTTCCATTTTTACTAAAACTAAAAATCATTTTTAAGGCTTCACGTTAGGGTGGGTCAAACAAAATCATTTTTTTTTAATTCTTCCTAAAATGAAAACTCGGTTGTTTGGATTTAGAAGAAAAATATTGAAATATGAATATTGTATTTGCAACAAAAGCTATGGTAGACAAATTGCTTAAACAAAAGGGTGGTTAAATTTTAAGGGCCCATGTTGATTTTGAATAAAACACAAATTATTTAGGAAATTATTGTCATTTCTTTTTATTATGATAATTTTGGTATGGTTCAATTATGTATGGAACAAAATATCTATAAAATATAAAATATATAAATATGGAACAAAACTTCGGCGACACACCCATCCGATGGTCCAAATTTTCGATGACGCTGAGGCATTATTGAGTTTCTATGCCGTTAATGTCCCGAATTATCTTATCCTTTAGCTCTTGAATTGTTGCTGGCTTATCGACGTAAACCTTTTCTTTCAAATAACCCCAAAGAAAGAAGTCCAACGGTGTCAAATCACATGATCTTAGCGGCCAATTGACATCGCCACCACGTGAGATAACAGGGCCATTGAATTTGTCGCGCACAAGAGCCATTGTTTCGTTACCTGTGTGGCAAGTGGCACCGTCCTGTTGAAACCACATGTCGTCCACATTCATATCTCCCAATTCGGGCCATAAAAAGTTCGTTATCATCTCACGATAGCGAACACCATTCACAGTAACTGCCTGACCGGCCTCATTTTGGAAGAAATACGGCCCGATGATGCCGACAGCCCATAAATCGCACCAAACAGTCACTCTTTGTGGGTGCATTTGTTTTTCGACAATCACTCTTGGATTATCATTCGGCCAAATGCGGCAATTCTGCTTATTGACGAATCCACTGAGGTGAAAAAAGATGATTTTCTTCGAAAATTGATCATCCACTGCTGCCATTTCTTGCCACCATTCTGACCATTGACGACGCTTGAAATGGTCAAGAGTCTTTAGTTGTTGAGTCAATTGTACCTTGTAAGCGTGTAAATGCAAGTCTTTATGCATAATGTTCATCAACGACGAGCGTGAGAGGTGCAATTGTTGGGCACGACGACGAGTTGAGGTGGACGGCTCTTCAGCCACACTATCGCGAACAGCAACAATATTTTCTGCAGTACGAGCTGTACGAGCATCACTGGTGTTTTCACATCTCCTACAGACTCGGTTTGCTGAAATTTTTGCACGATTTTTCCGATTGTACGCACATTTGGACGATTAAATTGACGGAAAAAATCACGAAGTGCACGATATGCATTTTGATTTAACGCGTTGCTCGATTGTGTATCTTTCCATGGTACAAATTGAGTTAGTCTGAAATTGAGAAATGTCAAATGAAATGCAGAAAAAAACTTGACGTTTAGGTGTGGTTCACATTCAACATCGGCCCTTAAAATTTAACCACCCTTTACATATATACATACATAAATGGCTCTTGCATTTAAGAAACTGAAAAGCGTTCCATTAATGTTATGAATATCACTGACCATCTATTTGGGATTGATCATATATTCGATGCAGTCAAAACGCATCGAACTGCTTAAGTTTTCTTAAAATAAAAAAGAAATGTTTGTAATCTTTTGATTTGACTTTATCTGTAAGGCAATCATCCGCCCAAACCTTAACATCAACTCAAGGGAGGTAACTCTACTAATATAACTCATTTGAATCTATTAGATACGGATTACGGAGCTTTGGTTTCCAACAATCATAACGGCGTCTGTCTTTTTGTTTAATCGCTTTTTTATCAACACTGCTCAAATGAAATAGCCAGTTTCATTCCTCCCCTCAAACAATTCTGCGATAATAATAGTCTAGCTTTGAATGCTCTTGACTTACCATCAAATATAGATCTTTCTTGAGCCGAAATACTCGAATGCTTACTCGAGCTTTTCCTCTCATTGTCATGTGCCAGCTTTCAAGATCAATTTGCATTGACAGCTCCTATTAAATTCTTTCCTAAATGCGTGAGTGGGCACAAATTACAAAAAAAAAAAAAACGAGATGAAACCTTCGTGTTTGCCCTGTGTATATTTTAATTTTATTTTGTAATGTACACATTCTATTCAAAAATCCGTACCGGCAACACACAATGACGTCATAGCACTCATCTCTTTTTGTTGATACTTTTTGACTTACACCACGTTTGTCCACATTCACGACACGGCTCGTATTTTATTCGTTCGTAGACCTAACGTATTCCTTTCTCTTTGCAAATACCAAAAAAAAACAATTCTCATAGCAATGACCGAGGTTTGAATTCAAATTAAACAACTTGTATTCTCCGCAGGTAGAATAGGAAATCCTACAAAAAAATGTATTCTTTTTCCAAACGGGATTAGTGTGTCTGTACAAAACAAACCCAATAAAAACACGTATAAGGTAATTATTCTAACTAACACACAAAAATCGATTTACGTTAATCAAATTGTATTAAACGCCATGCCAATGAATGACTAAGAATAAAATTATTTGTTCATTTAGACTTTTTATCAAATTCAAAGTTTAATTGAAATGCTGTGGGACGACCATCTTATCATGACACAAACAACCAAAAAATACATATTATTAAATTTATATATGTAAACGTATTTGATAAAGTATAATAACCATTTGTCAAAATGCCGGTATAAATGCTTTTTCGTCTCAGTCTCAATGAATATGTAAATTGAAACTGACTCACTAAAACCTTCTTGCAAAAAAGTACATCAACAAAAGCACAGCAACGTTAATTGAAATTTATTTTTTTTTTTTGCATACAGAAGATGTGCGTTTTTTCTTGAGGCTGGCGAAGCCAAATCAAGATGCTTTGAAGCCCACAACTTAACTATTATCGCAAAGCTGGAATCTCGGCAGTTTTCTGTGATGTTGTTAATGTCGATTAAAAGATAGTAAAGGTAAGATTATTATTTGATGACTTGTTTGTTGTTGATTGGTGTGATATTTGTATTTTCAGACAATAAAGACGTTAACACACTGTGTGTTCACTGACTGGGTCTAGTTAGAAAGCGGACACGGATTTCAGGAAAAAATTATGTTCAGCGGTGAAGCTCATTTTTCGGTGAACAGGAACGTCAACAAGATAAATTGTAATGTTTGAAACGGTGCCAATTCACACCAAGTGGCAAAGAATCTGCAGCAAGTCACGGCCTGGTATGGATTATGAGCTGACAACGACATTACCAGTATGTACTTTTTCGAAAATGACTTTGGGATTGCCATTACCATAAAGGAGAGATCTACTGATCGATTTAGCCTTAATATGATAATATGGATGTGAAGATATGTGGGGCCAGTAGAACAAAACTAGGTTATCTTAGGTTGAAGTGGCTGCCAGCGTCGCAGCTGACACATTTAGGCCGGAGTTGGCTAATTGTGATACCAAATGAATCTAGAGATTTTCTCCCTAATAGTTGAATCGTTCCTCGAAGAAAAACTCTCCAAGATGAAGCCTACGTCTATGGTATAGAGCAGAGCCTGTAAATAGAAGATAAGGAATTGATTCTACCTCTTTTTCGTCCATACAGCTCCCAAATAAATCGTTTGCATAAACATCAAATCTCTTTGATTGCTTTCTTATAAGACACAGAAAGTATCGGATTATGAAACCAATTACGGAGTTGCTGCTTAAAGGATAACAAACACTTAAAGCGTTTCAGATCAACATTGACCAGATCTGACATATCATCAGAAAGGTGTTTGTCCTCTCGATAGCATCTTGTTTTCATAAGTCAACGTGTAGCGATTGGTATACCTATATTATCCTCATCAGTTAATATACGCAATGGTATGCCACTTTTTGCGAGTTCGTCAGCCTAGAAGTAGCTTTTAAATATCTTAACTCGATCTCTATAACTCTATAACTGACCTTAACTGCCGTTCATCTCTTATGGAGATGGTGCAGCAGTTCAATATTAAGCTTTGTTGGATGCAAGAGCTACTACCTTGAAAGGTCCATATGCCTTGTCTACAAGGCGCGGCGCGCCGCCGTAAGTCGAAATAATTATAAAACAAAGTAAAAACCATCGAAACAGAATAAACGAAAGTAAACAAAATACTAGTTGTTTTTTATTGGAAAAAAAATATAAAAATTCGAATTAACCGAAGCCAAGTTAATGATAAAAATAAAGAGATACATACTCGTATATTATATCGTTGATTGGCGTTGCCCTTTATCCTCGATTCTCATATACTTATGACTCATATACAAATCAACTTGTATATTAAATATTGAATAGGAAAAACATTATGTTTATCTCATATTTATGTATATTGTTTTTATCTTCATATTAATAAATGGAAATAACTATACTAATCGAATCTATAAAACTATTTCTGAGACCTTTGATCGTCTGGACAGAATGCAATGATAAAAAAAATATTAGAAGAGCTTTTAAAAAATAATTATTTTAATACATGCTCTTCTGTATAGTGCCATTTACATTAAGAAAAGTAAGAGAAAACAAAATTTAGCACTATTTAATTGCACATTGTAAATATAATTAAAATAATTTATAATAGTTTTATTGTTTCTGTTGTTGTTGTTGATTCTATTCTGATGATCCAAAAAAGAGAATGTTTTCTAATGATATTTGAAAAAAAAAATCAAACTATGTGGTTTTCCATTGGAAAAATAAATGAATTTATTTTTGCAAGTCAATTTTGCAAATCAATATTGTTCGGCCAAAACAATTTTCAGCTGTCAGGTTTCAAATGTGTTCTTCGGTTTGTTTAATTAATTTCAATTGTGAAAATTATATCCAATATCCAAAACACCAAGAAAATTATTTCTAGTACAAAACGGAAGCAGATTCGGTTAGTTAATCAAGCTGATATTAAAGACAGAAAAAAAATTACACTTATACAATGATATAAATTAAATCAATTTTAAACAAATCAATTTTTGATTGGAATCTGAATTTGGGAATGAAAAACCCCAACAACAAAAAATTACACAAACTTGTTTTACGGTGATTTTGTTTACTAATATTCAACTTGCCAGAAAATCGAGAATTGATGAACTTCAGAGTTATTATTGTTTAATTATTTATTAACGAATACTAGTCTCACATTTACATTAAATCTCATAGTTTGTGAAGGCTTTACAAAATAATTAAGTTTCAAACATGATTTCAAGAGTTTTACAATTTGCTTCCGTTCTTGATTCTCCTAAATGTGACGGGAACGGGTGAGTTTCAAAAAAGGGTGGCATGAACAAAGGAATCTAGGCTGGATTAAAGTAAAATTCGTTAAGAGCTGACGAAATTTAGTCTACTGTACACATACTGTTGTTGTTGGGTCAGCATAATACCATGCAAGGGGATTAATCCTCTGAACTTATTCGAAGCTTAAGCCCATAACTATTTAACAAAATAGGTAATAAAAGGGATCTAGCAAGAAGCATTTTGTTTTTGTTTTGTAGGCAATGAACTTTGAGTAAACCATAGTAATCGTAGATCATTGTAAACTTTATCAATTGTAACTTCAGCGTTATGTGACCATATAATAATAATTATATAATAATTATTGGTGGTAAATAGGAAGTATTTAATTTAAGCTTACAAATAGTCTTTGATTTCCCTGGATTAAGCGATAAATTGTGCTTGAGATTTATTTTTAAATCTTCGTTCACCTTACCAATAGCACTGTTAATCATATCCAGTTTAGAACTGAAGATTAATTGAACGTCAGCAAACATATGGAGAGTACAATGTTTTATTATAAATATATATAAAGTCGTAATATTAACAACGTAAATTAATAATTAATTTCTGAAGTGCTTAGCACCAATACATATTACGTAATATTTCTGGCAGACGGCATTAGGCCAAACCAAATAGACTTTGTTTCTTAAATCATAATTTGAAATAAAAGTCATTTAAGACTTTTAAAACCATATTACGTAAAGAACATTTAGTTTAAAAATTGATCTCGCTTGACTAAAATCGATTACATTGCAAATGGAGTTGAATGCAGTACAAGATTTTATTATAGTATCACTACGGCCATAATTTGTTCTATTGTACTCATTATAGAAAAAAATCTCTGGATCTTATAGATCTTTCTGGTGTATAAATATAAAAAAGAGAAAGGATAGTAGGATATACAATATGGTCCATAAGAATATCTCTAGCAAGCATTATTAAAAAATATTTCCTTCTAGTTTGGAGATTGATTGACCCGATAAGATTAAAGCGGTCATTGTAAGAGGAAGCGAAGTCCCAATCCATGTTTCCAATAGCATAAGGTCTATTAATATGGACTCCAAAAAAGATCTTACTTACGATGTATACAAAGATTTCAACGCATGAGGATCAGAAAAATCTTGTTTCTTTGGCTTTCGAGATTAAATAATCATAATGAGGGACAAAGCTATCAAATATTGATCAAAAATTATTGATCAAAAATTACCCCTCAAGCCATTTTAAAATCGACTCTAATGAGCTCAGAGTTTGAGATTGAATAGATAAATAAAAAAGAAGTGCGAAACATGCAAAACGAGAGTTCATTGCATTTTGAAATATTAAAGTGAAGCCTATGAATACTACAGCAATTAATAACTTTATTGAGATTCTCCTGAAGAAGGCTACAGTCAGTAATGCTTTTTAAAGACTTAAAAATCTTGAGGTCATCGGCATAAAGTAAGCATTTTGAATTCATAAGTCATATTTTTGCGATAACCTATGATTTTTCTTTTACCATTAATCTATCTTTTAATTTTCGCCAAATAGAATTTCAAGATGTAGGGAATGTCTTAATGATCATGAAAAACACACGTGACCCTAACTATCTTAATATACCAATTTTGAAAGATGTAATTGATGTTTTAGGACCCCCATTGAATAAAATAATAAACAAATCATTTGAAGACGGCGTTTTTCCAAGTTCTTGGAAAGTATCACAAATAACCCTAAAAAATAACCTAAAAAAGTGTGATGATATTTGATCAATGTATGCCCTTCCTCTCTATGAAAAAATTCTCGAAAACATTGCCCACTTGCAAATAGAATCATTTTTCGAATTCCATAATTTAATAATTGAAAACAACATTCATGTGAAAGTGCAATCAATAGCGTTATTGCAAATTGGAAACATCAACAAGACTCCAAAACTAAAGTGAATTGTGTTTTCCTGAACTTGAAAAGACGTTTGGACAGAACAATTTTATTTGAAAAATAAGAAAAACATGGAGTACTTGATAAGTCAATGTCTTGGATGATCTCATATTTAGAAAACAGATAACAAAAGTAAATAACACTTTATTCGAAAAATGTTCATTGACATTGGTGTGCCCCAGAGGGATCTAACCTTGGGACATTTCTTTCCAATGTTTATATTAACGATATTGGTAGTGCAATAAATAACAGTGAATTTGCTTTATTCGCAGATGATGGACTATTATATATTTAGTTTGAGAATTTAGATGAAAAATCAAGCGTGCAAGCTGATTTAAATAATCTCAGCAAATGGTTGAAAGCAAATAAACTTAAATTGAATTTTCTTAAAACCAAATTTATGGTTATTATAAGTAATAATGTGATAAATAATTCCGATAGACATTCGTATTGATAATATAAATCTTGAGGTTATTTTCGAAGTTAAATACTTGGGTGTTTTTATAGATATTAAACTTAAATTTAATCAACATGTGGATTATATACTCAAAAAAGAACATTTCAACAATTAGTGCAATAAACATTATTAATGCTATAATACATGTATATTACAAGTTCTGTCCTTTAATACTATTTTTGTGTAATCAAGGCATGACGAACCGTCTTCAACTGCTGTAGAACAAAGCAATGAGAACAATAATTTTAAAGTGCAATAAATACACTCCCATATGTTTCATGTTAAATATGTTAATGTGGCTTAGTATTAAACAAAGAATTTTGATGAATGTTTTATTGTTTTACTTCAAAATAAGGAATAATCTAAAACCAAAGTATCTGTCTTATTTTGTTAATTATGTAGGTAGACCTCAACCCTTTTCATTGAGAGACAACTAAGACCTACGTTTACCATTAGTGAGAATGATTGCAGCACAAAACAGCCTATTTTATAAAGGACTTAGACTTAAAAAACACGTCAACATTAAAACAGATTAAAAATGTTGTAAAATGTATAGTTTCTTTTTTTTTTAAAGACTAAATAAACATTCATACATACATTAAGGAATGACCAAAATGTTATATTTGACTCAAATATACATAAATATTTAAGTTGAGTTTAATCTAAAGTCAATCAACTCGGGGGTTGAAAATCGAAAATTCAAAACTTCCGACTTTGAGTGAATAAAAACAAATACACAAATTGAAAATAAAAATCCTGAAGTTGAGTTCAACTTTGAGTGAATAACATCGCTTTTAGAAAGTTTCAGAATTTTGAAAATCTCTTTAAATATATAATTTGCCGTTACCGTGTAGTAGAGAAAAAAGCAATTTTAAATCTAAACTGTCTTTAAACTGACGAACATAATTCGATACACTTTCATTAAAAGTTTGGTTAGGAAGTTATTATCGTCAGGTTTAGGTTTTAAATTCCATGCCGACCTGGTGTATAAATAAATGAGTTCTAAGTGTAACGGGATAAAAGGATGAGGACCCGTGGATAGGATTTTGATAGGCGGAAGGAAAAAGAATCGGAAAAGGCAACAGGGAATGGATAGGAACCGGAAAGGACATTAATTTGGACTAGGATAGGACAAGACGGGTACGAATGTTTGACAAAAAGGGCGCTGGCATTCTGTTGATGCATGGCTTAGCTCGCCGGATGTAGGATGCAACCAAAACTTTCATGCCAAAAAAATACTATTCCACTTACTTAACTACTGAACTTAGAGTTTATTGCAGATGTTGCTGCCCTCTCTGTGGCCTAACCCTCTCCTTTCCTTGGAATCTGTACCGCCAAATTATTTACTAAATTCACGACCTCACTCCAGTTCAGCATCCGCTGACGCACCCACACACTCTGAAAATCAAAAGCTTAGCCAATAATCTGGTCAGAACTCAATAGTTCCACGAAAAGACTTTTTTCGTGGCTTACAGAACATATTTATTTAAATCAAAAGATTTAAATATTACAAAATTTCATAAAATTAGAAATGCAAAAAAATCAGACCTTTGAAAGCAAAAGGCAAATATCATTCATTAATAACCCGAAAGTATTTCCATTTCTTTGGCAGATCGAAATTTCTTCCTTACAGCCAAGTACCCGTATATGGTAGCCAAAACCATAATCGCCTAGAACATACTCATCTTAAATGCAGAAGCGCAGGCAGGTTCTTATCACTCACAATGAATATGGTCATCGCTGGTAGTAAAGGTTCGATTTTGACAAAATTATACTATCGCTGAATATTGAAGCGCAGTATGTATCTTTTGTTCTTTCACCTTTGACGATACTACCAGCCATGACTATACCATTGTATTTTGAACAAATTATTTATAAAAATATAATAATATATAATTTAACTAGAAATGTCAGTTATAATTTGTCATATTCGGCGGCGATGTATATTTTTGGGGTTTAACTTAAGTCTATAAGCAATAAAGAAAAAAAACACACCCAATGATTTTTCTTTAACTCCTATGCCTATACGTTTATAGATTCAACTTAATTTTAAACGATAATAAAAGCAACTTACTTTCAATTCTTAGGAGATGATTAGTTCTTATGTAATGAATAAACTTTGAACCTTGCTCTTAGAAGGGGCGCTAACGACCAGAACTAAACGGATTACTATCAACAAAGTTCATAATAATTTGCGAAAGTTATTTACATATCGCTTTTCAGCTACAATTGAAATTAATCTAAGATTTCTTTCATCGCTCATGTGACAGAGAATAAAACGTTTAAAAGGCAGCCCGTCGTATTTTCAAAGTAATCGTAAACCATTATGCGTTTTAGCAAAGGATTGTTTACATACAAATAAATTGTATGTAAATAAACAAAGAAATAAAATAGACAAGGAAAAAATACGAATTGTCTGATCTATTGCGTCAATTTTGAAGAAAAAAATAAGTCATCGTTTTGCCTAAAAGGTTTTGTTGGCGAACACCCGGTGCCTGTAGTTCAATGCCAATATTCCTTAAAATTTGGAGTGGATGCTGGAAAAACGAAGGAAGAGATCGAAGGCAATTCCATTCCTTACAGCCAAGTACCCGTATATGGTAGCCAAAACCATATTCGCCTAGAGCCCTAGAACATACTCATCTTAACTGCAGAAGCGCAGGCAGGTTCTTATCACTCAAATACAATGAATATGGTCATTATTTATTACAATTCGTTAAATGCTAACGTGAACAGTTCTTATAAATAAATGCTTAAAAACTACTTAACATTAAAATTTAATCCAAACTACTATAAAACAATGTCTTAAATTTGAGATTTTTAAAGTTGTCATATGGTGAACTTATTAGAAAATAAAATTTATTAAATATTTCGATTAATTGATTGATAGGGCTATGAGCACCATAGTTCGATCTACTAAAAATTTGATTTAGTGGTTTTTGGAGTCGTATACTCGATCGACTAAAACTAAAGTTAAAACGAACAAGAACCGATGGTGATGTTATTGCTCCATTTATTATTGCCGTAATAAAACAAAATTGTGTTGTTGTAATATTCAAAAGTTCATAAATATATGAAGCTTCGCAGGTACACTGCATGTATGTAACCATACAAAAACCCCTTCAATAGATTTAAAACTTGACCAGAGTCAAATCTTTCATTAAAATCTCCCTCCTTATAATATACAACGAATTGTTGGCTTATAAACAGAGTTCGGAGAAATAGAAAGAAACCGAATTTACAACAACAAAACTTGAATGACTAATAAAAACGCTAGTCATCAAGTGATAATTGATAAACGATAAAACCTAAATTGGGATGGACCTGATCATGTGGTCTCGGTAGCGTGATGCGTAGGGCATTGGCTTCTGACGACGCTAGGTCTGGGTTCAAATCTCAGTCAAGGCAAAAAGTTTTTCGATTAAACTTGATAGTATAAAGGCTAAGCACCACTAATAAAGGAGTCTGATGATCGGCTTGGCAACCGTGAAATAGCTATAACTCCAGCCAAATAAGAACCCACTTGGTGGTAGTTCATTCAAGTTGTTGTTGTAATATTCAAAAGTTCAAAAATTGTAAATATTTTCTATGGTTTGTCAACGAAGGAAGGTTAATAAAAGTAAGCCTTTGTGAATAAGGGGGCAGAACGTTTCCAGGAAGCCAAGGAAGAAAACGGAGACAAAAGCGCAAGAATCTTTTCTGAATCGCTTCAATTCTCATTATATGTATAGAATAATAAGGTGCCCACACTACACAGGCATATTCAAGAATTGGTCTCACAAATGAAACAAAAAGTAGTTTGAGAACATAAGGATCACGGAAATCGCGCCCAAATCTCTTGATGAAACCAAGGACTCTATTTGCTTTTTTAACAATAAAACTAATATGCTCAGTAAATGTAAGTTTCGAGTCTAAAACTACTCCCAAGTCAGCAAAAACAGATACTCTACTTAAAGGACAAGAATCAAACATGTAATCAAAAATAATTGGAACTTTCTTTCGTGTAAAACTCATGGTTTTACATTTGTCAACATTCAAAACAAGACGATTTTTATTGCACCATTCCCTAAATAATATTAAGTCTTCTTGTAAAAGTAGGCAGTCAGATGTAGAGTTAATTCTTTTGAAAAGTTTAATGTCATCAGCATATATAAGGACAGACGAATTTTTTATAATCGAAATCAAGTCATTTATAAATAAAATAAATAAAATTGGGCCTAGATGGCTGCCCTGAGGTACACTAGAGTTCACAATAAACGGACTCGAACATTCATTACGAAATATTACACTATATTGTCTATTTTTTAAGTATGATGAAATCCAATTTAAGAAATTATCGTTAAAACCTTGACGAGACAGTTTAAAAATAAGTGTTTTATGACACAACTTGTCAAACGCTTTACTAAAATCAGTAAATACGCAATCTACTTGTTCACGTTTCTTAAAAACATCTAAACAAAAGGACGTAAAATTAAACAAATTAGTAATCAATCGCTGGTAGTAAAGGTTCGATTTTGACAAAATTATACCATCGCTGAATATTGAAGCGCAGTATGTAACTTTTGTTCTTTCAGCTTTGAGGATACTACCAGCCATGACTATCCATTGTATTTTGAAGATTTCCTCTAAGGCTGCCATGACATACGGAACAAATTATTTATAATAATATAATAATATATAATTTAACTAGAAATGTCAGTTATAATTTGTCATATTCGGCGGCGATGTATGTATATTTTAGGGGTTTAACTTAAGAGTCTATAAGCAATAAAGAAAAAAAACACACCCAATGATTTTTCTTTAACTGCTATACCTATACGTTTATAGATTCAACTTATTTTAAACGATAATAAAAGCAACTTACTTTCAATTCTTAAGAGATGATTAGTTCTTATGTCATGAATAAACTTTGAACTTTGCTCTTACAAGGGGCGCTAACGACCAGAACTAAACGGATTACTATCAACAAAGTTCATAATTTGCATTATGAGCAAAAGTTATTTACATATCGCTTTTCAGCTACAATTGAAATTAATCTAAGATTTCTTTCATCGCTCATGTGACGGAGAATAAAACGTTTAAAAGGCAGCTCGCCGTATTTTCAAAGTAATCGTAAACCATTATGCGTTTTAGCAAAGAATTGTTTACATACAAATAAATTGTATGTAAATAAACAAAGAAATAAAATAGACAAGGACAAAATACGAATTGTCTGCTCTATTGCGGCAATTTTTAAGGAACAAAAATCAAGAAATCGTTTTGCCTAAAAGATTTTGTTGGCGAACACCCAGTGCCTGTAGTTCAATGCCAATATTCATTCAAGGTCATGTAATGCTAAACCTAAAACTTGAAAAATCACTTTCAAGCGTGTTCCACTAACACTACCTTTGTGCCAACCGGGGGGCAACAAAGTCACTGCAACTCAAATTAATCATCAGCTACGCTACGAGTGCAGAGTGAATTTGTCAATATAGATAATTTTTTGTTTATCGAACTGAAACACAACAATTGAACATTTTCTTATCAGTCTGACATGACTAGAGCTTCTGTTTGTTTTCATTGTGCGCAAAGAACAACTTCCATACTGGAATTGGAAAAACAAAGAAGATTGATAAACATACACACTTAGCGATGATTCATTGCTGATATACAAATAAGGCAAAATACATGTTCCAGAACAACTAAACGAAGTGGGAACAACGAACAGCAAGCTTATCACATCCATCTATCACTATCTGAAGTTGTAAGAAAACGAAAAAATGAACACCCTAACTTGATAATTGACTTCTCCGAGGTTCCATTGTCAAGTAAGCTTATTGCATCTTAATAACATGGGTCGTGATTTGCGAAATGCCGCTTAATTATCCGCAATCATTTTAACTTACGTAATGATGGTTTTAGAGCAAAAGTTACTTAAAATTAGGCAATTATCATCTACATCTACTTACAGCTTGCATGACATGCCTTGACTTCCAATTGTTGTGCCACTGTGTTCAGTCTTCAGTGATTTTGAACTCCAGACCTAAGAGGCGCAATAGACTACAATAAATTGTTTATTTATTGTGAGGACTATTTTTAGAATAATGTACTCGAATAATCCGAAACAAAGCACTTATTTTATCACTGGTATCAATGGTATGTATTGCGATTTAAAGCTATTCGACTTAGGGGCAAATTAATTAATTATTTATCAATATTATTAATTAAATTTAGAGTTGTTATTTTACAACCGGACAGCGCGATAGAAAGGCCCGTTCGCAAACAACCTTGCTGTTGAATTAGCGATTGGCGAGCTTCGCTTCGTGCTTGTGGAGCTAGAGCTGAGCTGATTTGTTTGGACAAAATTCTGTTTTTCTTTTTGCTCTTGGTGTTTTTGTTGACGTTTTGCTTTGACGTTAGATGTCATTTTTCTTTTACTAGAATCAGCGTTCGAAGATACATCTTTTTACAATAAAGATTTATATTTTATAAGAACCGAATACAGTGTATATAAATCTTCGAAATTTATATTTAATAGAAAATAAACTGAAATAAGATTTATTAGGAGATATTTAGGTCTATTCTGCCATATCTGTTATTCTGCTATAAATTTTCTGTTATGAATCATAAGAGATTTCCAATTTAAAAGATCTTTTATGATTGGTATTCAGAGGTTCGAACTTTTATAAAAGTCTGTTATGCAACTTCGAAAACGAAATCTGTTTTCAAACTGAACCAAAATCTGCTACCATTAAAGTGTGATTAATAGGTGTGTTTTTTTTTGCAAGTCCATATAGAATTGTAAAAAAAAACGACATCGGGATTTAGGAGCTTTTTTTCCACATAGCTGGAAGCACTGTGTACGCTATGACATTTGTCAGCTTATTGACGACTAGCATCAACCAATCCAAAAACTTCACTTTTGACGTCTCTGAGCAAATTATCGATAACATATAGATAATACTATTTTGGCATCACCATTTTTATCGGGTCTTAGATTAACTCTCGATAATTATCTGGTCTTAGCTAACTCTGTATAGATTTAAGTAGTTGTTGTATTTGCATGTAAAGCGCTTAGTCCCGATGTCGTTTTTTTTTACAATTCTATATGGACTTGCAAAAAAAACACACCTAATGGTGGATTTATATGTATCTGCATTTGATTTCTGCAAAAAAAAAGGGATGCCAAATACAGAATTCATATTTATTAAATAGAGAGAAAAATGCAGAAGAACTTCATTTCTGCATTATAGGAAATTCGAGAAATGCAGAAGTCAAGATTATAGTAAAGACGAACATGTTCATCTTTATTATAGCATCTTCGTCTGCATTTTGTAAATTTGCGGCATTTTCACATTTTTCTATATTTTTTTTTGACGGATGCATGATATGACAAAAAAAACATTAAATCGAAATGGAACAGAACGGAGGTAAATTCAATTTTCATTGCATTGTTTTAACAATTCAACAAAGTTATAGCCAGTTTACCTATAGGAAGTAAAAAAAAGTTACCACCTGTGTATTCTCTCACACTTTCCGGTTTCGACATACATCTCCCAACTAACAATTTTGCTTCCTATTTCTAAAATTAAGAATCATTCGTAGCTATAGTGCTCATATAACCATTCTTGCTGGAAGTCAAATAGCTATAGGACTAAAAGTTGATATAATTCATCGCCTAGACATTCTCTGGAGCACTTTTGATCACCTTTATAGGCGTAAAGACTCAATATTCCTTTAATCATACTATATTCATACTATAATATCACAGGGCAGCTAATACTCCAATAGTCATCCCAAGAAACTGCTATAGAAGTCTGAATTCAGTATTCGTTATCTTTATAGAATCATTATTGGACAGTTTAAGTCAAGACACTATAATCATGACCAATTTTTCACTCGGACTCTTATAGTGGAATATAGTTCCTATAGTACTATTATAAAACTGTGCAATAGACATAGTACATCACGTGCTTCTGCACATATAAGGATGAATCAAGTACAACAACAAAATGCGGAATCTGCGTAAATATTTATAAACGAAAAGTTGTACTGGGTCGAACAAATTTACCCAAATGGCGATTTTAAAAAATTAAAGCTTATGGATGAAACTGTTTTTTAAAACATTTCTTTGGAAAAACATTTAATACGCAAAATTCAAATGTTTATTACTGAACGGATAAAAAAAAATACAAAATTGAATCTGAAAAAATATTGATCAGCTTGAGATATAAAATTTTCAAAAAAGTTTGATTTTTTTTAAACCAAGAAAATATTTTCATTTTTTTATTGGATAGAAGTTTTTTTTATATTTTTTAACAAGCCTGTCTAAAAAATATCATTAAAATCTGGCAAGCCGATAGTGAGAAATTAGAAAAAATAGTTGTATGCGGTAGACACAGTCAGTAATATCTTATGATTCCAAAATTTTTATTGAATTATAGATCGTTAAAATTAATCGAAAGGAACAAAAATTATCAAAATTCTAGGTGATGTTTTCGATAAAAATACAATTTTGAAAACCAATTCTCGACATTTGTAAAAAAAATTTTTTGTCAGATCTTGTAGATTGTATTAAAAAATTTAAAATTTTAAGCTTTACAAAAATAAAACATCGTTTCGCCTATATTGCAAACAAAATGTCAATAGTGCAATTTATTTAAAAAAATATATTAAGTTTCATTCAAATAAAACTCGAATCAAGCTGTTTCTTAGGAAAAAACTATTTTTTACGATTTTTTTTTTTTGCGACAGTGATTTGCATTGTCGATTGACTGACGAGACTTTTTTGTACTGCAACTGCAGTACACGACACATTTTTAACAGCTAGTTTTTCGATAAAGAAGCTGAGAATAATCAATTTATCAATAAATTAATACTGGAACATATGCTAAGTATACCAAAATTCCAGCTTTTTTTAACAGCTTATGCGAATTACGAAAGGATAATTATCGTTATCTTCGAATATTTTAGTCTTAAAAGCACCTATAAAGAAAGCCTATGTGGCTTTATAGGATATAATTCATGATAAAAGTGTTCAAAATTCCACGCTAGGTTTTACATATTCTAGTTTGGCCAAGCGGTTAGCGAGCAAGAGATTTGTGTGAGAGGTCTCGAGTTCAAGTCCCAGATTCTGCACTACACATGTAAGTAATTTTTAAATTAATTTTAAAAGTAAAAGTACAAATGAAATCATAAAAAATAATCAACTTCTAAGATCTCCACAGAAATCATGCTGAAAAATTATTAATTGAATACCAACAAGCTGATACATACATTTGCCAAATCTAATATGAGCATCGTTCAAACCAACAACAACAAACTCAAATTGTGCTTGGGATCCACAAAAGACCACACACCAACTCAGCGATGCAGTGGCATTTATGAAATCTCTTGTTCTAACTGTGATAAAAAATATATTGGACAAACAAGAAGAGCTGCTGAGGTTAGATTCAATGAACACCTTCGATCAGTGAAAAAGAAAGAGATCGACAAAGCTATACCAGCACACATAACTATTTGACCCATGTAATGTAGACTCACATACCATTAATTCATTTGACAATAATTTCCGACTCATAAAGAAAGTACACAACCCACACAAACTAGACGCTTATGAATCCATATTCATCCACTTGACCGAAAACCTAATGAACTTAGAAGCTGGAGCAATTGACTCTCCTTTGTTCAGCGCAATAAGGAAGAGAAAATAAAAAACTGTTTACATTGCTCTCTTACTTTGTTTAAATGTTTAATTTTTCTTAGAGAGTCTAACTAAATTATGTATGTACCTTAATATGTATTTGTACCTGAACTCTTGTAATTGTTTAATTGTCGCTCGCTGATGATGGTTCCGCAGCTGAGAACCGAAATGCATACGTGTCAAATAAAAGAAAAGAAAATTTAAAAAATTTAAAAAAGTCGTTTCGTTTTTGTTTTTTGGGTTTTTTCTTCTTTTATTACGATTTTTGCGGTCAATAAGGTGTTAAAAAACTTTCAATTAATTAATCTGACCACAAACCTGGCTATCATTCACGATTAAATTGCGAATTAAATTAAAATCATGCTGAAAAAGCCGAAAAACATCCAAGAAAAGCATCAAAATAAAAATGAAATCAAATAGGCATAAAATAATTTTTTTTTTTATTTTCCGCATACTCCTATAAGTATTTTATTCTTGTGACAGTAAATCTTCTTTTCATCGCCATTATCGTTGCAATTGCTGCAGTAAAGCATATATTATGTTCACAAATATGATCTGATGAGCTTTATAGCAGTTTGTTATAGGAGTTGAATAGATTATATGATAATTAATACACCTATAATGATGAACTAAATATTCTCTGATCAGCTTATAGACGTAGATTATCATATAGTACCTCTATAACATAACGATAAGTATGTTTTTTGGAGTAACACAATTTACTCCATAAAGGTAGAATAGGAGTTAAAAAAAGTCGCCCTTTTAACTCTTTGGAGTTTTATATAACCCTTAAATGTGTGCAATAGCCAGTGACAAGAAGCTTCTCTAGATGAATATAGAAGTAAAATTGTTAGTTGGGCTGCCTCTCTCTACTTTTCTGCATTTTGCATATGCAGAAACATGTAAATCCACTTTAAGTAAAATATTTCATCTGACATAATTCAAATGGTGACGAACAAAAAAGTAACCAGGGAATACCATTATGGTAATACTATTCTACTGTTTATAACTATGATATGGGTTTAATCTATTTTCTTACATTTGTCTCCTCTTGAGAACATTTCGTTGACGACGTAAAAGATAAATATACATTTTTTACTTGATATACTAGCTGTGTATTTATTGAAATCTTTTATGATAAAAGTCACAGAAGTTTATCTTTTTTTCTTTTATGATTTTTAAAAGATTTCATAGCAGGTTTTGGCATGCTGAATACCAAAAATGAGATTCGTAAAAGATTTTTTCTAAGTTCGAACATTTGACAGTTCATAACTGATTTCTTAGCAGATTTTATAACAGATTTAAGCATGCCGACGAGTACCAAAATTTATAATATTGGCCTAATAAGTAGTAGGAATATATATTATAAAGGGTGGGCCAAATACAAATTTCTTTTTAAAATGCAATTAAATGAACAAAATTAAATTTTGACCATGTATTATGGCCTTATTAGTAAGAGCAAACATTCGCATTAAATATGAAACACAACGTCGTTCAAGTGGATGGTCACATGCTGAGTCAATTATGGACCTTGTAAACGAATAATCCAAGATCTTTGTGCAGAATTCTCCTCAGGCTAGTGCGTGAAATGTTTAGTTGCTAAGATCGATGGCGAGTTGATGTTCGTGAATAAAGTCAGTGTCACACTCTCGTAAACAGCAGCCACACTCTATGGGGTAAACTGATGAGCATTCCCAGCTAGACGAGTATAACGGCAAGAATGCAACTGGCTATTTCTATTGAACATTCAGCCCTATCACAAATTACATCGTAATCGGAAACTTGTTACGAATCCCAAAAAAATCTATCACAAAATCCATCGTAGTGGAAAATCTCATACAAATTATTACTACGAACGGATTTGGTGATAGCTTTTTTCGGTATTCGTAAAAGTTTCCGATTACGATGGAATTCGTGAGAGGACTGATTGTTGATAGTTAATGACATTTGTCAGCTTATTGACGACTAGCATCAACCAATCCAAAAACTTCACTTTTGACGTCTCTGAGCAAATTATCGATAACATATAGATAATACTATTTTGGCATCACCATTTTTATCGGGTCTTAGATTAACTCTCGATAATTATCTGGTCTTAGCTAACTCTGTATAGATTTAAGTAGTTGTTGTATTTGCATGTAAAGCGCTTAGTCCCGATGTCGTTTTTTTTTACAATTCTATATGGACTTGCAAAAAAAACACACCTAATGGTGGATTTATATGTATCTGCATTTGATTTCGAACATGTTCATCTTTATTATAGCATCTTCGTCTGCATTTTGTAAATTTGCGGCATTTTCACATTTTTCTATATTTTTTTTTGACGGATGCATGATATGACAAAAAAAACATTAAATCGAAATGGAACAGAACGGAGGTAAATTCAATTTTCATTGCATTGTTTTAACAATTCAACAAAGTTATAGCCAGTTTACCTATAGGAAGTAAAAAAAAGTTACCACCTGTGTATTCTCTCACACTTTCCGGTTTCGACATACATCTGCCTCTCTCTACTTTTCTGCATTTTGCATATGCAGAAACATGTAAATCCACTTTAAGTAAAATATTTCATCTGACATAATTAAAATGGTGACGAACAAAAAAGTAACCAGGGAATACCATTATGGTAATACTATTCTACTGTTTATAACTATGATATGGGTTTAATCTATTTTCTTACATTTGTCTCCTCTTGAGAACATTTCGTTGACGAAGTAAAAGATAAATATACATTTTTTACTTGATATACTAGCTGTGTATTTATTGAAATCTTTTATGATAAAAGTCACAGAAGTTTATCTTTTTTTCTTTTATGATTTTTAAAAGATTTCATAGCAGGTTTTGGCATGCTGAATACCAAAAATGAGATTCGTAAAAGATTTTTTCTAAGTTCGAACATTTGACAGTTCATAACAGATTTCTTAGCAGATTTTATAACAGATTTAAGCATGCCGACGAGTACCAAAATTTATAATATTGGCCTAATAAGTAGTAGGAATATATATTATAAAGGGTGGGCCAAATACAAATTTCTTTTTAAAATGCAATTAAATGAACAAAATTAAATTTTGACCATGTATTATGGCCTTATTAGTAAGAGCAAACATTCGCATTAAATATGAAACACAACGTCGTTCAAGTGGATGGTCACATGCTGAGTCAATTATGGACCTTGTAAACGAATAATCCAAGATCTTTGTGCAGAATTCTCCTCAGGCTAGTGCGTGAAATGTTTAGTTGCTAAGATCGATGGCGAGTTGATGTTCGTGAATAAAGTCAGTGTCACACTCTCGGAAACAGCAGCCACACTCTATGGGGTAAACTGATGAGCATTCCCAGCTAGACGAGTATAACGGCGAAATTGTTTAAGGGCAAGAATGCAACTGGCTATTTCTATTGAACATTCAGCCCTATCACAAATTACATCGTAATCGGAAACTTGTTACGAATCCCAAAAAAATCTATCACAAAATCCATCGTAGTGGAAAATCTCATACAAATTATTACTACGAACGGATTTGGTGATAGCTTTTTTCGGTATTCGTAAAAGTTTCCGATTACGATGGAATTCGTGAGAGGACTGATTGTTGATAGTTAATGCGATATATCAATGAAAGACAGGAGACGTTATGACGGTGTTCAAGAGAAACAAAAATGGATATATCTCGTATAAATTTTAGGGCTCTATTCTGAATTACATTCAATAGGTTTAAATAAGTAATGGGGCCACCAGCCCAGTTATGAGAGTTTATTCTCAAGGGGAAAACATTTCTTGCATAGGAAAACCTAAGAATTTCGTTTTTGGCTTTGTCGAACATTAGTATATCATTCTATAGTTGGTCATTAAAAGACATACCGACTATGGAAAGCTTTTCAATTTCTTTGATGTAAGTGCTATTTATGAAAAATAGCATGGGTGGTATAATTCGTTTGGTCGACAGAAGACTGTTTTTTGTTTTCGAAGCATTAAATTCCATACGATTGTTAGTAACCTATTGTATAATGCTGTCAAGATCGGAAACTTATGAACTTGGCATAAGCTGTCGTTTCAGTTCTAAATCTGAAGAACAGGATTGTGAGTCTGGGAACACAGTGAAACATCAGTGAAGTGGAAGTTTTAAATGAAAGATCATTTTTGAAGATAAGTAAGAGTGTCGGAGACAAAACGGAACCTTGGGGCACACCAGCATTTATTTTAATAATATCAGACTTGAAACCCTCGAATTCAACTTGTACTGAGTGGTCCGAAAGGCAATTTTTAATCTAAAGAGGAAGAGATTCTTCGATACCAAATGTACGCATTTTCGATAAAAGAGCTTCGTGCCAAACTCTATCAAATGCTTTAGAAATATCAAGTGCAATTACTCTTATTTCTCCAAAACGATTAAAAGTTTGCTTCAGTTTTCGGTGAGATATATGCCAATAGGAAGATATTCCTTTTTTGGGGACCTGTTGGATAAATGCCGTTTTCCTTCTATTCGAAATGATAGGTAACCACAGAGTATGACAAATGGAAGAGCAACACCTCTTCAGAACTATAAAAGGGGATATACAATCGGGACCAGCGGATTTATGTATTTCAATATCTTTGAGGACTTTTGCCACTGTACAATGCGAAAGAAGATCTGTCCCATAAAATTTTTCATAATCAATCATCAATCAGCCACAGTTCATTATTCAATACCTTATTCATTTTTAGCTTGGGCCACTTGGACAGGCCCAAGTCGGCATCCAAAAATTTTTTCAGCTATTCAGATTTCATTGAGATTTCAAACGATGGTTCGAATTTCTAAATGTAAAATTTGCACTGAAATCATTGAAATCTGAGAGAATATAGTATTAAACCGGTACTAGCTACCAGCTCTATGGTTTTAAAAAAATTATGGGATCTTTCGCCACTGACCGAGCCAAAGCGTTTCCAACCGCTTTAGACCATGCAAATAATAAACATTATAAATATCTATTAATTTTTTATTGTTTCATGTTTTTTTTTACATCGACAGCAGAATTTTTTGTTTCTTTTGATTCGTTAATAATTTTTATTTCATATTTATCATTAGTAATCTATTTTGAAATCCAATAGTAATAAACATTAATGAATAAACATTCAGTTTAATTAATTTAAGAAATTATTTTTTATTGATTTTGACAAGACAATCAAAAATAAAGTTACTGTATTAAATAAAATTTAAATTAAATAAAATACATAGTAAATACAGTTGTAAGAAAATTTAAATCAGGAAAAGATTCATAGTAGGTAGTTTAGGTATGTATATAACGTATACTCATAACAGAAAATCAATGAGATTAAAATATTGTATTATTATTGTTTTATTAACCATCGCATATATATATAAAACATTATAAACATTTAGTGATTCATTTCATCAAGCTTTTTCATTCTTATAAACATTCATTCTCTTATATTTTGTTTTGTATTGTATTTTTTTTTTATTTCAAACCATTTTACATATATTTTACATTTCGCTCATAGAACTTGAAACAATAACGAAGAAAAGTAAACATAAGTTTTTGTATTTCTTTTTCTTTCCCTGCAACCATTTAATACTTTTTTGTTGAGTTTATATTTTTTTTAATTTTTTTTTATAATTTAATCTGAAAATTAAAAAGAGATTGTTATGCATAGAATAAGAATTTATGTATTTTCTTGTTTGTAGACCATATACATAATATAAATTTCTGCGTTTGTTTGTTAATATTCATGTAGTATACTCCAGGAGTACATTTATTATATTTTCTTCTTTAACTTAGACAGTCTATAAAATATTAATTTATTTTAAGTTTTTTTCTTTTATATTATTTCTTTTTTTAATGAAAAAGTGAGCTTAAAAATTCGATATATATACATCCACCAGTTTTATTAATTTTGTTTTCTTTATAAATTGTGTTGTCAGGTAAACAAGCTAAGGACACAAGTTACATCCTATGTTTTACATTAAAAAACAAACAAAAAATATTCTTTCTAATTATAGTTGATTTTTTTGTTTAACAATTGTGTATTACAATTTTTTACGTCGTCTTTTATTCTTTATTGATTTTTAGTTAATTATTTCTTATTAAATTTTATATATTTTATAATCACAATTAGTATTTAAATATATTTTTATTTTTTTTTATTTTAAACTCTATCGATTATATAAATAAAATCATGAGATTTTTTTAATTTATTTTAAGTAGTTTTTTTTTCAACAATCGTTTTCTTTTCTCTGAATAACAATGAATATATATCTTTGAGTAAGGAATATGTTAGTGGAGATATGTTATGATGAATAAATTAAATAAAATAAATGAGAAAAGTGAAGAGATTTTTAATATAAACTTATGCATTTTTTTTAAAGTTATATTTTTGAACAATATTTTAGATACAATTTTATTGTATTTTATATTTTTTAAGAAAAGAATAAGTATAATTGATGTGCAACATTTGTAGATTCGATTTTTTGGAAATATAAAAATGAATATCGTGGTACTAATTCGTACATTTGCCACATGATACGTGTAATTGCCCAAATAACCAAATTTATCGGCTCCTTTTAGCGCAACTCACTATTTTTATTTTACCATAAATAAGTATAAACTTTACGATCTTTAATTCTCTCCGAAGCGACAGTAGGATTCTCAGAACGGATAAGATAGGTCTAGGTTTCTGATAATATAATTTATTCTTTAATTTAGTGTGAATTGTATTGAAGTATAATTTTGACCACAACACTACCAAAAACCTAGATGTTCTTATAATATCAAAACACTTGACTGAATATCATCTACAAAACTATAATCTACAAATTGAGCTTTCAAAAGTTAAAACTTTGTTAGTGTCTAGAAAAATGGATCACAAACCACGTATCTTAAATTTTTGTATTGGTACTGTTAAGTCAGTTAAACCATAAAACCGTTTATCTAACTCTTCCTGTATGGCTATAACAATTTCAAAAATTAGGTTTTCTTGGTAAATTCCAAAATTAACAATACTGAACTATAAAGCCCAGAGTCCAGAGTATTGTTTTTTTTTTTTGCAGATGTGAAAAAGTAATCAGAATTCGATTAGTTAGGTGTAAACCGAAACCACAAGAAACTTAGCTTGATGTGATGACCCATTGGCCCCACCATTTGTATAACATTTTTTTACGTCGTTTGATTGAAATGAAGGATAAATGGAATCACTCCCAGCGGATCATACTTCATGACCCGAGTACAAGAACAATATCCAAGTTAGGACATATTGTTTTGTGATTCAGATCCTTCAAGGGGATTATTCAGTTTATTGAAATGAGCATTGGGTGTCAACAGTTTTTTTAAACTAATAAAATTCACAAAACAAAACAAAAAACTGCTCTTTCCACATGACACGAGAACTTCAATGGAGCTCATCATATGTTCACGAAACTAGACATCTTCCTTGGATTAAAATTTATGGGATATAGGCTGTGATTGTGGTATGGTGTGTTTTTAAATTAATACTTGTAAGTTCGATTTTATACCAGCCTGACCCGAATCATATTGCAGCTAATGATAAATCGCCTCTTTCAATACTGCCAGCTTTGGAGTCTGATATTTAACCTGGCTAAATCCAAAATTTTGATTTTCAAACATGGCACCATAATAGTGAGGCAATCGAAGTTGTCACGGAATTCAAATACCTGGGAGTTAACTTTACAAGAAATTTGAGTATGAAAAGGCATCTAAAGGAGAAATTGAAGAATATTTGAAGCGGTATCAGAATCAGTAATTTTTTACGCAGCTCAAACTTAGGGAACGAAGCAGTATGTATAACACAGTTGAAAAACTTCTGCGATACTTCTTCAAACGAATTTTTTAACTGCCATTTACTAAACTCAACTACGTAATCATGTTAGAAACAGAATTATCGCCTCTGTTCATACGAATCTTAAAAATGCAAGTGGATTACATACTGAAAGTTTTAAAGATGGATGATAATCTCCTAACAAAGATAGTAGCTCTGCAAGACATAAGGACCAAAACAAATTGGTGTGCTGAATGGATAGATTTAAAGAGAGAATATGAAATATTCGGTAATGCAGAAATGAAAGCTTCTCTTTACCAGCTCATTTCTGCAGTAGACTTAAGCTTAATCAATCAAAAAGTTGCGTTTAAATTATTTTCTAATTAAATATCGAACAATTTGGTGAAAAAAAAAGAAATTTATCTTGACTGCAGGTGATAGGTATACGCTGACATACAACACCGACATCTTGGACAGAACGTCACTATAGACAACTATAATTTATTTAATTCAGACAATAACACTAGCGCTGAAGTCAAACTGAGAATAACTCTGGCCAATCGCTGCTTCTTTGGACCAAGAGGAAAGTTGAGTAACAAAGTCGTCTCTCGAGCAGTTAAAGTGTCTCTCTATAAAACTCTTATCATCCCGGTTCTTGTGTATTGCGCAGAAACATGGAATTTGTTGAAAGTAGATGAGAACGTTTTACCATGTTTCGAAAGAAAAATTCTGCACAGATAGGGAGTAAAGAAAATATAAGCGTACGGGCTGTACATGGAAGCCGACCTAGTCCAACGACTGAGATGGCTGGGTAATTAGAGCGAATGGACCTGAATGCTTCGGCCCGGAACGTCTTCGAATCTGGTGATGAGGCCCTGATCCATTTTGGAATGTAGCGCCACCTTATAGACCGAGAGCCCACAGCAATTTTTGGGTGTGATTGATAACAAAAAATAATCCAATTCAAAAAGAAGTCCTGGATAGAGAAATCGGTTCTAATACATTTTTTAGCCTTTTTTTCTTTATAAAATTGAATCCGACCGCTTCTTTTTTTCCATTCATTTACTCTACTGAACTAATTATACTAATATAAAGGGTTTTTCAATTGGCGGTCATGTTGTTATTAAGAGTTTCGCGTGTTGTGCCCATTTAACGGTAGACGTGGTAGATCTTCACAGTCGACTCTTCAATGTTTGGTGGCCCAATTTTGAGACTACTGGCTCGGTAATTAATCAGCCAAAATTGATACGTCAAAGGAATACAAGATCGGCCGAGAACATCAGCGCGACCTCTTGAAAGTGTCCACCAGAACCCGAGGTAGTCGATTCCTCCCCGTGCTCAAGAACTCGGCCTTTCGCAGACTTCAATTTGTCGAAATTGCCTTCGGGACCTGAGTCTACACCCGCGCAAGAACCACTGACAAAAGAGCTCAAATTTCATGACCATAGACAACGCCGTTTGTTCGCTTCGCAGCGTTTGGAAGAGGACTCCAATTGTTTCCGAAAAATCATCATTTTTAGCGATGAGGCGTATTTGTGCGCAAGTCTATGTAAATAAACCACATTCGCCTAATTCCCTTAAGGTAATACAGGCCATTGTTCAAATTCAGCCGAATCTATGCGGAAGAATCATTGAAAATTGGACCTCTAATATTGGACCTTTAATACCTCTCCCAGACAGCTTGTTTTATTTCATTTCAACACCTACCGCCCTTTTAAAAAACCTTTACTGTACGCCTTTTCATTTGTCTTTTGGAGTCTTCTTTCGATTTCCATATTTTCAAAGCAAAAATTTTGTAGTCCATTTCTACTGCCAATTTCCTAAAGAAAGTAATTTTAGAAAAAAAAACAATTTTTGTATATATGTACATACATACATAAATAAATTTTGAATCAAAAAGGATTCGGGAAAATCTTATATCTATCCGAAAACGATATAAGTAAATACAATTGAAATTATTTTTCTGTGAAAAATTATAAGGGATAAAATAAATGGTTTTTTGACGAGTCCATATGACTAACATGAGAAATACATTTCATCACAAGAAGATTTGTTTCTTCCGGGCAAAAGACAGCACCCCTGAAAATTTTTATTTACTTTTAGGTAGTCCAGCGCCTAGTATATTAGTAATAAAATATAATTAATTTTGGAATCCATCACTGGATTATGAGAAACAATGAAATTGACACCACACCGCAATTGGTCAAAAAGCCATAATTTTATAAATATGTTCTGGTTTGAAGATTTATTTAGGTAAGTAAAATAAATACATAGAATAATGTACATTTATATTTGTAGTCAGTATAAATAGTAAAATAAAATTTTAAAACACAAAAACTCTTGTTTGAAAAAATTGTTATCCAACATAAATGTTATATAAACTGAAATCGATGATTGCATATATTTTTGTAATTCATTTTAATTTAAATATGTAAGTGCGATTTGCCTTTGTTCGTTATTCCATATAAAAAAATATACTTTTTTAAAATTCTTTTTTGTTTTTTTTGCAACGAAATTACTTAAATTATTATGAAGAATATATTTTGAACGACCTGGTTTATGTACATTTACAGAAGGTTCATTGAACAAGTCCGATCGTTGTACGTTTATGTTGCAGTTTTTTGTTTTAGTTTTTAAGAAAAATGAGAGAATATGAATTTTAATTATAAAAAAATATATATGTATTTAAAATTTGATTTTAAGAAACAACAGAAATTTGTCAGATTATATTTCTAAGATCTAAGAAATCTTAATATGCTTGGAATATGTATGTATAAACAACTATTACTCAGTTAACGTTAACATTATTAGAAAACAATCATTTGCTATGGGAGGAAGGATTTTTGAAGGCTCAGAAATATGAACTGACAAATTAACATTATAAGCCTTAGTCTTTTGAATTTGGCAAAAATACAAGTCGTGAAGATTCTTCAAAACATTAGCCGCTATTTTTTTTTTCTATTCATTAATTACTCGTTTTTTCTTGATTTTACCTTCAAAACATTAATAAATCAAATACATTACTGAGTAACTGCATTTGATTTTGTTTCGCATTAAAAATAAAACCATAATTTGATACTCAGCTGCAACACGGCTACTAATAATTATATAAGAATGTTTAATATTGGTATTTATCATACCCACTTAAATTTGACATAATTCAAAAATTATTTCAGTTACTGATGGCAAATATATGTAAAAAATAAAAAGTTTTTTTTTTATTTCTCCATTAAACATAATTATATATATATTATAATTTATTTTTGTTTTTAATCATTCTATTAATTAATTTATATATACTCATATAATTAATATTAATTTATCACTTGTTTTACATATTTGTTTTCATTTCTTAAGCATATACAAAAATTACACTTTCGTCTTATTTCTTAAATGGCTTAAGACAAAAGTATAGTTTAATAATAATAAAAATAAATTCGAATAAAAATAGATGCGATTTTATCGCAAAAGAGAACAAAAAATAATAATAAAAAAAAAAACATTTATATATATTTATATATTAAATAAAATGTTTAAATTATTAATTGTAGTACTATTAGGAATATAATAAGTGAATAATGCTTTCTAAGCATAATAAGAACAAACAAAATGAATACTTTCTGATCAAGCTGCCTTCAAGGAAACAGAAAATGTCGTTTATGAGGAATGAATGATTTTCCTAGTTTTGAGAGAAAGAGAAAAACAAAAAAATAAATATAAATAAAATTAAAAAAATCGTTCCTACTCTAGAACAGTTAAGTTAATCTCACACGCCAATATTTTTAATAAAAATAATTATCATTATTAATTTGAGTTGTGGTGAACAATATGTATAGTTAGGACATCTGACGAAAGTCAGATGATATAATACTTATATTAAATTGCAGTGAATGTCTTAATGAGTTATTCTTCGAATGAAAGCATAGATGAAATAAAAATGCATGCCCTCTGTAGGGAATGTAGCGCACTATTATGAATCAACCATGAAGAAATTATTTCCCTCAAGAATAAAGAAAGAAAATAAATAGAACTTCGAAAGACAAAAACTTGAAAGTATATTTGGAATAACTAGCATCTACTTGACTTGAGTATATAAAAAAAACGTCAAGAAAACACGGGTTTGATTCAACAGCACTTCCAGTTACCATTAAAGGCTGAGAACAAATCCTGTCCGACTTTCGATATCACGGTTTAAATAGCTATAGACACGTGTTCGTGAATTTTGTGTATACTCTTCCATTATCTATTAATTTCTACAAATACCTACATAAAATAAGCACGTAGAGAATGAATGAATGGATTATGTATTGGAGGTATTGCACTGCGACCTGGAGATCTATTATGCGCCACTTAAAAATGAATGAGCTCGCTCATCTTACTGTTCATCCTCCAAACCTATTGCTCTTTTGAATCTTAGTATTTGGGGCACCTATTTGCTAAGTTTATTTAGCCTGCTTATGCACTCCCACATCAACTTAGAGCCGATGGCTTATGAACTTAGTGCCTGGTGCCGTGAAAAAAGGCCAAGTGAAATAAGGCCAACTTTCTAAAATTGGCCTT
Organism: Philhelius festivus; assembly: GCA_963931855.1. Classification (NCBI taxonomy): domain Eukaryota; kingdom Metazoa; phylum Arthropoda; class Insecta; order Diptera; family Syrphidae; genus Philhelius; species Philhelius festivus. Next base: position 70,773,546 of record OZ007554.1, on the reverse strand, counting down.
ATTGCACTTTGATAAAGTGAGTTGGTTGATTTTGAGAAATAAGACCAAATTGGTCTTATTTCACTTTTTGAAAGCGTAATAAGAGCAACTGAATGTAGTGCCGTGACATTAAGCCAAGTGACATAAGACCAAATTTGAATAATTGGCCTTATGTCACTTTACAAAAGCGACATTAGACCAAATTTTAAGAGTTGGCCTAAAGTCATTAAGCCAAGTGACATTAGCCAATTTGACCCTATGTCACTTTTAACTGTTGTATCTGGGCAGAAGTAAGTATTTGAAAAAATTACAAAAAAAACTATACGTTTAAGTGCAAATTTATATTTATTAAGTATTATTTATTCGTATAATACATAATTGTTTATCGGGGGCCGACGTTCTGGATTTTCTTGGGCAACAGTACCTTGGGTGGACGGCTTCGCGGGTTTTTAGGATTTTAACTCCCTTTTCGGGGCTTACACCCGCTCACGCAACTCCGTTGCTCCGCTTAGGGTATGTTCAGTCGCCAGGCAGGCGCCTGTATAGCAACTGTTTTTCTTGGGCAACAGTACATAACTGTTAGTTGTTTACTCCAATTAATGTAAAATACAAAACTGTTGCTACAGGCGCCTGCCTGGCAACTGAACATACCCTAAGCGGAGCAACGGAGTTGCGTGAGCGGGTGTGAGCCCCGAAAAGGGAGTTAAAATCCTTAAAACCCGCGAAGTGGGCCACCCAAGGTACTTTTGCCCAAGAAAACCAAGAACGTCGGCCCCCGATAAACAATTATGTGTTATACGAATCTAACAGCAAAAACTACTTTTTTTATTTTTAACGAAACATTTTATGCTTAAGCCTAGTACGCAGATCGAGACAAGACAAATTTTATCTCTACAATTTTAATCTCTACAAAACGTTTCCAAATCTCGCGCAAAAGTTTGAATTTGGAGAGATAAAATCTAATTTAATGTGTTTTGTAGTGTATCTCTGGAACGAGTTGTCTTACAAAAGTCGTTCATACCTTTTTGGAATCTCCTCTTGATGCTTTCAAGAGAAGCATCAGCACTTTTTACATAAAACCATTTTTGACAAAAATCACTTTCGGAAATACGTTGGCTGTCCCGCAAAATAATGCTTGTATCATTCTTTTTCCTGGCAAAATTTAGTGGAGACATTTTGTAGAGCAATTCACAATAGTATGCATTTTGCGCGTGAACTGCGTACTGCTAGGAAAAATATCCGAGACAAAATTTGTCCCTGGAAAAAAAATGTATGGGAGACAAAATTTTTCCCGATCTGCGTACTAGGCTTTAGCCTTAAGTCACAAACAGATTTGGCCTTATGTCACTTTGTAAAAGCGACATTAGGCCAAATTTTTTTATGATATAAATATAAAAATGCAGTTCGGCCTTATTTCGCTTTGTCAAAGTGCAATAAAACCAACTGTTGAGAGTCAAATAAGACCAATTTGGCCTTACTTCACTTTTTAAAAGTGAAATAAGACCAACTGCTGAAAATTGGCCTTATTTCACTTTATAAAAGTGCAATAAGGCCAATTTTGAAAGTTGGCCTTATTTAACGGCACCTTAGTGCCTTGAGATCCGCTTGACTATCTAACATGATGGCAATGTTCTTTTTACGATAGTTCTTTTCGATGTGAGATTTCGATTCACACATTTCCCTCCGCTTGGAAGATGGTGGTGGGCTGGTGGACTGCCCCATCGGTATGGAAAGTTTGGTTGTCGGCACAAAGATTTCTGCACCAGTCCCTTCGCTTGTTTTCGATCCATCTGTGTACCACTTGATGGTATTTGTTTCGAGGGTGTAGTTTGTTTCTTCTCCTACCCAATCTTTTTTGTTGTTTAGCTCTGAAAATTTTTTTTCTCGAAATTATGTTTCTTGATCATTGGATTTTTGATCTTGGGATGGCAAGACGGTTTGTCTCTGAGAACCTACTGATTAAATCAGTTTTTCTGAGACCAATGATTTTCCTGTCCCAGTTCCTTCCTTTGAGAATATCGTGATACCTCCCATTGCCGTACTTCTGATGACCTCGTGTAGAGGGGATAGATGAAGAACAACCTCCATAACTGCGGTAGGGCAGGTTCTCGTTGCTGCCATTATACATTATACGCGGGCCTTTGGATTTTTTCTCGGGTTTTTCTAGTTATCTTCTTACCCAATGCAACGGCACTATAGGTAATAATGGGTCTTACCATTATAGAGTACATTCATCTGAGGATGTTTGGTTTGCATCCCAATGAATTGCCTGCAAGTCTCTTGCAAAACATTAGGGCTTTTGTGGCTTTCCCGATTATAGCTTTTAAGTGTTTGTTCCAAAGGAGTTTACTATCTAGTATAATTTCTAGATATTTTACCTAACTGCACAGAAGTCTTTCCCTGGTAAATGGTACGATTGTCGTATTCGAGGGGTTAATTGATAACCATGTAGATAGACACCATTTCCTTGTAATTAATAGTCCTCTTTGGATAATATCTCGGGGTTTTTTTAAACTTACCTATACCTTAGGAGGTACAATTTTCTAACAATTCATCCACTACAAGACTCCACAACAAGGGTGATAATGCACCCTGAGGACAGACTCTTGTTGCGATTACTTTTTTTAAAATTTTGTCCATTTTTGGCTCTGCATCTCTAGTGACTAACATTTCTTTTATCCGTCTGGTTATGGTGATGGATTCACATTGCCTAATGAGAGCGTTACCTACAGCCTCGTAGGATATGTTGTCGAAGGCTCCCTCTATGTCTAAGAACGCAGCAAATGCTGCTTCCTTTACATCGAAGGCTTTTTGTAATTTATTTGTTAATTCAAACAGAGCTGTCGAATCGAGAACTAGTGATTTACAACTCTCAATCATTTCTGGGGGCGTGTACATAATTTTTTCTAGCGAGTACAAACGGCCGAAATGAACAACATTTTTCATGAAAAGAGATACTCTTGGAGGATTGGTCGTTTTCAATTAAATTTTTAATTTCATGAATTTCTTATGGGAAAATACGTACCTATTCACAGGTAGAAAATGTTTCCGGGTACAAACTGTTCAACAGGTAAAGATAGCGAAAATCGATTGCAAATTGTATGGCCTCATCCCATTGATTAGCGGTGTATTGTTTGGATCCCCTTTGAACGAAATATATCATGAAAATATCCTTCACGTGAATTATTGTTGGACTCGATTCTGACAACGTAATTATCTAAACATCAAGAACTCTGTCATACTCGTAACTCGACGAATAGTCGTCTTCACAGCATCAAGGGCTTACCGATACACGATCTCTTGTACAACCTGACAAAAAGAAATCCAACAGCTATAAAGCGCACAATCTTGATGGTCGGTTAAAATCAATACAAGGCGTAATAACTCGTTCAGGAAATTCATTTTAAAATAAAGTCAAAACAGATCGTGTTGGGTGAAATGTTTTTTTTTGAAAACATGTCTTCAATCACAATCACAGGTCCTAAAATCGCGATACCATCAAGGATGCAGTTTTAACTGCCTAAAGCTATCAACAGCTTTCAGTTCTCGGTATGTGCATCACCCACTATCTTTTGTGGAATGACACACATATTCGACATCGCCTTAGAAGGAAACCTTCGACGATGCATAACATTTGTCATCCCTCTGATCTGGCTGAAATCTATAAATCATATATTCGTTCAAAGCCCGAGTATAATTTCCATATTTGAGCAGGTGCTCCAATAACCCACTTGAGTCTCCTTGATAGATTCTAAAAAAGAGAAAAATGATAGGTAATAGAACTGTAACCGCCGAATGAGCACCGCCGCAATGTTTCTTGTCTTTCATAATATATTAACGTTATTTTTTAGACACTTTTACAGTGCATTCCTCGCCTTAAGCAATTCAACCGTAATACTCGCGCTTCAGGGAATGCCCATCAGTTTACCGTTGAACCCAACTTCGAACGTACAGTGAAATTCAGCGATTCTTTCTTTAGCCGCACTACACGAATTTGGAATGCTTAATATTCATCGTAATTTAGGTAGTTATTTTAATAAAACGCCATTAAAACGACAGGGCTCTAGATACCACATTTTGGTGTTTAAATAAAACAAAAGAGCAGCGTTCTCTACATTCTTCACTTTTCTAAGCATTATTACGTAAATCTTTTTAATAAAATTCCAAATATCGATTCTAGAACCTTGTCGTATTACTGGCGTTTTAATAAAACAACCATTCTAATAAGGGTGATTAACTCCACGAACGAAGCCTTAGTGGAGCGATACCTTGCGACAAAGAATTACACTAGCAAACTGCGGTTTGACGAAACAAACTTGCACCCAGCCCCCAGTCTAAAGGAAGATCAAACTTCAGGTTTAAGGACCCGATGCCAAAGCGCGCTTGATTTAGATGACTAGAAGCTCGGGATCGTAAAGGAGGAAAACACGTCGGGTCTCTGTCAGTGACTTTTCATACATCGGGGTCGGTTAAGTTACATAAGTAAGTAAGCACATTAATGCTTCTGGCATAATTTAAAACTGTTGTTGAAATTAAAAATGATCAGAACAGATATGCAAAGCATTGAAACTTTTTATATTAAAAAATTTGATTGTTCCACTAAGTACTTCTTATATCTTGTTTACATGGCAGATTAATGGCTTCTCTATATCTAATTCTAGATTTCCTGTGATGCTGCTCAGTTAAGTCTAGCCCTATTTCCATTTTTGGAAATGATCTCCAGCCCACGTAATTTTTTATCGTTGAGTATTGACAAGAAGTGTCGAGTATTTTAAAGAAAATATAAATTTAGTTTAGGCTAATACTTCGTAAAATGTAAATAAATATGAAAAGGAAAATAAAAACTGCTCAATACTGGCAGCGATAGAAAAACAAAATAATTTAGATTTTTAACAACTGAAGTTGTTATCGAGTAAAAAAAGACATCTTGAGGAATGAAACGGAAACTTCCACTTTTATATATAAACAAGTCTAAGTCTATTATTAAAATAAATAAAAGTTAATGAAGATGATTATATGAATAAGAGATATCTATATTGTCCGATGGTAAAAACTAAAAAAAAAAAACACTTTTATATCCTTTCATTTAACATTCTCACATTTATCCACTTTCAATCATATTCTCATTTCAATCTAAATCGATTTTGCTCAAAAAAAAAATAGAAACAATTACCTGACATGCTGCTTTCTAGCATCATCGATAGGAAACCATCACACAAAAAGCTGGCTTGCCCCCACATAAACTTAAACATTTGAATGTACTCCACTGCTGCCAGAACCACCAGTTATGTTAGCGGTAACTGGAGCCATCGAGGCTGACGACGACGTTGCGACATTTGCCGATGCAGCATTAGGAACAACAGTGCTGTTGTTAGCTTCTACTTTAATTCTCATCTCTTCTTTGCGTCGTGTCACACCTAATAGCTCGTCACTGAGATCACTACATATTCGCAATAGAAGCGAATTTTGTTCGCGTAGATGCCGCAATACGTCGGGCATGTTTTTGTTGTCATGCCTAAAAGAAACATGGCGCAACGAGTCAGAATCAACAACACTTGTGTTAGAGACTGCAGCAAGTGAAGGCGGTGGCAGTGGCGTTATGTTGTGTTGACTAAAATCTGGTGATTGTGAGTTTCTTGGCGTGTTGGGCTTGCGATAGACTTCAAAAGCACTAACTCGCTGCGTCGATTGCAGCCCTGAGATTGCATTATATCGTGGTGGTTGGGAACTCGTTGATAAAGTTACACTACCAGAGTGTTCCGCATCTGAAGATAACTGTTCATTTGTGGCCTGAGGAATAAAATATTGATTAATTTTTGATTGGTGAAAACCTTAATCACAGAAAAAAAAAGGAAAAACATACTGGAAAGTGAGCGAAATCGGCGAATCCAGTCGTCTGGAGATCAAAACTGGCCTGAGCAGTTATCTATAAAATGAATAAGCTGTTGCTGTCGGTGACACATTTTGAAATAAATCTGAACTCACCTCAGGTTGTGAAGAGGGTCCCCCCAATTTGAATTTATTCAAATCCAAGCTGCTACTACGTCCATGACGATGTGGTCTCGGTGGAGGCAATGGTGGTGGATCCTTTTTAGACAAATTATTAGCTCCATCTACTGTAGCAACTGCTTCGCTGCCAATTGCATTATTCGAGCCAATACTAGGTTCACGCTGTGGGGGCGGAGGTATTGCTCCAATATTTTTTGCTGGTAGTTTTTTCGCTTGCGGACGTTGAATGGCTCGTAAATCATTATTCTGCAATGAGTCGCGATGGTGAGATGAAGTCATTGCAGCTGGCAAAGGTGGAACTTGCGAAGATGGTGGTGGCTGGGTTGACTGTTGCTTGGGACTGGCGTCGTTGTTGTCTCGCAAAATACCCGAATTGGTATCATAGACTAGATTCTCGGTTTTTCGTGATAGTCGCAAAGCGACTTCATCGTCAGCAGTCACTGGGACCACTTCGGTACCTAAAATATAAACCAAACAATAATCTCTAATATTCTTTTTTCCCTATTTTTCATCAAACTTACCGGCAACTGGTGTAACGCGCAATGGTACTGGATGGAGAATTTGTGGATCTGAAACAACTGCCTGAGCTGTTCGTTTCATATCGAAATTGACTGGTTTCGGACCGGGGCTATCTGACACGGGTGAATCCATATATTTTGTCCATTCATCGAGTGAGACTTTCCACAAATTAGCTGCCAATGGCGGTGGTGTTGTTGTTGGTTCAGCAACACTAGGCGAATTCGAAATGCTACGATTTCTCACTGGCGGTGCTGGACTCATTGATGCTACTTGCTGAGTAACGGCAGTAGTAGTTTGTTTTGAGCCTGTACTTGCCTGCGAAGAAGTCGATAGAGTGCTCATATTCATAGGGTTCTTCTCTGAACGCGAGGGAACGCGTTTAAGATCCGGATCAATCGCAGAAGTTGCAGCGGTTGGAGCTACTACTTGCTTTATAGTATTGTCAGTATTGTCATCTTCGTCGTCGTCATTCAGGTGTAAAAGATCAGCCTCTGGAGGATCTGCAATTGTTTGCGATTGATTCGCTTGAACAAGCATATTCGGATGTAGACATGCTGGTAAGACAGCCGGCAATGGTAGTTTATGGCGACGTAGTACTACCAAATGCATTGCTGCAGTAAATTCAGCCAAACTGAGTGCACCATCTCGAGTTACATCGCAAAGTTGCCATATGTGACGGAGTTCTTTGACAGGAATTTGAGACTTCTCAAAGAAAACCCTGAAATTTGAGTATTGATTTAGATTTCTTTTTTTTTTTTGTTCACATTCAATAAATCTTTTACCTAGCAATGTGACCAGAAAGTAGTCCATTCGGATCATGTTGCACAGCCTTGAATTGTTTTTGATAGTATTCTCTTTGTTCGGGTGTTATTTGATAGTAGAATGGATCGCCTTCATTGTCATCATCTGAACTATGACGATCAGAGGATTCTTCTTCTGTTCCGAGTAGTTGGCGATGTTCATCACCAAGTAATCCTTGCCAAAGAGATTCTTTTGCCCATGGACGCTCAGCAACACTGTTGGTTGGCGTTGGACTGTCGCTATTCGTACTCCAGGCTTCGGGAGATCCACCTCCAGCAGCACCACCTCCTCGATGACGGTGCTAAAAATTTAATTTAAAATATTATATGTAGCTTCCAAAGGTAAAACAAACATTGCAAGTTCAAAGAGAAATTTTTTAAATCTATTGAGTGGTTTGAGAACCTTTACTTTCTTAGAACGAGAATTAAGTTAATATCTATACAAATAACATAATACTTTATAAAAATGTCTATTGCTCATGGAGAGAAATAGAGATTGAAATCAAACAACGCCGAAATAATATCTAGGTTATGTGAATTTGATATCAACTTCGCAAGTCTCAAAAAAAATACTCGCAAGCTATCAATTTTTTTTTCTAGACGGTTGGCTATTCTAATTTTGGGTCAATCCATCCCAATGCGCATGTTTGGTTTTTAACATCATACAAAATTGTTAAGAGATACATAAGGAACTCTGACCTTTAAGTCAGTAGAAATGGTTGATGTTACTGTTTCTCTGAATTTCAGAATGTATTTCAAGTGAAAAAAAAATATTACATATATCTATTTTTAGCCTTCTAAGCTCCGATATTTTAAAATACATACATACATACATTTCAGAGGAATTGAAATTTATGAGTAGCATTTAGTTGTTATAATTCCCCTAGCTAAAGAATACATCTTGCCTTTTCGAAGCGTGGCCATAGGCTCCAACCTACGACGTAAGAAACAATAATATGGATTCCTAATGTATTCGATTCTCGTGCAAAATTCTTTAATTGGAGAAATTGCCCGACCAGAATATCTGTATGATGTTTCGAAGACCCCCAATAATTGTGACAGTGGAAGAGTCTTCAAAATATTTTGTACAGTTTTTTGCTTCAGCCTTTCGTTTTCCGATTTAGGTACTAATGAATTTTATTCGGATCCGCCTTGATATAGAGACAATACCACCATCAAAATATCATTTAGGGTTGGGTCGAGAAAAATCACTTTGGATGAAAATATTTCAAGAACTAGACGTAAAAAAGAGTTCAGTTATGAAAGAGATACGACAAGCCTGGGATAATGAATGTCTTCAAATTGCAATAAGACTGGCACGTCTAAGAATAACGACCTGAGTGGATGTATCTAGAAGGTGATAGGAAACTTTATACCATAGGTGACGCACAACTTGAGTCCGTGCTCCTGCGGTATAAAGCTGATATAACCGGAACTCAGTAGATATGATGAAGAGAAATAATTGCGATATTTTTTTTTAGATTTGCGATTAAGAATTACACATATTAAGAAGCAAAGTTAAGACTGCGTTCCGCGTCGATATCATTTTATAAAATATAAACCTTACGTCCTCCGCACACGTCCCCCCGCAATTAAGCTGAAGAACCTATCAACGAGCAGTTTTATGATATCCTGGACGAAGCTTGTCGGAATTACCATGTCAAAGTTGTGCTCGGGGATTTCAATGCTAAAGATGGAAAGAAAGACATCTTCTGCAGATAATTTGGCAAAAAAAGTCTCCACGAAACGTAAACAAATAACGACTCCCGACTAAGACTTTGCAGCGACCCGTAATATATTGATAACTAAGTTTCCAAGGTTAAGGATTCGTAAAGCAATCTGGCACTCTCCAGACTGTAGGACAATCAACCAAGTCGACTTTATGGTAATCGACACAAGGCACGGCAGCTCCAACTATTTCCAGTTGCATAAAATTGAGACGTCGATTGTCGAAAGAATAGAAACTGTAAGGCACCCACAAAAAATTTGACGTCGGATGACTTAGCATATCGTGAGTTGCTAAAGTATAAAACGAGCACCTGAGCGAAAGGATCTCCGTTGTTCATTCACCTACCTCAGACGACAATAATCAGTGGTCCCAGTATCACGATATTATCAAAGACACTTTCAATCAATGTACCAAATATTTGGTTGGTTTTTGTGTTGGTTTAGCTAAAGCTAAAGAACTGCAAGGACGCAATCTCCGATGATTTACCAGCCAAGTTCTTTTGTTTTGGGTGGTTTCTTGGAAGGTAGCATGTCCAATGATGACGTAAACAGCCGAATCAGAAAAGCAAAGACGTTCGGGATGGAGAAACAACTCTTTTAGCTTCAAGACCAAGCTACGATTGTCCCGCTCAAATGTGCTTCTTTATGCGTGCAGCACTTGGAAAGCAACAGATACTGTCACAAGAAAGCTGCAAGCGTTCGTTAATAGATGTCTTCGAAACATCTTGAGGATTTTATGGTCCAACCGTATCTCCAATGCTGAACTTCGTACGAGAACAGGTCAAAAACCCGTAGAATCTATTATAAGAAGACAAAAATGGCAGTGGATTGGCCAAACGCTTCGAAAAGGCGATAGGGGCATTGCAGGTCAAACGATGAATTGGAACCCACTCACACAAGAAGGCAGACAAGTGAAGACGAAGGACGGTCAAGCAGGAATCAGCAAAACCGGAACGAGTTGGAGAGCTGAAATACATTTCTAGAAATCGCACACGATGGCGCGTAGTAGTAGTGGAGGCACTATGTCTCGTAAGGGAAACATCACGGAGGACGTAATAGATCCGAGGACCTTAGTAAGTATGTCCAATGAGTGGATAATAAGCTCCATAAGTCCCATTTACAAAAAAAGTTGAACATATCGCACCTCCGGTGCAATATCGACGTAACTGTAATTTTTTCTGAAATTGAGTTAAGAACGCCATAATTACCTAAATGTCAAGTTTTATAAGTGGTCAAAGCGACGTGATTGTATCTTTGTTATTGCCCAAAAGAGGCCATTTTTTTGTTTGACACAAAAGCTGAAACGTATGGTATTTTGATAAACAAGAAAACTTTAAACGTGGTTCCTCAACATTTAGGAAAATTGCACTTACGTCGTTATTGCACCGGAGGTGCGATATGTCCTGCAAGAATTATCGAGGCATATATCTGCTAAAAGACACATAAAATTCTAATCAACGTGTTGTGTAACTTTCTAAACCCGATTCGCAATGTTATTGTAATTTCCGGCCCGGGAAATTGACAATTAATATAATATTCAAGCTGAGTTGAATACTAAAATAAATTTTAAGTCGAAACTCACCACCTTTTCATCAACTTCAAAAGCGCATATACAAAAAATCATCGTCAGGAACTCTTTTTGGCGATGGCCAAGCTTAAGATGCGCAACTAGGAAATTAATCTTCAGAAATATTTGAAATACTGACAAGGTTCACGCAAGGAGATGCGCTATCATGTGATTTCTCCAATATAATTCAGGAGCAGATAGTGCACAGGGCAAGCGTTAACAATCGGTGGAACTATTTTCAAAAAGGTAGCTAGGCAAATCAATTCCATTCACAAGTTAGACTGCCAGTGGTCGCCATTTCTACATACCCATTTCCAACAAATATGTCTGAATTTAATTTAGTTTTCTACTTTTCCGCTGTTCGTGCAACAAACTAAACAAAGGCGCAATTAATAAATGTTTATAAATGCCAGTGTCAGCTCTATACTAAATCAATTTAAGAAACAGTATGAGGATTAAATCGAATTAAAATATTCAAAATCGTCTTTTAGCTTATATAGACTTAGTATTGGACTAAGCAGAAAACTGCGACACTTTGTCGGATATCTAGATATCAGAATACAAAATTCGATATTCGAATTATACACCTAGTCTTGGAGACTCAGGCACATATTCTGATCGAGATCGAAGTCTATCGTTGTACAGCCCAAATGGATAGACAGGGTTGGTACAAACATTTGGTATGGGAAATTTTTATGTAGTTCAACTAGAACGGGTACTTCCCAATTTTCGATTAACCATTCTTTTAAATAAGCGAATTCTTTTAAAATCATTCTAGAGCAGGCACAATTTTCAAAGAAGACGCTATCAACTATAAGGGCTTAGGGGCACTTGCTTCAGTGATAACGTACTTCTAATAATTTATCAAACTTTGAACAAACAACTAAAAATAAAAGTTGCAACTGAAAACAACACCAATGGCGAGGAACAAACGAGATGAATCTACAAAGAACAAGATAAGAGTGCTGACGCAATTGTGTAGGATGATAATTCACTTTCATCTTAACTTGCGTAAGCAGTTTTATATATTGCAGAGCTCTAAGAAAGATAACACAATTCTAAACGTTTAAGATCTAAAAGCATATGGTACTCATGTATTTCTCTCACCGGTTCCCTTCCGCTGCTTGATTCATTGTGTTCAACCTCCGAATCTGTGCTTGGGACATCTGAATTTGTGGGATCCACCAGCTGTGTGCTTGTAGTGTCGAACCAAGATCCACGACGAGGAACTGCAACTCCCTTGCTACTGGACGCAACACCGCCCATTCCCATAGACATGCCATTTGTCTGCAATGCATCGGCCCGCGTCATTGTTGATGCTATTGGTGAGGACGACTCCAACTTCCAGCTGAATCTTGGCAGTGGCAAGTTGACGGATGATGATATTAGCTCGGTGCGAAGCGGCATCGAAGCCTGATAGGCGGCAATGAGCTTCAAACAAGAGTAAAACTGTGACCTAGAGATGTGTAGAGCTGTCTGTGGGATTCCTGATAGGGATGTTATCTAAAAAGACGAAATATATATAACTACCACCGCCCAAATGATTAAGTATTTCACAAACTCACCTCACGGATAACGTCATTGGAGAGATTCGCCGATCGGTATAGTTCGGTGGCTTTTAGCATCGGAATTTTGCCCGTTTTCTCGATGTCACAGCACAGGAACAAGTCCCCAAAGTACCGGGACTCGGTTTCGGTTAAAGCCACCGCCTCCATTGCCTAATTGTTGAGTTTCAAAGAGAATTTTGCAAAATATTCTTTCAGTTTTTTGTCGTCTATGCACTTCTGCTTCGGCCTAGAACTTCTCAAACTCCTGCTCTGCGATTCAGTTATTAGGGCGGAGGCGAAGTTTACCTAGTCCTGAAGCAAATTAGTGTGCAGGCAGGGGTTCTTCTGATAGTGAAGGATTTTTTTTTTCTCTAGCACAACTCGCACTTGTAGTGGGCTGGAAGGGCAAAAGTTAAACTTCAATTTATAACCACGATTCGGAGGGATAGATAATGTCGATTTTTGAGATCTTGAAGGGAATTTGTTAATTTGATTTTTTATTTTTTTTAAGGGAAAACTTTAGCAAATGAAAAATTCTCATCAATGGACTTCTTAAAACGAATTTTTGTGGTGCACGTATTTTTTGACACTTCGAATTCGAATTTTATATTTATTGCGCAGTCCGTTTTGTTTTCGGTGTTCTTCGAAGTTTGCTGTTGCATTTTTGTGTATCGGTAGTTTGTCTTCAAATGGCATTTGGTTGGTGTTTTTTTTGTGGTAGCTGACGGATTTTAGGTATGTTTGTTGCAAAAATAGTATGGGTTCGTTTGATTTTGATTTTGCTTTTCGTTATGTCCGTTTGGTAAATTAAAATTTTCAACAAGTTATGAGAATTTGAAAGAAATTTTAAGTTGCCAAAGACGGAGTTTATATCGGACTAAATCCACCGTTTACTTTGAACTTTCATTTTCTTATCCCACTTTCACTTTGTAGTGTGAAAGGGAATGCAGTGGGGCAGGATTTATTATTATTTTTTTTATTTTGTGGATATTTGTTGACGTCTGCTTTAATGATTCCTGTGTTTGTGTTAGCAGAAATGGAAGGATCTATACTTTTCTAAAGAGAGGAATTATACAAGACAATTATAGATACTCTTTGAATATTTGCCAATTCCTCGCAAGATGTAGTTTTGCGGCAGCTTCACACATGACAGTCCGAGGCACTAACTATTACTTACGTGAATCAAAAAAAGGCAACGCTATCGTTCAAACGATATCGTCTGACGATAATCGAGTTACGGAATGACCCCCCTGTATTTTTTTGCAAGTAAATATAGAATTGTAGAAAAAAAAACGACATCGGGACTTAGGAACTTTTTTCCAAAATGTTGGAAGCACTCTGTGCACGTTATGTCATATGTCAGCTGTATTGAGACTAGCATCAACCAGCATCTAGCTGAAACTAAAAAATAGCAGGTTTAAAGCGTGAAATTTACAAAGAAGAGGCTTAAGGCTAGGCGTGCACATTCAATTTTCAGTTTCGCAACTGCTTGGTTCGAGCAAATAAAAAGTTTGTGTTTTGACACAAACTAAACGGTTGCCTAAAATGAGTTCGCTATTTTTATTATCTACTGACCTTGATTAATCGATGACATATTGTTACTTTGTGGAATTCACGACTTTTACCACTTATTTTTTTTTAACCTACAGCCTCTCTGACCTTCAAAATTTTACCAGTTGATAGAAAATAGCCGTGTTTTTTTGGAAAAGTTATCCGTAGTACAGTAGGATTTTATATGAAAAACAAATACAACATCCGCAGTAGGATCACTGCCGATTGTCGAGTAAACGTCAAATCTCTATCCGCAGCAGGATTTCACTTCTTTTTTATCGGCAGTGATCCTACTGCGGATGTTGTTATTCATATAAAATCCTACTGTACTACGGATAACTTTTCCAAAAAAACACGGCTAATTATGTCAAATTAATCAACAAAATACTTGTTTTGGAAGAAACAAAAATTTTGCATTTTGAGCAAGCTCTCCATACAATGGGTTTCAGTGTGCGATGTCTTACAGGATGCATTTTATCGTTAAGAATAAATGTTTTCCGAAAACGATCCATAGTTTCTCGAATAGACGATTATGACCACCATAAAACACACGTAACGCCCGATGTGTTTCTCGAATTGAACCATGTTTTTCAAAATGAGTCGTTTCATGAGGCATTCCTTAACCAAACTAAAACAACCAAAATCTTTTAAATCCGTTGTCACAGAAAACAGTGTTGGCAATTAAAAGTTATCCGCCTCTAAGAAAAACACCCTTTATTTATGTAACTACAGCTTTATTTATAAACTTCCACCTTATTTATTATTTTTCACTAATACTGGGTTCAACCTCGGAAAAGTTAAACCGAGCCGAAGCACTTACTTCGGGTTTACGCCACGTCAAACAAATCCTTATTTAAAATTATTTTCTTAGCCGTTTTAGCTTCGCCTTCCTTATGTCAAATATATTGAAAAAAAAGTGACAAATCTAAAACTCTGGTTATTATACACCTAAAATCAAAACATAGCTGATTTCCATTATTAGGGGCGTTTTATTATCCACAAATCTATCTGGATCCGGATCTGGATCTTCCCTTGAAAATAAAACGATAGGGATCTTAGTGACAGCAGTGTTATAAGCCCGTCTCTTTTTATCCTTGGATTTGTAAAATTTAAATTATTTCTTGTCTCTTTTGTTTACACTGTAGTTTACACTACCTTACCATAAAAAGCCATCTACTCGCCACTGTAATAACTAATTTTTGGATCTTTGAAATAGATCCCGATAGAAAAGAGGATCCCAAATTGTTTTTGTAATACATGTTAAAACTTAATCCAGATCCCGATCCAGATAGATTTGTGAATAATAAAACGCACCTATTATTCATTTTATTATCATTGTATGCATATTGGAAATTGGATACATTTAAAATTGGATTGTATAAAGTTCAAATCCAATAAATGAATGTACCAACCACATTGCGTTCCCAATATCGTACAACTGTTAGAGCATTTAGAAAATATAAATAATTTATTAATGCAAAATATCTATCCTTTTTGTTTTAGTAAGAAACGAAAAAGAAAATTGCTTACACTCCTTAAACCTCCTATGAACCAGTTTTAGCTTATTCCACCGCTATTCCTTGTACGTTTTCATTATAAATAAGGTTTTCAGGATTAGAGCCGTTGTAAAGTCGAAGTAACTTTACTCCGTCGCTAAAACGAGTTAGTAAATAAGGCTGATTAAATCGATTACAAAAAAGTCATACTGTCCTTATAATGCCTGTAAACGCAAAAATCTTATTTATAAAACTTAACCAACCTTGAATTTCGGCATTATAAGTTTTGAAATTTGAATAGTCCATACATGTATGAGGGTATTTTAATAATAAACTTCAAATAATGTCCAGGATTGACATGACATTAGCAGTTCCATTTTTATTTATTTAATTGGACCGGCAGACAGAATGTTTTTGGAGCCAAAACACCTGAGGTGTGTATTACCTCTTGCGAGGAATTGACAAGTCTTCCAAGAATAAGAAGTGAGAAGTGTTGCTTAGCCGACCGGAATCGGCAGAAAATTGTAGGTTCCCTCCATTTCTGGTAAAACGCACACAGGAATGGTTGAGAGTTGTAAGTCTTTAGGTTTAGGCTCTCTATGAGATGTCATGGCCTCTAATTTATTTAATTTTTTAACCCATATACACAGACAAATCTCAGATTAATCGAAAACCTTTTTCCAATCAACCTTCCTTTCAACGACAACATTAGCTCTAATATTGAATATTTAAATGTCAGACAATGCCCAAGGAAAGTATTGCATTCATAAATATGAATGATATTTTGGACCAGCCAGAAAAGGGCCTTCGAAAAGGTGTAAAAACTCAGAAAAATAATAAAAACAGGTCAAATAAATTGAAAAAGCCAACAAAACTAGAATAAATTGAAAAAGCCAACAAAACACAAAATAATCCCCCAAAAATGTTACTCTCACCCACAAAAAGAAGTATTTTACATACTGATATGATAGTTTGCAATAGCCAAATGTGTTTTTCGTGCACCATAAAATGCTATGTTAAATGCTCAGGCTGCCGAAGAGAATTTTTTTTTTTTTTTATAATCTACCCGCGCTTAAGGGGTTATGATTACCCTTTAAATGTTTCAACACAGCGCGGTCGTGAAGTTAATGAAGAGAAAGAAGGATAGGAAAGATGTGTGGCACGATGTTCTGAGAGTGTTGGTGGTTGTCTCAGATATTTTTATCTCCAGGGATGGCGGCTGAGCTAAAGCGGAAAAATGCCGTGTATTTTTTTCTATGTCGCTTATAATTCGCATTATTTTATTCAGGTTCATCGTTGTTGGGAATACTAGTTTAACTCAATTACATGTTGTTAGTGTTATGCCTAAACAACATGTAATGATTAAACCAGCAACCCATTGATGACGATTTTTAGAAGGTTAAAATGGAATTAAAACGACATAGACGACGGCAGGGATCGAACCTGTGATCATGAGGTTGACAGGCAAGCACACAACCATCGTGCCACGGCCACCCCCAAAGCTCAGGCTACCGAAGAGAATACCATAGGTTAAATTAGGTGGAGAGCCCTACTGATGCCCATTCTGCGCATGTGGATTCCCATTGAGTCTTGACCCGTAAGGATTTCAACCAAGAGAGAAAAATGAGGGGCTATTTAACTTCAGTCGATACTCTGTTTTTTTTCTTTGAAATATGCGGCCAAAGATTCTTTGAAACACGATAGTTGTCAATTTTTGACCATCTGTCATTTGCGGCCTTAAGAAAACTTTTGTGAATTCTATATTTTTTCTCTTCCAGTGGTCTAAGTACCCAATGTACAATCTGTTTTCATGGCACTGGTTGTGCCGATACATGACAGTATCTAATTTTTTGTCACGTCCTCATCCAAGGCTGGTCAACAAACAACAAACCAAACAGGTATATGTACGAAAAGGCCTTATAAAGAATGGGCCTTACTGATAATCAAACGCTTATGTTGACTATTAGTTAACTGGAAGTTTAAAACAAAATTCTGAGTTTTAACAAAATGCTACCAATAAACAATTTAATCCTTTCACTAACTAATCTCCAGACTTTCTATTAAATCTATTACAAAATGTATAACAAATGAGAAAAAAAATTTAATGAACTGTCAGAATTTTCATAAAATTCTGTCAAAATTCAGGAGCTGTCATAATTTTCCTTATACCTCCAAAGTTAAGTATTGCTGTACTCTTTTTTAACAGGAAGTATTGAAGTACTTATAGTACATCAATTGATTTGAAGTGTCGGAGTAAATTTTCAATTGTTTTTTAATTTAGAACACCATATTTTTTAACAAGGAAACATATTTCTTTATGTATTTATTTTATATTATTATAATATTTGTCATTCGCAAAATGTACATATAGGTACCAAAATAAGAAAATCTTAAAATATTTTTAAACTATAAATAAGTGAACTGGCATATTTTGGGTGAGAATATTAAGGGTATTCATGTAACGAGATAATTTTCCGCTTTGTAGAAAGATATAACTTTCCGCAGCATGTTTTCATGAACACCCCCTAAGAAATACTTGCGTAAATGTGGGAAATATTTTGTGAAATGTCAAATTAAAAGTCAGAATCCATACATCTTTAGTTTACGAGGTTTATTTCTGCACTTTCCGCAGCAAATTTGTGAGATAATTTTATGCGATTTGCAGAAACTTTTTCCCATACAAATTTTGACAGCTCGTTTCTGCGGAGATAAAATTATCTGGTTCACGAGGTTTACGAGGGTTTTCCGCGCTTGCATGAATACCCCTATTGTTTTTTTTAGGTTTTCTATTGATAAACAGTAGGGGCCAGTTTTTTCCACTGTGTCATCTTAAATCCATGATTATTTCAACTCATAACAAAAAATTCAAAGTTTGAGTTTAGTTTTTTATCATGGATTTAGCTAATCAGTTAATTTCAGTTAATTGATTAACACCATTTAACCAGCACCATCAAAATTATAATTCTTTTCAAAAATAAACAAACAAATGCAATTTTAATTTGGTTCTTCGGTTTTAAGATTTTATTCGACGCATATATTTCTGTATTGTTATAATGTTTTTTTTTTTTTGTACTAAAGAAAGATCATCCGGCTATAAATTTTTTAAGATAAATTTTTCAAGTTCATCTAACTCTACTGAATGTGGTTCAAATGTTATTTTTGTTTTTGTTTTCAAAATAAATATACTTGGATACACACAATTTTACCAATATAACAGACAAAAATAATGTAAAATCGATTCCCTTTCAACACAGAAATTACTTTTTTAGATATACGTAATTATGTATGTAAATACATAAAATAGAATCAACAAATAAACCACGTATTTTAAGTAAAATCCAGACGTACTAAATATTTATGAAAAAAATAAATAATCTATTCCTGTTGCACGTTACAAGCAAACAAATAAAGTACTTCCTTTTCACTTTAAACAAAAATCTGAAAAACGACCTGATCACATAGGAGTATATTTAAGTGTTAAATACAAATTTAGGTACCATTAAACAACACTAAGGCAACACTTTTTATTTAGTGTTCGACTTTAATCATGGATTTCCGTGTATTAAATTTTGACATATAACTAACGACTGAACTGGAGATTAGATAAAGTTATTGGTATGGGGATTTTCTAAAATCTGGAGATTTTCTTTTAACCTTAACACCAAATTTGATTATTAGTAAGGCCCAATGAGTACATCCATTTAATGGTCTTAGGGAGCTACGTCTCCATCTCTTTCCGAAAATTATGCTGCAGGTGTAGATGGCTATTGCCACTTTTTTCCCATTCTTTGATGTTTTTTTTCCAGTTTAGCTTAAGATCGATAACTAAGCCAAGCTATTTTTAGCGTTGTTCAAGGCCCCCTCTATTTTAAGGAATACTTTTTAATTATGCCGGATTGATTTCTCAATCATGCCGACCACTTCATGAAGTGCCGTCTCAACAGATTTGCCTTTCATGTTCGCATGTGCGTTTCTATTAAACTTTCTTAGGTCTTAAGAAGAAAGGAAGATATGCTAATTTGTCTAAAATATTTCGGTTCTGTGTGAGTGGACTTGCCAACTTGTGATATTTAAACATCCCTTAAATAAGTCTTTTAACGCTTTGGAGCATAATTGGAATTATTCCATCAGGCCCTGCAGACTTGTACGTTGAGAAGGAGTCTATGACCCAAGCCACTTTTCGGCTATTTACTATTTGACTTGCAATACTAGAAGTCTTGTTTGGGGCCATATCCATAAGAGATGCATTATAAGTACAAATTTTTTTTTCTTTGTGACCTTTTCTTTTTATAAAATTCTGTTTTTCCTTAAGTGGGCTCAAGGTCAATTTTTGTTATTTTTTCTTTGTTTATATATGTATAATTATCACCCCTATTACGATTGTCAATTATCAAATTGATAGTTGATAAACCTTGAAAATTGGGTTACAAAACTCAATTTATTAAAAAACTAATCAATTTTTCTTTTAAATTTTTCAATTTGCTTGTGTTTCGCAATGGTCTGAATTATTCTCAATGATCAAAACTTTAATCAGTTGGGTTTTTAAACATTGAATTAAAAATTTATCAACTATCAAATTGATAGTTGACAATCATAATAGGGGTGTATAAGTACATCCTGGGAGATAAGTGCTCATGATTGACTCTAAGGTTTAAGAGCAGAAGGGAATACAATATTGAATTTTTAAAAGTACTATTTGACAGTTTAACGTATCTTCTTAATTTTCTTGCAAAGTTTGTTCACAAAACAAAAAAAGATTAGAAGCCTTAAATGCCAATATTGGTAAAAAAACATATAGATATTTTTTACTTAATTTAACTCGAGAAAAATTGCAATGAATTGAAAACTAGTTCTTGTTTGCTTCCTTTAAGTTTGCAAGAAATTAACATTAATTTTTGTTTATTATCTTAAAAAAATATATAATACCTTTGTATTTGTTTCCAAAACTAAGTATTGATAAATTTTGTACATTTAAATGATTGATAATCTATTTACTATTATTTAAAAAAAAAACGCTTTGTTCATATAGTTAGTAAAGTAAATTGAAGTTCCTTTAAAAATATATATATATTTTTTTTCACCTATGCACACTCTGTTTATTTAATATTTAAAAATTTAAAATACAAAAGTTCCTAAAATTAAAAAAAAATATAAAAATAAAAAAATTATTAAAATAAAATTATAAACATTGATTGAAACATCACGTTTTTCTATTTTAAAAAGATTGCCAATAATTGTAGTATTCGGGTGCCAATAATTGTTGGTAAGATTTTTCTAAATAAAATTCTAAACATATTTACAGTAATTAAATTTACTCTGGTATAACACATATTCAAATTACTCTACAAATAAAAATCTAATAGTTGATCAAAGTTGAAATTTTCTTATAGATGCCAATAATTGTAGTCGTTATGCAAGTACATCCATACTCGTAATAAGATCAAAAATTTTCAAAAAATTACGCAAAGCCCTTAAACTTCACCCTTAACATCTTTTTGTTTAATTCGAAACATTTAAGTAAGATGCTTTATCAGCATTAACTCAATTTCACGTTTAATTGCGTACACACTACACTAAACTACAAAAAATCACAAATCTATTTTTGCAAGTGCAAAATGACTTTCGATATTTTTAGATCAGTTACATCAATACCATTGCAGCTGCATCTTTTATAATATTGTGCTGTAAGTTTCTGGCAAAAGGATTATATAAATAAGTGATTCTTAAGCGAAGAAAAACTTTAAATTGCCCTAAACTAAAATATACATAATTATTTTTCATTGACAACAGATTAAGTGAAGACGTAAAAATGGCACTTCCTGAAAAACTAGCTGCTAACTACAAGAAATTCCAGGTAAATGTTTTTTTTTTTAGTTTGCAATAAATATAGCATTCTTAATGGTTTTATTTTATTCTTTTAGGCTCCTAATGGTGTACCTGTTTTCCTAAAAGGAGGACCAGCTGATAAATTTCTTTTTGGCTTGACAATGGCTCTATGTGGTTTGGGACTTATTAACATTGTCAAAATGACATACGACTTGGGATTCAAGAAGAAGTCCGGTTAAATAGTATATTGTGAATAAGACTTCTATTAAATAAGAATAATGTTTTAACAATTAACTTTACATCTTTTATTTTTCTTAAAATCGAGATTTCGAATGATCTGCAATTTTCAAAATAATTCTATCTTTCGTTTTTGTATGTATTTGTTTAGCAAAAGTTTTTGGAGTCGTTTTCTAGTTAATGTTTAGAAAGTGTGAAAGTCATAAAAGAGTTTAATAAATGTGTTACTTTTTTAAAACATCTTTATCATATCGCTTTCTTTCTTCTTTCGTGTATGTTCGGTATAAATTTTAAAATCGATTTTGAATTAAGTTCTTAATAAGTTAAGTTTAAACATAGGCTAGAATTGGTTTAAAATGTGTTAAGCATTTTTTTTAATAACACTTTTAACCTATGTATATACGAGTATTTGAATTGAAAAAAGTGGGGCGCATGAATGCCACGTTCTTCTCCTTATTATCTTTTGTTGCAACCTGTTTATTAATTAATCTTCAACAAAATATTACTTATTTTACGTATAAGTGGTTGTTAACATAGTTTCATAGTAAGGCCTTAAATGAAACAAAGCAATATCAAAATAAATAAATTGTAAATATTGTTTTATTTTGCGTTTTTGGACAAAAATATTTAAACGCAGTTTTCTCACAAAATATTTGGAAATTAAAATGATTATCACAGTGCGAGCATTAGGAAAACAGGGAAGGTTTTGAAAGGAGATTCCGATGCACATTGGAAGAAAAAATAGAGCTAGGTAGAGTATTCCACATTCGTGTAGTCCAACTGAAAAAAAAATCTCGGTACTTCACAGTACTTCCGAAGTCTGGGTCAAGGATAAAATGATGGGCATTCCCTGAAGCACGTGGTACGGTTGAATTGTTTAAGGGGAAGAATGCAACACTGGCTATTTTACTAGAACACTGTTCATAGAAATAGCGATAGCATAATGAAAGAGATGAAATATTGAGGCGATGTTAGAGAGCTGCAGCTTCTGTTATATCGCCTATATTTTTTAAAGCTCTCTTTTGAATTCTTTCTTAAAAACTTAAGTGGATTATTGGATCACCTGCCAAAACATGGGAATTGTACTCGAGTTTCGGAAGAATAGAGGCTTTATAGATTAGAGCCAAATCAGAACGTGTGAACAATTTCTTGCATCGGCGGAGAAAACCTGAAGTAAATTGACTATATCTAGTGATCTGACATATGGAGTGTAATTGAAAACGAGCGTTTGGACCTAAGACCAAACAATAATATCTTGAATAACACACGAAAATAGATCAGTTATTTTAAATACCTGGACAACTTCTCTTTCGAAATATATAGTCACAAAAAAATCTCAAAATATACAGATCCGCTTTTGAAGATTGTGGGTCGAAAGATATTTCCTACGCTGGTAAAATCATTCATCCGATAAACCTAATCAATGATGATGTGAATTATTACACTTTTTTCTCTTTCGCATAATGGTTTCTGCGTTGGACTGTTATTCAAAAGGTTTTGGATTTGATTTTCAGCCTCTGGAAAAATGAGTGTACTTCCTCTCACGAAGGAAAGATAAATTCTCCAAGAGTATTTCTTTTTTCTTGTCATGAATAGCACTGACTCATCTTAACCGTTTCGACTTGGCAGAATATTGTAGGTCCCCTCCATTCCTGGTAATATGCTTAGAGAAATGGTTCAGATTGTAAGTGACTAGATTTTGGTTCTCTTATGCTGTTGAACCACTCAACTACGTTATTCAATATCTTTGTTTCTCTTTCTAATCTGAAGACTAGGGGCAGGTGGCCCTATTACTCATTTGAATCAGGTGGACATATTCCAGGACAGATCCCTAAAACTCCCGGTTATTTCTCGATCTACTACTGCTGACGAATTAAATGCTAGCTTGAAATCTTCAACGTTATGGAAATATGTGAAAACACTTTCTCTCACCGAAAATGTAAGACTGTTGTTGCAAAATGACCCAACAGTGGCAGAATTTTCCAAGCAATTATTGAAAATTGAAAATGGAGAATTGCCTCTTGATATTGATGGTCAAATAACATTGCCAAATAATTTTTGTTCGTTATCAGAATCGATAACTGTGTTAATATAAAGCATGTTTCCTAATATAGTAAATAACTATCGAAATTATGATTGGTTAAGTCAAAGATGTATATTGGCATGTACAAAAATAAAGATGTTATTAGAATCAATGTGGAAATTATGACCAAAATACCAGGTGCAAATCTTATACTTATAATCATGAATCCGGATGAAGTTGTCAACTATCCGATCAAATCTTTAAATTCATTTAATTTACATGGTATTCCGCTACATTATTTACAATTGAAAGTTGATATTCCAATTATAATGTTAAGAAATCTAAATCATCCAAGATTATGTAATAGCACCAGATTAGTAGTTAAACGATTAATGAATAATGTTATTGAAGCAACAATTTTAACTGGTAAATTTAAAGGAGAAGATGTTATAATACCAGGCATATCAACGATTTCAACTGATTTACAATTTGAATTTAAGCGTTTGCAGTTGCCTATTGGTATTGACATGACAGTTAATAAATCTCAAGTCCAAACACTTAAAATCTGTGGTATGCATTTGAAACATTCAGTTTTTTCTCATGTTCACGTGTTGGTAAACCATCAAGATGAATTGACTTGCAAAAAAGACTTCTATGACTTCATTACCTTACTTAACCTTTGGTATTCTTCTTTATAAATTGTGTTTCAAAGTTACATCGGTTTTTCTTAAATATAATCAGACCAAAAACATAAATGTTACAAAAAGAGCCAAGTTCTTCTATACAAAAACCTTTGTATAACAAGTCAGCCGTAAAAAGTACTGAGATCTTACTTCATGAAGGTTTAATACCGAATATTTAAAGTAGAATAGTATTGAAACAGCTACAACGTAATAGAGAAATTTTTATTATTTAATGATTACTGACTAAAATTTGATGGGTTCACTGGTCAAGTTTTTAAAACTTTTCGAATTGGGCATAAAAAAAAGAAAAGAAGTTTTATTTCTACCACGCGTACGACAGTACACACAACCGTTTTTTTATGTAAACTCATAATTTTTTCAGGTATGCAAATGTTTTCTTTTTTAATTCATGTTAACATAACATAGAGTACCAAATCGAGCACTCTAGTTTTAAGAAAAGTCATAAAAAGATGCATGTATAGTTTCAAAATGACAATACTCGTAAAAAGACACTTCGAATGAAAAATCTTAGATTTTCTTTTTTTCGCTTTGAATGTACATTAAGCTTTACCGCTTGAACCTAATGCACACTCTTCCGGAAATCCGGAATTATTGCATATTGACTCGGACCATGAAGCTGTTCAACTATCGATTAGGCAAGAGTACGATAACTTAGGCGCCAAGAAATAATAACGGTTTTTTGTAGAACAGTTCAATACAAGCATTTTTTACTACAGGAGAGGGGGGTCTATCTCCCCCCGTTTGGGCGGGAGGGGCAATTTTATAAAAAAGGTACTGAAATGGAAACAAAAATATTAAAAAATAACGGTAATACTTACAATTAAGTATTATACCTTTTTTTAAAGCCAATACTCTGATCTATTAGATAATTTTTAAATCAAGTAGAATCTATGCACAGTTTTTAAAAAAACGAGTTTTAAACTCAAATTTTGGTGAAAAAAAAAACATAAAAAAAAAGTTTAAAGTTTAATTTTTTAAAACTGCAAAGCTACATATTATTATTTTTCCTAAAATTCGTTGCTCTAATTTATTCTATTTCAAAAACTGAAAACTAGATGATTTTATGTCGTCTAGTTTTTGAGAAAATTGAAAATAACTAAAACTACTTTCTTATGGGATATTTGCTTTTTTCGCTTGCTAACGCATTACGGCGTATAAACAGTGAGATATGTATGGGGGGGCATGCTGCCTCCCTGCAACCCCCCTGCCTGAGCACACTATAAGATTTGGGGTAGGTGCGAGGTTGGGTGTATACAAGGTTTCTTTTGCATTTACAGAATCTGGATTTAAAGAAACTTTGAATTTACCCTATGGTCTATATCCAATGTCGACTAAATATATGTATGTACGTAGCCCAAAGTTGCACATTTGAAATGTTCAGACATGAAAATTTAATACATTATAAAAAATTCACATTACCTAGGTACTACTGTACGAATGCAGCAAATTTATATAATTCCTTAATTAATATGTATGTTTATTGTTTGTGTCTAACATTTTTTATGCTAGGTGCAGGTTATTGTTTACCAAGGTTATTCGTTATTCAACCTTTGTAAGAGTGAAGTATTTTTTTCTTTGAATAAAGAATGGCGACTTAGCATCCACTACTTCATCCTAAATTAAATAACTTTTCAATATTTCAAAAAAAATATTTCAAAAGCATCGCGTTCTTAGAAGAAATTGGTCTAATTCCAACTAAAGCGTCAACTCCCCTCAACTCCAACTCAAAAACGTGACAAAAATTGTAAGAATACAATATTATTATTATTATTTATTCATCAACCAGAGCATATTATACTCTTACAGACTAAGATACATAAGTAAATATATAGTTACAAATTTGTAGGTGGGTATATAAAATTCAAATTACATTTAAATGATTTACATAGTTAATCTTTTATTTTAATAAATAACGTTACTTAAATTTTGCTTAAAACTAATGATTTAAAAGTTTCTCTGGTGCAATCCATATAAAAGTTAATCTCAGAGCAATAAACCCATCTATTGGCACATTTTTCCATGGGCCTCAATATTGGCTAGAGATTCGGGAGGTGCTTGTTATAATTTTTTTTTTTGTGATCAAAATGCCTGTAAACACGGTTTTAATACATTGAACATTGAAAAATTGACTTGACTATTTTTAAGTAACACCTGACTTACTCACAAACTGACTGAATGAGACTCGAAATGCCATGCAATTCTACCTCCTCTGGTGCATTCTTGGTAACCCTAAATGATTTGCTGTACTTTACCTACAAATGAACCACATTAACATTAATCCTCAAAATGAAATCACCGTAGTTAAATACCAAAAATCAAAAATTTCATAAAAAGTAGTTTTAGTAATTTTTCATTTTCTCAAAAACTAGAAGGGACAAAACCATTCGGTTTTTTGTGTTCGATTCAGAATTAATAGTAGCATTGACCACAAAAAGACAATTAAGCACTTCATTTTACAATTTTGTAAAAAAATTGGTCTAAACTTTTTTTTTTTTCATTTTTTTTAACAAAATTTTGAGTTTGCATGCAAATTTTTCAAAAACTATTGACATATGTAAATAATTTAATTTAAATTTACGATTATAGAACAGACTTCTGGCTTTCAAAACCGGTATAGTATTTTATTGTAAGTGTTGCCGTTGTTTTTTAATATATTTTTTTTCAGTTTAAGTCATTTTTTCTAAAATCGCCCCTACCTCCTAAACGGGGCGAGATAGACCCCCCCTCCCATAGTAAAAAACGCTTGTATTTGACCCTTCTACAAAAATCCGTTATCAATTTTTGGCGCCTAAGTTATCGTACTCTCCCCATCGATTAACGTCAACCAGGCCATACTCCTTACAACAGAAGCTTCTGAGAATTTCATTAATTTCAGACGGATGGATATTAATAGACTTCACAGAGACATCGAAGACAGCTTAACTCTCCCACCTTCAGACAGGAATCTTCTGGATATCGAAATCGATGCAGCAATTGTCAACTTTGAACATGCCGTATCTGATGCCCTGGATAAGCAAAAACAGTCTAAAACGTCAAAAGATAGTTACCAGCACCTTTCCGAGTACGTTCAAAGTCTATATGCTCACAGACAACGTCTAAGAAAACGTCTCCAGCGGATCCATCAAAGTGAACTGAATACAACCAACAGAAACTACCAGATAGTTTGGAATGAGCTACAGCAAGTCAACATCATGTTCCGGAACTAAATACCACAATAATATCCAATACCAGAAAAGATTACAAACAATCAAGCCAGGACCAGATCCTTTCAAAAACATCAATAGGATCATTGGAAAACAGCCACAAATACCGGAAACCATCATCAGCAATGATACTGAAGCTACTTTGGCCCAAGGTAAGGTGAAGCGTTCGCCGAATACTTCGAAGGACACTTCACACCGAACCCGCCTACTGGCCCAATTTTCTTACAAGAAGTTGAGGCAACAGTTTAACAAACACTGAAACTAAATCCGGATAATTTTAATCATCAATCCAGCAAATAATCCCACCGATAGTCCACATTTATGCAATCTAGAGGAGGTTACGTAGAAATCATCGGCAATTCTAAGCCAAAAAAGTCTCCTGGACCAAATGGTGTCTCCTACTAAATCCTGAAAAGGCTGCTACAAGCAGTAATGATTTTCCTCACAATCATTTTAAACAACTGCATCAACAACTGTTACTTCCCCCAGAAATGGAAAACAGCGAAGATTGTGCCAATTCCGAAGAAAGGTGCTTCCAACTTAGTGTCCAACTACAGGCGAATATATTACTTCTCAACAACATCAGCAAATTACTGGAAGAATTAATCTTACGAAGACTGAAGAAATTCTGCTGTGAAAATTCAATCATCCCTGACATGCAATTCGGCTTTCGAGAAAAACACTCAACCTTGCATTCACTGGTTAAATTCCAACACGATATCACCACAGCCCTCAACAGTAATCGTGTCACCGTCGGATGCTTTCTGGATGTCGAGAAAGCATTTGATAGCGTGTGGATAGACGGTCTAATCCACAAACTTCATCTTATGCAAGTACCTCCGCCATTAATAAAAATTCTCTTTTCTTTCCTATCTTGCAGGAAATTTTTTGTTCAAGTAGATAACTGCAAGTCAAACATGAAGACCATCAGAGCTGGAGTCGCCCAAGGCTCAAAACTAGGCCCCTTCCTCTACAACTTGATGACTTCAGACCAACCTTCACCAATTGGATGCGAGAACCTCCTGTATGCTGATGACACGCTCACCTATGCCACATCAATGTCACCTCTAATCGCTGTCCAAAAAGTAGAAACCCACATTAACAGACTCTTCCAATTATACCAGAAATGGGGCATCCGAATCAATACTTCCAAATCGGAACTTGTCTGCTTTAGGAGACCTTCAACTGGTAGAGGCCTTCGCACCGCAACAATTTGCAGAAATCTGGCCCTAAAACTCCCTGACGGATCCTCCATAGTGGCAAAACCAAGTGTCAAGTACCTGGGAGTGCACTTCAACGAGTTGCTAAGGTTTAACCTGCACTCAAGAAATGTTCTGAAAAAGGCCAGCTGGGCCTTCAGCCGTTTGCACCCATTGCTGAAAAGAAGATCAGGTCTTAGCCAACCGACAAAGATATTAATCTACAAACAGCTCCTGCGACCAGTGATTAGCTATTCCTCCCCAGTCTGGTTTTCCATCTCGAAGACAGCTATGAAGGAACTTCGACTATTCGAAAGGAAGATACTGAGGATCTGCACTGGACTCTACTTCGACCGTCAACGACAGAAGCACTACAGGAACGAGCATCTCTACACAGAAGCGAATTTAATCCCACTGGACAAATATCTAGTTCATTCAACGAAGAAATTAATGAGGAACATCATCGACCACCCGAATCAGCTTATGAGAAGGATGACCACAGAACAACGACATCCCGAGCCGAGGTACCTCAGTGTAATGGAAACTCTGGATGACAACGTAATCATGGACAACGAGGATGTAGTCTCGTTCTACGCTGACATTGGGTCAGCCTACCACCGCGGCTAAAACGCCATCCCTGCCCACAACCCACAAAAATCACCACTGACAACCAGGAATGAACACCCTGAGAACAATACAGTCAATCGACCTTTTAAATTAAATTTTTTTTTCGTCATGTAAATTTTATATAAAAATAAATAAATTTAAGTCACTGTATATATGAGCCCTATGAGCCTACAAATGTAAATTTTCATGCATATATGTAGTATTTTATTAGTTGTAAGCCAAATTGTAAATAGTATGTTCAATAAAACAAAACTGAACTGAACTGAACCTTGCTTCTACGCTACCATTATAGATGCCACCATTTCAACCACAATTTTTAACCCCTTTTTTTCCTAGGGATGTTCCCATCATTAGGTGTGTTTTTGTACAGCTTTAATAGGCGACGATAAATAAAACGCATCGGGGCATAAAAAAAAAAAATTGGCAGCACTGTGCTGTGGAATGACATTTTAAAACAAAACAAATCTCTTTCTCATATCTTCTATCGAACATTTTTGACATTTCCATCCTTCGTCGCTATTAACAAATTAACAAAAAAAAATTGTATGTCATACATCATAAAATTCATTTTTTTAATTGATAAAACAACCAAACAAAATTAACTATTAAAACGTAAATGTCATTTAATGTTGTGGGAAAAAATATACAAATGTATGTACCTATGTATATTGGCAAAAAAGTTAATTCACACTTCTTTGACGAATGTGGATTTGGGTTGTGGGTAAATTCCACCTTTATTGCGTCCCATTGTTGCACCGATTGTGAGATATTTTTGATCGGCACTATTGGAAACTAGATATTTGAAACTAGATATTGGAAACTAGATATTTTGGGAGCAGCTGTCAACGTCAACTGAATAAAAAAAAAAACAACTTTCTTCTTGTTTTCTTTTATCTGACGTTTGTATATAATTCATCACTTTGGTAGCACAGTTTTAAGCCTCGATAAAAGTTATGCCTCGAAAATTCTCGGGACATCGCTGATGCCCATAGTCGCTTAGTTGTTGTTGCATTTAACATGTGAATTGTTTGCCCCAGACATCGTTTTTTTATCTTCGTCTATTGAAAATGTAAAAAAAACACACCTATTGTTCATGCCAAGTCTGGGCAACGTCTTACTTTGACTGCTTTCACACGAAAACGATCATTGTTTCTCCTTAGTTTTCTTTCTATTTTATGGACACTTTTAAGTAAATCAATGTTTAATATTTTGTTCAAGTGAAAAGGAGTAATTACTCCGCACTCTTTACTTTACTTAGTTCAACGAAGTTCACTAAGCGAACACCAAACGGAAAATGAAAAATGCCCGAGCATTAAAAAAAACCACAAAGAAGAAATTGCATTAAAAAAAATATCATAAGGTGATATTTAGGCCTATTCTGCTATAGATTTTCTGTTATGATTAATCAAAACATTTTTACCTGAAAAGATCTTTTATGATTGGTATTCAGAGGTTCGAAATTTATTAAAAGTATGTAATGCAACTTCGAAAACAAAATCTGTTATCAAACAGAACTAAAATCTGCCATCATAATCAGCTGTGATTAAGTGAAATATTTCATATGACATAATTAAAATGGTGACGAACAAAATAAGAACCTCTACAGATACAGATTATCTGTACAATGGATAAAGATTTTACCACTTACATATTTTTAAGGGAATACCATGGCAATACTATTCATATTTGTTTATATGATATGTTATCTAGTATATTTTCTTCCATTTGTCTCCTTTTAAAAACATTTCATTGACGAAATAAAAGATTAATATTCATTTTTACTTCATTTACCTGCGTTCTTATTGAAATCTTTTGTCACAGAAGTTTGTCTTTTACAGCCGTATTAATAAAAAACACTTATTCCACCTATATTCCATGGTTTTGCTAAGCCATGGAATAGGAGTTAAGCCATGGCTTAAATATTTACATTAATAAAAACAAAATGTTCCCGGAATAGTAAAATGACGTTTATCAAAAATCCTTTTAGAAAATCTTCTACAAAAGTAAGCAATCTCCTTTTTATATTCTGTGTCTACCTAAATTGATTGTCAATTGCTTATGTCTGACTGTGGACATTTCTATTTCTTATTCCTTCGCTAAACCACCTACTTCGGTGGTTTAACTTTATCATAATTAGTAAACGTCACTTAACAGAAAATTTGTTTTATTAATCAAATTTTGCACTTAGTCCAGGACTTAACGATAAACCTCCACTAAACCATCTTTATTAATATGGGTGTTATTCTTTTATTATTTTTAACAGATTTAGACATGCTGAACACTAAAAATGCGATTCGTAACAGATTTTTTCTGGACGTTTGACAATTCATAAAAGTTTTCTTAGCAGATTTAACATAAGCAGATATAACAGACAAAAGATTTGTTGACAGCTGAAACTTTTGTATGGAAATTAATAGTAGAATAACAGATCTCTCCGAATAGGCCTCTTGTCGTTGTCAGCCCAAGCCACAAATAAATTCAATTTTGGATCTGCAGTTTTTTTGTTTTTCAATAAATAAAGGAAATGAGAAACGGCAACCCCCACAACACTTGTTTGAACAACTCTGTTACAGTCTCTCAAACTGTTACCCTCCCTTTTTTTCTAATCAGACATTTCTTTTGACACATTTGTCAAGTTTTGAAAAAAATAAACTCTACTCTTTGTGATTATTTTTTGCTCAAGAAAATAGAACTATCTTTTTATTTTTTACATAAAACAAAATTAGAAATAGTAGAAAATAAAACATAAAACAAAAAAATGTTCCTCATCATTGTTTGATCTCGAAAGAATAAAGTATAGATTTGTGTGAGTGTGTTTTTTTTAGTATAGCAGTAGAAATTCCTGAAGCCAATATTAATTTTAACTAAAAAACCAAGAAAACCAAACAAACAAACCATTGAAACAATGGAACCCAACGATGAGGTTGTCGAACGCCAAAAACTCGTCCCCAACGACATTGAAACCGAAGAGGAACCAACCAGCCAAGTGACCACAGCCCCCCAGAGTGCCCCAAAATCCGCCCCAACTCCAGCATCTCCAGTCACAATTCCAAAGGTTAATGTGAGTGTACAAATTGGATTATTTCCGTGATGGTCAATGTTAACCTTTTCAATGCTTGATGACGATATTTGGCTTTGTTTCAGATTAAAAGCACTTCCAGTGGTGATACAACACGAAGTCGTAATTCCGCTTCATGTTCAATTGAACGGACGGTTTCGGACAAAAATACTTCTTCGGCCAAAGTGACCTATGTGAATGAGCGACGTCAGAAGCCTCAAGATGAATCTAGGTTTGAATTCAAATCACGTCCAAGGAAGCTCCTGAAAGGTAATGTACAGATTTTATGTTGCCTTCCTCCATTGAGCAATTGGCTTTTTTCAAAATAAATGTTTCTGGCTGGACTTCATACTTCTATTCATTATTCATCCGCGAAAGAAGATTATAATTGTTCATTTTGAAATTTAACATATTTTTTTGTTCCTTAATTAGTTCCACATTTATTTTAATTCCACTTGAAACATAATCACTAACATGGGAAGACTTGAGATATTATAACTACATTTTGTTGGTTTTTCTGGGTGGTTCATCGTGAGTTTTAGTCCAAAGTCTAGGGTGCGTATTCGTATTCGTAGATGCTGTCAATTCCTGTGATAAGAGGACAGACGCGTCATCCCATATCTTTTTGTTTGTTCATTTAAAGAAAGAATCGAAACAATACCAAAGTATTTGAATACAGAATAACAAATGTTCAACAATGGCAAAGTGTGTAAGAACATGGGGTGATTCTCCGAAATTTTCTTTTAAGCATTATTTAGACAATTGAAGTGAAAGGGGTTTGAATTATCTACACAAGTATAATCCTTAGTAAGATGAGCTTTATTAATGTGAGACACTTGAGTTGCGGTATTTGGGAATT
Organism: Philhelius festivus; assembly: GCA_963931855.1. Classification (NCBI taxonomy): domain Eukaryota; kingdom Metazoa; phylum Arthropoda; class Insecta; order Diptera; family Syrphidae; genus Philhelius; species Philhelius festivus. The sequence continues at coordinate 70,740,614 of OZ007554.1, read as the reverse complement.
CAATCGATAGGGAGCTATCAGCTATTTACTGAATTCCACATGGAAACCATGTTTTATTGAGTGTTGAAGCTCTTTCAAATATTTTCATTTCTCTATAAAAAATTTAAATGATGATTTCAGTTGAATTATTTGACAAATAACCATCTTTCGACTTTAAAAGGTTAATGTCCCAACTTCCAGAATTGTTTAGAGAACGGCAGAAATACTCTTGCAGGATTTGTCAATTCCTCACCCAAGAAAACTAAACAAAAATATCTATCACTCTAAAACCCTGCGAGTTTCAAAAAATCCAAAAACAGATGAAAGTACATAGTTCCAATAAAATGCACGACTGGATCGCACCAACTTGCTCTTATGTAAAAGTACTTTGGAGTTTGAAGTACATTATATAAATATGCAACATGGATTTAATGAGATAAAGTTGGGCCGTATGATTTTCGGAAAAGTATGAATTTATGCAAACAAAGTTTAAAACTCGTTTTATTATTAAATTTATTTTTCTAATAACAAATTTCTTTAATTTTTTTTTTGAGAACAAAATTTGGGATCGCAATTTTAAGTATTTAGTAATATTGATTTTAAGAAATAATTTAAAAAAATAATTGTTCACACGTTTTAAAAAAAAGGGGAATTTTTTTTTCAAAACATTCAAAACATATTTTTTCAAATATTTTTGTATACAATATTATTTTAAACTTAAGGGGGCCACTGTAAAAAATTTTTGGTTAAAATTGTTGTTAGATCCGTCAATGAGACATTCGAAAATAAAAAAAAATGTTCTATGACCGAGGTAACGTTAATAATATTTTGCCCCAAAATTTTGTTCGATCAAAATGTACTTAATGTCCATAATATCATACATAATTTTTTTTATCAAAATCGTTAGAACCGTTTTCGAGAAAAATACGGTTATGCATTACGGGTGTATGGGGGGTACCGTTAGTTTTAGAGCTAAAACAAAGTTTAAATTTCAACTCTAGGGAATCATCGAAGATCCTTAAGCCTAGCCAAAATGTTCAAATAAAAGTTTGTCAAATCTAAAAAACAAAATGATTAAGTTGGGTAAGAAGAGTAAGTTAAACCCATCATATTCTGAAGAGTATAAGAAATGAGCCGATTATGAATCATTGAATCTTTTCCTCTTCTAACAATATTTATGGACAGTTGAATCTAAAGTTAAAAAGGATTCGAAAGCATTTTGGTCATGTATATGAATTCAAAACGAAATTCAGTTGGTCTTCATATGAAAATGTTTTTAGTAGGAATTCAAACAAGTAACGAAAGTGAAATTTGCGATATGTTTGCAACTCACTTCCAATCTAACTTTGTTTTAACACCTGTAGATTTGTCTTCAATTAATTTCAACATTGAACCAATATGCATTATTGGTAATTTAATGTTAACTCAACAAGAGGTTGAATTGGAACTCGAAGCTCTTGAGGCAAATTCCAAAGTTGCTCCTGATAATATTGCTCCAATTTTTTTAAAGATGTGCAAAAATTCGTTAGCCCATCCGTTACTTTTGATATTTAACAAATCTCTTTCCTGTGGTGATTTTCTAGAAATCTGTAATTTTCTTTTATAATTCCAATTCATAAGTCAGGCTCAAAACAAGACATTAAAAACTATAGGCCAATATCGAAACTTCAATCGATTCCAAAAATATTTGAAGCTGTTTCAAAAAAACGTATTTATAACGATGTCAAGCAAGGTATTAGTGAACACCAATATGGTTTTGTAACTGGTCGGTCCACAGTAACCAAACTTGTGGTTTTTTTCAAATTTTTGCATAAATAGTATGGAACGTGGAGGTCAACTAGATGCTATTTACACCGACTTCTCAAAAGCCTTCGATAGAGTTCATCATAATGTTCTACTAAAGAAACTTGAAATACTGGGATTTCATTCTAACTTTCTTAAATGGATACAATACTATCTTTCAGGTCGTTGTCAATATGTAAATATTTGGCTCTCAACTATCTAAGCAAGTTTTCAATCATTCAGGTATTCCACAAGGAAGTCATATAGGACCGCTGCCCTTTCTTATATTTATAAATGATCTTCCTATGTTTATTAGAAATGCTAAATATCTTCTCTTTGCAGATGATATAAAGTTATTTTTACCAATCAAATCAACTGCGGATTGTCTAAAACTTCAATCTGACTTAGAAAAAGTTGCAGATTGGTGTCTTATTAATAGTCTTAGCTTAAATATTTCCAATTGCAAAATCATGAGCTTTACTAGATCTTTCTATCCAATAACTTACTCTTATGATATAAGTAGTGTTCCTCTTTAAAGAGTCGAAGAACAGAGAGATTTAGGTGCTATTTTCGATACCAAGCTAAATTTTAATAATCACTATAATTACATCATCTGTAAAAGTAAGTAAGTTATTAGGTTTTATAAAGAGAAATTCTAAGGATTTTCGAGATCCTTACACTTTGAAATCTTTATTCATATCTTTGGTAAGATCAGTGTTAGAATATGCTTGTGTCATTTGGTGCCCAATGTATCAAATAGTATAGCTCCAATTGAGCATGTACATAAAAAATTTACTAGGTATGCTCTTCGGAAGTTTAACTGGAATAATAATATTTTACCTTCTTATTAGGAAAGGTGTTATTTAAGTGACTTAAGTACTCTTCAATCACGTAGAAAATATATATCATATAGACTTCATATTCGCTAGCACTATATCCTATATACGATCCCTCAAGACACTTAAGAGAACGCCAACTATTTAGTCTACCGCGACACTTTACAAACTATGGGAAAAATGATTCAATAACTAATTCTTGTCAATGCTTTAACTCGGTCTGCGATGTAGTCGACTTGTATGTCAGCAGAGACAGATTTAAAAACACCTTAGGAATGTATTATAAAAATTTTGTACTTTATTTTGTGTTTTGAATTGTAGTATAGCTTAATTTATATTTTTTTTTTATCATTGTATTTAATTTTCACTATGTATTTGTATGGTAATCAAATTGTGATAAATTGTTCAAATTGTTAAAGCTATCATATTCTAAGAGAATTAAGTTTCGATAGAAGAAATAAATAAATAAATAAGTACGCAGATCGGGAAAAGTTTTGTCTCCCATACATTTTTTCCTGGGACAAATTTTGTCTTGAATATTTTTCCGAGCTGTAGCAGTTCGAGCGCATAATTCATACAAAATGTGTTCTAAATGTATTATGAATTCTGTACAAAATGTCTCCACTAAATTTGGCAGGAAAAAGAATGATGCAAGCATTATTTTGCGGACAAATTTTGACAGCCACCGTAATCCGAAAGTAATTTTTGTCAAAACTGGTTTCATGTAAGAGTTGCTCATGCTTCTCTTGAAAGCATCAAGAGGAGATTCCAAAAAGGTATGAACGACCTTTGTAAGACAACCCGTTCCAGAGATAGTACACTACAAAACACATTAAATTAGATTTTATCTCTCAAAAATTCAAACTTTTGCGCGAGATTTGGAAACGTTTTGTAGAGATTAAAATTGTAGAGATAAAATTTGTCTTGTCTCGATCTGCGTACTAGGCTTTAACTACCGAGTTTGAAGAAAATAGCTCCAGTGGCTTAGGCTGCAGATCGAAGTACAGACATACAGACAGACATACAGGCAGACAGACGGAATTGTCGGACCCACTTTATTCGTCTTCGCTATCATCGTAATGTCAACTTTGATCAAAATCTCGAAATTAAAAAATGTTAATGGCGTTTTTGAATTGTAATCCGGAAGAAAGACAACGTTGTATCTGGTTGCTCTTTTAAACACAATTTTTTTTAATTACTGCTTTTGCTACATGAAACAAATATAAATATCTACGATAAAACAAAATTGATAAACGAAATAACAGAAATATGTATATACAGCCCTATTACAGAGCCTCTCATAGCAAAGTTCTGAACTTTTTGATACGCTAAAAATTTGCAGAAAATACGTTCAAAATTTGAAGATAACGGTTTTATAGAAGGTACCGTTATTTTTGGAGATACGACAATTTCAATTTCAGTTGTAAACTATTTTTTTTTTAATTATTTTCTCTTTTTTCGGCAGAAAATGTTTTCCCCATTTTCCTATAGACAACACGCGCACCGGAATAGTTGAGAGTTCTAAATCACTAGGTTCAGGTTCTCTGCGAGCTGTTGGCATCAAACTTATTTTTTTTTAAGAATGTGAAGAACGCCGGAATTCTCAAAAGATTGCATTGAATTAATTGCTGTTAAATAAAAATTATTGGATAATTTGAGGTCGGAGACTCAAAACTAAATCGCAGTCCAAGTTTGAATATTAAATCGACTTCTAAGGACTGTCCGACTCTGTCCAAAGAATTGTTTGGCATTGTCCGCACAGTGAAATTGTTGTTGGGGCGATTTCAATGTGCACAATTTTTCATGGATATGCTATTCTGGTGAGACAACAACGGAAGAAATGTATACCAAGATTTTTGCTGAGTTGAACAACCTGACTCAGCTCGTTAACGGATTCGGACTCGGATTCCTGACATTGCATGTCAATCCGCGAACACCCTAGACTTGTTTCTTGCCTCTGACCCTGATAATTACACTATTAGTATATTATCGCCTCTAGACACATGAGACCATTTTATTATATCTGCAAATTTCTCTGGAAATATTCCTAAGAGAACCGTTTGGCACTACGACGCAATAGGTCCACCGGTGATTTGATGGTACATATCTCACCGAAGAGTGGCACAAATCTTTACATCGTTTTGGGGAAAGTAAGATTATTGCACTTTATATTTCAAAAGTACTTGATAGAGAGCTTGATCTCTTATCGAAAATGTGTGCATTTGGTATCGATGAATCTCTTCCTCGTTGGATTAAAAACTACCTTCCTAACCGCTCAATACAAGTTGTGTTGGACGGTTTGAAGTCTGAAGTTCATAAAATAAATGCTGGTGTGCTACAGAGCTCTGTTTTGTCTCCGACCCTCTTTCTGATATTCATCAATGATCTTTTGTCTGAAACTTCTGATCGACTAAATTGTTTTGCTGACGACAGTACTCTCAGCTTCTCATATTCGTTTCCAGATACACGTCCTTGTGCTTCGGATGTGGTTCTGGAACAGCAGCGTATGATTACACTCATTACATTCTGATCTCCATAGCTTTCTCAAATGGGGAACGAAAAACCGCGTACAATTTAATGCTTCAAAAACTCAATACTGTCTGCTAGCGGAATCAACCTCCATCCCGCTATCTATGAAAACATGTGGAAACAGAGCAGCTTTCAGTTCTCGTTATGTGCATCACAGACCATTAGCCAGTTACATCCCTCCCCTTAAACAATTTAACCGTAACATTCGCGCTTCAGGGAATGCCCAATCAGTTTACCATTGAGCCCAACTTCGGACGTACTGTTAAATTCAGAGATTATTTCTTTAGTCGCACTAAACGAATGTGGAATGCCTTATCCGGCTCAATATTTCCCTACCATTATGATATTCAGACATTCACAACCAATGTGCATCGGTATCTCAGTTTAAATTCTCTGTGCTCAAATACATTTATTTTATTTTTATATGGAACCTTATAAATAGGTAGTTTTATAAGTATTGTATAACACATTTATTTTATTTTTGAAAAAAACTCCAATTTTTCTTTTGAAAATTCGGTGATTTATGTATTTTTATAATTGGGTTTTCCATTGGTACATATATGCAGTGCAGATTCTAATACAAAAATCTATTTTTTTTCAGGCCAAATTTTTTGCTGTAATCCCATATTTCTGTTATTGTTACTAAAAATTCTTCCACTTTCAGAACCAAAAAGTGTGGCGTTTTTTTTCAAATTCATTTAGAACTGATTTCATTTTTTTAAATCCATTATTTATTAAATACATACAAATACATATATGTATTTATATAACATTTGTTAAAATAGATGCAATCTTTGTAGAGTTTTTGATTACAGTTCCCAATCAATATTTTGGTATGTCTCAGTTTGGAGAGTTTTTTCCAATTTTTGAATTTAATTGCATCTTTCCTTTTTTGATTTTGTTTTTAATAACGTTTTCTACTATTCTGCTTAGGTCTCGTTAGGTTAGGTTGACGGGCTGTCAGTTGATCTTGTTATCGTTACACTTAGATCAATGTATTTTCCGTTACCCTAGGGTATTGAAACCTTTGATAAATCCTATGTCATTCAAGCTGCTTAAGAGTGTTTTGGGGCAGTTTCAGCAAGCTATAGTCTGAATTGTCGGAGGGTATTTCTAAGTCATTGAAGAAATGTCTGTCATCACGTAATCATCTGGTAAAGGAGAGGTAGACGCCTTTTAAGGGCGTGATCCTTTCCTTTACCCCACTTGTTAAATCATCCCCCCAACAAGCCCTTAGGAGCATGTGGCTCAGTATTTGTCAGTTTGTTTGGTCAGCATTGCTGAATATGTCGAAAGGGCCGTCCCTTTCCTCAAGAGAATTTTACCAATCTTAGGCAACTCACTACCTCTCGTATTACCCATAAGAATGGTAATCGTTGGTGTATAGGCGAGTTGTCCATTCTCCGTTTGTTTCTGCTCCTACAAGAAACACGTGCTTCGTTCACTTGTTTTCGTTCGTTCTGTCACTGTCGTCTTGGACTCTTTTTATGTGTTTTGACTGTTCTTGGAGGCGAATTCCAATCTCGTGGTCTGCTGGTTGATAGAGCTTAGAAATTTTCAAACCATTTGGTAGAGTTAATAGAGGAGTTGTTGTTTAATTTTTCAGAAGAATTTGTCTCCGCATTACTCTGGGCACAATGAAGGATGACTTTATTGTGAACTGACGGCTTAGGAATCCCGTCCTTTGAGTTCCGCTTGCTGTCTAACCTAATAGTAATGTTTTTGCAATTGATTTAGAGAAATTTACACATTTCCCTATGACATATAAAATTTTTGAAAAATGGAAAGTTTCTTTTTAGGCCCTTTAGTTCTTCTCATCCTATCAGTGTACAACTTGATGGCATTTACTTTGAGAGTATTGTTAACTGTTTCACCTACCCACACTTTGTTGTTTCTTACTTCGTTTTGAAATCAATAAGGATTATTACCGAATATAATGGAAAAAAGTTTATTTCTGTGAGACTAATACACTTGCAAGTCCCAGTTGCTTCTATGGCTGTCAATATGGCACATCCTCCTGAGGATGTAAACATTGCAACTCCATGACGGTTCCCGACGTTTATTTCTATTTAGTGTAATTCCTAAATATTTTATCTCCCTCTCTTCGATTACTTCGCCAGAGGATGACCTTATTGATTTCATGTGGGACAGAAGTCTTCTTGGTAGTTGATAATCCTACCATTTACTTGTAATGATTTATCCTCTTCGAATTACATCACATAAAGTTAAGTTAAAGCTAAGGCTGTAATATCGATATCATCAGAAAAGATTGCTGCACACTTTCTTACAACAGCTTTGTTAATGGACTCATGAAAGGCATAGTTGTTTGAAGAAGAAGAAATAAATCTGAAAATCTGCTAAAAATGTGATTTACCCCATTTAAGTACTGATGTTGTGGCTTCGGTAGAGTAATGCAAAGAACATCGGCTCCGATGAAGGTTGGCTCTCAATTCACGGAAACAAATTTTTGAAGGAATTTAAAAAAGGGGTGACAAGTTTTGTTTCATTCAAAAACGTTCAATATTACTTAGTTGATGCTTCGCAGCCTATACTGCATATGGAAGGTTTTCATTTAGATAAAAATCATTAAATTTGTAATCCTAATATGATAACTAAATAAAAAGTCCCACAACAATAATTTAACATATTGCCGACAATAAGGATATTGTATAGTTTTATTATCCTTGATTGATTACAAGGAAAAATGTCTCTTTCTCCCATATGTCACACACAATTGATGTTTTGATTTGCGCTCTTAAATCAAATAACACATCAAACAAATCCCCATGCACCATGAACTACGATTAAAAGAATGCGTCATAACTCAGAACAGAAACATTTCATTCTCAATCACACCTTCATATAACTATCATACCATAATTGAAACAGCCAACCATTTGAACCACCCTTCTTCGCCTAAGCCCCTATTCGAATTAGATTTTTAAATAACAAGCGAACACAAGCGAAACCACCCTCTTGTGCACACCCATTTTGTATTCTTTTATTAACATACTCACGATTTCATCACCATCATCATCACCATTACCATTCAACATTCAACTTACAGTCTTAAAGTTCGTGACTTTTAACTCAGAATAATATGGTTACCTAAGGAAATGGAATGTGAGAGTTCCGTTTGGCTATGTCTTTTTGTTTTCCACTCTCTAAGTGTTTATCGGTCTAATTGGATTTGCTGTCTTCTGTTGTGTTATGATGCCTCTTTGGTTTTGAATTTTTTTCTTTCTTGACTGACTACAAAAAGTTTATTTGTAATGTTGATTCTAACATTGAACTGCCAATCACAGTCTGCATACACAACCGACGCAGAATAGACACAGAGATAAGTTAGCAAAACTCATTGTCAGCTCGCTGTGCAAATCTCATCTTCACACACTCATTGCCTAGCCTTTAAAGCTTTTTTTTTCCATTCAAATCTACTCTCATTTTCTGCGCTTTTGTTTTGTTTTCAGTTTTTTTTTTTTTTTTTTTAATTTGATTTGATTCGTTTCGTTTTTTTTTTTATTTTTTACTTTTATTTTCGTTTGATTTGGTAATTCGAATTGATTCACCGTCAACCGCGCCACCGCTGCTGTCGCACACCATTCAACGCAAAACAAAACTACTTTACACAAACTAATCTACCAAAACTAACTAAACTTAACTAAACCCAACTAACAATAAACGAACACACGCACTTTTAACAAAATACCCTTGAACGTTCGACACTTTGAACTCAGAAATTGGTGACAACGACGCTAGCGGTAGTAGTGTTGTAATAGCTCCGGCCCTAAACAATAGCGACAAATTTGATGATCGGCCAATTAAGCATCATTCTTTTGTCTCAGAAGTTCCGGACGTGAAACACATGGAACGTGCATTGCTCGGTCTTCTCGATGACTTTCATTCGGGGAAGTTGAAGGCGTTTGGTGAGTTCCTTTAACACATCCAATCAATCGAATTGTCGTCTAATTTATGCTTACTCTGTAGGTTCCGGTTGTACAATGGATCAGATGACAAAAATACGCGAGCAACAGGAGAGTCTGGCCAAGTTGCATTTCGAATTAGCAGCTGCCGAAGAAGACTCTCTAGATAGTGGCACCGATTTAAATGCAGCCAAAGCGCAGGAGAATATGCTGCAGTTGGTGCAACGACTGGAACAGCTGTCGATATCAATAGAGCAATTACAAACCAGCCATACGGGCCTTTGAGAGAGTCTTGGCGATTTAAGGCCAGTTGTAGTCTCGCCGTGGGTGTTTTAGTGTAGTTCCGTTCGAGTGCGCGCGTTGAAATATAAATATATATAGAGATTTTTTTTATATATATTTTAATAACAAAATTGTTGCGTAGAGAGTTGTTGATTTTTTGATCCATTTCCATTTTGTGTGAGATAAGTTATTATTTTTTTCATGACAACTTGATGACTCTGAGACTAATTTTTCCGAGTTCGTTTTTTAAATATATTTTTATTTGACATTTTTTCTATACTATTATATAAATGATTATGATGATAATATAATTAATCCGCATCGTTTATTTTCTCAACAAATCAAGTCCAAAACAAACGTGTGTTGAAGACGAGAAATATATTGTTTAAATAAACGTGTGGAAAAAGTCTACAGTCGTGTTTTTTTCCTACCCTTCAATAGCATCTCATTTTATTTAATTTAAAACCCAACATACAAAACGACTACTCAGTAAATTAAATTTTCGTAAATAAAATGAGAAAATGGGTAGCTAATAGTAAGAAAAAACACGACTTATGTAATTAAGCGTAGGTATATATATTATTTTATACATATTATATATTATATTGTTTCGCTTTTGAAATTTGATGTATTCGCATTCGTATTTGAGTAAACAAAATTCCTAAATGTATAGTTTTTGCTTCTTTTTGTAAAAAAAAAATAAAATATGATGAAAAAACACCAACAAAATAAAAATTATCTTTATATAAATACTTTATAATTAATACAAAAAAAGAGAGAAAATCGATTTAATTATATTAAAAACAGACAAACATTTATTAGTAATTTTTAAATTGTTTTATTTCAATGCAATGGGAATTATGTTTATGTTTTATGTTTTTAGTATTTGGAACAAGTGGGAATTTGGTTTGCCTTTCTAATCAAGTGTGTTTGCAGAGTTTGTGTTTGTGTGGTGCTGTTGTCAAAATTTTAACAAGAAAGTAGACATGCATCTTATTAAAAGTTATTATGGCGCATGAATAACCAAACCGAAGATTGGGATTAAGATTCTATATCAGAGTGGCTTATAACTTCTTCAGACATCAATGCCTTTTTGTTTGTTCAGTCACTTTTTGGATAATATCTTCTTGCTTACCACCATTACAATAAAACATATATATACATATATTTATGGAATATGCAAACCTGTGAGTACAAAATTGATATTTCGCAACATGCAACAAAAAAGGTACACCTTGCCGAGCGAGTGTTTGGAAGCGATAAAAAAGATATAAAAAGTAAAATTAAATTTTATGCCTAGAATTAAAATATTGAAGGTTTGAATATTTAATCAATGTCCCTAAGCAAAAATTTTTGATGATTTAATGGTATATCTCATCGAATTGTGGAACAAATCTTTACATCATTTTGGAGAAAGTAAGATTATTGCACTTATTTCAAAGGCATTTGATAGTGTTTGGCATCAAGCTCTTTTATCGAAAATGCGTGCATTTGGTATCGACGAATCTCTTTTTCGTTGGATTAGAAATGACCTTTCGGACCGTTTACTACAAGTAGTATGGGACGGTTTCAAATCTGATATCCACAAAATCAAATTAAAGACTGGTGTGACCCAGGGTTCCGTGTTGTGTCCGACACACTTCCTTATCTTGATCTTTTGTCTTAAACTTCTAGTTCATTTAATCGTTTTGCTGAAGACAGTACTCTCAGCTTTTCATATTCGTTTCCAGATTCACGCCCTTATCCTTCGGATATGGACTTTTAACGGCAGCATATTATGAGCTTCTTAAATACTGATCTTGACAGCATTGTCTGATGGGGAATCAAAAACCGCGTAGAATTTAATGCTTCAAAAACTCAATGCTGTTTATCGTCGAAAAAGCGGAACCCTCGCTCAAAGCCACTTTCTGTGAGTGGCACTGGCATCGAGGAGACTAAACAGCTGCCAGTTCTAGGTATGTGAATCTCAGACCATCTTTTGTGAAGTGACCACATATTTGACGTCGCCAAAAACGCTGCTAAGTTTTTAGGATTTTTCCGCCGATGGAAAGAAGTTTTTTACCCCTTCTGAAAGGCTGATATAACAATAAAGCCTTTATTCTTCCGAAACTCGAGTACAGTTCTCATATCTGGGCAGGTGTTCCAAAAACCTGCTTGAATCTCTTGAACATAATTCAAAAGAGAGCTATTAGCCGTTGTATAACTGAAACATTTGTATCTCTCGCCGAAATGTTTCATGTCTATCATCTAAGCATCGTGCTCGCCGTTTTTAGAGAATGGAATGCGCCTTGTCTCATACAGTGACGCTTGATGAAACAGGAGTAAGTTTAGTGAGAAATATTTAGATTTAAGAGACAAACTCAGTAGAATTAACGGAATTAATTGGAATTTGTGGGCTGATTATAGCCGATTTATATTTATTATTATTTATTTATAAATAAATAGTACCGCCCAATTCTTCTGGAGAGGTGTTCTTCAACGCTGGCAAAACAATTGTGTATGCTTTTCCATCTGTCGAACTCTAATAGTCTCTCCGAGTGGATCGAAAATAACATTTGTCCAACCTGATATTTTGAAAGCTTTTGATAGAGTTTGGTATTAAACGCTCGCACTGTTTTTAAGAATAGTCATTATCCCTTTAGTTCGAGCAAAATTATAAAAAAAAACATATGGAATATTCGTAAAAAATTGGTCAATAATTGGTCAAAAAAGGTCAACTAGTTTCGGAAATTAGTCAGCGATAAAAAATTTTGTAATCAAGGCCTGACGTTTTTTCAAGGTCACGCGTTGATTTTTGCACAAATAATCAACAAAAAAGCACGTTCCCAATAATTAGCCCTATAGAGGTATCCGTTCGGAAAAAGTTCCGAAACGATAGTCCGTTCCGATCCGATCGGAACTTAGATTTCGTTCGAGGTATCCACTTCACAACAAACAAAAATGAAGCATATTTATACAATCGCATTCATTCTATTCCATTTTTCTTAACATAATCCGCAACTATTTTCTGTCGGAGAATTTTCGAAGAAATTAAAAGCAAAACTGTCACATTTTATCGGAAGATTTTTCGATATGTCAATCGGACAGGGTACCTCGGTAGAAAATTCTCCGATTTCGAACAAATCGGAAAATAATTTTCTCCGAACGGATACCTTGATAGGGCTGAATGTCTCGAAAATTACCCGATTCTGGTTATACTTACACAAAGAGAAATGTCAAAATAAACAAAAACAAGTTCATTTTGTATGCAAATTGAGGAACTTTTAAAATTAAATAAGAATAGTTATATAAATGGTGGTCAAATTTTAAGGGCCAATGTTGAATATGAACCATACCTAAACGTCAAGTTTTTTTCTGCATTTCATTTGAAATTTCTCAATTTCAGTGATGAGGCACATTTTCACCTCAGTATGTTCGTCAATAAGCAGAATTGCCGCATTTGGGCGAATGATAATCAAAGAGTGATTGTCGAAAATCAAATGCACCCACAAAGAGTGACTGTTTGGTGCGGTTTATGAGCTGGCGGCATCATCGGGCCGTATTTTTTCCAAAATGAGGCCGGTCAGGCAGTTACTGTGAATGGTGTTCGCTATCGTGAGATGATAACGAACTTTTTATGGCCCGAATTGGGCGATATGAATGTGGACGACATGTGGTTGCAACAGGACGGTGCCACTTGCCACACAGGTAACGAAACAATTGCTCTTTTGCGCGACAAATTCAATGGCCCTGTTATCTCACGTGGTGGCGATGTCAATTGGCCGCCAAGATCATGTGATTTGACACCGTTGGACTTCTTTCTTTGGGGTTATTTGAAAGAAAAGGTGTACGTCGATAAGCCAGCAACAATTCAAGAGCTAAAGGATGAGATAATTCGGTACATTAACGGCATAGAACCTCAATAATGCCTCAGCGTCCTCGTAAATTTGGACCATCGGATGGTGGTGTACCGCCGAGGTCGCGGGTGCCATTTGGCCGATATTGTGTTCCATACATAATTGAACCATACCATATTATCATAATTGTAACCCATAGTGTAAACCATCCTTAGGATCAGTATAACTTATTGAGCAGGGAAATCCCTCTTGCTCAAAGGTATAACAGTTTAGAGTAGGACTGCACAAAGCAGCTCGTCAAGTGAGGCAGACGCATTGAGTTGAGTTCGCTTTTCGTATCTGACCTGTAAGGGCGCTTGGCGAGTTAGCGCAGTGCAATATAGTGTGTAATATTTTGCAATATAGTGTGTAATATTTTCAGAAGTGGGATAAAGTAATCCTTTTAAGAAGCGAATAATTCCTACATTTAATTGGCCAACAAAAAGATAAGTCTACCTGTAAACTAGTAATAATAGAACATAATTTCTACAGTTGGTAAGCAAATCTTTTTACTATTTGATGAAAGAGACAGCTTATATACAAACGCAAGATAGAACGAGAAATTTAAATTCAGCAGTTAAAAGAGAAAAAAAAAAAAAAAAAAAAAAAAAACATTTATTGTACACCCACAAAGTATAACAATAAATTTGAATTTCAGCCGTTAAAAAGAGAGAGATATACACAATCTCTAGGAAGAAGCAAACGCGTGTTTGTTTGTATAAGTAGAGTGGGAAATAATAAACAATTGTGTATCTATTTTACTCTCTTACTCCTTAAATGTTTAAAGGGTATGCATAAATAACAAACGCGATGTATAGATACGAGTAGTATGTAGCTTGGGGAAACAATAAATGAAAACGGTACTCGGCATTGTCGTTACAGTTCAGTTTTTGATTTTGATCAGTTTGGTTTGAAGATATTAGATAAATTTTTAAAGTGCTAAACGAAAATAATAAAACATAAATAAAGTTGTTAAATATGACGGAGCGAACAAGAAAATTACCTAAACGTTTTGTTGATGTCGAACCAGGTGAGGCTCAGATTATTAAACTTAAATTACAACTGGAAGAGATGAAGAGGAAAAACCTTGAACTTGAGAAAGAAGTAGCTTTATGTCGGCGGTCACCAAGCCGATCCTCACAAAATACGGCATCAAATAACCCAATATCAGCTCAAATCTCATTAAGACTAGGTACAGAAGAGGTTACAAGAATAATTCCCTTATTCAACCCATCAAATTCTTCGTCACTTAATGCTTCTCAATGGGTCGAGACAATTGAAAACATTCGTCATCTCTATGAGTGGGACGACCGCAGCACCTTGTTTTACGCGTCGCTGAGACTAGGAGATGCTGCAACGAATTGGTTTGCTGGGTACAGGGGAGAAATAAGTACTTGGGATGAGTTTAAAATAAAAATTTTGCGAGATTTCTCTTCAGAAGAAAATTCTGCCGATGTTCACGTTAAGTTGTTATCTCGACAAATATACGAAAACGAAAGTTATGACAATTATGTATATGAGATGGCAGCAATGGGAAAAAGAGGGAAACTAGACAATAACGCCATAATAAAATACATAATTTCCGGACTTAGAGACACCACATTAATGAGCAACTTAATAACTTCAAATTGCAATAACATTCCCGACCTTTTGACAACAATAAAATCATTAAAAGATATTCAAAGACAAGCAGAAACCAGACAGCGTTTTGAAAATAATATTATTTCTAAAAATCTTCCTCGACCAGTTTTAAAACCTAACCATAATAATTTAATTAAAATGCAATCAACTTATTCAACAAATTCATTTCCCCAAATTTGCTATAATTGTCGTTCTCCTGGGCATTTCGCAAGCGATTGCAAGTCTGCGTACCGCGAAAAAAATATGCAAACACGCCATAACTATCGACCACCAGGACGTTTCGCTAGCGAAGGTAGAATCAAAATCCGCGAACAATACCATCCTAGCTCTTATAACTCTAAACACCAAAACTTGCAAAACCAACGCAAGGAACCAATTTGTTATAATTGCCAAACACCAGGTCATTTATCTCGTGACTGCAAGAAACGTCACCACCCCTTTAAAGATGTTCAACGTTTCGAAGAACCACCTAGGAAAATACATCGGTTACATCGCGTCGAAGACGAAGGCGGGTTAGTAAAGAATATCGATATAGATGGGCACCCCATGAAAGCCTTTGTAGACCTAGGAAGCGATTGTAGTACTATAAGGCAATCAGAAGTACAAAAGATGGGTTGGAAGGTATTATATTGCAATACAAAACTACAGGGTTTTGGCATGAGCTGTAACAATGCTATAGGTAAAGTAACTAAAAACGTGACATTGGGAAAAGTTACCCTAAATATCGACATTTTGATCGTCCAGGATCAACTACAAGACTACCCAATGATCTTGGGTAGAAACTTTTTGGATTCGGATAAGGTCTGTCTTACAAGAAGAAATGGTGAACTAACGATAACGGATAACGACCAAAACATATGACTAGGAAGAAATACTTCGAATCCAAAAGAAGCGGAAATGTCTAAAATTAATATTAACGACATTTCGGTAGGAAATTATAAATGCACCTCTAATGACCATATCCAACTCCTTGAAATACTAAATAAATATCGCGATTGTATTGCAGTAAATTTAAGTGAACTCGGTATTACAGACAAAATCGAAATGAATCTAAAATTAAAAGAACATAAAATAATAAGATATAAACCCTATCGTATTCCTCTTAATGAACTGCCACATCTTGACAAAATAATTGATGAACTTTTAGAAAATAAAATTATCGAACATTCGAATTCTGAATATGCTAGCCCCGCTTTACTAGTAAAGAAAAAAAAATGGTTCCTGGCGCCTTTGCATCGATTATCGTCGCCTAAATGAAATTACGGTTCGCGAAAACTTCCCCATGCCTAACATGGAGGAACAGATTAACTTAATGGCTGGTGGTCGAATATTTATTGTCCTCGATCTAATGCACGGATATTACCAAATACCAATCGATGAAAATTCAAAATATCTAACATCTTTTGTAACACCTAATGGACAATACCAATTTAATCGTGTTCCGTTCGGACTATCAAATTCTCCATCAGTTTTTATGCGACTTATGAATCTCGTTGTACGAAAACTAGCATCTAAGAATATTTTAATATATATGGACGATATTGTTTTATTCGCGGAAGATGTGCCCACCATTCTAAATTTGTTAGAGAAACTTTTTATTGTTCTCAGAGACGTTAAAGTTACTTTGAATATAAAAAAATGTGTTTTTCTGTCTAACAAAATAACATATTTAGGACATGAGATAAGTGAAAAGGGTATAGAGCCAGGAAGTGTTAAGATTAAAGCGATAGAAAACTTTCCTTTACCTCTAGATACGCGACAAGTAAAACAATTTCTAGGACTGACCAGCTATTTTCGTCGATTCGTATTTAATTATGCCAAAATAGCTTCACCTCTTAACGCTTTATTAAGAAAAGGTGCCCCATTCAAATGGACAAGTGAAATGGGAAAGGCGTTTGAGATCCTTAAAACAAAATTATGTAAATCCCCAGTCCTTGTCATATACGATCCGAAAAAAGAACATGAACTCCATACTGATGCATGCAGTATGGGTCTTGCTGGTGTTTTGATTCAACTAAATGAAAGCGGTGAAAAAAAAGCAGTATCGTACTTTAGCCGAGCTACAACAAAGGACGAGCAGAAGTTTCATAGCTATGAACTGGAAGCTCTAGCTGTTGTCGAGAGTTTGGAACGTTTTCGATACTACCTGTTGGGAAAGCATTTTACAATCTATACGGATTGCAATTCATTAAAGATGACGCAGTCAAAAATGGACATCATCAAAAGAATTGCCAGGTGGTGGTTAAAAATTCAAGAATTCGATTTTAAATTGGAGTATCGAACAGCGCAACAGATGCAACACGCAGACACGTTAAGCAGGAACCCCACCGAAAATGCTGTTGAAATGGAGGAGGCAGGTTTAAGTATGATGATAGTCCAAGCAGCACAAGAAGATTGGATTTCTGTTTTACAAAGCCATGATAGTCAACTGAAAGAAATACAAGACGTTCTGAGTAATTCTGATGTGAAATGTTCAAGAAGAAAAGACTACGAAAAACAATATGTCTTCAAAAATGGACGCATTTTTAAAAAAACTGGAAAGGGACTTCGATTTGTTGTACCAAGAGGAGTAAGATGGCGCGTAATCAAATCATCGCATGATGACATCGGCCATGGTGGTCTTGAGCGTACAATTGATCATATTCGACGAACATATTGGTTTCCAAAGATGACAAGCATTGTTGGTAAATACTTGAATAGTTGTATTCCCTGTTTGTATAACAAACGTGGTAAAGATGAAACGCGCTATCAAATTCATCCTATACCGAAAACACCAATACCATTCTTTACAGTGCACATAGACCATTTAGGTCCATATGTCAAAAGTACGAAAGGGAACTTTTATGTCCTGGGCTTAATCGATAGCTTCACAAAGTTCTTAATATTGCGACCAGTAAAGACCACAAATTCGAACTCAGTAATAAAAACATTGATTGAACTCTCACAGTTTTTTGGAACGCCGACGCGAATTATTAGTGACCGAGGAACTGCGTTTACCTCGAAGGCATTTGAGAAATATTGCTCAGAAAATGGAATCCAACATATCTTGAACGCCGTGAGGACACCAAGAGCAAATGGACAAATCGAGCGTTATTTCAGAACAGTCAAGGTTTCACTCTCTTCAATGACTGTTCGGCAAGATGGTAGAGACTGGGAAGATCATCTGTCAGCAATACAACTAGGACTGAACACAATAAAACACAGAATAACTAAGCAGACACCACAAGAGTTACTATTTGGATTCAAACCGAAAAACACGTTGAGCAACACACTAAACATTTCGCTTCAAGAAGATGTTTCTAGTGATGAAGACGACAATATTCCATTAGCTGAACTCCGCGACAACGCAAATCGCCTTACCCAACATCTCCAAATGCAACAGGCTGATAAATTTAACGCAGCTCATCAAAAACCACAAGTATACCAAGAAGGCGATTTAGTCCTCTTACGAGCAGAGCATCCAGCTACCGGACAATCAAAAAAACTTCTGCCGAGGTACAAGGGTCCCTTTGAAGTGAAGAAAGTTCTCCAAAACGATCGATATCTAATCGGCGACACACAAGCTTTTCAAGTTTCGCAACGCCCATATTCTTCCGTTCATGCTGCAGATAAAATTAAACCTTTTGCAAAAATAGACAGCATTGATTGGGAAGAATTAGAAGAAACAGACAACAATGAAGATTATCTCGAAGAAGATACAAACATACATACCGACACCAACTGAGACAAATTATAATTTTCCTTTTTTTTGTTTGACAATATGTACAATGTACTACATATTGATTATCTTAAAGCATGAATTAAATTTTTATTTTGAAAATTGACCTTACATATTGAGTTTTGATTTTAACTGAGATATCTAAAAGTAAACATCAAAGATTGGTAAAAACAGAAAATGTAAATATTATTTGGGAATACAAATTTGACAATTGAAATACAGATATGATGCAAGAAAATAAGAGGAAAAACAGAAATGTCATTGAGTAAGTATAGAATTCGATTCTCTGAGATGAGTTCTGTTTTTTTTTTTTTTTTTTTTTTTTTTTTTTTTTTTTTTAGATATTCAATTACAATCGATACCTGAGTGAATAGCTCAACCTGAGTGTTATGAGCGAACTGTACGCAACGAAAAACTGAGTGTATTGAACTTACTGAGTGAGATAAGCTAACTGAGTGTAATAAGATAACTGAGTGTAATAAGCTGAGTATGATAAGCTTACTGAGTGTAATAGGATAACTGATTGTAATAAGCTAACTGAGTGTGATAAGCTAACTGAGTGTACTAAGATAACTGAGTGTAATAAGCTAACTGAGTGTTAAAAGCTTACTGAGTGCATTGGTTTAATTCTGTGTGATCTGAGTTTCCATGCTGAGTGAGTATTGCAAATCGTGATTGCGCTGAGTGAAAAAGACTTCGTGTTATAAATGTATTGGTTGAGTACATTCAAGGTAGACGAAAAAAAAAATAAAAAAAAAATGCTAAAATTATTGACGTAGAAAATTGCACTGAGGACAGCGCATTGCAGGATGGCCGAGTTGTAACCCATAGTGTAAACCATCCTTAGGATCAGTATAACTTATTGAGCAGGGAAATCCCTCTTGCTCAAAGGTATAACAGTTTAGAGTAGGACTGCACAAAGCAGCTCGTCAAGTGAGGCAGACGCATTGAGTTGAGTTCGCTTTTCGTATCTGACCTGTAAGGGCGCTTGGCGAGTTAGCGCAGTGCAATATAGTGTGTAATATTTTGCAATATAGTGTGTAATATAATGAAAAGAAATGACAATAATTTCCTAAATAATTTGTGTTTTATTCAAAATCAACATCGGCCCTTAAAATTTAACCACCCTTTAGTTATAAACGTTTTCTCACTTTAAAATTGTGATATTTGTAATTAGCCCCCCCATTATGGAAGACAACTCAACTTTAGTTTAGTTGTAATTCTTAGAATTGGTATTATCGATCACAACCAGTTGACTGTCAAAGCACAACCAGTTGTCGATTAGCAGACAACTAACAAAATGGCCGACTTTTCAGTTGTATCTTTGTATTATGTAAGTAAGTTGAGTTGTGCTTCGGTTGTAAAAAGCGTCAAAATCAAACAACTGGTTCGAAGCAGTTGTGTAGAACATTTTAATGAAAGAATCTGCATTCGGATAAAAAATATGGACACAAAACAGTAAGTTAAACAACAATTTTAATAAAAATAGAATGTAATGAGTGTATTTTAGTTTGAAAACTATACATGGCCATCACAATTTGAACGACTTGTTGCATTATGTTAGCTGAGCATTTATCCATTTTCCACAAATGAGTTCCTCAATCACATCTACCACTTTTTTAATACAACTGACACTATCGATTGAGTCAGTCCTAAATTAAAATCATTGCCACTACACTTTTGGCAACTTCCCTCGCTCATGAAACGAAGAGCAGTAGCAAGTTTAACAATTGGTGGAATCGCTGAGGAACGTTGGTTGTTTTAGGAAAACTTTATTTCGAACCAAAAAAATGCATACTTTAGGAATAGAAGTGTACATAAGTTTATTAAATATACGGATATTCTTTTTTATTTTGGCTACATTAAGGAAATTCTCATCTTCCAAATCACCGAAAAACAAATCGAAAGAACTTTCCATCATACAATTTCTTATTCTTGCTTTTGTATTTCATGTTGAGCAGCTGGTTTTGACAGCAAATCGACTCCTAAACAGCGTTGTTCCTGGGAAGCAAAATGTGTGGGCCATTTTTGGGGCCATTTCAACTTTTTTGGGGCCACTTCGTTTTTCCATATTCGATAAAATAATTAAATAATAAAACAGAAGATATTATTTTATTTGTATTTTTGCATTTTATTCCATTTTTTTAAATAACTTAAAATCTATGTTAGACATTTTTTTATCAATTCTGGAGGCGGAATAAAATTATCACAAGTATTATATTTCAGAAACCCCTTAAAGCTCATAAGCGAATTTATAACTTCTTAGCTAAGACTGCTTTTAAACGAAGCAATATTACCTTGCGATTTTTAAGCCCGTAGGAGAGAGACGAGTGTGGTGGCGGGGGTACAAAAAATTGCTGGGGTTGGAAAAATTGCAGAGTTATCATTCTTTCTTCTTTATGGTTTTCTTTACTTGTCAGGTATGTTTCATTTCTATTTGGCGTTCGCTCAGTGAACTTCGATCTACTCACTAGAGTAAAGAGTGCGGAGAGATGACTCCTTTTCAATAGAAGAAAAGTTAACTTTCATTAAAAATCGCTGTGTTTAAAAGCATTCATGCAATCGAAAGGAAGTCAAAAGAGAATCAAAGATTAAAAATCGCTTTCGTGTAAAAGCAGTCTAAGTCTATTGCGATTTTCGGTTTTAATATTAGGTGTGTTTTATTTACTGCTACATAGCTAGCGCAGCAAAATTTCCCTCGACAAACAACAACAATTTGATTGCTGGAGAAAAAAAAGCCGTTAAAAAAAGTGACAGTTGTGCTGGTGATAGAACTTTAAATTATTGAAATGAAAATGGCGCTATGCCTTACATTTTAGAATTAAACATACATTATGTACATACATGTTTTGACATCAGATTTTGATATTTTCTATAATAATGGGCAACATTGAAATATAAATTGAAATTGACATATGGAGTGAGTTTGATCGTTTTATTCGCACTTGAATGCTGCGCTGGCTATGCAGCAATGAATGGGCGTTTTTCTTTTTTAGTTCAGAGTAGAACATGAACTGTCAAACAAAAAATCGTGTTTCTTTTTTAGCTCAGAGTGTATAACAGTTCAAATTTGTGTTTCTTTTTTCGTTGAGAGCGTGTTCAGAGATTGTTCAGAGCGCACTCTATGAGCTCGGTATAAAATAGCTGAGCAGATAGAGTTAAATGCTGAAATCATTCTGACAAACAGGAAAAAAACTCAAAAACTCGCGTGTGTTTATAAAATAATTCAGAGCTCTTAGAACACGCTCGATTCGGAGAAAGTTCAGAGCATGTTCGACATGCTCGTGCTCTGTTCAGTGCTCTAATCTGAATGAAAAAAGAAAAACGCCCAATAAAACACACCTATTATCAAGAGCTGAAAAAACACGTTCTGCACAGGCACTGTAGCGAATTTGATTCTGAAAAAGTGAAGAACTTAAATATGAGATAGAGAAAAAGAGAAAGACAGCCGGTATGTGCTAGGATGAAAAATTACAGCGATAGCAATAAGTCGCCATTTTATCTGCTCTGCTCAGTTTTGTGAATTTTTTTAATAAAAATTTTTTATTGTCCTTTTTTGCAAAGTTTTAACTCTTATAAGTACTTAAACTACTTAAAAAAATCATTTTAAAGACGATTATCTAATTGTGAAGTGTGGATGGTACACCATCTAAGTGGATTGTTGGGTTTTTTTAACCACACGTGCTCTCATCTGAGCGCATGTTGCAGCATAATTCCGCTACATCTTTAAAACCGTTCCACCGATCCTCTAAAATGAAGGAAGCAATTGAACACCCTTATAAAATTAAAAAGCAACCACCGTACACCAAAAAATTGGATACTGCTAATCATAATTCCACGCTAAAAGGAGCGCCTGCCTGCTCAAGCACTGACCTTCCAAATCTGACGCCACCCGGCTCGGAAGCTATGAACAACTCTCTTCCACCAGCGGTAGAGATGCAAGCGAATATCAACTCAACTCTCACCATGGACGAATGGCAAATGCCATCCAAAAAACATACGGCAGTGCCCGCCATATCCAGTCCACATGATATGGACGTTGTAATTGATGAAAATCGCTTCGCTTCGCTGCGAGATTTGGAAATACACACCTTTAACTCAACCAACAAGAAACCCAACGCCATCGCCAACCAAGTTGGCCAATCTACAATCAACATTGACGACGTTCAAGACAACGATCAAGCTAACAATAACTCCACACCAATCAACTCGGATTCGAAAACCAAAGATGAAGACGCAAACACGCAATCGGGTAAGTACTGTCCACCCATTATTTTAAAGAACATTGACGTAAGAAAATTAGTTAACGATTTTAAAGAAAGATCAGTAGAATTCAGGTATAAAATAGTGAATAGAGGTAACAGTAGTAGACTATATGTCGATAACAGCAAGGCTCACAGGGAGCTGATGGAGGTGCTTAAAAAGAAAGAAGATGCTCAAGCATATTCATTTACACTTAAAGAGGATAAGACAACTAACGTTGTTCTTAGAGGACTCACGTCTAATTATCCTGTCGACGAAATTCTTAACGAATTGAAGACTAAAATTCCGAACATTCTTAACGTTTCTCCTTTTGAGACCTTGAGATCTAAGCAAGAAAAAATTAATTATAATTTATTCCTAATTCGTCTCCAGCCGGGCACGAGTGCCACCGAACTCTTCAAAATCAAGTATTTATTCCATACCAGAGTTTACTGGGAAAAACCAAGGGGCAACCGAGGCCCGTTACAATGCAGAAGATGCCAACAATTTGGTCACTTAGCAAAAAATTGCGCTTTTTCCTACAATTGCGTCAAATGCACCAACCGCCATGAACCTGGCTCTTGTCCCGTGGTAAGGGAGGAAGGGAGTAAGGCAGTATGCGTTAACTGCGGTGAGAATCATCCAGCTAACTTTAGAGGCTGCATAATGTATAAAAAATACGAATCGCGAAGAAAACAAATAGTTCAAGACGCCATCTCCAAAAGAGAAAAATCAAGAGCCTTCTCCCTTGCTCTCTCCAACGGTGCCTCGGTTGTCCCAGGTATTTCTTACGCCAGCCAACTGATAAATCAAAGCTCGAATACGACCTTGACCCCTACTACCTCGGGCCCTCCTACGAAAGGGGCGGGTGCCAACGTCTTAGATCAATTTATGGATCTATCAAACAGTCTTTTCGGTCTTGAGATGAGAACGCTCATTGCTAAGATTGAAAAATTTATGTCGAACCTGGGGAACTTCAGCTCAATAGCGGAAAAAAGATTGGCCTATCTCGACTTGGTCAACCAATTATTCTTTTCCTCAAAATGACTCCACTAAAAATTCTTCAATTTAACATTTCGTCCTTAATAGCGCATTCGCGGAGAATAGAACTTTTGAAAATTCTCCAAGATAACAACTGTTCCTTTGCACTTATTCAAGAAACTCATTTGTCTAGCAGGCATAAGATCTGCCTCGACAATTTCAACGTTATTCGAAACGATAATCAACAAGGTGTTGCAATTTTCATAAAAAATAATATTAGATACGAGCTTGTGGACTTCCACTCTTCCAACTTTCCTTCTGTTTTTATTTGCTTTACATACAACAAGGACAACATTGCCAAGAAATTCCTTCTAGGATCAGTGTATTTCCCATCCTCCTCCCCGGTTTCTTCACTCACCGCTGAGTTAAATAAAATAGAAAATCTAGCAAACAAATTTGACGCGGCCATCATTGGCGGTGATCTCAACGCTAGAAGTCCCAATTGGGGGGACCACTCGTATAACCTTAACGGTAAAACACTTGAAGCTTGGCTTCATAATTTCTCCCCCTCGCTTCAGCAAGTGACACCTAACAAACCCACTTTTCCGAGAGGCCCTTCATTTCTCGATCACTTCCTCATATCCAGCGATCTTATTAATCACATCGACCCGAATTTCTCTCTTAAAACACTTCCTACCTTTACGGATCACTGCCCCCTGCTTTTGAACATACATATCAAAGAGGCTAACATCTGTGTAAACAATCACTAATCTTCAAGGTCTTTCAAAAATACCAATTGGCATGTCTTCAGAAGCCAATTAGACCAGCGGTTGGAAAGGTATTTCCCTCCAGTCACAACATGTATGTCCAATGAAAACATCGAAGAACACATTTTACACTTTAGTGAAGCACTTTTATCCACCCTGGAAGAGAACTCCACAAGCACTATCGTTTCGTTTAAAAAATATAAAGACTTGCCTGAGTATATTGTAAAGCTTTATAAGATCAAGCATCAATGGCAGAGGCGCCTTAAACATATCTTTCACAACTCCTACAACAGAATAAATGCACCTTACAGGGAACTTTCTTCTCAAATCTCGCTATTAAACAAAATAATTAAGGACAAAGTTAATTGTTGGCTCAATAAGAACCTTAGTACCCGTCTCTCAAAAATATCTCCCGGACCATTGGCCTTCAAGGAAGCCTTCAGAATCGTTGGCAATAAAAAAAAATTCTTCTGTAACAGGGTCTCAGTGCGCGACCAGACCTTTTACAATGAAAACAGCATAGTTGAAGCCTTCGAAAACCATTTCAAGAAGATTTACGAAGGAAAAACTCCCACGTTTAATCCCTCCACTACTCAGCATGCATTTGAAGTGGTAAACGCTTTAAGGCAGAACATTCCTGAGCATATCTTCCTCTTTGATACCGAATGCACCGCACTGAGTCCGCTGGCAAATAACATTTTCACCTCCTTCGAAACAGTACAGAGTTTAGTTAAACAACTTACTCCCAAGAAGTCCACTGGCCCCGATAATATCTCCAACTTTGCGTTGAAAAAACTGTCGGATAAGGGTATACGGTTCCTTACCATCATATTCAATCACTGCATTAACAACGCCCACTTTCCTACGGTTTGGAAAACGGCTAGAATTTTGCCCATTTTAAAAAAACAAAATATTTTCGATATTAACAACTTTCGACCGATCTCACTACTCCCCAACACCGGCAAAATCCTTGAGAGAATAATCTTGAATAAAATTGAGTCGCCAACTGAAAATCCAATTGAACACATTCCAGATTTCCAATTCGGTTTTCGTCGAGGCCACTCCACCCTCCACGCTCTAATTAAATTCCAAAATGATGTTGTCATCAAACTCAGAGAAAAACAGTGCACTGTAGCTTGTTCTCTTGATGTAGAGAAAGCTTTTGATAGCGTGTGGAGGGTCGGCCTCCTCGCCAAACTATCTTCTCTCAATTTACCAACGCACATCTTAAACATTCTTAGCAGTTTCCTTTCTGAAAGAAAATTTTTCATCCAAATTCAAGGTACTAAGGGTAACTTAACGCCATGCAAGAGCGGAGTCCCGCAAGGTTCGATCCTGGGTCCGCACCTATACAATATTTTTCTTCACGATTTCCCACATCAATTTTCCGACAACAATCTTTCATCCACGGGTCTGCTCTACGCTGATGATACCATCGCATATTCAAGCAATGAATCCCCTAAACTTGCCTTGCAAACGCTCGAAAAACATCTTAAAATAATCAACGATTTTTACAAAACCTGGGGAATTAAGCTTAATATACCGAAATCCGAAGTAATTTGTATTCGCAATGCCAGTGGGAAAGGCCCAGCCGGCGTAGTGCGTGAAAGCAAAAATATTTTCTTGAACCTTGACAATCATACCGTTCCAGTCAAAAACAATCTTAAATATCTAGGTATTAGTTTTAATAACCTACTCAAATTCAACCCTCACGCCAGAACAACACTCGAAAAAGCCAGGAGAATTTCGAACATGTTCATGCCGTTCTTCAAACATAGAGCGTTGAACACAAAAACCAAACTCCTGTTTTACAAAACCTTAATAAGGCCCATCATGACGTACGCCTTTCCTATCTGGTTTTCAGTGTCCCCTTCGGTGGCCCAAACTCTTGAAAAACTGGAGAGAAAAATTCTCAGGCTCTGTTGTGGAAGAAACTTTGAGCACAGAACTAAAAGATTCTCTAACAATTTTATCTATAATAATACCAACACCGTTCCGTTGTTGAGATACAGTTTATCTCTTATGAGAAAATTAGTATCCAGCCTAGATCTCTCGGATAATGATTTGATAAGTAACGTTATCCTCTCTCAAACCGGGTCCTCTTGGGACAACTCAAGTTACTTATCCCCTCTTGGAATTCTTTCCTTCGATCTTGAGCAGGCGGCTCCTTCACCTCCCTCTTTCTATCTAAGAGCCACTCCTGGCCAAAACCGTGGCTAAATTTTATTTTTATAATCAAAACTAATTCTCGACTTTCTTATCCAACTCCTTTCACTGTTTATTACATGATGTTCGCACTGTTGAATTCAAGTACTATAAACAACTAAAATCCAGAAGGATACAAAAGTATTACCTTTGTTCTTTTTAATTCAAGTGGACGGTACTCAACCGATTTTATTCTTAAGTCTTTAACTAATAATTGACATTATCCATTATTTAAATCTTTCGCCAGAAAAATATGTATTTAATAACAACGAAAATGTGATAATATGTAACAATTGTGATTTATAAATGTGATTTATAATAAGTAATTCTATTTTCCTAAAATTATATAAGTTCAGTCCCCTCTAACTGTCCTTTCAGTATCCGCTTATTTAAATGTTCAATGTTCATTACCATAGAATCATTCATTTTCCATCACTTCAAACGATTATAACTATAAAGAAAATTTCGAGAGAGTCAGAAAAATATCTTTTAAAAAAGTATCTACTATCTCATTCCATTTATTTAATTAATCATTCTACTCGAAATCTAAATTACTATCTAGATTCACAGTATAGAGCGTTTTCGCTTTATCCATAAATGAATTTTCAAACTGGCGTTTGTCGTTTTATTGTTATTTTGTTATATAGTTCGTAAGTTAAGCTAAGTGTACACGATTGGTAGATCTTACAATATTGTAAGACCTTACAATGTCTGACAATTATCTACCAATGAGCTGACAATTAAGTTGTGTGTGTACACGGTTGGTAGAAAATCTACCAATCCCTTACAATTAATTGTCAGAAGTTGGCTGACAATTCATTTTCAGATAACCGGCTTAATACCTACCAATTAATTGTAAGAGATTGGTAGATTTTCTACCAACCGTGTACACACACAATTAATTGTCAGTTTTTGTTGGTTATGCAAACTGACAATTAAACCTTGGCTGCAAATTTTCTGACAATGAAAAAATTGTATGATGCTAAAAAACGAACATCTTACAATTTCTTCATTGTCAGAAACGTCAGACAACGATAAAAATTGGCAGGCCTGACAATAAATTGTGTGTGTACACGATTATCAAATACCTTACAATTTACCGTCTTACAATTAATTGTCAGATACATTTTCTGACAATTAATTGGAAGATTACACGATTGTCAGCTAGCGTACACATGATTGTCAGGTTTCTTACAATTAATTGTCAGACAATGATCTAACAATTAATTGTCAGACAAATTTTCTGACAATTAATTGTAAGACTACACGATTGTAAGACATTGTAAGCATGTTTTTCACTGACAGATCTGACAATATTGTAAGATCTACCAATCGTGTACACTTAGCTTTAGTATTAGTCTTTGTATATATGTATATTAATGACACTCCGTCAATGTAACAGCAGTATATACTCTCATGAGCAAGAGCAGTAAATTCATTATTAAGAAAAAGTCAGCCACGAGGCTTCTCTATATAAAATTGTCAAAGCAGGCTATACACTACAGCCGCAGTATTCATAGGCTATCGTTAAGTAAACACATGTAAAACTGATTTTAATGTCTCAATAAAGAATTCAATTCAATTCAATTCCGGTATGTGCTACTGTCAGGCGATGTGTTGAATTTTTCAATGAATGCGTTCAGCCAAATTAGCATATAGATGAGAGTAAATATCTTGGGGCCAAATGGCCCAATTGGGCACTTTAGCACAACGCTGCTCCTAAAAGACGGCAATGTATGTATTTTTTCATTACAACTGATTTTAGTTGACTTGCCTAATACGAAAAATTTGTTTGGTTGCCCAAGAGTTGAGTTGTGTTGATGACAACTCAACTAAGTATGTAATCCATAATAGGGGCATAAACCTTAAATTAATATTTAGTTGCATGTCCCTTGTTAGAAATATGCTGGATCCTCCATGTTTTATTGTCTTGGCTGTGAAGCGTGGATTATATTGTGTTTGGAGGCCTTCTTAGGGACTTAGCAATAATTTTATTTACACAACTATTATTTTGACCGCATCTGTAGGTATTAGGTATTGCTAGTGCAGAAGTTGAAGGAGGTATAGTATATTGCGATTTTTACTTGTCTTTCGTCAAATATTATGCAAGACTCTATCGAAATATTGAGGGGAATATATGGCATTACTGGCATTCGATAAGCAGCAATTTAAATTAGTCCCGAAAACAACTTTCAAATAGAATCAAAAACAGAATCCAGTTACATTGTTGGGATCCAGCACTATTGGGAATGACATCGTAATTGAAAATTTGTTACGAATTCCGAACAAAAACTATCTCAGAATCCATCGTTGTGAAAAATCACATCGATTTGTGTGCTGAGTATATAGCCTTGAACCATAAATAATAATTATTTCCTTGAAGCTCAAGACAACGAACGTCTCGAATCTTTAAAAAAAGAGTAGACATAAAAAAGCGACGATTTTGTTTTGTTTTAATATATACTTTCCTTTTATTTATTTTTAATATGTATATAACATTTATTTATTTCTCATTTAATAATATATATAAATTTGTTTCGTTTTTTTTTATATAGTAATATTAATATATATATCTTGTTCATATATAATTTTTTTCTTGTTTTTTTTTTCTTTTAATTGTATATAAATGATTATTAAAAATATATATATGATTTTTTTTTAAATTTATTTTCCTTTTCTAAGATTTCATTTCATTTTCTTTTCAAATCATTTGAATGTTTTTTACTTCTTAAAAAATATTTACAAAAAGAATTACATAACATTTATAATGATAAGGATTTATTTTTAATAGTTATTTATATATTTATTTATATTTATAAATTATTTTATTTTTTATTCAATAAAAATAGACAGCAGGCAAATATTTGATTTTTGTTATTATGTATAATGTATATAATTGTTTTAAATTATTTTAATTCAATAAGTTCATTTGCAAAAAAATAAAAAATCAAATCAAATAAAGCTGATTTATTTATTTTAAAATTATATGTATAATATTTTTTTTTGTTGTTTGTCATACATTTTTTACAATTGTTTGCTTTTTTTTATTTTTAATTTCATTTTTACAGATATAAAATATAAATAGTATAGGTTTACATAATAGTGAGTAGAAAAAGGGAAACATATACAAAATAAAAAACAAATAAAATTCATCATAAGGAAATTCGGAATAGCTTTTTTTATTAATTTTTTTTAATTGTATTATTTATTTTTATTTATATTTTGTGGAATGATAGGTTTTTAATTGTTTATTAAATTTAAATGTATTTAAGGTAATATTATAAAAAGGTCAGTTTCACGATCAGATTAATAAACAAAATATGAATTAACATAGAAATAAAAAATATTTTATGTTTGCATTTCGCTTAATAAATTGTTTTAAGCTTTTATTTTTTTTCTGGTTTTTTATTTGATTTAAGACAAAGATAATACTTGTTTTTGCTCTGTTTTCTGTTGGTTTTTTGTGTATTTTATTATTTCTTATTTTTATTATGTACTATTTTTATTCATAAAAATGTATTAAAGCATTTTATTTTCATTAAGACTTAATTGATTTGTTTAGTTTTATAATTGATTTATATGAATATAGTTTTTTTTTGTTTGTATATTAAATATTTATTCTAGTTGAGAAAAAATATATAAAAAAAATTATGGATATAACACAATAGACAATTATAAAATTCATACCTACGTATACATGTTTTTTTTTTTTAATTTTTTAAATATTTATTTCATCTTTATTTGAATGTGTATTGAAATACATTTATTTATTTTTTTGTTCATATTGCATAGCTTTCCCCTGTTGTTTTAATATTGCAATTAAAATTTAATTAAGAAAAAAGAACTATAGAACTATATACATTATTTATGTTTTATATAAAATTAGCAATGGGATTGTGGTTTTTTTTTTTTGTTTTTCATTATTATTATTATTTAATGCTATAGATTTATATTGAGTTATTGTAGCCAGCAGAATAGTAAAATTCGTTGCACTTATTTTTCCTTCCCTTCTTGGAATGTATTGTGTTATTTTTCTAATACTTGAAAGCTTTATTTTTTACTTATTCAAATTTAAGATTAGTTTGATATTACTTTTCTGATAAACTTTAAACAAAAAAGAAAAAAATAATTAAAATATCAAAAGAAAACCGACATTTTGTTTGTGTTTATTTTTTGTTTAGTTTGTTTTAGTTTCAGGTACTACAATAAGCAATTAATTAAATTCAGACACTTATATTGCACAATTGAACGTAAAAAAATATTTTCTAAATAATATAAATAAATTGAAAAATAAAAAAAAATATGTATTGCAAAAGTATATAAGACAAATAAAATGTGAGGAATGGTGCAGTTTTATTAACTTGTATAGCAATAGAGTTAGAAATAAAAAATTATAATTTAATTACTATTTTGACCATTATAATCATTTTGTCAAAGCTTAAGAAAAACCACAGATCTTGTTAATCTTATTTATATATTCTTCGTAAATCTTTAAGGCCGCCCTGAACACGATGGAGGGTACGAGTTCCATAAAAAAAACCAGTGTATTTATTTTCTGAAAAATTTAAATGCTCAAGATTGACTTCGCTCTTAGTCTAAGGGATAGCCATTCTGCACGATAGCTTGAGACAAATTCAAAAGTTTTTCCTGTGTCAGATTCGTCTGATACTTAAGCAAGTTGTGATTTTGATTATACTGCCCTGCATAACTTTGAATCTGTCGATTTTAGACAGATTTGTATTGGTTCGTTGTATTTGACCATTTTGACACCCTTCAAAACATAACCTCGTTCCCTCGTTCGAGTAAACATCTGATAGGCTATCTGACATTTCAAAAATGGTAGATGGCTTTGTCTACTCAATTGTATTTGGTTATCATCAAATCATGTCATGTCGAGATTATATACTTCAATCAAAATCAACTATAAATTTTACTCCAAATAAAACTCTATGTACATATGTATGTATGTATATCCATTTCATTACAAATTTTACATACATATCTATAAATGCTGGGTACTATTGGCACAATTTTAAGGGACAACAAAAGGAAACAGAAAACCAACAAAATTGATTTTTATCTATCCTTAAGCTATAGTTTCTCTTTTCATTTAACCAAAATTATTGATAAAACAGTTACATTTCAAGTTCTATTTGTCAAAAACAATCCGAAATCCCACATCAAAATCCCAAGTGACAAACGAGAAACTACATACAAAAAAAAAAAATGTTTGAAAATACTCCTACCCGCTTGAAAATAGTTTGAGTATTGAATGTTCTGCTAAGATAGGAATATTTTCTTCTTGTGTGTATTCAAATGCTTTTCTATAAATACAATAATAAATAAATACCAAAATTATTATATTTTAAAAATAAAAAAGAAATAAATATTGCATATATTTTGTACCAAAAAAAAAAAAAAATAAACACTAATTCACAGGTAATTTACATAGCAGATATATACGAATAGAAACAAAAACAGGAGTATGAACTGTGGAAAACCGATTTTCGTTTTTATCTTATTTCCAGTTTTGATTTTAAGCGATTGTGTGTTTCAATGGAAATTCACATTAAATGGCCGAGTTGTCTTTTCAGTTTTATGATATTCCAATTTCAGTTCCTACTTTATCGCTCATGTTCTATCTTCCGAGTGAAAGTGAATTGAAAACGTATTTCAATTTCACCTTAAATGAAACAGCATGTTCTGGATTCCGAGTGAATTTAATTTTTTTTTCAATTCACTCCGTATTTATTTTCGAAATGTCAAAATCGTTCATCATTTACTCAGACATAGTTTCTTGTGCAAAACGAAAAAAAATATTCTAAAATAGAATCACTATTATTATTAATAATAGGTGGTAAAAGGAGAGAGAATTGTAGAAAAGTTTAACGTGATTAAGCCAAAATTTTAGATCTTCCAGAAGTGTAAGTTGAAATATTGAATGAACTAACACAGACATATTTGAACTGTTTATATTTTCAAAAGAAGCTTCAGACTAAACGAAAAAGTATTTGTTTATATTTTGGATGAATTAAATTCATTAATTCGAATGCTTCTTCCTTAACTTCTGCATCATAAATTTGCAACAAAACTTTTTCTTGTCATGAGTTCTTGTGTTGTCCCCTGTAAACAACAAATTTTTTTAATAAAATCAAGGAAACATTTGAAAGCTTTGTCAATTGTAGCGCAACTGTAAAGTATCACCAAACAAAACAAAGTGAATTTAATTCACCGTAAAACGCTATGTATTCGAAATGTAGAACACGAATTTCCATCTTCGAAAACTCAATTCACAATGATTATTTTAGGTGAAATTCAGAACGCCAAAATTTCACATTCGGAATGAATAAATCACAAAAGTCATTTTATCCTCGAATTCACAATAAGTGAAATGCAAAACGTGGGTGTATAGCAGTTTTCCAATGCTAATGCTAACCAAAAACTAACTTTAATTTAAAATTTTAACAATATGCCTTTTATTTTTTAATTTTGCTGATAAAAAATCAATTTCGAAGTTCTGGATTTTTCCACAGATTAATAACAGTCAGTTTTGATAAGATGTTTTTTCATTAAACCACAGACACGAATAAATAATACAAAAGAAAAAAGTAATCTGAAATATTAATCCATTCGCCTGGTAAAAAATTTAACTTCAGATCAAAATCCAAAATTAGAAAAAAAAACGACAAGATTACCTTTCATAATACTCGTAGTGACGTAGAATATGTAAAGAGGTCGACCAATAGAATCTATTACTTGCATTTCGTCGAATACACAAGTTCTTCCCTAACGTAAATCCCTTGAAATCAGTCAACAGTAATTTGAGGCTTTGTTTTTTTTTTTAATAATTTTTTCCTTAAACAAATTTTCGTCTAATTTTTGAAAATTGAGAACAAAATCAATTTTTTTCATAAATCAGAGCGAATTTAAGTTGTCAAAAACAAATCTGTCAAAATATCGTATTCTTTTCTTTAGTCAACAAATTCGTTGTCGCAACGAATCCGACTGATAATATGTGTCGGGACATTATACATTAATGTCGTTTTTATTTGGTAGTCCGGAAGCCTTCTGGACTCTTCTAAAAGTGTTTACTTATAAAAAAGTGACAGTTTGGTTCTGAAAAAAATCCGGATCCGGATTAGAAAGAAGAATCGAAACCAGAAGCACTCACACATTCATATACTTAAAAGGCGGTTGTGATTTTTTGCATCCTAATTGTGCGAAGTAATTTTATTTCAACAAACATTATTTTTGATTTTAAAACGGATAACAATATTGTTTTGGAAAAAGATGGGAGACATCGGGTTTAGATGGCTCATGATTCTTGTCTCCAAACTTATACGAGGTGATCGCATGCCTAATCAATGGAGGGAAAGTTACCTTCTTCCAATTTATAAAGGAAAGGGTGATACTCGAAGCTGTGATAATTACCGTTCGATTAAGCTGATGTCACACACCATGAAGATCGTTGAGCGAGTCTTGGGTAGCCGACTGCGAAAAATAATTAGGCTATCTGATGACCAGTGCGGGTTTGTCGGGGGTAAGTCAACCACGGATGCAATCCAGAGTATAAGAATAATTATGGAAAAACATCGGGATTCTTTGGAGGATTTGCATGTCGTATTGGTTGATTTTGAAAAAGCATTCGATCGGCAACCACGAGATCTAATATGGGTGGCCCTCAGGCAACGAGGAGTTCCAGAAACCTATGTGCGGATAATTATGGACATGTATGATGGAGCAGTTACTAAAGTAAGATGCGCAGCTGGAGTCACCGAAGAATTCGAAATCACAGTAGGTGTACACCAGGGAAGTGTCTTGAGTCCCCTGCTCTTCATTTCAGTTCTTGATTACCTGCTTGAAGGCAAAGTGACGGATCCAAAAGTGCATCAGTTATTCTTTGCTGACGATGGAGCCATCATAAGTGAAGACCCGATATCCCTACAACGAGCACTTGACGTATGGGTGGATGTTCTAGAAGGAAGTGGGTACCGCATAAGCGCGAAAAAGACAGAATACCTATGCTGCCCATTTTCTGATCCACACAGGCCTATTCCAGACATTTATTTGAATGGAGTAGTGCTTCCCAAGTGTGAAAAGTTTAAATATCTGGGGTCTATGATAAATAACGAAGCTACTTGTGATGACGATATCAATCATCGTGTAAGCGTATGGTGGATGAAGTGGCGGGAAAATTCTGCTATCTTCTGTGACCGAAAAATGCCCCCTAAGCTGAAAGGAAAGCTCTACACTTCAGTTGTGCGTCCAGCACTCACATACGGTTCACAATGTTGGACAATGTACAAAAAGTATGAGAGTAAGCTAACGGCAGCTGAGATGAAGATGCTTCGTATGACAGCAGGAGTTACAAAGCTTGATCGAATTAGAAGTACGAAGATCCGAGGAAGCCTTCATGTTAAGAATACCATTTCCCAAAAAATTGAACATGACCGACTCAGTTGGTATTGCCATGTTCAAAGGAGAGATCCTGAGAACCCCATCAAAAAGGCAATATCATACAACGTTCCAATTCGGAATAAAAAGAAAGGTAGGCCTAAACACTCCTGGTACAAACAAATGCAAAAACACCAGCATTCAGTTGGCCTCAGAAATGGAACAATACAAAACCGGGAGGCTTGCCGCCGATTTCTGAGGTCAACCCGGCGAACCCCACAGGCGGATCACTAGTGTGAAGCAGATACGTGGGAGAGTTATGATCCCCTCGACATCGAGATCATAACAGCGCCGAAGAAAAGGAAGAAGAAGAAGAACAATATTGTTCACATTTTTCATTTCATATATACAATCAGAATCAAAAAAAGTGTTCTGTTGGGATCCCGGATCGGAGAGAGATTCCGGATTGCCAAATAAAAACGACATAAGAGTAATGTCGTTTTTATTTGGCAATCCGGAATCTCTCTCCGATCCGGAATCCCAATTGAACACTTTTGTTTGCTTCTGATGATTCTGAAGTTTTGTTTGATTGTATATGTGAAACATCAAATGCGTACAATAATCAAAATCAAGAAAACTGTTTGTTGAAAGCAGGGTTGGCCGAATTGTCACTTTTTAGAAATAACTACATTTGTTACGTCTGCTACGTATTTTATGTAGTTAATGTAGTTAAATGTAGTTAATTGTAGTTAATGTAAGAAATTGTAGCATTGCTGTCAATTAACTGTCAGTTATGCATTTGAAATTTGAATTTTTAAATTAAACGTTCAGTTATTCTTACAATTCTTCATTCTTATGGTAAATGAAACTTTTTTTTTACAAACATTCACTAGATCATAAAAGTCCAAAATTGTTTTTTTTTTCCTTTATTATATTGAATTTTTATGAATTAATTTTTATGAATTTATTACTACTAATATGTAGCAGACGTAACAAATTGTAGAAAATTTAGCATGTAGTTTCTTCAATAAACTACGCGTAGTTAAATACTACGTTTATATGCAGTATCGAAAGATAGAGTTGGATTAGGGTCGGATTTTCGACTCACATTTCTACTCGACACCGGTGAGCGATTGGGATCGAGTCGAATGAAGCTCATTTCAACTCAATACAGGTATATAAAGGTTCAAAGCGAGCTTCAAGCTCGCTTCAACACCTCATATAAACGTAGTAAATCATGTAGAAAATGTAGTGTAGATAGTTCGGCCAACCCTGGTTCGCACAATTTGAATACCAAAAATCACAGCTGTTTAGGTTGACGTTTAAGTATATGAATGTGTGAGTGCTTCTGGTTTTGCTTCTGATTTCAAATCCAGAAGCAAATTTCTCTTCTTTTCAGAATCAGAACTGTCATTTTTTCCCAATTGAACACTTTCAGAAGAGTCCGGAAGGCTTCCGGATTGCCAAATAAAAACGACATAAGTCGATTCTCTATAATGTATGTACTCTTACTTACATACAGGGTGCGTTTTATGTTCCAGGTCAATTTTGTTTTACATTTTTGTGTGAATGAAATTTGCCGTTTGGAATTTGATAGTCTTATGGCCAATTTCATAAACAAACACTAAAAGCACTTTTATCAAAAATCCTTTTAAATTTTATCAGACTCTTAAATATTTTTAGTTTCACCAATCTATAAAAGGGAAATTTTAGGGAAATTTTTGTTAAAATTGAGTTCTCTTCACATCCCTGGAATAAAGAATTTGGTTCTTTCTTTCTAACAAGCGCAATGTATGAGAACAAATGAGAAAGCGTAATGTGTTGAAACAAATGCCAATAAATGCAAAAAAAAAAAATACAAACAAAAATATTTGGAAAGATCCTGTGGGATAAAATCGTAATAAGCACTTAATTTATTTTTTTTTGCACTGATGCATTTGTTTCGGTTCCAAATGACGACCAAACAAATTCAACAAACAGATTCACGATTCACAAATGCTTTGGAAAGTCGTAACCTTTTTCAAAGTCAGTCGGAGAATGGATTCCTTTTCCTATTCCTGTGAATCCGGAATACTCTTGCTCGGCGTATAACTTATGTGTGGCACTTATTATTAATTGGATGAAGAATTTTCAATATTTTATTCGAAATAAAAAACATACGAGTATTTTAAATATTTATATAAGCCTATCCACTTTGTATTTTCAAAAATTAAAAAAATTAAAATGCAAAACAATAATTTCAGCTGCTACCTGTATCCAATTGTTGTGATCTACATCTGATGACATTTCATTGACACTTTTAAAATTTATTGAGCCAAAAATGGGCATTTAGTTTATAAGGGTGTTTAAAAGCTTGTTTAATTTAAAAGCGCTTGGTGAAACCAAAATATCTCATTTTAAGGCTTATAAGCCTGTTAAATGTTTAAAAGTCCTTCGTGAAATTGGCCATTAGCTCGATATCAGGAAAAATTAATTATCAAGCATCTAACGCTGCAACAACGTGTTCAAATTATTAAAATATTTTATTTAAATAAATTGTTCAACGTGACTTTTTTGGTGTTAACTATGTGCCGAGCAAGTCAACTAACTCTAGTTTTGAAAATTTGGAGATACAATAAAAGGTTCGTTCGTTCACCTATACCCAGGATTGACTGAGGTTTATTTGACAACCCTGAGAGTTGTCAACAAAAAAATTAGGGTTTTCGGTTTTCAAAAAATTAGGGTTTTCGGTTTTCATAAAACACCCAAGGGCTGTCAATTGCTCTGACAAAAATTTTAATTTGTTATAAATAAGTTTCAAAAATTACCAAAAACAATTTTTCGTTGTTACTCAATATTTCATCAAATGAAGATGATGAGTACAATGAACATTTAATTACAAACATAAACAATAACATGCAACACGCAAATCGACAAACGACCACAAAAGAAATAGATTTGAAATCTCATATTAAATTTGACAGATTGGTCGTTACCTGAACTCGCCACAGCAACATACCTATAGATCTACTTTATGGCGACTCCAGGTCTCAGAGCACAGAATTTACTCACTAGGCCGAGTTCAGGTTTGTCAAAAACCGATTTAGGGCGACTTCAAGACACAACGAAGAAACCTGAAGACTAGGCGTAAGCTAACGTATGTCAGAAAAGATTGATGCAGTGAGGCAGAGTGTTGTTGAATGTCCAGGTACCTCGCAACGACGCTATGCACAAGAAATTGTCTTCGAACTTTATTATTCAAAATGAGCTTAAAAGAGCTCGTCTTTACGCCACGGCCAACATCATATTCCATACATAATATTAAAGACCATAATTCAATCAATAAAATATATATCTTAAAATTGTATTCCATTTAAAATTTTCGGGAAAAAAAACATCGATATGTAACATAAAACGCACCTTGAACATAATGTAAATGCATGAAGCTATGCTATATGGCATTTCTTTCGAATCACTTAAATTAGGAGTAAATTCGGCTTAGCTGATGGTTGATTGTTGTTTTGACGATGATGTCTAGGAAAAGGAAGAGCAAGCAATCGTACAAACGACATTCAATTAATAGAGCGACTGCTTAAATTTTTTACGCGATATGGACCCAGAATACGATTCAACAATTTCTAATGTTTTCCAGTTTTTTTCAAACTGTTTGTTTTAACATCTAGCATAGAAAGGAAAACATTTTAGATTCCACAACTCGTTTCCTACGTTTTGAAAATTCGCAAAACTGCCTTTTGGGGGAAACTATTAGTTATGCAAACGATTAAACAACATCAATGTTGTCAAAATAGTAATATGCAAAAATGTATAAAAACTTGTAATATATGTAATATACTGGTAAATAAAATTACAATAAAGCTGTGTAGTTTTTTTCGAACCACAATCCTTATGCTGCTTATAAATGGGTGTGTGTTGTGTGTTTTTGATTTTGCCAGCCTGCATAAAATATATTCAACGAAATACAACAATGTCATGGATTTTTTTTGTTTGTTTTTTTTTTTTTTATAAATATTCTATTACGTTAAAAGTTTCACTTGTAGCACATGTTATAGTATATTACATTTTTAGAGAGATAATCGGGACGACAACTATGTATGTATATTTATTATTAAATTGTTGTATTTCTTATCATCATTTTTTGTTTTGTTTTAAATATATAATTGAATCAATTCATAATAATATTTTTTTATTTAACATTTAGGACATCATTTCTCTCTAACATCATTGTTAATTTATTTGATTTATTTTGTTTTAATTTTCAATTTTAACTTATTTTTTTGTTTTTAATTACATAGTTTTAAAATTTTTCCTAAGCAATTTTCTTTTCACATTTCCTTGCTTTATTTAAATTTTAACTATTTTTAAAATGATTTTAAATCATGCATACATTATTTTCATATTACTATATAAAGTAGACACAAAATAAAAAATAACAATTGTTTCATTAACTTATTTGACATTTTGCTTTTAATTAAGAGGAAAAAATAAGACATAAGAAATAAAAAAAAAACTTAAAACAGAAAACTCCAAATTTATATTTATTTTTAAATATTATGTATATTTTTTTTAAAAATTGTTTTATTATAAATTTCAATATATATATATATGTACGTAAGTATACCTCAAACCCTTTAATAATGCACATTACATAAATTCCTTTATTCTCTATATATTTCCATATATGTATACATATATATATATATATAATATTTTTTAATTATATTTTGTAAATTTTATATTCTAATGGAAGTGGAACAAATAAAGCCATATTTAGCGAGCATATAGAAAAAGGGCACACTTAAAATGGGACATATATGTATGTATGTTGTAGGTATCTATAAGGGGATTCTAAAACAAAATAATGGGGGGTTGGATGTGAAAATGATTGTTGTTTTTTTTATGTTTGGTTCAAATAGAAATCAAGGAAAACATCTCGTCTCATATTCAAAACCTATTCTCACTCCCCTACATCTGTTTTTGTTTTTGTTTTGATCACACACTCATTCTTTATTATCTTTTTTCTAAGATTCAAAACCTAGGATAGGTATTTATTTTATCTCATAAGCATTTTCACAACGGCGGCGAATAGAAACGCAATAAATAAAAATGAAACCATAAATATAACGGCTTTTTCCTGATCAGTGAATCTTTTGCGATTTGTGTAGAGCGCACTTAGTTTACCTGTAATACGTCGAATAGCACCGTTGTTGGCCATTTCGGCAAGAATGCCACTGCCACCGTTGCCAGCACTGTGGTTCATGGCATGGTGATGTGGATGGTGGAGTGCTCCTTTGAAGAGCTCCTCGCAGTTGTTTTCAAAGTTGGCTAAGTCATTGGCACTGATTGGGATGAGGCCGAAGGCATTACCACCATCGATTCCATTTGAGGCATTCGAGCCGATAGCTGAGGCGCTAACGGAGCGATGATGCAGGTGATTTGTACTGCCATTGCCACCGACTAGCATTGTGGCTGCCTGAAGGTGGCGACTGTGGTGGCTGTGAATGTGTGAGTGGGCGTGAGAGTGCGCATGCGCGTGGTGATGATGATGCAGATGGTGTGCATGGTGCGCAGCGAAAGGATTACCGCTGGCAGCTGCTGCAGCAGCTAAAGCCGCTGAACTTGCTGCAAAGAGATTTCCATCGATGGCATCGATGAATGGTGGCACCTGGTAACGGAAGGGGTTGGTAAATTGGCCAGAAAGTTCGTTGCCCTTGGATGAGCACACACGAATAGGACACACACGAAACAGATACACTGCGCCAGGTTCAAGATTTTCGATTGTGAATTTGGTATCTGGCCCTCGATAAATCTATAAAAATAAACATGAAAGGATGAAAAGGATTGATTAAGTTTGCTTACCACAAAACAAAAATAAAGAAAATTTACCTGTTTATAATCACCATCTTTGCCAACACTGTACTGCAGTGCATACTCCACAGGATCACTGAACGAATTCTTGCTATTCTGCCATTCCAATGTGAGAGGAATTCCGAAAGGACTCTGGTTACC
This sequence comes from Philhelius festivus, assembly GCA_963931855.1. Taxonomy (NCBI): domain Eukaryota; kingdom Metazoa; phylum Arthropoda; class Insecta; order Diptera; family Syrphidae; genus Philhelius; species Philhelius festivus. The sequence continues at coordinate 70,699,454 of OZ007554.1, read as the reverse complement.
TGGCAATACAGCTGATGCAATAGGGGCTCCATTGCTGCCTACACATGGGCTCATGCCGAACATACAACTGCTTTCCATAGCCATACGAGGTGCCTTAATAGGACCGGGAAGGGTTGCAGTTGTCTTAAAGGTATACTCTTTCGAGTACTCTCCCACTCCAGCACGATCATTGCCTGCGCATATTCTAAAAACGTAGGCTGTCTGCTCCTGTAATTTGTTAACCTTGCACATGGCATTCGTCCCACTGTACACTTGTTGGAAGTCTTTAGCTCGATTTACATACATCTCAACGTAGTACTTGGTAAAGTCCAAATTCTTTCCATCTCCCCACTTAAGTTTGATGAAATTGTGTCCCAGACCAGTGCACTCTAGTTGTGGTGGCTCCGGTGGTGGTGGCAACGTTGTTAGTTTCACATAGCTTGAGAATGGACCAGCGCCAATGCCGTTTATAGCCTGAACGCGGAACTTGTAGTTGGTCTCTGGTGTCAGACCGGTGATGGTGTATTCCAAGGAGTTATCTTCGGTTGATATTGAACGCTCTGCGTACTCAATAGTATAGGAAACAATCTCGGAACCATTGCACTCGGGTTTTGTCCAAATGAGGGATACCTCGTTCGCTGTGAATTCATAGCTTTTGATTTGTGGTGCTGTGGGAATGGCAGCTGGTGTCTTGGTCGACACTACTGGTGACCACTGACTGCTACCAGCAACATTGGAGGCATTCACTCGGAAGAAGTACAAAGTGAAGGGCAATAGATTGCGAATGTCGGCCGTGGTGTTTACTCCGCGGTAACACATGTTAAAGCTATCATTGGACTCATTGGCTGCAGTCGAGCTCTCCAGGCGATATTCACTAATGGAGGCCCCATTGCAATGTGGTTCTTTCCACGAAACAGTCAGGTGTGTGGGTGATCGGACTACAACTGCGGGTGCATCAGGAGCGAATGGAGGCGCTGGGGCGGCTGCAAAACGCATTGCTGATGACCAAGGCCCAGCGCCAATGCGATTGATCGCTCGGACACACGCTTCGTATCGCTCTCCTGGTGTCAGATCCTTAGCAATGCAATAGGAATCCCTGCCACGGTATATAAGGTTGTTGCCATTTAGTTGCACTTCGAATTCCAGAACAGGGGCTCCGCCATTATAGTCTGGTCTGTCGAAATTTAGAACAGCCGCATAAGGACCAGGTGCGTTATCACAACGTGGTGGCTCTGGAGCTCCAGGTACAATAGCTTCAGTTGTCACTGTGGAAACATCCGAATAACCACTCATGCCACCAGGTCCTTCGCAGGCTGCTCGAATCTGGTAGGTTGTGCCCGGGCTGAGGCGATCACACACGGTCTCTGGTTCACGACCAGCGTAAACTCGTTCGAACTTTGGTCCAGAGCTGATTTCCAAGTAGTAGCGAGTAATTTCTGCCCCACCTCGATCATTAGGTGGATCCCACTTCGCTTTGAAATAATTGCCATGAATTTTACCTTTCACCTGGGGCTTTCCGGGACGTCCAGGTCGCTCGGGATGAGTTTTATATGCCACTTCGGAGGACCAAGGTGAGGAACCAGCTTCGTTGTCCGACCTTAGTCGAAATTGATAAGATGTGGAGCGACGCAAGTCACAGCACTCGTAGATCGTCTCGGGACCGTTGTACATATTCAAGTAGCCATGTCCCGAATCACGGTCTAGCATTTGAAGGACGAATTCACCATCTTGATTGCGTCGTTCCCAGGCGAGACGTAGAGAATTTGGTGTTGCCGAATGCAAGGTGGGCGCTTTTGGAGCCTGAGGTGGATTTCCTGAAGTGCTGTAGGCTACAATTCCAGAATACAATGAGGGGCCGCACTCATTTATTGCTGAAAGTCGGAAATTGTACACCGTCGAAGGCAACAGCTTTGTTAGGATGTACTGTCTGCTTTTGGTTTTAGCCGCTTCCACAAAATGATTGCCCTTGCCCTCATCGTACTCGAGGATGTATTGTTGAATATGAGCACCATTGGAGAATGGTGCTGTCCAACGCAGCTGTAGGGAATTCCGCGTGCGAACGATCAGTTTCGGTGGCATTGGTTGGTCGGGTTCACACGGTGGGGTTGTGAATTCAGTCGGTTCTGAAAAGGAGCCCTGCAGCTGTTCATAGTGGACCTAAAATAAAATAATGATATAAATATACGAGGTTAATTTTATACAAAATCTTTACATACTTGCAATCGCACAACATATTCCTGGCCTGGTTGCAAGTCCTGAACAATGCAGTCGTAGGATTCGCCTTTGTATAGACTCTTATACTTGCACTCCTTGGCACGATCGCTAAGAAGGACATTGTAGCGCAAGTCTCGGGAATTTATGAGGTTATCAGTAATGGCTGGTGCTTCCCAAATAATTTTTGCCGATCGAGATGTGATGTCAATTACCTAATGATTTGGAATATTAAAAGATCGAATCGGAAAAAATACCAATTAAGAAAATACCTCTGGCTTTTGGATGGCTGACAATTGCTCGATTATTGTTTGGGTATCTTCTTCGTCCTCTGGCACACTGGATGATTCTTCACCATCTTCAGATGTACCAACAGATGAGGCACCATTTCGTGATGTTCGTCGATGATGATTACCATTTAGTTCGTTCTTGCGTGGTGATGGAGAGTGAGCTGGGGTCGACATCGCAGAATCTATATTTAAATAGAATTTAAGGTTATACTTTTTTTTTTTTTGAAATTTAAAAACTATAAACAGAAATCTAAAGAAAATTATTAATTGAACAAAACGTCCATCAGGCATCGCTTGATATACAGGGCACTTTTAATAATTTTATAATACATCTGAAATCGCGTCTTCACTATCAATCAAATGCTAACTAGCAGGATTATTAATTCAAAGCTGGGCGGGTTTTCTGCAAGAAGATCTATAAGTAGAGGGGAACCGCAAGGCGGTGTCCTATCTCCTCTTTGGAACTTGGTAGCGAATGAGCTGTTGAGATATCTGGAAACGGAGAGTTACAGAGTGATTACATATGCAGATGTGATTTCTTTTGCCGTATCAGGAAAGCAACCTAATACCGTAAAAGATCTCTTCCAATATACTTCAAACAAGCTAACAAACTGGGCTGATCGGTGTTCATTATCAGATGAAGTAAAATACTTGGGTCTTAGTTTGTATAAGAAGTTACATTCAAGAAATAGTTAAAAAGGTCACAGTGGCACTTTTCTCATGAAAGAAATCCATTGGGAATAAATGGGAGCTATAACCACGCATTACTCACTGGCTATACACCTCGGTAATCAGACCGATTCTGATGCAAACACAGGTATTCGTCTAAAATCCTCCTCGCAGTGGAGCAATAATGAAATTGTCTAGTCCATCACAGAACTTATTCAGTAATAGTCTCTCTAATCACTGAAACATAAAAAGATCGCTCTGCAGTTGTGTATGAGAAACAAGACTGCGAAAATTGCAGTGTATCTTTAAGATATTCTGGGCATCTGCCCCATGGATAATATTATGTAGTCTTAAAATATTCATAAATTATAATATGCGTCAAAAGGAATTCCCAAAATAGATCTCTTAAGATGAGATACACATACACACATAAATAAAGCGTAAGCAATCATCGATTGAAACATTTAACTTACGCTTACATTCATAGTCTAAGCACAGGTAAACTGAACCGTTAAATATAAAAAATGACATTAAAAGGGTTTTAACCAAACGAAACTTCATTTTAGGTGAAAGTTGAGCAGAGTCTAATAGCAACAGAGATTGCATCACAACAACTAAGTCGGCTATTTAAAGTGAAGCCTAAATTTATGTAACCTTATCTAAGTAAGTAATTATTTCTCCACTGAAAATAATTGGAGGGAGATCCGCGGAATTAATTTAATTTCTGCAACAAATCAAAGCAATAGTTTTAGAGGGGTTAGGTCTGAGTTTATTGCCACTTACCCGCAGTTGAATTCGTTTTAAATCTTCATTAGTTCGAATCACAGCGTCTTCCATCAATCCAAGTGGAAGATAAATGTAGACAAAAACGTCATCTGCGTACATATGAACTGAACAGTCTTCAACAACATCATTGATAAAGAGTGAGAATAGAAGTGGTCCCAAAACAGAACCCTGTGGTACTCCTGTGTTTACAAATAAGGGGGAACAGATACCGCTTTCAAATTCTACCGATTGTACTTTGTATTTGTATTTGTATTTTTTAAATAATTACATATTAGAGAAGAGTCAAGAGATGTATTCGAGAATTTGAAAATTTGTTAAAGCTTAGAAACAAGAATAGAGTGATCAATACAATCGAAAGCCTTTGAGAAGTCCAACAGCAGCGTTAAAAAAGCTTGTCATTTGATAGAGTATATGAGTTTTTCATAAACTTTCGAAAAATATGATAAAACGCTAATGCGTCTGAAATCAGCTGGAAAACATGTTTTTTTTTAGGTATTGGAACTATTTTAGCTACTTTCCAATATAATTCTATAGGAAATTGGGTGGAATATATGCAAAAGTTAAAAATCTGAACCACTAACGGCAGAATAATTGGCAAAATGAGTTTGATAAACTTCGATGAAATATGATCGCAGCCAACAGCATTTGACTTAATTGGACAAATTGCTTCAATAACATCACACTCATTAACACATTCAAACGAGAAAGTCTCAAGGTTGTTATTATTTAAAATTATCATCAAAATCATCAAAACTAACTGGATTAGACATTTGAGGTGCATAAAACGTACACATAAATATCTCCGGCACTTAGCTGACATTTCTGGGACTTAGGGCCATTATTTGCTGAAACGAAACTTAAATATTTATGTTCAGCCTAAGCGCTTATGTTCTACTTTTTCCTCTACCTAAACTGTCACATAAGAGTTTATGTGGAACAAAAGTATTTATGTTCTGTATCAGCAAATGGTCCTTAGTGGCGCAAAATCTTAAACAGCCTATTATTAAGGTTTAAGTATGATACTATTTAATAATTTACTAAGTTTACTAACTCATTCTTAATTTTAAACATTTTCTAACTAGTATCGTACTAAAGCAATTTTCTTAATAAATTACCTTTGAACACACCTAAAACAATGTCAGTTCGTGCAAAAAACTAAGTAAACAGACCTTATTTGTGGCGTTTACAAATATCACGATACTAAAAAATTAAAATAGGTATTCGATGATTTTAACTTTAATAAAAGGGTGGAGAAAGTATGATGCTATATTCGATTAAAATTTGTAAAATCGTTATTTTAAATTAGTTTCATACTAAAACAGCTTTAACATCGTACTAATTCAACTAAAATATTGCGCCAGTGTCTCTATAGACTCTTGCAGCTTTAAGATTATTTCATAAGACTTTGGAGTCAAGGGCTGGGTTCAATTCTTGGATTAAATAAGTTCTTTAAGATGATCGAATAACACAAGATAACTTATTTCGGGCAATTTGATATTGCCTTTCCTTATATGTCTCGACTGAAAAGGTAAAGTATCTTAAGTCGACTTAAGATATTCCGCGTTTTTTTGTTGATCCTTAGTGCCATTATAAAAGGCTACAGTTCTGTGTTATCGGCTTCCTTCTATCTCACTCCTGTGCTTTTTTATAGACAAAAACCACTTCATCTTATGTTCAAAAGATACATCTCTACACGCGGTAAAATATCTTAAGTCCACATAAGATTGTGTGTTCTGCTTAATTTTAAAACCTAAAATAGACTTAAGATTATATTGGCTTAAGACTTTTTTATTATTGTGAAATCGTAAATCATATTAAGTTGACTTAAGATATTTTCGCGCGTGCAAACAGGAACAAAAGTCATCCTTAAATCGACATAAGATAAAATCCTTAAAAAAATTCCAAAAAAGTGTGAAAACGCAAATCATCTTATTTGAACATAAGATGAATTTTTAAATTTAAAACTGAAATTTTTCGCTCCCTAAGTAGTCATAGGATATTTTACCGTTTGCAAACCTAAAACAATTTCCGTAATAACAAGGACATAAGATATTTTCAAGCGTATTTTGTTTCTAGATTGCCTTTATTTGTGCGACCGTTTTTCTTAATTTTTCATTTAGTGTTTCATACGCGATTGAAAAATTATTACAAATGAAACACATACGTATACAACAAAAAAGAGTTGAATTGCACGAATTTGGAATTAAAAATACATTTTATAAAAATAAAACATGGATTTAATGAGATAAAAATGTTCAAATGTATAAAATTGCCATCTGATTTCCAGAAAACTAAGAATTTATTCACACAAAGCTCAAAAATAGTTTTATTATTAAAAGAATTTTTATGCTAGAAATTTCTTCAAAGTTTTTCAAGAATACAATTTGGGATACCAATTTTAAATAATTACGTAGTAGTATTGGCGATTATTTCTAAAAAGACTTGCGCAAAATGTCAAACAACCTATTATTTTTAATTTTTTTGTATGATACTACTTAACAATTTGCTAATTTTAAAGTAGTTTAATAACTCATTCTTAGTTTAAAACATTTTCCAACTAGTATCGTACTAAAGGAATTCTTGATAAATTGCTTCTGAACACACCGAAAACATTGACAGTTCGTGCAAAAAACTAAGTAAACAAACCTTTTGTGGCGTTTCTAAAAGCACGATATTCTTACGATGATTTTAACTTTAATAAAAGGGTAGATATAGATATAGTATGATGCTATACTCGAATAAAATTTTCTAAATTGTTGATTTAACTTAGTTTCATATTAAATCAGCTTTAACGTCGGTCGTACTAATTCAATTGAAATTTTGTGCCATTGATTTTAGGAAATAATTTCAAAAAATAATCGTTTCACTTGTTTTGAAGTATTGATTTTTCAAAAAACAAAAATAGTTTTTTTTTTCTTCAAAAAATCCAAAAAATATTTTTGCAAATGGTATTACATAAAATATTATTTTAAGTTTCGGGGGCTCCTGCCAAAAAAATGGTTTAAATCGTTAGAATCGTTAATGAGAAAATCGAAAATAAAAAGAAAAGGGTTGTATGTACTGACGTACGCTCCGTAGAAGTAAAACTTCGTTACATGTCGCTGTCTTTGACTGATAGCGTGTCGTTTTGACACGTCACTGACAGCTGCATAGACATTTTTTTACCCCCAACGCCGGAGAAGAAGTTTTACTTAAAAAAAAACCGTTCTATGACAGGTATACAGTTAATAACATGTTATTCAAAAATTTTATTTTATCAAAATCATGAGAGCCGTTTTCGAGATAAATAAGATCTTACACTACGGGTGCGATACCGTTGTGTTAGTTTCGGAGGTAAAAACAATTTTCAATTTCTCCTATCTCTCCTTGGGTCCCTTAGGTAAATTTTTTCCAATAGTTTTTTGTTATTATTAATTTGACTTTTAAAAATATGTTTTCATGTAATATTTTTTACAATGCTCAATGATTTTTTAAATAATTTAATAATTTATTTTATATTTTATTTTAATATTTTTTAAATAAATTATTTGAATAAAACTAAACTGTTTCTATTCTGTGAACCAAATGTGATTTTATAGCCTTTTTTTAAAGAAATTCAAGTCTTTATTAGTTATTTTTTTTTTTTTTATTATTAAAGCTCTATAGAACAAATGTGACTTTTTCATATACGACTTAAATAAAAACCACGAAATATCATCTTAAATCTCTTTTTTTCCACTTTTGCACACGCAACTCATCTTAAATGGACATAAGAATTGAAAACGTCATTCGAAAACGCACGGCAAAATATCTTATCTCAACTTAAGATTTTGGAAATTAATATAAAATTCAATTTATAGAAAAGCCAAACTATCTTAAGTCATATTTTGCCTCATAACGACCAAAATATTAAAAAATCTTTTTGAAAATAATTTCAAAAAAAAGATCATAAAATTTTACATATAAATGCTTTGTTGAATAAAGTCTATATTTGAAAGATTTTTTGGGATGCAGCTTTGAAGTGTTTTTTTGCTCTCCTGAAAAATCATCAAAATTGACTTAAGATACTTTACCTTTTCAGTCGAGATGTATTCCGAGGGATTTCTTTTAAATCTTCTAAAAAACGCTCTCTAATTAAATTTCTAACTTCAAGGTGTACCATGGACAATTAGATGTTCTATTTCGCCGCTCTCTGATAGGAACAAAGTTATCAAACAACTGGCAGATAAAATTATTGGAAATAGAAATTTTATTATCAATGTTAAGTGTTTCACAGATGTCTTGCCAGTAAATGTTGCAAGTTGCAACTTCGAACTCAATTAGGTCAATTTTCTGAAAAAGAGGTGTTATAATGGGACACTGTTTGATTATCAAGCACACAAACCCGCTTGTAATTTATTCTAACGATTTTTTAAAGATTTAAAAGAATTTGTTTAAAAGTGTGATTTTTTTAATAATTATTAATGAGAATGAATGAGGATTACGAATTACGAGTAATTTTTGCTGTGGAAAATCTTGTAAGACTTCCGTCACCAAATATTCTTCCATTTCAAATTGAAATTTAGCTCGAGAATAAATGTGCCAGTCAATTATTTCGTGCGCTAAATTTTGACAGATAAGTTATGTTCAGTTCGAAGAGAAATTTTGATTTTTAAGCTGGAGCAGCGTACATCTCGGCTAAAATGCTTGCCATCATGTTAGATTGTCTCAATTTTGGAGTATTTTGTATGGTAGAAAAAATTTAGCGCGATCTAGCCTAAAACGCAGATCGAGCAAACACAAATTTTATTTCTACAATTTTAATCTCTACAAAACTTTTCCAAATCTCGCGCAAAAATTTGAAGTTGGAGAGATAAGAAATAATTCCATGTGTTTTGGAGTGTATCTTTGGAACGGGTTGTCTTTCAAAAGCCCTTCATACCCTTTTGGAAGCATCAGCACCTTTTACATAAAACCAGTTTTGACAAAAATCCCTTTCGGAATACGGTGGCTGTCAAAATTTGTCCCGCAAAATAATGTTTGTATCATTCTTTTTCCTGGCAAAATTTAGTGGAGACATTTTGTACAGCAATGCACAAAAGTATGAATTTTACGCGCGAACTTCGTACTGCCCGGAAAAAAATCGTAAAATTGTATGGGAGACAACATTTTTCCCGATCTGCGTACTAGGCTTCTCCGTACTAGGCTTATATCTCAAAATTATTTATAAATAAAGTACCTAAATCCTAGTACCTACGCAGATCGCCATTAATTTTATCACTTTAAAACAAATTCTTTTAAATCTTTGAAAACATTTCATTTAGAGAACAGCTGTCGTCTGTGACATATTCTCCACAAGGTTCTTATGTCAAAATTTAGCTTTGATTTTAGCTAATGTTTGGAAAAAATTGTGTGAGGTAAAATGTAGCGCGATCTTCGTACTAGGCTTTAAGTAAAAAACTGAGTATTTCGTTTGACCACTATTAGATTTCATAACATCTATAAGTCGGTGTGTTATCGAAACAACAGCGTTAATTATTTTAACATAGGAAGATATTTGGGACAGTTCTTCAATTAAAGCCTTTTAAGGGCATCTTTGTTCTTGAAAATTTTTGCGAAATTTTCTGGTCCAAATGATCTCTCCGGCGATTGGGGAGGGTGGTGGAGCTGTATTCATTCTTTAAAGAACCGCGAGTTATGTATGCTTAGGATCAATGTCTTGCTAAAAGATTCAATTGCTAAGCATACCTGATTTGCTTAAGCTCGTTTGAAGGTTATTGGTCAGGATGCTAAAATAGTCTTGTATATACATTGTGTTTTCAATGAAAACAAGATTCCCTATCAAATATCCTGCCATACATCCCTACACCATTAGGTTTTACTGTGCTTATTATATTTTTTCCATGATGTTTTCTTAGTTCTGACACGTTATGGAGTATGTTTATTTTTTATTGTAGACAAAATTGCAAAAGTTATATTTTGAATTTTTATATTGGTTTTGATTTATTTTTATTATTAGAATCCACTGTTTATTATTATTTGTTAGTTCGAATTCCATGTAACTTCAGAAATCATATTGGTGTTAACTCACTTTTGACACTCACTGTATATAGCAACGTTTCATACATACAAGTAATTATGTAAGTATATTATTGAGTTCAAAAAACACCTGACATCTGTATTAACTAAAAATTAAACAAAAGTGCCTCTGCCACTGCCAACTTGCACTCCATCACTCTCTGACAGAATGACACATTGACATAAGAATGACCAAATTCAAATTACCATTCTAATAGTTGCAAATTGCATTTTACAACTTACTATTTCAAAACTAATGAGAATTACAAAACCTGCCTATGTAAACAAAACAGAAAAAAAAAAACAACAATAAATTACAAAACCATACTCACTCATTTCACGTTTTTGATCCAATTTACGCAGCAATTTCGTGTGTTGACGCTGCGTTCGTTCGTCTTTGTGATAATTGTTGTTTGGCGGCGATGGGGAATGTGGAGAATGTGACATCTGTTGTGGTGGCAAATGTCCACCAGTCATCGGATGAAAATGTGCTGGGCCTCCTCCCGGACCGGGTGGGAATCCAGCTGGCAGAGGCGAATAGAAATGTGATGTGCCATTAGTCGCTAGCTGCAATTAAAAAAACCAAAAATAAAAAAAATTAGATGGAGCCATCACTCGGAATATTTTATAACAAATGTTTACTTTGAAGATAACTTTTGGTTGATTAATATTATTTTTATTTTCTTCGTCGTCCGGCATCTTGTCTTAACATTTAGATATCACTAAAAATTGATTAAATCACAAAATAATAATTGGACGACAATCAGAACCCAATAGCAAGAACTGCTGCCACGTCCCACGTATTCATTTAGAAACAAAACTTATTTTATTCTATCAACACCCAAGTGGAAGCTTATAGTACGGGAGGTAGCGCTGCAATTTTTTTAGGAATTTTATGCCGAATGAATTTAACTTCAAACAGTTGTTTAATGTTCGAAATTCAGTAAAGTGAGCGTCAGTTGTCGCACTTGTGGGGGAGCTAAAGGAGACAGCATGCAAAAGTCATTGGAAAAAAATTTGCTCCGATGAATTTTATACCAAGCGAAACTGTATTAAATTATTGTTTTAATCATATTTCTTCAAAAAATTATCGTCAGCTGTATTGCCGAGGGGGGGTTCAATGTCAGTCACGGGCATAAACCTCATTTAAAATTTGAAAAATAAATTTATTTTATACCTTATGAAATTTATATATCTCAATTTTTATACTTTTAAAATAATAAAGAAAATAGTCAGCTGCACTTTTGACGGGGGTAACACCGTCAGTCAGCGCGATAAACATGTCGCGCACTCAACGCATTCGAGCGTCGCATAGTATCTTTGGAACATAAACTGACGATCTTTACACCCACAAACAATCAGCTGACGACGATTTTTTGTTTCTTTAACATTTAAATTATGTTATACTTAAAATTCAATAAGTATAACATCAATTTCATATAAATAACATCACAGTTTATTTATTTATTCCGTGTAGGTTTCAAATTACATATACAGGGTGATTTGCATAAGGTGTGACAAAAAGCTAGGGCATGTAGGTTGGACTTAGACAAGAAAAAAATCGTATGGGAGGGGGGGAGTCTATTTCCCCCCGTTTAGGCGGGAGGGGCAATTTAAGAAAAAAATTACTTAAAACAGAAAAAAAATTATTAAAAAATAACGGTGATACCTACAGAAAAATGCTATAGCATTTTGAAAAGCCAGAAATACATTCTTTAATTCTGTTTTTAAATAAAGTTGTTCGAGTGAATAGTTTTTGAAAAATTAATTTTCAAAATCGAAATTTTGAAAAAAAAAAATTAAAATTTTTTTTAAACAATTTTTTTTCAAAATTTTACGTAATTAAGTATTATTTTTTTATTCAATATTCAATGCTCTTATTAGTTTTTGATCAAACACAAAAAACCGGATGTCAAAATGTTTTGCAGTTTTTGAGAAAATCAAAAATAACAAAAACTACTTTTGTTCTAAGAAAAGCCTTTTATTTTAGTTTTTTCGTTTTTGGATTCTTAGGTGAATTTACGAAAGAAAGGATTAACTTTTTTGTACAATTTTTTTATTATCAGTCTTATAAGCATACAATAAAGTAACAAAGTACTGGATTAACACATTTTTTCTTTGAGAACACCTGCGTGAGAGCATTGGATTAATATTGACCTGCGAATGTTTTTTAAATAATGCAACGTTACACTCCCTAACTAGTGACAGAAAAATGCAATTGCGAAATAAGAACAAAAATGTTCCTGAATCTTGAAATAAATTAAAATAAAAAATACATGCATTTTTAGGTAAAATACATAATTACTGTTTATTATAATTTTTGACTATTTTTTAACTAAAGCTTATTACAAACAATTTTCCATATGATCCCCATTTTGTAGAAGGCAAAGATTATAGTGCCTTCTTATTGCTGCACATAAATTTATACTTGATAAATTTTCCTGTAATTTGACTCCAGCCACTTCAATCCGTTGTTTCAGTTGTTCCAAAGATTCTATTTCCACTTCGTACAAATAGTTCTTCATGAATCCCCAAGCATAAAAATCTAACGGAGTTGTACAAATTATTTCTAATTTGAATGTCAAGTCGTCAACATATCACGATGTCAAATTACTCTTGTACCGGATTAACGGATATGCATTACTGCTACGGTATGGCTCATGATCGAAGTCGTGAAGCGCAAAGACTCTACGCTGAAATGTATCCCAATAGGAGGTGTCCCAGTCATACGATATTTTCAAGAATCCATCAACGTCTTCGAGAATACGGAGTACTGGAGCACTGGTCAATTTTAAACCAATGCTCTCACGCAGGTGTTCTCAATAAAAAATGTGTGAAATATGGTTAATCCAGTTCTTTGTCACATTATTGTATGCTTATAAGACGATAATAAAAAAAATAGTAAAAAGAAAGTTAATCCTTTCAATCGTAAATTCACCTAAGAATCCAAAAACGAAAAAACTAAAATAAAAGGCTTTTCTTAGAACAAAAGTAGTTTTTGTTATTTTTGATTTTCTCAAAAACTGCAAAACATTTTGACATCCGGTTTTTTGTGTTTGATCAAAAACTAATAAGAGCATTGAATATTGAATAAAAAAATAATACTTAATTACGTAAAATTTTGAAAAAAAATTGTTTAAAAAAAATTTTCATTTTTTTTTTTCAAAATTTCGATTTTGAAAATTAATTTTTCAAAAACTATTCGCTCGAACAACTTTATTTAAAAACAGAATTAAAGAATGTATTTCTGGCTTTTCAAAATGCTATAGCATTTTTCTGTAGGTATCACCGTTATTTTTTAATAATTTTTTTTCTGTTTTAAGTAATTTTTTTCTTAAATTGCCCCTCCCGCCTAAACGGGGGGAAATAGACTCCCCCCCTCCCATACGATTTTTTTCTTGTCTAAGTCCAACCTACATGCCCTAGCTTTTTGTCACACCTTATGCAAATCACCCTGTATATGTAATTTGAAACCTACACGGAATAAATAAATAAACTGTGATGTTATTTATATGAAATTGATGTTATACTTATTGAATTTTAAGTATAACATAATTTAAATGTTAAAGAAACAAAAAATCGTCGTCAGCTGATTGTTTGTGGGTGTAAAGATCGTCAGTTTATGTTCCAAAGATACTATGCGACGCTCGAATGCGTTGAGTGCGCGACATGTTTATCGCGCTGACTGACGGTGTTACCCCCGTCAAAAGTGCAGCTGACTATTTTCTTTATTATTTTAAAAGTATAAAAATTGAGATATATAAATTTCATAAGGTATAAAATAAATTTATTTTTCAAATTTTAAATGAGGTTTATGCCCGTGACTGACATTGAACCCCCCCTCGGCAATACAGCTGACGATAAGTTTTTGAAGAAATATGATTAAAACAATAATTTAATACAGTTTCGCTTGGTATAAAATTCATCGGAGCAAATTTTTTTCCAATGACTTTTGCATGCTGTCTCCTTTAGCTCCACCGCTTTCGGAGCAGCTGACGTTCAGATCTGTTATGTGTTAGGGGAAAACTATTATTGTTATGATTTTCAGCCGGGATGAAATGACTTCGTCAACTATAGCGCTACCTCCCGTACTATTATATGGATGTATGGGTACTCGTTTTTGAAAGTTAGTTAACCTATTCTACTAGCTGAGTTCTACTACTGTTGGGCTAGCTCTGGCTCTGAGTATGAGAACTCAGTTCAATTTTCTCTTCTCAGAGTCAGATTGTCTAATCAACAATATTTTTTTGTAAATAAAATGTCTTATCTATTTGAATTGGAATCTACATACATATGTTAAAGTGATAAATAAACAAAGTAGAATGGAAGAATAAAAACAAAACAAAAGCCGGTTTCCGGTTTAATGTGAAGAATGGAGAGAAACAAATTAATAATTTTATTCAAAAAAACTGAACACATCAACAATTAAATTATTTGTTTACAAAACACGTCAGCTTCACTGCCGAGGTTGTATACCTAGTTGGCACAGTCAGTTCATTCCATATGATTTTGTTATTGTATCCGTTATCTACCTGGGTAAGCACTCAGTGACAGTATTTATAATTAACTTAATTGAAAAAGTCTGTTCGATTTGATTGCGGTTATAAAATGTTATAACGAAATGTTGCAAGTGAACTGTAGTAGGAAAAGTTGATAGGGCAGTTGTAATGGGATACTCGTATATGGTTTCTTGGGAAAATAAATATATTTTGGGAATTTGATTTTTTAACTGCAAATCTACAAATTACCGTTAAAATTTCAACGAATCGTTTTATGCAATATACAATGGTGTCCAATTGTCAAGAAGCCGTTTTTGACAATTTTTTGTAAGCCAAATCTTAAGTGTAGTACCTACACTATGGGACCGGTTTATTTTTTTATTTCGTCTATAAGTACATAACACTTTCTTAGTAATAATTAAGTAACAAATATTACGTATTAATATAAATTATATTAATCTATTACAATTGAGTTCATAATAATTTTTTTGAATATTTCTTTTGAACTTTTCAAGTTCGATTACATGGGCATATTTATTAAAAAATAAAATGCAGGCTCTTGTAACCGGTTCATTCAATCCGTCAGTGCCGCCGCTGGGTGTTCGTGCGCCCTTGTGCAAGAACCTTAAATTGCCGCCCTTTGTCTCGGGTGCAAGGGGGTATTTACGTTGAATAAGTGAAAGTTTTATTTATTCTTAATTTTGCAGTTGAAAAATTTAAGCAAACGTGCATTGTTGTTGTCGCGTTCCGAGCTACACCAAATTCTTATACAATGAACGTAGTCATTATAGCATATATGTACAGTTTTGCATCCTTTTAAGATTATTTACTTTTTTTTACTTGAGACTTATAGGTACTATAAGGCAAGTTATGCATTCGTAAAAAAATCGAACTCGAGATTTTGATCAAAGTTGACACTATGATGATAGCGAAGATAACTGTACCTGCAATACGATTTTTTTCGAAATTTTATATTTTTTTTTTTTAAAAATGTCCAACAGATTTAAACAAAAATACAAAAATTTCAAGAATCGGTACAACCGATTTTGATAATTTGTTTTATGCTAAAGCGCCTTAAAATTTAAAATATTCCTGTGCATTAAAATTTTCAAAACTTTTTTTTTTTGGATTTCAATTTTTTTTCGAGACTCAATATTTCGAAAACCCCATGCTTGATTTTTTTTAAACTTGATAAATAAAAGTTTTCAAAAATCGCGTTTTTCTCGAAAACGTCCTCGAGAATTTTGATAAATTTTTACGTTCTATAATTAAACAAAAAAAATGAAGTCAATATATTACTGACTGTACCGAACATAGAACCATTTTGACGATTTTTGAATTTCTCATTACCGGCTGAACGGATTTTAATGAAATTTTTTATATTTATTTTTTTGGAAAATTCGATATCTCAAAAAGGCTAAATATTTTTTTGGAAATTTATTTTTTATTCGTAAAGTAATAAAAAAAATGTTTTAAAAATTTGTATATCAAAGATTGTTTGACTAATAACTTTGTTACAAATTTTGTTCTTGCATAAACTAATATTTGCTTGCATCACATGGCATTCTGTTCTTAGCTCCAGCTACCACAAAAAGAGTTGTTTTAGTCATTAAATAAATAAACTTTATGTTTATGAACAGTTTTTCTCTAATAGCATTCATTTTTGAAATCCTTAGTCTTTTACATAAGAGCAAGTTCGTTCGACTCAGTCGTGCATTTTATTTTAAGAGGAAACAAAAAAAAAAACTATTCGTAAACCCTTATTTAAAAAGAAACATAAATATTTAGAGACACAAAACATTTTTTTTACTGTTGGTTTTTTTCTTTTTTGGTTTGTTTACATTTTGCATCGGTAAAATAAGGAATGTTTTAAATCACCTTCGATAATTTTGTTCTTGTTACCAATTTAGATTTAAGATATTTAGCTACATATATCATTGCAATCAGATTATTAAAACCCATTCATAGAAAAATACGAATAATTAGTAAAATTAATGTTTTCGAGACACTGTTTTCGTTTTATTTTATGGGAAATACATGGGCTGTAAATCTAAAAAAAAATCAAAATGCTTTTCGAGTTTATAAGTCTGAGATGAAGGTTGCGTGGAAAGCTATTTCCCAAGTGTCAATTTATGGCGACATGGCGCTAAGCAGTTTAGACTATGACTGCAATCGAAGAGGTTATTTGATGCGAGAGGCGACAGTCACAAACAAAATATGAATAAAGATTTGTAGTAGATTGTGTGTCGGAACTACGTAGTGAACGGTGAGATGTAAACAAGTTCCAATAGCTTAAGGAAAACTTTTGGAGTATGCTGCATAGGTTGAGTTAGATCTATCTCTTAATTTTCCGCCCCCAGACGTTGGCGCCCTTGTGCGCCGCACATTTTGCACATACGGTAGTGGCGGCCCTGCAATCCGTAATTTGTCGAATGATGTGATATGAAGAAAAATTCATTATTCATTATACCTTGGCCTAAGACAACATCCCGGTTTATGTCTTATAAATAATTCCAATAAAGTAGTACAATCAATATGACCTGTTATTACATCTTGTAATGAGGAACATTATATTATATTATTATATGTATGTTATTATTATTTAGCATAACTAATATCGTTATAATTAAATATTGTTATATTGTCATAACTGGTATTATAAAAAATGTCACTTCACATCAATAAAGATATCACACATCTCTTGCAAGTGAGACCAAGCAATAGATTCTCCTAGTTTGAAGAGGTTTTATATCAAGCACACTGATATGTTGGTAAAGGCAGGGTTCATTCAAGTTTATGAAGCGAATATTTCGTGAATCTTTTCTGAATTATTTCAATAATTCTATTGGACGCATTTCTGTAGTAAGGAGACCAAACTACCGAGCAGTGTTCCAAAATCGGTCGAACAAAACTCACAAAAAGTGATTTAATTGTGTATAATGACACTTAAATTCCTTAGAATTCCTTAACAAAAATTCAACCATAGAATTACCTCTGGACATGATATAATCAACATGCATTCTGAAATCCAGTCTGGAGTCGTAAACAACTCTCAAATCTTTTGATTAAAAACTCTTTGAAGAACGTTTTCGGATATACAGTAGTCAAATAAAATCGGATTGAAGGACCTAGTAAATGTAAGAATACATCTTTTTTTGACAATTAAATCGAGCTTATTTGACAAACATAATTTTGACATAGAAGTCACATCTTTTTTCTCTGTATATTTTAAAATCATCAGCAAATGAAAGGCAGTGTGAGTCCAAAACGAAGCTAGATAAGTCATTAACAAAAAGTAAAAACAAGAGTGATGACTTCCCTGAGGAACTCCTAATTAGTTAGAGATTATATCCGATTTAACTTGTCCCATTTTTACAAATTGAGCTCGATTTACTAGATAGCTTTTAAACAGCTGGACATCTGAGAGTGAAAACCCAGAGATTTCAGCTTTAACAAAAGTAGTTTATGGCTAACTCTATCAAATGCTTTTGAAAAGTCAGTATATACGTATGACGTCAACTTGACTTCTTTTTTACTTGCGATATATGTAGGTACTATAGGGCAAGTTCTGAATTTGGAAAAAAATCGAACTCGAGATTTTGATCAAAGTTGACATTACGATGATAGCGAAGACGAAAAAAGTGGGTCCGACAATTCCGTCTGTCTGTCTGTACCTCGAACTACAGCCTAAACTACCGGAGGTATTTTCTCCAAACTCGGTACTTAAGGGTCTTCGGTGATTCCCTAGAGGAGAAATTTAAATTTTTTTTAGCTCTAAAACTAACGGTACCCCCCATACACCCGTAATGCAAAATCTTATTTATCTCGAAAACGGCTCTAACGATTTTGATAAAAAAATTAGGTGTGATATTATGGACATGGACTTTATTTTGGTTAAAAAAAATTTGGGGGGAAATGTTATTAGGGGTACCTGTCATAGAACGGTTTTTTTGATTTTCGAATTTCTCACCAACGGCTCTACGATTTTAACCAAAATTTTTATGCAGGAGCTGCTTTGCATTTGAAAAAATATAAACTAAATTTTTTTTCCAAAAATAGTTTTTGGATTTTTAAAAAAATAATACAATTTTTTTTTTTGAAAATTCAATTTCTTGAAAACCGATACACGATTAAATTTTTAAATTACGTTTTAAAATGTATTTTATTAAATACTAACAATTTGCTTACCAATTTTTTTATAAAAATTTTAAGGAAAATTTAGTACACAAAAAACATGTTTCAGTGTGTCTGTATGTCTGTAAATCTCACTACAGCCTAAACCACTGGACCTATTTCTTTCAATTTCGGTTGTTAAGGGTCTTCGGTAATTCCCTAGAGGAGAAATTGAAATTTTTCCTGTCATAGAACCGTTTTTTCGATTTTCGACTCTCTCATTAACGGTTCTAAAGGTTTTAAGCAAATAGTTTCAGCAGGAGTCCCTTTAAGTTGAAAATAATATTGTATATAAAAATATTCGAAAAAATATTTGTTGGGTTTTTTTGAATTTTTTTTTTTGTAAAATCAATATCTTCAAAACCTATGAACGATTATTTTTTTAAATTATTTCCTAAAATCAATATTATCAAAAACTTAAAATTCGCATCCCACATTTTTCTTGAAAAATTTTAAAGAAATTTCTTATATAAAAAATGTATTTAATAATAAAACGATTTTTTAAAGTTTGTTTGCATAAATTCATACTTTTCTAGAAATCAGACGACAATTTTATGCATTTGAACATTACTATCTCATTAAATCCATGTTTTATATTTATAAAATGTGTTTCCCAGTAACAAAACCATGTTGAAAGATGAAGATTTTCGCTTGGAATTTATATATTGCCAAAAACATTTTGAATTAGTTTTGATAATTGATTCTTAAGACCAAACATATTGCCTGTACAAGAATTTATTAAGAAAATCGTATTCTCTACGTAAACGACAATAATCGCTTCGGAAACTTGTATCAACCCTACTCGTTTTATACATTTTCATCTTTATATTCTTTAATCTGGACAAACTTTTCGTATATCAAACGGGTTTATTATATTTTAATATTTTTACTAGATTCGTTAAATAAAACTTATTACTCTTTTTAGTATTTCTTCTGTATTTACACTTTCCAAATAAAAACAATAAATATCAATTTATAATCAACTCAAATACTTTTACTCAAGCTTAAATCACACTTGTTAAATAAAACTTTCCAATAAGCAAAGTTTTTGTACACAGTGCTCAACGTGAACATTCCCCTATATACACAAGTTAGTTGTTCTCGAAACTAATTCGCGAAGGTTCTCGTCTTAGAATATTCTAGATGGTTGGAATAAGGGGAAATACATATGACATTGGAAAAGAGCTTTTTTTCCTTCCATAAAGTATATATGCAATTTTCCAACAGATGGCGCTGTAGGAGTATAAAGCTCTGTGCGTAACAATATTTATTCATCCGTTTGATAGTAACATGGGAAGAAAAAACTTTTTATAAAGCTTAAAAAGCATTTTATAAAGCTTAAAAACCTTTTTATAAAATGCTAAGAAAAGCCTTATAATTTTTTTTCTACGTCCTGGAAACATTATGCATATATCGACTTCCAGTCTACATTTATTAAAAAGTTATGTATACCAAAGTGATCGGCCTTGTTAAAGTCATATTTATAATCTACTTCACTTTTTAAAAGATAAAAATTATTAAATGTGATAAAATTTAACTCTAATTGTAATGTTTTATGGTGAAAACTATTATTAGAGGAAAATCATCTTCAGTTAAATTTATTTCAAGGTATTCTTGTATAAAAACAAGATCTACAATTCTTCCAACAGAATTAATAACACTTCATTTGAATACAATTAAGAGATGACATAGTATCTAAAACAAGTGTTTCATTTTCATTTAAAACATTACTCATATATGGAACAAGAGCTTTATCTTTCTCAGGGTAGATCCAAACTAAATTGCTTAAATTAAAATCACCTAAGACTACCACGAAAGAATTACAATCTCAAGTGCTTATAATTGTATTTATATTTTTTATATGAGCATTATAAATATCAAAACTCGATTTTGGAGGAATGTAAGATTTTAGAAAATTGAAATTACATTTCATTAAGATCGTAAGGGAAGCACTTCCACTTCGATCGTCCGTGATGAGCTGTTCAAACTCAAGCTTATGATCACCAAAGAAACAATAAAAGTCTTTGATTTTTGCAATGCAATTTAATAAAGGAATGACTTTGCACAAATCGCACCGCCAAAATAAGTTTTCATTTGAATAATTCAAGTCGAAAAATGTGAGACAAGAACCGCAGTAAATGGAATCACTTTGAGAAGTTATACTTAGAACAAGTTGCCATAACTTTGACAGTGCAAAATAGGATAAAGAACAAGAACAAGAGCTGTAAAGAGGCTCAGGGTTAAAGAAGTAAGTTTCCGTAGTTTTAAAGCCAACCCTACTGAGGAAACCCGGAATAACTACAAACAACAACCGACAAACTTAATTTTTACATGACCAAAAATTACGGCAAAAAATATTATTATGCCCCAAAGGTAGTAGACATTTTTGGTCATTTGTAAAAAACGTACGAAACACTACGAAATCCTCAGTTCCAACGCTCGTCTTCAATGATACTCCTGTTGTAAGCTCGATAGATAAGGTTAATTTGCTTGCAGCACAGTTTGCTGTTAATTCGAAGCTACCAGAGAGTGACATGACTTCTTCGTACTTGAGATCGTAAACGATTTTATTCGTGCAATTACTAGAGTACTAAAAGATCTTGACATTTACAAATCCGCTGGCCCGGATAGTATCTATCTCTCCAATTGTTCTGAAGGAGTGTTCTTCCACGCTGGCAAAACCACGGCGTAAGCTTTTCCACCTGGGGCCTATTGCACCATCTTACAAAATTGTGATTACAAGCATTTTTTAACAAATTTGTAAGAAATCGAGTTTTTTTCATATGTAATTTTTTTTAATCACAAATTTGTACTTGTAATTTGTAGTTGGTGCAATAGGCCCCTGTCCTAATCTACAGGTCTCTTTCCAAGTGGATGGTAAGAAATATCTTTAGGAACGAAAGCTTCTTAATGATCGGCAGTATGGCTTTCGTAGATATCAATAGGTCCACTGGTGATCTAATAGTATATCTCACCGAGCAGTGGCACAAATCTTTACATCGTTTTAGAGGAAGTAAGATTATTGCACTTGATATTTCAAAGGCATTTTATAAAGTTTGGAATCAAGCTCGCTTAGCATAAATGCGTGCTTTCAGTATCGATGAATCTCTTCTTCGTTGGATTAGAAATTACATTTCGGACCATTCACCACAAGTAGTATTGGATGGTTTTAAATCTGATATCCACAGTAAAATTGTTTCGCTGACGACAGTACCCTTAGCTTTTCATATTCGTTTTTAGATTCACATCCTTATCCTTCGGATGTGGATGTGGACTTCCAACGGCAGCGTATGATAGGCTCATTAAATTCTGTTCTGATCTTAAATGCTTCGAAAACTCAATGCTGTTTATTGTCGCATAAACCGTAACCTTCCCTTAATGCCACTATCCATTGATGGCACTTGCATCTAGAAGACTAAATAGTTTTCAGTTCTAAGGTATGTGTATCTCAGACCATCTTTTGTGGTATGATCACATATTTGACGTCGCCAAAAACGCTGCTAAGGGTTTAGGTTTTCTCCGCCGATGTAAGAAATTTTTTACTGGTTGTTATATTTAAAGCCTTTATTCTTCCAAATCTCGAGTACAATTGCTCCAAAAACCCACTTGAGTCTCTTGAACAGAATTCAAAAGAGAGCTATAAAAATTATAGGCGACCGTTGTCTAACTGAAACATTTTTACCCCCGAGCACCGGCGCATTGTTTCATATATATCAATATTTTACATCTATTTTCATAAACAGTGCTCTAGTGAAATAGCCAGTTGCATTCCTCTCCTCAAACAATTCAACCGTAAAACTCGTGCTTCTTGGATTGTTAATCAGTTTACCCTTGAGTTCAATTTCGAACGAACTGTCAAGTACAGAGATTCTTTTTTTAGCCGCACTTCACGAATGTGGAATGCTTTACCCGGCTCAATGTTTTCCACTTACCGCAATGTGCATTCAAAACCAATGTGTATCGGTATCTCCTTTCTAATACTATCGTGCTACCTTAAAGGAAAGTTGAGTCTTTTGTTTGGCATTTCCATTTTGTTGACAACAACAGGAACAGCTCAATTTTGTGTTATTTTGTGCAATGTTTAAAAGATCAAAATTTAGTTGTGCTCATATTATTTTTGACAATCATATTTGCTCAGAGCAAAAAGCTGCTTTACAATGAAACTAGGTCATACTTTCTATATCCTTTTATTAAAGTTAAAATCTTCGAATAGCTATACTCTGTCCAACAAAAATTGTCAGTACAGGGAAGATAGGACGTTTGTCTCTCATTCTGGTTGCATTGCCATGCATAAGTGTGTCGCCTTTTAAAGCTCTCACAGGGATTCCGTAGTTTAAATTATAAATCTCCGCAAATGAGAGTAAAAAACGCGTAGGGCTACCGTCTGCCGATTCAAAACGACTGAAAACAATATTCAATTTACCTTTTCCCACAACGCCAAGCGGTAAGATAATAGGCGCGTTTTTTTTTAAGTTGAAAAGCAATACGACAACACTCAACATACTAATCTTCTTAAAATGTGTTCTCAAAAGCTTCAAATCCCAAAAGCTCTTTAATAAAAACCACTGAAAAACCTCCTTGCTTGCAATTGAGCATGATAATGGTAACTCTGTTTTGATGTAGATAAAGAGCGCACGATCGTATTGAGTGACACTTGACTTGACAGCTTGACACTCTTGACAGTATCTCATCAGCAGTGGGATACGACGGTCGTGTTGGGGTTTACAACTTTTTGCAAAGAATTACAACAACAATTCCTTAAGAAAAGTCAGTGGCTTGCTCTTTTTTTAGTGGCATTATTCCTAACGCATTGTAGTGAGGCTGCATCAGGCGCCACTGCTTTAGAAAAAGCTCTCCCATAAGGCCTGTACTGACAATTTTTGTTGGACAGAGTATACCTATTGTTGCGAACAGAGCTTTATACTACTACAGCGCCATCTGTTGGAAAACTGCATATCTAATTTATGGAAGAACCAAAAAGCTCTTTTCCAAAGTCAAATGTATTTCCCCTTATTCCAAACATCTAGAACATTCCAAGACAAGAACTTTCGAGAACAACTAATTTGAGTATATAAGGGAGTGTTGACGGTGAGCGAAAGACAGTTGATTTTTGATTACGGAAGTGTGCAAAACTCTGCTTATTGGATTGTGTAAAACAAGTGTGATTTTAAATTGAATAAAGTATTTGAGTTGATTATAAATTGAGATTTATTGTTGTGATTTGGAAAGTAAAAATAAAGAAGAGATATTAGAAAGAGTAATAAGTTTTATTTAACGAACCTAGCAAAAATATTACACTATTTTATTTTTTTAATATCGTGCTAACTTCATATGACTCTTTGACATTTAAAAACGTCAAAAAAGGTCTATTTACTTGGTTTTAGGTGTGTTCAGAAGAAATTTATTTAAAAAAAATAGCCTTAGCACGATAAAAGTTAGAAAATGTTTAAAATTAAGAATGAGTTAGTAAACTACTCGTACATAGGCTGAAAAGTCCCGGGCCTAACAAAGAAAACGCGTGTTTTTTTGTTAAAAATTGTCTTTAATCATCAATGTAGTCTCCATCTAGAGCCAAACAATCATTCCAGCGCCGCTCTAACATTTCGACCTCGTTTTTGTAGAACAATTTATCTTTTCCTTCAAAATAGGCCTCAGTTTCAGATATAGCCTCTTCATTTGAGAGGAATTTCTTTCCAGCCAACATCTAGCCAAATCCAGTGAATAAGGTGGACGTGGGAGCAAATCAAAGTTTAATTCATGCTGTTTTGCCATTGTTTTCATTGACTTGTGACAAGATGCATTGTCTTGATGAAACAAACTTTTTCTCTTTGCCATATGCGGTCGTTTCTTTGCAACTACGGCCTTCAAACGCTCCAATAACGCTACATAATATTCACTGTTGATGGTTTTTCCCTTCTCAAGGTAATCAATGAATAATACGTACATCACACACATTCCAAAATACCGAGGCCATAACCTTATGTACTTTAAAGTTAGCAAATTGTTAATATTAATTCCTGAATACTAAGCTGTTTAAAATTTTACGCCAATATATTTTTAGTTTACTTCCGATTTTTAAAAAAGTGTGGAAGAAATTTAGGAAAAAACTGTTAGGTGTGCCTTACTTGATTTGCTGATTAATTTAGACCAAACTTAAACAACTTTTCATGATAATATCAATAACTTAAAGCTTATGTAAACCAAGTTCCTTGGAGCCAGTTATGAATATTGTTTTTTTGAAAGCAAACATTGCTAATTGGATTTATTGTTCCTTGAATAATCGACGGCATTTAATAAAACCCACGAAGTCCAAATTAATATAGTTTGTACTTTTCATTGATATTTCATAAATCATAATTCTGAGTAGTATCTATGTTGCTATGAAGGTCTATTAATTTTTCTGTTTTTCCAAGAATATTAAAACAAAATTCAAACAGTATTTTCTAAACCTACATACTCGTACATGCAGAAATATGGGTATAAATATTCAAGGCTCCCATCTCATACCAAGCGTGAATAATGGAAAGAGCATGTTTCGAATTTTATAATGTTGTACCCGTTTTGTTCATGATTTTGTTTTATTCTAGTCGTATTTTGTAAAAAGACACTACATACGAGTACTTTGTTGGTAGAATTTTGTATAAAGAGCTCTTTCCTGTGTCTGTGGTTCTATTGTTTTCATAGATATTATTATTTTAACGTGCCGACAAAAAAACTACACCAGTGGACCATTTTTTTTTGCATAAATTAAGCTTTAAGAGGTTTTTGCATGGTATGCTTTTTTTGGTATTGTTTCTGACATATGTCACCCTTAACTGTGGTTATGATTGTAATATAACAAAAATTAGGATAGAAGGGGACATGAAATTAATATTTTTATGACACTCATTAGAGCAGACATAAATTGTATTTTTACTGCGCAATTTTCGGGTTTTGAAAAGAGAAAGTACTTTACACAACATATTTGGTAAATTATTTCATTGAGCAGAAATATGGGTTTTATTGGTTTGCTTGTAACTACTGACGGATAATATTATGACAATGTATACACTACAATGGTAATAGAATTAATTTAAGTATAAAATACTTAATTTAAATCGTAAATATTTGTAAAGGATTTTTCAAGCGTAAATTTAGATTTTGAATTTTGGTAGTTAGAAGAATGGAGCTCACTAATAACATTATGAATTTCTAGTGAGGAACGACGGACATGTGGGAGTGAGTCTTGTAAAGACTGCAATGATATTTAAAATTTGAATTTTCAAAAACATGACCATTCGAATACATAAATTGGACACATCATATGTTTTCGATGATTTTTTATTGCAATGAGCTTTTCTAATAGCCATATGTGGGATATTTGAAAAAAGTATGATGTGTAAAAGGTCACTAATATGTCACAAACGGACAGTTATTTTCAGAAATTTATCAGGCATATTTGAGTTTTGTAACGAAGCGTTCCATGCTACCCCACTCTATATTACTTTCGTATTAATACCAAGAATTATACTTCGCCAAATTCAATTCACAAGCACCATGAACACATGAAGTCACAGCAAAATCAACAACATTAATATCTTTCGTTCACCACTTATATAGTTCACATTCAGTGTTTACTGAAAAGTCATCTTGAGGACCTACTTGGGTGAACGAAAAGTACCCTTTCAGTCATACACACAGTCAGGCGGCCTAGTAAATTGATTTGATCAATCATTTGAAATCCAGACGTAGACGAGTGCAGACGAATTGGTCATTAATTGCCACCAGGGGCTTCGTACCTGCTGATCTGCCAGAGCGTTTAGCCTGCCCTTTAGTGCCACCAGGGGCGTAGTACCTGCTATCTACCAAAGCGTCTAGCCTGCTGATCTACCAAAGCGTCTAGCCTGCTGTTTAGTGCCACCAGGGGCGTCGCACCTGCTGATCTACCAGAGCGTTTAGCCTGCCCTTTAGTGCCACCAGGGGCGTAGTACCTGTTATCTACCAGAGCGTCTAGCCTGCTGTTTAGTGCCACCAGGGGCGTCGTACCTGCTGATCTACCAGAGCGTCTAGCCTGCTGTTTAGTGCCACCAGGGGCGTCGTACCTGCTGATCTACCAGAGCGTCTAGCCTGCTGTTTAGTGCCACCAGGGGCTTCGTACCTGCTGATCTACCAGAGCGTCTAGCCTGCTGTTTAGTGCCACCAGGGGCTTCGTACCTGCTGATCTACCAGAGCGTTTAGCCTGCCCTTTAGTGCCACCAGGGGCGTAGTACCTGCTATTTACCAAAGCGTCTAGCCTGCTGTTTAGTGCCACCAGGGGCGTCGTACCTGCTGATCTACCAGAGCGTCTAGCCTGCTGTTTAGTGCCACCAGGGGCGTCGTACCTGCTGATCTACCAGAGCGTCTAGCCTGCTGTTTAGTGCCACCAGGGGCTTCGTACCTGCTGATCTACCAGAGCGTTTAGCCTGCCCTTTAGTGCCACCAGGGGCGTAGTACCTGCTATCTACCAAAGCGTCTAGCCTGCTGTTTAGTGCCACCAGGGGCGTCGTACCTGCTGATCTACCAGAGCGTCTAGCCTGCTGTTTAGTGCCACCAGGGGCGTCGTACCTGCTGACCGTTTAGCCTGCCGTTTAGTGCCACTAGGGGCGTTATATATTAGAATATTAGACCAATCACTGACATTTCAGAAGTCGTCCTAATTTTTTGAATATGCTCATCTATCGCACGAAAATGAAAGACGACAAGGCGACGACTCTATTAGAAGTATGGAAATGGCCGAAAAAAAGTATGCCCGATGAATGGAATCTCAGCATTATTTGTCGAAGAGATTCTCTATAAGCTTGGCGTGCAAAACTGGAGGAGTTTTGTTTAGGAACCGAGCTAGGGGCACAAACTAAAAAACCCTCCAATTACTTGGATACGCCAACGGCATTGACATAATTGGAAGAACAAAGCTTAATGTCAGTGGCTCATTTGTGAGCACTAAGACGGAAGCGAAGAAGATGGGTTTTGCGGTCAATGAGGGTAAGACCAGGTATATGCTGTTATCAAGAAAGGACAAACAACACCAACGTCTTGGACAGAACGTCACCATAGACAGCTATAATTTTAAGGTAATAATTCGGACAATAACACCAGCGCTGTGAAATCGAAAGGAAAATAACTCTTACTAATCGCTGCTTCCTTGGATTAAGAAGGCAATTGAGTAGTAAAGTCCTCTCTCAACAGCTAAAGTGTTCCTCTATAAAACTCTTATCATCGCGGTCTTTGTATATGGTGCAGAGACATGACATGACAGAGACTTTTTCAAAAGTGGCGCTTTAGGATGTTTCTAGAGGAAATTTCTTCGTGTAATCTCTGGTCGCGTCTGCATAGACGGTACATGCTGTACAGCGAATCGGACCTAGTCAAACGTATTAAAGTCCAACGATTGAAATAGCTAGGTCATGTAGATCGAATGGACCCAAATGCTCCGGCCCGCAAAATCTTCGAATCTAAACCCGAGGGACGGCGGCACGGCGCAGTAGTGGAAGACCGCGATTTAGGTAGCGCACACAAGTGGGAGAGGACCTCAACCAACTTGACTTGCGAAACTGAAAACTGCCACCTAGGGACCGAGCTAGGTGGAGAAGCTTGTTACTTGAGGCTCTGGTCCACTCCGGACTGTAGTGCCACCGGGCTGACTGGAGAACCTTTTTTGATTTGAGCCCAGGCAAACATGGAACTGTTTTCGCAACTATAAATAAGTACCTAAGTAAGTTTTTAACTGAAAAGGTAGGTAAGAAACATGGTCGCAGTGGACGTGTCCTACTTTAATGGTCTCTTTAAATTTCTGAGGCCATCAGAAGAGGATCCAGAAGAACTATCATACAAAAAAACAAAAAAAAAAAAATGCGAGTAGATATGTATGTCAATAGAATTTTCTATCTGACTGATCACACCCAATAGAATCTGAGCTATTCCAAAAAGCTACAATACTGTTTGGCTAAAATCCCATCACATCTCATAACTTTCACGATGAATTCAAATTTCCTGCATGAAACTATAAAAATCATTAAAAATCCCATTATTCATCGTATAGTATGCTTTACTCCTTTTTCAACATCATCATTTATATTGAAACGAACGACCTCGTCCTTCAGGCACAATTAGTCACTGCCACTGATTGCGCAAAAGTGTCGAACACATCCGTTTGTTCGTTCCTTACGATAGTATAGTAGTTGATGGTTATTATATTTTATAAAGCTGGTCCAGTGTGTCCATGTCCACCATCAGTTGCATTGCAGTTTCCAGACAACTCAGATGCAAGTGGTATAGTAACTATGCAATCGGTTTGGTGCTTGGTGCCTTAACAGACGGTGAGTGTCCCCTTTGATTTCCATGCAATGCCGAACCGAACACATTCACCTACTACAACTATGTACCTCGAACTCCACAAATTTACCAGCTGGGGAATCTCAACGGGTAGGGTGAAGAGAAAACTATATTTATTACAGCTTAATGCTGATGTTGCCTTTGAAAATTGAAAAAGAAAAATAAATAAAAGTTCTGACCGCTGAAGCTATTACCGAGGGCCGGATGAATCCACATACAGGCCCTGGTACCCATACTTTTTTCGGGGTTTTCATGTTTTCTCGATTTTGTTTTACAGAAGGAAATGGATATGTTTACAGTTATTTGGTCCTGGTTCGCGGATATGGGAGGGGCAGAAAATTCTCTGTGCACAACCAATATGTAGAATCCTTTATTGACAGGAAACGCTGTCAAATAGAATCAACAGCTTCCATGTGCACACAACTTTATGATAATTATGTAGAAATACACGTCAGCATTAATCTGAACAAATATAATGTATTTTAACCTAAAGGATAGTACGTACTTCCTCGTGAGCTGAACATTCGCTAGTGGAGAAATTAATCTTTTGACACTGGTTATGAACGTTTGACGTTTGAAGCCCCACTGCATCAAAAGCGTTACAAAATAAATCTTTGGTATGAATTCCTTAAAATGGAGGACAAAACCATAATTATCGCATTAACATCTGTTTTAATTTTCACCAGAATTTGCTTTTGAAGAAGATTGTTTTGGTTCAAATTGCCATTTTCCCGTGCAAGAAAATTCCCTACTTTCATGTTTACGCGGAAAACCTGAATAAACAAAAAAACGAGCTTTTAGAATTTCCCTGGTAGACAGGCAGGGAAAAACTGGCGCCACCGCCGAACTCCTGAAAACTGGAGAAGAAAAAAGCGTAACGGAATACGTCAAGAAAATTTGTTATATTTAAAAAACAAATTTTTTGTACCTATGTATATTTTGCAGTCTTGAGAAACATTTGATCAATCATGATCTGGTGTGAAAGGTCTAGTAAAATTTGATAGATCGTGAAAGCACTTTTTGCAATCTGAAGCAAATGTCAAAATTTGGCATTTGACATTTCCATTTATTAATAATCACAAAGAAAAAGCAGAAATATACAAAAAAAAAAAAAAAATAAGTTGTTCGCACAATTTCAGAAATATATAACAGTTGACAGTAAGAATGACATTTGGTGAGCTGTCAAACAAAATTACTAGTTTTACACTATTGTATTTTTCAATTGAATCAGGTTACAGTAGAGTGAAAAAGTTGAAGTTTATTTTGTTGGAGTTTAAGAAAATGTTCCACTTTTGAACTTTTACAATGATACTAGAAAGAGATCATGAATACCCCTAATAACTTGTCGTATGGAATGCCGCCTGTAAAGGAATTGATTGCCTTACCAAAAATAAATAAATTCGACCCTGCCGCATACCAGGAGTTCGATATATGTATGCATAGTTGTGTGTATAAAGCTATGGACATAGTAAATAGCCAGTTTAATTGTAGCCTTGGTAGTTTGTATCCAATGTCTGAAATGAGATTACGATTGGGATGGGTTCATGTTAGGGCTATTTAACTGCCTCACGTTTAACCTCGAGCTAAATGAAAAGGGGCGTTTGTGGGTTTTCTTATATATATTTACATAGGTAGGTACAGACAAGAACAGAATAGCACAGGATATAGTGCAATGAAACCGACTTTAACCTCAGCAGACTGATGATGATTATAAAGGAAGTGAGTTGTTTTGAAATTAAATCTAGAGACAGTTTGGTTGGCATTTCATGATATTTTTCTTAAATTGAGATGACAATTTGTAATTAGAATTTGGTTTATCCGAGAAAACCATAATGGAATTTTCAAAAGTAAAAGGAAATTTTAAAATTTAGCTTTTAAATGTATAACTGTCATGATTTTTTTGATTTTTCAAAAGAAAAATATGGTTAAGGTTGGAAGTTTTTTGTTTATTTATGTCGTTTTCCTTTGGTCAACTCCTGGCACTCATTTTATACTCTAAAAGCCTTTCATTGGCTGTTTAGGAGTGATGTATTTTAATTCGTGGTATTACTTGTCAAAGTAGCAAATGCTTGAAGAAACCATTTTATATTAAATAGCGACGTTCGATAGTTTGTAAATTTAAAAAGATTCATTTTTACATTCCATTGGAATCGAAAATAAGTCAAACAGTTCGAAGAACCAATGGGCATCGACTTTAGACAATTATATAAATATTGTTATTTGGGTATATATCCTTACAGAATCGGGCTTACAATGAGTCAAGCAGAAATTCATATGTGTTCCTTCGCGAATGGAGTCACCGGGATGTGATGCGAAGGGTAAAGTATTGTAGAACGACGTTAGACGGTCAGTACGTTGGACAATATGTATCATGTAAGCGAAGTACTCGTATAGTAGGGATATCCCTAGGTAGACCACTAGCAGACCATCCCTGTGGCCTAATTAGCGCTGAAGCCGTCATATTGTTAACGAAGCTCGTATGAACCTTTGGATGGAATTAATATGGGGAATTGTGGACAAAGGATCTAATAGGTTTTGATGTCTCTTATTGTGTGTCTGCTTTTGCATAATCGTCCGAAAATTTGATCATTCACTCAGCCAGACCACCACACTCATCCAATAGCATCTATACTGTGCCAAGCAAAGGCAGCTAGTTGACTGGTGCTGGAAAAGTAGCCAATCCAATTGGGCGATCATCCGAACCTCCGCACCTAAAACTCTGTCAAAGCTTTCAGTCCGCTAGCTCGGAAGACACGGCACAGAAGTAACCTAAGTTCGTCCTAGAGCCATTTCGTCACGTTGAGAAAACTAGTTAAATTTTTGATTTTCATTTCGGAAAGTTCGCAATGTGTCGTCAAAAAATGCCCTTCCTAATGATTGTGCTCTAAATTTATCCAGAGCAGGGCATTTTCAGAGGAAAAGGAGGACTGTTTCACTCGTCCCCACAGCTACGATAGTGAGTGTTGTGAGGAATGCCTAGCTTCGCTGAATGTTCTCCTATTGGCCAGTGTCTGTTACGGGTAGCTACGATCCTGGTTATGTCTTGCCTGAGTCTGCATATCAACTCAAGTGTTCGGGATTTATTATAGGTAGGCCAAATCTTTCTAGACATAATGCAGCAAGTTTAACTGCTCCACCTACGGTTCGATTTGCTAAGAAAAATTGTGAGATTATTGCCCTTCATAGCTCCGAGCAGAACGTTGACTCTTTCCGCAAGTGAGTTATAAAGGACTGATCCTTGCCTGGCCAGCTCGTCCGCCCGTTCATTCCTATCAATGCCACAATAACCCGGAGCCCAGATAAGAGTGATATTTTGGTTAATATTGAGGCTAGGAAGTTCATTTCGGCATTGCTGGACCGATTTGGAAGATCATGTACTAGAAATAATTGCTTAAATAGCCGCCTGACTGTCTGTGATAATAGCCGTATTCCGGTTCTGGTTTGGATCTTGTTTGAGTACCTTGTATGCTTCCCTGATAGCCGATAATTAAGCTTGAAAAACACTAGCAAAATCAGGTAGACTAAACGACCTAGATATAACTTAAGTTACAGAGAAAATTCCTAAATCAACGCTACACTCCATATTTGAGCCATCAGTAAAGAAAGTTATGTCACAGTCTTTCGCACGATGTGATCATCCCAGTCCTTTCTTCATCGGAACAAAACCTTAAAAACTTTACTTATTCCCATTTTAGGGGTGTAGTAGCCAGTAGGAGTCGAAAAGATCACTATTGGAATCAACTCCTTAATACTGATGTGGCCAAAAGGTTTGGCAATAGAAGAGTTGGATTCCTTTAGTCTTAATGCACTGCAAGATACTAGATACTTAATGTGTAAATCAAGTGGTAAAAGGTACAGCAAATTTCTTAAGGTATCAGTTGGGCAAGATCTTAGAGCTCCTTTGGTCCCAACGCTTACAGTTTTTTGTACCTTCTTCAGTTAATCGATGTCATATATGCTTTGGTAAGCGCGGGCATCTATACAGTTGATGTTGAACCATACATATAATCGGCCGCATCATGGCTATGTATGTCCACAATATCATCTTAGATTGAAGACCACTTTTTTATCAAAGGTTATACTACAGGCTTAGAAAATAGGTACATACTTCGAAAGTTTTTTAATTGAAATCGGAAAATAATTCGTAATACTCATTTTTGAAATAACGGTAAAACAAAATAGTATTACAGTTAATGTTGGTCTTATGAAAAAGTGTCAGAGAGAATGTTAAAAAAGTGCTGTAGGTACCAAGTATTCGCAGACCGCCGATTAAAGATACGCGAGATGGCTGAAACATTAGGCATCTCAAAATACCACGTGGGTCATATCCTCCATGAAGTTTTGGCCATGAAAAAGCTGTCGGCACGATGGGTGCCACGTTTTCTCACACACAACCCCCGTCGTCACGGTCAAATTGATCGAATTGCACTATGAACTGCTGCCTCATCCACCGTATTCTCCAAATTTGGCCCCATGCGACTTTTTTTTCGTTTGCAAACTTGGAAAAATCACTCGCCGGGTAGAAATTTGAGTCGAATGAAGAGGTCATCCTACTACTTTCCAGACCTTGAAAAAACCTATTTTTCGGATGGGTTAAAGAAGTTGGAGCATCGCTGGATCAAGTGTACCGATCTAAAAAGAGACTATGTTGCGAAATAAATTGCCACTTTTCCAAAATTTTTGTTTTTCTTTTGTAGGCTAAGTACTAATCGGACCGCCTTCGTGTAGTTCATAATTCATTCTGGCTTTGTTTTGAAACTAATCCGTTAATGCCACTATCATACCAAACAATCAATCTTTGTGGATATATTGAAGCTTGGTCGAACACTTGTGA
Organism: Philhelius festivus; assembly: GCA_963931855.1. Taxonomy (NCBI): domain Eukaryota; kingdom Metazoa; phylum Arthropoda; class Insecta; order Diptera; family Syrphidae; genus Philhelius; species Philhelius festivus. The sequence continues at coordinate 70,665,627 of OZ007554.1, read as the reverse complement.
ACTGTGTTTGTTCGAATAACGGCACTTGTTGTTAGCCGATGAAGCAAATATGGGCCTCGTCCGGAAAGTAGATTTTTTAGACAAGAAATGGATCTCAGGGCAACATTTCCAGCGGCCAATGTTTTTACTAGCAAAGAGAAAACCAAAATGTAGATTTTTAGAAACAATGTAAACACATACATAAATTATCCTTTGCTCACACTCTTGTGGGTTTATGGTTTGAACGTTTTTCAAGCAAAATTAAATATACAAACTTATATATATTTATGTACATATTTTCGTTTAATATATGAATATAAACTTTAAAAATAAACATTTTCTTCTCAAAATACCCAAAATACCATCAGTTAGTAAGTGCCCATTCCCTTAAATTCCAAAAATCTCTATAAACTTTCATGTATCTAAAGCATCATGAATATCCACAACAAGGAAGACATTCAAAGTAAAAATTTAACACTGAATATCTTCGGGCAAATGAAGACTTTCATTTATCTTCCAGTAAACGCCCCTGAATTTCAAAACACTCCAACACTCAACTTTACACAAGATAAGGTCACCCACTCAACTAAAATGTATACCTTTAGTAGTCTAGTACAAAATAAGCAATGAATATAACATAAAGCCCTTCAAAAATCACCCCTGCGCCCCAGCCACTTAGGATGTTGATGCCCTAGGCAGAACATATCAACGCGTTTATCCACATTCGTTATTACTTCAGCTTTTGGTATACGTAAGTCCAGTAAAACAAAATAATCATACTTAAGGCAAACACACAAAAAATAGTCTAAGAAGTAAAGATTCCATGGACTCTAATGGAGTGACATTTTAAAATCGTTCCAAAAAATGTTTGTAAATTCGAGTAGAACAAGAAAAATTGATGACACAGGATGAAACGATTTCGTATATCACAATAAATCGGCTTTCCTATAAAAATCGCAGGTAAAAATCATACCAAACATTTAGTGTAAAGTAAACTGAGACTGACAATTTTGTTTGAATATTTAATTGACACTGTAATCGAAATCAAAGTTGAAGAATAGTAGAATCATATATCCAAGAAATGGTCCTGGAAAACTTGTTATTGTCAGCGTAGAAAGAGATATGGGCATATTTGATGACTCTTTTAATATCATCAATAGTAAGAATAAAAAGAAGAGGACCTAAGTGGATCCCTTGAATGACCTCAGAGGTATCTAAGAAATGATTTGAGAAGATAAATTTAAATTAAATTAAATTTGGTGGTGCAACACCTCGAAGAGAATCAGGACTTAGTGACTTAAAACTGTCAACCATTCCTGTATGCGTGTTTGCTAGGAATGGAAGGGACCTGCAATTTTCTGTTTATTCCGACTGCTAATGAGCAGCACTTTTCATGACAAGAGATACTCTTAGAGAATTTGTCAATTCCTCGTAAGAGCCAGTACACCCCTGACATTTTTTTTTGCAGCGGCTGAGAATCGAACCCAAGACCTTCTGCATGACAGTCCAACACACTTATCATTATGCCAAGGTGTATAACGTCATAATGAGTCTTTAACACTTTTTGAAATTCTAGTCCGCTGTCGTTGGGCGCCAGTTTAAATTATTCGAAGATTGTTTCTTATTAAAAAAATTCAGAAGTTTAAAATTAAAAATGCCTTAAACAAAAGATGTTGGGACTTTTATTTTCTGCAACTTTGATTATGAAATTTTTTGCAAACGATTGATATTTTTCGACTTAAGTTTAGTACGATGTTGATGCCAAAGAAATGTCTCCAACTCAAGATAATTTTCATTTTTCATGGTCAACTTGTAGAAAAATGAAATATCCAACAACTTTCCTGTATACATTTCAGTCAGTCTGGAATTGAAAATGAGCGAGATATTTTCTAAAAAAATAATTTGTCTAAAATACCCAACGCAAATGGTTTAGAGCTTAGAACATTTGAAAAAAGACTCAATTTGAATGCCCTAACGATTGACCGATCGAAAATTCCATCTTTATGTTAAAAATGTGTGTGCAGGGAAGGGTCAATAATTTGTTATAATTTCCAACACTACATCCCAAACTATAAGGATAAGCTTGCATTTTGACTTAAGTTTTGGTCATCCTCATCAACATCACAGACGAAACCAGAATAAAGTCTACACACTTTTCCTATCCCCCTTTTAAACATTTTGAGTATCCCCACAGCCACACTGCTGTTGCTTTTGGTTTCCTGAAAATTTTTGTTTTTGTTTCTCTATCGTACCTACGAAATCTTTGTAATCGGATTTCTTTATTCTTTGAAAGAATATTTATTTTTCTTAAACGAAAATAAAATAAAAACTGGTCACTCAATCTTTAATTTGATCCGGATATGCTCTCCTTTGCATACACACAAGCAAATATACTTCCTTTTTGATATTTAAGTTGTTTTTATTTATTTATATTTACTTACAGTTTAATCTTTATATTTTTAATCTGTTAAGTTAAGAGGATTTGTTACAGTTTTATTTACCTGGCCATAGTGTTTTTAAAGGTAAATAAATAAAGGAAATCATTGTTGAGAGAAATGAAGTTACTAGGGAGAGAAAATTGTTTTTTTTCTAGAGTTCTTTTTTTGAGGAAAACCATCAGTGTAAAACCTTGTAAGCATTTTGAAAAAAATGTTCAAGTGATTTGAAATTTAAAATTATTATTTCAATAACATTGTGGAACGAATTCATTTTAGATTTCACGAGAATTGTTTTTATGGTAAGTGAACAGATTTTTTTCAATATTGCGAATTTTGTTCCAAATTAAAAATAAGGTAATTTTCTAAGAAATGTTGAATTCATATTTCCGAATGTGTATTTCTCGACAAAAAAAACCTAGATTTATTACAATGACTTACAAGATTAAATCAAAGGGTCAACCTATTGTTAAGGGCTTTTCATGTTACTACATAGTTGGCAATTTGCTAAACATTCATTAATTTACTAGCTCTTCGAAAATTGTAATCTCTTTTTTTTTCGTTTTACTAACTAGTAATATACTAATTATATTTAACGTGCATCTGAACACGTCTAAGCAATGACAGTTCGAAAAAAAAGTAAACAAATTTAAGTTTGTCGAACAGAGCTAATAATTTGGAATGTCAGAAAAAAGAAAGTCAAAGTGACAACCTACAATATATTTTGTTTTTTTATTTGTGACTAGACTGGACCATTCTATAAAATGCTTTCACCTAAAGATAATCCGAGATTTAAGGCCAGAGATTTTTTTAGTGTTTCCTAAAAGATTAAAAAGAAGATTAACTTTGACAGCATCTATCAAAATGCTAATGGTGTTTAAATTTTTCATATAAAGTGGAAGCGAGAGAAGGCAAGTTTCATTTGTTCCAAACGGTGAAAAATCATCGAGATAACTTAGCACGATATGGATATTAGATCAGTTCGAACTATAGAACAATTGATCCAATGAAGATTTAACAAGATTCATTTGTAATCGACTAGATTTACGAAATAAATTTGTATGGTAAATAAAGAAGATTTATTTGTGATTCCACTTAAATCCAGGATTATCTCTTGGTGAAAACGTAATATTAAGCATTGTAACGGGTGATTTTTTTGAGGTTAGGATTTTCATGCATTAGTATTTGACAGATCACGCGGGATTTCAGACATGGTGTCAAAGAGAAAGATGCTCAGTATGCTTTGACATTTCATCATGAATAGACTTACTAACGAGCAACGCTTGCAAATCATTGAATTTTATTACCAAAATCAGTGTTAGGTTCGAAATGTGTTTCGCGCTTTACGTCCGATTTATGGTCTACATAATCGACCAAGTTAGCAAACAATTAATGCGATTGTGACCAAGTTTCGCACTCAGTTTACTTTATTGGACATTAAACCAACCACACGAATGCGTACAGTGCGTACAGAAGAGAATATTGCGTCTGTTTCTGAGAGTGTTGCTGAAGACCGTGAAATGTCGATTCGTCGCCGTTCGCAGCAATTGGGTTTGTGTTATTCGACCACATGGAAGATTTTACGCAAAGATCTTGGTGTAAAACCGTATAAAATACAGCTCGTGCAAGAACTGAAGCCGAACGATCTGCCACAACGTCGAATTTTCAGTGAATGGGCCCTAGAAAAGTTGGCAGAAAATCCGCTTTTTTATCGACAAATTTTGTTCAGCGATGAGGCTCATTTCTGGTTGAATGGCTACGTAAATAAGCAAAATTGCCGCATTTGGAGTGAAGAGCAACCAGAAGCCGTTCAAGAACTGCCCATGCATCCCGAAAAATGCACTATTTGGTGTGGTTTGTACGCTGGTGGAATCATTGGACTGTATTTTTTCAAAGATGCTGTTGGACGCAACGTTACGGTGAATGGCGATCGCTATCGTTCAATGCTAACAAACTTTTTGTTGCCAAAAATGGAAGAACTGAACTTGGTTGACATGTGGTTTCAACAAGATGGCGCTACATGCCACACAGCTCGCGATTCTATGGCCATTTTGAGGGAAAACTTCGGAGAACAATTCATCTCAAGGAATGGACCGGTAAGTTGGCCACCAAGATCATGCGATTTGACACCTTTAGACTATTTTTTGTGGGGCTACGTCAAGTCTAAAGTCTACACAAATAAGCCAGCAACTATTCCAGCTTTGGAAGACAACATTTCCGAAGAAATTCGGGCTATTCCGGCCGAAATGCTCGAAAAAGTTACCCAAAATTGGACTTTCCGAATGGACCACCTAAGACGCAGCCGCGGTCAACATTTAAATGAAATTATCTTCAAAAAGTAAATGTCATGGACCAATCTAACGTTTCAAATAAAGAATCGATGAGATTTTGCAAATTTTATGCGTTTTTTTTTTTAAAAAGTTCTCAAGCTCTTAAAAAATCACCCGTTACATAGGTTTATCCCTTGTGTTCCATTAGGAAGTTAACTTACAAGCATCAACCTAATAAATACTTCTCCCAAGAAAGTGTAATGTAACTAGTACTTGTAATTCTGGTGAAATTGAAAGCCCGGAGTTTAAAGCTGGGTGAACTGAAGTTGAAGTCGAAACAGTTAATGTTACAATTAAACCTACTGGGAATGCAAGTGACGTTGGGGCAATAATAGGGAGGAATAGAATAAAATAGACGAGGGTTTCTTAAAAAAATGGAAATAAGTGTTAAAAGAGATAGAGTTGTAAAAAGTTGTGCAGTCAACAGATCCAAAAATTAGTCGATGAATGAAGTAAATGCCGTTTCTTTTTGGTCCATCTTCCAGCGTATTCAAGTTAATTATTTGAAGGTGGTCTGAATACGGAGGTAGAATCAAAGGGTTGTCTAAGCTATACCTCGAAAGGCAACCTGTAGGAATCGTCGCACGTTAACGACGAAGCTAAGTTCTGAATTTTCTCTAGAATAATCTGATCAATATGTGAGAGAAAGTTGAGCCCGGCAAGATTGATTGATGATTGACATTTAGCAATATTTAGTTGCAAGCAATCTTTGAAGCACCAAACTAATCGAAATCAAAGTTGAAGAAGAGAAATGGCCGTGAAAATCTTGGTATCAGCGTAGAGTGAGGTATGAAAGTATTTGATATTATATCATTAATAGTAAGAATAAAAAAGAGAGCACCTAAGTGGCTGCCTTATGTGACCTCAGAGTTAGTTAAGATATGATTGAAGTGTGAAGATCTTAAACAAACTTTATACTACTGGTTTTTCAAGTAAGAAAAAATCCATCCCAAGAAGATACATAGGTTCAAACCCATGATATATTCTTATTTAAAGAAAGCTTACATTTACAGAACTATGAAATACAGAATATTGGAAATTAATTTTGGCTCATATATAATTATGACTCCAAACTATGATTTTATTTTTCACGGCTAAGAAAAAAGTACTTTTTCATGTTGCTTTGTTGTATAAGCTAGCTTAAGTGAAATAATAATTAAAATAACTTAAAATATAAATAATAGATATATTCCGTTATTTTGTTCAAACTCTTCGATTAAAGTTTTTATAGTTCTGTTTTGAATCCTGAAACTTGAGATGTGATGCTTAGATCTTCAAGGTATTAAAATCGAAGACAAATTTTTGCCATATATATAAGAAAATGCAAATACATCATAACTTTCTATTTGCTTAAGGTCTCATAATTTAATGTTCTTAGTTTTTATAGTATGCAAATACTTATGTAAATAGGTCCAACTCAGGGATTAATTTTATTTTTCAAACACAAAAAGCTTGCGTCGATGAGGTCTTCTTACCCAATTCACGATATAAAGCAAGTCATGAATATGCTTAAATAAAGTTCTATTTTCTTAAATTAGGACTACACAAATATTGTTTACCGAAATCGGGGAAGCAAATGTTTTTTTCTTTTTTGTATTGATCAATTTACAAATAAGGAGTCAGACAAATATCTTTGCTTTATGCACCCATATCTGTGTTCAGAGAATAAGAACACCCCAAATACTGTTTTCACAGAAGGTTTATATTTGCTGTACTGTTTCCACCAGATTTACATGTAGATTAATTTTGACAACACCTTTTTAAATGCAAATGGTGTTTTTTTCGTCTAAAGTGGAAGTGAGACAGAAAGTTTCATTTGCCTTGAGCAAAGAAATCAATTTTCCAATGAATGCGTTAACTTTTGGCCATATGAAGATTAAACAACATTAATCTTTTAGATTAGAGACATAAATTTGAAACTTAATTTTTTGAGTTTTGAAGATGATTTAAGGCAAATCCAATTTAATTGCTGTCTAGTCGTTTATTGATTATTGATACTTAAAATATATGAAATCAAAAAAAGGAAAACATTAATGCGAGAAACCAATGGAAGATTTTTGAAGTTTCGAATGGAAAACGAAGAAAAATGTAGAAATTATTTTCACAACTGCAAACAAAATAATTTCAAGCTACTCACAGTCGAGCAATAACTATTGGTGCTATTTTCAATAAAAATCGACCAGTTATTGACATGTACATCCAAGTTACTCGTTTGTAAATACACAATACAACACTATATTTTTCAACCTCTCTATCATCGTATTGTTATGTTTCACCAAAATAAAAATTCTTGGTTTTGATAAATCAAAAACTAGCTCTATATTATAGACCAGGAGGAAAATGTCCGTAGCCATAATTGAGAAGATACAATTTTTTCGCTCAAATAAACTCCGAAATGCACCCGCTTTGCTTTCTGTTCTATAGTATATCAGTTTGAGCTTGAAGTACCTAAAGCAGCGTCAGAATGTGGAGAGCTGACGAACTGACCAACAGTGTCAATCAACTTTTGTTGAACCGAACCCAATCCGATTCAAAAAAAAGTTGAAATCAACAAAATTGTTTCGACTGAAAATAATTGTATAGTCTGGATGTCATCAACACAGTAGTCGGCTGTCAGATTTGTTTTGCCTAGGGTCAGAGCATTATTTCAACCTGTGGAATTAACCAAGTAAGTTTGTTTTAAAGTTTTTTCCTTGGAAGTTGATTTGCTCAGATAAGATAAATAGCATTTTTCTCACTCATGATGACAAAATGTACAACAATTATTCTGCAATTATTTTCAACACAACTGACACTCTAGACGTCAACATCGAGACGTACACATCACTAACGACTTTGTGGACAGGTTTAAATAAATTTTTGTTGATTTTCGGTTTATCTATTTTAACCTTGTTCTCGATTTAGTACGATACGATTAGAACCTATAATGCAATATATAGACATAAAATATAGATATACAAAACCTCATTATATTAAATGGGGGTGGCCGTGGCGCGATGGATGTGTGCTCGCCTGTGAACCTCATGATCACAGGTTCGATCCCTGCCGCCGTCTATGTCGTTTTAATTCCATTAAAAACCTTCCAAAATTGTCATCAATGGGTTGCTGGTTTACTCATTACATGTTGTTCAGGAATAACACTAACAACATGTAATTGAGTTAAGCTAGTATGCCCAACAAGGATGAACACGAATAAAATAATGTGAATTATAAGCGACATAGAAATAAGACACGGCATTCTCCGCTTTAGTTCAGGCGCCATCCCTGGAGTATAAATATCTGAAACAACAACCTTCAGTCTCAGAACATCGTGCCACACATCTTTCCTATCCTTCTTTCTCTTCCTAAACTTCACGCCCGCGCTGTGTTGAAACATTTAAAGGGTAATCATAATCCCTTGAGCGCGTGTAGATTATAAAAAAAAAAAAAAAAAAGCTGATCGTGAGGCTTCGACAGTGTTTTTGTAACGCTACTTAAGTCAGTCCCAGTTTATAATATTATAATTAAGGATTTTTACAATTGGCGTAGGAAAATTTTAGCGGCCATGTTGTTTTGGTGACACTTGGCAAATCTGTTTATTATTCAGTTACTGATTCCAAATCACAATGGCAGGTAACACGATTGAACAACACTTCCAATCCAAATGATCAAAATTTATTATTAAAATGATTGTTCCTAAGTGCAAACGTTGCGCGCGTTACTGCCATTTTACGGTAGACGTAGTGGCTTTACACAGTATGTTTTTGAACGTTTGGTAGCCAAACTTTGAGACGATCGGTTCGGGAATCAATCATCCAACATTCGTACCTCAAATGAATGGAAGATTTGCCGGTAACATCATTGCGGTCCGAGAAAGTGTACAGCAGAGGAAGGTAGAAATCGCGACCATTAGTAGTCCAGCCCTGTGGCCCAATTAGCGCTGAAGTGCGCCATTTTGATACCATGACTCGTATGTACCTGTATATGGAGTTAATATAAGAAATTTTGGACTTTCTCACGGAGTCATTCAGTTTGGATTAAGTTCTAAAATATTAAAGGATCTTATATAGTGTTTCCATATGCCGGAACACCACACTCATCCGACACCACTTACACTGCACCCAGCTAGGGATCTTGTTGACTAGTGCTGAAACAGTTTGATCTTCTTTTCCGAAAGTTCATTAATGTCATTAAAAAATGCCATTCCTAATTATTGTGCTCTAAATTTGGCCAAAGCAAGGCATTTCCCGAGGAAGTGAAGGACTGTTTCATTTTCCCGCCGGTCCCCACAGCTATGACAATGAGTGTTGTGAGGAATGACTAGTTTCGCTGCATGCTCTCTTATTAGCCAGTATCCGCTACAAGTAGCTACGATCTTGTCTTTGTCTTGGTGGAGTCTGCGTATCAGCTCAAGTGTTCGAGATTTATTAAATATAGGCCAAATCTTTCTAGACATAATGCAATTAGTCAAACTGCTCGAACTGCGGTTTGATTTGCTAAGAAAAATTGAGAGAATATTGTTTTTATGACTGCGAGGGGATTGTAGCTAAAATTGAGGCCAGCAAGTCCATTCCGGCATTGCTGGACCAATATGGGGGATAATGTACTAGAATTATTAGCTTTAACAGCCACCTGAATGTCTGTGATAATAGCCGTATTCCAGTTCTGGTTTGGAACTTGTTTGTACAGTGTACAGCTGAAACCGAGGCAGTTGATCTCTCGACGTGCACGAGAAAGGTCCAGTTTCCCATACTTCAACTTTGCTAATTTTCTTCGTGACTTAGGCCTCCGAACGTATAAGATTCAACTGACCCAAGAACTCAAAGTTCATGACCATAAACAGCACCGTTTGTTCGCTGACTGGGTTTCGGAGCATTTGGAGAAGGATCCCAATTTTGGCTGAAAAATCATCTTAACTGCGAGGCGCATGTTTGGATGAATGACCGTATTAACAAGCAAAATTGCCGCATATAGGATGACACCAACCCACAATAGGTTCAGCAGGTGAAAGTGCATCCTTTAAAAGTTACTATTTGGTGTGGATTTTGGGTTGCAGAGTCATTGGAACGTACTTCTTTGAAAAAGACGTTGGTGAGGCGGTCGCATTCAATGGCGAGAGCTTCGGAATGATGATAACCAAATTAAACCATTTGGATCTAGACGCCATGTTGTTCTAGGAGGAAGCGCTATGTTACGCACAGTGAACGGTACGATTGACAATCTGCATGAACGATTTGAGGATTTACCTCTAGTAGAGTTGACGTGAATTGGTTCCAAGGCCAGGCGATTTGACACCGCTAGACTTTTTTTCATTCGCATTCAATGGCGAGAGCTTCGGAATGATGATAACCAAATTAAACCATTTGGATCTAGACGCCATGTTGTTCTAGGAGGAAGCGCTATGGTACGCACAGCGAAAGGCACGATTGACAATCTGCATGAACGATTTGAGGATTTACCTCTAGTAGAGTTGACGTGAATTGGTTCCAAGGCCAGGCGATTTGACACCGCTAGACTTTTTTTTGTAGGGTCTCCTGAAACCGCAGGTATATGCGAGTAAATCATCAACCGATGTCCTTAAAGAGAACATAACACAGACTATCGCAAAGTTCGGTTGGATATATGCAGAAGAGTCATTGAAAAATGGACCAACTCAGATTATTACCACTGTAGAAATCCATGGTGGGTATTTGAATGGCGTCATATTTTACACATAATGGCAGTATTCATAGGCCTTTTAAATAAAGAAAGAATTTTGTTAATATCTTACACACAGTTTGTTTTATTCCATTTCAACATCTAGCCGCTCTTATTGCAAAACCAATAATATGTTAATATCTTAGCATAATAAGGACTTAAAAGGAGTCCCCTAATCGAGTTGGTAGGTACCCATGTACCCATGTATATACATACATATATCTCTAGCCCGAAAATTAGACAGTTATACATAATGCAAAAACTCTTGATATAATACAAAATCGCCTTACATTGTTTTTGTCCTTATATCACATCACCTCTTTAGCCTGTGAATAAAATTTGACCTAAGCAGAAACCAAATAAAACCTTAATTACAAATCTTGATAATAATTCAACAACATCATCAACTATAACAACAAAAATATCATCTCTAACATTCTGTTAGTTTTACTTTAATTTACCTTTTGCAACAGGTAGGTCTCTGAGTGCAATTTGTGCAATCATTGTCATAACAGGTGAATATTAAATTACAAAGGTGGTTTAAATCACGAATAAAATAAAACAACATCTAATTAATTAATCTCCGGGAATAATTTCTGAGTTGGCGTAACCATGAATTTATCGAAAATTATCACTTCCAATGAAGTGTTTGTTTTTTTTTTTGCTTAAACAATTGTAATAAGTTTAAAAGAGAAATATTTATCAATAATAAAAATTAATTCAATCCATTTAATGTAAATGTTATGACCTGATAAGTTCTGATGAAAATACTTTCATCATGATTCTCTCAATAAAAAAATTCTATATTTTGTCTATAAAATTGTTTTACTGTTTAACTCTGTGCATGTGCAGTGAATTTGTCTCCAAAATTATTATGTGATAAAAATAATTTTTCTTTTTTTTTTTAATTTAAAAGATCCCACTCAAATAAAAAGAGAAATAAAATTACTGATATTGCATTTCATTGGAATTAAGTATTTATAAACATCACGAATGTATGGCGTATACGTAATATTTTCCTTCCTACAGTTTTTATACGAACATGTACTCGTAATTAAGTACATTTTATCGTGGAATTTAGCAAATTGCCATGAAAAATTGTGTTCATTCATAACTAAAAGTTCAAATTATTGCAGTATGGCGGCGCCTTTCTCAACGACATTTCAATCTAAATCCACCTACTAATCTTCATCTGATATGAAATCTCTTATTACTGTTGAATGAAATATTCGCATCTCTGACGCCTAGTCAGCCGCCTTTCTTAGTTTCATAATAAATTTGCTCAATTTGCAAAAAAAAATCTTGACCTCCATTTAAATTCAAAATCGATATTAGTCAAGAAGTTCGAAAACACAAAACGAAAAGACATAAGAAAATTAATAAATAGACAAAACATAATTTACAATTGAATAGAATTAATGCACGAAAAAGATACATACGAGTACAACAACGAGAAATAAATACAAAAAAAAGAACACGAAATAGTTTTACAACACTTTGGCCGAGAAGGCATAGACAATGTTTCAGAATCTATCTAGGAATGTATATTTTATACGAACCAATATCTTTTGTCGGATCAATTTGGCGCCAAAAGGCTCTTGAGTAATATTGCCAACTGACCGCCATAAAGTCTTAGGCTTTCAGGGCCGGACTTTGTGTGGGAATGTGGGAATTTTCTTGGCAACATAACTCGACTTCGAAGAATGTTCTCCATAGTCGAAAGAACAAACACATTTTTAGTCAGAATTTCTGAGTTATCAAATTCGATTGAGTTTATAGTTTTGCAATGAAAGGTAATTAAAGAGCTCTTTTTCTGATTTGGATCTTGAGCAACCGCTTAAAAGTGCCAGGATAATTACTTTATATATATATATATAAAATATAATTTGACAATAAACAAATCAAACTTTTTAGTTACAAAAATTTAAGTGGGGCTTGGCAGTTATAATGGAAACATAAAATCAATATTTATTATGCTGAAAAATAAAAATAAAGTCAAAATTGGTCAATCCATTCTTCTGGGTACAATATATAGTACACTGGACGGTTTCGTCTGAGGTTTGGATTCAATTCCCAGGCTCTGCCAATTAAAAACAAAAGAAAATGCCTTTTTTCAGATGAGTACTGCCTCTTGCGAAGACATGATAAGTTCTCCAAGAGAATATCTTGACGAAAAAGTGCTAACATATTAGCCGTTCGGAATGGGCAGAAGATTTTACATTCCTTCTATATCTGCTAACATAACGCACATAGGATAAATTGAGAGTTGTAACTCGTAAGTCAATAGGCTAGATGTTGCGTGTCAAAATCTCAGTTCTTATTTCCATCACTCGCGCTGTGTTCAGCATAATAAGGGTCTCTTGATAAACCCTTGAGGGCGTGTGAATTATATAAAAAAAAATGATCTGCAGTTTTCGAAATTATCTTCACCTAGGATATCACAAACACAAAATTTTATCAAAATCGTTATTGACGTTTTCGAGAAAATTTGAAACAAAAAACCTAAAAGCTCAGTCGCAAATCACTGAAGCGTGTTCCACGCAGAATTTTTGACGAATAAAGAAGCCCTGTCTTGGCTTAAAGAAAACGTGATATCAATCAAAGACATCTTCTCGGATAGCCAAGCAGCCATTTATTATCTTAATTCTGTATCTACCAGCTCAATAATAGTCCTTAATTGCCTATGGTCACTGATGGCGGTGGCGCAGCAGTTTAACATTAACTTCGGCTGAGTGCCAGACCACAAGGACATTTCAGAGAATTGTTATTCGACGAACTCGACAAAATTAGAACAATTTACCTTTATTGCCAGATAAGGCAAACACAGGTATTCCCATTGCTAAGTGTAAACTTATGTTAAAGCAAGATGCTAAACAGAGAACAAACCTTAAGTGGGACAATATCACCCACTAGGCACTACTTGGCAATAAAACAGATTTGATCAATGCTGGATTTGAACGCTCCAAAGGTCTAATATCTTTAAGCAGATCGCACATAGGCTCCCTTATAAGTGTTAAAACTGACCACTGTTTGGTAGGCAAGCACGCAACCCGGCTTGGAATTTATTCGAACGATTTCGCAAGAGCCTCCATCTGGGAGATTTCTACTAAAATGATCGTAGAGATCTGGCAAGGCCAACTCGCTTGCTTCATTAGGAGCTCCAATTGGTTTAACCATTAGGGGGATAGTCGCCAAGATTCAACGAGGTATGTATCTAGATGGTCTAAGTTTATGGACTCTCCTGCTGAGTCACGTCAACATAACGTTATCTATAAGCCCAGCTAGCTGAAAGAAGAGCTGAAAAAAGAGCTCAAATATACCCTGTGTAGAGTTTAAAGCAAATCGGTAGGTACATCCGTTGAAGTTCTAGCTCCATGCACATAGATTGATGGATGTTATGACAAAATCACTTCTCAATCAGCGCAGGGCTAAGTTTGATTGAAACCGTTTATCTTACACGAAACCAATACGTACCCTATAGAGTAATGGAAAGTGTAATAAAACACTTTATTCATATTTTGTTGGTTGTGGCTATGTTTGCAAAATATTCTATATTCATTCTACACAATGAAAGTTCTCTGTCTGAAAAAAAGAACATCATTCTATGTATTTGATGTAAGAATCGAAAATACAAATTATGCACTATATCTTTTTTTATTTCAGAACTTAGGATTTATCAGCTTACACGATATATAAAACAAATATATTTTGACGTTTTGAGAGTACTTCGTTCCAAATGTCATCTCAAACCAAATAAATTGACATTTTCTGAGACGATTATCGATTCATGATTTGACGTACATAGAGTATTTAATGTGAACTATCACCGAAAAACACTAAAATTACAAGCAAAAAACAATATGTCAATTTTTTTTATAGAATTGAGAAATATTAGAGAATACATAACTTTGCAAGTCGAGAACATTAACAACAAATAATACCTACCAAATTAAAGGGATCTTCTAAGCCATGGAAAGGATTGGGAATGACAACAAAACATAAGCTGGTCGTTGGGATCAATGCTGTTGAACCGCGCTTCGATATTTTTGTGTTACTATGGCTACTCTTATTTATCGTAAAATGTTAGCAGTCAAAAGCTTCATTGACGTTCCGAGTTATAAATAAATAAAAATGTTTGGCGTTGGTTTAAAAAATCCTTAAAGCTTCAAACATTGAATGAATTCAGCGCCATCTTCATGCACCAGCATTTAACATACATACTCACTTTTGTTGTTGAATTATTTATCTACACTTTTGGTGTTATATTGGTTTTTAGATTTTAATTAAAGTTTTACTGACTATACATTTTCTCGCACAAATAAAACACGACTACAATATGACTTATAAACGAGCCCTAATATAATTTGCGCCCACTGGCAAATGCCTACTTTGTCTTAGAGATAATCCGTCATTACAAGTTGGTATTCAATTGCAAAAATTCAACAGACAATCAAATCCAAGTATCGTGCAGTTCATAATCAACGATTAAAATTGACTTGTGGGAGTTGAGAATCAAAATTAATAATTATATCTGTCCTAAATCCAGAGAAAATAATTATTAATCATAAGATTAAATGGTAATTGAATGAATAGTATTGTGAAATATTTTGCAACACTACAGCGGAGAATATCATTGCCCCAAAAATTATTGCGTAAAAATGGGTTGTCATTTCACGATGAAATATTATTCTGAGGAACATGAAGGCCGTCATTTTCGACAGAGAATTATAAAGTTGCAATTTGTGTCTTGTTCATCACTCACTATTTTAAGTGAAGTCCGGTTCAACAAGATCCGTATCTGACGTTTACCAATAGGTAGTGAAATATGATAGCTGCACTGACCACTGCTTTTCCAGTTCCTACAACATGCAATCAATTTTAAAGTCGATCAGCGCGGCGCGCGTTGTGTTAAAAACTTCTGGATTCTTTGCGGCGACAGCGGATAAACAATTGAGGAGACAGGCTATTAAAAATGTTGTGCTTTAAATGCTAGGAAGAAAAAAAAACTTTACAATCTAATGGGTTACACAATTTTTTGATCAATCATTGTTGTAGAGTGTAAACTGTGGTGTTTACGTGAGCCATGTATTTGTTGTTAGATTTAAATATACTACGTTTCCACCCTTTTCCAGTTATCTTCTTCAAATTTAAAAAAATTACTTTATTATACAGACTTTTTTCTTAAATCTTGCAGATAGGGCTTATTGATTTTGAGAAATGAACCACCCTAAACACATATCAGGCTGTACCCATTCATTGGAAAATCGATTATTTCGTTACACTCTTCGAAAAAATTAAATACCATTTTTATTTAACAAAGGTGCTGTCAAAGTTAATCTATTTGTGTGCACTACACAATTAAGATTAACGGACATTACATTTCAAAATGCAAATGGTGTTTGAGTTTTTCTTATTAAGTGACAGAAAAGAGAAAGAAGTTTTAACTCAAACGAAACAAAAAATATCGAGTTTTCAGTGAATGAATTCAGCACGATATTGATTCGATTCTTAAAAAAAATTAGCTCTTTGAAGATTAAACAAGATTTACAGAAAATAAAAACGCATATGGTAATAAAAATGGTTAGTGCGTTGGACTGTTATGCGAAAGGTCTCGAGTTCGATTCTCAGCCGCTGCAAGAAAGTTTTTTTCAGGGGTGTACTGCCTCTTGCGAGGAATTCACAAATTCTCCAAGAGTATCTCTTGTCATGGAAAGTGCTACTCATTAGCCATTCGGAATCGGCAGAAAATTGTAGGTCCCCTCCGTTCCTGGTAACAAGCACACAGGAATGGTTGAGAGTTGTAAGTCACTAGGTCCTGGTTCACTCCGAGCTGTTGCACCACCAAATTTAGTTTAATTTAATTTAATGGTAAATCTTGAGATTTCAAGAAGATTTAGGGCAGATTTCAGTTAATCTCCGTTTTGCAGTCGGTGGGATCATAACAATAACTAAACTAAGATCAACCACAGAACGTTCGCTATGAAATGGTAGGGACAAAGATGTGAGAGAAACACGATTAAGAATATGTAGATGTGGAGCGCTTTGCCTTTGTGATCACATTTTCTAGGTAAATCAGAGCTTGGTGCGCACCATTTAGATAGGTTGAAATATGAGTTGGGGAGTGATAGAAAAGCATTTCACTAAATTTAACTAGTTTGCAAGAGAGTTTATAACAGCGCCAGCGGAGGCAAACCCGAATTTTACAGAAAAAGTTTATTTTTTGTTTATATCGCTTCTATGTAGAATATTTTCAACCAAGCTAATAGCGGTACATGAAAATATCCCAGGTTAAATTTTGACAATTTAGTACCTATCTGTGTGAAGCGAATCGAATTTATGAAGACATGTGACATCTGGTGCATAAAGAAACTGCCAAATACTGGTGATGACGCTGTTTTTTCGACATGTTTTACAAGAAGTGCTTGAAATATAAGTAAGGGGGCCCCCAAAAGTTCTAATTGTTCTTTAAGAGATCCTTAAAGCAATTTCAAGAAGAAAGATAGTAGGTTCTTTGAAAACACTATGGACAGCAGATGCTGTTGCTTAAATGATGACAAAATAGAATATTGAACAAAATGTTTTGGTTTTGAAGACTCAGGAAGTACATCCAACCACTTATTTGGAGGCTTTGGCTGAAGTTAAAGAAACATTAAAACATATGGTAAAGCATTAGAACACATACATTACATTACATATTACACCACTCCGTAGATAAATCTACTTAGTAGAGACACTGAAAGCACTGGCAACTGAGACCATCGGTTCAAGGTGCGAACGCATAGAAATTATCAAATAGGTAAAAAGGATTAATTACTTGCTAAGGGTGTATATTGTCAAATGAATTGCATACGAATTGTTCACATATGGTATCACAGTCTGGATCAAGATATCCGAGGAGATATGGATGAAGCTAGGAGAATACACATTTCATAAAACTGAATGAAAAATACTCAAAGTGGCTTTTAGTTTGAATAAAACAAATTATGAGTTATATAATCCTAACTTTTGTTTTTTATTTTAAAATGTCCGCCGCGGCTTTGTCGGGTGGCGCGCGTCTAATTTTCCATAACTTTGGCGCATAAGTGAAGCTATATGTACTCGTATTTGGCCAATGGTTTATTGACATTCACTCGTGACTTAAAAAAACTCCACAAGAAAATGTCTAAGAGGGTTAAATCGCACAATCCCGGTGGCTAATTCACATTGCCTCCGCGTGAGATAATTATGTTTGGAAATCGCTCGGGCGAAATTGGCATTAAGAAACGAGCTGTGTGGTACACAGTTGTTAAATGCTAAAACTCTCCATGTTGATCGTGCCAGACAGTTTCAATAAATGACAGCCATTTTGATAGATGTTGCTTCAACAATATGGCCGCTGTCAGAATATTTTTGATAACAATAATGTCAAGTTTATCAAGAGCTATTCACAATAGATTCTAACTATGGAAAACCATTCACAGATAATTCAAGATATGATAATGATAATTCCCCAAATGCAAAAAAAAAAATTTAAATCCTCTGCAGTAGAAAATCCAAATGAATATGTTTCACAATAAAATAAAATGCACGACTGGATCGCACGAACTTGCTCCTATGAAATAGACTAGGAATTTTGAAAACGAATGTTACTAGAGAAAACTGTTCATAAGGATAAAATTAATTTTTTAAATTCTTTTAGTGGAAAGAGAAAAAAACAGAATACTATGCAAATATGAATTTATGCAAGAACAAAAATTATAAGTTCTTGTAGTGGTTTCTTAAAAAAAAGCTTTTATATACAAAATTTTTAAAAGATTTTTAAGAAAAAAATTTGGTATGCCAACTTTAAGTTTTTATTACTGTACGAATGAAAATAATTTCCCAAAAAAAAAATATTGAGACGTTTTTGAAATATCGAATTTTCCAAGAAAAAAAGTGATCAAAAATTCAAAAAATATTTTTTTTAAAGATTTGAAATGCAATGATTTTTAGACTTTTTAGAAGCATCTCTACAAAAAATTTCATTAAAATCTGAAATGTCGATAATGAGTAATTCAAAATTTAAAAAAATGGTTCTATGGTAGGTACAAGCTGTAATATCTTAATTTCAATTTTTTTTATTAAATTAAAGATCGTTAAAATTAATTGAAACGAAAAAAATGTTATCAAAATTCTAGGCCCAGTTTTCGAGAAAAATACAATTTTTGAAGTCATTTTTTAACATTTGTATGATGGGTACCTTTATTTTTAGGTAAAATAAAACTTTTTTTCATACATCTTGTAGATTATATTGAGAAACTTTTATTTATCAAGTTTAAAAAAAAACTAGTATAAGGTTTTCGAAATATTGGGTTTTGAAAAAAAAATTGATTTTTTTTTTAAAAGCCAAAAAAAATTGTTTGAAAATTCGAATACACAATTCTATTTAAATTTTTGGAGAGCTTTAGCAAAAAAAAAAAATGATCAAAATCGGTTGTACCGTTTTTGAGAAAATCAAAAACAAAAAAAAAATGATTCTTTGGGGGGTACCCTCAATAACCATTTTTCGGAAAAGTTTTTTCAACCAATACCTAGCTTTAGCTAAATGAAATTTTTTTGTGTCTTCTTTTTAAATCTTTCGAACGGTTTTTAAGAAAAAAAAATATAAACAAATTTTCGAAAAAATTCGTATGACAGGTACCGTTATTTTTGGTCTTAAAAAAAAAGAAAAAAACGTGTGGGGTGAAAAAATTAAAAATGATACCCACCAAGTTTGAAGAAAATCGGCCTAGCCGTTTAGGCTGTAGTCGAACCGACAGACAGACAGAATTGTGAGACCCTCTTTTTTAGTCTTCGCTATTATCGCAATGTCAACTTTGATCAAAATCTCGAGTTCGATTTTTTTTACTAATGCATAACTTGCCATATAGTACCTATAAGTGGCAAGTAAAAAAGGACTGTGAATTGGTTACCCAATTAATTACTTCTCCTATACTTTTACATCCGTGAACAAATTTTCACAGATACGTAATAAAAATAAGTAAAATTAGGAGAGTTTTTCTCAAATCTCAATCACTCCTGAGTGCGTGCTGTCCCCAGGAATAGAGAGGACTTACAACTTTGTACCGAGTCCGAACTGCTAAGATGATAATCATTTTTCATAACAAGAGATATTCTTGGAGATTTTTCGATAGTTTTCTATTTTAATTTTCGTTGGTGGCAGGGGAAGGACCTTCGGCATGACTACCAAATATATTACTTTTTCAAGGTTTGTCTTTTTCAATACCTGTCCGAATTAAAAACCATAATGTGAAGGTATAATGTTTATAATGTTTAGTGCGTTGGACAAAAGGTTTCGAGTTCAATTCTTAGCCGTTGCAAAAAAAGCTTTTCATGGTTGTACTGCCTCTTACGAGGAATTGACAAATCCTCTAAGAGTTTCTAGTGTCATGAAAAGTACTGGTCATCAGCCGTTCAGAATCGGCAGAAAATTGTAGGTCCCCTCCATTCCTGGTAACACGCAAACAGGAATGGTTGAGAGTTGTAAGTTCTGGTTATGGTTCTCTTCGAGCTGTTGCACTTTACTAAGTTTAATTTAAGGGTATAGGTTTCAATTTACTTTCGAGAACCGGCAAACTTTGACAGGGTTTCTTTTCTGTTAGACAGCCTGCCTTATCAAAGTTGGTCTTCCTTCAGAGTCAAGTGACAAACTTTTATAAGACTAACCATTACTCAAAGTAGACTGATAATTATGTTGACCCCATTCTTAACACAACTTCAGGCAACGTACACAGTTTTTATTGTTTCATTTCAAATTTGAAATAATGGTGAGTATGTTTCACAGATCACACTAAACGTATAAAACCACCTTTCAAAAACAATCAATTTGTATTGAGGCCGAGAACAACAGTAAAAATATTGTTAAAACCTGACAAAATAAGAAAAGCGACGTATGTATATATCGTCGCTTTTCCGGCAGAGTGGCATAAGTCGAAATTTGCAAATTTTCAGGAGAGCCTTTTAAAGTTTTTTTTTTCATACTGAAACAAAAAAATTCGTTGTTCATAAAAAACAAAACTCGAATGTTGAATACGTGAAAAAATTGCATTTTTTGTTTGTTAAGTTTTATAAAAACCGAAATATTAAAAAAACAAAACCAAAAATTGATTTATGCCGTATTTATACGTAGAAAATGAGAGGGATGTTTTTGAACATTGAGAGCTGCGCTTCTTCATAACTCGGAAACTAGAAGAAGTAGGTTAACGCCGATTACACAGAAAAATTGTGTTTGTTTTTCAGCTCAGTTCTGTGTTCAAAACTAAAAAACGACAAATTTCGACTTATGCCACTCTGCCGGAAAAGCGACGATATGTATAATATTTTTTTCTTTGAATTTTGGCAACGAAAATCATTTTCCACCCCAATTTTTGACGAATTTTAATATCTTTTAATTCAAAACGGGAGCTCTTCAGTTTTGGTCAGAATATGACACGATGAGGAATTTAGTAAAATTTGTGAGTAATATCTTGAAATATGGCTTGAGTTCAATTGAATCGAATATGAACTCGTTTTTCTTAATTCGACACAAGTGATTTTGAACGTAAATTTGACTAAATTCTTGATTTTGACAACAATTTTTCGCGTGGGTGAAAATGTGAACACGCCTGTCATATACCGCACTGACCAACCAGCTGTCTGATACCAGTCATCTCTTCCCTACATATATGTATGTACAAGTACAGAACTGGACGAGCAAACATGACATCTAGGCTTAGAAACGCCAATAGTCACCGTCACTACCACCAGGTAAATGGCAAGCATGCAAATTTCGTGCGCTAATAAATATTAAAATTAGCAAAAATCAAATCATGGAAAATTACTTAATCGAATTTAATTATTTTTTGATACGCCTGCTCAAAGTGAATGCTAAACTGGATGGTAATTTGCTGTTGGCTGTAATGTTACTTAATTGTGTGAGAGCCTTTAAGCAGATATAGATCAATCTGCACTCGCTTCTGTCTCTGATTCTCCGAAGATTAAAGTCTTACAAGCACCGGTTACTGGCAAGTTAATCAAAGAAACTCGCGATTCCACTCTAAAAATCTGTAAAACCCCAATCAGGTTTCTTGAGATATCTCAGGGCGATGTTCCAAAACCAACTTAATATTTTTGTGCGCAGTGTAAACCAAACAAAAAACCTCATTCATCTTTCTTACTTTGTTGCAAACCTTTTATTATTTCCATCTGAATGTGAAATCGCTCTTAAAATAATCTCACCACCAACCCGGAAATAGCCATTTTGAAAGTTCCATTGACGAAATACGAAATAAGAAAAATCTCACACTGTCAACATTTCATTTTCGCTGCACACACAAAACCGTAACAAAGAACAATGTGAGAAACCACAAAAACAACAACAACTACCACTCTGCCACACACAAATCAAAATCGTGAGTTAAATTTCAAGTCTAATGAACTATTACAACTTCCAACTGATTCCTTAAAGAAGCTTCGAGCGAACAGCCATTTCAGCTTCGGTCTCACCTTCTTGGTGACTCTACAAACATCCAGAGGTATAGTGCAATCATCCGGGCAATATTGCATAGCAACACAAGAAATATTGCAAGAGATAGTTCGTTGTTCCAAAGCCTTCACAAGTTGAAGCTGAGATTAGGCTTGCAATTTTGCGGCGGAAAAAAAAATTACGTCCGTCGCGTCGTAATGGGATCGGATCGGTGTACTCGGGAAAAAGTAGACCTCGACGGGCAAAAATGCGCAACACTAACACTGCCACAAGAGTGCCAACTTGAGCTCAGAGAAGAAAAACCCAACCACAAAATACGACTTTAGATTCAAGTGGAAAAACCTCTTTTTTGTGTTTTGTTTGTGTATTTGCTTGCAACGTGCAACATAAATATAATGGGGCGACCGACCGTTTGTGGAATGCAGCCAACTGTGCAGAATTTAATCATTTGCAGTTAAATAAACGTTATTGTCGTGCCTGTTCGTTGTCGTTGTCGTCATCACATCATTTATATATATTTTTTTCCTCTAATTTTGATCCAGGGTAGGTATAGATTCAAGATACAAAACTAGTAACTGGGCTTCAAGAGATGGAGGTTAACAAGTTTGTTTTAATCTTTCCCTTATGCGATCGTTTTTATTTTTCTGGGAAAGTACTCGTATATGTCTACTTGAATTCGGGTTTTTTTGTATAATCAAATCGAGACATCGGAAATTGATAAAACAAGGGTTTTTTGTTAATACATTTCCTAGAAATTGAACCGCAATAAAAAACGTATTGAATTAAAGAAATTCGAAATATAGTTACTATATTTTCAATGGTAAGGCGTAATCTGCCGAAATTTTTTGTCTTCCGTTTAATCATAGCGTATTCAATTATTTAGCTATTTTGGGAAACAAAAGACAAAGAACAAAACAGAACAAGAACATCGTACTCCGGACAGGTTTTCTGGAGCCCATAACTCCAGAAAACCTGTTCGGAGTACCATGTCCTTTCAAGTCGGAAAGGAAGACATCTTCGGAAAATAAGTTAATGAACAACCTCCATGAAATGACATTCAGATAACGGTTTCCGACCAAAAGACTTTGTTGCAAATCGTAATACGGATGATAAGTAGGGTTAGGTTTCAAAGTCCTCGGAACCACAAATGCAAGTGGCCCCCTCCAAATCGACCATGAGGAAATCGACACGTAAGGCGCATATCGAAAATCTTAAAGACGTTTTATATTTCAAGGATCAAAAGTCGGGAGCGTAACGGAATCCCGCTTTTTATAATCCCGTTTTTCAAAAATCCCGCCAAAAAAGTTTTAAAATACCGTCCTCAATAATACAGTTTTTTTTTAATACCGGTTTTTAAAATCCTATTTATTCAAAATCCCGTTCTATTATAATCCCGCTTTTTAAAATCCCGTCTTATACCGCTTATCCCATTTTTTAGAATACGTATGTATGTAAAACTTATTGGCGCAAAAGTTTTATTGAATTAGTACGATGCTAAAGCTGTTTTAGAATGATACTAGGTTAAAACAACCAATTTGCAAATTTTAATCGAATATAGAATCATACTTTCTCTACCCTTTTATTAAAGTTAAAATCATCGAATACCTACTTTATTTTGTAATTTTGACATTTGCAAACATTAAAAAAAGGTTCGTGTACTTACTTTTTTACACGAAATGTCATTGTTTTCGGTGTGTTCAGAAGCAATAAATTTATTAAGAAAATTCTTTTAATACGATACTAGTAAGAAAATGCTTAAAATTAAGAATGACTTACTAAACTACTATAAAATTAGCACATTGTTGAGTAGTATCATACTAAAAAATTAATAATAGGCTGTTTAAAATTTTGCGCCATTGATTTTATGTTGGTTATTTTCCAGATTCTTTAAATTCTAAAAAAACTTTGCATACACCCAACGTCGCACCTACCCCAAATCCTATAGTGTGCCCAAGCAGGGGGGTTGCATACATCACTGTTTATACGTCGTAATTATATAAAACGGGATTATAAGAGACGGGATTTTAAAAATCGGGATTATAAAAAGCGGGATTTTAAAAAAGCGGGATTTTAAAATAGCGGGATTTTAAAAAAGCGGGATTATAAGAAACAGGATTATAAAAAACGGGATTATAAAACGGGATTTTAAAGAACGGGATTATAAAAAGCGGGATATCGTACCCAACGCAAAAAAGGGTTTTACATTGTGACGGTAAAATTTACAGCGACAAAAATCATTCGTTCTATTCCCCAAAATCCTCTTCCTTCCATACCAGTTTCTTCTTCCTACAGATGTTTCATTCACTTTACTGAGAGTGGGGCAGCCATGGTCCACCAGCCATCGGTACGCTCTCTCAGTATCTTGGAGAAACAAAATCGACAAATTTTATGAACTCAAATGTGGATGAACGTTCCACTAATAAATCATGAAGAGACGAACAATATGGACAAGCTGGTTTCGAAAAGCATGGGCGGCAGTTGGTCCCCGAATGCTAGAAGTTACTCATTTTGAGAATGGCCGAGTGCCCAACGTATCTAATTTATATTTTATATGATATTGTAAAAGATAAAACCCCCAATCTGCACAGAAGCCCAACGCTCTAAAGTAATTTCGCGGAAATGGTATTCCTGTATCCCTTCCTTTATATGTTCCACAATTATGGTTTGATTTTGTTTTATTCGAGGGGAAAATTGATCGCGACTTGATTCTTTTTTGTTTCTGAAAGCTTTTCTTAATAATTGAAAAAAAAAAAAAAATGGGTATTGATGGCTGTATGCATTCATCGTATTCGCCGCTCCTGACACCAGCGATCGGCGGATTTATGGAAATCCTATTTCAATCCGATCCAGGTATACATGGAGCTAAATCCTGATTCAATTCTCCATATAAACGTAGTATACGCCGGCGCTCTCTACAGCAAAGATGGCGGAGACTAGCTGAATGATTGGCTGAAAGCACTGGCTGAGGTCTTAAGAGAAGGTTTCGCCCAGGATGTACAATTCCTGAGAGGACACTTTAATTTTGGCTGTGGTTGAGAACAGAAGTTTAAAAAAAAAAAATAAAAAGAAAATTAAGAAAAGTTTTTAAGAAATATAAAAAGAAAGTGAAAATAATTAATAAATTGGTTAAGAAGAAAATCAAGAGGAAAAAGGATAAAAAGGGAAATTTTGTTGAAAAATAAAGTTCAGGAGAAAAAGGACAAAGATTGGATATTGGAGGAGGTTGTCTAAAGTAACATATAGAAGGAAGGAATTGGTAGAATTTTGGATAGTAAAAAGATAAGTATTCTTGTTTCTTGTCTAGTGGAAATTTCGGTTTTAGTGGTTTTATCGTTTTGCTTTTGGTTAATTTTAAATCTTAATACGCGTTTGGCTTCTGACCGTTAAAAATTCCGGAAAAGCGGAACTCGTGACCCGTTTCGAAAACCTGTTGACAAAGCGGTAACGATTTATCTTGGTTATTTCCAAAAAAAAATTGTAAATTCATTTTCGAAAAGATATTGAGTTTTTACCCTATATTCAAAAAGGTTTCCCAATCAAAGATAAATTCATTTAACTTCCCATTCGGAATTCAAAATGTGGCTTATAATTTCTTCTCAAAACAATTTTTGCTTTCATCGTCGGTTTCGCTTCAAAAGGTTTGTAATTTCTTTAATCAAAAAAAAAAAATTGCTGGCGCCCTTTATTTTCTTTCAGAAACGACGCCCCTGTCGTTATCATATATTTTTAGTATAATTTTCAATTTGATCGATAAATCGTCAGTCGTATTAATTAAATTAATTGGTGAACCCACCCCCATAATCTGAGCTAGTCACTTTCGTAGCATCCAAAGTGCTACCTGTTGCTCTTCAACTTCGAACTCGCCTTCGCTCTCGCTCTTTATTTTGTTTGACGTTGACAGTTGTTCGTGTATCGTGTTTATAATAATCAAAAGTCAAGTCGCGCCGGTCGATTTCGCGCTCGTCATCGTTTCGTTTTAATTTCATAATTTAAATACTTTTATTTGTTTAATTAATTATTATTTGATCGGTTCTCGGTTCGTTCGTCGATTAAAGTGCAACAACATACAGATTTCTTCAATTACGGCGGTAAAGTTTTGTTAGGGGACAGGTATCAAATCATCAACCAAGTATGGGTGGGAAGAAGCATTCCCGATTACTAGGCTATCAGCTCCGTTTCACGTCAAAAAAAAGTCGATTCTTTGAATATTCCTGCTAAACGACGACGCATATATCCAACGTTCTGTTTGAACGCCTTAAGTCGTTCTACTAAAGTCGGCAATTACTAGTGGGCTTTGGACCCACCAAATCGATCAGAGACTAAATTCTCTCTCTACAAAAACAAATCTTGGAACGAATTTGAAGTGAAGATTAACCACTTTTCTATCAAATTCAAAGTCGCATTTGATAGGATAAGGAGATAGCGAAACTACGTTGCGGAATATGCAACTCTGAACAATTGTAAACATGCACATGCACATCACGTAATTTGTTCAGTCCCAATCTGCAGCAAATAATAGGGCAGGCGTTAACACCGAGGGCACCATCATCGACAAATATGTCCAACTTTTGATTTTTGCGGTCGATATCGACAGGAACGGCTGTTCCCAAGCTTGCGTTTCAGAGTAGTAGGCAATTGAAGAATTGTTGAAACTCTTGTTGACTTTCAAGTATCAATGATGAATGACTAATTTTGGGGTATAAGTGCACTGCGATGTTTATATCTATTCTGCCCCTATCTAGAACTGAGTAAGATCGCTCATACTACAGCTACTGCAGAATTGCTTCATTGAGAAACTTAACTATTCAGAGATTGTAGGTCATTCTCTTCTATTTGGTGGTGTCCCAGATACCTAAGTTTGTCTTTGATACACGAATGCATCACATTTATCTTACATATACTCCGGTGTTTCCTCATCAGCATTACAGAATCTGCATGTGGAACTGGTACCGAGGTGTCTTCTCAGTTTGACCAGTGAGGAAACCCGTAATTATTCTAATATTGTTCCTGCTAATTCAATACAAGATGTAAAGCGATGTAAAGGTGGTAGCTACCTAAATTTTGGGAGTTCTCTCCATATTTTTGATTTTATGGCCTCTTCTTCCATTTTGATTCTATTCTTGATCAAATTTTCTCCGATTCCACAGTAGAGCTCAGGCCCATTGCTCAGGTAGTCATTGCTCTTATTTTACAAAAAGAAGTGCATTTTCATTTCCAATGACAGCTACGTGTCTCGGTACCTACTGAAGTGTGATATTATTATGCTTGCTGGGATCATTTAGCTCACCCATATACTCTCAAACCAGTTAAGAACTTAAGAAAAAAAATTTAACAATTTAAGTTCTTTATTTCTTTATGTATTTCTTTGAAAACGTGCTTTATCGTTAGAAAAAGTTTGGTTTTGGGTCCTGCACCTATCCCTTGTGAAGTTATGGATCCATCTGTATACCATTTCATGGCATTCTCATTGAGAGATTAGTTTACTGTTTCGCCTACAAACTCTTTCTTGCTTGTTTTTTCTAGAAGTTATGCTTGGAATGTCTAGAAAACTCGATACTGAAAATTTTGATACGGAGTCTCTTTTCTAATTCCCACAAATTAACCCATTGCAGTGCCCTCCCTGCCGTCCCATTTTGCGGGGTGAGGTCAAGGATAACCTCCACTGCTTCCATAGGGCAAGTTCTCATTGCTCCAGTGATGTATATGCATGCGAGCTTCATATGTATGTAATGAAAGCTCTTACTATCATAGTCTACATCAACCTTGGGATGTTTGGTCCGCAACTCCATGATTTGCCTGTGTGTCTCCTGTATTTTGTGACTTTCTTGAAAGTTATTTCGACGTGTTTATTCCGGAGAAGTTTGCTATCTAGCCTCTTTGGATTATATTATAACGTTGTCATCAGCGAAACCGATGCACTATATGTTATCCCTTGAGAAGTAAGACTTTCTAGTAATTCATCCGCAAGAAGACTCCACAGCAAAGGTGATAGTATACCTCCCTGAGAACAGCCTCTTCTTGTGATTACCTTCTGAACATTTTGTCCTACATATGCTTCCACCATTATAGTGCCTAGAATCCCACTTATTCATCTGGTTCTAGTGATAAGAAAGCATTCCCTTTCAAGTGCTTTGTGTACAGCCTCAATAGAGGTGTTATCAAGGCCATCCTCGATGTATAAGAAAGCACATAAGGTAGTTTCTTTAGCATCTAAGGCTATATGTACAGTGTTTGTAATTTCAAGTCCAATACTACTTTGAAATATGCTAATTAGATAGGGGTATAATTCATCTTTCTCTTTCTGTACAAGGGTTGGGAAAACACCATCTACACCCGGTGATTTAAAAGGTTAAAAGTTCTAATAGACCATTCAATCTTTTATCCTGAGCACATAGTTGAAACTATCTTTCAGACTTCCCGGTTTACGAGTAGTTTGAGTTTTAGTAGCAGAGTGGATCATTGCTTCCTCATTCTCCGTGAAGCTTCCAGCAGGTTTCTGGAGTGCTAACGAAGTTAATACCTTCTGTTTTGCTAGAGCTTTGTGCAGCCAGTAGTAATCTTTGGCATAATGGTTAGTGCTTTGGATTCTCATTCAGAAGGTCTTGGGTTTGATGCTCAGCCACTGCAAAAAAGTTTTGAAGGGTGTAGGACCTTAGTTTGAACAAATGTTTGCTCCAACATAGGACACCCCTTGCTTGTTAAGTAAACGAGGACACTACCAAGAACAAGTTGTCCACAAACAAATAAGCATCCATCCACTGAATAGAACAAAACCTTACTAGACGAACGAGCTAGTCTAGGAAACTCAAAACTCCTCATGCATCAGACGAAGTGTTCGCTCTACAAAACCCTTAAAAAGATTTCTAATCCTGTTTTATGGGCACCGATTTTTGATATTTCTAAAAAAGATATAATTGCTAATTCTATGTAGATGTAGATGTAATCCAGCAAGCCAAAACACTGCCACATTGAGGGAATAGACAACAATACTCCAGATAAGAGAGTCTTCGAATCTCAGTTCCCAGATTATAGACGACAAGTAAAACCGAAAATCCGTTTAAGTGCAAATCAATCGCGGATGCCAGAGCGCTTGGCCTCGCTGACTGGAAGTAATATGCTCGTGGTCGCAGAGGATGAAAAGCTGCCATGTGTCAGCAAAGACCCTTTATAGATCGGAAGCTAGTTAAGTAACAAAGATAAGATTAGAAGTTATACGCTTCACCTTTATATACCTTCACCTTATTGATTGCATTAAAAATTTAAGAGCACTTACTCCAATTTTCTTTCGTCATAATCGCCCCACCACTGCTCCATTATTATGGGCATATATATTTTTTTAACAAGCTTTTTAAAAGTCATTTTTATAAATTCACATTTGTTCGCAAAATCAAACCATTGAGCGATTTGTTTAAGAAATTTTTGAAAATGAATTCCATGCTTTTGAAAATGTTTCTCTTAAAACCTCCATGTTTGAAATGTAAGGCCTCTTGTACATAAAAGCAAGAACATGTTATTAATTCGTGAAATTTATTTTTAAATAAATTCCTTTTCATTAAATTATTTACAAAATAACAAGTCGAATTTAATATTTCAGATTCGTAACATGCATTTTAAATTTATTTTATTTCTACCCTCAGGGGATTCATATGTATACTTCCACCTCCTACCTTTCAGGATGTTTTATACAATTTTAAGCACTTTTTTTCATTGCGAGAGAAAAAAACAAAACAGACAAAATTCTGCAATTAACAGATTTTTATTTCACGGAAAATGTTGATGTTTTGCTTTATTTTATTTTCTGTTAGATTTATTTGTTTTCGATATTGCAAAGTAAAATAAAATTTATTATTCAAAGTGAATGACATTCTCGGAAAATCGCAAACCATTCATTTGAAATTGAGTTATGAGGAAAAACATGTTTGTTTTCTGTTTGATTTTTTATTTTGTTTGCAATTAATTTGTAAACATATTTAAAGCGAATAAATAAAAAAAAATAAGTAAAGTTAAACAGATAGATCAGTGGAGAGTTTCTTTTTTTAAAGACGATTCGTCATTTCACAAATGTTTCATTAAAAATTATGACTACGTCAAACATTTTTGCGTTTTTCAAAATTTTGCTTTCATTATTTTCTTTTGCAAACATTTTCCAATAACAATGAAAAGTTTCGAAAATGTTACTTGTGTCTTTCCGAGGGGATGCAAACAGCATTTGTCCAACCTGTCCTTAAAAAAAGGTGAATCTCGTGCCCCTTTTAACAATCGTCCAATTTCATTTACGTCCCTTCTTTCCAAGATTATAAGGCCGCTGATAAATTATCAGTTGAAGAAATATCTTGAAGAGCAAACGCTTCCCAGTGACATCGAATATCGTTTTGGCGAAAGTAAGATTATTGCACTTGATATTTCAAAAGCATTTGATAGAGTTTAGCATCAAGCTCTTTTATTGAGATTGCGTGCATTTGGTATCGAAAGATATCTTCTTCATTGCATTAGAAACTACCTTTCGAACCGCTTAACACAATTTGTTTCGAACGGTATTAAGTCTGCAATTTATAAACTAAATGCTGGTGCGCCACAGGGCTCCGTTTTGTCTCCAACTCTCTTTCTTTAGGTTATTTCACTAAAAAGCATTCTACCAACCGTGATTACATTTGTTGAAATTAAAACTATGTGTAAAGGAGTTTTCAATTGGTGCGGGTAGATTTTGGCGGCCATTTTGCTTTGGTGACATCTGTCAAATCTAACTGTTTATTACTCAGTTACTGATGCCAAATCACCATAGCAGGTCACACGATTGCACAGCACGCCCAAAATGAATGTTCATAAAAGCAAACGTTTCGCTCGTTGCGCCTATTTTATGGTAGACGTTGTGCCCCTTAATAGTCGATTCAGTGTACAGCAGAACCCGAGACAGTCGATTCCTCGCCGTGCACAAGAACTCGGCCTCTCACTTGGTGAATTTTACGCCGGGACTAAAAAGAACAAGATCCAATTGACGCAGGAACTCAAAGTTTATTATTATTATAGACAGAACCGTTTGTTTGCTGACTGGTAAGGTTAGGTTAGCTTTAGGTGGCTGCTGGCCGGAAAAGCCAACACGCTTAGACTAATATTTGGTCCATTGTGATACTACAGGATTCCAAAAGATCACCCTTACTCGTTAAACCATTTGGAGCTAGCAATGAAGCGTTTAAGACAGTGAATGTCGGAATTTCTCAGACCACTAGGATCATTATAGTAGAAGTCTCCCAAGTGGAGTCTACGTCTTTGTGCTAGGGCAGGATAAGAACATAGAAGGTGAGAAACTGACTCCTCTTCTTCTTCATCCATACAGCTTCTGCAAAAAGCATTTGCAGGAACTCCAAGCATGTCTACCTATTAGGCAGTGTTGAGTAAGGACACCTATAACAGAGCTAATCTGCAAACTACCAATAGAAATTAGTTGCTTTGAGCGTTTAGCATCAAACAATGCCCAATTTAATTTTGTAGACTGGCAAGTTGGGGTGCTGGTCCATCTATGGTTCGCTTTCTCAATGGTATCATGCTTTAGCATAAGTTTACAAGTAGCTAGAGGTATACCGATGTTAGATTTGCTATCCGACAAAGGTAAGATTGTTCCATTTTTTACAAGTTCGTCGGCTTTACAGTTACCTGGAATGTCTCTATGACCTGGCATCCATATTAGGTGAATGTTAAACTGTTTTGCCATCTCCACCAGAGATGGTCGACAATTTTGGGCTGTTAGTGAGTCAACTGACTGGGCACCAATTGACAATACATCTTCAAAGAGTTACCGTTTGGTGTGGATTATAGGCCAGAGGCGTCATTGTTCTATACTTTTTCAAAAACGGCGTTGATGAGGCGGTTACCGTCGAGCTCTACAGAACGATGATAACCAATTTCTTGCTGTCCAATATAAACCACCCCGATGAGTTTCACCTTGTCGTGGTGGGGTGGCTTACGTCTTTCTCTCGCTTGCTGGAGTTAGACAACTAAGAAAACTCGAGAACCTAAAACATAGGTCACGTGACATACATAATAGTAAGCGATCGAGACATCTCTTTCGTTCGATGTGTGCAAAAGCAATCTATGGTTATGATGTAAAAATGAGATTGTTAAATAAGTAAGAATGAAATTTTGAACGCACTAAGGACATCGGTTGTAGTTCAAGCCATGTCCGAAAAAATTTTGGTACCATATCCAATCTCAGAAATCTGATATCAGGAAACTGAGCAACGGATCCCTGGTGCTGATTTATACAAATCTTGAACTATGTGATGTGGGGGTCACGGCCAATGACGAAAGGTAGTTGAGCGAATTTACCGTCTCTCTTGCTTATTAGTCTTTGTAAAGCAATCACAATGGACGGTCCTTCCTGGTACCTGAAATTAAAAGATTGCGGGGAGTGTCTCTATCCCTATTTGGTGTAGTACAAAAGAAAAGACTAATCGTAATTCGGTGCAGGTTGTGGTTGGCTTCGGTCAGCTGTGATCTGCACCACGGAGTTTTTACTCCATTTGCTTAATTTATTAAGCGCCTGTAATATTATTGGTGATATTTTTGAAATAACTCCTTAATATTTTAAAGTAACAAGTATGAACAAACAAGATAAATATATCTTCCTTTGAGTGATATCTATAAGAAGAACACCATAATTGGGTACCGCGGGGATAGTGATTGCTGAATCCCCCGCTAATTATAGCCCCCATATGGAGTAAGGACCATGGAATCACTGTCACTGGGAAGGCCCTCTGTAAAGAGAGCTCGAGGTGGCTGTGGTTATACCAATCAAGTTACGCGATTGGCTATTGTGGCTTGCTGCAATAGTTAGATAAAAACAATTAGATCCGTACCAAAGGGTAGAACTGCCTACACAGTACAAAATTTGGAACAGCCTGGAGATGCCTGATTCGCACTCCCTTGACAAGACCAACGGTGATGCATTTGGTGGGATGCGGAGAAAAGTTTGTCTTGGGGGGCTAGTCTTGCACGAGGCTGGAAGGGAGTGGCTACCTTTCATCCAGATAAAAAGCAACTGGGACCTAGTCCTGGCCATCAGTGCTTGAGGTTAAGCAGTGGGGTGAAGCCATAATCGGCAGGTATCCACTATAAGCTTAAATTTCAGTCCTGTCCAATATAAATCCAGACGATATGGAGTTCCAACACAGCAGACGCCAAAATAACATTCTGAATGAACTATTTGAGGGTAAGATTACATTTGGCAGTGTCGACATGAATTGGCCACCAAGGTTAAGCTATTTGACCCCGCTAGACTTTGTCTTGTTGTGGTTCCCTGAATTTGCAGTTCTGTGCGAATAAACCCCAATCAACCGATGCCCTTAAGGTGAACATAACTATTGCTCAAATTCAGCCGGATCTATGCGGAAGAGTTATTGAAAATTGGACCCCTCCGATGCGTGCCAGCGCGGCGTACGAAGCCCATGAACGATGTCATTTTTCATAAATAATGGCATATATGGGTCTTTCTAATAAAAATGTTGTTAATACAACTACCACAACACATGTACCAGTCCTTATTTATAAATCCTTTAGCTAAATTTTTAAAAGACGGATTTAAAGCAAAGAATTGGTTCGTAGGGAATAGGAATCTCACTCTGATAGGTAAAGGCCACCTTGGCCTGAGATTTTTCTCGAGGACTCTATGGACTCACTTCTCATTTCTTTTATAATGATTGAAAAAAAGTTCATCTATAGTCATGATCTTCAAGATAATATGTATGAGCAGTTTTATCACAATGAAATTTCATCACAATTGTTGAAGCCGTTTTCGAGAAAATCGTTGTATGGAAGCTACACGTTCTGGATGAGCTAACACAAAGATTTGAATTTCGAAATCGATACTCACATTTAAGATCTAGTTCGATGTATACTCGGATGCAAAAACAAACAGAGGAACATCCAAAAAGACCGAAGAGTGGTCAGACGGGGATATCACAAAGAGCTACTTGTGATCCTTCATTAAAGCAATGTTTATTTGGATTAAAACCTCGAAATGCTTCGTGTTCAAAATCTTAACAAAAAACAATAATATTTGATTACAATGATTTTTGTATTTAAAAAATAACAAACATTTTATGTTTAAACAGCTCCAGGCATATCAAGTTTCACAGAAACTTGATTGAATCACTTCTGTAATTTGTAAGATAACTCTTTGAAAATAAAATCCTCATCTGTTTACTTTGAGTTGTCATCAATATTGAAAGCACTTCACACTCCATTAGACTGCCCTGCAGCATAAGTGCATAAGTTTATATGTGCTTAGAGTTCCACATCACTTTTTCGTTCCTTTCCTTCAATTTTATATGCAAATACAAATTAGAACTTTGCCTCTGTATTCGTGTATTTCCAGGCTTAACGAAGTGAAAACATGATTCAATGAATACGTCAGGGTTTATCATGAGAATTCGAACAAAATCCTTGACCTTATTTCATAGTTTATGTGCCTTTCCCATTTCCAAAACCTCTGCATATCTTCACAAATTTTTTGACGACCACGCTTCTACTATATTTTTTTTTGAAACTTTATCGAAAAAAGCAAGAACAACAACGATGAACAAAAATAGAAGAAGAAAAGAACTTATACAAAAGTGGGAGTTTTATGGGTGGGTGGCTGGCTGGTTGGTGGTATGAGTAGAATGAAATCAGACCAAGGCTGCAGTCTTCTTCAATACTTTTTTTTTTCTTTTTAAGATTTTTTGTTTCCAATTTCACTCAACGAATGCATTAAAATCGAATAAAAATAAAATTCAATAAGAAAACT
The DNA here is from genome assembly GCA_963931855.1 of Philhelius festivus. NCBI lineage: Eukaryota > Metazoa > Arthropoda > Insecta > Diptera > Syrphidae > Philhelius > Philhelius festivus. The sequence goes on along the minus strand of OZ007554.1, from coordinate 70,630,944 downwards.
TTTGTTCTTTCAAACAACCTCCATAAGAAATCATTGGAAAAAAAAAACATCCAATTTCTCAGATTAAATTATTCTAAAACATAAAACAAAGGATACGCAAATTACACAAACAAAAACGAAAGAGAAATATAATAATCTAATAATCAATTTTCAATTTCTAATATTTCTTCAATTTAAGGACAATCAAAACAATGAGCAATCCAAGGATCAAGAAAAATTTAAAAAATATGGGCAAGCCCACAGGAAAATAATAAAACCCACCACATTATAGGTAGTACTTGAAACAAGGAAAAACAATTAAGTACATGAATCGGTCGTAAGTTCTTGCACTCGACGTGGATCGCACGAGATTGCTCTTAGAAGTGTCAAACGTGGTTGAAACGTTGAATTATTTTGTTAGCAAGAAAGTGCCTAAAAAGTCAAAAGTATTACTGACGCGGTAAATTTTTCCTTTGCTTCTTTTTTGTTTCTACAAACATTTTTTGCAGGTTTTTTAAATGCAATATTATTTAAGTTAAAACTAAATCAAACTAAAAAATAATATCAAAATCATTACGAGAATAATCCTACTAAAGTCATATAAAAATAGACTTGTGTTTACGCTGTATTTATGAACACTGTCTCCGATTTATGTTATCTGTCAATAGAATGTCAAAACTGTGCATGATAAAGTGTGAAGTTTAAAATGTAAAATTTTTTTTGTTTAAATGAATTACAATATGTTTGCAATAAATAAAACAAGAATTTAAGTTTTTGTCAAATTGGTTGTTAATTTTAATTTGGTTTTTATAATTTTCACACACTCAAGGGGTCATGGCTACCTTTATACTGTTATGGTGTAACAGAGTGCGAGCTCAAGATCAACTGATGTGCATTCATAGTTAGAAGAGTTTTATGGCGGCAATGTTTGAGGAGAGGAATGCAACTTGCTATTGCTATTTCATTTGAGCATTGTTGAGAGAAAAACCGATAAAACAATCAAAGAGAGGATACCTTACGATGGTTTTCAAGAGAAACAAAAGTTTCCATAATAGATGTGTCTCCTATGAGTTTTGGGGCTCTTTCCAACAGGTTGAAATGAGTTAAGGGGGTACCAGCACAGTATAAGAGTTATACTCAAGATTGTAGCCATATTAGAGGGGTTAATGGCAAATGTGATATATTTCGCTTGACCGACAGAAGACCGATTTGTGTTCTTGTTTTTAAATTCCACACGGATTTTAATTCCTTATCGTATAATACTGTCAAGATCAAAATCTAATGATCTTAGTATACGCTGACATTTCAGGTCCAAAACCGAAAAGCAGGGTTCTGAGTCCGGAAACGAATATGAAAACCTGAGGATGCTGTCTTCGGCGATTAGAAGTATCAAAAAAAAAATTATTAATATAAATAATAAAAAGTGTCGGTAATAAAACGGAGCCTTGGGGCAAACCAGCATTTATTTTTTTGACTATTTCTAGTCCAACGAAGGCGATACTCATCGATACCATACGCACACATTTTTGATTAGTGAGCTTCGACCCAAAACTCTTTTAAATGCTTCAATTGCAATAACCATTAATTCACCAAAATGTAAAGATTGTTTCTACTTTTCGGTGAGATATGTCATCAAATAATGAGCTATTAAAGAGCTTTCATTTTTAAAGGTTTTTTTTTTCAGCTGGTTGAAAAGAAGGGACGTTGTATTTGACGGGGGAAAAAGATTCACCTTTTTTAGGAATTGGCTGGACAAATGTCGTTTTCCATCTACACGAAAAGAGCCCCGAAGAGTTGGACAGATAAAATAGCCTAGGCAATAGTTTTTCCAGCGTAGAAGAACACCTCTTCAGAACTTAATGGATTATACAATCAATGGCATGTGTAATGTTCACCTTATGAGAAGCAGTCGCTTGTGGTTTATTCGCTTACACCCCCGACTTCATGAAACCTCACAAGAAGAAGTCTACCAGGTCAAAACCCGTACCTTGTTGGCCAATTCACGCTTACTCTGCGAGAGATAACCTTACGCTGAATCGTTGATTCAGAATGTCAATAGCAACGTCCGCTTTGGGGCACCTATCAACGTCCCGGTGGAAACACCATGTGGTCTAGGTACATGTGGCTTAACTCGGGCCATAAGAAATTGACGGTGACCGCCTCACGAACCAATGATGCAACTGGCCGAAAAAACCACACCTAACTGTAACTTATTTATAGGATGCATTTTCACCTGGTGAGCGTCGTGTGATTTGGTGTTATCCCATATACGGTAATTTTGCTTGGCAACACAGCTAAACATCCAAAATTACGTCTCGCCGCTAAAGATGATTTTACGTCCTCTTCTAAGCGCTCCGAAGCAAGCAAACAGCGTTGTCTATGGTCATAAACATTGAACTTTTGGGTAAGTTGGATTTTGTACGGTCGCAGGCCCAAGTCTCGATGCAAATTATTCCATTTGCCATTTGATGTTCAATCGTGTTACTTGCCATGGTGATTTGGCATCAGTAACTGAATAATATACACCAGATTTGACAGATGTCACGAAAACAACATGGCTGAAAATCTTCCTGCGCCAATTAAAAAACTTTTTATTAATAAATAATAAAAATTATGGTGTACTTTTTCAAAACTTAAGGTTAAACCTAAAAAAATTACCCTTTGACACTTTTTACGAGTATGTTTCTCTGCTAAGTAAGTCTTAAGTGTGAGATTTCTGACAAAGCGCTGGACTCTTATCACTTATTTTTTTCTTCCCTATGCGATAGGTTTGAACGATATAGTCAATGGTTTGCTTCACATTATACTAATGCACCTGCGTCCTGTATCGTTATCGAGTTTTTAAGTTTGAGAGCAACTGAAAACAACATCTGAGCTGAAATACATGACATATTGTGCTGTCATTTCAAAAAATTTTTTTTTGTTCTTCGTTACATTTTAATTCGGTGAACATTATAAGTATAAAACGATGGAAAATCATCGCGATAATTTAGCATGATATGGATATTAGGTCAGTTCGAACTATAAAACATTTGATCCAATGAAGATTTATTTCAAAACTACTGAATTTATGAAAAAATGTTTATGTTAAATCTTCGAGATTTAAAAAAGATTTAAGGAAAATCCACTTAAATCCAGGTATACACATAGTACGAGAATAAGAAAGGATAAAGCTATCAAGATTTTATTTCCGAGAGTTCTCAGCTCTCTTCTTCCTTTGATTGGAATGTTTTCTATTTTTATTTTGTCGTCTTTAGAATTTTGCATTTATTTTCGTAAATATGAAAAGAAATCAAAACTATCAAAACACAATAAGGAAGACCAGTTAAATGGATATCGTGCCATTGCGTTATCGATGATACGTTAGTATATGACAGCTTGCTTAGTAATCGAAAACGATATCGTCAGCCATACGTGATGAGGGCTCGGATTTCAATGTTTCAACTTTTGTTTTTTGTCTATATCTTTGACACCAGAATGGATAATATGCATGGAGAAGTTCCTTGGATTGAAGCTTAGTGGCTGTAAATACCACTCTTCTTTTAATGTTGGGATAGGAATACTCATAGTTTTTTAGTCAAATCGCTAGAAACGCATCTGCTGATTCACACCTAAACAAAAAAGAGAATGCCTTGCTTCAGGCGATTGAAATAACCACAAATGGATCAAATCATTTGAATTCAACATACGCGAATGTAAAGGTGACAGCTGAGCAGAAATGACCGGGAATAGCCAGGGCCCTGCATTACCCCACACCTTAACAAGCAATAAATCATTTCAGATACAACCACAAATTTTATGAAATCGATTTCAACATTTTTGTTTACCATCTCTGTGTGGCAATAAATCTGAAAAAATAATTTGACGTCTATTGTCAGTGCGATTGACATTTGTGCTGGCTTTTATCATTAAAAGCAAGTTTGAGGAGTTCTATTGCAATTCCAAGTGTATATACAAATACAATAAGTACCGATTGTTCGGCAACCTGATTTCATGCAATAATTTGCTTATTGAACGCGGAAATAATTCATGATTCATTTTTTCTAGATTGAATGAGAGATGGTACGTCAAAACTTAAAATATTCAAAATTTAACTATAATAGAATACTTCGCAAATATTCATGACAGCTTTCTATTTTAAACAAAACCAATAATTGTCCTATAGAAAACAAAAAGAAATGCGAAATAACAGAAAAACTTAATAAAAAGTATTTTCCAACCCAGTTTTTGTTGTTTTTGCACATTTTTAGTTTAAGGACCAATTTCCTGTTCAACAGTTTCCGTTGTTATATTTTATTTTGAAGAAAGGACATTTTCCTTTCCCTATATTCTTTTCCCAATCTCTCTCTCAAGAGAAGAACGAAAAGAAAAGACTTCACCTTAAGGGAAATAGCACAATAACTATAAGGAAATCTCTTTGGGAAATACACTACTTTAAGTTTTCGCTGTTCTTAAATAGTTGACTGGAAAATCTAATTTTCTTCAAAAAAAAAAAAATACAAATACAAATACATACAAATATTTAAACTTCGAATGAGTGCGCACATTATTTTATCGTGCATGGAAAGGGTAGCTTGGTACAAAACTTAATTAAATAGTATCTATTTAATAAATACACTCAGGTAGAGTTACCTCTGTAGGATTTTTTGAAGATTTTATGTTTGTTAACAAAAATTGTTTTAAATTAATTTCAAAACTCATGAAACATACTCGTAGAGTGATTTATAAATTAAAAACCTTTAATGTTAAGTTAATTGCTTGTGTGTCTTTTTGTTCAATCGTGTTACTTGCTGCGGTGAATTGACATCAGTAACTTAATAATAAACAACAAATTTGACAAATGTCACCAAAACAACATGGCTGCCAAAATCTACCCGGGTCAATTGAAAAACCCTTTAGTTATACTATAAACATCCATTCGCGAGGTGTATATGTTTTATTAAAAAGATGCATGTTAAGGTTTTGAATTTCTGATTATCAATAAATCGAGGAGAAACCAACGGTAACCCTAATTTTATCAAAAGCTTAAGGGTTGGGAGAAATCGTTTAACGAAAAGGACTTTTAAGTATAACGATTAACTATAAAGTTCAGCTGAACTTTTAGTGTGTGACTCAAGGTAACAACTTAATTTGTGTATTTAAACATAGAAATAAGAGTGTTAAATGAACAAGGTGTAAAAGAAGGAAATTCGGGCTCCGCACGAAAAGGTGAATTTTGTTTTTTTTTAAATAATAATAATTTATTTATAGAAAATGAATTTGGTTTTTCTGTTATATTCTTTGGTATAAAATTTACATTCGCTAGAGTTAAGTGAAATGAAAATCAAATATTTGCATATTTCAATTATTATTCAACCAGCTTAATAGCTAACACCCACCATTGCGTCAGTGAAATGTCAGAATTGGAGGAGGAGAACTAAGAAAATATGCCGAGAAAAAGTTGGATCTGTTAGTTCACTTACCAAAAAAATGTGCCGATGTAAAGATGTTCAAGTGGTTGTAGCTTTTTGGAAAGATTGATATTTGGTTCTGTATGAGAGGAGGACGAATGGATAAGAATATTCAACCGCGAACTCTATGTGGTATATTTAGATTTGAATGGGTTCCATAAAGATAAAGTCAACCAAGATAGCCCACAGGGCTGGATGAGATCGAACATCTTACCTTTAGCTGGAAAACCAAGCCACTGCTGCCTTCGAATATGATACAAATAGCAATGGGAAATCGATATGTTTCGATCGTTTTCGTTTTTCGTAATAAGGTTTTCTGATAACTGGAGACAGCGTGGTAAGGATAATAGAGGGTGTGAGATCCTTGACATTTCTAGAAGGGGCATACATTGAGTAAGTATCGTTGTCCCTAAAATTGTCCCGATTTTTCCGCACGCTTGGATTTTAGTTGCGATATATTGGGGGTGGCCGTGGCGCGATGGATGTGTGCTCGCCTGTGAACCTCATGCTCACAGGTTCGATCCCTGGCGTCGTCTATGTCGTTTTAATTCCATTAAAAACCTTCTAAAATTGTCATCAATGGGTTGCTGGTTTACTCATTACATGTTGTTCAGGCATAACACTAACAACATGTAATTGAGTTAAACTAGTATGCCCAACAAGGATGAACACGAATAAAATAATGTGAATTATAAGCGACATATAAATAAGACACGGCATTCTCCGCTTTAGTTCAGCCGCCATCCCTGGATAAAAAATATCTGAGACAACAACCTTCAGTCTCAGAACATCGTGCCACACATCTTTCCTATCCTTCTTTCTCTTCCTTAACTTCACGCCCGCGCTGTGTTCAAACATTTAAAGGGTAATCATAATCCCTTGAGCGCGGGTAGATTATAAAAAAAAAAAAAAAAAAAAAAAATGTACTATATGTAAATCACCCTTTCATGAGGGAGATCTAGCGATGTACCTAGATTTTCAGCCTATGCCACCTTAAAACAAATTGCTACTTCAAAAGCACCATTTTTGCATGGAAATGACAAATGAAGTTGACTTCATTTGTGCCGAGAACACGCACATCTTGCTTGACAGTTATAGTCACTAGTTCTCTGAGATATTTCATGTCACAAAATTTATTTTTGTAACCAACTTTTCCCAGAACACTATCAATTTTGAACTATTTTGTAACATCTTTGAATCCAATGAATGTTCTGTAAGATTATAGTTGTTTACCAGGTTCAACCAAGCTAATTCAAGCAACAACATCACTACATCAACTGCAGAAGACTGGATTATTAAAGTCTTCAAAGGAAAATTTAATACCAAATTAATTTTCTAGCATCAAACATAAACCTTACGCCCAATGAAATTGACGAAACTATGGACGGTCGGGAACAAGCTGTCTGTTACGCACCGGGATTAAAAAAAAAGAAGCTTCTTCACGTCAAAATATAGATGTCAGCATTTTTCAGAATACATTTAGGACCTAAGTATATTGTAAAGGGTTTTTCAAAATAATAAAACTTTATTATCAAAATGAGCTTTCGTTAGTACAAACGGTGCGCCCATTTCGCGGTAGACGTGGTGGCCCTTCACAGTCGACTCTTCAAAGTTTTTGCGGTCAAAATTGAGATGAACCGTTTGGTAATTAATCAGTCAACATTCGTACGTCAAGGGAACTCAAGATCAGCCGAGAATATAGCAGCGGTCCCAAAAATTATACAGAAGAACCAGAGGCAGTTGATTCCCGGCGTACAAAAGAACTCGTCCTTGTGAAGATTTGGCGAAACTTTGCGTCGGTACTTGGACCTACAAGATTCAACTGACCCAGGAGCTTAAGGTTCATGACCACAGACATTGCCGTTTGTTCGGTGAATGGGCTTCAGAGCATTCTGAAGAGGATCACCATTTTGGCCGAAAATCTTTTTTAGCAACGAATGAATGAATGAATGGATGTCCTACAAATCGAAATTACGGTGTATACATATAATGCGGCTTTTAAGACGGCGGTATTCTTGATCCTTACTCTTTTTAAAACTACGTTGGTAAGCCGGTCACCGTCAATGGCGAGCGCTACAGGGCAATGATAACCAATTTCTTATGGCCCAAATTGAACAATATGGACCAAGACGTCATGTGGTTCCAGCAGGACGGAATTACGTGCCACCAAGCTGATTCCACGATTCACATTCTGCATGATAGATTTTAGGGTAAAATTATCTCTTGTCGAGGTGACTTGAATTGACCACTAAAGTCATGCTTACGTTTTTTCTTGGATTTATGCGGAAGAGCTATTGAAAATTGAACCACTCGGATGCGTGCCACCGTAAGAAGCCAAGGTAGACATTTGAACGAAATCATATTTCATACATAATTTGGGCCTTTCAAATAAAAAAAACTGTTTTTAATACTTCACACACAGCTTATGTTATTTTATTTTAATATCTAACAACAGCCCTTATTGAAAAACCCTTTATATGTTTATATTAGAGTGTCCGGAGTAAATTGCATGTTCTGCAAGTATATCGACACTAAAACAACATCTAATTTCAGAATAGACTAGAAGCAATTTATTCAAGACTTGATGTCCAAGTTTATCAACAGAACAACAATTAGCAAGTATTAAGGAGCAACATCAAAACAGAACAAACTGAAAGCGTTTGCCAGAAGCATCGAACTTTTAAAGAGAAAGTTAAGAATCTGTAGACGAACATGGAGAAGTGAGATTCGTCTACAGTATTCCAGCAAGTGGCCCGATAAAAGCTGAGATCGTAGGCATTTCTAAGCCGCATAGTTCATCTCGATCATATACATAGATTTCCTTACTTTAATATGGAAAGACTTTCATAAGCAGTGATGCTTCTTATCCAAATATGCTCAAATAATTGCATCAATAACTGATACTTTCTCTAATACTGGAAAACAGAAAAAACTCTGTCAATTCCAAAAACAAAAAGATCTACCAACTTGGTTTGAACCTAAAGAGTTATATCTCTTCTCAACAAAATTAGAAAATAAACGAAAGAGTGATACTGAGAAGGGTAAAGGTTAGAAGCTTCTGCAGCAAAAACTCAATTATAGCAATAGCGTTCAACAGTTGGATCGTTTGGAGAAAGCATTCTATAGAACCTCTTTACCATTTACTCCATCTTCTAGAATTATTACCTTCCACATAAGTACAAATTCTTTTTACGTTTCCGTTTTTGGGAAAATTCTCTTAAAGTAAGACAATAGCAAATCGCCAATGAAGACCTTTAAAGTTGAAATCGCCTGAGGTTCGAATCAAGACCAGTTTCACTACAGCCTTATGATAGCAGACTTAGCATTCCCAATTAACCGTGAAAACATTCTTTATGCAGACGACTCGCTCACTTATGTCACTTCGATTTTAAGTTGTAGGGAAAGTGGATGATCAATCTTAGGGCAACAACCTTTTGATATTTAGCTTTCAAGTATTATATCTGTCTATTAACATACATATATGTATATGAATCTATTTATATTTTAAGCTTTCACAATGTGAATAATGGTCAAACCAATATGTGACAGCAAAAATTAAATTAATTGTTGGACTATTTAATTGACAGCGACCACCGACCGACGAATAAAAGACCAAATAGAATCTTAAACAATCTTAAGTCTTAATTCTTCAAAAAATTATAGAAAACTAATTGAAATTAATAGTTAAATTTGAGTTTTAATTATTTCAGTAAGAGAAATTTGTTGTCACGAATCGCAATCTGATTGTTACGAACTGTCAAACTCTATTCGGGTTCCAAATGCCATACACACTGCAACGAATGAATTGTTTTTCCGCGACTTACCTCAAAATAATTCTTGTTTTTTTTTTGTTTAAACCTCATTCGCGACTAATAAAAAATGCTATTTGAAGGAAATGTCAAAATGGACGAATGTTCGTTCATTCGTCGGCCTTGGTCGCTCTCATGTGAATTTTCCTCTTAGGATAATCGAGCGCAAACAATTTATTCATTGCAGTAGGAATAATATGTGGAACGTGAATAAAATTTGACAGTTCGTGACAGTTCGTAACAATCAGGGGCCAAATTACCGCTTCAGTGATCGAGTGAGTGAGTCCCATCAGTGATCGAATGAAAATGTCAAATTAAGGTAATCGATTGCTCGATAACGTAAGCGGTAAACTAACATAATTCAGTCACGTATTACTCGAAAACTGATGCGGTAATTTGGCCCCAGATTACAATTCGAGACAATCAGTTTAGTTTCTCAAATAACTCTTACTTAAGCAATTAATTTCAATAAATTTTCTACCATTGTGTCTATTTTTTGTGAAGAATTTAGGCTTATAAATATTTAAAAAATCTTTGTCGTTGGTCACTATCATGTGAACAAGCCTTTAAAGTCTAACGCAATAAAATTGAATAATGATAGTGTAGGTATTTCTTTCAAAATTTACCGTAAACGAGATACCCACGGTAAATGTTTTTCTAGCTACCTTTGACCTCACATTAAATTCAAAAGAACGTTTAATCTGAGCATAAATAATCTGCCCCCAGTCTCTAATAATAGTAATTCATTAGACAACAATAAACAATAAGGTAAGGGCGTTTTAATTACAAATGTTACAGGTGCAGCAACCTAAATACAGCTCAGCTTCGAAGCATACTTAGCACCTACCCGCGGTACTTCCCACTTAACAATATTCTTAACATAAATGAGAAGAAAAAAGAAAAAAACTAGAGCTAATTAAATATAAATTTATTATTAAACTGAAAACAGCAAAAAAAAACTTACAAATGGCGCATGGATATGCTGGACGCCTCCTTGGCCTGTATGCAATTGCGGATACTGGGTTGGAGACAGAACAACATGAGTCAAGGTGCCGCTCTCGTTAACATACTGTTGCATGACTTGACCTTGGGGTACTTGCACTGGTACTTGCATATGGGGCGGGCGATTTTGTGAAACCATTTGTACCGTTGTTGGACCTGGAAAGAAGAATTAAAAAAAATTAAATACAATTTATATCAGAAAAACTACTTTGTTTTAATGAATTAAAAAAAAAAAGTTAAATAGACAAAATTCATTTATCTTCTGTTAAAATATGAAAAACTTTGTCGTGCGTTCTATGTTTGCTAACGAGTAAATTAAAATTTAATCTAAAAAAGTTTTAACTCTGGAAAATAGTGCGAGAGTAATCTGAACTTAGTTTAAATTTGCACTAATGTTTTTGGTACGAGTATTTTATTTTTGGTGAAATAATAAAATCGGTAATGGATGGAAACAGTGAACGAGCAACTAGATTAGTTGGAATGAAAACTAAATGAAATTATATTTAAAAGTTCACTGGAAGTATTCATTTTAGAAGAGGCATGTTAAGAACTTAATTAAAATAATGATATTTTTTTGTCACTTAAAGTTATGAGGAACACAGAGCGATGGCGCTGGTGGTGGCTATAACAAAATAAAAGATGCAATGCATGTGTAAATCAACAGAAAGGTAACATTCACCGATCTGTGGATTGTAAATACGTTCCACTGGCGCGTTCAGCACTGTGAATTTCATTTCAATTTCCACCTGTCAGACTGTTGATGGTGTGGAAAATATTTGCAGTGTCGAAAAAATAAAGTAAATTAGAGGTTATGATTTGTCACACACAGTATAGGAACATATAAAAGGGATGAAATTTGTTTCTTTTTTTTATATTTTGCGGGCACTAAAAACTACCTTTAAGATTTTTGAACACAGTGCAAGCCTTAGGAAAGTTGGAGAGAATTTAAAAGAAGAATCCGATGCACATTAGTTTTAAATGTCTGAACATCGCAATGAGAAGGAAGTATTGGGTCGGGTAAAGCATTGCACATTCGTGTTTTGCGGCTAAAGAAAAAATCTCTGAATGGAAGAATACTCCCGAAGTTTGGCTCAAGGATAAACTCATCGGCTTTCTCCGAAGGGCGAGTATTACGGTGGAATTAGAGGAATGCGCTCTAGCATGCACTATCGCTTAGTCTTTAAGCCGAGAGTTCGGTGTGTTTTGAACGTATCTTCGTGGATTGTTTACTTCGAGTTACACTAAGTACTCGGCGCATAGGATTTTATTTCATACTCATGTACTAAAGTTTGTACTGGTTACATTTCAATTTATGTGCCTTATGCAACTCACTCAAAAGAGGATATGCACTTAATACATAACAATAGATCAGCTTTAGTAAAATATGGAATGACTTAATAAACATCACACATAAAGTTTATTCATCACAGGCAGATGTTTAACAAATACAAGTAACTTATATATATATATGGCGGTCAGCCATCAGACGAATAGGGGGAACAACATGTAGCATACGAAAACATGCACGTGCCGTAACTATTCGGGACTGGTGGAAGTGTGATCATAGCCTCTCCGTGGCGGCCGCTAGAAACAAGCTTTTTAAAAAAAGTTTGGCTAATATGATCAGGCTGGTTCCTCGGGTTGGCGACAGGTTAATTCCCTGTCCCGTAAAACTAAAAGAATTTCGAGAACGACAACAAGCCTCGGAAACGGACAGATCACACGACAACAACCCACGCAAAGAAAAAGGAAAAACGATTTACGAATTTTCTTATGAAACGTACGATCGCTCTATAGAGCTCGAGCTGCTCAGCGGCTAGCCGATGCCCTGTCAAAATATAAAGCTGACATAACAGCTCTCCAAGAAATCAGATGGACAGGGAATGGTGTTTTACAGAAGAAAGAATATGACGTATATTACAGCTGTCATACAAAACACCATGTGCTCGGAGTAGGCTTCCTAGTCAGCGAAAAAACGAAGTCTACTATCATCGGCTTTACGCTATCAGCCTCATTAACGTTCACGGACCTACGGAGGAGTCCTAAGACGAAGAAAAAGAGACTTACTACGAACAAGTCGAGAGGGCCCTCAATGGACTTCGAGTCTTAGAATTGGCAGCATCGAAAAACATGGTCGTTGCGAGTACCAGGTTCCCGCGTAAAGATATCTACAAAGCCACCTGGGTATCACCTGATGGAGTCACTCGTAACCAAATAGACCACGTGTTGATAGACCGTCGCCACTACTCGAACTTGATGACGGTACGAACGTACCAAGGTGCCAATATCGACTCGGATCACTATCTTGTTGGTATGGTTTTCCGAGGGCGGATTGCCTTGCGAAGACGTATTGCATCCGCCGATCAGGTTCGAATCAACACGGCTGCCCTGCGCAATGAAAACACCAGTAACACCTTTGGTAATGCGTTAGGACTCGCCCTAGAAACACCTGATTTAGGGATAGTAAGTCCTGGAGCCCGTATGCTGAGCGTAAATGAGAACTGGACACGCCTTAAGAATATTGTCATTAGTACTGCCAACTCCATCTTAGACAGCAGTCGTAAAAATCGGAACGACTGGTTTGATGATGAATGTAAGCTAGCGATTGAACGTAAGAATGTTGCGTACCGAGCAATGCAACAATCTCATAGAACGCGGGCACGCGAAGAAGAATATAAAGAGCTCAGAAGAACAGAAAAACGGCTTCACAGACAAAAGAAATCAGCCTGGGAGAAGAACCTAATCTGTGAAATAGAAAACAGCCGAGAGCGAGGTCCGCACCAGGCGCGGAAGTTCTACCAATCCGTCCGAAACATGACGCAGTACACACCACGCTGCACATACTGCAAGGACAGAGAGGGAAATCTGATCACCGATCCTGAAAGCATACTGGAGCGTATAGGAGAATACCCTATGTTGCCGCCACCAAGCATAGAAGAGGTTGAGAAGGCTATAGGCCGGCTTAAACAGAACAAAGCCCTGGGAGCCGATGGCATACCAGCCGAATTATTCCATCTTGGCGGGCCAGCCTTACGTCAAGCAATTCATGATATTATAGTACAGGTATGGGAGCAGGATGAAATGCCAGAAGACTGGCGAAAAGGTTTAATATGCCCCATACATAAGAAGGGAGATGTCACAACGTGCAGCAATTATAGAGGTATCACGTTGTTGAGTACCGCCTATAAGATACTCTCCTCTATCCTACAAGACCGGATAACCCCATACGCTAAAACCGTCATCGGACAATATCAGTGTGGTTTCATTCCAGGCAAATCAACAACTGAACAGATCTTTACCCTTAGGCAGGCGATGGAAAAATGTCTAGAATTTAACATCCCAACATACCATCTGTTTATAGACTTTAAGGCCGCCTATGATAGCATAGCCAGGGTAGAACTTTACAAAGCCATGAGAGAATTCGGCATCCCAAATAAATTGACACGACTATGTAGGTTGACCGACCAACGTAACAAGCCAAGTAAAAATAGCCGGATTTCTATCCAGACCAATCAACATCTTTAAGGGACTCCGACAAGGGGACGGTCTGGCCTGCCTCCTCTTCAACCTGGCGTTGGAGAAAGCAATCCGTGGCTCTGGCACGGCAACAAGAGGGACCATCGTCAACAGGTCCAGCCAGTTACTGGCTTACGCAGACGACATCGACATCATCGGAAGAACCGAACAAGCTGTACACGATTCCTTCATTCAGATCGAGCAGGCGGCACAAAATCTGGGGCTGCACATTAGTGAAGGTAAAACAAAGTACATGGTGGCGTCGAATGCGAGAGGAACAGTTGTTCAAACAATCCAGGTAGCGGAGCACGAATTTGAAGTGGTGCAATCCTTTAAATACTCGTACCTACAGAATGTACATTTTTCCTTCTGTACGCAGTAGTTGAACAGATATTATTGAAGAAATCACCTGATATGGCATCTAACCAACTTCGCACTCAATTGCTATTTGACGAATCTGACAACAGCAGGTGTTTAAGGGCGTCAAAAGTCAAATTTCTTCATTAGAGAGTTGAGCTCTGGGGTGGAATCAGCTAAGGTGATAGTTGATTGTGATTTTCATTTCGACAATCGCTCTCTTTATATTTCTTTATTAATATGATGGAGACAGCAATAGTCAAAATGACAATCACAATCAACTATCACCTTACCCGATTCCACCCCTGATTTTTTTCCGCAACAAGAAAATTATCAGAGCCTACGGTTAACCTTCGAAATATTTGCGTCTTACTGGCTGAAAACAATGCACCTAGAACTGGAGTTGCAGCTAGAATAGCTGTCAAAATATTAAATACACACAAGTTCAAGAGTTGGCCAACAGGATTTTAATCATATTTTTTGTTTGCACAGAAGTTTTTCAAGCGTCTTCTAGTTCACTGATTTTTGGTAATGAAATATCCAGTTGCAATCCTCCCCTAAAACAATTCAACCGTAAAATTTGCGCTTGGAGGAATGCACATCAGTTTACCCTTGAGCCTAATTTCGGACGTACTGCTAAACTCAGAGATGCATTCTTTCTTTCCCTCCCATCGACATTTAAAACCAATGTGCACCAGTATCTCCTTTTAAATCCTCTCGAACTTTCATGAACTCTCGGACTGTGCTCATAATCCCTTTAGCGGGCGCAAATTACAAAAAAGCATTTAGAGGCCTCCCGTAATAATTTCTTCATAGTAGATTATACCGAACTATATTGATGTTTGTACATTTCACGTTAAAAATAACCTTCAACTCAACTAAAAATAAATTAGAGAATGGAAAATACTGCCCTATTATCAGAGAAATGAAAAAAAAAACGGTTTGAGATACTTATAATATTTTGATGATTCAACAACAACTGCATTCTTCTTCTAAACTAAGACTCACGATTATTATTTTATTTGAACTTTCTGACCTCAACCCCAATTAAACAGAAAATACATTTACCGGATCTTGACCAATTAATATCAGCTTTTAATTTCTCTTTTCATCTAACTTCTGAACCGTTGCATCTGTTCTGTCAGCAATAATCCTCATCTCTATCATACATCTTTCACGTCTACAATTTATTGATTAGAATTAACTTATGCGTGTGCAAATGCAGAATATCTACAAAACGTGCTCTCATACCTCAATTTATAATAAATTGTATCTCAACCGAAGCAAATTCAAGAACAAACAAAGATACAAATTGTAAATTTCTGCTCCGAAAACTAAAGAACAAAAAATAAAAATACAAACGAACTTACTTTTTAAATGTTAGGTTGGAGAGAGTATAGGAATGTCTACGTCTACACATAAGTATCCCAATTCCAGGGACAGGGAATAAAAAGAACATCATCAGATGGCTCCCGAATGTCGCCAGAATATTTGTATATGTTCGCCTCACTGAATAACTCAAAGATACTGCCGACTACTGCGGCTGCTACAAGAAAATATTGAAAATAAAAACAACAACAAAAATATAGCGAAAATCCGCCTTTTGATGTTACTACTGAGACTGACTACGATGTCTAGTCAAGATACACAGATACTCCTCTTATACACGTCGGTCGGTCCATGGCAGAAAGTTCCGAATAATTTCCACAAGATTAACAACAAACAGCGACGGCCATTCAATTCAATAATTCGATTGAAGTTATCATTTCTGCCAGTGGCAACTGGCAACCAACAACGGCCCAAAGCCGACTAGAGAGCTCGCGCAGTGTTGGGTGGTGGACGCCAGCTATTTCTACAAATTCCCCCAGGCCCCAGCCTTGCATCGACAGTGTCTAAAGTCCGAAGTCCACACCAGCTTCAGTTGCTAGGAGCAATGATTTTGGTCTGGAGAAAGAAGTTAAACATTTTGGCTTCGACTTTTGGGTATATAACATGGGAGGCTATAGTGTGTGCCTGGAAATGGCAGATGACTTAAACGAACATTTTGCAAAGAGTATATGAGGCTACTTCCTAGAAATGCCAGCACTGGCACTCGCACTGGCTTGGCTTTCACATCTGGAAATGATGTGTGTTATTTTTTTTTCTTGCAGATAAATAAAAAAAAGAAAACAGTACAAAGTAGAAACATATTTCAATATAATCGTCTGTGTTTGCGGTTTAGGTTCAAGATCATAAAACAAAAGCTTTTACTGTCGACAAATTGATTGAGTGAGAAGAAATTGCGCTTTAAGGGTAATTGATTTTTGGTTTTGCTAAAGTGTTTAGATATTAAAAAAAAATATATTTTTTGAGGGGTATTGTCTCTTGCGAGGAAGTGCGAAAATGTACCTCTCATCTTAGACGTTCGGATTCGGCAGAAAAACTTTTAAGTTTTCTTCACTTCTGCAGATTTAGAAACATCCACTCGGGAATGATTTAGGAGAGTTTAAAAAAACTAAGCCTTGTTTCTGCCAATTCTAAGACTCGAAGTCCATTGTCATTACTGTTCTCATGCAAACTATGGGTGCCTGCGTAATGCCTGAATACCGGCTCCCGACCTATTTTTGCGTTCAAATCCCCAAGGATGATTTTAACATCATACCTTGGGCAGGCATTGAGGGCCCTCTCAACTTGTTCGTAGTAAGTTTCTTTTTCTTCGTCTGAGGACTCTTCCGTAGGTTCGTGAACGTTAATCAGGCTGATGTTCGTAAATTTGCCTCGCACGCGAAGGGTGCATAGCCTTTCGCTTATAGCGTTAAAGCCGATGATAGTAGACTTCATTTTTTCGCTGACTAGGAAGCCTACCCCAAGCACATGGTGTTTTGTATGACAGCTGTAATATACGTCATATTCTTTCTTCTGCAAGACACCATTCCCTGTCCATCTGATTTCTTGGAGAGCTGTTATGTCAGCTTTATATTTTTACAGGGCATCGGCTAGCTGTTGAGCAGCTCGAGCTCTATAGCGATCGTACGTTCCATAAGAAAATTCGTAAATCGTTTTTCCGTTTTCTTTGCGTGGGTTGTCGTCAATTCCTTCATCCAGATCGAGCAGGCGGCACAAAATCTGAGGCTGCACTTTAGTGAAGGTAAAACAAAGTACATGGTGGCGTCGAATGCGAGAGGAACAGTTGATCAAACAATCAAGGTAGCGGAGCACGAATTTGAAGTGGTGCAATCCTTTAAATACCTTGGGTCAATAGTAGCACCCGATAACAATATAGAAGAAGAAATACGCGGGCGGCTTCTCAAATCCAACAGACCCTACTATAGTCTGTCAAAGCTCTTCAAATCCAGAAATATCACCATAACTTCAAAACTGCTGCTGTACAGGACCATGGTCCTGCCAGTACTCACATATGGATCCGAAACTTGGGTGCTTAGAAAAAGGCACTTAGACCTCTTAGCTACGTTCGAGAGAAAAGTCTTAAGGAGAATTATTGGCCCCATATGTGATGAAGGACGATTCCGGAGACGGTACAATCATGAACTGTACGCAATCTACCTAGAAGCAGATATCGTGACAAAAATTAAGCTCGGTAGACTCCGGTGGGCAGGGCACCTAGCTCGCATGAGCGAAGAGGAACCTGCTCAGAAAGTTCTTTGTGGTACATTCTATGGTAGACGACAGCGTGGTAGACCATGTTTGCGCTGGAGAGATAGCGTAGACCAGGACGCCCGAAGTCTTGGGGTGCGCAACTGGATGGTGTCGGCTAGAGACCGGGATAGGTGGAGAGACTTGTTGAAAGAGGCCAGGACCGGAACCCGGTTGTCGAGCCGATGATGATGATGAAGCCCTGTTTCTACAGCAGGCGATTCAAAATGTACATATTTATTCATAAATTTCGAAGTCCCCAAAGTCTTGGGGTGCGCAACTGGATGGCGTCGGCCATTTGGCATTTGGGGCAGTGTCAGTGGTGGTACATGTGTAGAAAAATTACTTTGATCTATTTATTAGTGCTCAAAGGAGAGTCAAAGGTTATCTTGTTCGGCAAAAATTTTTCCCACCTTGTATTACCTTGGGCTTTTCCACAAATTCCCTTTGCAAAGTCAGAATCTGCTTCCATTAATAACACGAGCTTTTCTATCTATTTTTATTTCTGTGCTGACAACTTTTGTATAAAGTCAAACAGAAAAATGCAAACGACAAAGATCGATTGTCTAGACGAAAAATTTTGTTCACAATAGATATTTACAATACCATAATAGATTTTCGACTATCTATCGATAAAAGTCATTTATCGAAAGGAAAACGACAAACGACACCCGCAATAAGGGCCTTTGTCTCAATAATACCAGCTTATTCACAAATTTATACAATTTCTTCCGTTTTGTTTGATGTGTAGTCGATATTTATCGGTTTTGTTGAGAGTAATTTCATAACAGAGACAATTTCAGTAACATAACATGGGTACTCATGTCAAGCCGGAAATCACGGATAAACCTGAGAAACAAGATTTTATCTCCGCACAAACGAGTTGTCAAAATTTTCAGAGTTTATAAATTTATCTCACCAATTTGTTGCGAAAAGAGCAGAAATTAACCTGCTTAACTAAGAAAA
Source organism: Philhelius festivus (assembly GCA_963931855.1). Taxonomy (NCBI): domain Eukaryota; kingdom Metazoa; phylum Arthropoda; class Insecta; order Diptera; family Syrphidae; genus Philhelius; species Philhelius festivus. The sequence continues at coordinate 70,612,232 of OZ007554.1, read as the reverse complement.
ATCATTTGTGTCGTTTGATTTGACATTTCACGAAAGCACTTATCAAACTAATGTCATTTTCTATTGGACGTCTGGAAGAGTTCAGAAGTCTTCTCAAACTATTCCATTGGAAACAAAATATCTAATCTTCTGACGATTCTGAGAAGAAAATTTCACTTCTCGATTTCAAGTCAGAATCCACTGAAAAAGCAATAATACTTACATATATGGGTGATTCTACAAACAATGGAATAAAATGATACAAATTTCGGCACGACATTTTTGGAAGCCAAAAGTCGTAAGAATTGTTCTAGTTGATCCTTAGAACGTCTCTTTGCGTTGTTGAAAGCGGCCAGTAAAAAAAATTAAAAATGATGATTTTAAGGACATTTTTTGAAAAAGGATGTTCAGGGGACTGAGTTTTTTTTTAAGGGGACTGAATAAATCTTAAGTTTTTTTGTATTTTCTCTTGGGTACACACTGAAATATAGAAATTAAATTTAATTAGCCTTCATAAACATACAAATTCATGGTTAATACATAATAACTTAGCATTTTATTAAAAGAAAATAATATATTATAATAATTTTTTTTTTCTACTTAGAATCAATTTAAAATAAATTATATTCTTTTTAAAAATTTTAAAAATATTTCGCAATGAAGTTCGAAGTTCAACATAACTTAAAAATCCTCAGGTTTCGGAATAAAATATCATTTGTTTATTTATTAGCCAGGGGACTGAGACCAGGGGACTGAGGTTTTTCATGGTTTTTGCGCAAAAAAGATATTAAGGTTTTACTTAAAAAATCAAAAAAATATATATAATATTACAGTTTTATCAAACCTATACTATACTGCTAAAAAAGATGCCTACTTACATATAAATTTGTTTCGTAAAAACTCACCAGAGGACTGATAAACTAAACGGACATTCCACGACTTCATGCACAAATGTCTTTTTCACAATACTAACATAAGAAACAGAATCGAGTTGCACCACGATTTTATTGTAAGGAGACTTGGTACTTCAAATTGCCAGTGCTGGAAATCTGATCCACATCCTAGTTAGTAGTTATTGATATTTTCGACTGTTTCAATATGCCAGGGGACTGATACAAAAAGCGGGGGACAAAGTTTAATGCATTTTTTTTGTAATAAAATAAATTACTAAAAAACATTTATCTATTTCGTAGCAAAGATGTATTATTTGGCGTAACTTCGGTGGGATTCATTTTAGTATGAGACCTGAAATAAGAGAACGGTAATAATTTTTCTTTGCGAAAACGCACTGGGGACACGTCAGGGGACTGAGAATCGGATACTTTGAAGAATTTTTTGAGCAATATAAAATAAGGTCACCCTAATAATATTGTTAGGCCAGATAGATATCAGTCAGATTTAATTTTATAAAAAAAAATCAGATCAAATAATTCAACGGATTTCAAAATACTTCTGGGGCCGCCGAAAATTCCATCGTTTGTAGAATCACCCATATACTCTACACTCAAATGTCAAAAGTAGAACATGGCAGCAGCATTCTTGTTTGATTTTGTTTCATTTGTGTTTACTACAATTTAGTTCGTTCGGAAATCATTTAATCAAAAATATACAAATAACAAATAAGATATAACTGACGCAGATTTTCACCAACACGACGATCTACTAATGAAAGACAAAATTTCAAAGTTGAGGAGCAGTAGTTAGTACCGTTCCATTGGGTTTCAGAATGATTGGATCCTTAAGTGAAACCAATGGAAAACGTCATAACTGATTATCAAAAAATGTAAATTTAATTCAAAACAAACATAAATGCAGTAGGTGAGAAAAACAATACTTCATATCATACTTATTACAGATTATTATCTTTCTAGGTCTAGATGGCTGAAGTTTTAGGTTTGTTCTTTGAGCCTTTGAGTCACCCTGGGTAAGTTCTTTGTTTTTCGAGACCTGGAGTCGCCCTGAACTCACCCTAAAATAGATCTAGGTATTTTGGTGTGACAAGTTCACGTAACGACAAAACTGTCAAAAGTGACATATGATTTCATATCTACGAGTATTTCATTGGTTGTCGTTTTTTTCCATTCGCGGGTTGCATGTTATTGTTTATGATTCCAATTAAAATCAGTTGAAATATTGAGTAACAACACAAAATAGTTTTCGTTTGTTTAAAACTAATTTGTAACAAATTCAAAGTTTTATCAGAGCATAGAATTATTTGTTTTTTAGTTGTGAACAAAACAACAAACAGCCCTTGGATGTTTTTTGAAAACCGAAAACGTGAGTTTTTTTTTGACAACTCTCAGGGCTGTCAAGAAAACATGGGTCAACACTGGGTAAAGTTGAACGAACAAACCTTTTGACAGATGATAGAATTGTTTGATTTGGATATATACTTTGTTTTATTCCCAGAGCCTTACTTCATTTTCATTCATATAATAAAATAGCCAATATAAAATGTATGGTACATTTTGCAAGGTCTAAAAAAGCAGAGCTGTATAAATTATATTTATATCATTAAAAACGTTTTGTTTCAAATAATGCAGAATCGCAGATTGCCTCGCACAGTGGAGTTAAATTAAAATCATTTTATTTGGCACATTCACTAGGTTATAGAAATGAATGGTTAAACAACATGAGAGACTGCAATAATTTTTTTTTAATATGATCCGATGTAAAATTGCCAAGTGAAATTAAAAGATGTTTGTTTTATTGCTGTTATATCGCCCAAAATGACAGTTTAATTGAAATGGCGATTTTAATGTTTATGATCATTCAGCAAAAAACAGATCTATATTGGAAAAGTGAAATTAAAAGATGTTTGTTTTATTGCTGTTATATCGCCCAAAATGACAGTTTAATTGAAATGGCGATTTTAATGTTTATGATCATTCAGCAAAAAACAGATCTATATTGGCCTTGTAAGATAGCTTAGAACGACGCACAGTGCGGTATTTTGGTCGAAAACCTGGCCAAAAATATTTGGGCACATTTTTCGTATCAAATAGGTACCAAATGACTAAAAAGTTATTTGGAAGGATAAATTTTCATTTTTTAGGTACAGTAAAACCCACTTAAATGCCCATCCCGATTAGCCGAAAGAAAAAAAATTATTAAAAATCTAAAAAAGCACGTACAACACTGCGCTATGATTTTTTTTAAAGCTAATATTTTATTCTTTGTTTTGTTTTTTGATTCAAGTTATTTAATTAAATAGTTTTTGAGAAATTAAGTTTTAAAGTTGAAATTTAGAAAAAAAAATTTTTTTTTCGGTTTTTAATTTATTTTTTTAAAAAAAATTGTTTATCAAGGACATTTTTTTTGTCAATATTCAATGACCTGATATATTTTTAGTCAAATACTTAAAACCTCATTCCGATAAATGTCATAGTTTATAAGAAATTAGAAAAAAACTGAAAGATACTTTTTCCTAGAAAATCCCTTTTTTCCTTTTTTTTATGAGTGAAATTTTCTTAATCCGGGTGTTCAAATTTCATTCCAAAATTTTATGTCCCAATATTCAGGTAACCAAGTCTAAGATACCTGCGACCCTTTTAATCCAAAATTTGAGAAGGGGATTAGTTTTAGTTGCATATTTTATGATTACAGGTCAATTACTCAATAAAAAGATTAATCTTTTTTGTCTTATATGCAAGTAGGTAATAAAAAAAGACCTGGAATAATTGAATTTTCTAGTTTATATTTTATTATTTATTCATCATCATAAACATCTTCAAAAACATCATCATCACCATCATCATCATTATTACCATCATCATCATCATCATCATAATCATCATCATCGTCATCATCATCATTGTTATTAACAGTCAAAAATTCGAGAGCCTCCTTTGAAAACAACTGTTTCTTGGTCTTACTTTTTGTCCTTAAACTACTGAGATAAGGGTCTGACGTCAATAGAAGCCGGTTAATCACATCCTCGTTGCATGCCGTCCTGGAGAATTTTCGTGAAAAATTTTCTCTGTATTGGCGGAAATGCTTATTTCTAGCTTCCGCGGCTTCTTCGGACAACTGACCGATTGGCAACAATGCATGGGATATGACACTAGCAGAATGAATTAAAATCTTATGCACTGTTGGAGACATAGGCTGCCATGGATATAAGCTAACATAATGTTTAGCAGTATCCATCGTGAATTTTTCGAATTTTTTAAGATCTATCTCATAACCAGAGGATATCACTTCTAATATAGTTTTGAATTTGTTAATTAATGATAAATCCACGCCTGTAATGGAAGCTGCTTCTTCTTGGCTATTGAAAAATCTACGAGAGGTGTTGCCGTCATTGGTGTTGCCAAACCCAGCTTTTGGAATGTCCACCAGTAAGCCCAATTTGTCGTGGAACTCTTTTTGTATCTGTCTCTTGGCCGCTTGAATTTTTTCCCGGTCACTTTTATCTGTAACGCGTCCCTTATGCACGTCCGCTTTAAGTTTGTACGAAAGATGCACCAGAAATTCGAAAAACCTAATCCTGGCGTGTAGTATTGATAGCCCAAATCTGAAAGTCTCTGGATTCTCTGGTTCTGTAGAAGACAAGTCGTTGAAACTTTTTGAAGTTTTTCCGCATATGTAACAACGTAATGTAGATGAAGTATTCGTAGCTGCATTACACACCTTTCCATCGACCATTGTTGGAAGCAGTACATGGTTGATTCTTATGTTGTCGCTTACTTTTGTTGCTTGAAGATTTCGGGCCTGGTTTTCAATGTATTCGATTTCTTCATTGGTTATGTCCTTATTTTCTTTCAAATAACGAATCCGTATTGGTCGGCACCACCTCGGTGATGAAGAGTGGATATTTTGCCATATAATTTCACTCCCAGACTTTAGACGAAGAGGCACAAGGGAACTCAAAAATATATTTGCATCACTGTTGTCGTCATCTTCAAATTTCTGCTTGTATTGGCTTTGAGTAGATCCATCGCATCCCCACTTATATATTAGCTCTAAATCGGTTTCCCTGTTATCCAAGCACTGTGAGAGTTCTGGTTCCAAATATTTACATAATCGCGATATTGTGTGATCCACTAAATCTTGGAGCTTCACTTCGGCAACTGTCTCACTGACGCTTTTTGGTGGATAACATTCTTGTTTAGCTTTATACAAGTAGGTGTAGCACGGATATATATCTTTGTTGGCTTGATGAATCACTTCGTATTGACTTACAGTTAAATTGGCATCGACGAATATCCTCAAGGCGTTTTCAGGTGTGTGTTTCTTCGTTTTCAGGGCTTTACTGCCAATCGCAGCTGCTTTTCGGAACTTCATAGCCCTGGTTGGAGTTTTTGTCACAGTTTGAATCACTTTGGCTATATCATTATTTCCCGTCGCTCTTTGACTCATCTGTGCTGCGTATGTCAGTTCATCAACAGACACATTCCTTCGAAGTTCCACTATTTTTCGACGTTTTGTTCGGTCACTTGATTCCCCGAATTCTTTGCTTGGGCGACCTTTAGACCTTCCGGGAAGTATGCCAATAGGTAGTATTATTTTTTCGCTAAGCCACTCTTCATTCTTATCCAAGAAACGGCTTTCTATTCTGTGGCAGAGTTGCCATCTTCGTTTATAATTTGGTTTGAACGCCTTGATAATGTTGAGAAGTTCATCTTCTTTCTCTGGGGGACAATTTGTTATATCCATAAGTTTTTTATCCAAATCTTCAAGTTTTTCGTCAAAACACCTTTGTGAGCTTCCTTTTACTAACTCGTGAAGCTGTTTTCTGGTCATAGCTAAGGTGGAATTAGAGTCATCTGGAATAATATAAAAATCTATTATTAAAGGTCGTTTTAAAGGGTTTTTTTTTCAAAGCCTCTGTTTTTTCTTAGGTGCAAACTTGTGCAAACTCTTGAAATGTAAGATTGTTCTACATATCCAGCAGTTTAATAAAATGTATGATAGACTATGTTGCGGCGTGTTGCGCTATTTCAAAAACACTAATGTTTGAAAAAAACAGCGAAAAAAGTGCAATTTTTTTAAGTGATTACTTCAACTCATCGATATGAAAAAGTTAAGATGGATATACAAATAAATTTTTGCTTAAAATACTATACATACCTTGATTAACGATATCCATATCAAATTTTTTCACTAAAATCACTTTTAAGACTGAAAAAAAACGCGCAAAAAATACACTTTTTTTTTAAAAACCGCAAAAAAAATCGTGCTTACTCAACTAGTACTAGTTGCAACTGATGGTGTCGCGAACGGGGGTGACCAATTTATAGATAGACTTCACTATAGAGTAGCCTGGTTATCTACCTGTTATCGGACACAAGCTTAATCCTGGGAGGTAAAATTTTTTTTTTTGATTTATGGCCAGGTTTTTGATCAAAATACCGCACTGTGCGACGTTTAGTTGATGCTTTCTTCACTATCGACACTATGCCTTCTAAATGATCAATCGTTGCTGGTTTAACAGCATAGACTAGAGGTTTGACGTCTCCAACAAAAAATAGTTCAATGATATCAAATCACAAAAAAGAGGTGGACAATTCACAGGTTCATCTCTTAAGAAGATTTGGTCACCAAACGTTTGACTCAACAAAGTGATGGTTGCAAGCGCTGTATGGCATGTTGCGCCATCTTGTCGGAACCTATTCTGCTCCTAATGAATTGTAATCACATAAGGAATACCAAGAAATCACGAACCATTTGCCTATAGCGTTTGCCATTCGCGGTAATATAGGCACCGGTTTCGGATTTAAACACAAATGGGTCGATGACGCCTTCGGCATGTAATCCGTACCAAACTGTGATTGTTTTGGGATATAATGGAGTCTCAAGAGTTGTGCTAACTCCAAAAATGACAATTCTGCTTTTTTACATACCCGTCAAGCCAGGAATGAGCATCATTACCTTTGAGTATATATAGTATGGAGGGCTCGTTCCTATCCCTAATGCATTGTAGTACTTGAAGTTGTGATAGGGGTCGCTGTCTCACTTTCTGTAAGTTAAGGATACAGCCGTATCCTCCGATTTGTGCTTACCTTCTCCTCGCATATAGTTCTCAGTCACATGTGATATGAAGCACTCGGTAATAACTTTGTCTTACACAAATTTGAGTAGCGCCCCCTATGATAGTCACGCATTTGGAATAGAAACGAGCCCTCCATATTATATATATACGGCGTTGGATCGATAAATTCAGGTCCTCTGTGGCACTCACGTCTACTGCGGCGATGCCGATGGCCTCTTCTGTACGCACGGTATACGGGCTCGATTTGGATGAATATTAACCAAAAGAGCAAATGTGGTCATGATTCGATCCATGATATTCCGTATTAGTTGCTCAGATAGACGATTATGCGCACCGTAAACTTGACGAATAGACCGAGAGCCCACAGCAATTTTTGGGTGTGATTGATAACAAAAAATAATTAACATAATTAGATAGGCCTTTTATAGTTATTTATGAATGTGAACGTCTTGCATACTCTAGTGGGCGCAATAGTGCATTATAGTGCATCAAGTATGCAGTTCTTTCCAAATTCTAAAAAATTGGGATACAATATTTGCCATAACTTCAAAATGAACAACTAAGTGCCCTGATTGCAAATATCGATGTCCAAGACGTTTTGAAGGTGGCCTTCTTAGTGCAAGAAGTAGCCTATTCTCATCGCGTCTGGCAGGCAGAAGGCTATCTGTAAAACGTCTTGTACCTCGATATTTTCAATCAGGGGACTTAACTCTACATTTTGGCAAAGTTGGTATCACAATTATTTAGACTTGGAAAGAACTGCATACTTGATGCACTATTATGCACTATTGCTCCCACTATAGAGTATGCAAGACTTTCACATTTGTAAATATCTATAAAAGGCCTATCTAATTATGCTAATTATTTTTTGTTATCAATCACACCCAAAAATTGCTGTGGGCTCTTAGTCTAGAAGTGCTCTATAAGTTTGGCGAACAGAGCGCGAATTTTTGAAAAAAAAAAAAAAAATGTTCACGATTTGTAAACGTTGTTCTGGTGTAAGACATGGTGATTTGTCAAAGTATACTGAAGTAAAATCAAACACACTTCATTAGTATGACAGCTAGTTTGACAGTTATCCCTATCGGAACTTTTATACCTCTTTAATAACACCCGTTATAATAATCGTTTTAATTTCCAGAACATGGTAGAGAATGAAAAGATAAAGGACAATAAAATTTAATGTGGGCGGCCAAAATATTGAAATATTGCACAATCCACAATTTGACAGTTGAATGTTGAAATGACAAACGAAAACGTCTGAATGTTTTTCGAGTTTTTGAAAACTTTTCCTCCAAAACTCCGTCTTGAATTTCTTGTGAAAAAGCTATTTAATTTCCCGATTTTTCTAGTCCTATTTTGTTGTTGTGTTTTTACACCGTTAGATGTCGTCAGTAGTTTGAAACAAGGACAAAATAACATTTGATAAACAACATTACAACTGTGATTGCCTTGTTTGTGTAATGGAATTGATCCAGATCAGATGTGTGGAAAATGGACTACGGCTAATATCTGAAGTGTGCAGTGTTGTTGTCAAACAAACAAATTAAAAAATTATCATTAAAATTATTTGTCTGATGACATAATTAATAGGCCACTGTACTCTGATGGCGTGAAAAAAGCGTTTAAAATTAAATTTCCGCTTAAATTGTCACAGTCAACGAAGATAGTTGATTCTCAATTTATAAATTACACCTATTATAACATCCGGTGGTCATTAAGCCATACACAAACAAAAATTAATAATAATGTCTTTTCTTTTGTTAAAATCGCAATCGCCATTGCGGTCATATCAACAACTCGACACAAATTCAGTTTAATTTGTTTGCAAACAAAATTATTATATTATTATTTAGCAGTAACCTACTGAGTAAAATAAAATTACTTTACTCACATTCAGATGTATGTTCATCAGTAAATATCCATATTATATTTTGTTTTTGCAAATTGATGACTCGTATCCAAAAACTTAACCAACGGCGCGTTGTCGCCGTCAACGCAATTTGGGTTCAGTGATTTTATTGTCTTCCATGTTTGTGTTTTTTTTTGTTCTTATTATAACCGGCTGCCGGCTGTCATTTTTTTTATTTTCTGTTCTCATTTTCTCCAGTTAACGAGATAGTTTTTTTTATATTTGCTTCGGGTCTCTACTTAGCTTGTGACAGTTCAAGTGTGATGTAATCAAACCTTAACGTCATGGGTATAACAATTAACCAAGAAGAACTTCTGTTAAAAATTGAATGTCACGACTTTTGACACTCTAACTAGACTGTGTGACATGAACTTCTTTCCAGTAAGCCATGGTAACTTTTATCTTCCATCATCTTCTGTCACTCGTTAATTTTGTTTTCGTTTCTTCTATTAATACATATTCCATAGGAATTTAAGATTTGTAACTTATGACTTTTTCCCTTTAGATGGAGTCAAGGTCACTTAACTTTTCGGTAAATATGATGAAAATATAGTGATGGATTAGGCGTAAAATTAAGGAGGCAATTGGCGTATAATGGGGCCCCGTAATAAAATATCTTGGGTGAAACCTGAAATGTTTGTAACTAAATTTTGCTTAGGTATAAGATACTATCCATGTTTCCTGTGAAGGACTTAGGGCCATTTGCTGAAACGAAAATTAAATGTTTATGTTCAACCTAAGCGCTTATGTAAGTAGTACTTTTTCCTCAACGTAAACTGTCACATAAGAGTTTATGTGGAACATAAGTATTAATGTTCTGTATCAGCAAATGGGCCTTAATCCTTTATGTGAAACTTTAATTGACACTGCTAATCGAGCATAGAATTATTTCTTGTCAGCACAACCATTCAGCCAAAAATGCATCCCGTTGCTAACGATGATTTTTTCGGCCAAAATTGAGGTCCTCTCCAAATACAACGAAGTGAACAGCGTTGTCTATTGTCATGGACTTTGAAGCTCCTGGGCCCGTTGGATCTTGTACCGTTGTATGCTCAAGTCCCGACACAAAATTCGACAAATTGAAGGCCACGAAAGGCTGAGTTCTTGTGTCTGCACACTCATTTCGATAATAAAGTTTTATCATTTGGACATGCTCTTGAATCGTGTAACTTGTTATGGTGATTGGACATCAGTAACTGAATGATCAACAACAGATTTGACAGATGTCACCAAAACAACATACTCTCGGCAGTTGAAAAACCTTTTAAATGGCGAAGACTTAACTCTATATTCCGGAAAAAACTAAGCCTGCTGTGTCGCGTGACAATGGGAAACTAGGTTATAGTTTTGTATAATATAGTTTAGCATTATCATGGAGCGTGAATTTGTGGTACCAACGCTATGCTGGTGGTGGCGCTGAAATTAGCGCACGGTTTTACAGTGGAGAGTAGGATAAGATACAAAACAAGTAGTAAAAAGGAGAACATTTTACTATTTAATTTAGCAGAGACAAATCTAACAAGTACTATCGCTATGCTTAAGATGTCGCCCCAATCGTTCGTCTTCATGAAAGTACTATAAGTTTTACATACAAAGGTAATAGCTTATTCAAATTAAGTCAAGTTTTGCCAAGTATTCGATTTAGAATTACACTTTTTTCTTGTCAGTTTTTTATGGTTTAGAATTTATTATCAAATCATTTGACGAATTCGGAACATTGTTAAAGATTGTCTTCATGGCCAAATCCGGCCCAATGCTTAAAAATGGAAAGGCCACAAAGTTTAACGTCCGTAACGAGCATACCTCCAACAAACTTTTAATGTCACCTCATGAAGTTTTAAATTAATTGCTTTTGAGTTTTTATTTGTTTCTCTGTTTGTTTTCTTTTCTCTCAATGTCAAATTGACATTGTTTTTTTTTTCATCATGCTCGACAGGTTGTAATTTTTCAAAGAACTAACAAAACAGAGAATTTGATGAAGCTTTTACTTGCAATAGAAACGTCAAGTCGCTCAGCTGATGAATATTAATCCCACCCAAATTGGGGTCAAGGCGGAAAAGTATAATAGTATGTTATGTTATGCATGTTGGTGTTGTCTTCTGCACAAACAACGGTTATTTATTCTGTTTTTAATTTTCTCCACACACACACACGAGCACAAATGCGCGAAAAGATGATCATTAATCAGTAGCGACATCAACGAGAGAGAGAGAATGACTTTTACAATTTAAATACGAAAAATTGCAGAATTCTGTGACCATGGGTTGGTAATTTATTTATTTAAATAAACAAAAAAAAAATAACCCTTTTTCGAGAGGCAAAATGACATAATGAATGGTTGTGGTGTTTGGCTGGCAGGAATATATGCAAAAACAGAAACAAAAAAAAAATATATATGTACAAACAAAAACGTAAAAGGAAAATGCATAAATGTGTAAACCACTATGACATACCAGTGCTGCCAACATTCTGCGAGTTGGCAAGCTATTCGTGTGTGCAAATGCAAGATATCATTGAACTCCTTTTTTAATCATGCGGTTAATGTATGTAGAATTGTAGATATATCATAAGGACGATTTACGGATGCATAAGTGGAAATATTGAGATTTTAATTTAGATCAAAAAAAGGTAAATATGGGAATTGTTAATTTGTACGTTTGGTTTTAGATAGCAACTTTATTGACCACACTTTTTAGGTGAATTATATTTATCAAACGAACTGAATTCAAAAATTTAGTTTGACTCGTATCTTTTAAACAAGGGTTTTCCGTAAATTTGATTGAAACTTTTTATTAAATCTGATTCCATTAATATTTGGCTCTTCCACATATAAATCCAGCTGAATAATGTTCAAAATTAAATTTGCATCAAGTTTAAATTGATGTTAATACAATGGACATCCACTCTAAGTATCAGCTAAAGGCTGTAAGTACATACCTACATTATTTACATTTATTTATTATTGACATATCTACATTTTCTGCGCAATTTGTACCGATTTTTCGCTGAAGTTCTAATACCTAGTTTCCCAGAAAACTCAATTATTTAAGAGACTCAAAAAAACGTATGGGTCTAGAAATTTACCAGTTTTAAATTAAAACTCTTGAAGTCTCATTATTATGTATCTTTTATTAAAAACGAGGAATTCGGCTTCAGTTGTTATGCCTTAAGAGATTTGTAATTTATCAGTTAACAAGATATTCTTCTATTTTAGGAAATAAAATTTGTCTTCGTTAGTCTTGGCTTAAAAGATATTGTAAGATTTCGCCTTATAACTCTTTTTCTGGATACCGAAGTATTTTCTCAACCTAGTTAACTGGGATTGGGATATATTTCAGGATCAAAAAATCATCTTGCTTATTTAGCTTACACTTTATTTTTCTCAGTTCCGATGGACATTGCTTACTGGGGTACGAGATATTATTAAGGAAGGTCCCTCTTGATTTATTAAGGTTTAAGAGGTATTGTAATTCTTCGATATATGAGGTATTTGCTTGACATAATTCACATCGGAAACAATGACAGAGCGACCTTGATAAAGTACTTAAATTTCAACTGTGGCTATACAAACATTTTAGCAGGTCTTATAAAACTTTTCCATTAGATCAGCAAAACTGTTTATTGTTAAACTGAATTTAAATTTTGAAAAAATCTCTTCTTTAGGTTTACGAGGTATTAAGACTACAATGAAGTATTGTCCGCCACAAAACAGGATTATAGAAATAAACTGCTAACATTTGTCAAAAATAATCGACATTGCTCTGCCGTGTAAAATTGAGCCAAAACTGTCAAAAAGTTCATAAAGTTAAAACCTTCTGGAAAAAGACTTCGGAGATATTCCTGAAATCTTTAACTTAGTATTGTTGCTCTGTAAATACAAAATATTTGACGGACTTACCACGATTGTTACATTTTAATCAAAAACGATAAACGATTAATTGCTCTAGCTATTAAGGATTTTCCATAAATCACAAGCATTGAATTAAGTAAATAAAGGGTGTATTTTTTCGAGGCAGAGAACTTAAGTTTGAAATAAAACACAGAAAATTGTTTCTAATATCCATTTTTTGTCATTAATGTTTGAATATGATTTCGGACATGCTGTCGCGGCGCGAAAATAGCGTAATCTGGAGGCCTTCGCAGTAAGCCAGGCTATATGGGCACAAATTTAATTGTTGACGAATTGGGGCATTTCAATCATCATTAGGCTAGGAACGCACTTGCAATTTTTTGTCGAGGCGATTAAAGAATCGCGGTCGCCACAAATTAATATCATGGAGTCACTTGTGATTTTTCTGCCGCGCGATTATTTAATCGCAAACAAATAAAACACACTACTACGAGTACAATAAAAAGCAAAGATTAAGCAAATTTTTTTTGGCAGTTATATTTTGTCAAATAATTAGATTGGTCAGCATTAGTATTCGTGCGGGAATATCGATAAAGAAAAATTAATAATAGAGATAGAAAGAAGGCAAGTTTTGTATGATAAAAAACTAATAGATCATAGTTACCGGTATATAAAAGAAATATAGTGGAGAGAGGTATGTGAAAATGTCGTCACCAATTGGACGGACTTGTAACTACAGCGCCACTACACATCACTTCCTAATGAAATCCATTTGATTACTGACAAGGATCTTACTAAAAAGTCGTAAGTGCAGTCAGGATTATTTAAATCTATATTTGATCTATTTAATTTTGCGACAAAAAAAAACCCTAAAATAATAGAACTTGTTTCATTTTAATTATCGCTACGATTTGTAAGTCGCATGGGAATGTATTCATATTCAACGCCATGTGTCTTATTTCTTGCAGCTGTAAAATCGTGCGATTGAAATTCACAAGTGCGTGCATGCCAATTTCTTATTACGACTGCGATATTTAAGTTCTAGTAATTTAAATCGCAAGTGTAAGCATATCCATTTGAGTGCATTTGTTTCATTTTAACAATGAAAAAATGAAAATGAAAATGAAAAAAAAAAAAAAAATAGGACCTTTAAATCATCACGATTTTTTTGGTGACTAAAAAACCGCGCGATTAAAATCGCCTTAAAATTACACTACACATCAGCAGTCGCTGGTTCTGTGCGCACTGTACGACATTTTACCAGATGCAAATTATCGTTTTGAGTAAACGTTTTACAAAAACGATCATGAGTTTCTCGAATTAATCGCTCTGATGTACAATTATGAGCACCAAAAAACACACGTTATGTCCGATGTTTTTTTTTGAATTGAACCATGCTTTTCAAAATAAATTTAAAAACTTAAATACACTCTTTATAAGGTTAATAGAAAGTAATATCGCATTGTTACAGGAAAGTGTGAGAACCTACTCTGATTTTTTCTTTCTAGAAAATTGTAATTTTTTTATAAGATTTTGGAATTATAGGAGCTGTGGATTCGCGTTCGAAGCCAAGATGGAAGCACCTATAAATAAAAGTATTAGTATTACTGCCTGTTTTATGGTAGTGACAAGTCTCCAAAAAGTTTTTTTTATTATGAAAGTGCTTCTCAACTTATCCGTTCGGACCTGACCGAAAACTATAGGTCCCCTCCATTCCTGCCCACAATACGCCCACAGAAATGGGTGTAAGACACTAGATTAGAGTTTTCTATGATTTATTTATTTTTATTTTAAGATTTTGGAATGTTATAATATTTTTTTCATTCAGAAGTATTTTTGCACAAAGTGTTATATAGAAATTGATGCAGTCATTAACGAAATATACAGGAATACATAATTTAAAAACCTTCAGATCCTATTTTCGTTATGTGAATTGTATACCAAAAACCACAAAGTTTTATTGCAATGACTTTGAACATTCCACACACCAAGTTTGATCAAAATATTTAGAACTATTTTCGAGAAAACTGGAAAAATCCAAAACTTTTGTATGGCACCTATACCAGTTTCATATGTGCTAAACCAAAAAGTCGAACTTCCTCCTCTAGGGAATCACGGAATTTTAGGTTTAAGCCTGATGTACATACTCGTATATGGACAAACAGACCCATGGGTGCACATAAGCATAGACGATAAGCAGACCAAGAGGGATAAAAACGAATTTTTGTTGTATTATTCCAGACTCTGGCATTAAATATCTACCAATTGGTTTATTTTGTTTTACAAAAGAAGCTGTGAGGAAATAAAAGTCAAGCAAGCATGCATCGTCAAATGAAGATTGAATGGATTCCACAAACTTTGTATGACCAAATACAATAAGGATTATGAATGTGATAACAAGCGAAAAAGCTTTAGATTTGATAATAAATATGATTTGGTCTAAAATGGAAGTTGTTGTTTGTAGGGTACCTATACTAAACTTAAAATTGAAAATTTTAATTGATATTGCCTCCATCAGTGCAAGCAAAAAAAAGCACTTTTGTATAACTTTTCTGCTGCCGCTCGCTCATTTTGATCAATGTGGGAATACGTTTCACGATTGAAAACTGATATCTTTTTGTCTTTTCATTCCGTCATTCCGTTAAGTCAATTGTTGATAATTTCTAAGCAAGTATGTAGAACCTGTACGTACAGTTTACAAATTGATTTTTTTTTTATTTCAGAAAAGTACTACGAGTACATTCGATTAGTAAACACGCAGATTATAATGTTTATTATAGTGTTTTTTTTTTTTTTCTCAATGATTTTTGCTTTATGGAAATAAAATATTGGCATGTTTACCTGCAATTATGGCTGACTGTAGTAGAGTCGAACCAGTGTTTTATTTGCTATAATGTGGTTAGCATTGTGGGTTTGTTTGTTGAATTTTAACACATTTGGTTGAACATTGGTGTTCAATTAGGAAGGTAAATTGGCTTTCCAAAATTAAACCCGAATCGGTGGTAGATGAATTTCCCTTCTTTACACAATTATTATTAATTTCGATTATGAGTTTGAAAAGAGAAGTTGCTTCACAAACATTTCAAGGCATGTTGTTCGCATAGGTTGTAGTTTATTTTAAAAGCTATCCCTATTTGATTTAAAAGTAACTTTCATTTCTCCTGCTTAAAATATTTGAGGGAAACAATTATTCAAGAATCTATATAGTCTTAACGTTTAAGAGAAGGTGCAGTTCAACTTTAGAGGAACAACGCCGTGCAATTACCTTACATATTGGAAGGTCTTCCAATATCTTTCAAAACGTACTGTGTTGAAGAAGTCCACGCACTCTGATTTTCAAATTTTGAACTACTGTGTTGATTCATTTACTTTTTAAATGACCAAAAACAACTCGTTGACACAATTGTCCAAGCATCACTTGGTGATGTTTAAATAACTTATATATTATTTATATGATACAACGGTGACTATGCGTCAATTTCATATGTGTGTATTGAAGAAACTGTTGAAGCTGTCATTATAGAAATGTTGCATAAAACTAGGAATTTTTCTTGTGTCGTACGCCGATCTTTTGCTATTTTTCCATCCACTAGTTAAAAGATCGCGACACTTAAATATTTAATATGCATGTTGTACAATGTCATTCCTCTGTATTTGTGATGTTTACTTTAATCATAAAAAATAAATAAATTAAATTTTGTGGTGCAACAGCTCGAAGTGAACCAGGACCTATACTCTGTCCAACAAAAATTGTCAGTACAGGCCTTATGGGAGAGCTTTTTCTAAAGCAGTGGCGCCTGATGCACCCTCACTACAATGCGTTAGGAAAAATGCCAGTAAAAAAAGAGCAAGCCACTGACTTTTCTTAAGGAATTGTTGTTGTAATTCTTTGCAAAAAGTTGTACACCCCAACACGACCGTCATATCCCACTGCTGATGAGATACTAACAAGAGTGTCAAGTGTCATTCAATCCGATCGTGCGCTCTTTATCTACATCAAAACAGAGTTACCATTATCATTCTCAATTGCAAGCAAGGAGCTTTTTCAATGGTTTTTATTAAGGAGCTTTTGGGATTTGAAGCTTTTGAGAACACATTTTAAGAAGATGATAGAGCTGTGTCAATCGCGATTGATTCGGTCCTTGTGACCCGTTTACCAAAAAGATTGATTGATTGCAATTACAGTAGACCAAATCAATCAATCATAATGTCTATTCTTTGTTTTATATTCAATAGAAGATGGTGTGAACGAAGTCGAAAAAAGCCAAACTTTCTTTTATTTTCACATTGTTTCGGTCTCGGTCAGAACGAAACATTTGGAAAAAAAATATTTCAGTTGAATGAACGATGGAAAACATTTCGTGTCGGTCTTTATCTATTGATTGAATGAACGATTGATTAAAAAGATCGAATCCTTGAACCAATCAATAAATGATTGATTCGATCTTTCAAAATGAACGATTGGCACAGCTCTAGAAGATGAGTATGTTGAGTGTTGTCGTATTGCTTTTCAACTTAAAAAAACGCGCCTATTATCTTACCGCTTGGCATTGTGGGAAAAGGTAAATTGAATATTGTTTTCAGTCGTTTTGAATCGGCAGACGGTAGCTCTACGCATTTTTTACTCTCATTTGCGGCGATTTATAATATAAACTACGGAATCCCTGTGAGAGCTTTAAAAGGCGACACACTTATGCATGGCAATGCAACCAGAATGAGAGACAAACGTCCTATCTTCCCTGTACTGACAATTTTTGTTGGACAGAGTATAGTGACTTACAACTCTCAACCATTTCTGTGTGCGTGTTACCAGGAACGGAGGGGACCTACAATTTTCTGCCGATTCCGAACGGCTAATGAGCAGCACTTTCCATGACAATAGATTTTCTTGAAGGATTTGTCAATTCCTCGCAAGAGGCAGTACACCCCAGAGAGAAACTTTCTGGCAGCGGCTGAGAATCGAACTCAAGACGTTCCGCATGACAGTCCAACGCACTAACCATTATGCCAAGGGGTACTACTTTAATCACACATGTCAAAATGAACTGTCATGAGACGCTGTATATGTTTAGCTTACGGTTTATCATTTTACAATATTGATCGTTTAATAATCTTGGATAGAAGTATCAGACAGAAGATTATTAAGGAATATGAGAAAGAATGTCGGAAAAAATACGGAGCCTTGGGGCATACCAACTTTTATTTTATGAATATCAGATTTGAAATCATCCAATACGACTTGTATTTGGTGGTTCGAAAAGTAGTTTCTAATCTAACGAAGAAGAGATTCATCAATATCAAATGCACGCATTTTCGATAAAAGAGCTTGTGATGCCGAACTCTATCGAATGTTTTTGAAATATCAAGAGCAATAATATTAATTTTTTCAGCGTAAAGATTTGTGCCACTTTTCGGTGAGATATTCAATTTGATCAGCATTGGACATTTTGCCACGAAAGCCATGTTGCCGGTTATTTACAAGGTTTGGGTTTGAAGATATTTTTGAGATGATAATTTATCAGCGTTTCCTGTGAGTATACTCTTAATTGGGTGAAAGTTAGAGAGAGATAAAGATTCGCTTTTTTTAGGAACAGGCTGAACAAATGCTGTTTTCCATACACTCGGAAAGAGCCCAGTAGAGAAGGTTGTTTTGCCAGCCTTGAAGATGGCATCTTCAAAACAAAAGAAAGGATACTACCCGGGCCAGCAAATTTGATTACATGAAGATCTTTCAATACTATTACAAATATAAAAGAGCGAAAGAAGATTGTTTGTACATTTTTCACAAATGACCAAACATTATTAATAACTTTGGGAAATCAGCGAAAATGGAGAATTTGGGAAGGTGTAATGATCGCCGTTAACTTCAATCGCGTGGAAGAAACGTGGTTTCAACGAGATGGTGCCGCATATCACACAATAGCACCCGTTTTGGTTTTAGTATTGATTTAAATCAAAAACGTGTTTTATTTTATTAAACTTTTCACCATAAAGTAGACAATTCTCTACAAGAGATTGTAGTTAGGTTCTAATAAAATTTGCTGAAAATTGTATCGATTCATTCAAAAATAGAAGTTAATTGGATATAGTGTCTTTGTTTTCCTTAGCATTCGATAAACTCTCGCATCGAATATAGCTATTAAAACTGAGAAAGCTTGGTTTTAGTGACCATTTTGTTGAATGCCTTCAATCGTTTTTTTATAATCATATTCGGTTATTTTCAATGGTCATTCCTCCAATATTTTGTATGTTAACGCTAAAATACCACAAGGCACCCATTTAGGCCCTATACTTTATTTATTTTATTTATAAATCACTTGCTATTTATTCCGAAACCTTCAAAATGTATCATTCATGCGGACGATTTAACAATCGTCGAAACTACGAGTATTTCAATTTCCCAAGATTTTGACTGGTGTGTTCGTAACTGCTTGTTTTTTTAAAGTCGATAAGTGTAAAACTATGAATTTTACTAGGTAGCTTTCTGGAACCTGATTTAATTATTTTTTTATTGGTGTATTATTATCGTGTTACCGATATGTCTGCCTTTGGTGTGTCATTTTAATAAGGCCAGATTAGAACTTGTGTGTAAAAGGTTCCTAAGGTTTGCGCTTACAGGTTTAGAGTAAAGCCCCATTAGAACCGACTTAAATTTATCGATATGTTTAGTCTTGAGAACGGACGTTATTATTTAGGTTTTGACTTCATTGTTAAATTAAATAAAATGCACGACTGGATCGCACGAATTTAAAAATCATATATAAATACGAGTAAACATAAAACATGAAATTTATGAGACACAATGTTCAAATGCATGCAATTGCCATCTGATTTCCAGAAAAGTATGAATTAATGCACACAAAGCTCAAAAATCATTTTATTATTAAAGCAATTTTGTATATAAGAAATTTTTTCAAAATTTTTTAAGAACGAAATTCGGGATGCCAATTTTAAGTATTTAGTAATATCGATTTTGGGAAACACTTTCAAAAACTAATCGTTCCCACATTTTGAAGATATTGATTTTTCAAAAAAGGAATTGGAATTTTTTTCAAAAAACCCAAAAAATATGTTCGCAAATATTTATATATACAATATTATTTTAAACTTAAGGGGGCTCCTGCTAAAGAAAATTAGTTAAAATCGTTAGAGCCGTTAATGAGAAAGTCGAAAAAAAAAACGGTTCTATGACAGGTACTGTTAAGAAAATTTTTTCCATGACCATAATAGTTAGTACACCTAATTTTTTTTATCAAAACCTTTAGAGCCGTTTTTGAGATAAATAAGATTTTGCATTACGGGTGTATGAGGGGTACCGTTAGTTTTGGAGCTAAAACAAAAATCAATTTTCCCTCCAGGTAATAACCGAAGACCCGGGTTTTAAGGAAATATCTCCAGTATTTTAGGCTGTAGATCGAGATACAGACATACAGTTATACCGGACCCACTTTTTTCGTCTTCGCCATCACCGTAATGTCAACTTTGATCAAAACCTCGAGTTCGATTTTTTTTTTCAAATGCAGAACTTGCCCTATAGTATCCTACATACATATGTACATCGCAAGTAAAAATAGGAAATAGACTCTTTGCTCCATTTTTTCGCATTAACTTAAATATTCTCTAAGGAAACTTGAGAAATTTGCCTAAATGCATATATACATATATCAAATTATCGGATTAATTATTACTAACGGTATTTTTCCCTTGAACAAACTTTTTAAATTATGTATTAAATTCTTTTAATGATAATTAAATGATTTTTTATGATTATACTGTAAGTTTGACAAGTAAACAAGTAAATCAACTTTTGTTTGCCGATTATACATAAATATTTTAAATGCATTCTGTAATATGTAGTAGAAAACTAATTGAAATTATTGTTAAGATACTAAAATTTCCGTTTTAATTGCCAAAATATGAGAAATTTGAAAAAAATAAATTTATCGAAATGAATTGCCAAACTCGCTATTCGAGCTCCACATACCATCCATTCGATGGCGAATGAACTACCTCAAAATCATAAGGTTTGTTCGTTGAGCTCTGAAGTCACCCTGGAGTCGCCCTAAATCGTTTTTTGAAAAACCTGAAGTCAGCCTGCAATTAAATGTTTATTGTACTCATCAGATGAAACATTCAGGAACAACGCAAAATTGTTTTCGTTCATTTTAAAAACTAATTTATAACAAATTAAAAGTTTTATCAGAGCACATAATTATTTTGTCTTGCTTTTAGTTGTCAACAAAACAGTTGACAGCCGTTGGGTGTTTTCTGAAAACCGAAAACCCCAGTTTTTTTTTTGACAACTCTGAGGGTAGTCAAGAAAACCTGGGTCAACCCTGGGTAAAGTTGAACGAACGAACCTATTATTATTTTTGTTTGTTTTAAACGTCATTCACGACGAAATATCAAAATGGCTGAATGTTTGTTCATTCGTCGCTCTCATGTAACTTGGAAGTGATCTGAATGAGTTCAGAATGCTGGAATGGCTAAACTCATTATTGACCCGCTTGAGCTTTAAGACCAAGAACGTTTATACTCGAAACTTACTCTCTCAATGAAACAGAATGTCCAGTTCAGCGAACTGTTTGTGTCCAAACAAGCTGACCGTTTGACATTTGCTAAG
Organism: Philhelius festivus; assembly: GCA_963931855.1. Classification (NCBI taxonomy): domain Eukaryota; kingdom Metazoa; phylum Arthropoda; class Insecta; order Diptera; family Syrphidae; genus Philhelius; species Philhelius festivus. The sequence goes on along the minus strand of OZ007554.1, from coordinate 70,590,874 downwards.
TGGGTCATGCAATTGTGCTACGAAATTTGTCTAATTTCGAAACGGCTATTTAACAGGAGAGAGTTACCATTTTTTGACTATTTTTGATGGTTTCAAATGTAAAGTATCTTATCGAAACTAAAATTGAAATCTTTTCTTCGGTCTGTGAAAGTAAGGGAGATATATTAAATTTGATAAAAGGATAGTCCATTTTAAAAATATATTTCCTGAAGAAGAGGAAAAACAAAATATTTTATTTAAAAAAAAAGGTATTACAATCTTTTTTCGAAAGCCACTGCAGTACCAATGTCGGTATCGTCCATAGTTCAGACATTTCAGTAAGCTCGTTTGCTTCCAAGTTCTACAGAAGAGAAGATAAAGCTCAGTCTTGGAGTGTACATCTTGTGAAAAATCTTTTTTTTCTGAAAATTCACCTAATTTTGATTTTTCTTGTCAATGCAAACATTTATTTAATCAATTCATTAAATCAAGTTCAAATCAACAACTCATAAAGTGACCCAACTTTCTTCAGAGCCCCGTACCAATCTTTTTGCTGAATATCGACTCCATTGATTGATTTTCGACTTTTGTTTCGTATCTAAAAATCGTGCTAAGTGACGGGGTCTCATAAGAATCAATGGCAAGCGTGATTTCTTGCTATTGTACATTCCAATAAGAATTTTGGAAGTCAGTACCTCAGCTGGGAAGATCTTCAAATGTGTTCAAAACATGGTTTCATCGTGACTCATTGAAATTCGTGTTTGAACTGATAGAAAACTGACTGTTATAATTGGTTCTTATCTCTGGGTGTGTATTTAAAAAAAAAAAAAAAATCTGTGGGTCAAAAATCAGACAACAAAACTTCTCCCATTCTCCAACTTAAACTCCGTTCACTCCTAATTCATTTCAAGAAAACCATTCAAATCTTTTCTCTTAATTGTTGTTGCCTTAAATTTTGCACAACAAAAAAGAATCTCTTAGTACTTTTTGTTCACATATGTCAGCAAAAGAAAAAAGAACAAATAGACATGACATGTTGTCAAAGCTTGACACACACAAAATACCCTCCCTCATTTAGAATCGGTCCAAGCAAAGCACTAATGATGATTATCCATTGACATCTGTGCACGTTCCCACATAGTTTAACCGAAATGATAAATGTTCCAGACGAAAATAAAAATGTAGGAAGGCACCTATCCAACATCCTACACTTTGCCAAAAATAAAGAAACTTATACCTTATGTAGTACTTCATATATATACAAATGTATACCTATCAAAATCACTCCTCTCTCGTACTTGTAACTCTTTTCTATTCAAGCTTACAATGACAGCCATTATACTTGTAAAAGAACAACTTTTGAAAAATCGTTTTTCTTTTAGGTATTATTTTTTTTTTTTGTTTCTAAAATTTCCCACATATTTCTCGGAGGTCAAAAGCCAAGCTTTCCCTCCAAACAAAGCATGAGAAGTCGTCTTTATATGTTTCTCCTGCAAAACACACAATACGCAGATCGTTTCATGAAATGGAAAATCGAGTTAAACAAAAAGAAAAAAACACATCATCCCTACACCACATCCCCTAAGAAAAATCTACAAATTCACTGCACATCCTGTTCGGAAACTGTCCTCCCTTTATATTTTCTTTTTTCCTTAACAAAACAAGAAATTCTTTATCTTGCTTCATAAGAGCTGCTGATGCATCTCCACAATCACATACTCCAGAACGTAGTTGGAATTCTTGAGATACTCTTCATCCTCTGGAATGGCAATCTCTTCGAAATTTCCTTTTGAAGTTTAAATATTTGGGGGGAAATTTTTGACATTTCTTTTTTTTTTGTATTTCGAATATTCTTCCATAATTCTGAGACTTCTTCGGCTTCTACGAGTGCAGACGAAGCCGACAAAGGAATCAGTCTGCCATATACCATATCTGAAGCCCTAGAGCCACAAGGCTTATTTCCAATTAGTAATTAATTTATCCTAATTAATGAGATATTTCTTTGAGTGTGTGTGTGTTCATTGCGCATCAATAGATCTATGGAATCATGCAGAAGCTATGAATATCCGCACAGAACGAAGTCAAGCGAAATGATTTACGTAAAAGCGCATAAAAATGCGTCTCAGGCTTCTGATCGTTAAGCTTTTAAGCTGTAAGATAACAAAAACAAAAAATAAAAAAAGGTATATTTCCACTCACGCATGCAAATTTGTGCGAAAGGTGTTAAGTCTGCGAACACATCCCCTCGTTGTTCACAATAGTGCATCATCGCAGTTAGATAAGGGAAAATGACAGTTTGGATAAACGGTTTATATTCTATCAGGAGGAAAGCTGGGGATGGGAAATTGGTTGCCTTTGGTCCTGTTGGACAGATTCGATTAACTTTTAGCTTTTAGCACCATACGAGCCCTGAGTTAATTTGCTCGCCGTCAGTTGGTATAGGTAAGGGATAGAAGCCATTGATGTAGCAGTAATCAAATAAGGTTCAAGTTAAGATAGCTCTAGTCCGTTGCTTTTTGCTTTTTTTTAATCCCTGTGTTCGATAGGTGTGAATGAAGTGCATGGAGCGGAAAATCTGTAAACAACACCTTTTGTGCAACTTTGAAGGAATTTCATTACATTAATGCTCACGCCCTTTTGTTCATTAAAAATTTAACAAAGATGCGAGGGTGTTAAAGTTCACTTAATATTTTAGAGGGTGTTGTACATATATATATATTTGCTTATTGGTATGAACATATTGCAAATTGCGAGTACATAAGGGGTATTATCTATTTAAGGTTATTTTTTTTTTTGCTGAATTTAATTAACGACTCATTTGGGTGCGTAAAGGGATTAGGTGTTCAGGTTGAGAGGATTATTTTAAGCCTTTGCCCCAGGTAGTCACCCATAGTGACGCATGCAATTTAATTTCTATGACTTTGTATTGACACGACAGCTCCGTTACAGGTATATGGTTATAAGAGGTCAGGTTACTTAATGGATAATGGGACATTAATTTATATACATACATACAAAAGGATATGATAGTTTTGGGAAGGTAGAAACTGGAAAGTATCGATAACTTTTAAGGGTGTTTGTGAGACAATAAGCTTCAGGATTAAGGATCGATTAAGAAAAGAAAAATCCAATCACCAAAAGGATTTTACAACAAAGCCATTACAACATTGTATTTTCAAATTGTCTATCAGTTACATATTTCATTGCGATATCAGAATTCGAATTGAAAAACTATCGATAACTAGGCAAATGAATTTCTAATCGAAATAAACGTCATTAACCCTTCAATCCTTAAATTTGCTCGCCTTTTTTTTATAAACGACTGTATTGATTTGCTCGTATTTCAGGAAGGTGTTCCTGACATCAAATTCTTTTTGTTAGAGCAGACGTTAACTAGAATCTTAAAGTCAAAAAGATGTACATAGCGATGATATCGAAAAGACATTTGACACTATATCGATTGACGTTTTTAGTTAAAAGTTATCCAATATGACTTTTCTGAAAACTAAAGTCTTTAGAATCTCTAATAGTCGTCTGTGAAATTACTTTTGTTATCTCTTTTTAATTTAGACATTTCGGATATATGTACTCATAATAATCAAGGAAGCCCTTATATTTGTTCTAATCATGGTTTTTGGGCAATAATTGAAGGCTTAGACCAAACATTTAGTTTCTGGTCCGACATGATTTGTCAGGTTGATTTGGTCTGAAAATGACCACTTCTAGTTCTTTTTTATGTAAAGGGTGGTCCAACCATAGTGCACAATGTTAATTGTGAGTCACACCTTAATGTCAAGTTTTTTGCCCAACTTAATTCGACATTTCTTTGTTTTCAGTGTTTCACAAATTCAACCATGGAGAGGTATACAATTCAGCAGCACGTTAAAATTGTTGAAGCCTTTTACGAAAATGGGCGTTCCAATCAAAATGCTTTTCGTGCACTTCGTGATTTTTTTGGTCAGAATAATCGACCAAATGTATCCACAATCGATAGAATTGTGGGCAAATTTCAGCAAACCGGGTCTATAGGAAATGTGAAAACACCTGTGCATGCTCGCCCAGTTCGTTCTGCGGAAAACATTGCTGTTGTTCGCGATAGTGTGGCAGAAGAGCCGTCAACCTCGACTCGTCATCGTGCCCAAAAATTGAACATCTCTGATGCGAATTTTGAATAAAGATTTTGAATAAAGATTTTGAATTTAAACGCTAACAAGGTTCAATTGACTCAAGAGCTGAAGCCTACTGACCATTTCAAGCGTCGTCAATACGCCGAATGGTTGGTTGAACAGAGAGAAGTGAATGGTGACTTTACAAAGAAAATCATCTTCAGCGACGAGGCACACTTTCACCTCAGTGGATTCGTTAACAAGCAGAATTGCCGTATTTGGCCAAATGAGAACCCATGAGTGATTCTTGAAAAGCCGATGCATCCACAAAGAGTGACTGTTTGGTGCGGTTTATGGGCTGGCGGCGGCGTCATCGGGCTGTCATTCTTCGAAAATGAGTTCGGCCAGGCAGTTATCGTGAATGATGTTCGCTATCGGGAGATAATAACGGCCTTCTTGTTGCCAGAAATTGAGGATATGGACCTGAACGATATGTGTTTCCAACAGGATGGTGCCACTTGCAATACCCAGCCAACGAAACAATGGCTCTTGTGCGCGAGAAATTCAATCCCACGTCATGGCGATGTTAATTGGTCGCAACGATCATGTGATTTGACACCGTTGGACATCTTTCTTTGGGAATATTTAAAAGGAAAAGTGTACGTCAATAAGCTAAGAATAATTCAAGAGCTAAAGAATGAGGCGATTCGGCACATTAACGACATTGAACCTCAATTATGTTTCAGAGTCATAGAAAATATGGACCATCGGATAGAGGTATGCCACCAAAGCCATAGCGAGTATTTGGCCGAAATTTTGTTTCACACATAATTGTCATAGATTCTATCATAATAAAAAATATTAAAATAATTCTCTGTAAACTTTTTGTTTTATTTACAATTAACTTCGTGCGTTTTCGTTGGACCACCCTTTATTTGGCATATAGGATATTTCACGAAACTAGTGCTGAATTTTTTTAATTTGTTGAAATGTACCTTTGTTGAAAACTATCTTAAATGATACCAAATAGTTTATAAATATGAAGGAATAGCCAACGAATACGGCTTAAGCTTTAAATTGTTTCTGTTTTAGTACATTGGTGATTCAATTCTATTCAAATAATTTTTTGAAGGGTTTTCCACCAAATGGCATTTCATCTGTAGAAAGTTTTGTGTAGATAGTGGCCTGGCAGTATTATCGAAGACGATAGCATTGACATCTCCTTCAATGACGAGCTCTAATGATCGATTGTAGCCCAATTTCTTTTGGCTCAAATTTGATGATATACTTATAGAATTTGTTTCAAATGGCGCTGGTAGATTTTGACGACCTGTGACGGCCATCTTAATTTGATGACATCTGTCAATTCTATTCAGTTACTGATGCCAAATCACCATGGCAAATTAAACAGCTCGTCCAAATGATAAAACTTTATTATCAAAATGAATGTTCGTTACTGCCATTATTGCGCGTATTGCGCCGAATTTATGAAAGACGTTGTGGCACTTCACAGTCGTCTCTTCAATGTTTGTTAGGCAGATTTGAGATCAATCAGACCACATTTAAACGCAAGATCGGTCGAGAACATCGCTGCAGTCTTTTCAAGTGTACAGCAGAACCCGAAGCAGTTGATTCCTCGCCGTGCACAAGAACTCGGTCTTTCACAGCCTTCAACTTGGCGAATTTTGCGTCGGGACTTGGGTCTATACCCAAACAACATCCAACTTATGAAGGAGCTCAAAGTTTAATACTATAAGCAATGCCATTTGGTCGCTGGCTGGGCATAAGAGCATTTGGAAGAGAATCCTATTTTTGCCGAAAAACCATCTTTAGCGATGAGGCGCATTTTTTGATGAAAAGCTGGCAAAATTGAAGTTTATGGGACGACACCAACCTACACAAGATTCCCCAGGTGACAATGCATCCTCAAAAAATTATTGTTTGGCGGGGACCAAGCTGCCGACGACGGTCGTACTTTTTCGAAAACGACGTAGGTGAGTCGTTCACCGTCAATGGTGAGCGCTACAGAACGGTGATAACTAAATTCTTATGGCACACATTGAACCATATGGACCTTGGCGACATTTGGTTCCAATAGAAACCAATAAGGTTATCTTACGTGAATTGGCCACCAAGATCATACAAGCCACGGCTCAAATTCGCTCGGATCTATACGGAAAAGTCAGTGAAAATTTGATCACTCGGATGCGTACCACCGTAGAAAATCGAGGCATACATTTAAACGAGTCGTATTCTCATAATCCATACAAAATGGCGATATATGCCTTTCAAATAAAAAAAGAATTTTGTTATTATTTCACATACAGATTGTTTTATTTCATTTTAACATCTTCCAACCCTTATTGAATCACCCTTTACATGTTTGAGACATGTGGTTCCCATAGGATAGTGGTATACGTGCCACATAGTTGATGCCAAAATGAACAATCTTCGATCTGACAGCACTGAGATCACGGAGATCGCTCGATTAAAAATTCCTGTACTTATTCTTGTAGTTTTTCATATAATAGCAAGACTATGCCAATAATCCGCAAACTATCAGTGCTTCTAAGGTTATCGTAACCCGTGCAATTGCACAAATTCAGCCTGATATATGCACTAGGTAGTTAAAATTCGACATATCAGATGCGCGCCACCCACCAAATTAGCAGCGAAAATTTGAACTAAGTCATATTGTGCATATATACGTAATATGGGGAACGTAGCATTTCGTCATAAAATATTTCGCAAATTTTTACATCACCATATTCACAATTAATTTTGTCCATCTAGTAATTTTTATTTCGCGAATTTTCAAATGCCCTTATTTTTGAAATGCAAATTATTGTTTTGCTCCCATTCGGAACGAGAGAGCTCTCATTTGACAAGCGGGATACTCAAGTTTCATTTCCTTCTAGATCAACCGCCGTTATACGTTGAATAGTGAGGAACGCGTATTTGCAATCGAGGCATATTATTCGAACGGGTAATCAGTGATTCCAACTTAGGATGTCTTCCCGGATCGCTTTAATGTAGCTCCATTTGGCGCTGCTGTCTGATGTCGATGGATTTTTCAAAATTTATTTTTACTACCACCACCACAAGATTTTACAATTGGCTTCAATTAAATCGCCCATTGGCACACATTGAATCACATAATAACGCAAGGCGTTCCGAATTGAACAATGGACAGCTTTCCAAATCATTTGAGGTTTGTCAAGGAGTAAGGCAAGGAGATGTGTTGTCACCGATTCTGTTTTTAATGGCAATCAACGATCCGACTACCACGGTTTGAATGAAAGAGACCAATGGTATTTAATCCAATGGAATACATTCGAAAACCTTAGTCATTTAGACTACACCAACGATATAGATTGCATGTCAAACAGTGTGGGTTTCTTGGACAAAATTGCTGTAATTTAACGGGGCGCTTTCTGGCTCAAGTATCAACGTTAAAAAGGCAAAAATGTTGCAGATGGGTCGCACACACAAAAACAGATTATTCTCATGCAGTCACCTATTGAGAAGATGCAGTAATCGTAGCAACTGATGGTGGAACGGACTTTGGTGTTGTCAATACGAAAAACATACTAGTAGCTCGTAATGCATTTGGAATGCTTTATCCTGTATGGAACTCCAGCGTAATAAGAATAATAGTACGCGTAAAATCTGTCCTGCTGTACTTCTGTGAAATCTGGCAATTATCCGCCGATATCTCAAGCAGACTACAGGCTTTTATCAATCGATGTTGGTCAAAAATTATAAGTAAAGTTGAGCTCTGGAATAGGACTCATCAGATAAATGTGATATTCGTCAGCGAAAATGGCGCTGGACATGCCATGCTTTGAGGAAACCAAACGAGAACGAAACGAAGCAGACATTTGTGTGAAATCTTCAAGGTGTAAGACAAGTTGGAAGACGCAGAAAAATATAGAGATCAACTGTACTTCATTCAAACGTGGACACAGCTAAAGCACCATGTCGTAAGCCGAGATATATGGAAGGAATCGGTTGCTTCCCAATGCTCCGCAAAGAATTAAAGTGTTTGTTCGAAGACTGCAGTGACCGGAGCAAATAAATATTGATACAATTTCAATAAAATTTAAACTAAAACCATTATTTAATTAGGGATTTAATTGTTGTTTATAAATAGAAAACATTTGATTACAATCAATAAAATGAAAAATTGTTACATCATTCTGACAAGAATGAGTTTAGAGTAATTCAAGTAATTCCATAAAATATTAAAAGTCTTCTCACTTCACTAGCTACAACAGCCTTTACATATTAAGCACTCAATTATTCCACAGAGCAATTATAATTTTGTTTCCAAATTGCAATTCTCTCAAAGCCATATCAAATATTTTTCAAACGACTCACTCATATTATGTTGCAATCAGCAAAATTTTTTTTATCGTATATCAAGTTTTACATATTTCTTGCATGATTCACAATTTGAATTGCAGAACTCTGATGCAACTGCACTAAGTCTCAGTTATATTCCGAGCAATTTACTTATATTCAAGTAAACAATGAATTATAAAATAAATACTTGTAAAAACAATGCCCCCTTTCTCGATGACAAATTCCTACGCTTTTTGAATAAAAAAATTGTAAAAAAAAAAAATATAATCGTAACTGCTGCAGTAGCAGTAGCAATGACGCCATATTTGTACAGCTTACAAGCCATAGGTAAAATAATTTGCAAAAAATATAATTTTAGTATTCAAAGTCTGTTTCGACAAGTAGATGACAATCGAGTAAATGCTCGAGCATTAAAATCGTGTATTTACCTCCTTTTATGGCCCGAATGGAAATACCCCTTTGTAAACTGAGCACAAAACAAAATATATAAAGACATTTTTATGAAGGGAACCCTTTTTTATTTATAATAATAAAATATTTAATACAACATTCTTTGCAATACATAAATCTTTTTTATGGCGGTAACGTTGCATTGGCTTGGTTCCTTCGTTAATACATTAAAGATTTGACTATACCTTAACCATTTGAGAACTCTTCCTTTTATTCATTAGAATACGTCTATCATAATATTTAAAAAAATAATGAATATCTCTTCAAGGAAGGTCTGAGGGATTATATTTTTTGTACTTTTAGTCTCATGATTTAATCGCACCCGAAGACTTTGGTCTATAACCAACTCTTCACTTATTTCTTCCATTTTGAACACGCAGTGCAATATTCTAGACAACAAAGGGAGTGTTAAATTCATTCAACCGGGAGTCAATTCGGGAGTTCGGCCAACACTCAAGCCTAAATTTGCTCACAATTATGGATCATATTTCATATGACCAGCAAAATATTTCTGAAATTTTCTTAAAAAAAATAAGGTCCAATTTATCTAAACCGCTCCATATAATTTTCTACTCACTACTACTTCTGTTAAAGATTAAATCTCTAGATTTTCTCTCAGAGATGTCTAGCTCGTTTAAAAGCTGTTTAGTAAATCGAGTACAATTAGTTAAAATTCATCAAACTAATCTCGAATAACTCAGGAGTTCCTCAGGGAAGTCTTTTGAGTCCACTCTTGTTTTTAATATTTGTCAATGACCTATCTGTTTGTTTTTGACTCATACCACCTTTCATTTGCTGATGATTTTAAAATGTAGGGTAGGTCATCTAGTGGGTTTTTCTTAAATCATAGGTTATTTTGACACTGACAGCTGTTTCCAGCTCGAAATCTTAACAGAAAGTCAGTATCATATCTCCCCGGAACGAAATGAGTAGCTTTACGCTTGAACAACTATAGGAAATATTGAAAACTTATTTTCAAAGTAAGTGCTGTGTAGCCCAGTGCTTTTTTTGAAAAAAAGTTTTGGCCGAAATGAAGCTCCCATCGCGCCTGCTCTACGCCAGTTTATGCAAAAAGTTCGTGAGACTGGTGTGCTAGTGGACAACACTCATGGTTCGCGTCGTACGGTACGCACAAACGAGAATGTGGCTGCTGTAGCCGAGAGTGTGAAATTCAATTGACGAATATCAATTCGCCATCGATCTCAACAGCTCAACATTTCAGGCACTAGCCTGAGGAGAATTCTGCACAAAGTTCTCGGATTATTCGCTTACAGGTTCAATCGACCTAGCAATTAATGGCGCACGACCATCCCCTTCTTTATCGCTTGGCAATTTGAGCTTTAGAGCAGCTTGAATTGGACAACGATTTTGGGCGCAGTCATTTTTTTTTGACGAGGCACATTTTCATCTCGGCGGCTACGTTAACAAACAAAATTGCCGCATCTGGGGCTTGTAAGACCCGCGCCTTAGTGTCCACAGAGAGTGACAATTTAGTGCGGATTGTGAAGTGGTGGCATCATTGGACCATTTTTCTTCGAAAATTAGGCTGGGAACAACGTTTCGGTCAACGGTGGGCGTTACAGAGCCATTTTCCAATTTTTTTTTACTGAAATTGAAGACATGAATTTGGACGACCTCTGGTTCATCCAGGATGGCGCACCCCCCATGTCACACAGCCCATGCCGCAATAGATATTTTGCGCACCAAATTCCCAAATCGTGTTATCAGCTGTCTTGGCGATGTCAATTGGCGGCCTTGACGTGGCGATTTGAACCGTTTGGATATTTTTTTTGTGGGAAACCGTGAAGGACCGATGTGATGACAACAATCTGGAAATCATTATTCAAGCACTTAAGGCCAATATCATCTAAGCAATTCGTGAGCGACAGCCCGAAACCATCAACAAGGTCTTGGAAAATTGGTGTAACAGAATACGCTACTGCGAAGCCAGCCGAGCCAGCCACTTGAATGACATGTTCCATTATTAATGGGAATGTTTGCTCTTACTAATAAAGCCAAAATACATGCCAAAATACATGGATAAAATCTAATTTTGTTCATTATTTTATTGCATTTTTAAAAAGAAATATGTATTTGGCCCAACCAACAAGAGCAATCAATTTAATTTCCGATTTGGATTGTATGCAACTTCAAAAAGATGTTACTTTTTTGTCAAAATGGTGGTGTTTGTCAAATTAACTTGATTTAAATGTCAAAAAATTTTGTATTTTCACATTAACTAGGTCCTTTAGTGCAATTTAATTCGACTAGTGTATATCCGAGAACTTCCTTCAAAGTTCAAAAAGTTTTTCATGATAAGGGTTTGGGAGTTGTATTCGAGTCCAGACTAGATTTCAGAATGCATGATATAATTATATCGTATCCAGAGGCAATTCTATGCTTCGAATTTTTTAAGGAATTCTAAGGAATTTAGGTTCCCTTACACAATTTAAATTAAATCATTTACTTTACTGTTAGTTTTGCTCGACCAATTTTAGCACACTGGTCTCCTTACTACAGAAACGCGTCCAATAAAATTGAACGAATTCAGAAAAGATTCACGAAATATTCGCCAGGATCTTTCTAAAGAAACACAAACTTCAGATAAAAGATCTTTCAAATTTTATAGCGAAATCATTATCAGGAAACAACTCTTATATCAAATAATATTCTCTTTGATTCAAATACAATGATTGATCTTTTCTGGTGGGCTAGTTTTCGGTTTGCGAGTATTCTTGTACTTCGGTTTCAGGTTTTCGAATCTGGTTTCTGATTAACTGCGTTTCGGGATTCTAGTTTGATGTTTAATTTTACTAGTATTCACTCCTGATGTTCTGGTATCGAGAAAACTGGCTTCGGATAATTCAGGAAACGGTGGTCAGGTACTAATCTCCTGACGACACTTCAGAGCAGCAGACTTAATGCTCTGGTATATCGGCAGGTGAAAAGCTCTGGTAGATCTGTAGGTACTATGGCCCTGGTGGCACTAAGCAACAGGTTGAATGCTCTAGAAGATCGGCAGGTGCAAAGCCCTTGGTGGCTAACAACATGCTAAAACGCTCTTGTAGATCGGTAGGTACAAGCCCCTTGTGGCACTTAATTTATATTGACCGAGACGGAGTCGTTGCCGAACGACTGGTGGTTTTCATCTGCCGAAACAGATCTTATTATGATATATGTGCCTTAAGACTGAATGCGAACTGTAAGGCCGATGAATGTAAATTGGAATTTGTTTACATTTTTCTGTAACGTCATATGCTCCTAGTGACCGTGAGTTTGTATTGATGACATTCAATTGGCGATTGGCTGGTGATGACTTTCAGGTTGAACTAATATTATTAATGATGACATAATGTTCTGTGGTATGAGGGAAGTAAAAGTGACGGTTAATTTTGAATATTTGCTACTCAATCAGAAAAGCAGAGATGTCAGCTACGAAAGTAATGAAGAAAATTGTGTAGCACAGAACGCTTCGAATGTGTTGAATGTTCTGTGGTTATCTGTCAAACGTCAAAGACAAAAAACTTCAATAAAAGCAAAGATCATCAAACAAGTGTGTTGTTGTTGTTTATTTTATTTTAATAATTTTTTTTGTTTAAAACTAAATAAAATGCTATGCAGTCAATTCAGAATGAAAAATGATCTGCAATTATAAACGATTTACAACACTACCTCCCAGACTATTAGTAATAGTACCTTTACTACGTTTCACTTGTGAGCACGAATATAAAAATGTATGTAAAACAAGTATAATATGCAATGCAGCGCTATTACTATTACATTGAAGATAATACCGTTCGTTTGCCCACTTACGATGCACAAATATTTGGGTCAGTAGCCATTGAGGTAGTCCACACACATAGAACGAAAGTTAGCCCCGCGTTCATTTACCCATGAAACTATAACCATCATTTCATCGTGTCGGCGTTGTCGTCGTCTTCGTTGTAAAAACCTTCTTTCTCCACCACCCCCGCACATAAGAATCCCCTTATTTCATTTACTATATAATCTGAACCTGAACGTATGGTAAAAAAAAAAAATCTTTAATGAAAAACAATCCACTGGAAGATTGCAAGATAGAAGTTAGTGCACTAAATTATTGCCTCAGTGGCGACAACATCAACAAAAAGTTTCACGACTTCGTCGCATGAATTTGCTCCATTGGTAGAAAGAAATCTTAAATCATAAAAAATCGTGATTTAAATTTTATATTATTAAAATGGTCGACGTTTAATATTTTATCAAAATCGATAAGACCGTTCTCAAGTATCTATCAACAGTAATAGAACTGTAAAATAAAAAAACCACTGTCTTGTTTTTAAAACACTTTCTATCACTCACACGGATAGAGAACTTATCCGTTTGATAGCTGATTAACACAAGTTACACGTTATTTCACATTTATTAATAGGAATTTTAGGTTAATTGATATATAAGTACTAACTCATCGTTTTTCGTCTTTCATCAATTGGGATATTTAAATCTAAATTGTTGCAACAGGTCAAAAAAGTCCATTTTATAATAGGGAACATTCCTTAATCAGTTCCGTCACTGTAAAGCCTGGAGAATGTAGAACAATACCAGAAGATAGATAAGTTTTGTTTTGTTTGATTTACTAATTTCAAATTTATCGCACTTCTTGTTTTCTTGGAAATCATTTTGAATTTACAAAAATCCAATACTAGTTCTTTACAGTAAGTTAGGAAAATGAAAGACGACGACGACGGGGACGCATGAATTACTTAACGCATTTACGTCTCAGTAACAATAGACCGCCGAAGACGTTGCTAAATCTGATGAAGCTGCGGCTCTAAAACGCAACGAGTCATGTGAGATGTTGAATTGGTTGGTTGGTTGCAATTGGAAAAAGAATGTACAGTGAAGTGAGAATCTGGAGTTTTGAGGGCATCATCAAGGCAACATTCCATTCCAGTTTTTTTTGTTGTGTGTTGATACAATGGATGTATATGTATTTATAATGAGGTCTTTTTTCTTGCGAAATACAGGGTGTTTTGCATAAAATGAATTAATGCTAAAGCATTAAGGTTGAGTTGAATCAAGATACAAAATAAGATAGACAGTTTTCTAAAAACAAGTCTTTAAATAGAAAACAAATACAAAAATCGTGATAAAAGTTAAATTCATTAAAATAACGAAGTTTCGTTAAGTCGAGAAAATCATTTTTATTAGTCACTGTAAAGGCCTTTATTTGTAGATGAATTTCTTCAGTGACTTAACGAACTTAGAGCGAATTCGCTGATATATGATTTGTTCGTTCAGTCAACAAGTTTATTCGTTAAGTCAAAGATTTTTGAATTTTATTAATCTCCGAACAAAATAAGTATGAATCGAAAGATTGCAGGCACGAACGAGTAGCATACTTGTAAAAAAACAACACCTACATGCGCTTCTGGCGACAAAACCGGGTGCGTGAAATAATCGAATCTATGAAAGGCAACGTGCAAATAGAACTGAGCCTATGGCCTCGTTCAGACGGAGAAATCATTTTCGCATAACATTTACATCACTTAATCGAATAGATTAGCTTATGTTAGCTTATAAAACACAACGCTTAATGTCATAGGCTGTATTTCATATGGCGTTGGCTGAATTCGGGATCTCAGGAAAACTGATCCAACCAGAGAGCAACTCCTCTGAACCATTCCAAATAAGCACAGGGTTTCAGTAAGGAGATGAATTATGATTATGATCTGATTTCTTCAATCTCGTTAAAGAACAGATTGTGCGGAGGGTAGGTGTTAACACTAAGGGGATTATATTCAACAAATCTGTCCAGTAGTTGGTGTATGCAGACGATATCGACATCATTGGCTGTTGCCAACGATATGTAATAGAGTCATTTACGGCTGTTGAAGATCAGGCGAGACTTTTTGGTCTTGAAGTAAATGAGGAAAAGATCAAGTGTATGCTATGAACAAACAAACATCTATCAACGGATTAGCGCTAAACTCAAAAATTTCGAGGTAGTTAAGCAGTTCACCTACCTGGGAGTTAATATTAACTCCACAAACGGCACCTTAGTGGAGATCCGTCGAAAAATTAACTAGAAAACCGCTGTTACTTCGGTTAAGCGAAACAAATGTGTTCAAAACTTCTCACTCTAAGATGAAGTGCACGCTCGACAAAACCTTTATACTATGAGGCGCCGAGTGCTGGACTATAAGCAGAAAGGAAAAGATGATACAGGGCTCTTTCGAAAGAAAAATTCTTTCGTCCTGTGTACGAACAGGTGAGGAGGAGGAGGTGAAGATATAACCGCGAACTCTAACAGCTGTACCAAGATGTGGATGTAGTCCAGAAAGCCAAAACACTTGGATTACATTCGCACGGATACATTGAGTGAATGGAAAACAATGCCCCGGAGTCTTCGAATCCCAGGCCCTAGGTTCGGTTCGACAAGGAAGACCGAACCTCCGGTTTAAAGACCAAGCACACGCAGATGCCAGAGGGCTTGGCGCTTGGATGACTGGAAGCAGCATGCTCGGGATCGCAGAGGATGAAAAGCTGCCCTGTGTATAGGGAGCCGGATAAGAAAGTAGTAGAATTGTTGGGCTCAGCTAAATGTATCAAAATCGGATATTTTTTGCTATGAAAAATGTCTAAGTTTACAAAGTAACTCTTTTATTTTTCTTCAAATATTCTCCGGATCAATGTTTACAGGAACCACATTTTGATTAGATTCGACGACATGCTCGCTCCTAACGAAATCCCTGATCTTGTTTTTTTTTTTCAATAAAAGCCTGGATGTGGATTCAGGTCTAACCGTGGAAAAGCAGAATTATGATATGTCCAAGGACTAAGTCACTCATTAATGGGTAGTTCTTGACTAATGATCAGATCATACTGTAATTGACACGCATAGGGCTTAGTTGGGCAATTTTGGGCAAAATTACGACACGTTCCACGTCACTGTCGCCAGTTTTGCAATTTTCAAAACCATTGAATTTTGTTTGAGGTGAAATTCTTTATTGACTTCACTAAAACAGATCAATGTGCAAACTATTTTAATTTTAAAAAATTAATTATTTAATTAAGCGAAAAAATATCTTAAAGTATAAACGTAGGCCTAACAAAACAAAAAAAAAAAGAAACAAAAAGACAACTAATATGTCAAATATTTCCAATTTAAATTATCTAACTACTTAAAATGTACATATTTATAAATTTTTCTAATCTTTTTTTTAATACTATTACAAATATTTCCAAACGAATACTCTTGACTGACTGGCATCAGTCACTCTTTGCTAAACGGAACTTTTCAACAATGTTGCACCATGCCAGTCAACCATATCCGGATCCGTGCATCCCACAACAATATCCGTCAATTTAAATTCCATTAAACAAGTGCTCCCAACTCAATGTGCGCTCACACCTACGCTGCGTAAAATATCAGTGGGCCGTACGACAAAAGTTATGCCTTCTTCTCTTCCACATCTTAAGACTTCCTTCAGCAATAAACAAATTTAGATATACTCCATGAAGGTATATAACTAAGTATTTATCTTTAACCAATGAATAAGACATGACATGCCAAGTGCCAAGTGGACTGGAACAAAGTTGTTAATAATTGCGTACCAAGAGAAAAAGAAAGACAAATTATACAGTCCTGCCATAGTCTATGTCAATATTTGTCAACAGGTGTACAAAATGGTTTTTAACTGAAATGCAAAATAAACTTAACGAAAACAAAAAGTATAAATGTAAACGACACACGAAAGGAGTGGTAGCAATAATAAAAAAAAAGTGTCGGGAAAGTAATAGCATTGGTATTTATGACATTGTTGACATTTGAGCGTATGTCATTGAGAATATCTATATTGTTAAATGTCACGTCACGTCAAGTTTTTTTTTTTTTTTTCATTCGACTGACTGACAAGAGATATGTGTTTAACAAACAAATAGTTTTTGTTAATTGCCAGGCTCCTGCGGAGTTTTTGATGGCTATGCCTATGTTTTATTTTGTAAGTAAACTTCAAAATTTTTTTACTAGGAGTTGACATTTAACCGGTGGGTAAACTTAAACATATTTCTATTGCTTTTTCTGTGACTTTTACGATTTCTAGTAGAATTCTTTATTTTTGTTGTCGGATCATCACTTACCATCTTTTAGGAAGATAACAGTTGTACATAGGAGAACTTGAACTTTTTACTAATAAATGCATGTTACCTGTGACTGACATATGTATGTATAGGGTTTTGGGTTGTTCTAGATCTAGATCAACCTTAAAACAAATTCATTGGAATTTTGCCTTATTTTGTAGTTGCCTTGTTCAGAACCAATCAAAAACGCTATTAATTCCCCTAATGTGGCGTAAAAGAAGCGGAAAACTTATTGACACATACTTCATGGGGTTCCACTTGTCAAAACTGACAGTTAAGACATAAATATAGGTGTCAGAGTGGACCAAATCAAGCAAATACAAGAAATTCATATGATAGGCCGAAAATACCTGCTTTTAGTTAAGTTTCGTTCAATTTTGCTTTCGTGCAACTGACATTTGGTTAAATAGGAATAAACAAAATGAGAAAGATTATTCACTTAACCATAGATGGCACGCAAAAATTTGAGAATGACTTCAATCAACTTGGTGTTCGTATATAAGGCAGCTGACAGATACCGGGCCAACTAGAAGGGCTTGTTGGTACAGACCGCGTTCCTAATGTTAGCACAGGCGGAAGTAAAATGGGTAACTTTACTTTAATTGTTATTTTCTTCATTCAAAATTTAATGTCAATATCCATTGATTCATCTAGAGAACTCACTACTTCTGGATTCGTGTCAATTAGTGTCACTGTTGTCCAAAGGTAATTAAATTTCATTATACTATGCTTCATAATTCGTGTATAGGGTTGTCAAATTTCTTAGTCTTTACCTCAACTCTCAGTAATGAAAACTAAACATATGTATTCAAATGTAATGACTATATCTCAAAAAAATCTATCCCACTGACATTCTCGTAACATGACATTTAGCTCATTCTGAATGGTAATCGTCGACAAAATGGCTCCTAAAATGCCACTTGTGCAATTTACTACAAAGTATCTAACGAAATTAATTATTCGAAAGCTCATTAAGGCGACAGTTAAAGATGATTAACACGATGTGTGCTACAAAAAAAAAAAACAGTGTCTGCGAGTCTGTTTGTGCAAACGGAACACCCGTCAGTATAAATATACAAACGATAATATAATCACGATCCAATGCAAGACAACAACCTGTTGTTTGGATTTTGTCGTCGTATATTTATTTTGCCCAAGCACTACTCCTACTGGTAATGTTACTGGTACTTTATACCGCCTCTGAAACATCATCACTACACTACGCACCACTGCCAGAAGATGGAGCAGTATAGTCGTTGTGTTTTGTGCATATCGGTTTTAAGGTGGTTGCACTTTTTTCACCATCTTGCCTTTGATTTCACAACTTCTGGGGACTTTCTGAGGAGCCAGCAAACTTTCGGTGTCATGTCAGTCGACTTGTTCAGACAAAATTAAAATGGCAACACGCTGAGGTGGAAAACAGATCTTTCAGTCCACGAATGTGCATGGCATTAACCATTAAATCTCTAGTGTTGTGCGTGTCATTGCGCTGCGTTCATAAATCGGGTTTTTTGCACAATAAACAAAAAAATATACAAAACGTCCGAAGATATAGTGCCGGATCGAACGAAGCAGTTTTTTAGGGTAGTGAGCATGGATGGGGCACCGAAACAACCAAAAGCACTCAGACACCCAAACCAAACTGTCATTCGAGACTTTATCAGGGGCCAAATTACCGCATCAGTTATCGAGTAATACGTGACTGAATTATATGACTTTGGCATTACCGCTTACGTCAACTAGCCAATCGAATACTCTAATTTGACGTTCTCATTCGATCACTGATGGGACTCACTCACTCGTTCACTGATGCTCTAATTTGGTCCCAGCTCAATTAATAAAAACCGCTTATTTCCCTCTATTAAAGAAATTTGGCAATTAATCTAGAAATTAAAGATAAACCGCCATAAAACCTTTACAAATTTGGGTGTGGAGTTTAGATTTTACAGTTTGCCATTGAACGTTTTAAAATTGAAAATAGTTATTCTGTAGAAAGTGCGTTTCTTCTACCTGCTTGAAAATTAGGGTTTGGATAACCAATTTTTTTAAGCAGGGATAATGAATACCATTAAAATGTTTGAGCACAGTGTGATCTCAGACTTCGGGTCTGAAATAAATCGGTCTCTATCACACGAAGGTATAACGATTTCCGAAGATTTTACCTCTGCTATAAATTGACTCCTCTTGGCACAATTTAATTTTTTTACTCTAAATCCCAAAACGCGATTTTCGTGAAAATATGGATGTATGGATTCATATGGATCAGGACATTGAGAATGTAGGATTTGCGAAAAATTTAGAACGAATAACCGACATAACAAATTAATTACGCATTCCAAACTAAACTTCTCATTTCAAAAAGTTGGTTGTAGTGTAATGTAGTCTTAGTTGACTATCTATCAAAATGGTTAGAAATCAAACCACTGTCTGATAAAACCGGCAAGTGTTATCATAGTGTGTAAAGAAGTATTAACTACTCATGGAAATCCTGAAATTGTTGTATCAGATAATCAACCATTCAATTCATTCGAAATGTAAATAAAATTATTTACAAAGGATAGTAATTTTAAATTTTGCTTTTCAAGTCCTCGTTATGCATGTTTGAACTGACTTGAAGAAAAAGGAGTCCACATTACAAAAATAATACTTAGAAAAGCAAATGAACAAAATGTAGAGAATTTTAATGAGTCTAGTTCTTAGGACAAAACTACCCATAAACATAGAAATATTAAAACTAAAATTAACTTCAGAAGTTTTTGAAAAGGCCAAAGAACAAAAATTAAATATTTCCAAGTACATTAAACCTAACTTTTCTCATACATTTTCTTAAGACCACAAATTTGTTCACTAGCCATAAGTTTTATATAACACAAAATAATTGAAATTCAGAGATGAACTAAACAAGCCTAATCACAGCGCCTAATCAAAGTTAAAAAAAAAAAAAACTGATGAGAATGCATTTACTAGATTTTCACCAAAAGATAATTCTGGATTTAAGTGGATTTACCATACCTAAATCTTCTTTAAATCTCGAGAATTTGCCATTCAAATTTATTTCGTAATTCTAGCGGATTAGAAATTGATCTTATTAAATCTCCATTGGAGCAATTCTTCTATGGTTCGAACTGACCTAAATCCATATCGTGCTAAGTTATCTCGATGATTTTTCATCGTTTGGCACAAATGAAACTTTCTTTCATCGCTTCCACTTTATAAGAAAATTGAAACCCCATTATCATTTTGATAGGTGTTGTCAAAGTTAATATTATTTTTAGTACAGTGGAAACATCACCTAAATCTCTTGCCTTAAATGTCGGATTATTTTTTGGTGAAAACGTAGTATTAGGGAACTTACTACCCACAATATCAAAAAATAATGAATTTCAACTAACTATTATTTTAGTCTAAAATAGCTTTTTTTTTTGACCTTTGTCCATAAAAATTGGCGTTTCATCAAGGCGACATTGACTCATGAGTTGACTATACTGTGCACCTTGTGAATACGCAAATTTTTGTTCAATTTAGTTCATATTACATTGGTTTTTAGACAAAACCCCAATGTGAACTATACCTATACCCAACCAAGATTAAAATTCTTAATCAACAGAAGATTTTGCCGTGGTTTAGCATTGTTTTTATATTAAGGTTTTTATAATACAAACTACATATGTACATATACTACTGAAATAAATCAGCTAAGTAGAAGACTTAGCACTTTTATTATACTTGTTGAATTATTGATTCAAAATAGCTTTTTCTTTAACCGGGACAGAGAAAAAAAGGACAACAAAGGTAAATTGTGTGTGACTAAAGTTTTAATTTAAAATATTACATCAAAACAAAATTTGACAGTTGGTATCGAGAAAATTGAAATGTCAAACCAAAATATGTAAATAAATGATGGTGTGAATTCTTTTCAACTTTTCGACGAAAACCTAGTTTTGAGTTTTGTATAAAAAGGCTAATGTGCTGAGGCTTCTCTAATCTGTGTTGCTACATTTATTTAGGTCTGTTTGAATTTTCGCAGAAAAGTGAAAAACTAACAACGCGAGATCGCAATGAGTGAGAAATAGTTTCTTTTATTCAAGATATTAATTATTGTTTGTCCATAAGACAATTCAAAGAAAAAGACCATAATTTATTGAACAATATTGTTCTTACCACAATTAATAGAAAGTTTAATTCTCTAGATACACTTTATGTTAAGGGACCTTTTTTGTTAGACTAACAGGAACTGATGTTTTCATAAAATCCAATATGGTGACCGAAATGTAAATTAGGAACAGTAAAAACTTCCAAAAAGAAATCTGTTTTTTTATATTTCATATTGGGTAACTGTCAGAATAGTTTAGAAAAAAAAACAGAAAACTGGGAAATAGTTGGGTTTCTTTTTCCATTGGAATATATTAAGTAAGCTGAATTAAAGAAATTAAATACGGATTGATACTTAGTTTTATTTCAATTAAAATCGTTCTTTTGGCAAATCTAAGAAGAAAAATATTGTTTAATTTTTTTTTCGTTTAACCAAAGGAAAGACCCATACGATAAATGTGAAATAGCTTTGGTGTTCAATCAAGTTCAATGGCCAGTGCATGTACAAAATTATTTGGTTTGGAATAAAAGTTTACAATTAGATGGTAAACGTTAATAGTCAATTATCACAATGTTGACTCTTATTGCGTTGGCGTGTAATATTTGTCAAAGTGTTAACGTATCTATCTGGCTTCGAATCTGAAATCAAATAAAGATGCATGTAATGTATTCAATCCATCGAAGGGTGCGTTCTTTACCTATAGATTAAAAAGCATATGAATAGTTAAACAATGACATTATATTTTTCGTCCTGGAAAAAACATTTGGGGGATGACATTTGCAACGAAATCCATAAAATCCACGATTTCGATGTCCTATTTCCAATTTTCATTGAAATAAACAAAATGTTATTCTTATTCTTGACGAAAACACTAATGCTGGATAAGGACGATTCACAAGTTTTTTTTTCAATTTTTAAGACGTGTTACTTTATCGTGTAAATACTCTTGGATCTGCTTTTGTTTTCGACATAAGAAACTATAAAGTAACTTAAATTTTTACCAAGTTTAGTTAAGCTGATTTTTGCTTTAGGCAAATTGTGAAAATTTGTGAGAAATGTCAGTATACCAAAACCACGTAATATTGTATGACCACCATATTACAAATCATGACATAATATAAGGAAGAATGATCTTGCTGATTTTTTCTGACACCAAGCCTTTATTTGCCTATGTGTATAGATATACATGCCATTAAGATTTGATGTGGTCCAAATCCATCACAAACCACATCTTTACGCTTAGAGTGAATTATTGATTTTGACATTTTTTTTATCAAACACTATCTAAAACGGGTTTATAGCTTAAGCGATGTTTTTAAGAATTTTATTTTGTACCTACTTCAAACAAATAACCATCAATTTAAACTCTATTTCAACTTGACATATAATAACGTATACTTTTCCAACGCATCCTTTGCTTATTTAAAATTGGACTGTTTGTTTGTAGGTATATATTTCATCTTTCGTTTTCGATTGCTTTTACTTTGGTCACTTAATGAGTCTGAAATGTCTACTAAATAAATATGATACATATGTTAAAAAAAATTCAGAAATTATTTATAACCATTATCTATTTTGGTTCTTTATTCAAATTTGTATTTTTTTTCTAAGAAATTACATATTTATTTTTTTTTCCAAATCAGACATGGGTACCTATAAATTAATGTCAAGCATATCAACTTTAAAGTTTAAAATAAAAGTGTGTATGAAGTCAATAAAGCATTTTATTAGGACTTTCACTAGGTATATAGATTACCATTAAAATACGCCTTATATTCAAAGAAGAACGCAAAAAGACAGATTTTTGTTTGTCAAATGGAAATAGAAATCGTGGAAAACACGCAGTTTCTCAATGAACACATCCAAATACTAATGAAATTATACTCGAATAAACGTCAAAAGCCCATCCGCAGTATTAATAATGCGAACAATACTTTGTCAGAGTAAATAAGAATAACCCTTCGTATTATTTTCATCAACCTAAAATTATTTTATTTAGAAAATACCTACTATATTTTAGTGATCTTGTATTACTGGCTTACCTTCGAAAATAAAAATAAATGAATTCACCGATTCTATTGAAATTGTCCATCTCTAAAATGATGGTTGTGTATAAACAACAATCCTAGCGGATTAAATATGAACCACACCGGAAACATTTTTGTTGAGTCTGCTTATTTTTAAGTCATTGACATAAACATAAACAAACACAAAAACAGCAAAATAAACAAGAAAATTTCAAACCTAAAAGAGAATGTCTTCGTGTGAAGCTTGAGATACGGTGACTTTTCATTCCAACAACAAAATGCATTGTAATAATTCAGGCAAATAATTACAAAATTACATTTTTGACAACTCAAAGGCTGACAAAAGCACCGCGCATCTGGTAAATTAAGACATACATATGTACGAGTAAGTACATACCGTAATGACTTATGTCAAACTTAATTTGGTGAATAAGTATTAAATAAATGTCTGACTGAATGTAGACTTTTTGCTGTTGTTGTTTTGTTGATGAAGTATTTTTAAAGAGACGTCATCTTAATTTGTTGATATTTTTTTGAGTTTAAAAGGTTAAATCGTGGCTTTTTTTAGGATTCGTAAGTAGGTACTCATTTCCCACGATTTCGTGAGGACATAAAATACAATTTTGCTCATCTGTCAGAGAGTAGAAATAACAATTTTTATAGCAACGTGCAAAGTGGAATAAATCGGAATTGCTTGTCGCACTTTTGTTCAGTTTCTTTATGACATTTTGGAACAAGTCACTCTAGACAAACAGAATTAACAAAAACCAAAAAAAAGACATACAAAATGACAGAAATTCACTTGGTTCGGTGCATTACGATTTGGGATGTCAGATTCTTTTTTTTTATTTGAACTTGTCTGTGAAGTTTTGTTGTTTTTTTTTATGCTGCGATGTTATTTTGACGGCGAGAACGTGCAATTAATTTGAAGACGTGACACTATGAAAGTGTATATACGCTGTCGGCACCTATAACTACCTGATGATGGGTGGAAGTGTCACAATGTCACATGTCATGATGACAGTAAAGTAGGTTCTCTTCTTAACACATAATGTAGCCAGATTGCTAGCTAGGAGAACGATGTATTATAATTAAACTTCGCAACGAGACATGTCGTTCAAGATGTTCGCATTAATAAAACAACAATGATATGTGTGTGAAGATTTCATCAATATTTAATTTTTTTCTTGACATCGATATTATGGCAAGTATTAATTTTGATTTCGATGCGAATTATGAGAAAATTGATAATTTATCAATGAATGTTTCATAAATTTTTTTTTTTAAGAAATTGAGTCTTAGTATCCTTAGTACATAGATGTATTATTGATTAAGTTGGGACACTATACCAAAATGTCATACAAAATTTTGACAAAAGAATGAACTATTGATAAAACTTACCGGATTGCCAGTTTCTGTTCCATAAATGACCTCTATGTGAACACCTTCTATTTAAATAAGAACATCTCCATACAAGTATAAGGTACGGTTTTTTTTATTAAATTCATTCGGCGTGTGACATTTTCTTTATTTCCAGTAACAAAATAGCTATACTGATTGAAATCTTACAATCTTTGAAATCTTACAATCTTACTATACCCTAACCCAATTGCTACAAAAAAATACATTAATGTCAAATTTTGAATTTAGTTTGACAGCTCACCAAATGTCATTTCATGCCGGCAGCTGTTATTCGTTTTTGAAATTATAAAGAAATGGCAATAACAAATGTTAAATTTTGACATTTACCTCAGTGTGGCTATAAATTACTGACAGTGAGTTTATGATCTAGTAACAAAAAATAAAACTTTACACTTTTACTAGACCTGTTCTTTTATTTATTGTGAATTGGCAATATGAAAAATCATTTGTCAGCTGTCAATATAAGTATTGTTCCCAATTTAAGCACTTGCACACAAATTAATAAAGTTGGTTTAGTGGTTGTGTATTTTTAAGTCCTGGATTAATTGCGAGATTTCCTTAATAAAACAAAATGTCTGCTAATTGACGTTTACTAACTGCGACTACAATTATTGCCCCGAAGAAGGTGTTTTTAAACGGTCCAGTTCCCTGTTAGTTTCCAAGGTGGATTTTCAACTCATCTTTGACTCATTAAAGGAAGATAAAGCAGAAGTCGATGATATACTCAACGTTGCACTACAACATCTACCTTCGGAGGCAGTGGACATTGAATCCACAGTATTTAGCAACAAACAGTGTGGTGTAATACCGCTGTAGTACATCCTCTCGCGAAAAAGGGAAAGGACAACTCCAATCCGTCTAATCTCCGGTCGATTAGTCTTGTAAGTAACAGTAAGGTATTCGAAAAAAAAAAAAAAAATAAATAGAGCTCTGTCCAAATGGGCGAAGGACAACAATATCATACCGGATACTCAGTTCGGTTTTAAGGCAGAACATGATTCAAATCATGTCTAAACTGGTCTAATGTTCAATGGAACAAAACTAAAAGGCTGTGTACTGGTGCTTGTCCGGTTGATTTGGAGAAGGCTTTCGATACCGTATGGTTAGAGGGTCTCTGTATAAAGCTGACCAGTTTCGGCATAAGTAAACCACTTTTATAAATACTTTATGACATGCTCAATGATAGAAAGTTTGTTATCAAAAGTACGAAATGTAACTTCAGCAGGGAGTGGTCAACTCACCGATTCTATTCAGCATTTACACCAGCGATCTGATAGATAGTCTAACTCAGGCAATTGTGTATGCCGACGATCTAATACAGAACAGCTCCAAAAGTCACCAGAATTCTTTTACTGTGTGACTTCAACTATATTGCGATGCCTGGACGTAGATACACATTGACAGCCACTGGCGAGTAAAAGGGTAGAAAAGTACCTTGGAATCTGGATGGATCAGTATTTGTGTTTCATATTAGACATATAAGAGGCAGTGTCTTAGACGTTGACTTGGATTACACAGAACACCAGAGTCGAAGTAGAAAAATTATTATTCCAACCAAGTTGTATACAACGGAGCCAACATAAACAGAATTTGTTTTGTTAAAGATGGTTCGGATTCCCATTTCAAGAGAGATGACCAACAGCCTACTTACTACCTTAACGAAGATTATTATGAGTGTGTTCGTCTATCCCGCCCGATGCATTCCTTTACTAACACAGTCGAGGGCTGATCCAGGATAGAATGGCGATTCCGCTTATCTACCACGTGTCGGCCGTAGAAGGTAGAATTTTAGATAAGCGGCTCCTTCATATATTGTGGGCCATCTATTTAGTCGAGACGTTCTAGCACAAGGCGGAGCCTTCGGTTTAGTAGGACTGTGTCCGATCAGGATCGGAGAGACATGGTGACAGTTTTGGTGGTTATCTAATTAATATATGTAGTTAGTTGTCTAGGACTAGGTTTGTGTCTTGGCCGACTTAAGTTTAGGTGCTATTTTAGGTAGGGACAGTTGGGTGACACCAACAAAAAAACCATATAAAACTCTAAAAACCGCTGGTTTGATTGTTCTAGTTTAAAGTAGATTTACATAGTTCATTTTAAGTAGTTTTAATTAGGGCGGTACGAGGGCGGTCCGATAAGTACTTAGCCTACAAAAAAAAAAAACAAAAATTTTGCAAAAGTGGTGATTTATTTCTCAACAAAGTCTCCTTTTAGCTCGATACACTTGATCCAGCGATGCTCCAACTTCTTTAACCCATCAGAAAAATGGGTTTTCTCGAAGTCTGCAAAGTAGGTCTCTGTGGAGGCGATGAGCTCCACATTCGAATCAAATTTCTGCCCGGCGAGTGATGTTTTTCAAGTTTGCTAACAAAAAAAGTCGCACGGGCCAAATCTGCAGAATACGGTGGATGGGGCAGCAGTTCCTAGTGCAATTCGACCAATTTGGCCGGGGCGATGGCGGAGATGTGAGCCGGTGCTTGTACTCCGGAGTGAGCAAACGCGGCACCCATCGCACCGACAGCTTTCTCATGCCCAAAATTTCATGGAAGATATGACCCACGCATTCTTTTGAGATGGCTATACTGTATCAGCTATCTCGCCCACCTTCAATCGGCGATCTGCCAATACGAGGTCGTGGATTTTTGACACGTTAACCTCCGTGGTAGCCATTTTCGGGATACCTGGGCAGAGCTTATCAAAAACCGATGTGCGATCACTTTGAAACTCGTTAGGTATACCAATTTTTGACGGTTGCCATTGAAGAAGAAGAGTCACCGTACACAGCATCCAAGTGCATCCCTTCCAAAAAGAAGAATCGAATCACCGACCGAAATTGCTCTTTTTCCATTTTTCTAAAATTCGCGGACAAGCTGGCTTCCACACGTGGTCAAAAAATACGAGTCCGATTCGGCTAAAATTTTGACAGTAGTCGTTTAAATGAATGTACTAGAATTAGACGATAGTGAATCTCTCTTGCGATACTGGTACCATCAGGCGGTGAGGCTAAGTACAATAACAAGCTCTAATCAGCTTTTAACAACTTTTACCAGAATACATTTCTAATTCTGGTAAACACTGTTAACCACCTTCCAAACGTGGTGTTTAAGTTTACATTTTTGGTCTCGAATTCCTATGGCAGTAGCCCACTGCACCTACAAACGTCCAAAAATATTTTCCTTTAGTACAACAACGAATTAGCATGCCTGACCTTTTACATCTCAGTTGAATATTTGTTCTTATTTCCCAAAAATACAAAAATTAAAAACACTAAACGTTTTCCACTTGAGTGCCTTGAGAAAATACAGCCTTAAATATTATTTTTCCGAAATGTGAAAATGCAAAGTTCAATCTTCCCCATTCCCCCATCACCGACTTTTTGTTACATTTCAAGTCATTAAAATATTTAAATTTTATAAAATTTTCATTTAAAGCAGCTGAACGAAAAATCTCCCTCTTTGCTAATTCAATGTTGTAGCTATTAATTCCACATCTAGATGTACATGTTGTCTGGCTAAGTAGGTATAGGTAGTACTCGAATTCTGGACAAACACCTTCTATTTTTCCTTCGGTGTGTTTCAGACTTTCAGTAGAAGGAAAAATAAAACCTAAGAAAAAAAAAAGAACTCAATACCCTAGCCCATTATTTATTTCACCTGTTTCGTTGGATTTTATTACCTTTGCTGGTGCAGCCATAGTTCCAACTCAAGACCGCGCATGTACAATCTCTTACCTTCTTTTATTTTTTATTTTAGTGTTTTTGTTGCTTCTAGTCTAGAGTTGCCTGCCTTTTTCAAACCTCTTGCGTTTTGTTTATGAGTTTTTTTCTGTTTTTTTTCAATTTTTGCCTTAAATTCTCTTCGGCTTCAAACCTGGGTGTGTTCCACATTTTCGCATAGATACATTTGTATCTACACAATCAATTTTCTGAAAGTTGTTGAATTTCAATTCGAACGAATGCAGCGCACAGCTCGAGCACAAAGAACACCAAACAATTCGTACTTAAATTCGCAAACAGAAAAAAAGAAAAAACACAGAACTCAGGTATAAGTAGTAATCATATAGCAAAACGAGGCAAGGAAGGCTACAAATTTAATCTGCCACCCGGTCTTTGGGTTGGGCCACTCAAACTCCAACTCAACTCCGTTTCTATACCTCTATTGATGTCGTTGCGGATTGCCTGTTTGACTTCTCTGACATTCCTGCCCTCCAGCGCGCATGGGGAATTCGCATAGCAGCCAGCCAGCCAGGCCAGCAGAAGTTAGGTAAGACTAACCCTGGGAGAAATTTCAGTGAGTTGTTGGTTTTGACGTTTATATAGCTTGGTACTTTGAAATGGTAACAAGCGCAACAAGTGATTCCAAATGGGAAATAGTATTTACAAAAAAAAAAAACGAAAAACGAAAAAAAGAAGAGATCACCATCACCGCGCACTGACTAACTATGTAAAAAGGTGTAGGAGTTTGGTAATAATTTACACAGAGGTGCTCAGTGGAACAAGCCAACCCTCTATCCGGGTGAATCTTTCAAACAAAAAAGACATCCGTGTTGTGGATTAAATATTCATTTGTATTTACACTGGCAGACGTTCGACAAGCGGAAGCTGTCGGTATTGCGAGTGCTTTGCTGTAGATTGTCTTAGAAAGAGCATTCGGAATGACAATGCAAATTGTAAATTTTTCAACTATGTTCTCGGCTTAAGAGATTTTTTAAATTGGCGAAGTTTTTTTACGGAATGCTAATACTTATGACTTTTATGTAGACTTCAAATTCAATTTGTCAGTTTATTTGAATTTTAACTTATTAGGCATTTTAATCTTACTAGTCCAGGTAAAATGGAGTTTTATATGCGGGAGAAATTCAAATGTAGAATTTTTAAAGAAGTTTTCGGCTTTAGAAGTAAATATGTAGGCACTGGTTACACACAAAATCCATTGATTCTGGCAATGGTGGAAATCGGAGATAGTATTTTTCCTATGCCTTAATAAAAAGAATTTCGTTAGAACGCTTCAATTGGATTTTTTCATAGATTTGTCAATTTTCTTCCTGGGCTATCAACTGTACAGATCTTAATTCACGGATAAAACAGGTTTTGAACTTTGCTAAAAGTTAGAAAATATGAACGAAAGGATAAATAGATTTTATTATTCAATTAAAGGGTGTAAGTACTATGCATTATTTTACTAGTTTCGTCTGTCAGAAGTCAGAACGAAATGATCAAAAATTTTCTTAAAGCCAGTTACATACTTGAAACCTGGTCAAACCCGAGTTAATCCGCCGAAATGAGTGAGTCAAAATTTTGGAAGGGAAAATGAACCACATTTGAGCAACCGATGGCCTTAAATTCTTTTTGATTGAAATATTTTGTTTAAAAAAGTTTGAAGAAATTCGCCATAATTTGTCACGAAACACACGAAACCTTGGCTGTTGCGCTTGCCAGTTAATACTTTTCGTTTTAACAAACATTTGCACTAGGAGGCACTTACATATATTAGAAATGTT
This sequence comes from Philhelius festivus, assembly GCA_963931855.1. NCBI lineage: Eukaryota > Metazoa > Arthropoda > Insecta > Diptera > Syrphidae > Philhelius > Philhelius festivus. Next base: position 70,560,812 of record OZ007554.1, on the reverse strand, counting down.
TTTTTGATCTTCGTCGCAGACCAAGGAAGTTCAAATTAAATATACATTTTATAAAACTGAAAAACTTCTTGATGTTCTAAAAATTTAGTAGTTTACGTGTTGACATCAAACTTGAAGACCTATGGGTCGGAACTTTTCATGAATACTGGATCAGAATTGTCGCGGTCATGGATCTCAACGTTATACTATTTTTTGGAGAAAAATTCAATTATTTGAAACCAGCCGCAGCTCCACAACACAACAACGTATTGACTTACACAAATTGCCAAAGCGGCACATAATTCTCCACCTTTGAATAAGCAGCAAAAATCAATGGTGTCGGAGTCTTTCGACACGACACAATCATTTTTTGATGAACATTATAGTTCATAATATTTTCTGAGGCTCAAAATAGGATTGAAATAATGCGGAGGTATTGAAAACATATTATGAGTAAATTTGTTTTATGTATTTGTATTTCCGAGGTGCAAACCTTCTCTTGTGTTCCACACAATAGTGACTCAGATCACCTGGCGGCTAAGATGAAAGTCAGATTGAATTACAGAACGACGTATTCCCGAATTCCCAATTGAACTGGAGAAGATTCCATTCAGAAGTGAAAGAATGCCTCCCAGAAGTCTCCAGCGTCAACAACTAAACAGTAATGAGATAGATCACACCATTGACCAATTTAAACAGTGGTCAACAATGCTTCGGACAGGCAGAAAACTCTCCGCACCAGAAGAGACATGTACGCAAACTTGCCCCAGCATATAAAAGTGACAAATATCGACGGCCGCATTCAGAACTTCAGTGCACCAAGACAATGTTAAATCAGGTAGTAAAACATTATCAGGAAAAGGATTTCAGGAAGAGACTCGTAGATATCAAACCTGGACCTGACACTTTTAAAAAGATCAATCTGATTGTTGGAAGAACGAACTCAATTCCAGACATCATACATCACAACTTCTGCTAAGAAAGCTGAAGCCTTTGGCTAGGCGCGCGCATTCAATTTTTAGTTGCACAACTGTTTGGTTGCTTATAGAAAACAGATGAACTATTTGGTTGAATGCCCGCGCAGGTGCATATGATTGTATGTTACACAAAATAGCGAACTCATTTTAGGCAATCGTTTAGTTTTTGTCAAAACACAAACTTTTTAGTTGCTCGAACCAAGCAGTTGCGAAACTAAAAACTGAATGTGTGCGCCTATCCTTTGACTATCATTTTGAGGACTTTATTGAAGAAGTAGAAACTCGATTTCAGGAGATATCAGCAACCACCAAAACCGTGACCTTGTTTAACGAAGAAAAGCCATCATCGTAGCGGACACTGACAGATGTTTTCACTTCTCCTGAAAAATTGCCTGACATTATCATTACTGGAAACTCCAAAAAATTAGGAGGAATCGACAAAACTTCTAATTACGTACAAAAAAAGTTACCAAATCTTGCTGTACAGCTGCTGAGTATAATCTTAAAGAACTGTCTGCACAACAGCTAATTCCCCGCAGCCTGGAAAACGGCAAAAGTCTTCTCCGTCACGAAGAAGAACAACCGCGCAAATGTGGAATGGAAGGATATCGGCCAATTTCGTTGCTCTGTGGTATGAGCAAGATACTGCAGGCATTAATATTGAAGAAACTCAACGTTTTCTGCAGAGAACGAAATGTCATACCAGAGTTCCAGTACGGCTTTCAAAATAAACACTCTGCCCTAAGTCCACTACTGGGAAACCATGCTGATGTTATACTTAGACTCAAAAAAAGAAAACTTCTGTAGCGTACTTGCTAGACATCGAAAAAGCATTCGAAAGAGTTTGGATAAAAGGGTTACTGTTCAAACTCTCTGAACTTAGACTTCCTAATCACTGGAGCCTCTCAAGGATCAAAACTTGGACCACTGCTGTTGAACATTTATACTGCTGATCAAACAGCCAACATACCAGGTACAAAGACGAAACCTTATGCAGAAAACGCTTTCACATATGCCACTGCTTTTTCATTAGAGATTGCTGCCAGGAGAGTACAAGAGCACATTAAAAACCTATGGGAATACTATCTCAAATGGTGACTGAAGTTAAGCAGCCAAAAGACCGAACTCATCACTGTCATTTGAAGACGAGCGTTTGCAACATTCTGTGATGCAATCAAATTGAAGTTTCCAGACAACATTGTGTTAATAGTCAAATCATCAAAGTACTTGGGAATCAACTTTTCCAACAAACTAAAAATAAAGAAGCATATAGATGCAGACTTGATATTTAAGACTTGGTTCATCCCCTACTCAGGAAGCGAAATGGACTAAGTTAACAGAGCAAGCTGCTTGTTAACAATCAACTTATCCGACCCGTTCTACAACGTAACCTATGCTTACGAAGAAATATATACCAGCTAAGAAGCTGTACGAAGAAGCAAAATTCATATTACTGGACAAGAATTTGCTGCAGTTCTCCGGAAAAATCATCAGGAATTTGGAAGATCATCCCAAGTCAGAAGTGCAAAATTGCCTGCAGCATGAACTAGAGCCTAGTGACGCCCCAGCCATCACCAACAATCAATTTAAAGAAATCATCCATAACGATGAGGCACCATTTTACGAGAAGATTACGACCTACCTAGTACAGTTTACCCCTGTAAACGTCAAAATGATTACACTGTGGCCCCCATTGTGGCTCAACAACATTTAATTTAATTTTTAATAAGTTAGTTTAAAGTCAAATTGTATACAAAACAAATTGAAAAATAAAAATTCTTAATCTTAAAAAAAAGGGAACAGGCACAGCGTTAAGTTGGCTCAAGCCAAAGTTATTTTCATCAGGTAAGCAATTGCAAAAATTACTAAATGAATCTTTGACTACTAACAGGCTGTAGTTAGTTAGAAAAAGACCATATTTAAATAAAATAAACTTGGTAAAAATAATGCGGTCATGTCGAAATATTTTAATTTTTATACGAGTATTTACAAATAGTGCCATGTTAAATTAAATATGAATTTTATGTTATATTGAAATAGTGTAAGTTTCTGATATTCCTACAACTTTAAATGGGAAAGTTACCTTTGCTAATTTAACTAGACACTCGTTAAAATTGTACCTATGTATGTTTCATTCCACCCGATAGACTGTTTTCATAAAATAATACAGGTAAAGGCTTATACCATGTGTTATAAAATATTCGAAAAAAGCTAAGTCCAAGTCCGGAAGAACGTATCTTTTTTTTCATTTTGTGGTGCAACAGCTCGAAGAGAACTAGAACCCAGTTACTTACCACCCCTGTGTGCGAAATGCCAAGAATGGAGGGACCTACAATTTTCTGCCGATTCCGAATGGCAGGGAGTTTGTCAATTCCTCGTAAGAGGCAGCACATCCCTGAAAAACTTTTTTGCAGCCGTTGAGAATCGAACCTTCTGCATGACAGTCTAAGCCACGAAAAGCATTATGCCAAGTGCCAAGGGGCAGTACATAAAAATGTAAAAATCCGTTTGTTTAAAATCATACATTTCCGAAATCTCTTTGCTGTTTGCTTTGAAATTTTGATACGAATACGTGCGTCATTATATTGGGTGATTTGTTTGCTATTTTCTTTTTGGCAGGACTGGTTTTGACAGCTTCGCACGTTCCGTGTTTTGTGTCACTGTCAAACATTTTCAGTTTGGTCTATAATTTAACCATGAACAACGCATGCAAATTATTGAATTTTATTATCAAAATGCGTGCTCTGTTGCGGTTCGCAACGTTACTGTGAATGGTGAGCGCTACCGTGCGATGATAACAAACTTTTTTTTGCGCAAAATGGAAGATCTTGACTTGCGTGACATGTGGTTTCAACAAGATGGTGCCACATGCCACACAGCACGCGTAACAATGGACCAATTGAGAGGCGAGTTCGGTGAACAATTTATTTCACGTTTGGGGCCGGTCAATTGGCTGCCTTGATCGTGCGATTTAACGCCCCTAGACTATTTTTTGAAGTATTTATTCGTGAGATACCGGCCGAAATGTTAGAAAGAGTATGCTAAAATTGGACTAACGGATGAACCATTTGAGGCGCAGCCGCGGCCAACATTTACATGAAATAATCTTCAAACATTAAATTATATCGACCGTACTCTCGATTCAAATAAAGATTTCATGCATTTTTCTGAATTTTATGTGTTTTTTTTTTTTATTTTCGATAGCTCTTACAAAATGACTCGTTATATGCTTTCTGAAAAACAGTGCAAAACAGTGCCATCTGTTTGATGTTAAGTCAAACTAATTCTTAATATTCTGTTTATGTTTGAATGGTAATATTAATAAATTGATTTTAGAGCTAGACACTTTAAAAATTTAGCCTTTTCTAGGATAAATGTGCAAAATATATAAAATAGAGAATGACAGAAAAACGATCGAATGAGGGAAACACTCTAAATCAGATGCAAAAAGAATCTTCACAGAAAGGGCAGAACAACGGTTGACGGAGCAACCAGTATTTTCTAGCCATAGTGAAATTATTCTATTAGGCCCCAGTTATAAGTTTAGTTTAGTTGATTACAACCAATTCTATACATTTGAGGTTAGAGTTGATCATTGAAAAAAAAAAAAACTGACATTTGAGAACAGAAAGAGAATCGAACACATTCAGTGGAACGATTATGTTCCATATTAAAGAAACGAAAATCAGCTGTCATTGAAATTGATTTCTATCAGTGAAATAATAAAAGTGGATTTAAAAGAAAGTTTAAATCAGAATTTTGTATTTTTAAAGTAAACAAATTCTACTACTCATTTTGGTACAAATTAAAGCCATTGCAGTTTGAAAATGAAGAATGAAAATTTTTAATGACAGCTATAACTGGCCTCTTATTCTAAGAATTTTGTTGTGACTAAAACACAATCGGTTCGGCTTGTGTGGCTCTAAAGTCATTAAGATTTACATATTTGTGTTTTTGGTCTAATTACTTCTTTTGAAATTTTGCAGTTCAGTGCGATCCGGACAGATTTTGAGGAATTTTTCCAAAGTAATTTAAATAAATATTGCAATTGTTCATTACACAAAAAAAAAAAATAAAACAAAAGAAGTAACCGAACTGGCCCCGTGCACCATGCGATCCGAACATTCACCTCCATTCCCAATTGAACTTACAAAAGTATCTGCGCTTCGTGTATATTCTGATGTGTTGAGTCTTTTATGTAGAAACCTAACCAAGTTGGTGGTGGATCGTAAAACTTCAACAAACGTGTTTTCTCACAGCAACAGCCATCATCAGCAAGTGGCGGCCAAGAACTGCACTTTACTATATACATATACTCGTCGTACATGAAATCCCCAGCATAAGCAATTTATTTTTATTTAACTCAAGAAAAATAACACACAAAAAAAATTATCATTAAAAAAAAAAACAGAATAATATAAAAAATGCAAGACACGATACGATCACGCTGTGGCTGTGGCTGCTGCAATGATTCTCTGGCAAGTCATCACCAGTCGAAGCCATTACACCCTGTATGTATACTTCTGTTATTGCAAAATCAGATTGAATCAAAAGAGTGAGCGATGAAGGAGGTGGGCAGTGGCCTGGTCAGTCAGTGTCCATAGTCTGAGAAGATGATGACTTTATTTATAAGGTTATATTATCCTCTTCTTTTTCTCCTTGACATTTTCTCCAATTGACAGCTGTCAAAATTCATTGACTTGCGTAGTAGTTTGGTGGTTTAATTTGACATTTGACAGCTTTTAAAAAGTCACGCATTTTTGAAAGATTATGTGTATCTAAGATCTAGCAATTTTGGTGAGAATGAACATGGAAGTGCGGAAGCCAAACAATAAGTGGAGTCCCAATATTACTTCAAAGCCGTTATCCAAGAAATGCGATGATATGGACCGGGGAAATGAAAAAGAACAAAAGTAGCTTCTATTTTTGTGTGAACTAAGCAGTCTATTTAAGCGGGTGCCTCTCATCAATTCACATCAAGGTCAAATTCGCCTCATAAGGATTATATGTACGAGTATGTACGCGTTCATAGAGCAAAAAGATGGAGACGCCAAAGACATTTCCTACGAGCACCTGGGCAAGAAATATGTGTAGTGCCCTAGCATTCACAAAAAAATTGATGCCCACTAGATGGTCGATGAAATGGGTGCCCAATTGTTGTATCGCATCTACTCGATAGCTGTTGAAGGTGGCTAAAGATGCTTTCGTCACCGAAGCAATGTATTTATAATGGGTAGTGTGCCTTGTGGACGCGTATCGCCATCTCTCGACCACTATCCTGCGGACAAAAAACCGACAGCCATCCCAATCCATCGCACTACGCCATTAGAAACCTGACGCCATTAACTCATCGATTTAAATGCCATATGGGCATATTTGGTTGAACACTTGGAAATACAGCCTTCTCGAAATTACCTCCTATTACGGACTTATGTTGATCGACTTTGTTACACATTGTGGCAGCAAGAAAGTATTTCCCGCACATCTCTGAATTAAACAACGGTATAAGAAGACTGATCAATTGACCGTCAACCAGATTGATGTGTGCGTGTTATCAGGAATTTAGGGGACCTACAATTTTCCGCCGATTCCGAACGGCTAAAGAGCAGCACTTTTCACCACAAGAGATACTCTTGTAGGATTTGTCAATTTCTCGCAAGAGGCAGTACACCCCTGAAAAAACTTTTTTGCAGCGGCTGAGAATCGAACCCAAGACCTTTTGCATGACAATCCACGCACTAACCTTTATGCCAAGGGGTACTTCAAAAAAAAATAAAATGCACGACTGGATCGCACGAACTTGCTCTTAGGTAAAAGTACTTTGGAGTTTAAGATACATTTTATAATTATAAAACATGAATTTAAAATTAAATTGCCGTCTGATTTCTAGAAAAGTGTGAATTTATGCAAACAAACTTTAAAAAATCGTTTCATTATTAAATAAATAAATTTTTTATATAAGAAATTTCTTTAAAATTTTTCAAGAAAAAAATGGGATGCGAATTTTAAGTATTTAATAATATTGATTTTTGGAAATAATTTCAAAAAATAATCGTTCATAGGTTTTGAAGATATTGATTTTTCAAAAAAAAATTTTTTTTCAAAAAAACCCAAAAAATAATTTTTCGAATATTTTTATATACAATATTATTTTAAACTTAGGGAGACTCCTGCTGAAAATTTTTGGTTAAAATCGGTAGAGCCGTTAATGAGAAAGTCGAAAATCAAAAAAACGGTTCTATGACAGGTACCGTTAATAACATTTTGCCCCAAATTTTTTTTTTACCAAAACGTAGTCCATGTCCATAATATCACACCTAATTTTGTTTATCAAAATCGTTAGAGCCGTTTTCGAGATAAATAAGATTTTGCATTACGGGTGTATGGGGGGTACCGTTAGTTTTAGAGCTAAAAAAAAAATTTCAATTTCCCCTCTAGGGAATCACCGAAGACCCATAACTACCGAGTTTGAAGAAAAAAGGTCCAGTGGCTTAGGCTCTAGATCGAGGTACAGACATACAGACAGACAGACAGACAGACGGAATTGCCGGACCCACTTTATTCGTCTTCGCTATCATCGTAATGTCAACTTTGATCAAAATCTCGAGTTCGATTTTTTTTCCAAATGCAGAACTTGCCCTATAGTACCTATATCGCAAGTAAAAAAGAAGCAGCGGAATACTTTGAGAAGAAATGGCTTCCGGCGGCTGCACTTGCAAGAGATCAACTTTCCGTTCGAGTCTCTAACAATTTTTATTCTTATTCAAGTGTTGAGAATACGTGTTGGGCTTTACACGAGCACCACAACGAAAAGTCTGACTTGATAATAGATACCGATAAGCACTTGCAACAAAACAATTGGCATATCCAAATAATCACTAAAACTACTAGAGAGCTCAACGATCAGAACAGGAGAAAGGAATAAAAGAGTCAAGGAAAGAAGACATAGAGGAATGTCATATCACAAATTTCGGAAGTTCGAAAGTTTAACAAAAAAAAACCTTTTGAAATTCCAAGGGACGAACTGGAAGCCTTTAAGGACGATCAAGGGATGATCCTTATAGAGTCGCAGTCGGTGCCGAGAATATCGAAAAGTTATTTGTTCGAACTGTGTAGTGATGCATCAAATTCCACTGTTGAGCTGTTTGTACCATTCAACCTAGGTAACTTAGACAAACGATCCCGGCGAAGTGAAGTAAGCTTTATCGAATCTAAACTTCGTTTGAATTAAGCTGTTGGAGCAGACGATCTTGGTCCCGAGTTATTCAAAGGAGAAACCAATCACTTGCTTAGAAGTATGCACTTGCTCATTTATGAAATATGGACGAAGGAAAGCATCCCTGATCAATGGGACGTTAGCACTGTTAGACCAATTCGAAGAAGATCCTCTGAACTGCCCTAAACTATAGAAGCATAAGATTTCTTATAATTGCCTACAAGATTTTTGTTGCACAAATAAGAAGACCTGAAGTCGTTTATCAATAACTGATACATCCTTATTAGTGTTACTTTTAGCCAGAAAAGTCGAGCATCGATCAAATATTCACATTACGGTAGATCTTGGAAAAACCCTGGAACTCCAAATCGATATCTAACTCCTTTTCATAGATTTTAAGGCCGCCTATGATACTCGTAGCGTCTGCCACAGAAGAGCTTAGTTTTGGCATCCCTGCAGGGTGAGCTGGAGTATGCACGCTGATCCATTAAGGTCGGCAAAGGCTCGAAAGGTACACGAAATTGAAGTAAAAAAAGGTTTGAGAATGATTAAACTTCTATGACATTGTTCTAAAGAGAAAAGTGACAAACTTTCGCACGAAATACTAGAAGCACAATCTTTTTAAAAAGTTCCAAGCCAAGCAGTTACTCGAGTACGCCGACGATATTGACATAATAGAAAAAACAAAGCCCAGTGGAGATTTTGTGAGGATAAAGAAGGATACGAAGAAGAAAGGTTAAGCAATTAATATGGACAAGAACAGTTGTATGCTGTCATGACACCCAACTTAGGTTAGGTTAGGTTAGTTGTTACCGTCACGCTTTAATCAATGTAGATCCGTTGTGATACCCTAGGGTTTGTGACCCCTTGTATTGAAACCTATGATAATCCTATGTCGATCAAGCCCGTTAAGGGTGTAGATGGGTTAAAGCAATCTATAGCCTGAAATGCCAGAGGATACTTCTGAATCATTGAAGAAATGTCTGTCGTCACATAATAACCTGGCTAATGAGAGGTAGACGCCTTCTAAGAGCGTATTCTTTTCCTTTAGCTCCAATTGAGAAATCAAAACCCCCACCACAAGGCTCGTAGGAGCATGTGGCTCCTTGCAACGTCTGTTAGATGAGTTTGATATGGCAGTGTTTGGTGTATATATTTGTTTGTTTGGTCAGTAATCGCTGATTAAGTCGAAGAGGTTGTCTCCATACCAAAGAGGATTTTACCAATCTTAGATAGAGATGGCCCCATTAATCCACTGATGCTCGTGTTCAACGTAGGAGTTGAAATCGTTGGTGCTGCTCCTACCAGGAACACGTACTCGTACATCGTTAAGTCGTTTTCGTTCATGCTACACTATCGTACTGCGGTTTTCAGAGTTTAAGAATTCTCAAGCCATCTGGTATCATTATCGAATTTCAACATGATTTTACTTGGAATGTCAGAGAGCTCCTCCAAGTCGATGAAAAAGTGTCTCCCTAGGTGTCTGTTTCTCAGATGATATAGCGCAGGGCAGCGAGGTGCCGTGAAATAAGGCCAAGTGAAATAAGGCCAACTTTTAAAAATTGGCCTTATTGCACTTTTATAAAGTGAAATAAGGCCAATTTTCAGCAGTTGGTCTTATTGCACTTTTACAAAGTGAAGTAAGGCCAAATTGGTCTTATTTCACTTTCAACAGTTGCTTTAATTGCACTTTGACAAAGCGAAATAAGGCCGAACTGTATTTTTATATTTATTTCATACAAAAATTTAGCCTTATATCACTTTACAAAAACGACATAAGGCTAAATTTTAGGACTTGGCCTTATGTCGCTTTTACAAAGTGACATAAGGCCAAATCTGTTTGTGACTTAAGGCCAAGCATAAAATGTTTCGTTAAAAATAAAAAAAGTAGTTTTTGCCGACGTTCTTGGTTTTCTTGTATAAAAGTACTTTGGGTGGCCCGCTTCGCGGGTTTTCAGGATTTTAACTCCCTTTTCGGGGCTCAAACCCGCTCACGCAACTCCGTTGCTCCGCTTAGGGTATGTTCAGTCGCCAGGCAGGCGCCTGTAGCAACAGTTTTGTATTTTATATTAATTGGAGTAAACAACTAACAGTTCTGTACTGTTGCCCAAGAAAAACTGTTGCTACAGGCGCCTGCCTGGCGACTGAACATACCCTAAGCGGAGCAACGGAGTTGCGTGAGCGGGTGTGAGCCCTGAAAAGGGAGTTAAAATCCTGAAATCCCGCGAAGCGGGCCACCCAAGCTACTGTTGCCCAAGAAAACCCAGAACGTCGGCCCCCGATAAACGGCACCACCACATTCAGTTGCTCTTATAACGCTTTCAAAAAGTGAAATAAGACCAATTTGGTCTTAATTCTCAAAATCATTTGGCCTTATTTCACTTTGTCAAAGTGCAATAAGGCCAATTTTCGAAAGTTGGCCTTATTTCACTTGGCCTTATTTCACGGCACCGGGCAGCGACACAGGTAGTGAGGAGTGTCCTCAGGTATCTCCTCGTCATCGCATCCTCTGCATATGTCGTCCATGTGTTTCATCTTTTTCTTGTAGAAACCGAGTTGGTTGTGACCGGTGATGATGCTCACGAGAAGAGAAAGAGACTTTTTATTCAGTTGGATGATAAAGTCGGACACCCAACACCAACGTTACTATAGACAGCTCTTATAACTTCGAGTAGTTCAAAACTTTGTCTGTAAAGACTTCGTCAAACGACACCAGCTCTGAGATCAAGCAAAGAATAACTCTTGCCAGTCGCTGCTTCATTGGACTAAGAAGACAATTGAGTAGCAAAGTTTCCTCTGGAACAATTCAAGAGCCGCATTAAAAGATACTTAATATTATCCTGGTTCTAATTTAATATGGTTCTGAGACATGGAACATGTGAAGGTTTAAGGCAGTTTTGAGAAGAAAACTGTCAAGGTGATTTGTAGCACTGTCTGCTAAGACGGGTAGTGGAAAAAAAGGAAAAAAAAACTAATACAGGTACATCAGGCTGTTCAGCGATACCGATCTAGCCAAAAAGTGAAAAGCCAACGATTCATATGGTGAGGTTACTCAGAGCGAAAGAACACCAATGCTCTGGACCGAAACTCACTGACCACGCCTCAGGTAGCACACTTCAATCAATTTTGCTAGCGAAGCTTGAGACATCTAGCTAGAAATCGAGCAGGTCCCTTACAAACCGGCTTACGCTAAATGGACCCAAAACGCAACTGATGTTAATTTCTAAAAGAAACTTTGATGTTGAAACTCTCTCGCCTATTTATCTTTCACATAGTAGACTTTCCTTTGTAAGCAACATAACTACTCTTGGCTTCAAATTAAATTGCAATTTATCCTGTATTAATCATATAAATTATGTTGTTGGTCGAATCTATGGTGGCCTCCGCAAATTATGGCTATCAGCGTCATTTACTCCTCAAGAAACTAGATTGAGACTCATAAAGACACTTATTTTGCCCCTTATATGTTACTCTGAAACAGTGTATTGTAAGTTGGACTCAGTATCGCAACATAAAATCCAGGTTGCATTTAACAATGCAGTTCGCTATGTGTATGGCCTTCGTAGATATGACCACATTTCACAACACAATCTACTGGTCTTAGGCTGCTCATTATCACAGTTCTTAGATGCAAGAAAGTTGATTTTTATGCAAAAGTTAATATATATAAAACAACCTTACTATCTTTTTGAAAAACTCGAATTTGCACAATCACGTAGAACTCTTAACCTTATTATCCCAACGTATCATTATCTTAATTCATCACGAATGTTTTATGTCTACACTTCTAGGTTGTGGAATTCTTTGCCAACAAATATTAAACAAATAAATGTTCCCAAACGTTTTAAGAATAAAATACTTGAACACTTATCTGAAAATGCTTCTTAGATATACCCTATATCCCAACTAACAATTTTACTTCTATATTCATCTAGAGAAGCTTCTTATTACTATTTCTTGCACACATTTAAGGGTTGTATAAAACTCCAAAGAGTTAAAAGGGCGACTTTTTTTAACTCCTATTCCACCTTTATGGAGTAAATTGTGTTACTCCGAAGAACATACTTATCGTTATGTTATAGAGGTAATATATGCTTTATTGCAGCAATTGCATCGATAGTGTTAATGAAAAGAAGATTTATTGTCACAAGAATAAAATACTTATAGGAGTATGTGGAAAATAAAAAAAAAATATTTATTTGTGTGCTTATTTGATTTCATTTTTATTTTGATGCTTTCTTGCATGTTTTTCGGCTTTTTCCGTATGATTTCTGTAAAGATCTTAGAGTTGATTATTTTTTATGATTTCATTTTTACTTTTATTTTTAAAATTAATTTAAAAATTACTTACACGTGAAGGCAGAATGTGGGAATCGAACTCAGGTCCTCTCGCACCAAATCTCTTGCTCGCTAACCGCTCGGCCAAACTAGCATATGTAAAACCTGGCGTTCAATTGGGATCACTTTTATCATGAATTATATCCTATAAAGCCACATAGGTTTTCTTTATAGGTGCTTTTAAGACTAAAATATTAGAAGATGGCGATAATTATCGCTTCGTAATTCGCATAAGCTGGAGTTTTGGTATACCTAGCATATGTTCCAGTATTAATTTATTGATAAATTGATTATTCTCAGCTTCTTCATCGAAAATCTAGCTGTTTAAAATGTGTTAAAGCTAAAAAAATCTTAAAACATAGTTTTTTTCTTAAGAAACTGATTGATTCGAGTTTTATATGAATAAAACTTTAATTTATTTTTTCAAATAAATTGCAATGTTGACTTTTTACTTTCGACATAGCTGCTATTTAGCAAGTTATGCATTCGTAAAAAATACCATGCTTTATTTTTTTAAAACTTTACAACTGAAATTGGTTTTAATACAATCTACAAGATATGAAAAAAAAAAAATTCAAATGTCAAGAAATGGTTTTCAAAAATCGTATTTTTATCGGAAACGGCACCTAGAGTTCTAATATATTTTTTTTCGATTAATTTTAAAAATCTATAATTCGATAGAACATTGAAATTAAGATTTTTCTGGCTACCTACCATAGAATTTTTTTTTTCTAATTTTGAATTTCTCATTATCGGCTTGTCAAAAAGGCTTGTTAAAAGTTGAAAAAACTTCTATCCAAACTTGAAAAAGAAAATATTTTTTGGATTAAAAAAAACACAGCCCAATCTTTTTTTTATATTCAATTTTTGAATGTAAAATTATAAAAACTGAAAGTTTGTTGTTCTCAAAAATGTTTTAAAAACTTTTGCATATAAAAACTTTTTTTTTTAAGAATCCGCTACAATGAATTTTGTTTTTTGATAAATTCATATTTTCGAAAAAAAAAAGTTTTAAAAAATAAATTTTTTTTGTTCAAAAACTTTATTTTTTTTTAATTTTCAGTCTTTTAGGTTAGTTCGTTTCACCCAGTCCTACATTTAATTTATACCTAGATTGCACATTTTGTTGTTGTAATTAATAGTGTGACATATTTCCCTCATGTGTACAAAAGCACGTGGTGCATTCTGTGTCAATGACTCATTTTGACTGCATACATTTGCACAGTTTTATAATAGTACTATAGGAACTATATTCCACTATAAGAGTCCGACAGAAAAATTGATCATGATTATAGAGTCTTGACTTAAATTGTCCAATAATGATTCTATAAAGATAAGGAATAATAAATTAAGACTTTTATAGCAGTTTGTTGGGATTACTATTGGAGTATAAACTGTCCTGTGATTTTATAGTAGCAATATAGAATGACTAAAGGACAATTGAGTCTTTACGCCTATAGAGGTGATGAAAAACGCTCCAGAGAATGTCTAGCCGATGAATTATATCAAGTTTTACTCCTATAGCTATTTGACTTCCAGCAAGAATGGTTATATGAGCACTATAGCTACAAATGATTCTTTAATTTCAGAAATAGGAAGCAAAATTGTTAGTTGGGATCCTATCTTTATCCTTTAAACTCCTTTCCTTCTTCAAACTCCTTCTATCTCATTATATCTTATTTATTTCATATTTATTATTTCATATTTCTTACTACATTCATGAGTTTAATTTTTAACATAATTATTGTATTTATTCTTAATTAGTACTATAAAAGACTTAGTCTTACTTGTACATTCATAATTAATAAATAAATTGCAATTGAAATTGACCGGGAGAAACTATGTTGAAGCCGTGGTCCACACAGCACTGTAGCAACACTTTAAGTAGGTAAGTAATATAGCACATTACTGCTTTTTAGAAAACGATCTTATATTTCAGAGAACTGATCATTTTTCATTAAGTTGTTTCTACTTTATTCCATCGCGGAAACTGGATGAAGAATACTTTTGGGCACTTTAACTTTGAAAGAAGTGATTAAGGCCGGAATTCAGAAAACCCAAAGTCTCAAAATCCAGAAAAGCAAAATAACAGAATGATATTTATAAAATGAAAAATGTAGGCAAAACTAATTAAGGATTTAGTTTTCTGGATTTTCCGCCTGGAAGTATACATCATAAGCAAAAATTCTTATAATAAATAAAAAAACGAAGAGAATTAAGTTTCTTAAACAAAAGATATTACAAGATCATTGGTTTTAACGCGGTTTTCAAGATGGTGGTTGAAGCATACGACACCATTTGCGACAGCCACACCATTTTGAATACTCAGTTATGTTAAGTAGGCGATGGCTTAGGAACAGTTCCTTGCATTCCAATAATTACTTATTTGACCTGAAAACCTTGCCTTAAATGAGCTCATTCCGTCAGAGACAAAATACATTTATTTCTTTATTAAAACAAAATGGTAAATTCAAACTGACTCTCCATTTAATTATTATCCTTTACGATAATGCATTTAGTTTATTTTTGAAAGACTGCACACTTATAAAATAAAATAAATAAATGAACTTAATTAAAATGAAAAAACAACAAAATTACGACAAAAAGCCCCTTCTTCTCGAATATAAATAATGACATCGTTAAACCTATTTGCCACATCAGACAACATAAAAAGCATTAAGAAAAACAATTATTTTACATCCTTTACTCGTATAGTACGAGTAGATATAGTCCGAATGCGTGTTGCCGTGTGTCTTATCATGGACATTGGAACGATGCCGTGGTGTCCTCTTAGCAAGAATTAAAACTCATAATTTATTGCTTTATTCTTTAACTTTTAAGTACTACAAGTTATATTATTAAAAGTATAAAATTGGCAGAGTAAATGTACAAATAAAAACTCTTATTCTGGGTTGGCAATAAAAATAAGCTATGTTGTGTGCCCTTTTTACGTTAATTACGTGTGTATACTTAATGGTTTACTATTTATTCTTATTTCAAATTGCATACGAATTATTTAATTTGATGAAGAATTATTTTTGTATGTTAATGAAGTTAATTTCTTTAAGCATAAAAATGTGGAACGTAACTTTTGCATGAGCTTGGATTTAATTACAAGTACATAAAGTATACAATAAATGTTGTAATGCAGCACGTATTTTGCATTTAAGTATTCTTTCAGATATGATATAACGAGTCCACCCATCGTACAAAGAAGATTTTAAGACCTTTAATGTTTGAAATTTAATAAGTCTTATTTGAATATTATAAAGAAGTCATTTTTATATGTTTTGACTTACTTAATAGATTAAAAGAACGAGAATAAACACACACGGCACAGAACACATTGAACAGACCTATAGTATCAAACCCATAATACTTCAAATATATGACTGGAAAATGGAAGAGTTTATTTTGAGGTTTCATAGGTATTTATTGGAATATTTATTGAGAAACAAATCAATATTACCAATTATAATCTTCAAAATGATCCTTACTTTCAAGTTTGGTTCCAACCAATCAAATTCACAAAATTGGATTGAAATTTATTAAGTGGTTTCGAAGATTAACGTGCACGAACACAGTGACAGGTGGGTTAATATATTAATTTTTTTTGTAAGATTTTTTATTTCAGAGTTTGTGTGCTATTTGCTCGGAGCATCGTTCACAATCTCAATTTTTTTTATTTGAAAATTCGATTTCTTAAAAACCGGTCAATATTTTTTTTGGAAAATTAATTTTTATTCGTACAGTTATAAAAACTTTAAGTTGGCGTACCAAAATTTGTTTTTTAAAAATGTTTTAAGAATTTTGTATATAAAAAAAAACTACAACAACTTATAATTTTTGTGTTTGCGTAAGCAAGTACTTGGTTAAGACATCCTGTTTTTAGCTCTAATTATTAAAGGAGTTGTTTTAGTCATTCAAAAACCAAATTTTATGGTTATGAAAATTTCTCTCTAGTAAACTTCGTTTTTGAATTTTTTAGTCTTTTACATAAGAGCAAGTTCGTGCGACCCAGTCGTGCATTTTACTTTGGTTCGTTTCGTCTTTTTAACAGTTCAGGTGAGCAGTTTAGAATCGTCGCTTTATTCTGCTACATTTCTTCACCTCACACCAAATATGTCAAAAAGATGAAAGAGGAAACAACGTACAAAGTGAACTAAATCTTCCGAATGACGTTTCCGTACTTTATCTCACACCATCCGTCAGAGATTTATAAACCGATTGAGACCATTCCCATCTTGTAATAGAAATTGTCATAGTAAATATAAGCAGAAAAAACTAAATTTTCCATTTATTAGCATCGTAGTAATCATCCAGTTCACGGCTTGACAGAGATGTACAATATGGTGGGTCAAAAAAATCAAGTATTGTTTTTTTTGGATCCGACACATGAAAACTAGTTCCTAGGTACCTGTAGAAAGTACTTACCAAATATTAGCTCTTAATATTAACGGGAAGATTATTTTCCATTTTTAATTTAGTATCATATAAAAATGGTCATATCTTATCAACTATAGATCGTTTAACCAATCGCATAGTCAATATTTATGGGAAATTGAACGCTCTACAAAAATGGTCTATTATACTTTTTTCATTAATCCAACCGTTTAAAAGATATTCAACGTCAAAGATTGAAGTATTTTTAGAAAAATAACTTTTTTGTTTTGCATTTTGTAACTTAATAAAAAATAATTATTGTCAAATGAGTTTCAATTATTTCTATAGGAAATTGAACGCTCTACAAAAAAGATCTTTGGAGTTAATCGATTACTCTAGCCATTCAAAAGATATTCGCAGTAGAATTCCAATGCCTACTGATTTTAGTAGTTTTTCAATAAGTATTCCCAATTTACCTAGGAACTAGTTTTCATGTGTCGGATCCAAAAAAAACAATACTTGATTTTTTTGACCCACCCTAATGTACAAGTTTATAGAATGTTTATTATGAAATTTGGTATTAAGTGTTTTGACAGATAAGGAAAAAATTAAATTTTGACATATTCACCCATGTTCTGTATTCCGAGTGAAAGTGAATTGAAAACGAATTTCAATTTCACTTAAAATGAAAAAGCATGTTCTACATTCCGAGTGAATTCAATTCACTCCGAATTTATTTGTGAAATGTCAAAATCAGCTGAAAGACAATTTGCATCATTTATTAAAACATTGTTTCTTGTGCATAACGAAAAAAGATTCACTATTATTATTAATAAGTGGTAGAAGGGATGAAAATCAATGATAGAGAGTTTGTTGAAAAGTTTTACGTAGTAAAGCCATAATTTTAGATCTTCCAGAAGCAGCGTAAGTAAAAAATGGGGAATGAATTAACATGGTCATATTTGAATTGTTTGTAGTTTCAAAAGAAGCTTCAGACTAAGCGAAGAGACATTTGTTTACATTTTTGAAATAAATCCCTTAATAAAATTAATTGACTTCAATTCCCTTAGCACAAAATTTCTTCCTTCTTATTTCATAAATTGCAACACAACTTTTTCTTGTCGGGAGCTCTTTTGTATTTTCTTGTAAACAAGAATTTATCAACCAATCAAATCAAAATCAATCAATGAAAATTTCAAATCTTTATTTACACGTTTATCAATTTCACCAAATAAAACTAAGTGAATTGAATTCACCGTAAAATGCTATGTATTCGAAATGTAGAACACGAATTTTCATCTCCGAAAACTCAATTCACAAACTTCATTTCGGGTGGAATTCAGAACACCAACATTTCACATTCGGAATGAACAAATCACAAAAGTCATTTTATGCGGAATGCAGAACATCAAAATTCACTTTTGTTGCTCGAATTCACAATAAGTGAAATGCAGAACATGGGTGATTGAGAATATTTCGCTGCTAATGTCAAATGATTGCCCTGACTATGCATTTTCCGGAGCAGAAAATGAAAAACAAAATTTTTGGGAATTTTTAAATGTAGACTCTGAATATTCATTTTTCCGGAACATAAAATGAAATACAATTGTCCATCATGAACGTGAAAGATATATAAAATATTGAATAACTCTGCAATGGAATTTGACACCAGTTGTTTTGTCTTTTTGACATATTGGCCTGAGAGGTGAATAAATAGAATAAAATAGAGATTTCAATCCATAAGCGAGCTATTTTTGAGGGTCCTCAATGTTTCAAATGTTAACACGATATATTAATAATATTATCAATGTAAACAGACTCTTTAATGCAATCTTCCGTTAGGTTATACCGGTTATACGCAACGTATACGTTTGACCCACGATTTTGGATCACCCTACCGCCAGAATAATGTTTACACATAAACTAAATACTATCGGCAACTTAACATAACATAAGTGTAAGCTGAAACAAGGATAGAAAACTTGTCTGTTTAATAGATAACTTTCCAGCCTTTATCACTGGAAGAACTGCAACATTCTGATATATCTATTCCAGATATACATGGACTGATTCATAAAATTTGTGATTGTGTCAGTAAACGGTGCAATCCATGTATGTATGCGTTTGAGTGTACTGAAACAACCAGAACAGCTTACGACAGCTTTTAAACAATCTATCAGAAAAATAAATTGTATAATACACTGTTTTTCGTCGTTTATTAAAGGAGAGTAAGAGTATAAGACACTTTATCGAAATGGCGCATTAAATGGCGGAAAAATAGACTACCGCAGAATTTTGAAATGTGTAAGTACATTATATTGGCGCAAAATTTGGAATTAGTACGATATTAAAATCTTTTTAGTGTGATATTTGGTTTAAACAACGATTATGGCAAATTTTAATTGAGTCAAGCATCATACTTTCTCTAACATTTTTTTAGCTCAAATAGCTACATATGTATTTTATTTTTTTTTGTGCTAACTTCGTATGAATCTTTAACATTTACAAACGTCAAAAAAATATCTGTTTACTTAGTTTTTGCAATTGTCATTGTTTTAGGTGTAATCAAGAGAAATTTATTGAGATACTAGTTAGAAAATGTTTAAAACTGAGAATGACTTTAAAGTTAGCAAATTGTTAAGAAGTATTATACTAACAGGCTGTTCAAAATTTTGCGCCATTGATTTTACAAATATTTGACACTGATTCAAAGAATTTTTCATTCATCATCGGAAAAAGCATTGATCAAATTAATAAAATTATGTTTTGTCTTTGTTGACAATTTTTTTGTAACGTTTACTTACAAAATAAAAGCGGATGTGGATGCATTTCGCTGTTCTTACCTGAAAAGATAAAAACAAGTTTTTCATAAATAAAAAGTCTTTAAATTGATGTTTATTTTAAAATGTTATAATTTTCAATGTAATTTGTATTTTAGAAGAAAGTAGAATATAATTAAGAAAAACTTATGTTTTAAATATTGCTTTTAACATGACCAAATGGATTTTTGTCTTGAACTCTTAATCGATTTAATTTAATTCCATACACGTTAAATGATTTTTCGGTTTTATGGAATTTTATTTAATTGCTTTGAAGATACCATCCCAATGCGGATAAAAAGATAATTAAGTTATAATATGTCATGATTTGATTCGCATATCAAAACTTAAAAAAAAAAAAATAAAAAAAATAAGGACTGGTTAGATTTAATCTTTCACAGACTGACGAGAAAGGTTTTAAAAGTTTATCAAGAACTCAAAATGGACTTTATGAACTATTCAAATTTTGTATACTCTGAATTTATTTCGAAAACTGACCTTAAAGTCAACCCGCATATTTTTTGGAAATACATATGTATGCTAACAATAAACTTAAGTCTTAGCTGTTTCCCAGCTAGCATGAATTATACATAGTATTTTTTTGAGTCATCATCCAAAGACGACATCTAATATGTTTGCTGATTATTTTCAAAGTGCCTCTAAAGGCTTTTATTTTTATTCAACAAGCATTTCTTCAATGATTTAGGGTTTCACTATTCTAACTGTTAACAATACACGCATCTTTATATAATAAACTTTACAATTTCTGAAGCTTTTTGAATGTTTTACTCCTGGCCCTGGATGGTGTTCCGTAATTTATGTTGAAAAAATCCTTGTCTTATCCGTTATTTGTTCTTTTCAACGAGTCTCCAAAATGTAAAACATTTATTTCTCTTTTAAAATATTCGTACTTTTCATAAGAATTTAATAAGAAAAACTATCGTCCTATTGCAAAAATATCTTCTATCCCTAAACTGTCGAATCTCTTGTCTGTGGCACACCTTTTTTTGATTGTTTTTCTGTTATATAAAGAAAAAAATCCAGTCAGTAATTTGTTACAATTCTCTACTAAAATGCCTTTGAAAATCAATCACAAGTAGATTGTATCTTGACAGACTCTAGTAAAGCTTTTGACAAGTAAAAAACAAAACAGAATAAATTTATTCTGGTGTACCACAGGAAAGCCATCTTGGCCCTTTTCTGTTTCTTGTTTCATAAATGATCTTCCTTCTATATGAAAACATTCAGTGGCATTTATTTATTATGATGACGTAAGAATATTTCGGTTAATTACCTCTATCGCGGATTGTGAACAACTGCAAGAAGATTTTCACCGATTTTGGGACTGATTCATATTCGTCTACTTTTTCTGATCTTGGAATTTTATTTGTCTCAAAACAGAATGTTTGGTTTTGTTAAAAAGTTTCCACATGAGTTCCGTGATGCATATGTTATTAAAATTCTCTATGTTACTTTTGATGACCCAACCGATCCCGAAATAGATGCAATAAGATGCATTAGAATAATCAAATCCACTTACATTTTTGTCTACACTCACAAATCTATAAAAGTCAATAATTGCAAATATTGTTCACAACAGACGAATAGATGATTTGGCATTCAAATCAAAATGTAAAAACTCAAGTAATTTGTTAGTTTTGACTTGTTCTGATGGAGATCACAATTCCGAATGTTTTCCTAGTTGTGACTGAATGGCAAAATACGAAAAATTCACAATTTCAATTTCACTTCTTCTATAGTGGCAGTGAGGTTGGGTACAATCGGGCTATTAGTCGAATTAATAGTCTTTAAATCTATCAACTTTATGTTATTAGTATTGTACTAACTTAGTTTGACATGTGGAAAAGGTGCGTCTGCTTTGTTTTTTGCATTAACAGTCACTGTTTCGGACATGTTAATCTAAAGTTTAAAATTAAGAAAACTCTGTTAAACTGGTGTAAGATTAGCACATAATTTAACAAAATCCTGCTATAATACTTTAATATAAGATTGTTTAAAATTTCGGACCAGGTGAAGGTCCGTATCCCAAAGCTAACTAAGCACAATTTAAGAAAATGGTTTGGAATATTTATGGAGTAAAAGGG
The DNA here is from genome assembly GCA_963931855.1 of Philhelius festivus. NCBI lineage: Eukaryota > Metazoa > Arthropoda > Insecta > Diptera > Syrphidae > Philhelius > Philhelius festivus. The sequence goes on along the minus strand of OZ007554.1, from coordinate 70,538,995 downwards.
AATATATATACGAGTAGTTTTTCAATAAGGACTTCGCAACTTTTTGTTTAAATAAAACGCAAGCCATCTGAGATGTCTCAAAAGTTTTATTGCAATCAAATCATTTATTTATGGAATTCGACTCCACGTCGTTCATATGTCCACAATATTTGCAGCCGTTGATTCGTTGAATCCAATCTTCGAATACTCAGCCACACATTTAGCGGAAAAGGACGCACCATCTTTTTGAAACCACATATCATTAATGTCTATCCCATACAATTGACCGAAGAAGTTAACTTGAAACATGTTTCTGTAGCGATCTCTATCGACTATAACGTCACCGTACAATTATTTTTTGGGAATGAAATCGTGTTTCTTGAAATGCATGAGAGTTTTAACCTGACCAATAACAGCCAATGTCAGCCATCAGACGAATAGGGGGAACAACATGTAGCATACGAAAACATGCACGTGCCGTAACTATTCGGGACTGGTGGAAGTGTGATCATAGCCTCTCCGCGGCGGCCGCTAGAAACAAGCCTTTTAAAAAAGGTTTGGCTAATATGATCTGGTTCCTCAGGTTGGCGACAGGTTAATTCCCTGTCCCGTAAAACTAAAAGAATTACGAGACCGACAACAAGCCTCGGAAACGGACTGATCTCACGACGACAACCCACGCAAAGAAAAAGGAAAAACGATTTACGAATTTTCTTATGGAACGTACGATCGCTCTATAGAGCTCGAGCTGCTCAGCAGCTAGGCGATGCCCTGTCAAAGTATAAAGCTGACATAACAGCTCTTCAAGAAATCAGATGGACAGGGAATGGTGTTTTACAGAAGAAAGAATATGACATATACTACAGCTGTCATACAAAACACCATGTGCTCGGGGTAGGCTTCCTAGTCAGCGAAAAAATGAAGCCTACTATCATCGGCTTTAACGCTATAAGCGAAAGGCTATGCACCCTTCGCGTGCGAGGCAAATTTACGAACATCAGCCTCATTAACGTTCACGGACCTACGGAGGAGTCCTCAGACGAAGAAAAAGAGACTTACTACGAACAAGTCGAGAGGGCCCTCAATGCCTGTCCAAGGTATGATGTTATGGATGATGGATGGATTTGAACGCAAAAATAGGTCGGGAGCCGGTATTCAGGCATTACGCAGGCACCCATAGTTTGCATGAGAACACTAATGACAATGGACTTCGAGTCTTAGAATTGGCAGCATCGAAAAACATGGTCGTTGCGAGTACCAGGTTCCCGCGTAAAGATATCTACAAAGCCACCTGGGTATCACCTGATGGAGTCACTCGTAACCAAATAAGCCACGTGTTGATAGACCGTCGCCACTACTCGAACTTGATGACGGTACGAACGTACCGAGGTGCCAATATCGACTCGGATCACTATCTTGTTGGTATGGTTTTCCGAGGGCGGATTGCCTTGCGAAGACGCATTGCATCCGCCGATCAGGTTCGAATCAACACGGCTGCCCTGCGCAATGAAAACACCAGTAACACCTTTGGTAATGCGTTAGGACTCGCCCTAGAATCACTTGATTTAGGGAGAGTAAGTCCTGGAGCCAGTATGCTGGGCGTAAATGAAAAGTGGACACGTCTTAAAAATACTGTCATTAGTACTGCCAACTCCATCTTAGGCAGCAGTCGTAAAAATCGGAATGACTGGTTTGATGATGAATGCAAGCTAGCGACTCAACGTAAGAATGTTGCGTACCGAGCAATGCAACAATCTCATAGAACGCGGGCACGCGAAGAGGAATATAAAGAGCTCAGAAGAACAGAAAAACGGCTTCACAGACAAAAGAAATCAGCCTGGGAGAAGAACCTAATCTGTGAAATAGAAAACAGCCGAGAGCGAGGTCCGCACCAGGCGCGGAAGTTCTACCAATGCGTCCGAAACATGACGCAGTACACACCACGCTGCACATACTGCAAGGACGGAGAGGGAAATCTGATCACCGATCCTGAAAGCATACTGGAGCGATGGGAAGTGTACTTCAATGAATTGCTTAATGGTCAGCTCACTGCAGAAGTGGAGGCTCCACTACTTCAAGAAGAATACCCTATGTTGCCGCCACCAAGCATGGAAGAGGTTGAGAAGGCTAAAGGCCGGCTTAAACAGAACAAATCCCCGGGAGCCGATGGCATACCAGCCGAATTATTTCATCACGGCGGGCCAGCCTTACGTCAAGCAATTCATGATATTATAGTACACGTATGAGAGCAGGAAGAAATGCCAGAAGACTGGCGAAAAGGCATAATATGCCCCATACATAAGAAGGGAGATGTCACAACGTGCAGCAATTATAGAGGTATCACGTTGTTGAGTACCGCCTATAAGATACTCTCCTCTATCCTACAAGACCGGATAACCCCATACGCTAAAACCGTCATCGGACAATATCAGTGTGGTTTCATTCCAGGCAAATCAACAACTGATCAGATATTTACCCTTAGGCAGGCGATGGAAAAATGTCTAAAATTTAACATCCCAACATACCATCTGTTTATAGACTATAAGGCCGCCTATGATAGCATAGCCAGGGTAGAACTTTACAAAGCCATGAGAGAATTCGGCATCCCAAATAAATTGACACGACTATGTAGGTTGACCGACCAACGTAACAAGCCAAGTAAAAATAACCGGATTGCTATCCAGACCAATCAACATCATTAATGGACTCCGACAAGGGGACGGTTTGGCCTGCCTCCTCTTCAACCTGGCGTTGGAGAAAGCAATCCGTGACTCTGGCACGGCAACAAGAGGGACCATCGTCAACAGGTCCAGCCAGTAACTGGCTTACGCAGACGACATTGACATCATCGGAAGAACCGAACAAGCTGTACACGATTCCTTCATCCAGATCGAGCAGGCGGCACAAAATCTGTGGCTGCACATTAGTGAAGGTAAAACAAAGTACATGGTGGTAGCGGAGCACGAATTTGAAGTGGTGCAATCCTTTAAATACCTTGGGTCAATAGTAGCAGCCGATAACAATATAGAAGAAGAAATACGCGGGTGGCTTCTCAAATCCAACAGAGCCTACTATAGTCTGTCAAAGCTTTTCAAATCCAGAAATCTCACCATAACTTCAAAACTGCTGCTGTACAGGACCATGGTCCTGCCAGTACTCACATATGGATCCGAGACTTGGGTGCTTAGCAAAAGGCACTCCGACCTCTTAGCTGCGTTCGAGAGAAAAGTCTTAAGGAGAATTGTTGGCCCCATATGTGAGGAAGGACGATTCCGGAGACGGAACAATCATGAATTGTACGCAATCTACCTAGAAGCAGATATCGTGACAAAAATTAAGCTCGGTAGACTCCGGTGGGCAGGGCACCTAGCTCGCATGAGCGAAGAGGAACCTGCTCGGAAAGTTCTTTGTGGTACATTCTATGGTAGACGACAGCGTGGTAGACCATGCTTGCGCTGGAGAGATGGCGTAGACCAGGACGCCCGAAGCCTTGGGGTGCGCAACTGGATGGCGTCGGCTAGAGACCGGGATAGGTGGAGAGACTTGTTGAAAGAGGCCAGGACCGGAACCCGGTTGTCGAGCCGATGATGATGATGATGAATAACAGATATTCTGTTTGTTGACGAAGCTGTTTAGCCAAAAATACAATTAATCACTGTAATCACTGAAAAAAGAAAAGTGAGCGTCACCGATCCAGAATTTGGTAATAAATGTTAATCAATTGTAAACTTTTTGCATTTGTGAACTATGAACTATGAGAAAAATGTTGTTTTTACTTAATATTTTGACATTGACAGTTGGTCATTGGTTTGAGGGTGCGTTCACAATGTAAATTCAAAACTGTCAAGTCGCAACTCGAAAACCCTTTACGAATTTTTCCAATTTATTCAAACTAATTATAAAGCTTTATTGTTCATATTCTAGCTAAGCAGTTTTAGGCGAGTCTAAACACAAACTAAACACAAAGCTCATATAGAAAATCATAAAGTTCCTTTCAATTTTAGCCCATTTTCTCAGAAATGACGTTCGTTTTTCCCTTTTCAAGATCACTCATTATGTCATTATGGTGTGATTATACTGTCAATTTTTAATTTGTTAGTTTGTAAAATCTAAACACAAACTTATTTGGCAACAAAAAAAAAAAAAATAGAAAACCTCACTCCCCAATCAAAAACCCAAGGACATAAGATATACGCATAATTTTGTGAAATTTTAATCTAATTTGTGAACATACTCGTACACAATTTATTAATAGTATATCATCAACAAATTTAATTAAAATTCCCTTCTCATAAATAAAGATAAAACCAAACTGACAAAGTTCATCGAACTATCGCAAATCGCAAATTACAAACCTATACATTATATCACGGCCATGTTCTTGTAATAATTAAAAGCGTGCGTGGTTAGCGTGTTTGATGATGATGATGATGATTCGATATTGCTAAAGTCTATTTTTGCATACCCTACCTACTATATATTTTCTAACATAAATAAATTGTTTTTTTTTCTTGCCTTCATTTAATTTTATCTAAAATCTTCTGTCGGTTTCTGACTGGGATATTTTCTAGGTCATCAGAAGTGGCGATGAGCGTGCCAGTGTTAGATTTGACAGAAACTGATTATCAACAATAACAACACAATTATGCAAAAATGAATTGCACGAACTTGCTCCTGCGGTTCAAGGTTTATAATATGGTCAAGCTTTAAAGAAACGAAGTTAAAAAATAGTAGGACTATCGGATTGTTACGGAAAAGTGTACAAAGAGTCATACAAAATAATTTTTTTCTTTGATTTCTCTGTATAAGAAAGTTTTTTTTTTCGAAAATTTTAATACGTGCAAAATTGAAACAAAATTGGTCGATTAATTAACGAAATATTCGGTAGTAATCCAAAAATAATACGATTCTGTTATGTGAATATTTCGCCAATATCCAAAAACGCAGTCACAATAGGACCTCATAGTTACGAAGTATGAAACTTGAAACCTTGAAAATGTCAAAATTTCTGTTTGGCAGATACATATTTTAGATGAGCTAGTAATTCAAAAATTGGAATTTTTTCTCTATTGAAAGGCTCTGTATTAAATTTGCATAAAATCGGCTCAGTGAACTGTGGACTTAAAAACGCGAACACGTAAAGACGCACAACCATATACCTACGTTCGTAAAGACCCAAAAATTGACCGACAAAATGACGAAAACTACTCTCTTGGACTTGTCGACAATCATATTGTTGATTTTGATTCAAGCCTTGATATTATTTCTTTGCGAAACCAATACTTGGCCTATAGATCAAGTATAAAGTGTGGCAAGAGTGTATCTACAATTTTTGTTTCTATTTTAAATTCTATTTGTTTATTCAACAAGCAAAAAAAGAATTTAAAAAAAAATATAGATAAAACTCAAAAAAAGTGATTTCAATCTATGATCTATTCATCACGATTTTTAAGAGGATACACGTTAAAAAAACAAATGTTAAGCACACATGTCGACAAATAGTGGAACATGTGTGGGTTCTATTTCGATTGATGTTAAATTATTAATCAGCTAATCATTTACATTTCTTGAGAGAATTTATTTAAAATTATTATTTTGGAAAAAAATAAGCAAGAAGAGTTTTCTGATAAAATTTTCAAAAAAAAAAAAACAAAGTGTTATAGAATATATTTTGATTTGAACAATTTTTTTTTTAATTAAGAAATATATTCATTCAATTATCTTTTCGTGGAATCGTTGCCACTTAATTTATTTCGTTATATGCTTATGATGGCGCAGGGACATAACTCCTAGAGACATAACCCCCAATTTTAATTTTTGAGACGTATGCCCCACTTTAAGGCGACATGGGCATAAGATCCAAAACGAAATTGGAATTTATATCTCACCTTAATATTTTTCTCGGAGATGGGACATAAATTCCTTTTTAAGTTTTTCAATATAAGGTCAATTTGGCCTTATGTCACTTTAAACTGTTTTTTCGGTACGAGGTTCAGTCGTCAGGCAAAGGCACCTATGCCAACAGTTTTCTTCTACTGAGCCTGTCTGACTCACTTCGCAGGTTCAAGATTATTTTAGCTCCTTCTTTGGGTCCTTCGTCCCGGACACGTAACTCTATTGCTCCAATTAGGGTATTATTAGGGTGTTAGTTAAAATGTAGATACTAAAATAATTTGTTGACCAACAGTACCTGCTTGATAACTCGCGAAAAATTGGTCCTTGCCTCACGACTTATTATTACAACTTTCTGGACTAATAATCCCCCAATTTTAAGTTGTTAGACTTATGTCCCACTTAAGTGAGACATATTTGTATCCCACTTAATTGGGATATACATTTTTGTAAAAAGAAATAATTAGGAATTATATCCCTGGGAGTTATGTCCCTGCGCCGTTTACGATATTACAATATTATTTTTGTTAATTTATAGATTTGTTAAGTTCATTAAGATTTGTTTTTTTTTTGTAAGCTTAAACCTCTTGTAAGCTAACCGGTATTTTTTTGGCACTTTGCCATATTTTCCAGGAAATTTGAAAGCGTTATTTTCTTTCAAACTCTTTTGTGTGTATGTATAATTTAAAATTGTATGCATTTCCTTGTTCAACAGCTTAAATATATGTATACTCAAAATTGTATCATTTTTGTTTTAGTTGAAATAAAAGATATTTAGCGATTTATTTTGACTCAACCAAATATTTTGACTCAACCTAATATTTACTAAAAAAATAAAATGTTCGAGTTGAAAATACCATAGTCTTAATTTGATGCAAACTCAAAAAAAAATAACAAAGATACAAAGTTACTCATATATGGGTTTAGTTGTTGTTTATTCATATTTATTATTTTGTTCTACTCTACTCTATTCTATTCTATTCTATTCTATTCTATTCTATTCTATTCTATTCTATTCTATTCTATTCTATTCCATTCTATTCTATTCTATTCTATTCTATTCTATTCTATTCTATTCTATTCTATTCTATTCTATTCTATTCTATTCTATTCTATTCTATTCTATTCTATTCTATTCTATTCTATTCTATTCTATTCTATTCTATTCTATTCTATTCTATTCTATTCTATTCTATTCTATTCTATTCTATTCTATTCTATTCTATTCTATTCTATTCTATTCTATTCTATTCTATTCTATTCTATTCTATTCTATTCTATTCTATTCTATTCTATTCTATTCTATTCTATTCTATTCTATTCTATTCTATTCTATTCTATTCTATTCTATTCTATTCTATTCTATTCTATTCTATTCTATTCTATTCTATTCTATTCTATTCTATTCTATTCTATTCTATTCTATTCTATTCTATTCTATTCTATTCTATTCTATTCTATTCTATTCTATTCTATTCTATTCTATTCTATTCTATTCTATTCTATTCTATTCTATTCTATTCTATTCTATTCTATTCTATTCTATTCTATTCTATTCTATTCTATTCTATTCTATTCTATTCTATTCTATTCTATTCTATTCTATTCTATTCTATTCTATTCTATTCTATTCTATTCTATTCTATTCTATTCTATTCTATTCTATTCTATTCTATTCTATTCTATTCTATTCTATTCTATTCTATTCTATTCTATTCTATTCTATTCTATTCTATTCTATTCTATTCTATTCTATTCTATTCTATTCTATTCTATTCTATTCTATTCTATTCTATTCTATTCTATTCTATTCTATTCTATTCTATTCTATTCTATTCTATTCTATTCTATTCTATTCTATTCTATTCTATTCTATTCTATTCTATTCTATTCTATTCTATTCTATTCTATTCTATTCTATTCTATTCTATTCTATTCTATTCTATTCTATTCTATTCTATTCTATTCTATTCTATTCTATTCTATTCTATTCTATTCTATTCTATTCTATTCTATTCTATTCTATTCTATTCTATTCTATTCTATTCTATTCTATTCTATTCTATTCTATTCTATTCTATTCTATTCTATTCTATTCTATTCTATTCTATTCTATTCTATTCTATTCTATTCTATTCTATTCTATTCTATTCTATTCTATTTTATTTTATTTTTTTCTATTCTATTCTATTTTCATTCAAAATAAATGCTGCTCTGCCTCAGGGCTCCGTTTTGTGTCCGACTATCTTTCTATTGTTCATAAATGATGTGGAATTCCTACGATGATGAATTCATTGTTTAATGTCAAAAAAATGAAAAAAAGAAACTCATACATTATGGCAGTCGATTTTAAATCTAGTTAATTGAAGTTCGCCTCCGCACTTGATATTTGTCAAATAATCCAATAATCCAGCACACAAGTCAATTGACGACTTCAAATTGCATTATGTTCAATTATCAGTTCTTCACTTATAAAGCAGCTTGTCAATAAATATGCAATTTTTGGTTTTATTTCGTTCATTTAAGGTTCTTTGATAGGAATCAAGTGTGAACCACGCGCAAAAAATAACACAAGTGCAGAGTTTGGCTTGAGTTTTTGTTCTGTTGCCATGCACATCAAAATGTGTTGAAATTTTTTTCATTCAACTAAGAAAAAAGTTAAATCTAGTACAAAAGCTTGCGAAGAATACAAAACATCTATGAATTTTCAAAAGATTGTATTCAATTGATTGCTGTAAAACGAATGAGAGAAAAATGATTGCAATCTATTTAATGTCAAATGAATGTTGGTTATTGCAGTGCAGCCAATGAATGGAATTATTTAATTGAATTCAATGAATTATTTTTAAAGATTCAATTGCAAAATGATTGCATTATTTTTTAACTTGCAAAAGGAGGCACAAAAATTTAAATAGTCAAAACTAACTCAAAATCGATTTCAGAAATACGGGTAGGAATCCTTACCGGGATTTGTAGAGAGAACCTATCCTTGATGACTCTCTTCAAGTGATGGTACACCTCGAAACCAATGCTAAGGGCTTCACTGAAGGAAGAGCCGGAAATCGGCAGTATGATTAATTTGAATTGAATTGAATAAACAACCAGAAAGATGAGAAGAATAAAATTGGAATAGAATTTTAATTGTACTTGGTCCCATTCAATTTGATCAAGAAATTGCCAATCAACTCTTTGCTGGGTGACATTCAAGACAGAGCTCAAAGCTTCTGTAGCTAGTTTTTTTTTATTTATGTAATGAACGGCCTTCTTGACGCTCCCTTGTCATTGAAGTGTTTCTTCTGTTCTTCAAGGAGTTCGAATACCGGGAGGTTTTAAAAAAGGAAGAAACAAAAGGCTAAAGTTCTTCTGAAAATGAAGGTAATGTGTTGGTAGGATGCATGAATCGAATTGACAGCCTTATCGGTGATCTTATGTCTTCTGTGAAGTATGGCGGTATATTCCTGATAAATTTCGTTGAAATGTACTATCTCAGCACCTAATATTGTTAAGTGTTAAGGCAAGAGATTCTTTGAATCCCAGCCCCTCGATCAAATGAAGAGTGATCCCTTAGTTTAAGGCCATCGTGGATGTCAGAACGTTTGGTCTGGATGACAGGAAGTAGTTTCACCTGGATTGTAGAGGATTGAAAGTCAACGTGTTTCAGTCAACGAATCTTCATGGATCAGGATCCATTTTTTTATTAGTTTGCGCGAACTATAGAGGGGTTATGACTACCCTGAAAATGATCGAGTATAGTGCGAGTTTAATCGAGTTGAAGATGAGTTAAAAAGAGACACAGTTGCACATTGGTTTTGAATGTCTGAATATCGCAATGGGAGGGAAATATGAAGCCGGGTAAGGTATTCCACATTCAAGTAGTGCGGCTATAGAAAGCATCTCTGAATTAAACAGTACGTCCGAAGTTAGGCTCAAGGGTAAACTGATGGGCATTCGCTGAAGAGCGAGTGTTACAGTTGCATGTAAGTATAACATAGAACAACATGTTTCTTAGAGCAAATCTTCACCTTTGAGTTAGTACTCAGGAAGGAAAAACATCTATGGACATCTATAAAAATTTTTTTCAAATCCAATACTATTTTTGTAAATGTTGCAGCCATAACTTGTTCGAAAAAATTACATTTATAACACTATTTATGACGCTTTCTGAAATTTACTGACAGCATATTTAACTAAAATACAAATACACAATATGGTCTTCCATGCATTGACAATTCCCTGACTCCTTTTCAGTATTAGGTTTTTAAGCTTAACAAAAGAATACAATATCCCTCTCAACTAAAGTTATTACCAATTATTATTATTTATTTATCCACAAGAGGATTCATATTTGAGCCCACCCTAATAAATATAAAATAATACAATAAAAAACTAAGAAGAATATCTCTCTGCATTCGTCCTTCGTCCGACTCGACTGCAAAGCTGAGGATCTCTCCATAAATTCCATCCTTATACAAAGGACCTACACTATAATCTATTTGTGCCAACAACCAATAACAAATGAAAATATTGCCTACCACAAAAGTATCCTCGCATTTAAAATTCCCTCTATCACTGTTCCATGTCCCATCTTTAGGTTATTGAACTTGGGGTAGTCCTCGAATTCCGATAGGGAAACTCTAAAGGATACACAAATGCCAGCCAGGAATAGTAAAATGGAAAAAAAAAAACACATAATCAACCAAACGAAAACCCATTTAAATGCTACTACCCTCGATTCCAGTCCAATTCATGCAACCAGATCCAATGATGAATGTATCTTTCCAGGAGGCAAACGAAAATCAGACCTAACCCCAAATGCATTGTACGGATGCGGATGATGCCCAGCCAGAGCCCCATACATTTTATATAGTGCTTCATCTTTTGTGGAAGTGTGTGTGTGTGTGTTGGAGTGAGTGAATGTTTCTCATCTTCTTTATCTGGGCTGCCAAATCATTGCCTATGCCGCGATGATGGGCTGATGTCCTTTTTACAGTGGGAAATATGGAAAGCAGGATCAATGTGCTATATGATATATGATAGGATAGGGGGGCAGAATATGCACAACTATAACAGTAGGAAAGGACAACGATATGGATTTTAATGAATGCACACATTCAGAGGAGCAACACTCGAACCTCAAAGATATGCAGTCGAAGTTGACTGGATGAAGACTAAAAAGGATACCAACGCAATTCAAGGCATCGTCGGAGTCGTTGCGATGACAACGATGACGAGCTACTAGGTTGTGGTTCTTTCGAAGCATCAGTCGGCTCTCAGGCTGTTCAGTTTTGGAATCTTCTTATATATATGTATATATATCGCCCCGTTTGTATCTTTAGCCATGCCACTACTGTCACTACTCATTCAAGTGATGGATGATAAATTGTGGGAAATTAAAAGCCGGCATTCTGAAATGAAACGGATTTTGGGTGGATAACGGATTGGATCCATCTTCATGGACACGAACACTGATGATGACGCTGGTGATGACGATGGCATGTGATATAATTTTCTCGCATAATATTATCTTCATCCTTCTAAAGGGTTTTTGTTGTAGTTTAATTCTGTATTCTTATGTTCTTAAGCAAAAATAAGCTCAGGAGCTAGGAAGAGGTATTACACAATACACATGGTTGACCAAGCATGCAAATGGATAAATGCATCAGACGTCAGAGTCAATTTGTGAATTTATTTTTTTCACTCAAGCGATGCAGAGCTTTAATGCTCTTGGAATAGCGTTGAAAACTTGAAGATGTATATATTTCAGTTTGAAAATGTTTAAGGACACTTAGTCCATTCAGTATTTTTCATTTATCTTTTCTCTGAACCTAGCTTTGGGTCACTAATTCAGTAAGCACGTAAGAGTATGCAACTTTATAACAGAAATCTTAATGAAAGATCAACGTACGACACGAAATTGTAGAGTTACGTAGAATAAATTGATAACGATCTCGTTTGCTTCTATATCACATTGACAGCAATTATTTGACCCTTGGGGTTCCCCCATACTACGATTTAGGATACACAACATTTGTAACAGACGAGCTTTCAGGCTGAACTTTTTTGTTTCATAAGTGTAGAACAAACTAAATGAATTGGAGTATTTAGGTTCGCTGAATTAAACTTGGTTTTAAATTTTTTAGGATTCCAGGCACGCTGCTTATAGTCATCTAGTTCAAACACTCCTGCATCCTCGATAGCTCGATCCTTAAACCGGAGGTTCAATCTTCCTTGCTGCCTTCAACTTTGGATTTAGGTTTCAAAGTACCTTTTTGAAACCATTTTGTATCCATTAGCTCCATATGACCAAACCGTATTTGTGATTAATAATCACATCCACATCTTGGTACAGCTCACAGAGTTTCTACAAACGATGGAATTTTCGGTGGCCCAAGAAATATTTTAAAATCCGTTCAATTATTTGATCTGATTTTTTTTTATAAAATTAAATCTTGTTAATATCTACCTGGCCTAACAATATTTTTAGGTTGACCTTATTTTATCTTGCTCAAAAAATTCTTCAAAGTGTCTGTTCAATATTCAATGTTTTTTTTTTTTATCTTTATATTTTATCCTAATTTGGCATCACACATCATCTACTACCTTTCATTATGCAAACAATGCCCCATTACATGCACCCACCTATTTCTCTATTCCTTAACTACACTTTCCTTCTACTTTCACATTTTTACTTCCTCTTGTGATTTGACCGTCGACCAGGCAAGTTCTCTTGATTGCGTTTGTAATTTATATACCTACGAGTATTTTAATAAATAGATCATTTTAAAATTAATTTTTATAAATCTTTTAATTATCATTCTCTTCTTTTTAGAGCTATCGTACATTGGTCCTTCAAGACGGATTTTCATTTTCATTTTATTTGCAAATCACTTTTAATTAAAGCCGATTAAGCTTTTCTGTGCATACAGCATACATACGTTTATACATATATATATATCTAGTGCGGAGTGTTGATTTGATAATTGTAATTAAGTACAAGCAAATCCGATCATTTCGATCTTTTATTCCTTATTTGAAGTGTCTTTTTAAATTGATGTGCTTTCTCAATTAAATCAAATTTTAACACGTGAATTTTGTGCACATAGATATATAATATACATATATAAATATTTATATATAATTTCATTTTTTATGCAAATACGCATATACATATATATACGTTTAGTAATTTCTTTTCTCTGCTGTTCAAAATGGAAGATACATTAGAATCATTATGTTTAAAACAAGAAAACCTCAAAGAAGATTTGGAGTCTTTTAAGAAAAATTATGATAAAAGCCCTAAATCTCGGTTGTCTAAAGTTAGTCATCTACAAGCTCGATTACAAATTCTCGATGAGCTAATGTCAAGTTTTCGTGAAAACCACGTTAAACTTTCTCTGTTTTTTAGAGAGAAAAAAAGAAAAGGATAAAAAGGTTGAACTTTCATATTTTAAAGAAAGTGCTTATGAACTATTTCAAGACATTTATTTGGACTTAAAGTCAGATATAGTGGATAAAATTAGTGCTCTTTCTGCTCCACCTTCACATACAGTTAATAACGATTCTTCTCTAAATATAACGGCGACTTCTGGTGACCGTAATCCTAACGAGGAGCATGGGGTGCATCTTCCCAAAATAAATCTTCCCGAATTCGATGGGGATTATAAGAATTGGATGAACTTTCACGATTTATTTACGGGAATGATCCATACAAAATCTGGTTTAGATAATGCCAGGAAACTTTATTATTTAAAGAAGTGTGTGTCAGGTGAAGCTGAAAAAATAATTCATTCTATACCTTGTACAGCAGCCAACTATGATTCTGCTTGGCAAATGCTATGCGAACGATTCGATAATAAACGTTTCATCGTTGAGTCGTATTTAAAAACTTTGTGTGAGCAACCTATTATGCGAAAGGAATCTTGTGACAATATTAAAAAACTTCTATACACTACCAAGGATTGCTTGACTTCAATCCAAAATTTAAAGATTAAAACTGATTCTTGGGATGTTCTAGTGATTTTCATTCTTTCTCAAAAGCTTGATTGTCAAACGCGTAAAAACTGGGAGCGCTTTTTAACAACAAAGGGCTCAAAGCATAAATCTGTTAAAAATCAAACAGAAACAGATTTAATTCATAACGATCTTCCCAAGCTTAGTGATTTTTATGAATTTTTAGAAGATTCTTTTAGATCTTTAGAGGCAATCGACTCTAAGCCAACTTTTATGATTTATGAAACAAAAGATAAGTTTCAAAATAATAAACGACAAGATCGAGTTAAGACATTTCATATTTCAAACAATTATGGTTCCTGCCCTAGTTGTAATGAATCTCATCTTCTTTATCAATGTCCAAGTTTTAAGTCGCTTTCACATGAAAATAAATCTGAATTTTTGAAATCAAAAAACATTTGTTTAAACTGTTTAACATCTGGACATTCCGTTTCAAGATGCAAGAGCAATTTTAAATGCCGAAAGTGCAATAGGCGGCATAACACCATAATGCACATTGAACATTCGAATCAAACCTCAAATGATGCTTCTGTTAATCCGGTTGTTGGTTCTTCAAACGAAACATTTTCGCATGTTTCAACTTATTTCGGTTCGAATTATAATTCGCAAATTTTGCTTGCAACAGCAAAGGTTAAAATATCTACTGCTTCCGGTGAATTTTTATTTAGAGCCCTCATAGACCAAGGGTCTCAATCATCATTCGTTACAGAACGCTGTGTTCAAAAACTAAGACTCAAGAAAAACCCTCTACACTGTGTTATTAATGGTATTGGTTCAAATAATTCGAATATTTGCAAGGGGTTTGTGGAATTCAAACTAAGTTCCTGCACGAATACAAAATTTTCTTTACATGTCAAGGCTCTGGTTATTAATTCTATTAGTAGTTACTTTCCTGCTAAGAAAGTAAACTCTTCATTACCATTTGACATTGCCAACGTTTCTTTGGCAGACCCGATGTTTGCAGAGCCTGGACGCATCGATATTCTTCTTGGTGCAGATGTGTTCCATGAAATTATTCTCGATGGCATCATCAAAACTATTGATGGTCCTCTTGCACAACAAACTCAATTGGGTTGGATACTTTCGGGACCAATCAAAAATTCAAATTCTTTGAACAATGAGATTCAAAATGTTTTATCATTTCACACACAAGTGAACATAGATAATTCTCTTAGAAAATTTTGGGAACTTGAAGAAGTTTCTACTAAACGCGTTCAAACCACTGAAGATCGAGCATGTGAAAAGTATTTTCAAGAAACGCATTATCGTATTTATTCAGAAGATTCTTCTTCAGCAAGATATATTGTTAGACTTCCATTCAAGTCAAAAGTCTCAGGTGGAGACTACCCTTGTTTTAAAAACTCAAGTATTAATGCTCGCAAACGATTCGAGCATTTAGAGCAAAGAACTTTTCCGAAAAATTCTAAACTTAAAAGTGAATACTCAAAGTTCATTAATGAATACATTGACCTTAAACATATGGAATTCTCGAGTAATTTTTCTGATCTTTCTGAGACAGATAATGTTTTTATACTTCCACATCATGGTGTTTGGAAGGAAAGTAGTACCACTACCAAATTACGTGTGGTATTTGATGGTTCATCAAAACCTTCATTTTCAACTGCACTCAATCAGGAACTTTTACCAGGTCCTATTCTTCAAAACGACTTGTCTTCAGTCATTTTGAGGTGGCGAATATTTTGTATTGTTTTTACTTCGGATATCGAAAAAATGTTTCGACAAATTTTAATACATCCAGAAGAAACCAAATTTCAACAAATTATTTGGAGAAATAATCCTTCTGATCATCTGCAGTTGTACAAACTTCAAACTGTTACATATGGTACAACTTGTGCACCTTATTTATCAATTCGCGTTCTCCAGCAACTTGCTGATGATGAAGCTAAAAAATATCCAGTTGGTTCTAAAATTCTAAAGAGAGACATATATGTTGACGACATTATTTCTGGGGCTGATGATATAATCACAGCTAAAAATATTCAATTAGAGCTTCAGCAGCTTCTATTATCTGGTGGATTCAAGTTAAGAAAGTGGTCTTCAAACTCACCAGAACTTTTATCTGATCTTCCGTCAGAAGATTGTGAGCTATCATTTGACTTTGATGGAAATTCCGATTCGTCAATTAAGGCCTTAGGCCTATTTTGGAATCCACATTTTGATCATTTTTTCTTTAAAATATCGTTTCCAAAACGCGATTCGCATACCAAACGAACTTTATTGTCGGATGCGTCTAAGCTTTTTGATCCTCTTGGGTGGTTGGCCCCAACGATCATTTTAGCCAAAATCTATTTTCAAAAACTATGGTGCGCTGGAATAGGATGGGATGATCCACTTCCCTTTCCACTAAGTGTTGAATGGGAAACCTACCGCAAAACGTTGCCTTCATTGGAATCTATTAAAATACCCAGATGGCTTGGAATTAAAACTAAGTCTTTTGGAGAAGTGCATGGCTTCTCAGACGCTTCGAACTGTGCTTATTCAGCAGTATTATATTATCGTTACATACATGATGATAAAATTTCTATTAATATTATTACGGCTAAAACAAAAGTTGCTCCTATTAAACAAGTATCGCTACCACGTCTTGAGTTATGTGGCGCTGTGTTATTATCAAAACTATACAAAAAATATATGACTGCAATCGAAAGTCAGTCACCAAATATTAAATCGTATTTCTGGACTGATTCCAAAATTGTGCTTGCATGGATTCACGCATTACCTATACGTTGGCAAACATTCGTTGCCAACAGGGTCACAGAGATACAACAATTGACAAACGTTTCAGATTGGTATCATGTACGCTCTGAGGATAACCCTGCTGATTGTGCTTCCCGTGGCTTACAGCCCCCTGATCTTCAAAACTTTGATCTGTGGTGGTCTGGTCCCAAATGGCTAAGTTTGCCTCAATCCGAGTGGCCAAATCAAGTTGCCTCAAAATTTGAAACTGAATTCGAAATGAAAACAAACACTAATTGTTTTTCTTTAAAGTTAGCATCTTCGTTTGATCTTTTGTCAAGGTTTTCTTCTTTGAATAAACTTCTTCGTGTTACGAGTTATATATATCGTTTTATAAGATTTAAGAAAAAGAAATCATTTGGAGATTTTCTTAATCCTCTTGAAATTCAAGATTCATTTTCGAGTATAATACGTTTATCACAATCTCAACACTTTTCATCCGAGATAAAAGATTTAAAATCAAATTTACAAATCTCAACTAAGAGTAAAATCAAAAATCTTTATCCATTTTTGGATAATGAGGGTATCTTGCGCGTCGGTGGAAGATTGCAAAAGGCTGATATCGATCAAAATTCAAAACACCCAATAATTATTTCAAATAACTGCAATTTGTCTAAGCTTATGGTTTCAGATTCGCACCGTAAAACCCTTCATGGTGGTCCCCAATTAATGATGTCTTACATAAGACATAGATTCTGGATTCTTAATCTAAGAAATCTAGCGAAAGCAGAGTTTCACTCTTGCTCTTTATGTGTCCGCTTTAACCACAGACGCAGTACACAACTTATGGGATCTCTTCCAAAAGTACGTGTCAATGAAGCCAGACCATTTCGTCACACTGGGGTTGACTATGCTGGCCCATTCGACGTTCGTATTTCAAAAGGTCGATCGCCAAAAACTTATAAAAGTTATATTTGTGTGTTTGTTTGTTTGGTGACGAAGGCGATACATATCGAACTTGTGTCAGATATGTCTACAGACGGATTCCTAGCAGCCTTTAGACGTTTTACAGGAAGAAGAGGAAGCTGCAGTGACCTTTATAGCGATAATGGGACAAACTTTATTGGTGCTAATAAAGCCTTACATCAAATGAATAAAGAATTCAACGAATTATGTCCAAAACATATAATCGAAAACATTGCATCAAAAGGAACTACATGGCATTTCATTCCTCCTGCCTCACCCCACTTTGGAGGATTGTGGGAGGCAGGGGTAAAATCAGTTAAGTACCATTTGAAAAGAATAATATTAAATCGAATTTTAACTTTTGAAGAACTCAATACTCTTCTAATTCAAATTGAATGTGTTCTCAATTCCAGACCACTTTGCCCAATTAATGATGACCCAACAGATACAAGTGTTCTGACGCCTTCACATTTTCTCATCGGGGAACCTTCATTTATAGTACCTGAACCTAACTTATTAGATGTCAAGACGAGCCGTCTTCAACGGTGGGAACAAATTCAACAAATGTTTCAACATTTTTGGGAAAAGTGGAGAAAGGAATATCTCTGTCGACTGCAAAACCGACCAAAAAGACTTTCTAACAAGCAACGCAACTTTCAAGTCAATGACGTTGTCATCATCACCGATGAACGTTTTCCCCCAGCAAAGTGGCCACTAGCAAGGATTGTTCAAGTTCATCTTGGACCAGATGGTATAAGCAGGGTGGTCACTCTGTTATCAAATGGGAAAAAATGCAAACGTCCAATAACAAAACTTTGCTTGCTGCCTATTAATGAACCCATGGATTCATCGTTACCAGCCTAAGACATATTATTTTTTTTTTCCTGCAGCGAGTACCAGGCGTTAACAAACCTGGTCCCACACAACTATTTATATAGGAGGAAATGCCTATATATATTATTTTTCAAATAATTTTTATTTATTTTTTTTTTATCGATTTTGTTATAATTTAAACTTTAATTTTATGTTAAGAACAGTTGTTCTTGGCCGGCGGAATGTTCAATATTCAATGTTTTTTTTTTTTTATCTTTATATTTTATCCTAATTTGGCATCACACATCATCTACTACCTTTCATTATGCAAACAATGCCCCATTACATGCACCCACCTATTTCTCTATTCCTTAACTACACTTTCCTTCTACTTTCACATTTTTACTTCCTCTTGTGATTTGACCGTCGACCAGGCAAGTTCTCTTGATTGCGTTTGTAATTTATATACCTACGAGTATTTTAATAAATAGATCATTTTAAAATTAATTTTTATAAATCTTTTAATTATCATTCTCTTCTTTTTAGAGCTATCGTACAGTGTCTGATTCCAGTCCCCTTATTTCTCTTATTTCAGGTCTCATACTTAGATGAATTGCACCAAAGTTACGGAAAATAATACATCTTTGCTACGAAATAGAAAAATATTTTTTCGTAATTTATTTTATTACAAAAAAACTTAATTAAACTTTTGTCCCCCACTTTTTGTATCAGTCCCCTGGCATATTGAAACAGTCGAAAAAATCAATAACTAGAATATCGATCGAATTTTCAGCACTGGCAATTTGAAGTACCAAATCTCCTTACAATAAAATTGTGGTGCAAATCGATTCTGTTTCTTATGTTAGTATTGCGAAAAAGACATTTGTGCAAGAAGTCGTGGATTGTCCCTTTAGATTCTCAGTCCTCTGGTGAGGTTTTACAAAACAAATTTGTATGTAAGATGGCATATTTGTTAGAAGTATAGTATAGGTTTAATAAAACTGTAATATTATATATATATTTTTAGTTTTTAAAGTAAAACCTTAATACCTTTTTTGGGCAAAAACCATGAAAAACCTCAGTCCCCTGGTTAATAAATGAGCAAATGATATTTTATTCAGAAACCTGAGAAATTTTTAGTTATATTGAACTTTGAACTTCATTGCGAAATATTTTTAAAATTTTTAAAAAGAATATAATTTATTTTAAATTGATTCTTAGAAAAAAAATTATTTAATTATAATATAATATAATTCTCTTAATAAAATGCTAAATAATATTTATTTACCATGAATTTTTATGTTTATGAAGAATAATTAAATTTAATTAATTTAAATGTGTACCCAAGAGAAAATAAGAAAAAAAAATCAGTACCCTAAACATCCTTTTTCAAAAAATGTCCTTAAAATCGTCATTTTTTATTTTTTTAACTGGCCGCTTTCAACAACGCAAAGAGACGTTCTAATGATCATCTAGAACAACTCTTACGACTTTTGGAATCCAAAAATGTCGTGCCGAAATTTGTATCATTTTATTCCATTGTTTGTAGAATCACCCTCATACACCTAGAACCAAGAGTTTTTCTTTCGAAAGATCCCAATATCAACGCTTCCTTTCTACCTATCTTCTTATACTCGGAGCCTTAAATCAGGACTGATAGTATAACGGTTAAGTACACCGTGCATTTTTTTTACGCGTGAGGAGTTGTAAACCTACTTGTTTCGTCCAACCGAAGTAGCAGTGGTATGGTAATGTAATTCTTCGTCGGATTTGCACAAGGTTTGTTTGCGTAGTAAACATTTACTCTGAGGTAGAACAACTCTTTAAATAGCTCAAAGTTGTTGTTGAACAAGATTTGCAGGACTCAAAAGATAAATGCATTTCGTTGTTGAAATGCAGCGCATGTTTGGAATAGTTCGGATTTTAACGCGGATTTCTAAATATGAAGTGGCCCTGCTTATTATTTTCAAGGGATACCAAGTTCGGCCATTTGGATTTAAGGCCGATGAAAAATGGATTCCTTCTACCCATACTTAGTTGATAATTTGATGGATACAATTTACCATAGTATCACCTCTGTATTTGAAGGAGCACTTTAGGTAAGTCAATAGATCTTGTGGTCTTAGAGTTTTTAAACATTTTTAGCAGTTCTGCTAAAGTTTACAGAGCTACCACCTGCTAATCTCGGTGCGGAAATACAAAAAGATAAATGGTATAGCAATAAGATTGATGATTTTAAGCGTAAACTAACTGAGGAAGTGAACTGAAGTGAACAACTAATGGAACAAAATTCTCGAAAAAAGGAATGCACTACAAAAGAGTTCAAAGGAGAACAGTATGATTGAGAATGGTAAGTCTTAAATAAAAATCCTTCTCTCTTTTGAAATATATTTCACAAAACAAATAGTACTCGTAATTATTTCAGAAGGTTTTATGCCTCAAGTAATAAGAATTACAAAAGCCTATGTGAATGCACTGGATAAAATTATTTTAATAAAATGGTGAATGAGCTCATAACTTGCAAGGATCGCATAGCGTTCAGTTGGAGTAGAATCTTTTGCCTGATACTTCGGAAAACTTCTAACTACATATAATATAATAAGGACCAAACCAATTTTTCAATACGCACCTCCACATGTTGTTGTCGATGCACATATAATAAAAACAGAGTTGGAAAATAAGCAAATTTTTAAATTAATGAAGTCCCTCGATTTGATGGCATTTAAGTCGAAATTTCTGAAAAATAGTACTGGGAACTTTCATTGTTTTTCTTAAATAGTTTTCCATTAATTTGTGTTTAAACGAAGATATTGAAGATATTTTCTTAACTTTTTATTTTCCTAATTTTTTCAAAAGGGCCATACATCTATGGTTTGATATTATAGGGGAATATCAATTCTAGGTAGGTTGAGAAAAATCTTCTCTCAAATTTTGTACAATCGTCTGGCAAAAATTGTTAAACATAAAAATCGATTAAGTATTTTTAAAATCCTGAACTATCAAAGTTCGATGCAATAAGACAACATAACAAGAAAAAAAAAAACTGTATGCATTTTTTAAAGATTTTAAGACAGCTGTCAAAACTGTCAATAGAAACTCATTTTTATAAAAGTCAAGTTTGATATGTGATTCTACAAAGTCTCTAACGATCTATCAAACATTTATAACAGACACATGAGTGTTAGTTTGGAATGGAAGCTAAAAATCAAACTTATTCGTTACTGAGGCAGGAGTTCCACAAGGCTGTGTTTTCAGTCCTATTCTTTTCGTTCTTTTCATTGACGATGTACACGAAAACTTGTCTGGCAGTTTTGTTGTGTGTTTATTTTATTAATTCTTACACATAGCCCTATTATACTTTAGATTCAAATAAAAAGTAGTATTGCGATTCTTGGGATCTTAAAATCATTAGTGATTAGAATTTTAATCTTGGTTGGATATAGGTAGTTCACATTGAGTTTTTGTCAAAAATGAACTGAATTAAAAAAAATTGCATATTGACAAGGCCCTCACAGTCAACTGAAGAGTCCATGTGAAATCGCCTGGACAAAACGCCCATTTTTGAATCAAAAGTCATGATAAGTAGAAGACTACAAAGAGAAAGTTAGAAACTAGAGAGCCAGCCCTAAGAGGTTGTAGATGAGTTCATTTATTTTTTATTATTGTATTTTATTATCCTACAATCTTGATTTAGGGCTAAATGTTAAAGAAAATGTTATCGAACCAAAAACAACAATAAATCTCATGTTATCTAGATTTTACTGCAGCAAAAATGAAGACTCTAAATCTAAAGTACTCAATGCTCATATTAATTTCTGTCTCTGCTACGAAAATCACGTCTTTGGTTTCAAAAAAGATTAAGAATTTGAATGCCCAGAGTGTTTTTTTGTTCAAACGCATTTTCAATCCCTACTTATGTTGTACATTTAGAAGCCGAAAGATCTCAGGGTGACCTTTTAGCAATGATAGTTTTTTAAATTGTTATATTTCACCAGCTATCAAAAAATATTGTAACATTTTTCATTTCAGCCAGAGGATCGTAGATAATGCCATTTGTTCGCTAATTGAGCACGGTTAATGTTCGTCGATGTCCGGATTTTGGCCTAAAAAATTGTCTTCTCCAATGAGGTACATTTTCGGTTCAGTGGCTATGTCAAAAAGCAAAATTGTCATTTTTGAAGCGAACACAATCACAAGTGTTCAAACAAGCATCGATACATCCACAAAGATTTACTGTTTGCTAAGGTTCGATGATGGCGGCATCATACCTTATTCCTTTCAAAATGAGGAAGGAGACATTGATACCATCAAACGAACCACTTTAAAAGAGTTTGAAGTCAACACTCGGGACTTTTTAGCGGAATAACGCAGCATGTATTAGACATTGCACCGACCGTTGCTGGATGCACTGCCAATTGAAGCCGAAGACGCTGTTTTAATGATGTGTTATTCGATTCATAAAAGTGTGAATGAAGCTTCAAAATAAAATCAGAATCAAACTTATATCCTATCGTTTTTTGGTCAAATTACACAGCATCCTTATATAGCATGAGGACAGACCCAAATTTATGAGTATTATCTGCGAAAAAAAGTGTTCTCGTTTTCCAGAAAAATTCTCTTAATTCATAATACTTTGACTTCCAGGGTCTAGGTAAATATAAGTCGAAATGGCGACCACCGGCAGTCAAGCCCTGATACCATTAGCTATTTTGATACCATAACTCATATGAACCGGGGGATAGAATTGATATGGGAAACTGCGGACAATCTCACAGAGTCATGCGGTTTGGAATAAGTTAAAAAATATGAAAGGATCTAGTAGGTTTTGAAACACTAGCCAATCCGATTAAGTGATCATCCGGCCCCCCGCATCGGAAACCTCCGTCGAAGCTCTCAGTCTGCTAGCTCGGGATCTAAGCATTTAAATGGAGGGCACGACACAGAAGTAACCAATGTTCGTCCTAGAGCTATTTCTTCGCGATTGTCATTTCCAACAGTTTGTCAATATCATCAAAAAAAAAAATACCCTTCCTGATGATTGTGATCTAAATTTAGCCAGAGTGGGGCATTTAAATAGGAAGTGGAGGACTGTTTCCTTTTCCCGCTTGTCTCCCCTGCCTAGGTTCGCTGCATGCTCTCCTACTGGCCAGTGTCCGTTACAGGTAGCTACGATCCTGACTATGTCTTGCCTGGGTCTGCATATCAGTTTAAGTTTTCGGTGTGCCAAATCTTTCTAGATATAATGCAGTTAGTTTAACTGCTTCACATGGGGTTTGGTTCGCTAAAAAAAATTTAGAGAATTTCACCCTTCATAAGTCCGAGCGGAATGTTGACACTTGCCGCAAGTGAGTTATGAAGGGCTGTTTCTTGTCTGGCCAGCTCTCCCGTACATTCATTCTTATCAATGCCACAATGAACTGGAACCCAGATAAGAGTGATATTGTGGTTAATATTGATGCTAGCAAGTTCATCCCAGCATTGCTGGACCAATTTGGAGTATGATTTACCATAATTAATGGTTTAAAAGTTAAATGACTCTCTGTAATAATAGCCGTATTCCGTTTCTGGTTTTGTATTTTGTTTGAGTACCTTGCATGCTTCCATGATAGCTAGTAATTCAGGTTGAAAAACACTAGGAAAGTCGGGTAGCCTAAACGACCTAGATATATCCACAGTCACGGAGTAGATTCCTGAACCAATACCACACCCCATCTTTGAGCCATCCGTAAAGATAGTTATGTCGAAGTCTTTCGTCACGAAGTCATCATCCCAGTCCTTTCTTGATGGGAACATAACTTTAAAATCCTTACTGATACCCATTTAAGGGATGCAGTAGTCAGTGGGAGTCGAAAAGAATTCTTGGAAATCCAAGAGATGATTCCTTTAGTCTTAATGCAATACAAGATAATAGATACTTAATTGCCATTATTCGAGAGTCCTTCTGTCTTTCACATAACTCTACGACACAACGCCCAGAACCGAAGGGCCTTTCGGTAAGCCTTAAGACAGTAGGATGTATCATCCATCCTTCCAGTAATCCACTATGTGGATTTGAGAGCTGTTATTGGCCGCAAACGGTTCATCTACAATTGCATATTTTATTCAGAAGTCTGGCTATTATTCAGTTCTTATAATATCAAAGAAACTCTTGTAAGTTGTTTAACAACTGAAACTGGAGATATGGAGACCTGAAGACACTACCGTTGATTAAATTTATCTATAATATTCATCCGCTACGGTCTTTTTCAGACCACCTATAAGGAAGCATTTAATAGTCGCGGGGCAATCAGTAATGTTAGAGTTCGCCTCTTTGATTTGTCCACTATGTAAACTCTTCTGTAGAAACGAGGTCCACAATCGCACATTTCTAGGTTCTATAGGGAAAAAAAAACTTTAAAGACAAATTTACCTATTTATGAATCGGCTTATAATGTTTTCTAGTACAAGAAGAAAAAAACTTTAATGTTTCAAGAAATCCAAATGATGTTAACTATCCCAAGACCCAGTTTTACAGTGCAAGATTACCCGAGCTTCTGATTTAAATAAGAACGTTAAGTGCATTAGCTCGATAGTTTAACTCCGGATCTCGGTAAATCTTGTCTTGAAAAAATTTCCCTTAGAAGATTAATTTGTCGCAGATTATCTTAAAAACAATACTTCTTTTTCGAATTCAATTAAAGCACTAAAATTGTATGCATCAATTTCCGCTCCTTAAACCGTCCTCCGAACTTAAGCATTTCCATTTACTAATTTGGTTCCTAAGAACATGTACCCCTTTTAAGGTACTTATAAGTACACTCTATTATCAAATCATTGGAAAAATTTCGTCTATAAAAACTTTTGTCCTGATTTGGAAACTCAAAATCCTTCAATCTATGTCAAGAGCCAACTATTATTATTTTTAGATTTTTCAAGAACTTCCTTCACCTGACTGAACTTGGTCCGTACTCAATTCCAAAGAATTTTCTTAACTTAAAACTTATATAATCAGAAACTACTTGACAAAACTTCCGAATTTAGTAAAAAAAGCTAATGTTGAAAAATTACTCTAAGGAAAATTGTCATTCTTCAGCGAAACCTATTTTTTTCGTAAGAAGTGAAAACTATCGATTAAATTGAACAAAAAAAATAATCGTTTTCCCGGAAGGTCACGTTTTTCATATCTTGCACTTTTCACAGTGGAATTTGTGTATATGTATATTTGCTTTTATATTCGTTCGTCGTTCCTTACCGATTATTAAACAAACTTTCAGATTTTTTTCCTCATCCTTCTCGATACACAGTGGGCAGAATATGTTTCAAAGTGAGTTAAAATTTAGAAAATAAAAAAAAATATTTTTGAGGTAATATTATAATATTTCCATTTCAAAATCATTTTAAAGCAAAATAAAATAAATTGACTACTTATTTGTATGAATCAATACCTCAAACAGTTTAATATTGAAGATTTAAACATAGAGCCCATTTTTGAGAAAAAAGTCGACTTTAAAACTCGGTTAAAGATGTATAGTTAAGCGATTGCAAAAATTTATATTTACTTGAAAACAGATATTTCGGTCTTTCGAGCTAAAACAATATAATTGGGCCTAACACTAGGTCCATTCTTGAGTTTGTTACTAAAACTTTCGATCAATTATTAAAAAAAAAATTTTAACCTATGAACTGTGTATAAAATTCGGTTTTTTAACTATTTTTGCCTAAATCAATTTATTCCAATTTGAGATTGCATGCGTTTCACTGTGTTCAATGTTGAATAAATAGTGTTGAAAATGTACTTTAGCTCGTGGGCATAATTGGAATTCCGGTCTCGCACAAAATGTCATCTTGTAAAGGTCTAACGAGACTTGCAAATTCGTGTTTAGTGTAAGGTGTTATAGTATACAGGCGCACGAATGTTTCTTTGGTGTATTACAAATTTCCCTAACGGTAATTTGCATATAATTCTTGCTACCTATCAACGGTTATTTTTTTATTTTTGTTTGCAAAGAGAAAGTACATTTTTGTTTTTCTTTTTTTTTGAATTTAACTTAGTACTACTCGTATAAGTGCAATAAGAAACTTAAATTGCTTTCATGGAATCAATGATTTTTCGTGTTAAGAGAGCTAATTACAAAAATTTAATCTTTGAAATAAGGTAATTTAAAGTATGATAAATTCCTCACTGACAACAATATTCCATCATCGATGGGTCTGTGGTATTTTTTTTTAAATTAATTAAAAATGGTATAATACACCTTTAAACAGGACTGTGGTTTGATTTGGTTTTTCAAACTTAAAAAGGTGATTTAGTTTTAGGAAATAAATTAGTTATAATTTATGAATCTCACACAAGAGAAAAGGGTCCAAGTTACATTATCTAAGGGAATCATTAAGGTTGTTCTTCAAAAATTCTTAAATTTTTGAATTTTATATTTTTGTTCATATTTAGGATTCCTTGAGAGCTGAAACTTTGCGCACTTTCACACCCACTTTTGTGACTTGAGTTTTCTCCTTATCCCTTGAAATTTAAAATTTTAGACTTACGATATCAAAAATCTTCTCAATTTTTTTTTTGGAAGTCTCCCTACCGTCACTTAAAAGCTGTCATTTTATAATTAGGCACTTTTTAGCCTCAAGTAGGTAAATAGAACATGTGTATTTTTTTTATATTTTACTAAAACAATTTTGAGCACCCTTAAAATATTTAGATCAGTGCGAGCGTTTGGGAAAGTCAGAGAGGATTTAAAAGTACCGATGCACATTGGTTTTGAATGTTCAGACATACCGTAGTGAGAGGGCAATATTGGGCCGAGTAAGGCATTCCTCATTCGTGTAGAGCGGCTAAAGAAAGAATCTCTGAATTTAATAGTAGGTCCTAAATTCGGCTCAAAAAACTTGAGAAGCGTTTTTGCAAAACTCAACAAACGCCAAAAATCCGAAAATGAGATAGGCTCATCAAAATTTTTGGCATTCATAGGCGCATAAGATGATGAAAAAAAAAAATTACTAAAATTTTTTAATTTAAAAAAAAAAAAGTTTGAAATTAAGGCGTTTTTGCGAAACTCAACAAATCACTTGAAGGTTTTGCAAAGCTCAACAAATTTTGAATAGTTTTGCAAAACTCAACAATTTTTTTTCAGTTTTACAAATCTGAACAAAATCTATCTATTTTATCATTATTATTGTTTATCATCGACCGATAGGGCTCGCCGTTGACCAATGATGGTACCAGCCCAAAATTCACACCAAACAGTGGATGCATTGCAATTTGAGAATTACGTGTGACTTCTGATCGTTCCAAATTCCACGAACCCATGCATCCCGAAAAGGGGCTCGTCGCTGAATATGATTTTCCCAAAACTGGAGAAAATTTTTCTCGAACTGAAGAACTACTTTTAGAAAACAATTTAATCATTTGCCTATGTTGTTGAACACTATAACTCTCCAATTTGATTTGGTAACAATATGGTTCCAATCACCTGTCAAAGTTTGAAAATCCCTCTGCAAACCCTTTATAAGCTTTTGTCCAAGCTGTGACACATTTTCCTCATAAATATGTGCTACAATTTTATTCTTTATTTTGCATAATGGCATGTAGTTCAGTTTGGTATGTCAGTATTTCTCTAGTAAAACGTCGGAATTCTCCAGCTATTAATACAACCATTTCTTCCATTATTCTTTTGTTGGTATTCAGAGTTTTCATACTAAGATTTAATGCTTCGAATACTCTTTTGTGCGACATTGCATATTCTGCCCAAAAAACATGATAGAGGACACGAAATAAGTGGGGCTCGCAATTCCAATTTGTTTCAAAATTTAAAAAGAGAAAATTTATCAAAATTGTTCCACAGATTTTTGAAAAAATATTTCATTTAGGTTGAGCTAGGTAATGCTTGAAAAAATGATTTTCTCAAAAATTTTGGGTAGGTGCAACCGAGTTTGATTATTTCAAAATATTTTGAAAACTTCATGCTCGATTTTCTTAATACTTGACAGTTAAAATTTTTTTTTTATAAACTACATGACGAAAAAAAAAATAGCGGTACCCACCACACAAATGTTAAGAAATGGTTTTCAAAATGATTTTTCGATAGCAATGGTTGATCGATTCTTTTTTTTTTTTTGATTTTGCAATAAATTTAAAATTTAAAACTGTCTACTATTTGGTTATGCTATGATTTTGAAAGAGCTATCGGAAATTAAAAAAAAAAAAATACATAAAATTCAGAAAAATGCATGAAATCTTTATTTGAATCGATAGTATGGTCGATATAATTTAATATTTGAAGATTATTTCATGCAAATGTTGGCCGCAGTTGCGCCTCAAATGGTCCATCCGCATACCAATTTTGGCATACTTTTTCTAACATTTCGGACAGTATCTCACGAATAAATGCTTCAATGTTGGATTCCAGTACGTCAATCGAAGCAGGCTTGTCGCTATAGACATGAACCTTAACATAGCCCCACTAAAAATAGTCTAGAGGCGTTAAATCGCACGATCTAGGCGGCCAATTCACCGGCCCCAAACGTGAAATAAACTGTTCACCGAACTCGCCACTCAATTGGTCCATTTTGTTACGCGTGCTGTGTGGCATGTGGCACCGTCTTGTTGAAACCACATGTCATGCAAGTCAAGATCTTCCATTTTGCGCAAAAAAAAGTTTGTTATCATCTTTGAAGAAATACGGCCCAATGATTCCGCAAGCCCAAATTCCGCACCAAACAGTGACTTTTTCTGGATGCATTGGTAGCTTTTGCAATGCTTCTGACTGCTCTTCACCCCAAATACGGCAGTTTTGCTTGTTCACGTATCCATTCAACCTAAAATGAGCTTCGTCGTTGAACACAATTTTTCGATAAAAAAGTGGATCTTCGGCCAACTTTTCAAGAGCCCATTAACCAAAAACTCTGCGTTGTGGTAGGTCGTTCGGCTTCAATTCTTGCACCAGTTGTATTTTGAAAGGCTTCACACCTAAATCCTTCCGCAACATTTTTCACGTAGTGGAGTAACAGAGGCCCAATTGCTGCACCGAATCGATAATTCACGGTCATCACTAACACTGGCCGATACAGCTGCGATATTTTTCTCGATTCGCGCTCTACGTAAGCGTGTTGGTGGTTTAATGTCCAACAATGTAAATTTGGTGCGAAATTTAGTCACAATAGCCTGAATAACCGCCTCAGTAGGTCGATTAAACTGACCATAAAATGGAAGAAGCGCGCGATGAACTTTCTTAACAGAGCACGCATTTTGATAATAAAATTCAATAATTTGCAAGCGTTGTTCGTTTGTTAGACGATTCATGGTTAAATTTTAGACCAAACTGAAAATTTTTGACACTGACACAAAACACGAAACGTGCGTGAGCTGTCAAAACCAGAGTTGCCAAAAAGAAAATAGCAACAAAATCACCCATTATAAGTGTAATCACTTTATTACAGAACATCTGCTTTTTTTTAAATTTGATTATTTCTATCATTTACCAAAACTTCTTTAGTTACAGCTTAAGAAGATAATCCTCAATGGGTTTTTAGAAACTCAAAATATTCGTCAAATATTAGAATTTCATGTCCACACCGCTTTCTGAAATTTCAATTTTTTACTGCTACTCCTTGGAAAAATAAGCGTGAAACAACTCCAAAAATGTACTTAAAAATATGTTTCTTTTCCAGAAATTCCCAAGACGCATACTTTCACCTAATTTTTTCGATGGGGTCAAATTTGTTTGCTCGGCCCTTTGTGATAGTTTAAAATTATAAAGGGATTTTTTTTAATCATACAACTTTCCTACGATATGCAATTTAATGAAAAACAATTTTTTATCTATAATTGTTTAGAAAACAAATTCAAGAATTTCATAAACCTAGTTTTACACTTGCCTACCTTATTAAAAAGTAAAATTTCAAACAATCCCTTCTCTTAAGTAAATGTACCTTTGATATAGTATTTTGTATACATATATTTCTGTATATTACGATATGAGAGCAATTTCGACGTTGCAATTTACAAACCTCCCGAAAAAATCTCTCCGATTACCTATATAGAAGTAACCTTAATTTGGAAACTACCGTAAAGAAATTTGTTCTAAAAAATTATGTGCATTCATTTCGAGTTGAAAGCAGAAAAGCACTAGAAATTAATCAAAGTGGAACAGAACAACTCGCCATGAAAATCCAAAAAATTTCCTGCCAAAGGCAAAATCGATAAATTTAAAACTTGAGTTCTATACATACTTACGAAAGTTATCTAGGACTTGAACTAAATAACGCGATTCAACATCAATCAAATGTCCCGGAGAATTTCCTATCCTCTCAACTCCCACATTTCTATTTGCAATAAAAAAATTCCCTACTGGCAATATGTTTCCGTCAGCCTTGTCAATAAATTCAACCCAACAAAAATTAAGAAGTCTTCTAACTGGCAAGAAAAATAAACTAACATCGCAGCAGATATCTACATAGTATAACTACAAACGGTATATCAGCTATTTATTGCATCGCCATCGTTAGAAAATTTCTTCTTCTTCTATTCTATACCTATACCCTCTCTCGCATAGCAATTGCTCTCATTTTACTTCCTATTTTTTAAATTATATGACATTTGGCACTCTCTGTGCCATCAAATGTGCCTTAACTCTCTTGTTGGCAACGATAAAAAATTTTCCATTTCCTTCGAAATGGTTTAGCGGATAACCTTTTTCCATTATATGTATGAAAATATTCGATATCTTTTCTTAATTATCGATATATATATACATATGTATATGTACCTTTACCATGCTCTTGGTATCTCTATCATAATCTAGAGAAGGCATTTTATAGAAACTTTTCAACAAAATTAATGGTGATTATCCTGAAAACCAATAAAATTCACGCCAAGCATAATGAAAATCGTCTAATGATGTCCTTTTAGCTGCTAACCCCGTCTATGCGAATAACCAACCGCATTAAGATACGCGCTTCTAAGCTTCAGAATAGTACTTAAGAAAATAATCGAAATGGAAAAACTAAGAAGGGTATAAGTATATCTACACTTAGAGAAATTATGACTGTTGACAATTAACGAGGAACTTAGGCTTAATTTTTCTTATTGGAAGGTTGGTTTCGATTTGGAAATAACTCCCCAAAAAAACATTGATAAAATGACTTCTTGTAAAATGGTTCCCATGCAATATTTAGACTTCGGTAGATTGCCAGCTCAATATTTCCAATTTTGTATAACAAGTTCGTTTCTCCAAATATACATAAATACACCAAAAGTGAAAAGATCTGTGTCTATTTCTCATTCCATCTACCTTGGCTTTGAATAATTTTAGGGAAGGATTATCAATCAATGTTTATTTGCTCCAGACATCTCAATCAGTTAATTTCTTGACTAGGAGCACGTTGTGACACATTTCCACATGTAAACTCATCAACAATTAAAAACAAATTTTTATGAACGCATCCCATGAAACCTGTCACCTAGAATTATTCAATTCTTATCAACAGAATTGTGCGGCCATTCTGATTGATGCTGATGATCCATACCAACTTGTGTACAAAAGTTAAACTTTAACAAAACTAAATTTAGATTCTTAAAACTATTGGCGCAAAATTTTAGTTTAATTAGTACGATGTTAAAGCTGTTTTAGTATGAAACTAGGTTAAAACAACGATTTTGCAAATTTTAATCGAATATAGAATCATACTTTCTCTACCCTCTTATTAAAGTTAAAACCATCGAATACTTATTTTGTTTTTTTAGTATCGTGCTTACTTCATATAACTCTCTGACATTTATAAACGTCAGAAAAGGTCTGTTTACTTAGTTGTTTGCACGAACTTTCATTGTTTTAGATGTGTTCAGAAGCAATTTATTAAGAAAATTGCTTCAGTACGATATTATGTAGTTAGAAAATGTTTAAAATTAAGAATGAGTTAGTATTCTATCTAAAAGTTAGAAAACGGTTAAGTAGTAATCCTACTTATACCTTAATACTAAGCTGTTTAAAATTCTGCGCCATTATTTTTATTAAGAGTTGAAAATGAAAATTAGAAATGACTAGGTTTTGTTCAACTTTTATAAGAGAAATTTGTTGGGTTCGATTATTAAGTTCATCGATCTTCACCAATACTTGGCGTAGATATTGTAAATGTTTGGTCAATAGCAGACTTTCCAGTTTCAGGACCTAAAGCTGCATTGAAGAGACAATGGGTCAGCGCACACGGGATGAATTCTTACATGAACAAAACCGGAGTGTTGGTATTTTCTGGAGACTTTTAGTTTTCTAATTCGTTCTTCCACTCCAAAAATCGTAGAAGATTTCATTCCGATTCATACCACATACTTCAATTCTCTCTCCTAATAGCTGAGTTTTCTGCCGGTGGAATTCATCCTGTGAACGCAGACCCAATCAGATGATCAGTAAACTGCTTTATTGGCTAAACAAATTGGACACATTGAACATACACATGTAGAAGTGGAATTTGAAGTTCGTTCAACATTAAAACGCCGCCGGTTAATCTTTGCTATTCTTTAAACTTTGACATCGCTTCTTACTATAGCTTTATTATTGTGTTCATCTATTGACTTGTTCACATAAGAATATTAAAAGGATTTGATAGGATAAGGTAGCCGATAAGATGGTTCAATACAATGTTTACACAGAAGCAGTTGATCTTCTAGCGTGATTGAAAAGCTCTGCTTGTGAAGCCTCGGCACTGGTTGTTTTATTGTATTTCCTTCTGATAGTAACCTTGATTTTAACAAGTTCAGTTGGTTGAAACTGTAGATTATTTATCAAATAGATTGAATTGCCAAGGCATTTCATTGGCGGGATCTTCTTTCTTACTTACATTTTGCAGCTGATGGCTGAAGTAATCTCTGGAAATGTTTAACATCGACTCCATGTTGTCTATGAAGTTTCTTTTACTTTCTCCACCAATCCTTTGCAAGTGGACGCTTTTTTCAATGTTCTCTAGAAATAATTCCTGATAAACCATTTCTGAACCTCCCTGACTTCACACTATTCATGTGTAATTTTCTTAGCAAACAATTTTCAACCCTTTAAGGTTTGAATATAACAACAAAAACTGTAATGAACTACATACTAACAAATGTATAGGCTGAAATCCATTTGTTCTGTTTTTACCGGCAGATCTGTTGGGCTTGGTTTTCCTGAGAGCATTTGCAGTCGAAGACCGGTTTCCAAGCATCTTTTCTGCAGTTTTTCGGATAGACATTTGTTTCAATATCGACAGCAAACTGTTTAAAGGCATATTTGGATAGCATGATCAGTGTCAGTCTTCGAACGCTGAATTTATAGCTTTTAGGAGATGTTCGCCGAAGTCGCAACTCAACACCAACCAGGTATTAATTCAATTCAAATTTAGCTCATCTGGTATGCTAGAAGAGTGTATTCCGTAGATTGAAGAACTATCAATTTTTTTGCAAGTTCCATCATCAGGAGTCTTATTAATACTATGCAAGTCAATGTTACCAACCAAACGCCAATATCAGCAGTTTGAAGACGTTTTGTCAAGGGATTGCATGTAGATTAGCCTTAGACGCTCTTCTTGTGGCGGTAGCTTTAACTTATCAGACCAGTGAAGAGAACGATCAAAATTAAGTTCTGAATTAGCTCTTCCAATAGATTTATCCATATGAAAACATAAGTTTAATTCTCAATCACATACAACTCCAATATCATCAAAAGAATCAACTTTTGCAACTAGTTCATTGTTAATTTCTAGAGGCACAAGAAAGTTTTATTGACACAATATTGAGATACTGTGGGGGCTATGAGACGAAATGGGCCTATGGATTTTATTATCATCGACATACATTGAAATTAAAGAATTTTGAATGAAATAGTCGACGTCTCGTTAATATTAATGATTAAAATCAAAGGGCCAATATGGCCACCTTAGGGGACCCCAGAAGTTGGAATAAAAGGATAAGAGATCGATGACCTAAAAAACTTTATACAGTCGATCTTTAAAAAAGAAAAAATCCATTGAATGAAATTAGATTGAAATCCAAGAACTTAGGGTTTAAAAACGATCAACGGGTGGGAGATTTTGTTGAAGGATTTACTTAGGTGCGTTGCAATAATATCAAATTCTTTTCCGTTCTCAAGAGGGCATAAGGTTCCAAAGACAAAATTCATAAAACTGGGGGTGGTTGATCTACCTTTTGGAAATCCATGTTGGATTGGAGAGAAGATTTGTTAACAATAAGGGTATTCATGAAACGAGATAACTCTCGGCAACATGTTTTCATGAACACCCCCTAAAAAATACTTGCATAAATGTGGGAAATATTTTGTGAAATGTCAAATTAAAAGTCGGAATCCATATTTCTTTAGTTTATTAGGTTTATTTCTTCACTTTCCGCATCAAATTCGTGAGATAATTTTATCAGATTTGCAGAAAGTTTTTTCCATACAAAATTTGACAGCTCGTTTCTGCAGAGATACAATTATCTGGTTTCCAAAGTTTATCAGGGTTTTCTGCGTTTACATGAACACCCTTAATGAAAAAGCAAAAAATTTAGGGACCCACGATAATTTGGCAGTCAGAGATATCATTCTTTGGACTTTTCTTATGAAAAGCGATCATACTCGTTACTAAGACTTTCTAATATGAAAGACTGACCTCTTCATTTATTGAGAGTTGAAAAACAGCAGTCAGAGATTTTATTAAAAGTAAAGAATATCTTAAAGGATTTACGAAGGAAAACCTTTCGGGTAATGGGAATAGTCGCCTTTCAATTTGTCGGGCTTTTCTTCAATAATATCCGATTATATTGTAGGATGGAACTTAAGGATGTTTAGTTGCAGGTTTTAAGTTTCGAAAAATATTCAAAATTGGACTGAGAAATGTTAGAAGAAAAAAAACTGACTTCTTTTTCTTTTCAATTCAAAATGGTAGTTTTGATTAAAATATCAAGTACTTATTTTTGTACCATCTATAAGCACTGGTTTAATTTTTTGGCAAACAAACTCTTTTCTGTTTGGATTTAACCGTTTCTTTTTTTCGTAAGCGAAATAACCGATTTCGATTAAATATTTTGAGAAGAAGCTTCTAGGAATTCTATTATAAAATTGTTTATAGCTGACCCTATATTTACCGGACTTCAGATAAAAAACATAAAACTAAATGACTTTAGATTCAAAAAAAAAATTGATTGAAAAGCATGGACAGGCTGAGGTCCCTAAAAAAGGCGAATCTTCTTCCACTTTAAACAATCGTCCAATTGCTTCTTTCTAAGGACATAGAAACGCTGATAATTGTCAGCTCAATAATTATCTTGCAATATAGCTTTCATAGCAATAGGTCCACTAGTGATCTGATGGTATATCTGACCGAACGGTGGCACAAATCTTTACATCGTTTTGGAGAAAGTAAGATTATTGCACTTGATATTTCAAAAGCACTTGATAGAGTTCGGCATCAAGCTCTTTTATCGAAAATGCATGCATTTGGAATTGGTAAATCTCTTCTCCGATGTATTATACAGGGTGTCCCAAAATTCAACGTCGAAACGAAAACGGGTGATAGGGTAGGTGGTGACAGTTATTAGAAAAATAATTAAAAAAATCGTAGCCATGTATTTTGTGAGTTATAGGCATTCGAAAAAAATTTGCAAAAATGGTCACCCTATGGCGGTCTTTCAAGTGCCGTGGTTACAAATCTTTACTTTTCTCAAATTTTGTTGTTGTTATGAAACCTAAATAACCCTGCTAACAATTGACATCAAAAATTTAAACACACCTGCATTAGTTTTAAAGAAAATAACACTTTTTTGCCCAACTAAGTGCTCAAAATTTTTACATGACCCTAATTCAATTGACTGTAGTGTAAAAAAATGTACTACGAAATTTTGGCAAGTTACCTTAAAAGTTGGCGTGTTCTATTCTCATTTCAAAATGGTCTTAAGATAATTCTTTTTAATTCATTAAAAAAATCTTTGAATGCACTCTAGGCTTCCTCGTGTCTAAGTTTAAGTTCGAGGGGGGTGAAAAGTAATTTATAAGTAACTACTACCAGGTCCAGAGTACCGCGGGCTATCAGATAGTGATTTCTATTATTTGATTTGAGTTTTAAATGAAATTCAATTTTTCAACAAAAATTACATCAAAAGTTTA
This sequence comes from Philhelius festivus, assembly GCA_963931855.1. NCBI lineage: Eukaryota > Metazoa > Arthropoda > Insecta > Diptera > Syrphidae > Philhelius > Philhelius festivus. The sequence goes on along the minus strand of OZ007554.1, from coordinate 70,502,525 downwards.
TTTAGGTTAGCTATAACAAATGTTCAAATTGTTTGCCTCCTACGGCAATGCAAGACCTTCGTAAAAAAGATCGGTTTACAAGACGGGTGAATCTCCATGAGTTGATGTCAGCAAGAGCCTCCGTGATTTTTTGGCGCAGCTCGGCTAAGTTTTACTATTATTCAGCTTTCAGATAAATATTTAAAAAAAGAAATGACAGCGCATGATCAAATATCTCCCCTTTTCGAACCAGGTAATCCCATTCAGTGGTACCACTTTACTACTTCTTTTTTAAAAATATTTTAAAATCTACTTCCTACTTCGCACCATCAGCAAAATACTGAAATATACTTCCTTTTAAAAATGTCAGTTTCAACCTGCTTCAATTTTACCAAAAAAAGCCCAAAACCACTTCATTTTCTCTATTTTATCTATAGTATGTAAGCCCAGAACTTCCATACAAAAATATGAGCGTCAACACAAGTACAAATACATAATTTCTCCTCTAGACGGCAGGTTGAGTAACAAACCTACAGACAGACTCAACATCACTATTTCGTTTTGTAATAACTGATGAAAATCTCGGATCCAATTTTTTCTAAATGCAAATAAAAAGTCATTTTGAAATCTACTTCGATTTTTCTCAATTCACTTCACTTTTTTCTTCAAATCTACTTCGACTTTTTTCTTTTCTGGAAGTGGTAACGCTGATTTTCGTATGAGTTAAATTCTTTTTTACTAACGTAACTTCCTATTCGTGTCTTTTTTTTTTTAAATGGTGGTGCCACAGCTCGACTATCAGCAGAACCAAGTGACTAACAACTCCCAATTCCTGTGTGCGTATTATGGTGTGTCCAAACCAAAGAAACATTTCAGGAAACATTGTTTAAAAAACGTTTCTGAAATATTTCCCATTTGTTTAAAAAACATTTCAGAAACATAGCATAAACATTTCAGAAATGTTTCTGATTTGTTTCTTTGGTGTGGACGCTTTGAGAAACATTTATGAAATGTTTCTTTGTTTCCAATTGTTTCCAGATTGAGTTCTCTCTAATTTTTTTTCTCGCCTGTGTTGCACTAACTAACACAATTTATATTTTTGCAAATTTCATATATTTCATCGGCTTTTTCTGATTTTATTTTTAAAATTTTCGACAAGTTGATCCCACAAAACTTTTTTTATTTCATAAATTTTTTCGAATTGGATAACATTCTCGTTGCTCCACACTTTTCGCGACATTTTAAATTTTTATTAATAATTACTCACGCACTTTCTACCTATGTAAATACTTGGGAAACAAATAAAGTTTCCCATTCGGAATGGGAAACAGAAAAACATTTCATAAACATTTCAGAAATGTTTCGCGAGCGTCCAGACCAAAGAAACATTTTTGAAATATTTCAGAAACATTTCAGAAATGTTTCTCTGTTTCTGAAATGTTTTTTAAATGTTTCTGAAATGTTTCTTAAATGTTTCAAAAATGTTTCTTTGGTCTGGACACACCTTTACCAGGAATGGGGTGGACCGACAATTGTTAGCCGGTTCTGAACAGCTAATGAGCAGCACTTTTCATGATAGGAGATACTCTTAGAGGATTTGTCAATTCCTCGTACATCCTTGAAAAAAGTTTTTTAGCAGCGACTTACAATCGAATACCTTCTGCATGACAGTCGAACCATTGTGCCAAGAGGTACTACCAGGGTTCGGGCTTCACTTCGATATAAGTAGATCTACTTAGAATTTGAGAAAAAAATTCAATCTACTCCTCTACTTTTCTTTTTTAGGATCTACTTCTCTTTAAAAAAAAATTCATAACCAACATATTTAAAGACAGCGCTGATCACTTTTTATTACATTAAAACAAGTTAAGGAATCGCTTACACGTAAGCACCGTGGAAAATTTAATGTTTTCGAGATCACTTACAGAAAAACGCAAAGATATTTATGAGCCATTTTTTGAATTGATAAAATTGATACTAAAATACAAGTTTATGGAAAATTTACTTAAAAATAGTTAAATTTAACTAACCTACTAATTTTTACAAGTCTGGAGTCTAAATTTACTTTTATATTATGTTTATATATATATTTTTTTTTAAAGAAGTATTAATTTACAGTTTAATGTATTTATATCTAATTTGTTTCTATTGAAGTCTGAAGTTTGTGCTATACTTATATTTATTTTATTTTAAGTCTGAAGTTTTTGTACCTTATCAATTGATTATTTATTTTTTAATAAAAAATAATCAAATAATACTGAATAAACTTTTGTTAAGAATTTTGTTTCGAAAGATATTTGTTTTAATTTCTTAAAACTACTTCGAAAATTTTGGATATACTTCAGTTTTCTTCCGTATTTACCTACTTCGAAAATTTAAAACATAAGTCCGAACCCTGGGATATTATAAGCGTCTGTTTCATTTTATATCAATCACCCTTATATTGTAATGAATCAGTCAGTAAGCTCCGCAATTCGAAGTAAATACTTTACTGGTATAGTCAGTTTCATGAGCACCTGCATAGCTTTTATTACGGAACACATTTTCTGAGCACTTGCTCCGTTGTATTTACTTCATCAAAAGGGAGTTAAATGATCAAAATGGAGCACCTACTCTTTTTTTTTGGAGCAAGTACTCCGTCAAATATAAATGAAATTCTTGACTTCTTATATCATTTTCATAGAACTTGCTAAGGTTTTTAGATATAGCGCCTGTTCTCAGAACATGCTCATGATGTTCACTCCATAGGAAAACACAAAAACAGTGTAGACAATGCTGAATTTGCATCCGATTGCTTAAATAATAAAACAAACAACTCAATCTACTGTAACACGCCACTTGGTGACGAATGATGCATTTCGCGTTATTTGCAGCCATTCGATTCTTTTCTTTCTGTCAGTGTAGACACTCACCAAAAAGAAAATCTAGAAAATCCAAAAATCCTAGTACTTACGTATAATCTTTTTTTGCTTTATTTGATGTCGTGCAGAAGCATTCCAGGGAAAGAGCAAAAAGGAGAAGAAGAAAAAGCAATGGAACCATAAATTAATCTCAATTGAAAAGAAGGCGCCATACGCAATTTCTATTTTACCTCCTTTTTTTCCTCATTTTCTCCTGCCAAATATAAAAAATGTATACTCCTCTCTGCCAACCCTGGTATAGGTTTAGTTGAAACAAAAAGAAAAAAGTAAAATAGACGAACAATGAGAAAAGGAAAAAAAAAAAGTAAACATCTTCAAGGTTCTTTAAGAGCTAGTTGAGATTGTTTATTGCTCAACAACGAGGGTTCAATGACAGTTCGAAGCATGAAACATAAAAATCTTGGTCTTTCTCTCTCTCGTCTCCCCGCTGCTCCTCTGCCTTTGTTGTTGGCTCGAAAAGATTGGGACGCTGGCAAAAAAGCCCGAATGAGATGATGAGCATTCAATTTTGTCCCTAGCGAGTGGGTTTCTTGCTGTTGTTGTTGTCGTTTTTCCATCTCTGGTTACATGCTGCCATTGGAATGGGAATCGTTCTTCTGTTGCCACCACTAAAAGCAGCATCTTCAATTCTAGTATCTCTGCCCTATCCATGTAGTTACTATTGCCATTGGAGGGCGAAATCGTTGTGGAGTCCTTAAGAAGCCTTGTTGTTGGTTGGTTGGTTATAGGTTGGTTGGTCTCTGCTTCAGTTGACGACTGTTTATTGCTACTGTTGCTGTGGCGTTGATTCTTGGATGTTGTTTTTTAAGCTTTTTTTTCTAGGGTACTTCACATGAAACGAACCCTTTGTAAGGAATATCAAGGAAAAAAAAAAGAAAAAAACCGAAGCAGTTTCAATGGTAACCTCGATCGAGACGACGAGGTTCAATTAAAAAACAAGAAAATAACAATAAAACGAGATTCACTGCCCGGGACCACAATGACTAGGATGATGACGAAGACACGGGCTGAAGATTTTTGCAAAAAAAGACTTAAAAAAGGAGGAGAACCTCGAACAGACTCTGTGCTTTGAGGGCCGATGGGCCAGGTTAGGGTTTGGATATAATTTAGTACCAACTCAAAGTCATAGACGATGAGTATGCCGCCGACGACAAAGACGACTACGTCGAGATACTCTTCATAAGGGTACATGATTATGAGAGGTGATGGCATGCTTTATGGGGGATTCGTATATCTTTAACTGGTCTCTTGAGCAAGTCATATGATTGCTACTCCTCTGCAATCAAAGTAGCAAAATAGAGAACCGTAGATTAGCCTTTGTTCCATCCCGATTTAAGTAAAAATTCCGCCAACGACTTGAGGATTTCTTTTTCATCGAAATTGAAATAAAATAAATTTGTATTTGATTTGTGGGGGTGAATCCCTTGGAAGTTTAAAATTTAGGAGTTTTCAAGTGTTTTGGGAGATTCAAATCAACTTTTCTCAAGCAAGACACGCGCCAGTGTCTCACAAACATCAAATTAGACAGATAGAACATAAATTAGGGTCGAGGGACCTCATGTAGAAGGAGGACTTGGTGACTTAGTCTGAAAGAATGGAGGAAAATACAATTATCTGCTGAATTCGAACTGCGAAGAACACAGCCACCTCATCAGGTCAAGAAATATTGTTAGAGAATTTGTCACTTCTTCGCAAAAGAACTCATTTTGGGAGGAATAGGCTGAAATTCGATTTCAGACAATACCCCGGCGTGATAAGTCAACACGATATCACTATCGGTCGGCCTTTAAACCGAAGTTTTAGTGTTCCTTGTCAATTCGAATTTGCTGATTCGGATTCAAATACAAATAATGATAGTAGACTGGATTTAAATGTTTGGACTACGTCCACATCTTGGTACAGCTCACAGAGTTCAAAGTTGTACTGTTCTTTTCCATTTACCCTCTTTGACGCAGGACCAAGGATTGTTCAAAAAATGTTTTTTTTTCGAAAAAAGCCAATATCACAGCTCACACTTTCTGCTTATTGTCCGACACGTGGGTTTTAAAGAATAGAACTGGCAGGATAAGAGTTTTGCAGAGCGCACATTGCGTGTTACTAGTGATAGTTTGAATTCCGTTTATTTGACCAACAACAGCTTCCTAGAACAATTCTTCGGTCATTTTTTCACGAAGTTGACATTCAGACATTCATGGAGTTAATATTTACTCCGAGACATATGAAATCCTTAACTACTTCCAAGTTGCTGGTGTTAATGTCGACGTTTTATCCCTAGCGGTCCGAAAATGTTTTTAATAGTATGCCCTTGCTGCCAACAAGTTTCGCATGGCCATTCATTGCCTGAAAGACTCTATTTCGACACACCGCCAGCACCTGGCTATTTAGTTGGAATTGATTGCTATGCAGCTTCGAAGTCAATTAAACTTAAAATTTTCTTTTTTCCAGGATTTGTATCTCTGTGAAGATTTGGACTATGGTCGATCTGCCAAGTCAGTGGTACTTGTCGATTACGTTGGATAGGATTCTATTTGTGACGTTAACCAGGGATTAAGTCTGCATAGTTTCTTAGAGACCTAAAATCACCTTGTTTGTAAATGGAGGTAATGGTCCAGTTATACTCGTATCACACGCTTTCTTTCTATAGGTGGAACGAAGAATGTCTGATGACTGGCCTCCGTTGATGGATTGATGCATGAATTCTTTCAAAACATCACCTTCGAAGTTGAATAGTGTCGTTGTTCTTAAGCTTCTTTTTTAAATTGCTAAGCCTACCTCTTCTAAACTGGGTGCTGGTTTGGTTCATGATGTCCATTTAGTAGTTTTTGGAAAAAACATCTACTACTTTTTCGTATGTGGATCTTCTGTTATTTTTGTATCATTCTGTGGTAGCTGAATGGTCAGTGGAGAGCCCTTCACTCAGGTGTGGAACATAAGTCTTCAAAGAATATTTTCAAAAGTCTTCCAAATTTTAAGAAAATCAGTCAACCCGTTTAAGCCCTAGCTCAATGTAAATTGAACGTAACAACGCAAATTATTTTATGGACTTATCATGTTTGTACCAAGCACCACAGATTTATTTGATGTCCTAATTTATTTTTGCATTCAATCGGGAAAGCAATATCGGCTAAGTAGCCGGCCCCTGATGATCATTCGAGACCGATTTATGGCATTTACCATCACTCTTGCTAGAACTTCCAAGGATAGGCCCGTACATGTCTTCTTGACATTGACACGTGACTTCAAAAAACCCCACAAAAAGAAGTCTGGAATACTCAAATCGAGCGATCTTGGTGGCCAATTCAAATCTGCAATACGATAGATTAGGTGATTAGGTGCAGCCCTCAGAATTTCGATTGTGACTCGTGCAGTATACCGCGCTCCTCCATCCTGTTGGAACCACATATTTACGTAATTGAGGAAGACGAAAGTTGTTGACCATTACCCAGTACCGCTCGCCATCCACAGTAGTCGTTTAAGACGCGGGGTTTTCGAGCAAAATAAGGCCCGATGATGCCTTCAGCGTAAGCACCACACCATGTAGTTATTTGGAGCGGGCGTAATGGCTGTTTTTCTTTTTTATAATCTACCCGCGCTCAAGGGATTATGATTACCCTTTAAATGTTTCAACACAGCGCGGGCGTGAAGTTGATGAAGAGAAAGAAGGATAGGAAAGATGTGTGGCACGATGTTCTGAGACTGTTGGTGGTTGTCTCAGATATTTTTATCTCGAGGGATGGCGGCTGAGCTAAAGCGGAGAAATGCCGTATATTATTTCTATGTCGCTTATAATTCACATTATTTTATTCATGTTCATCCTTGTTGGGCATACTAGTTTAACTCAATTACGTTGTTAGTGTTATGCCTGAACAACATGTTTTTAATGGAATTAAGACGACATAGACGACGCACGGCAGGGATCGAACCTGTGATCATGAGGTTGAAAGGCGAGCACACGACCATCGTGCCACGGCCACCCCTGGGGGGTGAGTTATGTGCGGTGGGTTATGTGCGGTGATCCAGAAGCGATAATTTGGCTTATTCACAGACTTACCGAAATGAATGAGCCTCGTTGCTCTTGATGTTTTTTGATGAAAAGTTGTCTCACTCGTGGTGGATTCAGGATGGCTTGAGCGTAGGTTACACAACACGCTCTTTGTGGTAAACAGCTAGCAGCCGATGCACTGCATACAATTTCCAAAGGTACATCTTAAAGTCTTTCACCAAAATTGCTGATTCATGCTTAATTGCATAGCTCGTCGTGTGGTCCATACTCCGATGTTCTAGGACGAACGAAATTCCCGGCGCCCGATCAGAAATGGTAACATCTGGTGATGTTCCGTGCTCTTCTAGGCGAGCGATTAAAAGTCATTGGTTCCACAGGACCGGGAAATCTGTGCGTAAATTCACGTTGAACCAGCACCACTGACCGAAATACAAAAAAATCAAAACAAATATTCCGAGTTCTTTAGAAGTATAGCGATTCTTGTCTTGTTGACGTGTATTTTTTGTATAACTAGCACACATTCAAGGTATTATGAATACCCTTATAATGTTATGGTGTAACACAGTGCGAGCGTTAAGGTAAAGTTGAGAGGACTTAATAGCATATGTCGATGCATATTGGTCTTGAAAGCGTGTATCACAATAAATGGAACAATCGAGACGGACAAGTATACCACATTCTAGTAGTGCGGCAAAGGAAATAGACTCCGTATTTGACAGTATGCCAAAGTTATCCTCAAGGGTAAGCTGATGAGCATCAGACGAGTATTGCGGCGGAAATATGAAAATTGAAGGGAGAAATGCAACTGGCTATTGCAATTGAACTTTGTTGATAGAAAAAGAAAAAACAATGAAAGACAGGAGATCTTACGTTGGTGTTGAAGAAAAAGACAAGTTTCCGTAATGGATGTATCTCCTACAAGTTTTAGGGCTCTGTACTCGATTTTATCCAACTTGACCAAAGGACTAAAGGATGTGACGGTCACTAGATGTGAGAATTATACTCAAGTTTTGGAAGGATGTATACCTTAGATCGAAACCAGATGGAAGCAAATTTCTTATATCTTTTAAGAAAATTTAGGCATTTCGCTGCGTTTTTGGCTATGATCATTCGATAAGAGATGGCCATTAAAACACGTACGTACTATGGAAAGCTTTTCAGTTTCTTTGATGCAAGGATACTGGCATCGGTGGTATAAGTATTAAATTCCAAGCGATTGTTAGTACCCCAATATATTATGCTATCCAGATCGGAATTTAATGAGCTTAGTAAAAACTGCCGTTTTAGTTCCATAGCCAAAGAATAGGGTTGCGAGCCACGAAACAAGGATGAAAAGCTGACGGTCGTCAGCGAAAAAATGAAGTGGATTAAGTTTTAGACAAGAGATCATTTATCAAGATCAAGAATAGTGTTGGAGACAAAACGGAGCCTTGGGGAACACCTGCATTTATTTTATGAATATCAAACTTGAAACCATCCAATATAACTTGTGTTGAGTGGCCAGAAATGTAATTTCTAAACCAACGAAGAAGAGACTCTTCGATAGCAAATGAACGCATTTTTGATAAAAAGAGCTGCGTGTCAAATTCTTTAAAATGTTTTAGATATATTAAGTGCAATTAAATTTCTCCAAAAAGATGCGAGGATTGGTTCGACCATCAGATCACCAATGGACAGGACATTGCTACGAAAGCCGTACTGTCGGTCTTAGGAACTCTCGTTTTTCGAGATGAGATATTTCCTAAATGATTGTTGACCAGTGCTTTCATGACCTTGGAAAGAAGGAACTTAGTGCAATTGATCAGTAATTAGAGGTTTCACCTTCTAGGGATTGGCTGTACAAATGCGGTTTTCTGTCAACTAGGAAAGATACGCAGAGTATGGCACACAGAAAAGCTTACACAATAGTTTTGCGGGTCTTCAAGAGTTTCAAAGTAGAATTCATAATTGACGCCATTTGCAAAAATTAAAACAACTTTCGATAGGGGGACACCTTGTATATACATATATCACGGCATTACGAAAAGCTGAAAAGTCGATTAATTTGAAGCTGATAACTATTGTTTTCTATTTATAAGCTCATGTCTATGAAGCATTCATGTAAATATACCCTAAGTGTGAATGAACGCCATTAATACCATAGGAAATCTCAACCACTAAAACCACAATTTGTGTTCCTAACCTCACTAGTCACTACCTGGAAGAGAGTTTGACTAAACAAGTTTAGATCATATTCATGAATGAATTTCTGTGTTGATCAAAAATTGGATAATTAAACTAATCTAATATCAGAAAATTTAATTCATCAAACTCTTCACTCAGAAACAGTTTAACAATGACTATGACTATGCTCATTGTATTTGATTGTGTTGAACAAAAAAACAACATCGTAAAACACTAGCTCATTTACTTACTGACCGCAAATTGTGCGGCTTACCCATTTATCTTTTCTAACTACGCTAGCGGAGATCATTATAGGAACTCGAAACTCATTATTCTCATCCAGTATCTTTCAATTTATTGTTCGTCTATAATCAAATTTAGATACAAAGTCAGATTCTTCAGATTATTTTCGTCTTTTCTTCTCCCTATTAACGTTAATTTTTTTTTTTTAAATCTGATCCGTTTACATGGAGGAGCTAAATCAAATTTGATATTCGCCACATCGCATCGCCAACATAAAACACTTCACACCCTTGGGTTGGTTCAACAACCGGATGTACTGCATCTAGATCGCCATTCCCTTTACAAGTTACAACCACCCGTCGCGTCACCACCACACTCTCATCCACACGAAAATCTATACCTACTTTCAAAAGAACGTTTGTCCCTACACCACCACGTTCATGGCGTTCGTTATCCAGCAAGGAACGAGGGGTGATAATGGGAACTGGGATATACACCACACAGCGTTGTCAAGACAGAGAAATGGTGGGGCTTTGAGTTGAGGGGAATCATATGTGTTGTGTTCCATTTTCTGTTTCTTGTACTTGTAGCCCTCGAAGCGCATAATTAAATTATTTAAAAGAAGAACAAATAAAAACAAAATTAAATTATTTATCTACTCTCTGTGCGCTTAAACACAACTTCAGATTATGTACGTCAAAACGAAGAAATGTGGGTGCTTACCCTGATAAAATAACAGTAGGTAACCATCAAGCGATGTTACGGAGGACGGGCGGTGGGCGCGGGCTGGAGTTTAATTTAATTGTTCTTAACTCTTAAGTCTATGAGCGGCTGCCGCTTAGAACTGTTTTTGGTTTATAGATACAAAGCCGGATTGAATGAACACAGCGCCCTAGATGAGAATATACGCAATGTTGAAAAAAGTTTGAAGAATTCTATTTTCAAAATAAGTTTTTCCGGTTTTTAGCATTCTAAGAAAAAAATATGGATTCAACATTTTGTAAAAAGTTGTGTATAGTGAAAATATGTATCTTTTCGCACTTAGATCGATCTGAATTGTGTCCTTTTTATTTTGAGATCAAAGAGGCTAAAATTATACTTATGAAAAACTTCATAGTGTCTTCTTAGCTTAGAAACAAAATTCCGAGCATTTGTTACTAGCTCGAACCATTAAACAGTTTAAATTTGCTTTGAATTACATCAAGCAATATTTCCAATCTTTAGTACTAGTTGAAATTAGACAGATATAGAATAAACTATATCGCTCCAACCCCGAAACTTTAATCTGCGGAACAGTGAAATTGACACCGCTATCTACTGTCTGAAATCAGATGTTAGTCTCCAGTTATATAGCTTTCATTGAAATGCATCATTGGAACGAATCAATGGAATGTTGACTTCATTTTTTGACAAGCCAGTCATAGCAATCATTGAAAAATTGGTTTCAGTAAAAGATCCTGTCAGTGGCTGATTACAACCAATTCTATGCATTTGAGGTTAGAGTAGATCATTGAAAGGAAAACTGACATTTGAGAATAGAAAGAGAATCGAACACATTCAGTGGAACGACTGTGTTCCATATTAAAGAAACGAAAATCAGCTGTTCATTGAAATTGATTTCTATCAGTGAAATAATAAAAGTAGATTTAAAAGAAAGTTTAAATCAGAATTTTGTACCTTCATTTTGGTATCAATTAAAGCCATTGCAGTTTGTTTATTCGTCTTAAAAATAGGAATGAAAATTTTTAATGATGCATTTCAATGATAGCTATAACTGGGCCCTTACTTATATTCTGAAGAATCAAAAGCACTCCAATATGTCAATGACAGATACCAGATGGAGCTGTGACAATCGCAATTGATTCGGTCTTTGTGACCCGTTCAACAAAAAGATTGATTGATTGTAATCACAATAGAATAAATCAATCAATCCTTAAGTGTAATCACTGTAATTCTACTGAAACCGATGAACGGTGAACGAAACGAACGAAAAAAAGTTATGTTTCGTTTATTTAACTTGTTCTCAGTCACTTCACAATACCGAATAGGAATGGAAATGAAACGAAGGGTATTTTCGATAAGTAGATAAAGCCAAACTATCGTTCATTTTCACATTGTTTCGGTCTTCTTCAGAACGAAACGATTGCAAGCAAAATATTTTAGTTGAATGAACAATTGAAAATATTTCGTATTGGTCTTGGTCTCGTTCAGAACGAAACGGCTGGAAAAAAAATGATTTTGATTGAATGAACGATTGCTTGAAATGATCGTATTCTTGAACCAATCAATCATTGATTGATTCGATCCTTAAAATGAACGATTGGCACTGCTCTAATACCAGAAACTAAAAGAATATTTTCAAGATCTCTGTTTTCATAGACAACGAAAAAAACCTCTTCAGATGATGCACCAACGCAATGGCAGCTGAACACATCAAACATCTATTACCAGATACAGTGGAGTGAATTTCTACTTCAGTTTTTTCCGGAATTCCATGCAATCCAAGAGTGAGAACAAATTCTAGAGAAGATTGCGGACAATTAACTTGGATCTGACGCCAGTTTCGCAAGCTGTTGTCAACAACAAGCATTAACAAATGACAAAATTTAGCACCTATTTTCTAGCTCTAGACGAAGAAATAAAGCGAAACCTAAAGTTTCAGGGTGATAGAACAACATGCTCCGAAACCAATCTTAATCATCTCAGAAGAGATTGCTGAACAACTCTAAGCCAAAGAAGTCAGCTGGGCTTGATGGGGCTTCCAGCTTCGTCATAAACACTCGTCAGTAACACCTCTAAGTATGATGGTTAAACTTTCACACCACTACCGAAGATTGATTTCTAACCTCTAGCACCTAAATAAAAATAAAAGTTTTGAGGGAAGTGATAAATTGTAAAAGTGTTTCAGGTTATCAAAAGTACTTCTGTCCTTACATGTTTGAACTCGGCTTAAAATTGTAGATCCTCATCCTCACCATTCCTGACAACAAAACCCAATAGATAATGGTTGAGAATCAACAGTCACTAGGATAAATCAATTAAAGCCAATACATATCTTTAACAAAAAAAGGCCTTAGTCAGCTTTTTGGGGGATTGTAACTCAAGAAGCCTTGCAGTGGAAAAACAACATTCACCCCTATGACAGAATTCGGCGAATGAGCTTAAGTGACAGTTTGAATTAATTTTCAAACTTTTGCTATTACTGAATCCGACGAAAGACTTATCTGGTATTACTAAATTCGCAATCCATTCGCACTCCATACAATTTCTATCATTTTACATTTGCGCCAATTTCGAGATGAATCTGAAGTAAAGTTTTAATTAAACGAAAAACAAAACAAAAATAGACAATGGAAAGCACAAAAATGTAAGTCAAAAAGTTTATCATCATTTACAAATCTAACAAGAAAAATCTCCTGAGCAGCAAAAAGAGTTTTGGGGGCGACTTGATGCTTTTATCAAGGCCTAGGCCGTTGACTCAATGTCTGTAACTGACAGTGTCGATAGGAAAGTTCATAAATGATAAGGTAATTTTAGGAATCGACAGTGAAGTTCATCCGGCGAATTTCATAATTATGTTTTACAGCTGATGAGAAAGATCGATAGATCGAGTTGACTCACCGGGAGTAAAATTCTACGCATTCTGTAATCGACATGATTATCTTAAGCATGCCATCGGGAAAATTATTCCAAAACTGCATCTGTTTCAATAATCTATTGTCTTGCCCTGCTTTGTGGATGTCGAAAAATCATTCGACAATGTGTGGATCAATGAATAAATACTATACTGGAGTTAATGCGATCTTAAGATATATTGTGCCATAATTTATAGTTGGATGAGATTCATCATCTAACAAACCTTCCTTCAAATGTTTGCCTCTGAGAAATTTGAGCGTTTGTAGAACCTTCAGAAAGGATAAATCACACTGTTTCACCTGGTACCGTCTGAGGCACCTTTTCCGTTGGTGCATAAGTAAATCATATTTACTCAGCATTTGGCTCAATGGCGTTAAATTATTGGTAAGAAGCCCTTATAAAATTAGAATTAATTCGACTTTTCCTCAGCAATAATGTAAACTTTTTTTCGTTCAACTATCTTCAAAACAACAGTGAAGAGCAACAGAGCTGAATTGGTCCAAGGATGAGTTCCCTACTGGACGTCTGAACAACCCATCCCAAACAAATCCGAGAACTTTGCGGATTACTCCATCACTTAAGTATGTATATCAGTGATCGATTTTACCACTTAACATTTTGTTTAGTCGAGATCTGCATCGACAAACTCTTCGAGTACAACATGAAGTGGCATATTCGAATTAATACATCCAAATGGAAAGTTATCTATTTGCAGAATTTTGTTTGTGAATATCCCAGACGGAGATCGGAGATCTAGCAGTTGAATTTTCAACAGATAGCGATAGAGCAGCTCCTAATACCAGTAATTACCTACATTAATTTCCAACATCGTTCTGGAAGACAGCCATGAATGAAGAAGCTTCAAATTAAGGATCTATGTACATCGGACTACATGTACATCTCCCGGCAGTTCCAGACACAACTAGCAAGACTGCCTAGTACTTGAAAATTGACAGTGCAATTCAAGTTCAATCATAAAGTAGTTAGGTAGTGACATCTGTTATCTCAGGATGTAATTAAGTAGCTTTTGCTATCTTGGCTATAATTTATTGAAGCTCTTCTCCCATAGAAAATGTTACTTTCATTGCGGCAATAGATCCGTTGACACGTGACAGATAGGGGTGACATATTGATATTAACACAAATTTCAAATAAGTAGGTTTCTTCGATGTTACTTAACCTAAAGAATATCAAGGCATTACGTTTTATATGCTTACACGTCTATGACTTTTAACTTTGTTGTTTTTTTTTCAAAAATAATTGTTTTTTAAACTTGTCGGTCTTTTTGTTTTCGTTCAGATTTGAATCCTCTAAAGAGCAATGCAAAAACTAAACACACCGATTTCGGTGAGTTCCAACACTCATTGAACTTTAAAAGAAAATGTTAAAGAATTTTCTAACAGCTGATCTCCTCGTGTGAATAGGCACTATTTCTGTTGTCACCGATTTTTTTTTTTGACAGTTAACTAACAACAACGTTCGCAAACTGTTAATATTATTTTTACAGGTAATATTTTTTTGTATGTTTAAACCGCAAAGTAGAATAATATTTTTTTTCTTTTGAAATTAAAATGCAAATAAGCTAGGACGAAAGAATTGCCAAACAAAACACGGCAAAGCGAGTCCCAGGGACAAAAGTGCCCAAAAAAGTGAACAAACCTAAATTTTGACAACTGATTTTAACGAGCCTGCAATGCCGACATTGAACAAATCTTTTATTGACAACTGGCATCAGCGGATCTGCTAGAGAGACATGTTTTAGGGTCGGATAATGTTTGCACTGTATCGGCTGTATGCATTGTATATGGGTGGCTTCTCATAAGAATGTGTGTATTTAATCGACTTGTCAGTTGTATACTCATAAGTCATCACAAGACTTCAAATAAATTCTTCGTGTCGGCATCCTTATACTTAATTTTATTGGCTTTTGATGAGGTTTTTAAAGTCAAAATGTGGGTCAATATTAAATTACTATGACAGAGTGGTTGATACAATTTCGCCTGTCCGTCTGTCTATTGTTTTGCATCCATACCTATTGACTGTTCGGCTGGGTTCTGGTGAATTCATCTAAACCATGAGAATTTTTTTTTAAATTAAATTGCACAAGATTTTTGAGAAACCTTGACATCGCTAAGTAAAGGTTTCAAACCAAGCGCCCTATACTCAATTATGTTGTTGTCTAATTCGGCCCTGTGAGGGTTACTCAATTTGCTTTTCTCATCGGTATGGCTCTGTTCGTTGAGTATTTTGTGTATATGGATGTCGATGCTGGCAATGGGACACCTACATCTTAAAATTATTTGTGCATCTGAATAGGAGAACAATAATAAAAAAAAAGAAAAACTATTAACAGCTACAAAAGTGGAGCATAATTAATAATAGTCAAGCCATGTTCGCCTTTGATCATGATTCAACCATCCGCCGCCGCTACAAACAACACCCCACTGAACTCCAAAAAGCGGTCTTAAAAAGAGGAAGTGCTGCTCCCGGCTTTTATAGTATAGATGCGGCCATTCACGCGTTTATTCCACTTCCCTTCCTCCGCTCCAGACAAACTGAAAACATCTGGAAGATGCATTTAATATCATGAATACCTCTCGATGGAAAAACAAACAAGCAAAAAAAAAAAAAAAAAAAAAAAAAGAAGCCATTTTTATTTATTAACCCAACACCAATGAGAGAAGAATGACCTTTTGACAATCTCTGACTGGATGACATTTGGTTTGAATTGAAAGATAAATAAAAGAATCATCAGTCAGTTGGTATTTATTTCTTCTCCATTTTTGTTGTTGGTGTTGTTGTTTTTTTTTTGTGGGTTTCTTTGTGTACTTATGCATTCAAATCAACTCTGAAAAAACACACACATTCCAGCACCCGCTTTGTACTTAAAATTAATTAATAAAAAAAATATCAATTATGGCTTAGTGGTGAATTAAATATTTTATGGCAAAGATCCAACGAAGCTCAAAAGCGGATTTGCAAATAAAAATGAGAATACAAAGCAAATAGTTTCATTTTTGTGTGGATGCAGCAACCAAAGGAATACAATGATTATTGTCGAAAATAAAATAATGAAATTGTAGTAAAGATTATGGGAGTGATTTTAACTCGAGACAATTTTCCAGGAAAATGAAAAATTATTGAAATTCCAATACAATTTTATATAATCTTGATTTTTGTCTGCCACTGCCAGTACTTGTACGTACTTAAGTAAATTGGAATATAATGAGAATTTTTTGAATCAATTACTGCAATGAAATGTAAAGATAAATGGATATTTTTTGACATTTATTGCGCAGGTAGGTTCCTATAATACTACTATAACACTAGTCACTATTCTCAAGAGATTTTAAGAGTTCTTTGATGAAAAAAACTTCGAGCATTAGATTAGTGCCGTTACATAATCTCAAGTGATATAAGGATATTTGGACTTATGTCAAAGTGACATTAGGTCAAATTGTTATAGTTTGCCTTGTATCGCTTTTGTAAAGTGTCATAAGTACAAATTAATTCGGATTAGAACTCTCCGATCCGGGATGCCAATAAAACAAACAAACAGATCCAATTTCATTTTGAAGTGTTCGTATAGTTGTGTCCGTGATATGTACTTCACATACAGGCATGAGCCTAATCAGGTAACAGAAAGTGACGCGCAGTAATGACGATTGTGTTCATTTTAATTTTTATAAACTTATTTATTGCAACTTTTAGCGTTTTTTTTAATAAATTTGTAATCAGTGTCACTTATTTACAAAATTATCTCAAATTTCAAATTTAAACGTGAAATTGTGTTTATTTATCTACATGTAATGACGTTTCACAATTTTGCTCTCAAGGTCAACAGGTTTATTCTCAAAATGAATGTGTTAAGCAAATACAAAATGTCGTTTGAAATATGGCGAATTTGTTTGTATTTCGCTCTCAATTTAGAAACTTTATGCTCAGTCGTCAGGGAGAATCCAATGTCAATAGTTTTATTCGACAACAATATCTTGGGTACATAGAGATAAAGTAATGGGTGATTTTCTTGCAATTTTCATCTTCAGTTTGGTCTATAATTTAACCATGAATCGTCTTACAAACGAACAACGCTTGCAAATTATTGAATTTTATAACCAAATTGCGTACTCTGTTAAGAAAGTTCATCTCGCGCTTCTTCCATTTTATGGTCAGTTTAATCGACCTATTTCGGCTGCTATTCGGGCTATTATGACTAAATTTCGCACCAAATTTACATTGTTGAACATTAAACCACCAACACACTTACGTAGAGTGCGAACAGAGAAAAATGTCACTGCTGTATCGGCCAGTGTTAGTGATGACCGTGAATTATCGATTCGGTGTCGTTCCAAGAAATTGGGCCTCTGTTACCCCACTACGTGAAAAATTTTGCGGAAGGATTTAGGTGTGAACCCTTTCAAAATACAGCTGGTGCAAGAATTGGAGCCTCACGACCTACCCCAATGCCGAATTTTTGGTGAATGGGCTCTTGAAAACTTGGCCGAAGATCCACTTTTTTATCGAAAAATTGTTTTTCAGCGACGAAGCTCATTTCTGGAATGGATACGTGACCAAGCAAACTGCCGAATTTGGAGTGAAGAGCAGCCAGAAGCATTGCAAGAGCTACCAATGCATCCAGAAAAAGTCACTGTTTGGTGCGGATTATTGGGCCGTATTTCTTCAAAGATGGTGCGAATCGCGCAACGTTATTGTGAATGGTGAGTGCAAAATGGAAGAACTTGACTTGCATGACATGTGGTTTCAACAAGACTGTGCCACATGTCATACAGCACGCGTAACAATGGACCAATTGAGAGGCGAGTTCGGTGAACAGTTTATTTCACGTTTGGGGCCGGTCAATTGGCCGCCTAGATCGTGCGATTTAACGCCTCTATACTATTTTTTGTGGGGCTATGGGGCTATGTTAAGGCTCGTGTCTATAGCTACAAGCCCGTGGGAAGTACCGTTAGTTTTCGCGTTAGAAATAAAATTTCAATTTTTCCTCTAGGGAATCATCGAAGACCCTTAAGTAATGAGTTTGAAGAAAATACCTTCAGTATTTTAGGCTATAGATCAAGGCACAGACATACAGACAGAGAGACGGAATTGCTGGACCCACAATAAAAAAGAGGCTGGGTGCGACCCACACTGATAACTTCCCATTTGTGGTCTTTATTATTTCGGTTCCAAACATTTTAATTGAAAAAAAGAGGCTGGGTGCGACCCCATTTGTGGTCTTGAAAACTTTATATTTAGTTTTTTTTCAAATAACCAAATTTTCAGCGAAACAAACTTTAGCTGTAAAATTCAAACAAACATTATTTTAAGATTGAAAAGCATTTTAATTATTTAAAGAGATTTGAAATTGAGATTGTTGATGTTGATCGTGAGCAAAAAAAATTTGTTAGATGTCACTTAGTTTAACCAAAATTGTCTCTTAGCACACTATGATTCAACTAGAACTTTCTTCGTTTTTTTCGTTTCCTGAAAAATTTTAGAAATGTTGCTTAGTATACATTCTTACGGGAAGGTACCGATGTATAAAACAACATACTTTAGAAGGCACTATCGGTGTTGATTCCCAAGAAATTCGTCTTGAAATACAATTTTAACTAGTTTTCACTAGAATTTTTAATAGTTTTTTTTATTAAAAAAAAAACTACTAATTCAATATTTGTCAACATTTTACCAATTGTACAAAATTATACTGTGTATAAAATAAACTAAATTAGAAGTCAATATCACTACTAGTTCTCGAGAAATTTGAGTCGAAAAACAATTTTTACCAATTTTCAATAGAATTTTATATAGTTTTTTATTTTTTGTAAAAAAACTGTAAATTGATTTTTTTTGAAATTTTCACCAGTTGTCAAACACATTATTTTTCGTAAAATAAAATTATTTTGAGTTTCAAATTGATTTCCGTTCTTAGAATATCTGGGTTATGAAATTTTTTTTTTCAGTTTTTTTAATTTAAAAAAATAACGGTAAGTTCATTTTTTTCCATATTTATATCAAATCTGTATGACCTTATAATGAGTACATTAAATTTTATTTGAAGTCAATAGCATTATTTTTTCGTGAGATATTTGAAACTAACCAAAATTTTTACTTTTTTTTTAAACCGTTATAGTGAAAAAACTACTCACTGAATTTTAATAAACGCCCTTTCAGCCTCTTTCGAAGTTATTATCTATTAAACAAAATTTACTTGAAGTCGATATCTTTACGCGTTCTTGAGATATCGACGACGAAAAATGGTACAAGAACGTACGGACGTACGAACGTACGAACGTACGAACGTACGAACGTACGAACGTACGAACGTACGAACGTACGTACACACACACACACAGACATCTCTCTAAAAATGATTGATATAGCCTCTAGGGACCTTGAAACGTCGAGAAATGTCAAAAATTCCAATTTGACAAATCGGACCGATTACAATAACTCCCTATGGGAAGTTAATAATACGCGTATGCTGTCTGTAGCGGTGCTCTCAATAAAGTTTATGAGTTTCTTTCCGCGAAATTCATAGAGATTTTTGAGAAAAGATTTGCGAGTGATGATTAGCTAGCTCATAAGCAGACGTCAATGGGGATGAAAACTCAGCTGAAGTTCAAAATAATATTCTGTAGGTTAATCGTTTGTCAAACCCTGAAACTCTCAGTAGAAAAGATTCTGGTGAATGTGAACCTATCAAAGTGTTCTCGGAGGTGTACAATCAGCTTACTCTATACCATTTTCAAAGATCGATGGTTGCATGGATCAAGCCTAATCGAGGAGAAAGTTCATGTCCTATAATAATCAAATAATGAGTAAGCCCAACCCTTGTGGTCTTCTAATGGGCTGTCCGTCCTTAAGAACAAATCTATGAGGTTTTTAATAGAGTTTAACAAAGTAACGATCCTCTGCTGACTGGTACTTCTGGAAAAACTGAACTTCTTATGTCGGGAGAGACCAGCCAGACCGACGAAAATGTTGCACAGACTTCGAGGTTATAATTTGTATTGTTCTGAAACCTTAGACCCACCTTGAATTATCTCTCCCCATTATGTACGGTAGAACTCTTAAAAATACAGGGTGGTTTCTTTTTCAATCATAGGTTATTTTGAAAATGGCAGCTCGAACTTTTGACAGAAAGTCAACATCATATCGCCGCGGAACGAAATGAGTAGCTTTTCGCTTGAACAACGTTTGAAAATATGGAAAACTTATTTCTAAAGTGAGAGCTGTAGTGAGTTTTTTGAAAAGAAGTTTTTGCATATTATAACATATTTTTTTCTTTAGCTGGTACATAGTTATGTACTACGTACATATATGGTCTGTATTAAATGCACATAAAACATTTTTCTTTACATTAGACTACATAAATATTGATAACATAAGTATATTAAAAACACAATGTTTTTTTAAGTAATACTTAGTACAAAGTGGTTAACATGTTTTAATTGATATATTTATAATATTGAATTGAATTTTAAATAAAATTATTTTCTTTTTTAAGGAAATAATTGAATTTAGCACTTCAAATGATCTTCTAGAGCCGTTTTAAATCTATCGCAGTTGTTAATGCCCCTCAACTCGGCAGGTAATGAGTTCCACAGACCTACGGAGTACACAAAGAACGGGTGCTTGGAAACGTTGTACCTATGTATTGGGACAATAAGTACTCGGCTTCTTTGCAACTGAAGTAAAATAAGTTTTTCGTATAAGTATGCAGGAGTTTTCTTTTGCATCAAATTGAATAAAAATAATAAAACTCTGCTGTCAAGATGATTTTGAAATGACATTCCATAAAAGCCATTCGCGTAGTCGGAGACATGGTCAAATCGACGAAGAGAATAAACGAAGCGTATAACGTTGTTAAATGCAACTCTTAGTTTTCTTTGGCTCACACTGTCGACACGACAGAAAATTAAACTACCATAGGTTAAGATTGGTAAAGCCAGGGTTTTAACCAAGATAGATTTTACTTTAGTGGGTAGGCAGCCACCAGTGAGGTAAAGAACTCTGAGTGCACCGTAAGTTTTTCTAAGAGCGCGTGATATATGATCATCCCAAGTTAAGGCTTGATTGAAAATTATGCCTAAGTTTTTGAGCTTATCAACGTACGGAAGCGTTGAGCTACCAAGCTCAATGCTAGGATAATAAGACGTGTCAACCGGGTTTTTATTTATGACAATTGCTTGGCTTTTTTTTTGGTTTAGTTGTAAGAGATTAACTTCGGCCCACTGGAAAATCCTGGTCAAATCAGAATTAATTCGATAAGTAGCATCTTCGACCATACCTATTGGATAACTTAAGTATATCTGCACATCATCAGCATACATTAATATCTTACAAAATTTGAGAATCTCAGCATGATCATTAATAAAAATACAGAAAAGCAATGGTCCAAGGATAGACCCCTGAGGGACACCAGCATTCGTTGAAAGAAAGTTTGAAAGGTGGGAGTTAATACACACTGCCTGAGTTCTTCCGGATAGATATTTATGAATGAAAGTCACTGCAGTTCTATCAAAGAGAAAATTATTCCTTAATTTATTCAGTAAAATACCGTGCGGAACTGAGTCGAAAGCCTTTGAAAAATCAAGCAGCACCAGTGTAGAAGCGTATTCCCTGTCAATTTCTTTTTTTTTTTTTATAATTTACTCGCGCTCAAGGGATTATGATTACCCTTTAAATGTTTCAACACAGCGTGGGCGTGAAGTTACGGAAGAGAAAGAAGGATAGGAAAGATGTGTGGCACGATGTTGAGACTGAAGGTGGTTGTCTCAGATTTTTTATCTCCAGGGGTGGCGGCTGAACTAAAGCGGAGAACTGCCGTGTCTTATTTCTATGTCCATTATAATTCGCATTATTTTTTTTTATTCGTATTCATCCTTGTTGGGCATATTAGTTTAACTCAATCACATGTTGTTAGTGTTATGCCTAAACAACATGTAATGAGTTGCAACCCATTGATGACAATTTTAGAAGGTTTTAATGTAATTAAAGAAGACATAGACGACGGCAGGGATCGAACCTGTGATAATGAGGTTGACACGCGAGCACACAACCATCGCGCCACGGCGAACACGGCGACATTCTTGACGAATGTCATCAACAAGTTTTAATAGAGCTTGTACCGAAGAAAGTAACTTGTTAGCTGATAAAAAAGATGACATCTGTTGACTCATTATTCTTTCACAGACTTTCGAGGCAAAAGGCAGAAAGGAGATCGGGCGATATTCTTTAACTGATGAGCTAGAATTCTTTGGAATTGGGATTATTTTGGAAATTTTCCATATTTTAGGGTAAGAAGATGTGGTTAAAATTGAATTAAAAATATAAGTAAAATATGGAATAATTATCGGCAAAATAATTTTGAAGAACTTAGGGTGCATATTATCCAGCCCAATAGCTTCAGACTTAATTCTCTTGACTGCCTCTAATACATCAATCTCATTAACTCCGCAGAAACTGAATTGGTTCGAGGATACGGATTCACTATTGTTATGGTCTGCAATAATTGATGTATTCGAAGAAGGGCCGACAAACAATTTGTTGAGCTCATTAGCATAACATTCCTCACCTTAATTATTTGACTTTTTGGTTATGCCAAGAGATTTAATGTTTCGCCAAAGTTTTTGTGATGAGGTATTTTGAAATTTTGTACTATAGGAGTGAAATTTTGCTTTCTTGATCTCCTTATTAACCAAGTTCCGAAGAATTTTGTATGAATTGAAAAAAGATTGTAGCCTGAAACGTTTCCATCTGATATAGGCTGAGTTTCTTTTAGCAATAAGAACTTCAATCTTACGATTGAACCACTCGCATCTATAATTACGAACGGTAACCGATTTTATTGGGACAAATGTAGTAAACAGGTGGTTAGCCCAGTCGGTAAAAAATTCAATTTGGTCATCAACTTCGGGAAGAGAGTAAATTGTTTCCCAGTTGACGTTTGTAACCTCAGCGAATAGGGTTTCAAAGTTTATAGCCTTGAAATCTCGATACTGGAAAATACGTACATCTGTATTTCGACTCACATTAATACTATAAAAAGTTAGAATCAGATCATTTCTTGAAAAACCAGGAGTTTCCAACTGGTTATAAAAGTTTACCTTGCTTTGTTGGTTCACAAGAAAATAATCAATAAGTGAAGAGCTCGATTCCGAAAAATGAGTAGGCATTAAGACGTTTACTGGGAAAAGGTTTAAGGAATTTAAACTACTCCAAAATCTAGCAAATTCCGTTTGTCTAAGAGATTAGTATTAAAGTCCCCAGAAATGAGAATGTGGTTATAATACGGGGTTAAATCTTCAAACACGTTAGTTATGCAATCAGAATCATAGATATGTGGAGGTTTATATACAACACCTAACAGGCATTTCCCATCATCACACAAAACTTCGACAAAAACAAACTCTATACCACTACTATTTGACTTTTTAAAAAACTTTGGGTTACATTTTTTTTGATAAAAATGGCGACAGCACCCCCTCTTGTATCGCGATCGCATCTAAAGATTTTGTAGTCTGAAAACTCTAAAAAAGTATTTTCAACATCAATTGTGAGCCAAGTCTCCGACACACAAATCGCATCCATGACGCCATCCTCAAAAGTGTGTTTAAATTCATCAAGATGCTTTCGTAAACTTTGTGCATTAATATGACACATAGAAAAACCGGTACACCTATTACGAAAAATATTTAACATTGAACGCGTGGTATTTACTCGTGAAGCATTCCTGGTCTGTGAAACCCCTAAATTACCCAAAGAATTGTTTATTTTTATTTTGCATTGGATATTTCAAATAAAGCCTTAGAAGGGAGAACAAAAAACTTCAGTATAAATAATATTTTAAGGTGCGAGTCTACCAGAATGTGCGATAATATACATTATGTAGCTCTGATTCGTTTTTTTTTTTGATGAGGCTTTTGGTCTTAATATACACTCTGAGTTCATAATTTAAGACCTCTTCCCGCATCTGACTGACTAATCGTATTCTTTCCTCCCTGCAGCTCTCTCTCTCTCTTAATCAAAATTTGCTTGAAGCAGTACTCGGTCTATGCAATTGGCTTATCTATGTGCCTATTACAAAGGAAGACCTAATTCACTGAGGCTACATTTTGTATTTGATACCTATATTTTTTAGTGTTTTGAAAAAATTGCCCTTCAAACCAAAATATAATCTTTGAGGTCTTATGGTGGGTGGTAGCTATTGATCGTTCTTATGTTCTTACTATTATGTTGTGTTGAGCACAGTTTATTTTTAAAGTTTTTGAACGATTTTCTCAGGAGAGCCATTTCAGAACTTTACTCATAAGTAATGACTCTTATGGTCTATAGGGGCCTGTTAAGAATGGGGCTTTCCAATTCGCTATGACGATTATTGTATAGGTGAGATCAATGCAATGAAGAAAAAAAGGGTTCTTCAAACACATCACCCACAAACTTATATTCATGAGTAGTGAAATGTCTCAATCAAACCAAGGTATATGAGCTTCATAACTTAATTATCACTTGATAACATTCGCCCTTAGTCTTAAATGTTGTGTTAGAAATCATTCTTTCATATAACTCGATTTCTTGTTTTATTGATTTTCCCAACCAGAATGCAATTAAAAATTTAATAAATCGTTTAAATCAACGTCATCAGAAATGAGGGAACCGCAAGCGTAATTTCACTGCCTTTGTACCTATCTCTCGAGGGAGGAAAACAAAGCTTGGAAATTCCCAATGGCAACACAGTCACCTCCTCAGCAATGCTTACATACTTTCCCCCAAGGAAAATGAGTGTGATGCATCATCTGAAGTGCCCTCCAACTAAATACACAAACAATTTACTTCTGGCAGACATTATTGTGGTCTTATAAATAATCACTAATTGATGATAATTAAAAGATTATTTAAATATTTATTTATCGAGAATTTTGTATAATGAAGTTTGCGAATGGGCGGTCGCAGCCCCCCACACAAAGTAAGTACTGCGCACATATCGATTTATCGTTGAAGGTTTCATTCTTTCGTTTCCTTCCGATGCCGATCCAACAGCCATCGCCATCGCCATCGCCACCGGACCGACACAGCGACAGCTTCGATTCAGAGTGCGGATAAGATGCAATTAACGATAAAGTATGGCCGGCCGGGAAATAAGTTTTATTTATTTTTTTTTTTCGGTTGTGGTGGTGGAGAACAACCGGGGCAACATTAAAACGAAAAAATCCTTGCCTCTCAGATGATGGCAAAAAAGAGTTGAACCGAGTTTGGGATTTGTTTAAACAGACAACAAACCGAAAGCCACCCTGCTCCCGCCCAGATTTGATTGTCCTCCATTACGCATATAGAAGACTGAATATGTAGACGACATAGACCAGACGGCGTACACTCAAAATAAAAATTCTTACAGTTTTTCAAAATAAAAATAAATAAAATGAAATAAAAGTCTGACTCCTAGATAAACTGACACCGACACTGACTGCAGCCATTACGCCAGACGATAGCCAAAAACTGTGTGCTGACTATTTTTGGGACATGTCAAGTGGAATATCTAGAGGAGTACCACCGGGTGACGCCGGCGAAGACGACGACGACGAAGGTTGTGTGCTTGTGTGTATCTCTCTCTATGTGTCTTTTAATGCCGCAATTTGATGCAGGTCTGGGGCGTTGTTTATTTTCCCTATTTCGGTAGGTATACTCGAATGTATGGGAAAATTTAGGACGAGGCGTTGGCACAATGGAATGACACTATTTCTGTGTGAATCTGTGCAAATGGAAAAGAAAAATCACGACAAATCCTTTTAATTTAAAAAAAAAATTAAGTATTCAAAAGAAATGTATCCCCTTTTGTTTAGAGAGTATTAAAGGTTTGTAGAATTAATAATTTATTTGGTTGTAAATATCTTGATACAGTTTTGTTAACATTTCAATTAAGAGAAGGAAAATCAAATTGAAAAAGGTCGGACTATTTGATTTTCTTACTGTTGACAGATTTTCTTAATTCTTCCTTAGAATAGGGTAAACATAGGTAAATGTGCAGCAAAATGAGGTCAATTTTTTTTAATAGCGGCTAATAGTAGAGAGCTAAATTAAATTCGTTTAGGTCTTATTGAAAAATCCTATAAATCTAGATATGACAAGGGCTGGTCACGAGATCTCTTTATTGAGTTTCAGTATCGATATTGGCATTTGTCTATGTCTTGTATACCTAACTAAGTCTTGACTAAGTATGATGTTTTTCTCGTGTCCCGTATTGATTTCGTCGGTTTCAGTCTCGTTTAAGTCTCTGCCCGTTCAAGCTTTAAGGACAAATATTGGCTTCGTGTGGAACAAATTTTTGAGAATTGACAAATCCTCTAAGAGTATCACTTGTCATGAAAACTGCTGCTCATTAGCAGTTCACCTTGAATAGGAAGAAAATTAAAATGTTCGAAAAATATGCATGGTAGTGGACGGATAGGGGTGCTGCAAAGAAGAATCGGAAGAAGAATGAGAAGCGCCCGATCGAGGATATAGAGAGATGCCATAGTAGGAATGAGGTTCGGAAGTCTTACCAAGCTTTATCGAAGCTCAAGTCGGCCTCGCTGCCGAACAGTTCAAAGCGGCAGGCGATGACTTGGTTGGGAGTACGCACCAGCTCATCTACAAAATATGGTCGGAAGAAAGCATGTCCGATAAATGGAACCACATTATTGTCTGTCCTATTCTCAAGAAATGAGACCCTCTGAACTGCGCCAACTACAGAGGCATAAGTCTCCGGAACATCGCGTAGAAGATCCTTTCTGCCGTATTATGTGAACGTCTGAAGCCTTTCGTCAACAACTTGATAGGTCCATATCAGTGCCCATCGATCAAATATTCACACTCGTATTTTTAAGATCCCATATCCCTTTACCCTTAAACCCAGTATTGTATGTACCGTCAAGTATAGAGATTCTTTCTTAATCCACACTACACGAATGTGTAGCGAAGTCTCAAGCAAAGCCTCTGTAAGATTCCAACCTATATAAATGTACATGTGATCAACGCTTCCCAGCCATTCTTCCTAGGAATGGTGCATTTGTTGGTTTACTGCTTCAAGATGCACACAATAGAACTTTGCACGGTGGTACTCAGCTCATGTTACAAACTTTACGACAGTGCTTTTGGATCTTAAATGGACGACAGAGCGTTCGGAGCTTCATCCACCGGTGCGTTATTTGCAGACGACATCGTCGGGCAACTCTCGTGCAACACTACCTTAAACAAGAGTGACTGCGGCCCGACCGTTTTTGGCATCAGGTGTGGACTATTGCGGCCCATTTGTGATAAGGCTTGGCACAAAACGTTCCCGCTCAACAGTGAAAACATACCTCGCCATATTTGTTTGTATGAGTACAAAGCTGTACATATGGAAGTTGTGGAAGATCTTTCAGCGCGAGGTTTCTTGGACGCCTTTACGAGGTTTGTGTGCAGACGAGGCCCATGCCTAGACTTATTCAGTGACAGCGGCCGGCATAGCGTTTGTGGGACCTAACCGTGTACTCCAAGAAGACTTATCTGCGTGGCAAATAAAAACCAACAATCTGTGGCTTCCAGTGGAACGAAATGGCATTTTATCACACCTAGAGCTACTCATTAAGGTGGACTGTGGGAGGTGGATGTTAAGTCTGCCAAGCACCATCTCGTACACTTGGTGGGTACCCATGTACTTTGTTTACAGCAGCTTCAGACATTGAAGCGTGTCTCAACTCTCGCCCACTTACTCCTCTCTACGATGATAAGATGGAGCGACGAGTAGCTGAATACATAACAGAGAAGAAGTAAGTGGCGGAAGCGTATGCCCAACATTCAAATAGGTGATATTGTAATTGTTCGGCAAGAAAATCTGGCCCCAACACATTGGCGATTAGGTCGAGTAGTTGAAATGCATCCGGGCAGTGATGGATTGGTCCGAAACGTTACCCTCAAGACGTCTTCAGGTCTATGCAACCGAGCAGGACACAAATTATGTGTTCTCTTGGATGCAGCAGAATTCGAATGGAACGATTCGACCGGGCAAGATGTCTAACATTATAAAGTACAAATGCAAGCTCTGACGTACCAGCGATTTGACTTTTTTGCAGTCCTATTTATCTCTTTTTAATTCTTGAAATGACAATGCTGACTTCCCTCTATAATTTATTAGTTTTTTGGTTGCAGAAGAATAAAGAAGTATATTTTCTAATCGAGTGTTTTGTTTCTAATCTCCTACAATTTTGTTTTTTAAAAACATGTCGCTGTCTTTGACAGACAACGTGTCGTTTTGACATGTCACTGAGAGCTGCATACAATTTTTTTTACCCCCAACGCCGAAAAAGAAGTTTTACTTCAAAAAAATTTCTGCCGAGACCAGTCCTCGGTAAAATTTTCTTCACAATATACAATTTCGTCCCGGTCTTGAGAAGAACTGTCACCCCGTGCCAAACGAAAACGCTATTACATTTTTCACATTAACTCCCAAACTGTAAAATTTTGTAGATTGAGGATGTTTTCTGTCGAGGAAATTTCTTAATTTCTCCTTGTACAATTGTGATGGCTCAACCGATGAAAGGTAGATACTTAAACTAAAATCATTGCAAGATAAACAGTTTGTCAACAGTTCTTACTCATTGAACGAGAATAACAGTCACCTTCTAGTATTCACGTGAATCGGACATTTGATTCCATTTCATTTTACCTTTGCATTCCGATATTCATCTCCTGTCTTCTAAGTTGTCAAATACAACTATTTTATTAGCGAAGTTTCAAAATTTTGAAAAAAAAATTAATTATAATTAATAATATAAGATTTGTCCAAGTTGGATTTAATTTGAAAAGACCAATGCAGATATAAGAAAATTTAAACTTATTTTTTTGGAAAAATTTAATATTCGTACGACATATCGATGGGACACAGCCAAATCGGGTAAGAACGCTATTCTATAATAGAAAAGGATATTTTTCAAACAAATAGATCAGATCAAATATATGTAAATCATATGAAAATCGAGGAAATCGAAATCTTGAACCCTGTTTCAGACGTCGCGTCAAACATAGAAATTCTTTTTGTATCTGCACTTTTTAATACGCACTTATTAAAAAAAAGAATAGGATAATAAGATCTGTTCTACCGAGATCAGTTCACGGTAAACTTTTCTCTGAACTCTTCGAAATCTGAAACACCGAAATTCGCATCAATCTAACTTCGAAAAAATTAAAATCGATATCGAAAAAGTAAATTGTTGATCAAATTTTACTTTTTATTGATTGCAATTCCATTTCGAGTGAAAGCGAAATGTAGAACCTGCCTGTATTATCTATTATATACATATTTATATCTATTATTTACAAATAAATATTTGCAATTCAGTTACAAATTTGTTTTTTATTCACATTTTACAACGAAGAAAGAAAGCACACAATATAACGAAAGACAGATCGGCAACGAATCGGTTTTGTATGGAACGAGTTAGTTTACGTGATTAGGAGAATGCTGCACAACATTACCGACATTAAGCAAATTCACCTCAAATGAATGGCAAAATGATGATGAGTGAAAATTCACCCTGATGAATAGTAGAATAGGGATGTATATTTGCTGAAACTCCAACAATTTGTTGGTGAACATTCGATGAACTATTAAACTAATTTTCGATGTCAACCAGAGACGAAAGAATCTACCGTTTTAATTGGGGCAAATTTGAATTCACTGATTGTTACTTTAATTGCAAATCCTGGAAATGTAGTTTGTTGACAAAGCAGTTATGAACTGCCCAGATTATCGTTGAATATACTAGCCGTTGTAAAATTGAACGTGTAATTTCATAAGTCTCGATCTCGACGAGCGTAAGAACGGGCTACCTACCTATACCTATTTATGTACAAGTATACCTGATTTTCTCACTACATGGTCGCTCCAATAGGCGAAATTGACATAATCTAAGAACGCAGTGTGATGTCTTTGGCTCTTTGGCACTGTTGTTAGTATTGATAATTGATATCATTAAGGAACAAAATATCGATTTCGATTTGGACTTTCTACTTCTTTGTTATTTTGATGTGAAAACACACTAGATGATATTGTTTCCATCTGTCGCGAAAGGCGACGAGTGGACGAAGAGATAAAATAACGAATACAGCGATACCGAACTAACTTAACGAAAAAAGTAAAAGGCCAAAAACTGAGGCAACTGGGCCATATGACCAGATGGATATTCAAAATTGGGTCTGGCAATTCATTGAAGAAAACCCTGCTGGAAAAGATTTCGACTTAAGTGTAAAAGGACCCCAACCAATTTGGCCCGTGAACATCAAGACAGCTAGTATGGGGCCCGATGCCTAGGCCTGTATTGTTACTTTAAGAAACTAGTGAGTTGGTGGCAGGAAGTACACTTTACAACGATTTGAACGGGCTTTAAATACATCGATGGCTCCGTCCCGAAGAACTTGGTAAACAATCCAATCCGTCGAGCGAACAGTGAAAGCTACAACAAACTCTACATGACTAAGGAAAAAAGTACTCAATGGTCTTGGCTCTCAACAGTTACCCTAGAGCCCAGGTTCAGGAAATATATTTTTACAAAAAAAAAATTCATCAATTAACCTATAAATAGTATTTAGTTTCAATGACACGTCCGTATAATTTATTGCGGGAAACCACATCTAAAGATATTATTTGGACATCAGCAACCTTGAAGTGATGCCAACCAAATCATAATTTATTTACCTAATAAATAATTCTGCAACTATATACTCGTAAGCATATAAATTGCTAAAACAAAAGCAATCAAATAATATTAGACGACATGACGGTGGTGATGACGAAGGCTGCGGCGACGGTCTTGAATTCCTAATGGACTTTTCATATCCTATATAAGTTCTCCTGGTATTAGTGTGAAGAAAATACCCATCCCCATTGCATGCTTTGGGGCTGATTGTCTTAAGCGACTTCCAGTCTTTAGGGAATGGGTTTATAAAAAATAATGCTCAAGTTGTTATTAAACTGAACAGAGGTTAAACTGGTGAGCGTTGATAGACGTCAAGACATGCAGAAAGCGAAAGAGGGTTGGCAATGTGTATTTAAACACTTAATGCCTTCAAAAGTATTGACTTAATAATAAGAGACAATGAGAGCTTGAGTATTAATTATAATGGAATGGAATTTGAGACTTTGGGTTTTTTTTTTTTTAATTGGATATTTAAACCCTTAGCATTATTCGTCATGTGTGACAAATGGGATATAGTCAGCTTAATAATTGATGTGGAATTTTTTGTTAAGGTTGTTGGAACTTCTTTATAAATTTCATTGTCTTCATAAAACAAAAAAAGAAAGAACAACGATTACTCATAATGGGTCTTTGGAAATACCTATAGCCCTTATGACATATATGTGAAATGGAAGGTATGGTTTTTGTTTTTTTAGAAGTAAGGGTTGATAACATCACCAATGAGTTATATAAAAGGCTTAAGTAGAATTTACTTGCACCTTGCCTATAAGGATTATATTATGAATACCCTTTTTCACGTCTTGTGGAGCACTCTCATCATGACAGAGGTGTTAAGGTGAGTTCTTTCTATTATAAATGGGCAGAAAATGGCACATATTTTTTATTTTGTTGCCAAAGGATTTACTTGTCTTGAATTAATTTATCGATATCAAGTTCCTTTTTTTAAAGACTTATAAGAATGTCACATGTTTAAAAAAAATCCAGTTTTATTTTGGTAAAAAAATTCTTTGTCAAGAGGGATTTTGTTAAAAACTAAAATTTAGTTTGAGAAAAAAAAGAACGTGAAAGTAGGATATTGTTGCTAGACGTATACCTACTTTAATCTCACATAAAACATAAAGTCCCAATTTCAGCAAAGTGTGAATGCAATCTTGAATTTTAAATATGAGCTCAGTTAATATTGGGAAACATTTTGCAAAATTGTAAGCATTTCAAAAATTCTAAACTTCGAACTTGTGTTTCTTTTCAGTTCTGAGCATTTTCAGATCTAGTTCCATGATTTTCGAAGAGGAGAATTAAAGTGCTGAGCACTTTACTTTTGACGATCGGGAAATAAGAAAAACATTAGAAAATTAAAATGGCGGATTACAGAAGTCGTGCTGGTGCAGAAGGTAATAATTTGTAGAAATAGCTAATGAAACTGAACTAAACTACTCGTATGACAGTTCGTGCAAAACTGTTATTCACAATTAAAACATTGAGCGCCCTCTTATCAGACCAGAGCACTGAGCTAAAAAGCAAATACGGCTAATGTTACATTTGGCTGGGCTTAAGGCACATCTCATCGGAAAGTGTCTTGTGCTTCGAAAAGAAATAAATCTCTGGGAAATACGTGAATTCATATTCATTTAATCGATTGAGCAATAGAGATGGAGCATTATTGAATTTTATCGATAATTTCTAATAGCGGAAACAACCGAAAGTTTATAAATATCATCATTCGATAGTCGCTCAAACAAGTCTATTTTTTAAAGCGAACAGAACATTTCACCGAACTACATAGGTACGATTAGGTTAATGGGCTGACCGTTGATCTTGTTACCGATCAATGTAGATCCATTGTGATACCCTAAGGGTACTCGTATCATGTAGTGAAACCTATGATAATCCTATGTCATTCAGGCCCGTTAATGGTGTTGATGAAATTCAGCAAAGCTATAGCCTGAAATGTCGGAGGGTACTTCTAAGCCATTGAAGAAATGTCTGTCATCACATAATCGCCTGGCTCGTCACCGCATCCTCTGCATAAGTTGTCTGAGTTTTATCTTTTTCTTTTGGTAACCCAGTTGGTTGCCACCGGCAAATGATGCTCACGACGAGAAGGGAAAGGAAATTTTTACTCAGATGGATGATAACGTCGGTCTTTTCTTTGCTGAAACTAGGCCATAGTTTTCTGGTTATAAAACAGGAATAGAGCGAGTTCAATCTCTAGTTTTGTTATAGCTAGAACTTTGCTCTCGATTACCTGTTTAATATTTACAGGTTGGGACTTGAACTGTTGTGTCTGCGTGTGTTGATCATATTCTTGACAGCTCATCAGCGCTTTAATTACCTGGGACACCACTGCTATGACCAGGAACCCAACAGATTATGTTGTGCTGTGTACCAAGAACCCTTAGCTTTTCGCGACAGCAAGTTACAAGCTTCAAATTGATTTAAATGGCAGAAATCGCTTGGCTATCAATGAAAAAGGTGATATCAGCTTCTGGTATTACCATCATTGAGACTTGCCTAGCAGCTTTCGTCACTGCCAGGACCTCAGCTTGAAAGGCACTGCTGTAATCAGGAGGTCGGAATGAGCTGGCTGGTCCAAGAAAAGAACCCTGCACCAAAGCCAGTTTCCATCTTAGAACCGTCGGTATATATAGCTATCATCGATTAGCAGTTTGATGGCTCGTTGATTTGCCAGTCCTCTCTGCTAGGAAGGTTAGGTTAGGTTGAGGTGGCTGCTGGCCGGAAAAGCCAACACTTCTAGACCAATATTTAGTCCGTTGTGATACCACAGGATTCCAAAGATCACCCTTACTAGTTAAACCATTTGGAACCAGCAATGAAGCGTTTGAGACAATGAATGTCGGAATTTCTTAGATCACTGGGATCATTATAGTAGAAGTCTTCCAAGTGGAGTCTACGTCTTTGTGCTAGGAAAGGTGGTCTTAAACGCCTTGTAAGAGTCTAAACGGAGTGTTATGTAGTCAGTACATACCATATTTCTCGTATATTTCTGAAGAATTTGCGCATGACCTAAGACACTGTGTATCCAGCTACCAGTTTGGCTAAGCCGAAGTGCGCTAATGGCTGCATATTCTTGTATAAATAGATCTAGGGGTTCTAAGTTGAGTATAGCTAGACTCGCTAATAGGGTGGACCTCATTGCCCCTGTGATTCCAATACATGTCATTCGTTGTACCTTGGTCATGGTTTTGAGATTGGTAAGTTTGTCCAATGCATTCCACCAGAATACGTTGCCGTATTTCAGTACAGGTCTGACTATGGCAGTGTACATCCACTTGATAATTTTTGAGCTTGGCGCCCAGGTTTTACCAAATATTTTCTTGCAGGTATTAAAAAGCAAACATGGCCTTATTTGTTCTTTCTTTAATGTTAATACTCCAGTTCAATTTCTTATCCAGGATCACGCCAAGATATTTCGCTTTATAGGAGATTTTGAGTTGGATTTTTTCAATTAAGGGAATTTTAAAAGTCGGTAATTTCCTTTTGTTCGTAAAAAGGACCAGTTCGTTTTTTTGCGAGTTAACAACTAACCAGATCTTATCATCAATCATTCTCTCATTGAAACTAGCTTCGGTCTTTTCTATGCCTTTTTTGAGTTGAAAGAACTTTATTCAAATCGATTCCATTTGTTGCGAAAATTCAGGTCGAAATTTTTCACCGAAAACCTGGGTTTAGGTAGAGAAGTTGGTCTGACAAATACTGAATTTGCGTATTTGCATAAATATTTATATACAACAAACATATATTATTACCTATTTTTTGGTCTTTTATGAAGGGGAAGACACATGTGTAACAGAAAACCTGTCTGAATGTTGGTACCATACTGCAAAGCAAGACCGTATGAAATTAAGAACGTCGTTTTCAAATCCGTACGAAAATCAATTTCGGTAACGAATTCAATTCGGAACGAAAATCAGAACAGGGGTGTATATGTGGTTCAAGTCGAAACTCTAACATATTGTCAATTATTTTAGGAAATAATATGTTTATTAATTGAATTTTTCATCAACAATATTCGCTCGGAGCGGAAATTTCTCCGATTTTGTACGATTCGGAGGATTTTTGCTTTGAAGTATTCAAAAATTCTTCGTGGAACAATTTGCGCCAACGCGTAAATTATTATTCTCTCCGATAGGATACCTCGAAAAATTTTAACCTCCGAAGAAGTATGCCTTACAGACAATTTTCCGCTACGGACGGATACCTCGCTAGGGCCGATTAATTTTAAATAAATAAATTCACGTTAGGAATACATGGTTTGTTTGTCGAAATTTAAACTATTCCCATACATCTGGGACCAAACATCAAAAAGGAATTTTCAATTTCGATTTTGATATATCGGCCTAAGTCCAAGTATACCACAGATATTTGCTTGATTTTATTTTGTTAGGGTTAAAATAAAATGAGTGACGATAGCTCACATTGGAAAATAAAATTTGAAATTATAAAATTT
Organism: Philhelius festivus; assembly: GCA_963931855.1. NCBI lineage: Eukaryota > Metazoa > Arthropoda > Insecta > Diptera > Syrphidae > Philhelius > Philhelius festivus. Next base: position 70,467,395 of record OZ007554.1, on the reverse strand, counting down.
TTTATGTGGAAAATTAATTTTGTTCTCAAGAATAATGTGAACTCTAAAACTAAAGAATAAAACCAACCAGAATAAATAATTAAACTTGTTAAATTAAATACTGCTGAATATTTTACATGTCTGAAATATTCAAATATAATTTTTTTTGGCGCAACGAATAAAGTTGTGATTTAATGTATGAACTCGGTGATTGAACGAATAAGACTTTTATCAATGAAAAGAATCAATACGTTAATTGATGTTTTAAATGCATTAACCCAACGAAAACAAAACCTCCGAACGAACGGCTCTATTTTTACTTATACAAATAATTAAATTAACTAAACGAAAATTCTTTCTGTGATGGACAGCTTCGCTGACGTATGATTGACTGATTCATTGTTTCATTGATACAAGGAGGTAGTATCCACTGAATTTTTATTCAAAAATCGTTAAATAAAAAAAAATATTTAAGTAGTTCACGTAAAGTGTCAATTCAGTGTTGTAAAGTTCAACAAAGTATCAACATTTCTGAAGTATCTCCTAAAGGGATGTGCTTTGAGTTTTGGGAAGATATCGTCCCCTTTCTGCGTTAACCTCGTAACTACATTTTTCGGCAAATTCGTTTTTTTATATAAAAACACTCTCTAGGGCTCACAAAATAATAGAGCTAAGTCTGAATGTTAAAATGATTCATCTAATCTATTTTACCGTTAATTCTTTTTCCTCGTAACTACTCTCATGTTGTTAAGTTTCGATGAGAACCTCGTATGTACTTGGTGAGGCCTTAGTTTCTTCATTGTTAATCTTTTTTACACAGTTAACGACAAGTCAAAAGTACCATTATTCAGATTTAGCTTTGAGGCAGATAATATTATTATTAATTAGGTACCTTTAGAGTGAATTTAAGCTTTGTATGTGGCGCAAGCTTTTTGAGCATCAGTTTTATATATATTGGATTTGGCTTAGTATTAAGGTTATAAATTTAATAAAAATATAAAATAAAAAACACAATATGGATCGGTAAATAATATGTGTATGTATGTAAATTAATCTCTTTTTTTTATATAAATACTCTTCAAAATGTTCTCGTTATCGTGTTAAATTAAAAGTCTTAACAATAAATTTTAAACTTTAAAAAAATAATAATATTACTGAACTAGGCTCTTCTAAACCAGCAATTTTAAATAAACATGTTTTGGTGTTAGATGAAACAAAAGGTAAACTGAAGTTTATCGAATGTGAAGTCGAAGACAATATTCCTACATTAGACTACGAACACAAAGGCTTCATCCTTGATGATCAGACCGGACTATTTATTGAAACAAACGATAATCAAGATTCCATTACTTCTGATTTATCAAGCTGTTGTCAACCCTCATCAAAATCTTCCTTTGTTGATTGTAACAGGTCTAATCGCAGAAGCCTTGATCTAGATGAAAATTTCGGTCTTATTTCTAAAAAAAGAAGGAAGAAAGGACAGGGTAGACCGGAGAAATGGAAGAAGAATATAGTCGCAAAAGCACGGCAAAAAAGGAAAGCAATACTATAGTGTTAAAAAAGAAAAAGGAAAGATAGTCGGGAAACAAAAAGGACAAAAACGTGGGCTCAAGCCTCGTTGTGATTCCGCTAAGTGTAAAATGAGCAAGCAAAAGTGATGATTGGAGCTCTTGTAGAAAAGCAGTCCATAGCTCGCCGTACAAGTGGTGATAATTCAAGACGGAATTCAACTTTAAAATATAAGTTAAAAGTTGAAATTGCTTTACCAGTCTGCAAAAAAATGTTTTTAAATACATTTAATTTGGGAGAATGGACGGTACGAAATTGGGTTTTAGCAACCAATGACTTTGGAATTCCTTTTCAAACAGAAAAGTCGAAAAAGAAAAAATCCGCTATCAACTTAAAAAAAAGAACATGTCAAAGATTTTTTAGCGGGCCTACCTAAGCTTGAGTCTCACGATTGTAGGCAAAAAATTGACAAACAATATTTTGATTTCAGCTACACATCTTTTAAAGATGTTTACAGAATGTATGAACAGTTTGCGAAGGACAAATAATGAAAGATCATGGTATTTATCCATTTTGAAGACAGCACATTCTTCTAACATTGGATTGTATAAGCCAAAAACAGATCAATGTGATGTATGCTATAGTTTTAAGAACGGAAACATTGACCAAGACATACATATATAGTTAACATGTTAGCAACAAAAATAAAGCAAGGTTGGAAAAAGATAATGACAAAGAAAAAGCGTTAAAAATGAAATAAATGCTTATACTTTGGACGTTCAAGCTGTCCAATCGGTACCTTTCATAGCTTCATCAGCTACATACTTTAAGCAAAAGCTCGCTGTGCATCAGTTTACTTTTTTCAATTTGAAAACATCAGAAGTTCATTGCTACGTATGGCACGAAGGAGAAGGTGGAATGGATTCTAATGTTTTTGCTTCATGTGTTTTTCATGTTTTGGAAAATGTTTGTGATCTTAGTGTTCCAACAGTCCTGTTTAGCGATGGATGTAGCGCACAAAATCGAAACGTCAACTTAGCTAATCTTCTACAATTCGTGGCGATAAAACATAATACGACGATTTATCAAAAGTATTTGACGGTTGGACATACCCAGATGGAATGTGATTCTGTCCATTCAACCATCGAAAGAAAAAAGAAGTCAAAAGAAATGTACGTTTCAGCTGATTTTGTTAGAATCATAACAGAGGCAAGAAGATTCCCCGAACCCTATAAAGTAACGTCTTAGACTATACTTTATTTTAAAACTTTTCCAAAATTAGTTTCTATAAATCCATTAGACCAGGCTTTAAAACGGGTGATCCGGAGGTAACAGATGTTAAATGCATAAGATATGATTCCACGGGTATGTATTATAAACTTGATTTCGCCAATGATTGGATATTATCTCCGCAAAGGAAAGCGAAAATAGTTATTTCAAAAACTATTTTAAAATCACTTTATGAAAATTCCATACTTTTGCCGTTAAAAAAATATAACGACTTACAGAGTTTAAAGAAACTACTTCCAAAAGATTATCACGGCTTTTATGATAACCTTAAATTTAATTCTAATAAAGAATAGAAAGATTTTGAGATTTAATTTTGTTCCCTTTTTTATGAATAAAATCTGTTACTTTTATTGAATATATTTTTAGTTCATAAGCTACTTGTAAATGTACATAAATAAGGTACATATGTATTTAAATAACATATCCTTTGAGTTGTATGATGATATATTTAATTTAACAAACCATTTCATCAAACATTGAATTCGCTTTTCAAATAATTTTAAAATTTAATATATTTTAGATATAAGATTTTGTATGAATTAAAACAACAGTATTTCAGTTTAATCTGTGTATTTTTTTATGCTTCAGCTATTTTTCTAACCTTGAGTTTAAATTTTCAATTATTTAAATTTATTTTAAATAAGAAAAAGAACCTCGTATCTGCATTTCGGTAAATCAAAACATAAGAGACGGATACTCGTATGTAACAAAAACAGTTAAAACAAGTACTTTTGTGATGTCCTAGCAAAATTAAAACTAGCATATACTAACAACTGTAAAATATAAATAGAAAACATATAAAGTTTCGTTATTAGGTTCCATTGACGGAAACTACACGTTTTTTTCGTTTCCTGAAAAATTGTGTTTTTGTAGATACGAGGTTAACGCAGAAAGGGGACGATATGTCTTTGGTTCAACTCGATTTAACTCGCTCAGTGTAATTGGGTGGGGATCTTTCGATTCGGAACATCCACCATTACGTCAGTGTGTCTGCAGTACAGAAATATATATTTGATTTTAACGAATCTTTTCAACGACAAAAATAGCACGAATATGACTGTTTAAAATATGCAATGCGAAAATAAAAGGTGTTTTTATCATAAATATATGAAACAAAAGAGTTTGCTTTCAAAAATTTCTAATTAAATGTCAGTTTCATCAAAATGAAGAATATGACGTTAATTAATAATTAACAGATAGATATATTGCTTAAAAATTTTGTAGTATTTTTAATTGAATAATTAACAGATAGATATATTGCTTAAAAATTTTGTAGTATTTTTAATTGAATAATTCTCTTTCTCTTTGATAAAAGAATCTAATAAATAATCACTTGCATTACGTTTAACTCATAGTTTCTGATTATCTCAGAACCAATATTAAGACTGTTCTGTTCATATGTTGGAACATATAAAATAATAGTCTGACATGGACTGTCATGTAAGCTTCTAAGTATTGTTTAGACACTTTGACATTTTGTTTGCTTGGACTTATATTGTCGATTTTTTCAGTTCTGAATTAGAAAATTGTGTGGAATTAACATGGCGGTTTAGGCTAAAAATATCAACAAAAAATACTGAGCCTGTAATTTTTGACAATTCAACCGAGTTAAATTGTGTCTGAATATAACTTTGACATAAAGGGTGACGCGTAAGTCACGTTAAGATTTAATTATTGAATAATTATTAAATAATTTTTTTGTTTACGTATTTTTTCCAGGAATTAACTTTTAAAAACTTGGGAAATTTATGATGGAAAGACTCAGGGAAAAACAGAGAACCAAAGTTTTTTATTTTGATAGTCGACATTCAATTATTCAGACAAAAAAATCATGTGTTTCATGTTCGAAGTGTACCCAGTTCTCCAACAATTTACCGATTGGTCCAGCGTTTTCAGCAACAAAGTAGAAGAAGATCTCGTACAGTTTTAAATAATGTGAAAATTGCTCGGGTACAAGCAAGTATTGAGGAAAACCCCCACATTTCTACCAAGCGACGTTCTCAGCAGTTAGTGATGTCTAGGCGATCTTTGCAAAGAATCTTACGGCAGTTACAAAACCTTTTTTCCTATAAGATTTAATTGGTTCACTAGCTGAAAGCACATTCAGCATTTTCAAGAATTATTCCGAGAGAACAAGTGTTTACAAAAACCATTTTCACTTCAACGGTAATGTGAATAAACAAAATTACAGAATATGGTACATCAAAAATCCAAGAATAATAATTGTTGAACAACACAGTATATAGTATGAAATAACCTCAGGAAGGACCATTGGACCATATTTTTTTGAAAACAACGAACAAGTTCCGGTTAATGTGGATGGCTTTCAATAAAGATCAATCAATGATGGAAAATTAGATAAAGATGAAAGGTAGAAAACAATTCAGAGTATTGGTTCCAATAAGATGTAGCCATAGCTTATCTAACTATTGCTCTTTTGGGGCTGATTGATAGCCACCACGTTCGTCTGATTTAGCTTTAGAGATACTTAAAAAGTGTTTTAAAAAAGATGTATGCCAATAAGCCAAGAACCGTGCAACACCTTAAGCCTAATATCCAAGAAGAAGTGAGGGCTCTGGGACTTGAAATTCTTAAAGAGAAATTCTGGAAAGAGAACGTCAGGTCGAAGCAAGAAATGGGCACCATTTGCAATATATTGACGCAAAATTTTAGTTGAATTAGTACGATGTTAAAGTTGTTTTAGTATGAAACTAGGTTAAAATAACGATTTTGCATATTTTAATCAAATATAGCATCATACTTTCTCTACCCTTTTATTAAAGTTAAAATCTTCGAATAGGTATTTTATTTTTACTTGCGACTTAAAGGGAAGTTATGCATTCAGAAAAGAAATCGAACTCGAGATTTTGATCAAAGTTGATATTACGATGATAGCGAAGGCTAAAAAAGTGGGTCTCGCAATTATGTCTTACTGTTTGTTTTTTTTTTTACTACAGCCTAAACGGCTCGGCCGATTTTATTTAAACTTGGTAGATAGTATTTTTAATTATTTCCGTCCAAGTTTTTTTCTTTTTTTTTTAAGACCAAAAATAACGGTACCTGCCATACGATTTTTTTTTTCGAAATTTTATAAATATTTTTTTTTGTTACAAAAACTGTCCCACAGATTTAAAAAAAAAATCGAAAAATTTCATTTAGTTAAAGCTAGGAAATAGTTGAAAAAAAATGTTTATTTTTGGTACCCCCTGGAACCATTTTTTGGTTTTTGATTTTCTCAAAAACGGTACAACCGATTTTGAGGTTTGATCATTAATTTTGTTTATGCTAAAGCTCCCCAGCAGTTGCACAAAAATATTTTTGGATTTTAAAAAAAAATTTAAATATTTTTTTCAAAACTCAATATTTCAAAAACCACAATATTTAAAAACTTGATAAATAAAAGTTTCTTAATATAAATTACAAGATGTGAAAAAAAAATTATTTTACCTAAGAACAAACTGTACCCTCTATACAAATGTTAAAAAATGGTTTTCGAAAATCGCATTTTTCTCAAAAACGGTTCCAAAAATTTTGTTAAAATTTTTTTTGATTACTTTTACGATCTTTAATTTAATAAAAAAAAAAAACTAAAAACAAGATACATAGTATTACTAACTGTACTTACTATAGACCGATTTTTTAGAATTTTGAATTACTCACTATCGACATAACGGATTTTAATGAAATTTTTTATAGAAAAGGTTCTAAAAGTTTAAAAAACATTGAATTTCAAAGCTTTAAAAACAATACTTTTTTGAATTTTGAAAAAAAAAATTTTGGGAAATTCAATATCTCAAAACGGCTCAATATTGGTTTTTTGTAAATTTAATTTTTACTCGAACAATAATAAAAACTTTAAATTGTCGTACCAAATTTTATTTTAAATGTTTTAAGAATTTTGTATATAAAAGCTTATTTTTTTAAGAAACCACAACGAATTATAATTTTGTTTTTACATAAACTAATATTTGCTCAAGACACATGGCATCCTGTCTTTAGCTCCAACTATTAAAGGAGTTGTTTTAGTCTATTAAAAAATTAATTTTATGTTTATGAACAGTTTTTCTCTAATAACATTTATTTTTGAAATTCTTAGTCGTTTGCATAAGAGCAAGTTCGTGCGACCCAGTCGTGCATTTTATTTTTAGTATTGTGCTAACTTTATATGACTCTTTGACGTTTACAAACGTCAAAAAAGGTCTGCTTACATAGTTGTTGCTTGAGCTGTCATTGTTTTAGATGTTTTCAAAAGAAATTTATTTAAAAATAGCCTTAGCACGATACTTGTTTGAAAATGTTTAAAATTAAGAAAAAGTTAGTAATCTATTACTAAAAAGTTAGAAAATTGTAAAGTAGTATCTTACTTACACCTTAATAACAGGCTGTTTAAAATTTTTCGCCATTACCATTAAAACAGAATGTGAACATATTGCGAAAACTTAATCTAAATTTTAATAAATGACAAAGTTAAATAAAATTAGAAAGACAAATGATATTCATCTAATAAATCATAACGTTACGTTCACTGTACAATAAATACTCTCATTTCATACTTTTAGCATACGCTTCAAGGCTTTCACTTATGCTGATTAGGAAGAAATTTTGTTAAGAAACTACAAAATTAAGTCGAATTTTTGTAAATTCTATTCAACAGAGTTGAGTTGTCATCTATAATTGATATTGAAACATTTTGCGAAGAGGTAAAGCTAAGTGTACACGATTGGTAGATCTTACAATATTGTCAGATCTGTCAGTGAAAAACATGCTTACAATGTCTTACAACCGTGTAGACAAATTTTCTGACAATTAATTGTTAGATCATTGTCTGACAATTAATTGAAAGAAATCTGACAATCATGTGTACGCTAGCTGACAATCGTGTAATCTTCCAATTAATTGTCAGAAAATGTATCTGACAATTAATTATAAGAAGGTAAATTGTAAGGTTTTTGATAATCGTGTACACACACAATTTATTGTCAGGCCTGCCAATTTTTATCGTTGTCTGACAATGAAGAAATTGTAAGATGTTCGTTTTTTAGCATCATACAATTTTTTCATTGTCAGACAATTTGCAGCCAAGGTTCAATTGTCACAGTTTCCATACCCAACAAAAACTGACAATTAATTGTGTGTGTACACGGTTGGTAGAAAATCTACCAATCTCTTACAATTAATTGGTAGGTATTAAGCCGGCTATCTGAAAATGAATTGTCAGCCAACTTCTGACAATTAATTGTAAGAGATTGGTAGATTTTGTACCAACCGTGTACACACACAACTTATTTGTCAGCTCATTGGTAGATAATTGTCAGACATTGTAAGATCTTACAATATTGTAAGATCTACCAATCGTGTACACTTAGCTTAATACTACGTTTTCACCGAGAGTAAATCCGGGATTTAAGTTAATTTACCATAAATCTTCTTTAAATCTCGTAGATTTACCATACAAATATAAATCAGCTCAAATGAAGATTTAAAATAAATCTCTTTAAAATCTTCTTACAATCAGAAGATTTTCAAAACAAACAAACCTTATTTTGTAGAACGCACCTATGTAAGCCCCTTAGTTATTTACTAAAAAAATTTAATAGAAGAAATGAATTTGGTTGGTACATACATAATACATATACTTACCCTAAACCCCAGACATTTCTATTATATTGTTTTTTTTTAACATTTTGTTTTTAAATTAAAGGTTTTTTTATTATTTTGGCTAGCATAATATTTCTTAAGCACTGCCGGCGTTTTTTTCTTTAAATATGGATTCTTCTATCCAATACACCAATTTATCCCTTTCATGACATTTATCAGAATCAAATGGTGTGATAACAATTGTTTTAAAGTTGTAATACTCATTTTTATAAAGTTTTCATTGAAAATAAACTATTTTATTGTTCAGAAATTGTTTTTCCTGTTTACTATCCAATTGCAATTTTTTTTTTTACGCTTGTCCAAGTTGACAATTGAATGACAAGTCAGAGTGAAAACGTCAAATAAATCTCATTTTCTCTGGTCAAAACACTTCAAGATTTATTTTAAATCTCTACCCTAAATCCCGGATTTACTCTTGGTGAAAATGTAGTATAAAAGTTACTAGTTATCAAACACAATTATATATTGGAAATATGTTTTTAGGTAAGTATTTTGTGAGATAGAGTCGGTAGTAAATAGTTTTTTAAGTTGTTGGCCCATTCAAATGCACGCTCCCGAAACTGACAGATATGTAAATCAGATGTCAGTCAACAAAAAGTTATTGATAGTTTGAACTTTTAACTGATTTTTCCAATGTCATTTTGTTATTGTTGTAATAGAGTGAGATTGCGAGGTGAAATCGACATTTTCACCACAATTTAACAGACATGTTATCATAAACTCAGATGTCAAAAAGTTCTGTGCACGAACTGTCATATTTTAGGTGTGTTAAAATACCCCTAGCGCGTTAATAAATAATTAGAAACTGTTTTAAATTAAGAAAACGCCTTGGCACAATGGTTAGTGTTTTGAACTGTCATGCAGAGGATCCTGGGTTCAATTCTCAGCCGCTGCAAAAAAATTATTCAGAGGTGTAATACCACTTGCGAGGAAACTCCAAGAGTTCCTCTTGTCATGAGAAGAATGAATTGAATTTAGAAACAAAATGTGATTCACTTCATTGTGGTTCGGATTCTCTGAAAAAAATATCGAAAGTTGCGGTAAGTGGTATGGATAGGTGTTTTTTCTTTGTTGTGATTTACATCACTGAATCACAAAAAGGAACCACGTACAAGCTCGCATAGGAACACACCCCATCCATGGAATGATATACGTGTGTTTTAAGAATGTTTGAACAAAAAAAAATCGTATTTCTATTGTATCTAGGTGCATAATTCGCACTGGAATTTAAAATTAAAATTTATTCAATAGAAGCCATTTGGCAACCTTACCATATTCTGAAGGCATTGTGCACATCGGCTGATGGTGTGCCGGGCACATGTTGTCATGATGATGTGGTATGTAGTACTCGGCAGCAGGATAAAATTCTCCTGGATACTGAATGTAAACCGGCGTTGGGGGTGGCGGCTGAGGAGGTCCTGGATTTTGGGGAGCTGGTGCTGTTGTTGCTACAACACCATTCATGCCACCGCCCCCGCCATTGACGTTGCCATTTACATTGCCATTATTCGGTCCGTGACCGTTTTCGTGAGGCTGCTGCTGTTGTTGCTGCTGCTGCTGCTGTTGCCCACCACCCTGCTGTTGCTGTTGCTGCTGTGGTGGCGGATGATGGTGTGGATGCAGGGGATGGTGATGTGGGGGCGGTGGTGGTGGGGCATGGTGAATCTGGTGGTGGTTCATCGGAACTCCACCAGCTCCAGCCGCGGCCAAGTGATGCATTGCAGCAATAACTGCCAATTGTTGCTGCTGATGTTGTTGATGCTGTTGCGGGTGATGCAAGGCACAGGGCGGTACTAAGGAAGCGCCCTGGGGCGCTGTTGCCGTCTGTTGAACGAGTGGCGGTGACGCCGGCAATGATGTTGAACCATCTGGTGAAGACTGCTGGTGATGTCGTGGATAGTGTTGCTGTTGTTGTTGGTGTTGTTGCTGCTGCTGTTGTTGTTGTTGCTGTTGTTGTTGTTGCACGCCTACAACCATCCCTACTTGTGTAATTGATTTGTTGCCGCTTTGAAAATTATTATTTTTGTTATTTGAATGTCTGTTTTTGTGTTTGTTACTGTTGCCTGTATTATTGTTATTGTTGTTGTTATTACTGTTGCTGTTACTATTGTTATGTGTTACGACATTATTATTATTAATGTGATTGTGTTGATGTTGTTCTGATGCTGATACCGATACATTCATGCGTACCATGCTTTTTTCAATTAAATCAGAATTTTTTTAATGTTCTGTTTTTAAGTTTTTTTTTTGTTTAGTTTTTCTGTGAACAAGATATACAAAAATGATGATTCCTTTTTTACCGAATTAGATTTTGAAAAAAATAAATATCACTTTAGATGTAGTGTCATTGCTGTTTTAGTTTGTTTCGGTAAGTTGTAGTTTTTGTTGTTTATATCTTGAGGGGGGCTTACGTTGCTTTACGTGGCGAGTAGATTTACGGCAGTTAGAAAATATTTAGTTAATTGTTTTATAAGAAAAATTCCTTTATTTTTATCTGAAATTTATAAAAGTGATAGAAAAAAATTAAAATAAATAAAATTGTTTGTTTTTAGCAAAAATAAATCCACTTTTTACGATATCTGTTGTTTTTTTTTGGGATAGATGGTAAATCTTTTACCTACTTAAGCTTGATTATCGCCTTTTATAAATAAAACACAAAATGGAACAAAAACAAAAATTATTTTCAAAATATTTCACAGTTAAATTAAAAACTTCGAAACAGTTATAATTACCTAGACATCCCATGAAATGGTATTGCTTAACATATAATGAAAGTGACTGGCTAAGACTTTGCACCAATCTAGACTTACGTGATACATGAAATTGGACAGTATGCAGTCCGATGTTGAACCTGGAAAAACTCTTCCGAACTATTCCAAAAATGCAAATGGTGTCCCGTCATGATATGCGGGATCTGTAATTTCTTCAATCTCGTTCTCAAGCAGAAAGAACGCTGGCCACAAGTTAAAACGGAATTCACTTTCATTCTTTATCAGACCAGTGCACCCACCTACTAGAATGTACATTTACATTTATCGAAATCACCGGCTACTTTTAAAGTTTCGGAATAGAGTTCTTCAAGACAATTGAAGAATCAGCTAATCTTGTTTTTCCTGATGTAAACGAGCTCAATACCAATTACATGCTATTAAAAACCAATCAACATTTATACAGCTCGAAGGATAGAACGTCGCTATTGATAGCAACATTTTCGAAGTATTTAAAAAGTTCATCTTTTACGCCGGAGTATATATAATCTCCACGAACTACTCCTAAGTGGAGATCTGATGAAGAATTACCTTGCTGCTACTTCGGTTTGGCGAAACAAATGGATTCAAAACCTATGACGCATATGACAGAGAGGTACATAAGACACTCAAATACCGTCAGTTCTGCTTCACACTGACGAGTGCTGGACGATAAGCAGAATGGTAGAGCTGATACTGGGCTCTTTCAAAAAAAACATTCTTCGACGGATATTTGGTCCTGTGTGCGAGAAGAGTGAATGTTACAGGAGATACAACTGCGAATTCTATGGCTCGGCCACACTGAGTAAACTTCCAGGTTAAAGAGCAAGCTATTGTGGATAACTGAGCACTCGGTGTGAATGACTAGGAGCAGCGTGATCGTAGAGCATGGAGAGCTACCATGTCTCTGCAAAATTAATTCAATAAAATCTAAATCACTCTCAGGCTTTTTGTAAGATTTTTAAATAGTGGCATCCGAGGGAATGTCAATAAATTCCTGAAAACTAAAACAAAGGGTATGGATTCACGCACAACACACCAGAGACCAGATACCAAATAATGCACTTCTCGTGGTGAATCGAAGCCAAAGAAGGCCAAGATGAGTTTGTCAGCGAACAAGGTATCGATTTGGTACTCGTATTTGTATCGATTCCAAGCATATTTGAAGCAACGACGGCCCCTTTTGGTGAACAAAAAAGTTCTTTTCCACCAGGGCTGCGCACCGGCACCGCACTCGCAATTTTAAAACAGTTAGTTTACGAATTCCTCCCTCATCCAGCATATTCGCTAGATAAAGCCCCCTGTAGGTACGTGGTGGTGACGAGCAGCCTGGCTCAGTAACCCAACAAGCGCTGTGGTGCGCGATTTTGATATCATAAACTTGTTTGACCTATGGATTAAATGGGATATGATGCTGGATTAATGAGCTCCCCTCTAGCTGAAGATCGCTAGCTTACTGTCTTAAGATCGAGAAGAACCCATTACAGAAGTCGTCGAGGTTCGTCGCAGAGTTCTTCGTTGTATTAAGATAAGCGGTCAAGTCTTTGATCTTCAGTTCAGATAGTTCGTTAAGGTCGTTAAGGAAGCAAGGAATTTCCAGCTTTGCAGCATGTTCCCCTATTGGTCAGTGTCCAGTGCATGTTGGAACTACCCTCACTATTTCTTTACTGAATATGCATATTAGATAATTTTTTCGTGACTTCTGACAGGTGGGTCACATCTTTTTATATTCAATGCAGTTGACTTAACTGCTCCACCTACGTTTGTATTCTGTTAAAAAATTGAGAAGATTGAGTCATTAATAATAACAGGAGGAATGGTAACTCTTTTCGGAAGTGATCAATAGAGAGCTGATCCTTGCCTGGACAGCTCGTGAGCCTTGCCTGATAGAGCAACATTAAAATCAATATTGAGTCTTGCAAGCTCATCACGGTATTGCTTGATCAATTAAAAAGTAGAAAATTAAGAAAATGGCTTTAACAGCCACCTGGATTCCTGTTTTCATTTGGATCTATTTTAAGTTTTATGCACTTGCCTTATTGCCAGCACTTCAACTTGAAAGATACTGCTAAAATCAAGTAACCAAAAATACCAAGAGACATTTAAAGACTCAAAGAAAATTCTCAAACCGACACCACACTTCATCATTGAGCCATCAGTTAAGATGGTTGTGTCGCAGTCTCTCTTCAAAAAGTTATCCTCCCAGTCCTCTCTAGATAAACAAATAACTTTAAAATCCTTACTGATGCTCAAAGTAGGGGTGCAGGGGATCAGGTTTGCTCCCTGTGGCTATTTCTTGTTTCCAAACGTAAAGAACTGTATGTGAGGTAAGATATTTGGGTTGAGGGCTTGAGAAATCGTATTATTTCGAGCGCATCCAAAAATTGGAGACACATTGGATGAAGTGTATCGAGCTAAAAGGTCACTTTGTTTAGAGATTAAAAGTTTTTCTGCCAAAAACAGTGACCCTTATTTAATTTTCCAGGGACTTATTGACCCCCGGGCCTCGTAAGAAATCAAGATATGAGGTAGGTGCAGTTTATCTACGTCTTCTTATCCAAAATACTTTGCTTTTAAGAGATATATTGAGTTATATTGAATCACTTTAATAAAAAAGATCTAATCTTTAATCTCACAAAGCTACCTGCATATTCCTAAAGGTGAACAAAAATAACCTCCCACAATTTCGCAATGAACCCTTTACAATTCAATCCTCCAATCCATTTATCTGAGCTCCTTCCTTGACATAAATATTCCGAGAATTAATTTCTCATCTGGCCAGTGGGCGCGGTCATGACCATGAACGTTAATGATTTATTTCGTCTATTACTTTTTGTATATGGTTCTTATATGGTTTTATTATAAAATGTTCTTTTATCTCCATTCCATTCCTTAAATGTCTTCTTTAAAGTCATAATTACCTTTTCCAAAAAAGAGATAATAGTCTCATAAAAAAACAGTCTTTAAGAAAATAACAACAAATCCCAAAAATTTTAAGCATAAAAATATCACACTGAACTAAGCTGAGCTGTCTTCTTCGTCACGTTGGTTGTCGTATCTACACATTCAGTAATCCCCAAATTTCCAAAATCGATTTCGAAGTACCTTTTAGTAAAGCTGATAAGGAAACATTAATAATCTAACCAGGATAACAGTCACCTCCCTTACGTCTGACATATTTCTAATTATAATTGAATTGACGGACGCCCAATGGACACACAAGTAAAACTGAAGCTTTTTAATTTTGTTTTTTTTTTTTTTAATATGTGTGTGTGTGGCGCAACGGATACAAGAGTGTCAGATCTCAGATTTGACCCTAGTTAGCTGTTATAACAAAATCTCTCATCCCAACGTGATGTTACATCACATTTCTAAATTAAATATGAGTTTTTTTTTCTTTAAACATCATACGCACACGCTTCCAAGAATGTTCTAGTTACTCAAGTCGGTAATAGTCGTATCATCTACATCCGTCTATGTCAGTGTTGCCATAAGTATGAATGTATATTAGACATTTTTCTTTTTAAGCTTAGAGTTGGGAATTGAGCTGTCAAAAAAAGATCTGTGTTTCTTTTTTAGTGCCACCGCATCAGAGTGCTAGAGTTGGGTTTCTTTTTCCAATCAGAGCTAGCTCGCTCGTAGCGCACTCTATGAGCTCAGAATAAAAACACCGAGCAGATGGAGTAAAAAGCTGAGCGCTGCTATTTCGTGTGATATGACAGAAACAGACTGCGAAAAAAAAAATTATATAAAAATGTAGATCGACGCCTTTGACAGTTCATTGCTTTAGTGTGTTTCATAAATAAATCCGACAGCTCTGATCAGAGCGAACTAGACACGCTCTAACTCTGCTCAGATCAAAAAGAGAAAAACTCCTATTGTTGTGCATTAACAATTCTGAATACTACAGAATTCCTTAAAATTTGCTTGACTTTTCAAAAGCAAAACTCACTGAATTATGTTTCAAAAGAATTTTTGAAACTAATAAGGTTGAAATATAAATTTTTTGACAGTTGCATTTCCCAAGATATTGGTGCATATTTTGGAAGATATCCCATTTCTGGTCCCAATATTTTCCAAAAAGAATATTTCGATTGTGTTTTCGAAAATGTTATGTTCAAATATTATTAATATTTTGAAAATACGAAATTTTGAAAGTTGAAAAATGTTATTAAAATTATAATCTGTCATAGTTTTGACTACAAGTAAGAAAAGTTTTCAATCATTTATCTATTTGGCTGGTGTATTTCTAGTACTCCATTATGTTTTCAGAAGGAGCATGTTTTAGCATTTTATTATCTAATCTGATTTTTCGCTTGGAAAGAAACTAAATAAATTTTCTGTGGTATTAAAATTTCCATTTTTAGTAGAACGAAATTTTCATTGTTTACGAGTTAACTGAGCGTACATTGAATTTGTTATTAACAATCATTTAAATTGAAAAAAAAAATGGGAATTCTAAGTTCGTGGGAACGAAAATCAAAATCGACTTTCGTTTTCGATTTTGACATATCGGGGTTTGCTTTTATACAAATTTATTTTACAAGAAGTTCTCGAAAATTTTTAGCTGAAGGAAACACCATCAACTACAGCATATCGCCAAAATTCAAGTTTAATTTACTTATTCTATTTCAAGTGTCTTTCAAGGCTATTTATTTATTGTGAAACATGTTATACAAATGGAACAAACCCTTTTGCTAATAGAAAAAGTTTACACAAACAGTATTTATCTACCCCTGAAAAATAACAACAATCACTTATTTAGAGGAGTCAATTCTGTTCATTTAACCTTGGTTCTTAAAACCTAATAAATTTTAACTCAATTTTTCAAAGGCTTGAAACTTAGGGAATATATAGAATCTGATTGACTAAAAAGTTATAAGAAAATAATTTATGGAGAAATTTATAGTTCAGATTTTTAATTTTTTATCTGGCACTGGCAGTAAGCCTGCCTTGTTATGTGCAGCATAATACATTTTTTCTATGCATCGAATAACTGTTCAGTAGCTGATAAAATAACCTTAAAATCTTTTCTAAATGGTCTCAGTGACTCAAAGAGCTAAGATGTGTAGGGAAATTGAATTCCATCGGTTCATATGAGATCAGATTCGCACAGGGTCTAGGGGGTGTGTGCCTATGCAGCCCATTGCTGCACGATGTCTCTATTTTAAAATTTGACTGCGCAGCTTCATTTCAGCCACAACAATAAAAAATTCTTGTTAATTAATATGCGACATAACTGAAATTGACAGCATACCTCATAAAAGGGAACAATTGACAGTTGTCATTTTATTTTTGATATGTCAGAGAGTGTGACATGTTTTACGGGTACAGCGCTATATGCATTCATAAGTGCAAATATGCTGCACAAAAGTTGTCAACCTCCCGAAGAAGAACAACCGCTCGAATATGGAAGGATATCGGCCAATTTCGTTGCTCTGCTGTATGAGCAAGATACTGGTAGCGATGAACACTAAATCTTCTGCTGGGACTTCATAGTGATGTTACACTTGGACTGAACAAAAGGGAAACGACTATAGCGTGCTTGCTGGATATCTAAAAAGCTTCCGACAGCGTTTGAATAATAGGATAACTATTCAAACTCTCAGAACTTGGGCTGCTTTCGCTTAGTAAGAACAATCAAAAATTTCCTAACCCATAAACTTTTTTATGTACAGGTAGCAAAACACGTATCATCAACTACGAGAATCAACGATGGAGTCCCCCAAGGATCAAAACTAGGATCGTTGCTGTTCAACATTTATACTACTGATCAACCAGGAAACACATCAGGTACAAAGACGAAGCTTTATGCATATGACTCCTTCACACCGCTTTTTCATCAGAGATTTCTGCCAGGAGATTGCAAGAGCTTATTAAAAACATAGGGGAATACTAAGTCAAATGGGGGCTGAAGATAATCATCGAAAAGACCGATCATTTTCAAAACACTGTGATGCGATCGAACTAAAGCTTCCAAGCAACACTGAAGTAACAGAAAAATCATCAACGAAGTACTTGGGAATCAACTTTTTCAACTGAAATTCAAAAAGCATGAAAACTTGATGAAGAGAGGCGAGAAAAGTGGGTCAATCCGCGACTCATTAGGCTAAATGGACTAAGTTAGGAGACAAAGCTGCTTGGGTACAAACAACTTATCCGATCCGTTCTGATCTACGCCTTTCCCATCTGGTTTACTATATCACCTAAAACAATGAAAGAGAAGAAGCATTTTGAAAGAAAGATGCTCCGCATTTGCATTGGATTTTACCGTAACCCACTGTCGAAGAAATATATACCAACTAAGAAGCTGAACGATGAAGCAAAATTAATACCAATGGACCAGTATTTGCTGCAGTTCTCCGTAAAAATCATCAGTAGTAATTTGGATGATCATCGAAACCCAGAAGTGCAAAAACTCCTCCAATATGAGCTAGAGCATATAGTGACAGGTATCTACAAGTCCGAGCCATCACTGACTATCAATTTGATGACATCATCCATAACGACAACGCCTCATTTTACGAGAAGAACAACAATAATTACTACAATGGATAAAAATCCATTTCATCAAAAATTCTGTTTATATTAAAAAAATTTGAATTAGATTAGATGATTTAAAGCCAAAAGAAAGAACTTGTTGAATTGTTACCTTTGTATGTTTCATTGCACCCCATAGATTTCATAAAATTTGACAGCTGACAGCTTATACCATGTATTATTAAATGTTCGTAAAAATCTAAGCTCAAATGCGGAAATACTTATCTATTTTCATTTTAAAATGTAAAAGTTCGGTTGTTCAAAATCATACATCTCCGTAATCTCTTCACCGATTGCATTGAAATTTTAATAAAAATACGTGGGTTTTTGCATATTCTCTCAAGAAAAAGAGCGCCAGAAATTGATCTATTTTACAAAATTGTTGTTTGAAATGTCAAATGATGGCTGGAAAGACAATTCACGTTTTTTACATTTCGCATTTTTTATTAATCGCGAAAGAGGTTTTAAACAAACAAAACTAAGAAAGATTTTGGAGTTCGTTGCGCGCAAACAATTCATTAGTTGCAGTGTGGATGGTACTGGGAACGCGAATGGAGTTTGACAGGTCAAAGCAATCAGATTGGAAAAAGAAATTTAAAAACAGCTAACTACAAATCTGAGTTGAGTTTCAGAAATAAAATTATTAATTTTTGAATTAATCAAAATTTCATCAGCTGATTTTTGACATCAAACCTTTCCCATCCAATTTTGGTCTTTAGAAAACTAATGGATATTAACCTTTACTATAATGTAGGCGTTTTTCTTTATTAGCTCTGAGCAGAGCACTAAGTGGAGTTTGAGCATATTGAGGAAGATATGTGCAGAGTTTGATCAGAGCTCTCCGATTTATTTATGAAACATACTGGAGCACTGAACTGTCAAATGCGTCGATATCCATTTTTATTTGTTTGATTGTTTTTTTTTTCATTGCCGTCAGTCTATGTCATATCACAAAGTGAAGTTTGCGGCACTCAGATTTTTACTCCGTCCATCGGTTATAATATTCCGAGCTCATAAAGCGTCCGATTGAAAAAAGAAACACAGCCTGAGTACTCTGATATGTCTGAGCTCAACAAGAAACGCAGATCTTTTTTTGAGAGCTCGGTTCTCTACTCTGAGCTAAAAAAGGAAAACATCTTATATAACCTATTCAAGTGAATCCTGAACGCGACCATTGACAAAAATCAAAGTTAATTGTTTTTTTTTGACAGTTCACATAATGAAGCTACAGAATTTAAAGGTATAGAGTGCAAACTTGGTATTGTCATGGAAATTTCATTTTCTTTCAGCGATTCGACTGACTGTCACTTGAATGTAGTCAATAGTTTATCAATAATTAAAAAAAAAATATCAACTAGCACAACGAAATCGTTAAAATCCGCGAACCAAATGCATAATTTAATAATTCAGTCATGGGAATTTTTTTCATAATTTTTTTTAACGGTTTCAAATGTATTCTAATAAAAAATCATACTAATTTATGGTGAATTATTTACCAAATGCATTGTTTTTTCATTTTTGAAATTTAATTTATTTAAATAATAGGTTTAAAAAAAAAAAAAAAAAAAAAACATGTGTGTCCAATTAATTGAGAACAACTTTTTTAAATAATTTGTTATTTTTTAGTAAATTCAGTTTTAAAATAGGAAACCTCAATATTTTCCAATTCCTAAATAATAATTTACAACTTTTATCGAGGTCCTTCTAGTATTTAACTAAAATTTTTTTAATATTTACCAGAAATATTGTGTTATGGTCTATTGGTTTTAATTAAAAATTTGAACTAATAGATACTAATGGCAACTCTGTTCTGTATAATGTGTGAATATTATCAATGACAACGTGTTCAAATACTCTGACGATTGCGCCTGATAAAAATTGCCATTGCCGGAGACGTACTGCCTCTTTGCTTATCTTCAACAAACACAACTGTTCTTCCTGTGCTGGTTTTATTTTTGAAATTGTTTTTCTTTTTTTTATTTTATTTTGCAACTCAAAGATTCTCAAACAATTTCAAAAGTGCACTTCTTCAAGTTCACACAACACGAAATGTTTCGAATATTTTCGAGTCGTGTATCTTGTATCTGATTTTCTTTAATTTTTTTTTTTGTCTGACGCTACAAACAAACGTCCACCATGACAAAAATATATTTCAGATGCTCAGTGAACGCTCGCTGTTCTAAATTTGATTTATCTACTTTACGATTTGGTGTGTAGAGATACAGTAGAGCAATTTGTGTCATTGGATTAGCTATAGCACGGATAGAAGTGCAACTGCAAGTGACAGATGATGAAGACGACACGAGGAGGAAGATCGCAGCGCTGCGACAGTGTCGTGTACTAAATTGATGAAACGCGCTAGAGTATTTTTAATTCATAAATCGGATGTTGGTAATTATGAATGAATTTAATTTTGCTGTGTTTTTTTTCGTAGCATGTTTACGAATATAATATAGTAATTGTATAGGTTTAAGCAGTGGCGTATTTGATATTTGGAGGTAGCGGGCGCATTACAGTATTTGACCGAAGACTATCAGACAACCTTACATTTGTATTAAGGTATTTTGTAGAGTACTGGAATTTTTGTGTTCTAAGAATTTGCGGATACTATTTTACTCTACAACAGCCGGCTTGGAATTTTGAACATTCTGTTCATTATCTACTGTGCTTATATTCGTTAAGTTTCTGAAATTTAAAGCTTGATAACTTCTTAAGTTAGAAATTAGAGGCAGAACAGCTCATGGATGATAGCCTGAACCTAGTAACTTACAACTTTCAACGATTCCTGTGTACGTTTTAACGTCAGGAATAGAGAAGACCTACAATTTTGCGCCGAATCCGAACACGTGATAAGAAGACATTTTTGTTTGACAATAAATTGAAGCTCTTGTCAGAATTTGTTACTTACTCGAAATACAGTACCCCTGAAAATTTGTTTGTTTTTTCTTTTAATTGGCATTATCTCCACCGAATAAAAGTCCCTTAACTTAAGAACCTAAAAAATATTCGCTACGATTGGCCTATAATTGTTTATGGCCTTATAATGTTTATAAGCTAATCCGCCTCTGTGGAACATTTGTGTTTGCTGAAAAATGAGCTGCTATCAGAGTAAATATTGACCTTATATTTGTGTTGAGTATAGGTTAATATTATTTAAGAATTAAGATTATTTTTCTATTGATATAAGATTTACAGGAATTCCCAGAATATTTAATATTTATTTTTGTGTCTATTCAATAAGTGACTTGGACTTTGGAAACTGAACATTTTAATTTTATTGGGGTCATAAGTTAGTGGGTAATCTTTAGATTAGAGATGGTTTTCTTTAAATCTGAAGAAATTATGATTTTTAGATTTTAAAGTATTTCTAATTGATAATGTTGAGGTTTTATGATTTTGGACTTTTTGCAATTTCGAAATTTGCACGTATAAATTGGATTTTAAAATGAAAGGCAAAATCTTATTAAATGATTCGTAGACTAAGTTCTACTTTAAATTTTGATCAGGCAAGCGTGAAAAGGTAGTTCCTATAACTATACAAATCAATCTTTCGATCGTTTCCGATTTTCGGACAATAAGTTTACTGATTTTCCTATCTAAAATATTAAAAAAGTTTTGTCTAACCGGAACCACATGAGGTTTCATTACTTATTTTCCCCGGTTCAGTCAGTATTTTGATTTGAGCGTTGCTGCTCCAAGGCCAAAATTCAAGTTTTCGAAGATATTCGAAATCTAATGCATTGTGATCAAGGCATGCTGGTGCTACTCCTTATGCTGCCTTCGACCGAGTTAACTACAGTATTCTGTCTGAGAAAACAAAATTATACTTTGGGTTCAGTGACAAGTTGGTTCGACTTATGCCAAATTATTTGTGTCATCGAACTTAAAAAATGTATATTGGCAATGATTCTTCTGACTCAATCACCTGGCGTTCCACAGGGTTCCATTTCAGATTCTATTATATTTTGCATGTTCTGCTTCAGTAGTTTAACTTAATGTTGTTAATGATTAATGATTACTAGGCAGATTTTGAGTCTGCGTTGATTTGACCATGGAACTTGCCATACCAAATTATTTAGCCACTAAGGCTTAACATTTGTTTCAAAATAAACGTAATTCTTGTTGCGGTAAAGTTGACCATAACAAGTTTTACCAATTCATTTGGGTTCCTTTTTTTTACAATCTCTCCCTTTCTATTGTTGTTCCAAGACGATGGAAGACTTCTGGGCTTAGCTCGGACATTAGCCAGAGACCTGCTGTATCTTGGAAAAACAGCAAAAGTAGGTTAACAGGCTATCCAAGATCAATTTCAATCTTAAATCGGAGGTAAATACAAAAGTCCTCTTTTTCAGCAAGGCATTTTGAAAAAAGTCCTTGTCCAGCACCATCACTACGGTAGATTGATGGACAAATCAATACTTGCAATACTAAAAATATAAGAATGGCTGCGAGCCAAACCTTTTTGCAGGTTAAAGGCATATGGCTCTGTTAGGTGAATTCTCAACATTCCCAAAAATTTGCACCAAGTTATACGATATAAATAACTTGTAACTGTAAGTTCAAAGTCAAAATATGTTCGTGTTGTATTGAGTGGATTGTTAGATTATTAAATTGTGTAAATACAAACGTCAACTATATTATAGTTGAGCTCTTTTTGGGACCTTTAAGAGTACAAAAGTGTAATATTTAGTTTTGTTATTAAAGTAGCATGAGACTGGATTCCTTCATTGTGAATAATCTCATTGTAAATGATCCGTTTCACCAGGAATCTTTACTATGAGAAAGCAGATTGTCTTCAACAAATGAGCGTTAACCATAAAATTGTTAAATTTCGTTGTTCGATTTGTGGCACAGACTAATATTGTTAAGTTTCAATAAAAAAATTTCATTTGAATTTTCAACTTTGGTCTTTTGACGAACACAAATAAGTTCTTAAAAAATTGTTTTAGAAAAAATTTAGGGTTGGTACAAAGGAGTTTTTGGTTAATTTAAAAACAGACATTTGACTTCTTCGTCTTAGTATGTTTTTATTAGCAGTCTCACTTGAGTCTCTTTTATAGAATTCAAAAAGTTATTTAAAAACGATTAATAACAGAACTATTAAGGAAACATTTGAATTTTTCGGGCATTCCGCAATGTTTCATGGCTTTCAATATTTTATCGCTATTTTTATAAATAGTATTTCAATGAAAATTCTAATTGCATTCGTCAACTTAAAACAAATACACAGCAACACAGCCCATTAGAATCAACTCTTAAATACATCTAAGAATAATACAATCAAAATACTAACGCTCGGCTCCAGGAAATGCCCACCTTTGAACCCAACTTCAAGCGATATACTAAGTTCAGATATTCTTTCTTTAACCGCACAACACGAATTTACCCGGCAAGTACATGTGATCCAGTCGTGCATTTAAATTTTTATTTAACGAGGAGTAGTTATAATTATGTGTATTGTCTACATATATGCATTTTAAGTGAGCGTAACCAATAAATTGTCACATAGAAATGTAAAGAGCAATCAATCAAAATGACAGTTCTGTGCGTTCAACAAAATTAATGTTGACAAGCAAACACGAAACACTGCAACAAAATGACAGGTCAGAAGTGTAACATCAGCTGTAATTACTCAAAAGCAAATATTTACAAATTAACGTAAAAAAAAAACAAATAAACAATTACATGCACTTTTTAACAGGATTCATTAATCATTGACAAAGGCATTTAAAAATGTCAAACCATTTTTTGTGCAATATTTTTTTAGTGCAAATAAAGTTGAGTTCTTAAAAATCCTTACAATGTAGGGATATTTGTGTTTTGAGGTAAAAATGACAGTGATTATATTTGTTGATATGGTTATAAATAAAAAACGAAATAAATCTGGTTGGTCTCGGGTTTGACATTCAGATGGCGCCGGCAGATTTGGTACTTGGATTCTATAGTACTATCTTTATCTAGCTTATGTCAAAATTTTAACGTAAGGTAGTTAAGACGCATTTCACATTTTCACGAAAATAGAAGATCTCGAAAAACCTGCAGATGTAAGTTTCTTTTATTTTCTTAAGAGCCAGAAGATATTATGAATAAAAAAGAATAAATGCTCAGAGCACGTGTTCCAGAATATCTCAAAAATATGATTTATGAAGGTGCTGTAGCTGAAGTAAGGACTAAGTTGTTCAATTTGGATTCAAACTATGCTTGTGATCCTGACAATATTCCATTAATATTTCTAAAACAGTGATATAAATTTATCTTTATAAATTTGGAAATTTCCGGATTCTTGGAAAGTGTATTTATTAATCTCAATATTCAAATCAGATTCAAGACAAAACATTTCAAACTTTCGTTCTTTATCTAAATTGCCGCTGATTCCGAAAATTTTCGAAGCTTTTCCTCAGCAAAGTCATTTGGGTCCTATACTTTCGAGTTTTGGGCGTATAAGCGCCTTATACCTAAATTTCAGCCATATCAGATGGGGTGAAAAACGTCTTACACGGATATAGAAATCCAAATCATTTAGTAGCGTTTTTGGCGGTCTAGAGAATGTGGTCATTCAAACGAAGATCGTCGTTGACACATATACCGAGTACTGACAGCTCTTCGGCTTCTTAGATGTACTCGCCATTAAAGGGCAGTGGCATAACGGGTACATTTTGCTTCAACGACGATATTGAGACAGGATTAAGTTTTCAAAGCATTAAACTCCACACGTTTTTGTATACCCCATTTAACTATGCACAAAGTGGCGCCCAACGTTTAAAATAAACTAATTGTTGTGGTTTTATTATATTTTACATCAGTTCCGAAAATCTTTACAATCTTAAAGTTAATTAGAGACAATAAATAAGTTGTATGATAAAATAAGATTGTCTTTTACTGTACTTATTTAAAAATTTACAAAAAACCGCAGATTATATTTTCAATTAAACTTCAATTTTCACCTTAAATAAGTTTCAAGCAAAATGTATTAAATATATAGGCTTTCAAAATTTACAAGTTCGATGAACACACTCGAACTCAATACACACTTTATAAAAAACATGATTTAAAAAATTGTTAATAGAATAAAGATATTAATCGAAGTCTTCTTTCCACACATTTTTACCAACATCATTTTAGTCTAAAATAAACCTACAAACTTTCAACATTTTGGATATATTTTATTAATTTATAAATGGCGCCGAATGTGAAACGAATCAGTCAACCAAAATATTAGCTAGAAAGCAAAATTATTTGTATTCCTTTTTTCATTAGAACTTTGACCGCTGACATTTCCACTTGAATATTTTTTTAGTTCAAAGCTGTACCTCAAGATTTTTCGAGAAATTTGCAAAAACCACAATCTCAATACAGTGCCTATGCTTGCGCGAATACTCATATTATGAACAAAAAAAAATAAATAGAAGAACTGCAGTGAAGACGATGAATTCTTTTGTGAAATTAATAAACGGTTTTTCCCAAAAATAATATGCGTCATGATTGTTAAGAATCTACTTAGCTAACAAGTACACAGATCGACACAATTTTTGATGAAGTAATCGGAGTTTACATTCTTGAAAAGCTTTGTTGTTTTGAGTTTGAATCTGAACTTATAAGACAGATACTTCAATCTAAAAATGCAAAAAGTGTGTGTTGTGGGTTGGTTATAAGGTTATTACTGCCCTTAAAATGATTATCACAGTTCACCATTCTCGATACTTTAACTTAAAAATATTATTTCTAATTGCAAAACAAACAAAGCTCCGGGAGATGACCGCATTCCTAATGAGTTCTACAAAAATGCCATTGATGAGTTTATTCTTCGGTTAACTGATGAATTTAATCGAATCTTCCAAAACTCTGACGTTCCTAAAGATTTCAAGAAATCAATAATATTTCCACTCTTTAAAAAATGAAACTTCGAAGAAGCGGCAAATTATAGAGAGATTTCTTTCTTAAACACCATCGCAAAACTTTTCGCTGGGATTATTGAAAACAGATTGTCGGAATGGGTTCGAAGAAAATGTATCTTGTCAGAGTTTCAGGCTGGTTTCAGAAAGAACTACTCAACAACTGACCATATTTTCTCACTATACAACATAGCTTCTTGAAGGAAAGCTGAAAGAAGCTAAGCGTGAAATTTCAGCAGTGTGGGAACGTTTCAGCACAGTGCTAAACAACAACACAGCGTCATCTATTCTTCTGTATGGTGTACAGGTTTGGGGATACAACTCTTTCGAACCAGTTGAAAAATGCCTCCGATACTTCATCAAAAGAATCTTTCGCCTTCCAAATAATACTCTCAACTACATGCTGCATCTCGAAACAGGCCTCCCCCCAATGTTTATGGAAACTCTAAATTTGCATTTCAATTACATCGTTAAAATCTCCGAAATGTCAGATGAAAGACTGCCAAAAATTATACTGAATAATACAATTAGAACATCAGGAGATATGCCAACAGAATGGAGAAACCATGCGGCTTTTTGCAATTTAAGTCTAGCAGTAGCTCAAAATAAACATCCTGTTATGTTGAAGCAAAAGTTAAGCGCTTTACTTGAACGTTTCGGAAATGCACTCTACGACAGATACTTATCTGAGGCACGAACGTCATCTTTTAGATGTTACTACAGTCGCTTGACTCTCGACCATGGGGATAATACATATTTTCTTAACTCGAACCAAACGCACAAGTTTAGTATTATCTTCGAGGGGAACTGCCTCATAATTTAAGTTCTAGTATTTTTGATCTTCCGAACTTTTTTGTACGAATTGTACTTAGATGGTATGTCTGCTCGTGATCTTACTTTGGTTACTCCGTCGCCTTTCAAACTTAAAGGTTTTAGATCTATTAATAATTTTGCACAACAAGCCTACACGCAATGGAGTTTCTGGGATATTTATGTGAAAACTTTGCAAATTCAAACAATTCTTAAGACCTTTTCAGTGTATAAGAAAAGATGTGCCTGGAATATCTATGACGTCACTTAAAAATCGAGGAAAAAATTATATTCGAAGTGAAGGAAGAATTTTAACGTGCTCGGAATGGTGCTACATTTGAGACTTGATGACTGCAAAAAAACAATAATTTTCATTTTGTTAAAATTAGATTCAAATTTTTCATCTCGCAAACTCTAGAATAGTCCTCGTTAAACTAGTATCTGTTATTAATAAGGTCTTGACTTTGAATTCAATGATCAAATTCTTTACGAATTGTGTTATTGTGTTATTTGATTTTGAGGTTCTATTAAGCATTTGCTCTAATAGGTCCGAAAAGGGGATGTCAGTATGCTTCATATAGTTGCGGTCAAAATAATAGTAGTGAACCTTTTGACACAACAAAAACTAAAATAAATTAAGTTACTATATAGGTAATTTTAAAGAAATAAAAATTCATCTGATTTTCAAATTAATGTTTTTTAGGCTTTTAATTTCAGAAAAAAATCATTTTCAAATTCAATAGATTAGTTGGTTATTCTAAATCTATCCAAGTCATATAGAAAAAACAGGGGCCAAAAAATAGTAGCGCATTCAGAATCCACCCTTGAATATTACAACAGCTGCACAAAAGCAAAGATTTGTCAACCAATCAGAATCAGAGTCTTTGAACTTCCAAATGCGTGTACCACAAGGTTCCATTTTAGGGCATACATTAATATTCGTTCTTTTTGATGATTTCCCAAATGATTGTTTTGGTTTGATCTAAAATTACATGCAGATGATTTCAAAGTTATAATAATTTTCAAATTGTCCCTTGAGAATGTTCTGAACATAATTCTGTTTAACTCACCCAATTAGAACTTAGTTTTTAAGATTCTATTGTTTTTTTCGGCCAATTAAAACTTCGTTTTGTAGATTCTTTTAAAAGTCTTCATTTCAAGATCAATATTTCGAAGAATATTATCAGGGGCCAAATTACCGCTTCAGTGAACGAGTGAGTGAGTCCCATGAATGAGTGATCGAGTAAAAATGTCAAATTAGGGTAATTGATTGCTCGATGACGTAAGCGGTAATGCCAAACACACATAATTCAGTCACGTATTACTCGAAAACTGATGCGGTAATTTGGCCCCAGGGGCCTATTTCACCATCTTACAAAATTGTGATTACAAGCATTTTTTTAACAAATTTGTAAAAATCGAGTTTTTTTTATATGTAATTTTTTTTACTCACAAATTTGTACTTGTAATTTGTAGTTAGTGAAATAGGCCCCAGTGGTCTATTTCACCAAATTACAATTACAATCACAAATTTGTAATTGTTACCTACAATTACAAATTTGTAAACTGATTTTCTGTTTCACAAACTACAAACATAATTCCAACAAATTTGTTGGAAAAAGAAAAGATTAAGGGAAATTGTGTTTGTTATTTACAAATAGAAGAAAAAGCCGTTTCACCGTTTAATTTGCAAAGTTGTAAATAACAACTGTTTCTGTACAAGTTTGTTAGCATTTGACACATCATAACAAAAATGAATAAACAAGATAAAATTTTTATCGCCGATTTAATTCGTGATAAGAAAGATATTTTATTCGAAAAATTTTCCGATATCATAACACATAATCTTAAAGTTAGCGAGTGGCAAAAAATTTTCAGCAATATAAAATCTAATGGTATTTTAATAGATAAAGATTGGAAATACCTAAGAGATGTCGTGTGGCAAAATTTAAGACGAAATACTGTGGTAAGTAAAAATAATTTGTTAGGTAGATTATATTTACCGGCAATATCAAAGAACCGTTCACGAATGCTTTCGTGTTCTTCTGGCCAACGTACAGTATTTTCAAAGAAAGTCTCAACAATGGCAGAACAAACACTATATGGACAGTTCTGCATACCGTAGATTTAGATATACCGTGCATGTCTGCAATCCCGTGGTACTGTCCACCATTTCCAAGCCAATGTAAGGCTGTCAGAAATTTGTCGGTGACAGTGAAAAGTTTTTTTCAGACTCATTTGCAATACGAGGTCCTATCTGACTTATTATTTTCTCTGCTTTAGAACGTTTTAATCGAAACTTTTCGTTGAAAACAAAAGAATTTGAAATTTCATAGTTAATTCGCGGTCGATATATTTTTCTTCGTTTATTAAACACAAAATCTACACTTATATCACTATCGGTGCTACTAAGCCTTCGACGTAAGGACATTTTTGGGTTTGAAATGCGATTTTTTGCGAAAATTACAAATTGTTATCAAATCGGCAGACGATCTTTCTTCTGCAAAAAATTTTTAGTAACTGAACAAATTTGTAAAATTTCGTGATTCCGTGAAACAGAAACTTACAAAAAAACATAAATTTTAACAAATTTGTAGTTGTAAACAACAAACAAAATTTAGTTTTGGTGAAACTGAAATAATGAAATTTCTACAAATTACCCTTTGTAAACAACAAACACATTTTTGTAATACAACCATTTTGTGAAACATAAAAAAACGATTTTTGCACAAATTTGTTAAAAAAGTGCTTGTAATCTACAATTTGTAAGTTGGTGAAATAGGCCACAGGTCTACTCAAACGGTGACAATTTTTTGCAATAACTCCAGTGAAATCAAAACAGTGACAGCTTTATATTTACCCGTTCATATACTACTTTTAAGTAGTTTTTCCAAGCAAAAAAGTTTTTGCTAAATTTAAGATTATACTACATAAGACAATCATTTAGCTTTCATAGAAACCGTTTTTAAAATTTTTCAAAATTCGTTTTTCTTCTTAAGAAATCTTTTGAAATCGTTTTGAGGTTACATTACATTCCTAAGTATTGAAACTTATAAATTTTAACAGATAGGGTTTTCGAAACTTATAACTATTTAACAATTTCCCTACGTAAACAGAAGTGGAAAGATATAAAATTAATTTTGAAGATGAAGTTAAGTACTTTCAGCCTTCGTAACAGTTTTTTTTGGAAAACAGACTATCATAGCGTCAAAAATAGACAAAATTAGTTGTTTTTTGACACTCTAAAATAGCAAAATCTTATTTTCAGCTTTCCAAAATAATCTGGAATATTTATATATTTGTTAAAGAGGTTTCTATAATGGACCAACAATTTAAAAACTATAGTCTATAGGAACTTCAACCTGGCGTTGGAGAAAGCAATCCGTGACTCTGGCACGGCAACAAGAGGGACCATCGTCAACAGGTCCAGCCAGTTACTAGCTTACGCAGACGACATTGACATCATCGGAAGAACCGAACAAGCTGTACACGATTCTTTCATCCAGATCGAGCAGGCGGCACAAAATCTGGGGCTGCACATTAGTGAAGGTAAAACAAAGTACATGGTGGCGTCGAATGCGAGAGAGTCTGTCAAAGCTTTTCAAATCCAGAAATCTCACCATAACTTCAAAACTGCTGCTGTACAGGACCATGGTCCTGCCAGTACTCACATATGGATCCGAGACTTGGGTGCTTAGCAAAAGGCACTCCGACCTCTTAGCTGCGTTCGAGAGAAAAGTCTTAAGGAGAATTGTTGGCCCCATATGTGAGGAAGGACGATTCCGGAGACGGTACAATCATGAATTGTACGCAATCTACCTAGAAGCAGATATCGTGACAAAAATTAAGCTCGGTAGACTCCGGTGGGCAGGGCACCTAGCTCGCATGAGCGAAGAGGAACCTGCTCGGAAAGTTCTTTGTGGTACATTCTATGGTAGACGACAGCGTGGTAGACCATGCTTGCGCTGGAGAGATGGCGTAGACCAGGACGCCCGAAGCCTTGGGGTGCGCAACTGGATGGCGTCGGCTAGAGACCGGGATAGGTGGAGAGACTTGTTGAAAGAGGAACCCGGTTGTCGAGCCGATGATTCGGAAAAGTATAAATATAAGTAGTGTGGCTTCTGCACCAAAGATATTCATGCTTGTTTTGAGATTCGAACGAATAGCTTATTCGATAGAATAGATATTTTCATTCGAATGAACTTTGCATATTTTGACATTCGAGCGAAAAATGTTCATTGTCGAATGATTGAGTAAAATAAACCTCAATGAAATTCATTTCCAAAATCAGCTGTTCGAAATTTACTGACATTTCTATCTTATTTAGTATGACCAAACTGCTTTTTTATGATTTTTATTTAAAAAAAAATTATGGTCTAAAAATATAAAAATAATACTTTATCATTTAAGAAAAATAAAGTAATGCTAACGGCCCGGTAAAGTTTAAATTTGAAAAACATTAATAAAACTGACATTTTTAAATTTGGGAGCCTTTAGAAAACAGTATGCTTAGTTTATTGATATCAAAAAGAAGTAAAATAAAGGTACAACTACTTCTCTGTATAATAAAATACTTGATTTATGTTTTAATATTCATGTAAACTAAATTGTTTTCCAAATTGATAAACAATAAAAGTAGACAACTTCAAAGCTTATTTAATTTACACATATCTGGTCACACTTGAATTTTATAAAAATATTGATAAATTCAAGCGAGACGTCAAAACGGCATTTGTTTTATTTATGAATAATGAAGACGGTGAAAAGCAGTTGTATATAGGAGAAGGATAATGGATGCATCAAATCCATTTTATGCATCCATTACTACTAGCATTATACTAAACTTACATGTTTTATCAATCTATTCGCCAGAAAAAAATTGAACGAAAATGAAATGACATTTCTTTCGAACGATACGAAAGTGAAAATTGGCTTAGTTTTCGAATGATAAATGAACTTTTCATTGAAAAAGTGAACTTTCTCATCGTACGAATCTCAAAATACAAATTATTCGAATTCGACATACTTTCTAGTGAAATCGAATGTCAAAATAAGGCTGATTAAATGTTTTAAGATCTGCGTTAATTTGTGACTCTCTTGGTAAAGGCTGTAAACAATGGGTTTATTTAGATCTTCTTCTCAACCTAATATAAATGTTAGGAACTCTTCATTAGACTTTTAGGTGCAAGAAGTAAGGAATTATACACACACAAACGTGCATCCTATATCCCCTGAGCAATGCTATTTTTCGTAACTTATTCAGTCACATGAATCAAATTTATCTTTCTGAGCGTTAAGAATTTATACTTCGAAAATTATTTGCTTTGTACTTTTGACCTTTTTGGCACATTCTCTTTCACTAAAATCACTTTATAAATAGACCTTTACCTTTAACCTTCAATGATGAACCACAAATAGCCTTGAACTACAAGAGCAACATAGTGCTATCCAATCTCCGTTTCTTTATTATTGTACCGAGTGCAATCAATTAATGGCCGCCCAGCAGTGGTAACGTGCGTCGTCGTCGTCGTTAACTCTGTAAGCCGCCTCCGTTCTAGGTCCGTCATTGTGTTTGCTTTTGATATGTTTATAAATAATTTTTGTTATTTGTTTAGTATTGTTCTGGAGGGGGCTTTGGGGAGAGTTGAACGTAGGATGGTGGATTATCATTCATTGAAAAATGGTGTGCAAAGTTGTAAACAACACTTATTGTCCCTTGTTAATCACAAACAGAAAATATTTATATTTATATGTATATATTTTTTCCTTATACAGCAAACCATTGAAAGTGTGTACTGTACATACATAAATATTATTATATTTCTTTAGAATTTTTGGACAATTTTTAATTGATCATGAACTGCTGGTGGGATTTAGAATACGACGAATCAAAAATACATCGCAAATTTAGAACACAATATTTGTGATAAAGTCTCAAATTAACTGTGATTCTTGGAATATGAACCAAAATAATTATAATTACTTTGACTCCCACATCATCGGAATGGACTTTGAATATTGAGAGATAGGGAATTTTAAAATATAGATATCTCATTTCTCTGGAAATAATAAAGTTATTTATAAATTTACATTAAATTTCAGTTGTTTTATTTTTAAAATTTTTGAGAACGAAATGGATTTTGATTATATTATTTGTATAAAGTGATAACGCAGTTTAAGAGTAACTAAAGACGAGTTGGCTTACAGTAGACGATAGATTGAGGATGGAAAAATAGTGCCCCACCCAAGTGTAATAATTGACAAACTAAACCACGAATAATGTTTGAATTTAAAAGACCTTAAATACTTCCATAAAAATACTTTAACATATGGCAAAGATAGAAACTTTCAACTTTCAATGAAATTGAAAAGAATGGATGCACTTTTGTAGCGGATATAATAGTTGATTGCTTTCTTTCTATTTCAATACTTTTTATTTCAACATCACTGGGTTTTAGTATTCCAACATTGAAAAGAGATCAAGGCTCCTTATATATGTTGGTCTCTGACTATCGCCAACTTTCAATTCAGGATAACAAAATAATACAAATATCATCTTGCTTCAGTTTGAATATTTAAAATACAGATCTATAAACCGTTTAACCGTTTGTTCGAGTAAGCTCTACCATACTTTATTTCAAAGGTATTGAAACTCGACAACTTTCTCAGCTGATTGACGAAATGTTATACTTTATCCTAACCTTGGTTACAAGTAAATGGTTTTTGAATTGGATCGGGTAAAAAATTTTGTGGTCTGAGGCGGCCATTTTGTTTTGGTAACGTCTGTTTAATCTGTTGTATAATATAAATGCCAAATCACCATGACAAACTTCACGATTAAAATGATAAAACTTTATTATGAAAATGAGGGTTTTTCCATTTGAACGTTGGTCGACAAAATTTGAGAAGACCAGTCCGGAAATCAATCAGCCAATATTCGTTCATCAAAGGAACGTGAACGTGTATAGCAGAAATGGTAAAATATTTTAAATCTGTTACAATTATTTAACTCCTTCTCTTATAGGCCTAACTGTAATGGTCTTAAGAACAAACTAAATTATATGAAATTTCATCACCACTTGTGTTCAGTCCTACAATCATCTTTATACAGGTTTATTCAGGGATAACTCTTCCAGCCTTATACGCGAAATATCTGGAGTCCCGCAAGGAAGTTACCTCGGGCCTTTATTTTACTTGTTAAATATTAACGACGTAGAACTTAATTTAGTAGGTTCTAACCTGTAGATTTACGCCAATGGCATGCGTATTACTACACAGATTACATGCACGGCAGATGCTCATTTACTACAAACATACTAAAATAATTTCATCACTGGGTGCCGACATACTTTCCTTGAGCTTAACGTTAGTAAAGATCAAGCCATTACTTATTCTCGAAAACGTCCCATTTTTCCTCAGCGTTATTATTTCATGAATAATAAACAAGTTTTTGTTGTCACTTCTTTTCGTGACTTGGGGGTTATTAGTGACAGCTGAATTTCTGAGCTCATTATTCTATAAGCTTTTCAACTCTGGGTTTCGTTAAACGTTAGTCCAAAGAGTTCTTTTATCTTAACGGCACTAAATCTCTATATAAAGGGTGGTTAAATTTTAAGGGCCGATGTTGATTTTGAATAAAACACAAATTATTTAGGAAATTATTGTCATTTCTTTTTATTATGATAATATGGTTTGGTTCAATTATGTATGGAACAAAATATCGGCCAAATGGCACCCGCGACCTCGGCGGCACACCTCCATCCAAGGGTCCAAATTTTCGATGGCGCTGAGGCATAATTGAGTTCTATGCCGTTAATGTGCCGATTTATCTCATCCTTTAGCTCTTGTATTGTTTCTGGCTTATCGACGTACACATTTTCTTTCAAATAACCCCCAAGAAAGAAGTCCAACGGTGTCAAATCACATGATCTTGGCGGCCAATCGACATCGCCACCACGTGAGATAATACGGCCATTGAATTTTTCGCGCGAAAGAGCCATTGTTTCGTTAGCTATGTGGCAAGTGGCACCGTCCTGTTGAAACCACATGTCGTCCACATTCATATCTTCCAATTGGGGCCATAAAAAGTTCGTTATCATCTCACGATAGCGAACACCATTCACAGTAACTGCCCGACCGGCCTCATTTTGGAAAAAATACGGCCCGATGATGCCGCCAGCCCATAAACCGCACCAAACAGTCACTGTTTGTGGGTGCATTTGTTTTTCGACAATCACTCTTGGATTATCATTCGGCCAAATGCGGCAATTCTGCTTATTGACGAATCCACTGAGGTGAAAATGTGCCTCATCATCGAAAATGATTTTCTTCGAAAATTAATCATCCACTGTTGCCATTTCTTGCCACCATTCTGACCATTGACGACGCTCGAAATGGACAGGAGGCTTTAGTTCTTGAGTCAATTGCACCTTGTAAGCGTGTAAATGCAAGTCTTTATGCATAATGTTCATCAACGACGAGCGTGAGAGGTGCAATTGTTGGGCACGATGACGACGAGTTGAGGTGGACGGGTCTTCAGCTACACTATCTCGAACAGCAGCAATATTTTCTGCAGTACCAGCTGTACGAGCATGCACTGGTGTTTTCACATCTCCTACAGACCCGGTTTGCTCAAATTTTTGCACGATTTTTCGATTGTACGCACATTTGGACGATTAAATTGACTGAAAAAATCACGAAGTGCACGATATGCATTTTGATTTGAACGCCCATTTTCATAATAAGCCTGAATAACTTTAACGCGTTGCTCGATTGTGTATCTTTCCATGGTTCAAATTGAGTTAGTCTGAAATTGAGAAATGTCAAATGAAATGCGGAAAAAAACTTTTGACTTTTAGGTGTGGTTCACATTCAACATCGGCCCTTAGAAAAAAAACTACGCCGAAAAAAGCTTGAAAAAAGCTACGCCGACATTTCTGTTGAGCTAAGCAACCTGACTCATCTAGCTTGTTAACGACCCTACTCAGATTCTTGACGTAAGAGTTCAATCCGCCAACACGATACCTCTGAGATCAGACCATTGTGTCATGTCTGCAAATTTCTCGTGTCAAAAAAACCAGTTAGAGAAGAAATTATCTTAAGACAACCGTTTGGCAATTTGGTCTCAATGATTTCTTCAGGAACTTAATCTGGTCATTATGCTTCCACGATAGTGAACTACATAGACTCCAGTGTAGATATGATAACAAATTTAATTCTTTTCACTTCTGTCAAAAAATCGATTTTTCCAATTTTGTATTTCCAATGATTTTTGTATTTCGAACGAACCACTTTCCTGACACCAAACAATTCGCACTATACAAATTTCAAATAATGGAAAAAGGTTAACGAAAAATAATACTTTCTTCTACTTGTGATTTCTGTTCTAAATTATTCTGACAGCCTTTCGTCGGCAATGGTACCAATTGTGAAATAAGAAACAGGTTACTGGGTTTAAGGTTAATAAAGGCAAACGTAGCGTAGTTTTTGACGTTTATTCGGTTTCCCAATGGTACTGACTTTCTGTCAACATTTCGAGCGGAAAACAGCTGTCAGTGTCAAAATAAACTATGATTTAAAAAGAAACCACTAGATGCTTTAGGAAATGAAATGTTATTTAAGTCACGGTTAGGAATCTAGGAGCATTCTATTTCTCAGATTTTTTGCTTGCTACTCCGTAAAGTCATTTGGGTCAAGGTTGATAGGATAGAACCGATACCAGCGCTCTTAGACAACCACATCAAAGTTGAACGGCTCTCCAAGGTAAAAGAAAGATATAAAAACTAACGGTCTTAAGAGTAAAGGTCTGCTAATTAAATAAGACTGTTAAGTTCTAAGATGTATACTATTACTGATTGTTATGATTTATTAGATTTTTTTTATAAAACTCAAACAATTAAACATTGCACTGAGACAAGTTTTTATTATACTTCAAAGAAAATCACGTCATTGCCAATAAATAAAAATGAACACTTCCAGACAGACATAAATTCATTATGTTAATAGAATGTCAGCTACAAAATGACTCATCAATCAATAAAACTCCAGACCATATTATATACCTTACTATGAAGTGTCAAGAAGAAGAAAAAAAAATAAGAACTTTTTGTCTGCTCTGAAAAAAATCAATTTAATGGCATCGCCTTTAAGTTGCGGAAGGAGGGGGGACGAAAAGTTTTGTGAAATTTACATTAAATAAAATTAGTTCTCCATGGTCACACCCATTTGTCTTTTTTATTTTCTATCTGTATCTGTATTAGCAATTTGAAGAAGTGAAGCAAAAAAATTAGCACAACACTCTAATGTGTGTTTTTTTTTTTGTGTGCTGCTTTTGTTGTTGTTGTTTAAGTCTGAATGTTCACTTGAATAAAAATCAGCACTTCAAAGTCTTCTTTTATATCTGGCAACAATGTATGTATGTGGCTGACTGACTGACAATATAGCCTCAAGTTTGTTGCAAAAAAAGCAAAAGAATAAGAAAAAAAAAAGAACCCAACGGGGTAAACAAAGGAATACAAAAATGAGCTTGAGCATAGGTAGTGAGTAAAGTACACTCTAACTTACCTATACTATATTGCAATACCTATACTCGCATTGTAAAACGAACGTACGAAAGTATTATGTCTGTCAGTTTGACACGCAAAAGTGATAAACAACTCGTTTGGATGACAGTTCCACCTACAAGCCAAGGTAAGGAAACGAACTACAAATTACTTCCATCATCAAAACCAACATGGTGCCGGTGACGTGTGACAAATTAAACATTTGCGTTGCGAACGCACTTCGTAAACGTAATCGAATTCCATAAAGAAGCACTAAAAAGGAAAAAAAAGCAACAAAATTTAATGATGGCGGTTGAAAGTTGATTGGTCTCGCCCCGAATCCTTTGGCAATTCCTGTATACCAACCTTCCTGAATATATATATACATATGTACGAGTATATATATTTTTTTTAATTTAATATTTTGGACTCGCAGGTGCTCTGGAAGAAAGTTTTCATGTGAAAAGGATAACTTTTAATTAAAACAAAACAAAAAAGTTTACAAACCTTTCATCAGAAGGATACAAAAACGGACTCACTATAGTTTTTGACTTGCCAAGTGCTTACGCCTTATGGAAATTGAGTTTCGGCAGATTTGTTCGAAACTTTGTGGAAAAGTGGTTTAGGGTTTCGGTGATGTTGATGAAAGTTTTCGTTGGTTTGATATTTTAAAATCTAGTCTGCCACCTCCATGGGACAGAGAACTTCAAGAGATTTGTTCATTATATATATTTTTTAGTCCAGTTGAGGTAGGAGACTTGGGACTTTATCTTAAGCAAAATTGAGCCAATACTAGGAAAATTTGTAAAGCAGTTCTTAACTGTCTATCTATTTGAAACTTCTTCTCCAGTGGTAGTCACGGGCCAGAATACTTAACGCATGATTACTTTAAGAAACATTTTGATCAACTATGCCTTCATCAGGCTTTAAGCTTTTGCTAGTTTTCGAAAGCATTTCGGTTCTATTCTCTGAAATCTTTTTCCTACCACAGATGGATTCTCTTCAACATACATTTCGAAGCCGAGACTCTCCTGCCTTTAAGAAATCCCAAAAGAATTGAGTTAAAGAAGTTCAGTCCGATAGTTAATTCCAAACTCCAAAATTTACCGAATCTGAGTATCGATTTAATCATAGACCTAGAGTCAAAAGTGAAATTCTTTGAAGCGTCAATGAATATTGCTTTTAAGGTCTCTTCCCTAGTCAAATATAGACGGAAATCCCTCCCACCCTTGTGAAATGAAGATCTGTCTATCCTGAGGAAAGTGACAAGAACAATATTCAATATCTGCCATAAACATTAGTTTTATCAACCTTATAAAGATTGTCTCAGAATTTACAAGCGAGCTCTCACATCAGCCAAGCAGAGAGAATTCTGTCAATTAATTGAGAGCATAAAAAATTCTGCAAGGCTTGGCCAAGTGCTATCGAAAAAACATTGCAATCCATCATTCTTGAAAAAGTCTAATGGTCTATGGACAATTTCTCCGGTTGAGTCCTTGGAGAGCTACTAATGGCGATACACTTTCCGGGCTGTGAGAATAGCCCCGAAACGCTTAGATACCCTTACACGGTAATGGCTCGTGCAAGGCAAATCAACACATGGACATTTAATTCTTTCTCTCCATATAAGTCTCCAGGTCGAGATGGTATACTGCCAATTATACTACTAGAAACGCAAGATGTGGTAATTCAATGGCTGGAAATAATTTTCAAAGAAAGCCTCTCTTTGAAATCGAGTTCTGCAGACAAGTAAGAGTATTTTTTATCCCAAAACTCGGTAGGCGGAGCCATGAATTCGCGAAGGATTCCGGCCAATTGGTCTGACTTCTTTTGTGCTTAAAACTTTAGAGCGCATTCTGGACATCCATATTAGAGACATTCTTAAGGGATGTCCACTTCACTCTCAACATGCATACCTTAAATGTTAATCCACAGAAACGGCCCTTCATGAGGTAGTGCGTACAATTGAGAAAACTATTACATTTAAAGAATATACCCTCGCTACATTCTTAGAAGTAAAAGGGGCTTTCAAGGAAGTCCTTAGCAAGTCCATTCTGGAATCACACATTGAGTTTGGAATACATCAGGGATCCATATTCAGAGACAGAAGGATTCGAGGTATACGTTAGGTAATATAAACTTGACAAAGCACGTTAGTATAGGAACACCCCAGGGCGGAGTTCTGTCCTCTCTTCTATGGCTTTTCTAGTCATGAATAAAATACTCGTTAAGTTGGAAAGCTGTGGAGTATGGGCGGTTGCGTATATGCAGATGATTTGGTACCACCATTGTCAGGAAAGTTCACCGCTGTGTTAAGTGAAATCCCAGAAATGGCTTTAAGGAAAGTTAGTAGCTGGGTCACGAGTTGTGGTCTAGCTGTTAACCGAAAAAACTAAAATACAGTCCTTCGCACTACCCCAACTCAACGGCCAAACACTTTTGCTCTCTTACGGTGCAAAATATCTAGGTGTTATTCTAAACCCTAAGTTGAACTGCAAACTGAATATTTGAGAAAGGGTTAAGAAGGTCTGCATAGCATTCTACGCCTGTATTATAGCCTTGGATAAAAAGTGGAGTCTTCAATCTAAGATGATCTTGTGGACATACACAGCCCGACACAGTGCGACCGATCCTCAGGTATGGTGGCCCGATCGTACCAAAGCATATAACATCGGTTAACTAAAGAAAAGGTAAAAAGCATTGCTAGCGTTGTCAGTAAGGAGCTCTAAGATCTTGTCCAACTGATGCCTTAAGCGTTGTTCTGTACCTTTTACTACTTGATTTACACATTAAGTATCTAGTACCTGGCAGTGCATTAAGACTAAAGGAATCGAACTCTTGAGTTGCCAAAACATATGGCCACTGCAATATTAAGGAGTTTATTCCAACAGAGATCTTTTCGTCCCCCACTGACTACTGCATCCCTAAAATAGACATCAGTAAAGATTTGAAGGTTATGTTCCCATAAAGAAAGAACTCCGATGATGACGTGCGTCGTGACAAAAGACTTTGACAGAACTATCTTTTCTGATGGCTCAAAAATTGAGTGTGATTGAGTGTGGTGTTGGTTCAGGAATATTCTCTATGACTTTAGATATATAAAGGTCGTTTAGGTTACCCAACTTTTCTAGTGCTTTTCAAGCTAAATTACTGGCTATCAGGGAAGCATGCAAGGTACTTATACAAGATCTAAACCAGGCCCGGAATACGGCTATTATTATCAATCATTAATTCTAGTACATCATACTCCAAATTGGTCCAGCAATGCCGGGATAAACTTGCTAGCCTCAATATTAACCAAAATATCACTCTTATCTGGGTTTCTGATCATTGTGGCATTCATGGGAATGAACAACCGGACGAGCTGGCTAGGCAAGCAACATCTCTTCATAACTCACTTGCGAAAAGAGTCAACATTTCGCTCGGAGTTATGAAGAGAAAAATTCTCTCAATTTTTCTTAGCAAATCAAACCGTAGGTGGAGCAGTTTAACTACCTGCATTATATCTAGAAATATTAAAAAAAAATGCAGACCCAGGCAAGACATAGCCAGGATCTTAGTTGCGTGTAGCAGACACTGGCCAATAGGAAAGCATACAGTGAAGCTAGGTATTTCTCACAAAACTCACTGTCATAGCTGTGTGTACCAGCGGGAAAAAGGAAACAGTTCTCCACTTCCTCTGCAAATGCCCTGCGCTGGCCAAATTTAGAGTACAATCATTAAGAAGGGCATTTTTGACAACATTGAGAAGATTTCGGAAATGAGGATCAAAGACTTGAATCTCTTTTCTCAACGCGACGAAATGGCTCTAGGACGAACTTCGGTTACTCCTGTACCATGCCCTTCGTTTGACACCTTAGATCCCGAGTTATCGGACTAAAATCTTTGACGGAGGCCGGATAGTCACTCAAGTGGATTGGCTACTTTTTCGGTACCAGTCAACAAGCTGTCTAGTTGCTTGGCACAGTGTAGACGGTGTCGGATGAGTGTGGTGATCCGGATGATAGTGCAAAATCAAACACACAATAAGAGACATCAAAACCTACTTGATCCATATTTCTAAACTTGGTTCAAACAATTTTCCATCAGAATTCCATCCACAGGTTCATACGAGTATCAAAAAGGCGCACTTTAGTGCTAATTGGGCCAAATGGCTAGAATGCCTGTGGTCGTCATTTCTACCTACCTATCTGTTCGTTTTTGTTTTGATTTTGTTGAGTACTCGTAAGGACGTGGCACAACTGGTTATAATTTTGGTTAATCTTGATTTTATGAAGAGTTTTCCAATATGGACGGGGGCGGGTATATTTAGACAGTTCATGACAGACATGTTTTATTTATTATCTGTCCCGAATTTTCTTCATTTTTAATTTCCGAACACTAGACAAATCACCCCATGGCGTGATAGTTACGACTTTCGACAGTCACGTCAATGTTTTTGGAGTGATTCCTATGACTTTTAAATGTCTTTTTAGGATGCTGCCATCTTGCGAGTAAGTGATAAATCATCCAAGAATATGTCTTATCATCAAAAGTGCTCCTCATCTTAGTCCTTCGGACTATGCAGGAAATTGTGCGTCCACCTTGATTCCTGCCAACGACACTCTCACAAAAGAATTGTGATTCACTTGGCACTTGGTTGTTATAGGAATATAACTTCGTTAAAAGAAGATTTGAACGAAATTGCAAATTTGACAGTTCTCAATTATGAAAAATGTTTCCTTTCTTATGTGACTAAATCAATGAATTGAGGTTGTAGTTAGTAATATGAGGTAGGAGTCGAGATTTGTATCCCAAATGTCAAACAAACTTGAAGCTTTTGGCTCTGCAAGGAAAGAACAAATAAGTAGACGTTGTAGACATTCGCATTTTTAACTCAACGAAGAAAATCAAGATTAAAACTCACTCTCTATCTCCGGCTATCTCTCTAAGGAAGTTTTTGAAAATGATTTTTTATTATTCTTATCTTCAACTGCTAATCCAAATAGAAGAATCCCCGGGGTACTTGAAATTCATGATGAAACCGTTTTAATAGACCGATGCAAAAGCCTAATTTATGCCAGCCAAAGACAATGTGCTTCGCATAAAACACCAAACAAAGAAACAATAAAAAATCGATAAGGAAGTCCATCAAAGAAGAACACAAGACAAGGCAGAAGGCACAACAAAAAAATTGAAAAAAAAAAAATGATGTCGAGTAATTTGCAATTTAGTCGCTTTTACGAATTTATGCAGGGCTGTTTTAGTGTCATAGTCTCAAAATGATGAAATAGAATGACAGCAACTTTGTATCTAGACTAGATATGTACGGTGTATGATGAAGTTTAATAACATTACCTACCTACCTTAAACATAAAGCAGCACTCTATGATGTTGCTATTTGCTATATGTATATGCTGTTGTTGTTGTTGTTGGTTTCATGTCAAGATGCCGCCTTTGATGAACATGGATGGCAATGGCTCGCCGAAGCGGGTGCGGGTGGTAAAAAATGGTGATGGTGGCCGTGCCGCGTTGTCGTCGAAGAGAATTATTATTGTATGTTGATGTGATGACGATGATGATGTGATGACGAGGACGTGTCACATGCATGTTCTTCTGAACAAATTAAGCATCTTTCACTTTGCATATGTTTTCAGTTATTTTTTGTTGCTACTTTTAATAAAACGATGACAGGTAACTGACAGTTTGATATTTTTTGCAAGAATTTCAAACTGTCACACTCTACTCACTCGAACAGAATTTTGTCTCTTGGATTTTAATATTTATTTACTCTTTATGTAACAATATTGTTTTGTTTTTGGGTCAAAGTTTTGTTTACTTCTTTTGCCAGTATGACGGTCAGTGTCTGACATTCTTGATCCAACAAAAACGGAGATAGTGAGAATTTTTAATTGCCATCAGGGCTTTGAAAAAAAAAACAATGCAAAGTCAGTTTAAATAAAAAGAAAGAAGAAAATAAAAAACCAATGACATTTTGCAAACTGAAATCGAAATGATTGTCTTGCCCGTAAGACAAAGACTGAAAATACGTATGGAGACTTTTAACCTTTCTTTTTTTTTTTGTGCCGTGACTGCCCTCTGTAAAGTGAAATTGACAACGATGCTGATTTAGTTCCTTTTTTGATTGCATCTTTGTGTTATTTTTCTTAAGTCATTGCAATTTTCAGAAAAAGACATTTTCGGTTGGTCATTTGCGACAATTGACCTGAAGTCTGAAGGTTAAATGGTTAAATTAAAAAACAAAGCAAAAAACAAAAACAATCAAATTAAAAAAAAGTTTATTGAATGCAATTTTTTTCTTTGTTAAAAGTTGAGAAGGAAATTCATTAGACGTCTGTCCGTAGGGGAGTGCTTTATTTGACACTTTTTTAGAACCCCTCTTTTTAACTGTGTTCCTTATTCTATAGGTTAGGAAGGTACACATTTGGATATATTAATAGAACGCTGGAAGAAACATTCTGACAATACAATTTTAGAGTACAAATTGTGGTATACGAGTATCGTTTTCGGCCATTAACTATGGAGAGTTAGTTGTACAAGGTTTTTTTAAGGGGTTAAGACTTTAAGGAACCGTTTAAATACTTACTTATAGATTAATTGACAGTATTGCAAATAAAGTAAAGAACTCTCAATAGCATATGTATCCTGCATCTACTGAGGGCCGAATAGAACAAGAACAACAATCGGGAAAGCTAAGGATATGTTCGAATGAAAAAAAAAATATTAAGTCAATCACAATGGAACAAAGAGGTGTGCATATAACACTACTGTTACTATGAACCGCGTTTTATGTCATGGGGATCCATATGGATAATTGGCGATAGTAAAACAACACCTTTTGTAAGAATGTTTACATATGCTTTTAACGCCATCTAAATTCCAGATTAAAAAACTTCCAAAATATAATATAATAGATATAATAACTTTTAAGGGTAGCCCAGAACTCCTTTGT
Organism: Philhelius festivus; assembly: GCA_963931855.1. Classification (NCBI taxonomy): domain Eukaryota; kingdom Metazoa; phylum Arthropoda; class Insecta; order Diptera; family Syrphidae; genus Philhelius; species Philhelius festivus. The sequence continues at coordinate 70,423,477 of OZ007554.1, read as the reverse complement.
TGTGATACTACTAGGAAAATATGGCCTTGCTTTATCAAGCGGAGGACGGACAAAATTATGCAACTTGGTAAGAAGTAGGTATAAATTATAAACAAAAACTATATTAAATAGTGAAAACTCATTCAAATTAATATTAACATATACGTTTTATTCACTTAAATAAGAGAAATTTGAGAAAAAAAATTGGTTCATTGGACATTGGGCTAACTCAACCGATTTCTTTTGACGTAAGGCCACCCTGGTGGTGTTCAGATACAAAAGTAGTGTGAACACTCCAGACTCACTTTGACGTCATGTACTTGTCATAATTTACAATGTTTACAAAATTTAATAATATTTAAAATGAATTTCAACTCAAAACACAAACCAATAATAAATAAATAAACAACGACGGTGTTGAATGACGTGTTATATGTCACAAAAACAGATGTAAAAAAAAAACCCATTAATTTTCAATTTGTTTTAAAAATCCTGCCTCACTTTCTCGTCTTTTTCTTACCATGAAGTGCGAGTGAGAAAAAACATAGAGACGTCAAAATAAACCGACGGAGTGAGTCCAATGTGAACACCGTCTTGGACGTCACGATTGCAATCAAATTACTACGAACTGTCAAACACTATTCGCGTTTAACATTTCATCCACTGTGCAACGAATGAACTCTTCCGTCGTAACTAAGTTCAAATTAATTTTTGTTTTTGTCTTCTTGGTGATTGATCACTTGATGCTGTTTGAACAAAATGTCAAAATTGACGAATTTTCGTTCATTCGTCGGCCGCTAGTGGCTCACCGATATTTGGGGAACCCTGATATAGACATTGTTTGCATTACATAGTGCATTATAAATATAGGGAAAAGTATGTTGTCTGCTTTTTGACACCAAAAATTGTCTGTGTATCAATCATCATAATATGGCATGAAATTAAAATATCGAATTTCAAGTGAAACTGCATAATTAGAAATATTAAATGAAATTAACGGAGTAGGTAACCAATCTCTATACGAATTACAAACATACTTTTAGAGAGCAAATTAAAAACAAATTATGTGGGTGTAACGCTCTTATCGACGAAACGACCAACGATGCACGACGAAATTCTTGCTTGCGCGGTATGGAGGCAATAATTGAAATGATTGCAGAAATTTATTCTGTTTGCCTTCAGCTTATTTACACTTTTGCAAAGTTATTTATTTTTTCTTTTCTTTGTGGAATTTCTTTCCACTTCGACCCCCAATCCATATCTGACTTTATAAATTGGAAAATTTGCAATCAATCGTGACCCGAGAAGCAGAAATAGGAAATGTAAATACGCCACACTACCACCGCCCGTTGCGCCACAGTCTCTGGTCTCCTGATTGCATTATTTGAAAACCGGCATCTATGAGCTGAGAAACAACCCGCATTTTAAACGTATAACCAACCATTGGGCGTGCATTTTTTTCCACCCCGTCTCGCCCGATACGGTCCTAAGCCCGCATGCACATATTTACACCAAACAAAAATATAAGACAACAAAAAATCGATTTCACAATATGCCCAATTAAAAATAATACGGTGAATTTTTATCGATAACTACAACTGCTTTCGAATGCATTTTTTGAACGTTTACGTTTGTCGATCAGGAGGGACGAAGCGAATTATACGCAACATACACAACACGTTCGTTTTTCGCACAATACGCGCCGGTCCCGCCACCACCGCCCGCCACTAGATTGTGTTCCCTTGTAGGTATACTTCGAGTTGCTTGTGCACTTATCCGAGCGGAAAATCTATTCATACAAAATATACCAACTAGGTAGATACTGCTGGCTTGTTTTATTTTTCTAGGGCGGATACACTGAGAGAAAAGTTAACGCATGCTTATTTCATTAAAAAGTTATCAATATCATATTCAATTTATAGTCGATATACTTGCACCCAAATTAATGAAGGCTGTTTAGTGGAGGTTTATCTTTAAGTCCTGGATTAGGTGCAAAATTTAATTATAAAAGCAACATGGAAGAGAATCCATACTTATTGTAGTAGATTTCTGACAAACGTTGTTTGGTAAAATAATCGAATAAACGTGGGATAAGCGTTCTTTATTAATTGGGCTAAATGGTTATATTCAAATAAACAAAGTGGCTGATTTTACACCATCACATAACTCATCCCTACTACGAATTTCGTAAATAGAAAACGATACGTAAAATGAATTTATTTTAAAGACATTTAAGGACTATTCACATAAGAGCGACCAACGACCAAAGAATAAAAAAAACAAATGGGATTGAAAACATATTTAAGCCTAAATTCTTCACAAAAACTTTATAAAAGGGTAGAAATCTAGTTTCATTTAATATTAGCATATTAAAATTTGAGTCGTGTAAGTTGAGAAATTTGAGAAAATAAATTGGTCGTGGCGAATTCCAATATGATTGCTACGAACTGTCAAACACTATTCGCGTCCCACATACCATCCACACTGCAAAGAATGAATTGTTCGCACCTCAAAATCATTCTAAAAGAATGTCTTCTTGTTGATTGGTCATGGCTGAAACTAAGACAGTTGTCTAAGTAAACTCCATTCGTGACGAGTAAAAAAAATGCATGTGAACGAAATGTCCAAATGGGCGAATGCTCGTTCATTCGTCGGTTGTTGGTAGCTCTCATGAGAATGGCACTTTAGGCTTCAATATTTTCATTGCGACCAACAACTAATCTTCTGTAAATTGTCAAACATAATTTCCACAATACCTATATGGATGTTTTCCACAAACCGACGAGTAAAAATTCGTTTAAATTTAATAACAATCTTTATTTGGGCTAATTTTACTTATTTATATTTTATAACCATTCGCAACTATCGACAATAAAAGAAATTAAACCTGTGAATAAAATGTCAAAATTTTATGATGAAATATAATTTTTTTTTTCAATGATTTAATTATTTGTTCCTTTCAATTTAACTTAATCATATAGAACATTAATTTAAATATTTAAATGTAAATATATGTAGATTAAAGACGGCATCATAAATGGTCTGGCTACCCTGATGCCTTTAAAAAAATAATTTATAAATTAACTTTGTAAATTATTTCAATAAATAAAAACAAAAATAAATAAATAAAAAAAAAATAAATAAATAAATAAAAAAAAATAAATAAATAAATAAAATAAAATGTCAAAATCCGCGACAGCTAACCGTGTCTTGTGCAAAGACGGTAAGTATTTTTTATAGCTTAGGCTACGCGTACAGTAGTGCGACAAAGCGATGCGATGCGAGAAGCGTTTGCGTGCGAGACAAATATTTACATTGATTCTTATACACGTGCGCACAGTGGAGCGATATTTGATGCGAGTGTTGCGAGTTGCTCGCATGCCTATCGCAACCATCTCGCACACAAACTGTTCTGACCATTTTTTCAAGCGAGTTCGTGCGAGAAGGCTCATATTATTTCATTAAGGTTTCAAAAAAAAAAAACAAAAGAGACAAATTTTGTTATTTCAGTGCTAGTGTTGTGTGGTGCAATTTTTTACAATTTTGGTGTCAATAATTATAAAGGGATTAAAAACATAACTGTAGAAAATATCGCTTCTACTGTGCGCACTATCTCGCATCTAATTCTCGCATCTCGAATCGCTTGTCGCATCGCTTCTCGTATCGCATCGCTTTGTCGCATCACTGTACGCGCAACCTTAGTTTTGAAAATCTTTATTTCAAGTGAAACTTAGCAAGTTCTCTTGAGTGATATACATAAGTAGGTATGTACTTTACCAACAAAAAAAAATGTTGTTTATAGGAAAAAAATATTTGAAAACTTTTTAAATGCAGTATTGCTTGGGCTATCTTAGTTACCCAGACTACCAAATTATAACAAAAATCGTCAAGCCAATAAAAAAGATAGAGAAATAGCTAAAAAATAAAAAAAGATGTTGAAACCTTATTTACGTAAGTAATGCTATTTTTTCGGGCAAAAACACCTGAACTGCATGGTTTGTTTTATTTGCTTTAAGATGCACGAAGTTTTATCAAAATCGTAAAAGCCGTTTTCGAGAAAAATCGAGTAAAAATCACAAAATTGTTGTTACACAACTACCTGTTATAGATAAGCTGAATCAAAACTTCAAATGTGTCTTATAGGGAATTACAAAATTTAGAGCAAATCTGTATCCGCGTTTATGTTCTAGCTTCAGCTATTCAGACATGTCATGAACAAAATCTCTTCTTTGGACGTCTTTTGACTTATGACTTTGGCTTATTTTTACTACAATAGTGCAATACAAATTGTGCAACTGTTATCGTTGTGCTTTAGCCGCCATTGTGATCAATTTTAACAATATCTCGAAATAAAAATGAAATTAGCTTTCTTTTAAGCTCATTGGCTTCTTATATAGTGTAATTAAAGGATTTTGAATTGGCACGGTTAGATTTTGGCAGCTTGTGGTGGCCATGTTGTTTTAGTGACATCTGTCAAATCAGTTTATTATTCAATTACTTATGACAAATTACTGTGGGAAATAACACGATTACGCATCACGTCCAAAAGATAAAGCTTTATTATCAAAATGAGTATTCGTTACGCGCGTTGCACCCATTTTTTTGTAGACGTGGTGGTCCTTCGCAGTCGACTCTTTAACATTCGTACGTCAAAGTTCAAGTGTACCAGCAGACCCTTTTGTTAATACCTCACACACAGCTTGTTTTATTCCATTTTAGCATCTACCTGCCCTTATTGGAAAACTCTTTAGTGAGAGAACTCATAGCTGAGAAAACGTATTTTTCCAATTTTTACCAACTGCCTACTGTGATTAAAAAAAATCTCAGGGCATACATGTGCAATTTATTTCTTTGAGTGTAGATTGATATTTGGTAGCATGGTCGAATAATTCGACTTATGGATTTTTAAATATCAGCACAAATATTTAAGGTTTTAAATGTTCATATATCAACACATAAATAAAGAAGATATATTTCAAAAATGCCAAAAAAAGATACAAAACGAAAACTGACGTTTTGACGTCGTCGACATTCTTCGTCTCACCGCTCTACAGCACGGCCGGCATGCATGAGAACCTCACAAACAACCTAGAAACTTTACAAAATAGTTGCGAGAAAATTGTTTTTGTTGTTCAATTGCAAAACAAATAGAATGCCGGTAAAGAAATGGGAGGCGCTGAGGGGTGTTGTTCTAGGAAGAAAACACGCGGACATGGGTCGAATATTCGAATGAAAGAAGAAGCAATAAGTGGACGTAACTGTATAATCAGTCATAATAATATTATACTCGTAAATAATGATCCGTTAGGTTTTTTTCTTTTGCGTTGTTGATATTTGTTTTCTCCATCTCATTTTTGCCTACAATACCAAAGTTTATGTGGCATCTTTTATATTCTTGATGTTGATACATGGCCGGATTCGAAAATTTTATTCATACTAATTGTCATTAAAAGGCAGGGCGCCAAACTAGCAATTTGTTGCTGCATGGAATTGCGCAGCTATTCATTCTTATCACAAGCTCTATTCTAATAGATTCGAACAAGAAGTCCTAAAAATAAGGTGTCCTTACTGCAGTCCCCTTGACTCAATGGTTAGTGTGTTGGTCTGTCATGCAGAAAGTCTTGAGTTCGATTCTTAGCCGCTGCAAAAAAGTGTTTCGGGGGTGTTCTGCCTTTTGCGACGAATTGACAAATCCTCTAAGAGATAAAAGGTGCTGCTCAGTTGCAGTTCGGAATCAGCAAAAAATTGTAGGTCCCCTCCATTCCGTAACATTCCATAACACGTACACAGGGATGGTTGAGAGTTGTAAGTCACTAGGTCGTGGTTCTCTTTGAGCTGTTGCACCACCAAAATTGTAAACTTCCGTAACAAAAAATTGCTATGAAATTCGGAGTTTGTGAAAATTGGTATCACTGGCCCCAAATGATTAGGAAGTTTGACAGTTGTTTAAGTTTAATTTTTCTACGAACAACTCTTTTTATCGGAGTGTTATCAGAAAACATAATCAAACTGTTTTATGAAAGTTATTTTATATGAATAAACATTGAACGCAGCTGAAATGTTAGCTTAGGAACAAACATTTTGTGGAAAATATTATAGCTTAGTATAGGCGTTTGTCAGATCTGTCAAAGTCTGACAATGAGTTGAAAATAGCCAGCTATATAAAAATGCTAAATTGACAGTTTACAAATTCTGACAGCGTTGTCAGGTTGAAACGTGTCAGCTACGAGTAACATGGCAGGCGAATACTTGTGTATTAAAATTGGCCAAACCGTTGTACGTCTTAAAATTAAAACTTAATATTTCGTTGAGATCCTTAGGATGAAGTATGAAATTTGTGAAGTTTATATTCTTTCACAGCCCAAAAACTGCGTAACGTCTCGATTTAAATTTGTGAATATCTTCGTTGGATCATCTACTTTCGCTTTTTTCCATTGTGATATACATATTTTCAATAATGAAATTTGACAGTTTGTAAGGAGTCTGACAATGTTCTGGGCGTCCGTAGAGACGTGTTCAGTGGATTGTTCAATTTTATTGCGACATTCTTAGCTTAACTCCTTGCCTTAACTCCTTAGCTTAACATGCATAAACAAAGTAATAAATACGACGTATACAACTTTCTTACAGAAAACCTTGACATTACCCAAAGATTGACTTAAATATCAAGAGAGGGAATTCCGGGAGCAAGTAGAAATGAATTTCGATGGCTGATATTGGTTTTATAAAATATATTCAATCATTTATATAAGAAGAGGCAACACAACATTCAATGTTTCTTTTGTTTTTCACGTTTTGACGTAAGTCAGCTGATTTCGACGTTTCTGTGTGGCAATGCTTTTTCGAATTTCGTTCGGATTGAATTTGACAGGGGCTGTTTGAAAGAAGTTTTCTCAATAAGAATAATACGTGAACGGAGTTACGAGTGTTTTGAATACATCAAGGCCACACAAATTTACTGGTAACAAATGAATTTAGTTTAAAAAAAATCTATTTTTCAACGCAGAGGATTTTTAATTAAAAGCCTACCGTATTTTTTGAATGTGCAAGTTTAAGTGGCTATTCCTAATTAGGGCTCATAAATTAAATTTAAATATGTGCACAAATCAGTTTCTAATTATTCTTTAGATATAAAATTCTTATTGTTTTAGAAATCTTAACCTTGAAGATTTCACTTTAGTACTCAAGTTTTGAGCTTCTTGCTGAATTGATTGATACATGAATGCTAACATTTTGTAGAAGGAAGATGTACTCATAGCAGCTACTCTGTATAATATTAAAATTTTCAAAAATAAAAACTATGGGTGGAAAAAAGTTTTCGAGGTAGCAAAGATCTGTTCTACTTTAAAGTGAACTTTTCCGCACAACTAGTAGAATAAATACGAATAATTTCTCCCTTAATCAGATGGTGTAGCGGTGTCGCGAAACAAATGAGTTCGAAATCATTACTTGAAAGAAAAACTAAATTTCTAAGAAACTCTTAGGGGTAGTCTGTTCACTTTTTTCTGTACCTTGACTATCATCCTATTATGATATGATACTAAAATTCTGTGTAACAAATAAAGTTCCAAAAAATCATTGATTAATGGAGCTAATTACCCAAAATCATCTGATAAGTTATTTCCTGAAATGAAAAATCACTAATTAAAAATAATTAGCTGTAAATGGGTTGGCCCTTAATCTATAAATCTTGATTTATTAAACCGTTTGGTGGACGAAGAGCGGAAAGGGAAATCTTATAGAGAGTTCATTCGAAGAAGAGATTATGCGACGGACTTTAAATTTTAATCTTAAAAGTTGTGTGAAGGTATCTATATTTGTGTGTATATCATGTACAGGCTTTAGGTAAGGTTAGGTTAAAGTTGCTGTCGTTTAAAGCATCTGACACAATTAGATCAGCAGAAGTCCATTGCGATACCACCATCTATAGGGAACAAATCCTGCAGAAATAGTTTGATAGTACAACGAGCCGTGCGGCGTGTCTACCTATAAGACAGTGCCCAGTTATGACACCTATTACGGAACTGATCTGAGATCTACTGAGCGACAACAAGTAATTTGACCGTTTCAAATTTAGTTTGGGACAGATTCGTTTGGTCGCAAAACAAGTAGTAGTATTAAGCCATCTTATGCTTCAGCATAAGTTTACTAGTAGATATGGACAAACCTATTTTTAACCTGTCGGGTAAGATGGGCATTTCCGTTCCAATTTTGGCGAGTTCAATTCCCCGGAATATTCCTTTGTCCCGGCATGCACCCAGAATACGTGAATATTAAACTGTTTGGCCATTTCCATCAGAGACAATCGACAGTCTTGGGTTGTAATGGAGTTTGAAGAGACTGATGCGAGGGATCTTAAAGCAGCCTGACTATCTGAGAAGTTGTGGATATCCAAACTGGATATCACGTTTTCTTAAGGCCAAGACAATATGTACTTCCTTTATCGCCAGAATAATTTCCGCTTGGAATACCCTACAATGGTTTAGTAGGCGGAAGAAGAGTACACTCCACTACCCACTCCGTTTTCAGAAGTTATAATTCTTTGGCTTGATACAACAAAGCCAAATGAAATTATTATCGACTTTAGACCAGTTTTTCTCGAAAAACGAAAGCGAAAAAAAATATACGTCAACAATTTGAATCTGATGTCCTCACCACCGTCTGCTTCCTGGATATGTAGAGGCGTGGCAAATGGAACAGAATATCTAGTGTGGCCGAGGGTGCGGGCATTTGTTGTGATCTCCTTATTCACAGGGCAAGATGATACTGATACACCATAAATTAGAATCGGTCTAAATATCGAACTATATTTATATGTATGGCCAATGAGTAACGCGGAGACCCGATTCGTTTCCAATACCTTTTTTGCAGGAGAACAATGTTACTTTGTAATTTTCTTATTCAGATAAAGCTAGTGGAATGCCTTTGATAGAAGGAGGATCTAATGAGGAATTTTAAATTTCTTAGAGAATAGGACAAGTTCCGTTTTATGAGGGTCGAGTCCTAGATAACACCGTTTTGCCCAGAGTTTTAACTTTTGAACAAGCGTTTTATAGAAGTTGTTTTAAGATGTAAGGATACTTGCTGATATGGCAATAGCAACATCGTCCATAAGGGCAATCACTCTGTAGCTCTCCGCGTCCAGACATGTCAGAGGCTTTGTTCTTATGACAGATAGTCTAGCATTAATGCCGCCCAGTTTTGAATTGATAGCTCCGCTATTCAGTTTTTGGTGCACCAAGCGACAAATTTACCTTTAGATATGACAGTGCAGATGCGATAGTAGATGTGTTTAAGTTGTTTAGATCGCTTTCTTAATACGCTTTCTAAATAAAATGGTGTGAAACTGTCTTAATATACATTTAATTTTGTATTTACTTAAGATGGCACTACTCCGGGATAGACCATGGCCTTAACCAACAAGCTTCTCCATCCAACTCGGTCTATAAATAGCTGTCTTCAGTTTGGCACGCTAAGTTGGTTGAGATTATCTCAGCCGGACTTAATGTTACTCACTTAATGTAAAACGTTAGGACTCCAGCACAATAATACAAATGTGTGTAATGTGTGTAACAAATAATTTTATTTAAATATATCGAAACATACATTTTTGCCCCCCACTTGGAATTGGCCTTAATTATCACCTTGTTAGAAAATCCGCCGATGATGGCATTTGTATCTATTCCATTAATTCTCTTGTAAGGAGAATTTCGTTAAAGGTATAAGTTTGTTTTTCTTTCAATGTTTGTTTTGATTGTAAGTTTATTTTTTTTATTGTTTGCTATGTTATTTAATTAGGAATGCATTAAATGATTGTCACGTCACGTATTTAAGTTGACTAAACGACGATAATAACACAATGAATTGATGTAGTCGTTTTACTTGTTTTGGTTGCAGGGCTTCAATAAAGAGAGACATGTTTAAGGATGTATTATAGATTACGTGGCATAATAGAAGAACAAATTACTATTTTGCTTATTTTCTGATGAAAATTAAAATCTATTAATATTGCTGGTCATCGCTGGAAGTTGCTGTTTATATATAGGAAGGTACATAAATTTGTATTTAGTCAGCAAGGCACACTTCTTGAATTCAATATTTGAATAATTTTAGCTATTGCCTTAAGGCACGCTTTCATTTTCTGAATAATTTTTGTTATTGTTTTTGTTTTCAATATTCTGGTTTCATTTGATTTAACTCAATCCTGTTTCGACTTAACGAAAACTATTTTCTTGCTTCGTTATGACATATTTTCACAAGAAATAATTATACATATGGTTTAAATACATGGACTCTAAGCTTAGTTGTTACCTCTTCCTAGAAAGCCATCAAATATTCACGTTTAGATATCTTTTCTCTTAGAACTTCGGTTCGTTAAAAGGGCATCAAGAAGATTTAGTTCTGTGATCTTTGTGTGATTTCCGTATTTCATTTTAGTTACTAGATTTAATGCTCTGAAATATGAACGAATTGAGAGACTTCTTTGGATGGATCGGCGACATGTCTAGATTTCATTTTGAATTGGAAGTAAGATCATTCATAATATCTGTACTTTAATTTTTGACATCTATGAAATAAAAACCTTGGGATCTTGTTTCATGACATTTGTGAAGACGTGAAATTTGTGGGTACTTCTTTCAGATCTATAAAAAGCGGAGGAGCATAAATTTATTTATCATGGGAATAGGTCTGTCCTACCGATATGTGGAGAATTCATAAATGTATTAAATTATTTATCAATAAATAGGTACAAATTATAAAATATAGAAATTAAAAAATTGTTTGTTGTCTTAGTAATGAGAAAACATATCGTATTGAAGCGAGATGCAACTACGTTTCAACGAAGGTTTGGTTCAACTCGATTTTTCTTGCGCTCAGTGGACTAAAGTCGAAATCTTTCAACTCGATACATTATCTGTAGGCGTTTTTCTTTTTTAGTTCAGAACAGAGCCTGAAAATGTGTTTCTTTTTTCGTTCTGAGCATGTTCTGAGCGTGTTCGGAGTGCACTCTATGAGCTCAGAATAAAATAACTGAGCAGACAGAGTAAAATTCTTAACGCAAGCATTTGACAGATGGAAATTAAAAAAAAATTGGCGACAGCTAAGTGTTCAGGTGTGTTTCAAAAAAATACTCGGAGCGCGCTTGGTTCAGAGGATGTTCGGAACATGCTCGACATGCTCGGACTCTGTTCAGAGCTCTATACTAAACTAAAAAAGAAAAACGCCTTATGTGTGATGTGTCGGTGATATGAAAAATCATGAAAAACTTGATGAATGTTGACACATGTCAAAAGTAATTTGATAAATCTAACGGATGTACAATTGCAAAGTGAAAATATAAGTTGTTTTTTATCATTAATATGCGTTTTTTTGTCAATTTGAGCAGAGCTTGAGCATGTCGGATACGCTCTGTGCTCTGAGAGTTTTATTAGAGCTTTCCGATTTATTTATGAATGAATGAATGAAAATTAAGAAGGATTTACACTGCGACCTAAAGATTTATTGCCGTCCCCCATCCAGGGCTAGATTAGTTGCTAACCCTAGATCTCTACCTCCAAGTTTATCTCTTTGATGAATTTGATTAACTAGAGTACCTTCAGAGAAGATAAATAACTCTCTTCTACCTAGTAGCGCTCCAGATACTTGTTTTTTTGATGCATTAATGCTTCGCATCTACCTAATATGTTTTCCGGCGTTTCGTCATAAGTATAGAAGAATCTACATGCGGGGCTGTTTCCTAGACAAAGAATACTCAAGATCCCTCTTAGTTTGCAGTGACCCGTGAGGGGTCCCGTTACTATTCGTAGATTGTTCCTACTTAAGCTGAGACAGTTCATGAAACGATCTTGGTTATAGTTTGGCCTGCCTGAGTTTTGGGAGTTCTTTTCAGTTTTTGTATCTTTTAGCCTCTATATTTCGTTCTAAAGGATTTAGAAAGATAGGATTTATCCTATTACGCAATACGGCACTGGTCCCATTAAAGAAGTCCTTGCCCCTTTTTTTTGTTAGGGAGTCTGCCTGCTCATTTCCCTCGGCACACATGTCCAGGTACCCAATAAGGTAAGGCATTATTGTTTTTACCAAGTTCGTTTGGCCTGCCTTGACATTCCCACATCAACTTAGACGTGATGGCGTATGAGTTTAGTGCTTTGAGTGCAGCTTGGCTATCTGACATAATGGAAATATTTTGGTTTCGGTAATTCCTGCACATTTTGCTATGGAGAGTTATAGGTCTTAGAATTCCAGCACCAATCCTTTCTGTCATTCTCGAACCATCCATGTACCACTTAATGGCATTGGATTTGAGTGTGTAGTTTTCTGTTTCGCCTACCCACTCTTTCCAGCAACTAAATTCCGTTTTAAAATAGATGTATTTTGTAATCGTTCCATCACTAGGAATGTCGTAAACGTTAGCTATTGTCGACTTTAGAATGCAGTCTCTTTTCTTGTGACTTATAAATTTTGCCGAACCCAGTCCCTTTTTTGGATAATCTCCTAATGGCTCGCTTAGCAGCACTTCTCAACACTACATATAATGGGGACGGATGAAGGATAACCTCCATCGCTGCTGTAGGACAAGTTCTCATTGCTCCAGTAATACATACATAAAGAAGCGAGTCTTTGGACTTTTCCTAGTGCTTTCCTAGTACAACTCGATTTTTTTGTGCCATGCAACCACAACATAGGTATTGGTGCGTCTTCCCATCATGGTGTACATCCACCTCAGGACATAAGGTTTGCACCCCCATGATTTACCAGCAAGTGTCTTGCATATCATAAGGTCTTTAGTGGCTTTCCCGACGGTATATTCTTCGTGTTTATTCCAGAGCAGCATACCATCTTGTATGATTCCTAGATATTTTACTTCTTTCTCTGTTACTATTTCTTCCCCAGCTAATGGAATAAGTTTCATGCGGGCAGAAACGTACTGGAGCACTGAACTAAACGAAAATCAAAATAAAGTTAGCCGCTCTCAATTTTCTACTCTATCTGCTCACTAATTTTGTTCTGAACTCATAGAACGCGCTCCGAGCTAGATATGAACGAAAAAACAACACAACCTCAGCACGCTGATATATGTCTGAGCTTAAACAAAAACACACATCTTTTTTTAAAGCTCATTTCCCTGCTCTGAGCTTAAAAAGAAAAACGCCTAATATATCGCATACAATGAAGTATTCGCTTTCGAAATAGATAAACAAGTGTCAGTTTCATCAAAGTAAAGATTTTGACATTTGTGAAAAATTTACCAAGCAGTTTTATATTGGAAATATGTTTTTAGGTAAATACTCTGAGATCTAGTGTAGAAGGACTTTTAGTTGATGGTCGTCTATGTGTACGCTGAAGAAAATGACAGGAATATCAAATGTCCGTCAATCTGTGGAAGCAGATCAAGACTTTCACTTAAAATAATTATGACTGTCTCAAATTGCTAAACTCACCGCTGAAAAGTCCGAATTTCGTATTAAAAACCATAATTCACTAGCCAAGTGAGACCGCCCAGACAAATCACTTATTTTTGTGGTCTATGTTTATTAGATGCTATTTTTAATTAACAACAATTATACTCCATTAAAAATAAAATTTCACACTATCTCTACAAAAAAAAAAACAAGTATTTCTTGGAATACAATAGTACAATCAATCCGATTGCATTTGGCAATTTATTGGAATTGTATTGAAATCGATTTTACAAACTTTCGATTTCACAATAAAAAAAAACAAAGTCAAATAAATTTGCCCATTTCGCACGGGCATTCACATTTATCTTTATCACTTTGTTTCAATTTCTCGGTCAATTCGTCTTCGTTTACGTCAAAGATCCATCCGTTTGCTCTAGATACAGAAAGATATCCAACAGTAGATACTTTATTCTGTTTGCTTTTAGTAGAGTTCATTTTGATTGGCACAAACGTTACTTTTCTTTTCCTTATTCTTTTTTTTCGTCTGTTTTTTTTTTTAATATCAATTATACCTATTCTAGCAATGTTGTATGTATATCTATTGAATCGTCTACATACGCCATGTTTAATGCAAAAGAAATAATTATAGATATACAAATTTTACACGCGCCACGGTTTGAAGAACTTGCAAAGGAAGTCGTAAAATTTAATGTTGATTTTGGAGAGAACGTATCTAGAGGTGGATTTGCTTCGCCTTCATCAGAAATCCTCCTCTTTTAAGCTCTAGCCACCATGTACCATTTAATAATTAAGTCGATTCGGTTTTTTTTTAATTCAGAGATGATGTTTTCGTTGGGTAATGGGTAACCCGTATGCATAAACTAAATCATGTTTATTAGTTCGTGGGAATTCTGATTTATTCAAAAAGAAAAACTGCATTTATAATAATTGAAAATCGGTGAGCGGAAGAACAGCACTAGTGCCAAATTATGCTTTTGAGGAAAACAGATACAACTTCAAATTATATTCTTTTCTAAGAAAATTTATAAGAAATTGCTTATGAATCAGACTGCAAACTGCATACTTCACAAAGTTTTTGATGCAACAAAAAAAAGAATATTGGTATTTCTACAATTCCTATTCCCGTGAACGATTTATTTTGATAGAATTTGGCAAACGAGCAACACAAACGCTTCGTCACGTCTTGTCGGCCGGAAGTTAATATGTCCCAGATATGGCGGTTCACAACAAAAACAGGTGAAAATGAAATTCCCTGCTTGATATGACCTAATTTTATATCGCTTTTCTATTTTTTTCCTTTGTATCTCAATCTAACGGAATTGCTTAATTAATTGAACGATTGCTCGAGACAACTCACGTGTTACATACACGTCCATCCCATTAGAGTCAGAGAGTCAGACTCAGTGACACCATCTTGATTGTGATGATAAAGGGCGGCGGTGGCGCCCTGTATTGAATTATAGTACGAGAAATAGAGTTGAATTTCTGTTGATCACTTTAGTGATCGTTAAATGAAACACATAAGAGTTTTCGTCCATTTTTTACTTTCTTTAGTAAGACTCTCAACCTGAGCTCACTGAAAAGAAGCTGCCAATTATTGTAAGTATGGAATACAAAAGAGACAAAGAGTTTCTTTCATTTTTAGGTCAACCACTAGAGACAAACAATAGCAGCGTTTTGTTGTCGCCAATGATCCGTATAGATTAGCCCTTAAACACAAAATGATATGGATCATAGTGACAGCAGTGTTATACTCGTATGTCCATTTTTTTATCCTTATGTTTGTTGATTTTCAATTATTTCTTGGCTTTTTTCCGTACACTGTGGTTTATACTACCTTACCATAAAAAGCCATCTGCTAGCCAGAGTAAGAACTAATTTTTTGATCTTTGAAATAGATCCAGATAGAGAACAAGATCCCAAATTGTTTTTGCAATATGTGTTGAAAATTAATCCAGATCCGAATCCATATAGATCCTTAGATAATAAAACTCACCTATCAATTCTTAATTTGTATTGCAATAAAAAGTGTGGTGTTTCAGTCTTTGGATCATGTACAAAAAGATGAGTTCAAGCTATTTACTCACTTTTTTGAGGTCTGGGACAGAATTTTTGTTCATACTGCCCCAGATCGATCTCCAGCCGTGAGATCAATCGAAAGTGTTGAGATCGATGTCAGGACAAAAGATCGATGTGAGAAAGTTCTTAAAAATTCTGTCCCAGATCGATCTCCAACCATGAGATCAATAGAAAGTGTTGAGATCGATGTGAGAAAGTTCTTGAAAATTCTGTCCCAAATCGATCTCCAGTGTTGAGATCGATCTCAGGACGAAAGATCGATGTGAGAAAGTTCTTGTTTTGATATGTAAAACTATAAGACAATAATTGAATGTATGATATCTCATGGCCGATTTTTAGACTAGTTATGTATCAAATCGAGTTTAGAAAAATAGAAGATGTCAAGTTGGTGAAGATTTTCGGTGATTGTATAGATTTACTGAAGCGGGTGTGCAATTATTGAATGATGAATTTTATGGGCTCAACTCTGGAAATACGCGGTAGATCCTCGAATTAAAAGCGAAGTTGGTCAAGACTCTGCCGTCAATGAATCATTCATATCCAAGGAGGTACAACAAGTTGCAATAAAAATTGCAAGTAGATCGACTGATTGGATTATAATTATTACAACACACTTCTGAAAAAATAGAAGAAGGGCAAAGGTTATGGAGCAATAAGTATGAACTTCCTTATGCCACATGTGCGTATAAAGAAACCACGGCATCACCATGAGGAGTACGTCAATCTAAAAGGGTACTACTCGATCAATGTGCAGGCTACATACAACGCGGATGAAAAATTTACAAGCTTTGAGGTTTGGTTTATGGATCTAAACAGGCAGTCGAAAATAATATGCCAATAGCTAAACTTCAAGTTTTACCTAAGATCTTTTAAGCTTTTTTAAATAGAACAATATATTTATGTTTCCATATTTTTTTTTGAAATCTTATCAATCGCACTCAATCCGTAAAACAGGTAGTGTTTCATCTAAAAGGATAAATAATATTTATTTATATATATAATTATTTGGGTGTACCTCAGGGAAGCCATTTTGGTTCACTCTTATTTTAAATTTTTATAAATGACTTATGTACCTTCTGTTATCTTGAAATCTGAAAAGCTATTATCTGCGGATGATTGTAAGATATTTATGGAATAGTAAGAGCCTTGTAAGGCAGTCTAGCCCTGTGGCCCAATTAGCGCTGCAGTGCGCCATTTTGATACCATAACTCGTGAACATGTGGATGGAATTGATATCAGGAATTATTGACAATCGAATACGATTAAAAGATTATTCAACCTCTCGCACCGTAAACTTCTGTCAAAACCCTCAATCTGCTAGCTTGGGATCTAAAAAATAAAACGGAGGGCACGGTATAGAAGTAACCGAAGTTCGTCCTAGAAGCATTTTGTCACGTTGAGAAAAAAAAAATCAAGTCTTAGATGTTATTTTTCGAAAACTCGTCAATGTCGAAAATGCCCTTCCTAATGATTATGCTCTAAATTTGGACAGAGCAGGGCATTGCAGAAGAAATAGAGGACTGTTTCATTTTTCCCTTGATCTCCAATGGAATGGAATGCCCATCGATCTTCGCTCAACTATTGACCAGTGTCCGCCACAGGTAGCACCGATCCTGGTTCTGTCTGGCCTAGGTAAGCACCCCTTGGTATAATGGTTAATGAGTTGGACTGTCATGCGAAATATCTCGAGTTCGATTCTCAGCCGCTGCAGAAAAGTTTTTCAAATCCTCTAATAGTATATCTCTTGTCATGGAAAGGGCTGCTCATTAGCCGTTCGGAATCGGCAGAAAATTGTAGGTCCCCTCCGTTCCTGGTAAACAGGAATGGTTGTGAGTTGTAAGTCACTTGGTCCTGGTTCACTTCGAGCTGTTGCACCTCACAATTTTATTTTATTTTAATTTTATTTAAAGGTAATATTTTATTATTAAATTTAGCAGACACAAATCTAGCAAGTATACTGTCCCTATACTTAAGATGTCGCCACAATCTTTCGTCTTCTTGATAGTACTATAATGCACAAGAAGATTTGGAAGTTATTTCCGACCATCAGATTTAATTTACTTGTCAAATCGACCATATCATTTCCAGGGCTAACGCAATCCTTGGTTTATTATCAGAAAGTCAAGAGATTTTATGGATCCGTAAGCCCTCAAGTCGTTATAAAATACTGCTCTGTTTGTTTGTTTTTAAGTGCACCAACCACAACTTCACAATTTCATGATTTTTAAAATGGTAATAGGCAGCTAGCTTGTAGGTACTTGCTGGAGATTTTTATAAATCAGTAAACATTTAAAAATTTAATATTAACTTTCATGGAATTTGTTATTTTTCCATCATGTCGCCATTTATAAAATGTCTAAAAAACATTTCGTTCAGCGAGTAAAGCTCGTCACTCTTTAAAAGTTAAATAATATTCTTTCGATTGGTAAAGCTATTATATCAATTGGTAATGTTTATCTTCAGCTAGCTCTTTGGCAAGTTTTGTTCTTCTGGCCTAACGTTTAATGATCTTCCTTAAAAAATTTCTTTTTTTTTTGTGGAAATTATTAGGGACCTCTCGAATTTAGTATTGAAAATTATGTTTGCGTTTGCGGCTTCTAGGTTAATAAAACAAGATGTTATCTGATAAGCGACGCACGTTCCGAAGATCACGAAGATCTTCGGGTGGCCGGAGAGACGATTGCGCAGCTTTATTTTGGAAGTGCCTATATATACTGCTAAAGCATGCCATAGTAAAAACATTGGAACAGAGTGACCAAGAAGCGGTTCGTTAAAATTTTGCAAAACCATTGTACCTATAGATAAAGTTAATGTTTCAGTGACCATTTAAATATAAGAAGGATAACTTTTTCACAATGAACCATTTGCTAGAAGAGAGCTTCTTATAGAATCCTTAGAGACAATCCACTGTTCAAGTTACAAAGGCATGAAATAGTCCTTTTGCTTAAACGTTATTTGGTGAAAAACTTAATTAATGAATTCGAGAAGAAACCAATGACGAAGTACGAAGTTGTGAACGCTGCTCTGATCTACGGACTATTAAAGTTGGAAATTCTGCACGTCTGATTTGAGGACATGCTTATTACGAAGAAACGAACGTGAACTTGCCCTCAAGATCATGTGATTTGACCGTGTTAGGGGCCAGTTATTGCTATCATTGAAAAAATTTTGATTCAATTTTTAAGAGGATTAAACAAATTAAAATGGCCTTGATTGGTATCAAAATGAAGCTAATGAGTTCTTTACTTTAAAAAATACTAAATTTTGGTTAAATATTTCTTTTAAACACATTTCTATAATTTTACTGATAGAAATCAATTTCACAGCAGATTTTCATTTCTTTAACTTTGAAAACAATCGTTGCACTGAATGTGTTCGATTTACTTTCTATTCTCAAGTTCCGCTTTCCTTTCAAACGATCAACCCTAATCTCAAATACCTAGAGTTCGTTGTTATCAGTCACTGAGAGGATCTTTTGCTGAAATCATTTTTTCAATGATTTTCATAACTACAAAACTTGTTCTATTTAATTTTAACATCTACCCCGCCCTAACCGTAAGCCCTTTTTATTGTCATTTATTATATTACATTTCTTCATGTTGTAGTCATCTTTTATGAATTTAGAAAATGTTACTTATCAATTTTCATGACTATGATGTGTATTATCTTCTAATAGCTTAATCATTCATTTCAATTGTAATAGGATGGAGTACTGCGCATACAATAATCTAGTTCTTACAATTCTGTCCCAGCATGCCTTACAATTTTTCTAGATAAAACAGGGAATCTGTTTTTCTAAACGGCATACATAAGCTATCACGTTTTTGCTTTGTACTCTGTGACTCATTGAACAAAATTGTTCAGATTGTTACAAGTAGGTTGCGCAGTAGTTTTTAAATACTCGTATATGAAGTATTTGTTTTCATGGAATTTATCACCAACAATGAAATAGTTACCAGTCTCTCCGCGTATAAGTCTGTGTTTTATTGATGAACATTGTTAATCATTCTAAGAACATGACCATTTTTAGTAGAAAGTCCCTTCAAATATCTGTAATTTGTCTCGAAATGCAGATTGGACAACCAATGCTTTTGAAGCATTGGAGTAGTGCTTGGGAGTAGAGTCGTCAGCAAAATAAAGTAGTATATAGAACTAGAAGATAAAAACAAGAAATCATTGAGTGATATAAGAAAAAGTGCCGAAGAAAAAACGGAGCCCTGAGGCACACCAGCATTTTTCATGAACATCAGATTTAGAATCATACAATACAACTTGTATTGAACGGATCAAAAGGTTATTTCGAATTCACCGAAGAAGAGATTTATCACTACCAAATTCACGCAATTTCGACAAGATAGCTTGACACTAAACTGTTTTAAATGTATTCGAAGTATCAAATGCAATAATCTTACTTTTACCAAATCGATGTAAACATTTGTGGCACTGTTCGGTGAAATGTCCCATCATTAAATGTTTACCAGTGGACCTATTGCTTCGAAAGCCGATAAGCTTCCGTTCTTCAAGATATTTTATGAACTGATAATTTATCGGTGATTCCAAGATCTTGGAAAGAAGGGACGTAAGTGCAATTGGCCGATAGTAGGAGGGTGGATAATATTCACCATTTTTTAGGGACATGTTGTACAAATGCTGTTTTCCATCCATTCGGAAAGACACCAGTAGAGAAAGAAAGTGTGAAAGCAATATTTCTCCCAGCGTTAAGGAACTCCTTCTTAAAACCATGGGAGGGAAAAGAATTTATGTGACCAATTTTTAGGTTTTCCATTGATCACAAAGAAATAATTTGAATTTAAAATTTTCCACAAATCGGCACACAACTATTGTTTTTTTTGTTCAAGTCGACCAGAAAAAGTTACTTCATGCCCACAGAAAGAGTGCCTAATTTTAAAGGTTCAATTTTCTACGGATTGACATTTTAAGGTAATATTTTCCAACTCCATTTCCCCGACTATTAAACCAAGAGAGATGATGACGATGACCCTTTTCCTTGGAAAACACCTACCTAATTGTTCAATTTTGAAATAGAATTCCACGTACATCTACATACCGAAGTCAGAAACCATAGTATAAAAGGAAATACCTACCTGTTCAAAATGGAAAGCAATCCTTCTGACTCAGGACGACAACCACTGTGTTCAAGATTCCACTATACAGGTAGCCACAAATAAAATTTGGAAATATTTTAAATCAGATTTCGGCCATCGGAAATACCAAAAATAGTTTTTTTTTTTCTCCATTCACCTTGGATTTTAGAAACCTCACGTTCGTGCAGATATTTAACAATTTAATTCGAATTTTGAACGCAACCAATTTGTCGGCTTTTGTATGATCTGTGAGTCATATAGACTTTTGGGAGTTCTGTTTTTTTTTTTTGGTTGTTCGTGCATTTCCGTTGATTTACTACTAATTGAATTTTTAGGGGTTTGTCTAAACAAATTCTAGGAAATTCATCGAATGATGAATGGAATGACTAAGATTAAATTTTGTTCAAATTTAAAAACAAAATTTGCAACGTAGTGTGCATATACTGACTGCAGTGTAAAGAAGTTTCAACAACACAGGTTATTTTTAGACGTGAGTTATTTTTGTATAGTTGGCATTTTGAAAAATTAAATATTGCATATAGAATGCATATAATTCTAGTGAGGTTAAGCATACAGTTGTCGAAAGTTTAAAGTTTGCGCTAAAATTTTGTTCTTCATCTGTTTTTTTTTTTGGCTTCCTTTTTTGCCAATCCTGATGACACCGGTGAGGAGTTAGGTATTGAAGTAGCTGAAATCTCAAGGCCGAATGATGAACCTGTTTCTTTTTTTGAAGGTTGTTCATGTTTCAATGGGTTCAATTTCACTATATTCGTCGTATCATAGAACGTCATTCTTTACCTTTGTTTTTTTTTTTTTTTTTGTAACCAGGAATCTTGAGAATTCGCACAGTATCCCTTAAAAAGACCATATAGGAGTAAAAGCTGTAATTTGTTGCATCAATGTGAAGAAGAAGACAATATTCGGTATACCAGCCTCTTCTTTAGCCTTGTTAATTACTGAGTAGTCTAGGTGCAAGCTGTCATGTGGTTGCCGAGCAGATAAGAAGAACATGTCTGTTTTCCATAAAGTGATCCATGAATATGTATATTGAAATAAATGTTCGTCATTCAACCAAAAGCGTTTGGAACTAATCCGAACGAACAACATAATACAACCTACCTCGAAATCATGCGATGAAATTTAACAAGGAGAACAGACATGTACATATGTATATCCAACCTTCGCTGTGTATTTTTGTTGTGAAAATGGATGACCAAAACTACAAACAAAAAAATAAGTTTATGAACCTGCTTAATTTTGAGACCGCACGAACTTTTCTTTTAATAGAAAGCTTGACAAAAAACTTGAAATCAAGAATGGGATTATAAACCAAACTGTTTCTGCTTACTTTGAAAAGCATTACGATAACACTCAACATACTCTTCTTCTTAAAATGTGTTCTCAAAAGCTTCAAATCCCAAAAGCTCCTCAATAAAAACCACTGAAAAAGCTCTTTGATTGCAATTGAGAATGATAATGGTAACTCTGTTTTGATGTAGATAAAGAGCGCACGTGCACGATCGTATTGAGTGACACTTGACACTCTTGGGTCTTGGCAGTGTCTCATCAGCAGTGGGATACGACGGTCGTGTTGGGATGTACAACTTTTTGCAAAGAATTACAACAACAATTCCTTAAGAAAAGTCAGTGGCTTGCTCTTTTTTTAGTGGCATTTTTCCTAACGCATTGTAGTGAGGGTGCATCAGGCGCCACTGCTTTAGAAAAAGCTCATCCATAAGGCCTGTACCGACAATTTTTGTTGGACAGAGTATAGAAAATCTAATCTGCGTTCGGCTCTTCAACTGGATCCAAGAAAATAACTTGTTGAGCGGGTCGTAGGTTGATTTCCGTAAAAAATATTCTAAAACTGATAAACTTTATTCGCAACGCAAACATTTTACAGAAGACAGGAGAGCACTATACTCTGTTCAAAAAAAATCTGTTCCTTAAAGAATTGTTGTTGTAATTCTTCACGAAAAGTTGTAGACCCCAACGCCACCGTTGAATCCCACTGCTGAAGGGAGGGATACTGTCAAATCAATACGATCGTGCGCTTGTTATATATGCACATCGGAACAGAGTTACCATTATCATTCTAAATTACAAGCAAGGAGCTTATTCAGTGGATTTTATTAAGGAGCTTTTGGGATTTGAAGCTTTTGAGAACAAGTTTTAGGAAGTTGAGTATGTTGAGTGTTGGCGATTTATAATGCAAACTAGGGAAACCCTGTGAGAGCTTTAAAAGGCGACACACTTATGCAAACCAATGAAACCAAAGTGAGAGGCAAACGTCCTATCTTCCCTGTACTTACAATCTTTGTTGAACAGAGTATAATGATGGAGATCTATAATCAAAGGATATTGATAAAGTTTGAAAAAATATAAGAACTGTTATACGAGCCAAGTTTCCGTAGTTTTCAGTAGAAATAGGAACAGGGCAAGACTGATGCTTAACTCCTTTATTATTTACCCTGTTTATAAAAAACATCGATGGGATCTTGGAAGATGGAGCTCGAAAGTTACCTGAACTTTTAATCAAAGTGGTTATGTTTGCAGATGATATCGTTCAGCTTGCAAAGTCTTCGTTTGAAAGTCTCACATATTAACGATTTAAAATGGTTCGAGTACAGCAACAAATGGAGGCTGCAGGTGAATCTCGAGGAATTGAAAGAAAGTGAAGCATGAAATATTGAGAACTTTGAAGTCATAAGTGAAATTAAGTATCGCGGAATTCGGATCTCAGGAAATCTTAACTAGAAGAACCATATGATTTTTTTTTTTTTTTTTATAATCTACACGCGCTCAAGGGATCATAACAAATAAGTAATGTCAAATCTAAAATGCAGCTTGTGCAAATGTGATGCATTCCAAAAACCTTGTATACGAAGGAAAATATCGCATTTTTACAATAACAGCTAAAGCGATCATGTTCTGCGCAGCACACATTTGCGTATACAAAGAACTCGAAGAATAAGACCAGCTTCCGAGATTTTCTTTTTGAGAAAAATCTTTCTCAATTCCCAAAAAGCAGATTGAAATGTCCATTAACAATGAATAAATATCGATTACCGACGAAAATATCAAAGCTGTTGATTCAATAGGAAATACCGTGGCTTGTGTCTAAGAGACATTAAATCGAGTTCTCAGTACTCTCACCCTTTCTTTAAGATAAAACGATCAATACATGGAAAAATTAACTCCAATTTCTACAGGGCTGAGTTTTCAAACAACTTCATGGAGTTTAATTTAGAAAAAAAAAGGAAAGGAAAGAGTTACTTCTATTGAATTATATACCTTACAAGGGTGTTTTTCAAGGAACTTACGATCGATGTAACCTTAGAGATAAACAGAAATTATTATCTACTATATCTGGGAAGATGTCCTATACTTGTTGAAACTGATAGAAATACTATTTAAAAGAGTTATTTTAAATAGTACTTAAATTGTTAATAGTCTAAACGGTGAAATGGATTTGGAGAGTTTGTATAAATACGTCGAAATAGCACTCAGTAACAAGAAACGAATGTTTTATGAACTTTTCTAAAATTAAAAGAAAACTCAATTAATTAATATTAAAACTGCCAGATGGCGACACGCGTATATCGTCATATGTAAAGAAAGATACGCAGAGTTTTTAAGAATTTTTGGAAATCTAAATACGTAAAACTGGATGTGCAAATATGTGTATGTTCCCTACGGGGTGACCGATTTTGGTAAATTTTCAGGGAATCTTTAAATATCGGAATATCGTGTGATTTTTAGTGGTGATCGGATCAATACAAATTTTATTTTGAAGGACAAAAGTTAGGTCTGCCACACGACTTTAGTTGGTTAAAACAAAAAATCATAATTGAGAATATGTGCCTATCCACCAGCAGCTGAGACCTTATTAAACTTGGAATGCCGGCTTTGATAAGAGAAAGAAAGAGCGGTTCGAGAACATCACTTCAGTGTGAACTAGCAACAACAATAAAAGGAAACTTAAATGAGACGTTGGTTGTTAATCAAAAAAATGGCACGAAAAAAGTCCTGTAACGTGTTACAAACGGAAATAGAAGATAGAACTGGCAGTAGCAGCATCGGGAATTGCATGAACGCTATTGGACGATGAACATATTGCGCAATCAGCAATGAAGCTTCTAATGGATTTGAACTAGACAGAAACCAAAC
Source organism: Philhelius festivus (assembly GCA_963931855.1). Lineage (NCBI taxonomy): Eukaryota > Metazoa > Arthropoda > Insecta > Diptera > Syrphidae > Philhelius > Philhelius festivus. The sequence continues at coordinate 70,398,720 of OZ007554.1, read as the reverse complement.
AAGAAGTAAGACATGGCCAAGATCCTTAAATCGTGCAAATTATCATTTGGGATGGGGTACACAGTAGATAACCCATAAGAGATAGCTAGAAGCGATTGACCGGATTCTGCATGATTTTCTAGGAAACAACCAACCGATGGGAGGCGCTAATATGCTTCTTGATGGTAATTTTGCCTGTTATTCCCCGAATAATGCCCGTAAAAGAGCTGAACGTATGCTTGAAATCATTATATCTTTGAAACCGAGTCGAGGATTTTACGCTATTGTCGATCATGCATGTGCTTTTGCGACAATACCTGTCTTTCCAAACACTTTGATAACAACTTTTGGACATCGGAAGTGGCCGAATTCTAATTGATTGCGCCACGAATGAGAATTCGTTCACTTCTTAAAAATCGACTGAATATTCAAGAAAGACGTTAAGTCTTACAACCAACTACAAAAATCAGAATTGCATGTGCCAACGTCAACAAGCACAGTCACAAAATTCAAGAAAAATTGCCCATTAAAACAATTAAATAGAAAACGACCGACACAGTAATGGGCGTAAAAGGGGCTGTCAATTATCAAACTGAATTTTTGAATGCATTGAAACCACCGAGAATACTGCCGCAAGTAATGGGTGATTTTTTTGCTATTTTCTTTTTGGCAAAACTGGTCACTGTCAAACATCTTCAGTTTGGTCTATTATTTAACCATGAAATCGTCTTACAAATGAACAACGCTTACGTAGAGTGCAAACTGATGACAATATCGCAGCTGTATCGGCCAGTGTTAATGATGACCGTGAATTATCGATTCGGCGCCGCCCGTTCGCAGCAATTGGGGCTCTGTTACTCCACTACGTGGAAAATTTTGCGGAAGGATTTGGGTGTGAAGCCTTTCAAAATACAGCTGGTGCAAGAATTGAGGCCGAACGACCTATCACAACGCCGAATTTTTGGTGAATGGGTTCTTGAAAAGTTGGCCGAAGATCCACTTTTTTATCGAAAATCATTTCTGGTTGAATGGATACGTGAACAAGCAAAACTGCCGTATTTGGAGTGAAGAGCAGCCAGAAGCTTTGCAAGAGCTACCAATGCATCCAGAAAAAATCACTGTTTGGCGGAATCATTGGGTCGTATTTCTTCAAAAATGATGCGAATCGCAACGTTACTGTGAATCGTGAGCGCTACTGTGCGATGATAACAATATTTTTTTTTGCTCAAAATGGAAGAGCTTGACCTGCATGATATGTGGTTTCAACAAGATGGTGCCACGTGGCACACAGCACGCGTTACAATGGACCGATTGAGAGGCGAGTTCGATGAACAGTTTATTTCACATTTGGGGCCGGTCAATTGGCCGCCTAGATCGTGCGATTTAACGCCTCTAGACTATTTTTGTGAGGCTATGTTAAGGCTCATGTCTATAGCAACAAGCTCGCTTCGATTGAAGCACTGGAAGCCAACATTGCAGCTTTTTTTCGTGAGATACCGGCCGAAATGTTAGAAAGATTATGCCGAAATTGGACTAAGCGGATGGACTATCTTAGGCACAGCCGCGGCCAACATTTGCGTGAAATAATTTCCAAACATTAAATTATATCGACCGTACTATCTATTCAAATAAAGATTTCATGCATTTTTCTAAATTTTATGTTTTTTTTTTACTTTACGATAGCTCTTAAAAAATCACTTGTTATAAGCAATGGATGTTGGATCATCGGTGATTTTTATTCCCAACATAAATGCACCCAAGTGGTGCATCGGAACTAGATTTACCATCGAAAAATTGCCACCAAAATTTGTTTTAAGGAACATTCATCCGTTGCAATTCCGAAACCGAAGACGTACAGATTCCACGCATACCGATTATTTCAAACGATTTACCATTCGAATTCAAGGGGCTCCTTAAAGTCAATCGATGATTTTGCTGGCTTAAGCTTGGAAAAATCATGTTTTTCGAGTGCACCACCTCAAAGGGCATTTCTTCTCATGAAAAAGGACCAGAACCAGGCAGAAACTTTTAGGTCTCCTCCATTCCTGCCGACAACACACATACAGTAAAGTTTGAGAAATGTAGACCAGCTAATTGACCCTGGTTCTTCCCGAGCTCTTGCCTCTTAAATATATTCTTTTTTTTTGTTAATATTTTACTATCCACTCAACCGCTACAAAATAAATATTGTATAAAGTTCTTTGATGTTAAATGTTAAAACAACGTTGCCTAGGAGAACGCTTCCTAGAACCTGGAACTTATTTTCTACAAATTGATTGCTCTTTTTTGGTGCCAAAAATTGTATTGGAAACTTGTTTAAACTGATGTAGTTGACCACCATTGAATGTCTGATTAATGATTCATCGGTTAAAATTTCAGTAAATAAACACAAACATTCGACAGACATCCCAACTCGAATAAACATTGATTAAATTAACCAGATAGGTCTATTCATCCCTTTTAAATGTTTTACAATTTCAATGAAATCTTCCTTCAACACAAAAACCAACCTAGCTCTTAAAGTTGGCCAAAACGTGACTGACCATAATTAAATGCGATTAAACTCTTTGTCTCGGTTCTGTTTGTGTCAAATCGAAATTTCATGTTCTTCCCTCTTTAATCTTTAATGAGTGTTTCCATTTGAAAAGTTTTATTCAAATACCATTGCAAAGGCAAAAAATTATTCTATGTAAGCGACTAAACGGACACGGACCCTCGTCAAAATTATAACCAACCACCACTACTTTGGTTGTCCGATTTCTGAAGTCTAGTTTTCTGTGGGCTGGCTTTGGAATGCATGTCCGTTTCGGTGAGAGAGCGAATCCCCACGTCATGATGGTGGCGTGTTAAATGCGTGTCGTGTGACGTTGGCGTAGCTATAGGTATTATACACGCTTACGCATTCGATAGTAATTAAACTCAAACCAACAACCATCAATGGCATTTATTAACCCGCATTGCTTTCTTTTATTATCTGCTGATATTTATCGTTCATCCGCCGGCCATTATATGAAGAATGAACCATAATCGATATTCGATAGATAAATTATATTTGAATAAAACCCAATGTGCACTCTGTGGTACGTATACTTATATCTAACCTACCAACCGGCATTTGTATAGGGTTATCGGAACTGTTTTCCCGGTTAATTAGTTTTTTTTTTTGTTAGTGTTGTTGAATGGGTTGCTTTCGCCTCGTGGATCTACTCGTATACAAGTTGTACGTACATTTTTGGACAGTGAGTACGGCCAATCACCCGGATGTGCAGATAGAAAGGTACTCGCATGTTACAATGGATTTTTTTGTTCCGTTTTGGTGGAGGCATTGCCACAATGAGTAATTTGAAATGTATTCATTGTCGATTTGCCAGGCACGCACAGAAAGAAGGCGTGTTAAGGGCTTAGGTTGTAGCGTGCTTTCTGTCATCCATGTCGAAACATAATATAGCGACATTTTTTTTTATAAAAAATGTATTTTAAAATTTGAGAATTATCAAGTTAATGCTGTATTGATTCATACGCGCTAATTATTTCCAGTTCTTCAGTGCGCACCATGAGTATGTGCGATAGCTCATGGAGAACCATGGCGCTTATAATTCCTAACGATTCCCGCTAACTGCACTCAAAAATGGGAGGAACCTAAGACTTTCTGTCGAATCCGAACGACTAAGATGAAAGTAAATTTTTTTATGACGAGAAACTTCCAAACAGTGAAATAACCTGTATGGTATTCGAACCACAGACTTATCGTGTGAAAGTCTAATGCACTAACCATTAATTAAGGGGTTCTATTTCAGTTAACCTCACAAATTAAGTGAGTTTTCTAGAGCTTCCTCGCTTAACTAGAACCTTTGATCTGATTCCATTACGCTACTCTTACATTGTATAAATGCAAGATATTGTCATAGTTATTTTAGAAGCAAAATTATTTATCTACCTTGGCGATATGGAAAAAAAATCACTTACTTGAAGACAGTGCAAAATTCTAACCAAATGGTCATCAATCGTGCACACTCTTAAAATTAGTAAAGCATTTGGCCTCGATCAAATAAAAAATCTTTACTAAATGAAGTGCCCAAAAAAAAGGTATATCACCTTGCTTACTTTGGTACGAGTATTAAATGCTTGTCTAAAAATGCTTTACTGTTTTGGAAGATAGTCAATGTTACATATATCAATTTTAAAAGTAGCAATGTCTCGGAAAGATTTGAAAGTTAAAGGCCAATAAGTTTGCTCAACAATATAAGTAAAATCTATAAGAGAATAATTTAAGATATTAGAATCATATCAGATAACAGATTGTATCCGGATGAGCAATTTGGTTAAAGGTTTAAGTACTTTTCATAAAGTGCTTCAACTATGCAACTCCAATAGAAGCAATCGTGCTGCAGGTTTGTGCAGTGAAGTGATCTTATTAGATTTTGAAAAAGCATTTGATTTAGTTTGACACAATGTTATAGTTTATAAAATGTTTTTTTTCTAAATTGTCCGTCTGATTTGTGTAAAATTGTCCAAAGTTTTCTGTAAAGAAGATGTTTTGATGCACATGTCAATAGTGTTATTTCAAAATTGATGTGCTTTGACTTTGATGTACCTCTCGGATCAGTTTTGGGGCCGATCTTGTACATCTAAGATACTTCTGACTTTCACAGATTACCAGATTGCGAAGCAGCAATTTTTGCTGACGACACAGCTATATTTTCTTCATATCGGTTCGATCTTAATATTGAAATAAAGTTAAGAAATGTGATGAGAATATTGGAACAATATTATAACTGATGGAAAATCAAACTTAATGCTGACAAGATGTAAGCCATTTTTCTCACGAGAAAAACAAAAGCTTGTTATCTTCGCGCAACCAATTACAAATCCTATGTCATGATTTCTAATTTATTAACTACAAACGAAATAGAACCTTCTATACTCTGTCTAACAAAAATTGTCAGTACAGGGAAGATAGGACGTTTGTCTCTCATTCTGGTTGCGTTGCCATGCATAAGTGTATCGCCTTTTAAATCTCTCACAGGGATTCCGTAGTTTAAACTATAAATCGCCGCAAATGAAAGTAAGAAACGCGTAGGGCTACCGTCTGCCGATTCAAAACGACTGAAACAATATTCAATTTACCTTTTCCCACAACGCCAAGCGGTAAGATAATAGGCGCGTTTTCTTTTTAAGTTGAAAAGCAATACGACAACACTCAACATCAGTGATGCCATATCGTGGGTTTTATCCCTTTTTGTGGGTTTTTTTGGTCTAAAAAAAGCAAAAAGGGATAAAGGGTTTTTTTGAAGCTCGTAGAACAAAAAAAAGGGTTTTTTCATAATGAGAATTTTCGTTTTTCGTTTGCTAAAATAGAAAATTCTAAATTAGAAATCACTTCCACTTTTCCTTCATCTAAACGTAGTGTTAGGATGTTGTTCAATTTTTTTCCACTTCCCCTATTCACCTTCCCCATATTCTTTTTCACCTCAGTGAGATTACCATATAATACAACTATATTCTACAATGTTCTCTGTCTCTGTGATAATGTATCTTTGTTGTTTGTTATTTGTTTTGAATTTTCAAATTACGGAACGACAACGAAGTACACTTCAAAATTTAATTTATTTGGATGGTTCTGCCTTGAACATTTTAAAACAGCCAATTGCCGATCTTTTGAATCAAATTGCCATTAAAACTTCAAACGTCGCTGAAGAATTCAGAAGCATTTCTGTCATTCTAAGTGATGAGAAAAAAGCTTCACTGAGGAAACTTTCGATCGACGAAATGTGGTTCGAGATCTGTCACATGAAGAATTTCAACGACGAACTAATTTTCCCAAGCTTAAATGATGTGGTCAAAACTGCCTTAAGTTTTCCGCATTCGAATGCAGAAGCAGAGAGAATTTTCTCTATTGTAACAGATATGAAATCCAAAAAAAGAAATCGCCTCGGAAAAGATATGATAAATTCAATTTGTTTATTAAGATCATGCTTCCAGCCCAAAAATATTTACTGCTACAATTTTGAAATTAAGGAGGAGCACTTAGCCGTACATAATTCAAAAATGTATGTAAAATATGTAAATGGAATAATGTTAATATAGGTATAAGTTCTTATAACTGCATATGTGAGTTATTTATAAGTTAAGTGTGAAAATAAGTTTTTTTTGTGTTTGTTTTATAAGTTAAGTGTGAAATAAGTATTTTTTTTGTTTTTTTTTATAAGACTGAATATGTAATTTTTTGTTTTTTATTGTTAATTTTATTTTATTTTTAAGTTTTTTGAAGACTGAATAATAAATAAGTATGTTTTTTATTAAAAACTTGTTTTTTTTTTAAATTTTAAAATGGATTATAATGGAAAAAACTAAATTTTTGATTTTACATTTCGTGGGATATTTGTGGGTTTTTTCTTGTAATACCGTGGGATAAAAGGGTTTTTTTCTATTCATTCTGGGATTTTACGCTTTAAAAGTCTGGCATCACTGCTCAACATACTCATCTTCTTAAAATGTGTTCTCAAAAGCTTCAAATCCCAAAAGCTCCTTAATAAAAACCACTGAAAAAGCTCTTTGCTTGCAATTGAGAATGATAATGGTAACTCTGTTTTGATGTAGATAAAGAGCGCACGACCGTATTGAATGACACTTGACACTCTTGTCTTGATCTTGACAGTATCTCATCAGCAGTGGGATACGACAGTCGTGTTGGGGTGTACAACTTTTTGCAAAGAATTACAACAACAATTCCCTAAGAAAAGTCAGTGGCTTGCTCTTTTTTAAGTGGCATTTTTCCTAACGCATTGTAGTGAGGGTGCATCAGGCGCCACTGCTTTAGAAAAAGCTCTCCCATAAGGCCTGTACTGACAATTTTTGTTGGACAGAGTATAAGTCTGTGAAGCGCCAGCACACACTTCTTCCACTAATCGGCACAGTATCTGCCAAGTACCATCATTTCGGAACATCAGATTTACCAAAAATATCCACGAAATTTGAACATTACCAGTACCCCAGTTGTAATGAACAGACTTTCACTAGATAATTGATTGACTACTCCAAATTGAGTACCAACGGACTGTTTCAGATAAATTTATCGATCAATAGAACTAACATTCTTGCTTTTATCTTGGGCGCAACCCAAGTCAACAAAAAAACTGATACTCCATCGGAAGAAAAGGTGTGAGAATAGTTTCTTGAAACATGCTGCTCCGTCAAGGTCGGTAAGAACACCACCGAACCCTTTGATGTCGAGAAAGGTCTGAGGCAAGGCGACGCGCTATCATGCAACCTATTTAACATCGCTCTTGAAGCAACTGTACGAAACTCAAACGTCAACAATAGAGGTAAAATTTTTCAAAAGTGACTTCAACTGCTTGCTATGCGGATGATATTGATACCATTGGGAGGACGAAGTGAGCTGTAGCCGGTGCGTTTGCAAGTATTGAACTGGAGGCGGCGAAAATGGGTTTGGCTGTTAATGAGGACAAGACGAAGTATGTATATGCTATCATCGAGACAGGAATCTCAACATCGTCGACTCGGGCAAAACGTCACGATGGATAGGTATAACTTCGAAGTCGTCAAAGACTTTGTCTACCTGGGCTCCACTATAACATCGCAAAACGACATCAGTACAGTGTTCAAGCGAAGAATTGCTCTTGCCAACCGCTGTTTCTTCGGGCTAAGAAGGCATTTGAGTAATAAAGCCCTTTCTCAAAGAACGAAGGAGTTCTTGTATAAACCCTCATCCCGGTCCTGCGGAATGGGGCAGAAGCATGTACACTGTCTAAAACGGATGAAAACCTGCTTGGTGCTTTGAAAGAAAAGTTCTTCGTTTGATCTTCGGTCCAGTCTGTATCGATGGAGTATGGAGGAGAAGGTTCAACAACGAGCTGTACGGGCTTTACAGCGACGTTGACCTAGTGAAGAAGCTGAAAATACATCGGCTGAGATGGCTGGGACACTTAGAGCGTATGGACACCGACGCATCAGCCCGTCGAATCTTCGAATCCACCCCTGATGGTCTGCGCAGCAGAGGAAGACCCCACCTCAGGTGAAGCGCACAAGTGGAGAGCGACCTCAACCAACTTGGAGTGCGTAACTGGAGGCAGCTAGCTAGGGACCGAGCTAGCTTGAGGGGCTTGTTGGTTGAGGCCTTAGTCCACCCTGGACTGTGAGCGCCATCTAAAGTAAGTAAGCATAGCAATTAGGTTAACCGTCTGAAGCGATAATCTAACGGTACATTATGTCTTCTCTTATTAAATATCACTTTGTCCGGTGTCTGAGTATTTTAGCGACCAAAATAATAGCAGCGATTGTCAGGTTCTGTTTAAAAATTGTGTTTTTAGCCGCACTACACGAATGTGGAATGCTTTACCCGGCTCAATATTTCCCACTCATTGCAATGTGCAGACATTCAAAACCATCGGTATCTCCTTTATAATCCTATCTTACTTTCCTAATTGCTCGCACTGTGTTTAACATTATAAGGGTATTCATAACCCCTTAAGTGCGCCGTATAATATAAAAAAAGTCTGAAATGCGAAGCCGAAAAACATTACAGAGTTATGGGGCGTAGTTGGGAAGGCTTGGAAATCAATAACACCGCAAAGATGTGAGGGGCTTGTCGAATCAACGAAGCGCCAAAAATGACATTGAATTTAACTTTTTGTAACTCTTTCTTAACCAAATTATGCAAAAATAGAGAATCACTGCCATTAATGTGCTACCTTTATTTTCGAGCCTATTTTGTTCTTTATTATTGTTAAACTACATATTAATATATCAAAAAAAGATTTACGAACAACCATTTCATTAAATCAAACTTCTTTTTATTTTGTACCTGTTCAAAAAGAACCTTATTTTACATTCAATTGCTATTTTTTAATCGCAGCATGTTTGTTGCGCTTATTGGTGTCAAGTCCTTCAGTCTAATATAAATAATTAAAACATTGCCATAAATTAAAAATTTCAAAATCAATTGTTTTTCGCTGTTGTTAATTTATCAATGTTCAGCATGCAATTTTAATATTCAACAAATCAATACCAACTTCAGCAATAAAAGAACCATAAAAAGCAATTTCTTCATCGTGTCAATGTGGACCGTTGATGACTTTGACCACACACATATCTGCTGTGATTCAGTGATTCACTGTTATTCGAATTAGCATGTTTCATTAAATTCTGATAAAATTTATTGCATTCCCAGACGAGTTCGATGCAAATCTTATCAATGTCGAATCAATTAGTTATTGAATTAAACAAACACAAAAAAAAAAATAATATAAAATTAAACAAAAGCAACAAAAAAAAAGGAATATTATATTAAAAAGTTCAGAGTTGTGCAGCCTTGGTGAACCTTAACGCCAAATTAATATCTCCTTCACTTATTTTCGAACTGGTAATAAATTCTCGTCTCTGTGGCACATTCTGTCTTGTATTTGTTTCATTTTTTTTTAAGACCACAGATACATTTATTACTTTCTACAAATAATGTTCTTCGTCGCCACTACCACACGCCCGCCACCGAGTATTATTTTCTTATATTGCAACTTAACTACTTTATCTTAAAGATGCGAAGAAGCAGAAAAATAACCAAGTGAAAAACTCAAATAGCATCCATCGCCGCCGCTTCTTCATCACTCTTTTGTGGTTGGGTTTCTTATTGCATTCCAATTCCAACCAACTTCACGGATACGGATGCACCAAACACCAATACCAAAAGAGAAATTACAATTTTAAAAAATTGTGTTGTTGTGTTGCCAGCCTTGATAAGGGATATTAGTGGAGGGTGGCTGCGGTTGCAGAGGGTGCTGCGGGTGCACAGAATGAAACAAGAGAAATATGAGCAAAAAAAATACGTGAATACACTAAACAGGAAAACTGGACTTTAGCAAGTATTTTTTATTCAAACCGGAAAGTCGAGTTAAGTGACACCGCACCATCTTCCAGGAGGTCAGACAGGAGTGTATCTATCTACACATCGACACTATGCAACTTGTACATAAGCATTGCCATGTAGAATATATAAATAAACAAAAAAAACTTACGGATGCAATCACTGCTGCATATTCAGCAACATAATCGGTGGGAAAACCGGATTCGTGGGGTAGGTTTTTGAGTTATTTTACAAAACATATGTATCTCGTATACAATACAAAATACAACACATGAGAAATACGATACGGATGCGGGTTCCAACGGCGCACAGTGGTTTCGTCCATGGGACTATTGTACCTGTTTTAAAACAATTGGGAAATATTTTTGACATTTGGTGCTAATGCAAGGCTAAATACACCACTATTCTACAACTTTCAAGTATCAATGGATAAATGGATAATTGATAAATATTCATATTCGACATTTTTACAATTTAATTGCTAAAAGTTTTGATCATTGAAAATAATGCTACATGAAAATTGATTGATATGAATGAATCGATGATCAGTTTTGTAATCAATCAAATTGCAATATTTATCAATTACCAATTGCTTACTGCCAATCGTAGTAGGAGTGTCAAAATTATTTGATTTACGGCTTTGGGGTTTAATCGATTTTTATTTTATGGATCGTTTCATTCATTTTCTGAGAAAAAAAAAACCTTAACTGCTTTGAGTATATATAATATGGAGGGCTCGTTCCTATCCCTAATGCATTGTAGTACTTGCAGTTGTGATAGGGTCGCTGCCTCACTTTCTGTAAGTTAATGATACAGCTGTATGCTGTCAATTTGTGTTTACCTTCTCCTCGCACATCGTTCTCCGTCACATGTGATATGAAGCAGGAAGCACTCGGTAAATTTTCAGTCTTGTTTGCAAAAAACCGAAAAAACCGCATATCAATTAGCTTTGTGACTGTTTTAATTCTTTACAAATTATACGTAAAAATAAGATCAAACTTTAAAGTGACTGTTAATTGCTGGTTTTGTAATCAAAATATTAGAGTTCCCTTCTTGGAGGCGAATAGCTTCCCCACAATGCGACCAATACTATGGATTTACCAAGGATGGCGACAACAATCGGGAGATCTATCAACAGCTGTACTGCAGTAATTTAGCCTCGACTAAGAGAGATGAACAGCAGAATGATTTTTCCGACATCAGCGATCCATTCCCTGCAAGTGGTTTGTGTCACCTTTGTAATGAGGTAAATATTGAGAAACTGGCACGATTCGAACCGAAAAACGAGTCCAAATTCGAAGACGAACTTAAGGTGTAATGAGTTTTAGTTGGATTTAAAAAAATAAATTTGTAGAAATATTTAGCTTGAAAAAGTTTGTGTTTATTTGGTTGTTTAATGATACAAAAATATTGAATAATAAAATATTTTTTTGTTTGTTAATTTGTATGCTACTCTTTTGTTCTAACTTAGTATCTTCCCGCAAGGCAATCACTCCTGCCAAAAACTTTTTTTCGTTTGCCGCTGTCAAATAACTTTGTCTTACACAAATTTGAGTAGCGCCCCCTATGATAGTCACGCATTTGGAATAGAAACGAGCCCTCCATATTATATATACTCAAAGATCACAGACTACTTTCTATAGAATGATAACTATAACGATATTTGACTTCACCGAAAATGTTTACTTCTTCTAAACGTGTTTGCTTGTAACTCTCATATATGCCCCCATTATTCACTTGAGTCGCTTGGATATAACTCAAAATAGAGCTTTGCAAATGATAAGTTATAGAACTTTAACGTACACTTTTACATCGCTCGAGCTACGCCCTTTATCAATATTTGTATTAAAAATATTCTAGTGAATTAGCCAGTTGTATTTCTCCTCTTAAGCCTAGTATGCAGATCGGAAAAAAGTTTGTCTCCCATACATTTTTTTTCCTGGGACAAATTTTGTCATGGATATTTTTCCGAGCAGTACGCAGTTCGCGCGCAAAATTCGTACTCTTGTGCATTGCTGTACAAAATGTCTCCACTAAATTTTGCCAGAAAAAAGAATAATACAAGCGGAACAAATTTTGCGGGACAAATTTTGACAGCCACCGTATTTTCGAAAGTTATTTTTGTCAAAACGTAAAAGGTGCTGATGCTTCTCTTGAAAGCATCAAGAGGAGATTCCAAAAAGGTATGAACGACTTTTGTAAGACAACCCGTTCCAGAGATACACTATACAAAACACATTAAATTAGATTTTATCTCTCCAAATTCAAACTTTTGCGTGAGATTTGGAAACATTTTGTAGAGATTGAAATTGTGGAGATAAAATTTGTCTTGTCTCGATCTGCGTACTAGGCTTTAAGCAATACTCGTATAGCTAGGGCTCCACATGAACTAAGCCAGGTTACGACGAACTGTCGAGAATAGCTAGGTAAGTAAAAATGGCGACTACTGGCAGTCTAGCTCTATGGCCCAATTTGCGCTAAATTGCGCAATGTGAACCTGTGGATACGATATGACGAATTGCGGACATTCATATGGATTCATCCAGTTTGGATTGAGTTCGAAAAGAAGAAGAGATCTAGGTTCTGAGGTCTCTTATTGTGTGTTTGCACATTCATCCGGAATTTCGGTCACTCAGTCAACCGGACTACGACACTCATCCGACAGCATCTACACTGTGCCAATCTAGGCAGCTTGCTGACTGGTGCTAGAACAGTAGCCAATCCGACTGAGTGATCATCCAGCCTCTCGCAAAATAAACTTCTGTCAAAGTCCTCAGTCCGCAAGCTTGGGATCTATAGATTCAAACGTATGGCACGACATAGAAGTAACCGAAGTTCGTCCAAGAGCCATTTCTTCGAGTTGAGAAAAGGGACCAAGGGACCGCAAATGTGCGGTGAAAAAATTCTTTCCTAATGATTGTGCTCTAAATTGGCCAGAGCAGGGCATTTGCAGAGGAAATGGAGGACTGTTTCTTTTTCCAGCTGGCCCCACAGCTATGACAGTGAGCGTTGTGAGGAATGCATAGCTTCGCTGCATGCTCTCCTATTGACCAATGCCTACTAACAACGATCCTGGCTATATTCTGCATATCAGATCAAGCCTTCGGGATTTATTATAGGTGGCTCCACCTACGATTTGATTCGTTAAGAAAAATTGACAGAAAATTTCCCTTCACATCTCCGAGCGGAATGTTCACTCTCTCCGCAAGTGAGTTATAAAAGACTGATCCTTGCCTGACTAGCTCGTCCGCCTGTTCATTTCCATCAATGTAACAATGACCCGGAACCCATATAAGAGTGACATTGAGGCTAGAAAAATCATTCCATCATTGCTGGATCGATTTGGACAATAATGTAATAGAATTAATGGTTCTTGCTTGAGTACCTTGTATGCTTCCTTGATAGCCAGTAATTCAGCTTGAAAAACACTAGCAAAGTCTTAAAAACCTAGATATATTCTGAGTCTCAGAAAAAATTCCTAAACCAACACAACACTCCATCTTAAAGCCACCAGTAAAGACAGTTATACCGAAGTCTTTTATCACGATGTCATCATTCCAGTCCTTTCTTGATTGGAACATTTTGGTTGACTGGGGATTTCTTTAGCCAGTATAATCCTGAGCTTCAAGCCTGCCCACTCGTTGGTAATCTTAGCGATGCTTGTAACGGGTGATTTTTTAAGAGCTTGAGAACTTTTAAAAAAAAAAAAACACATAAAATTTGCAAAATCTCATCGATTCTTTATTTGAAACGTTAGATTGGTCCATGACATTTACTTTTTGAAGATAATTTCATTTAAATGTTGACCGCGGCTGCGTCTTAGGTGGTCCATTCGGAAAGTCCAATTTTGGGTAACTTTTTCGAGCATTTCGGCCGGAATAGCCCGAATTTCTTCGGAAATGTTGTCTTCCAAAGCTGGAATAGTTGCTGGCTTATTTGTGTAGACTTTAGACTTGACGTAGCCCCACAAAAAATAGTCTAAAGGCGTCAAATCGCATGATCTTGGTGGCCAACTTACCGGTCCATTCCTTGAGATGAATTGTTCTCCGAAGTTTTCCCTCAAAATGGCCATAGAATCGCGAGCTGTGTGGCATGTAGCGCCATCTTGTTGAAACCACATGTCAACCAAGTTCAGTTCTTCCATTTTTGGCAACAAAAAGTTTGTTAGCATTGAACGATAGCGATCGCCATTCACCGTAACGTTGCGTCCAACAGCATCTTTGAAAAAATACGGTCCAATGATTCCACCAGCGTACAAACCACACCAAACAGTGCATTTTTCGGGATGCATGGGCAGTTCTTGAACGGCTTCTGGTTGCTCTTCACTCCAAATGCGGCAATTTTGCTTATTTACGTAGCCATTCAACCAGAAATGAGCCTCATCGCTGAACAAAATTTGTCGATAAAAAAGCGGATTTTCTGCCAACTTTTCTAGGGCCCATTCACTGAAAATTCGACGTTGTGGCAGATCGTTCGGCTTCAGTTCTTGCACGAGCTGTATTTTATACGGTTTTACACCAAGATCTTTGCGTAAAATCTTCCATGTGGTCGAATAACACAAACCCAATTGCTGCGAACGGCGACGAATCGACATTTCACGGTCTTCAGCAACACTCTCAGAAACAGACGCAATATTCTCTTCTGTACGCACTGTACGCATTCGTGTGGTTGGTTTAATGTCCAATAAAGTAAACTGAGTGCGAAACTTGGTCACAATCGCATTAATTGTTTGCTCACTTGGTCGATTATGTAGACCATAAATCGGACATAAAGCGCGAAACACATTTCGAACCGAACACTGATTTTGGTAATAAAATTCAATGATTTGCAAGCGTTGCTCGTTAGTAAGTCTATTCATGATGAAATGTCAAAGCATACTGAGCATCTTTCTCTTTGACACCATGTCTGAAATCCCGCGTGATCTGTCAAATACTAATGCATGAAAATCCTAACCTCAAAAAAATCACCCGTTACTAAGGAAATCCCTAGAGAACTCTTCCCTGCACTTTATTACCCTATATCTCCTGAGCATCTCGTTAGAGTCGAAAGTAGAGTAGGGACTTTCGTTAATAGATATGGTGAGTAAAAATACCATTTCTGAGAGCTTGGATTTCCACACACCCAACAAACCTTTGTTTTTTGGGGAGAGCTCGTCCATAACCGTTGGTTGGAGGCCGTCTCTGACAACCTCAATAGTACGCTGTAGCGCCACTCTAGGAGATGATGCCCTTACTTTCTTTTCAGGCTTGTCAAGCTTACTCCTTTTCTGAGGGCTACATGTGTCTCGTCTTTAGACCTGTTTCGCTTAACGGCTTTTTCTTCGATTTCCAGAAGATTATTATACTCTTCAACGATATTCTAGTATTACATATATTTGATCAGCAGGCGTCCCTCTCATTAACTATTCCGACTTTCTCATTCCTCGCAATCTTGCTAATAAAAGAAGCTTTCTTGAACTGTTCATTGAGAAGGGGGCTCGCCGATTGCTTTTGCTGTTAAGGAACCATAGGAGTACTATGGCACTTAATGCCTGTTCTTCCTGATGATTTTGGTTGCCCCAAAAGTACTGGAACTACTAGAGCTTTTTGAGCTCTCCTTTATTGTCTCCTGGCTGGAGGTCAATAGTCTATCCTCCGCGTCGGTGGATGGTAAAAATTTTGTCTCGTCAAAGTCGTCCATAGTGAAGAAAATTAAAAACTAAAGTTAACACGTATAGGTCGGGAAAGAAAAGTCAGCCCCTGTGGAGCCGTTATACCAAGATAAGGCGAAGAATATAACGGAGGTTGTTTTTTAAGCCGCAGTTCACGGATTTGAAAAACCTTAAATGGCTCTATTTTGTACTCACATTAAGACATTCAGAGCTTACAAAATAATGTTGATCGGTATCTCGTTTTCTATCCTTCCCTTATTTACTAACGCTTGTATCATTCACTATGTTTAAACATTTTAAGGGTAGTCATAACCCCTTAAGTGCATCACGTTGATTATAAAATCTCTTACGAATGAAACACTGCTCATGATTTTGTAAATAATTAAAACAATTTCCTAATTTAATAAAATTAAATTGTTTAATTTGTACAAAAGCATTGTGTCCCCTAAATGAATAATTAGAGGTAATTTTGCTTATTTTCAGGATTCATTTTAGTTGCGTTATGGGATTATGGCCCTAGATAAAAGGTTATTTAAAAAAGCTATGTTTCATTCTTTTCAAATATTTGCCTGCAAGTTAATCACAACTATCAGAGATTAGAAGGAAAAATCTGTGAAAATATGTCCAGAATTTTAGTTTGAATTTGTTGATAATTTGACAAGATATTGTTACGGAAGTGACCTAGAACAAATAAGTTCTTACGCAGAAATAGAAAGTATTGTCATCGCTTATTGTTATCATACAAGTTGGAAGTGAAATCTTTCTCAGTTTAAATAAAAGACATTTATCACTCCAAATTGAATACATTTCTTTTTTTTCGGAAGGGGGAAAAATATTCGGTAAAAATATGTTAAATACCCTGTGGAGTTTTCAAATGGAATGGAACCCTGTTCCGGTGTTGACACAATTTTTCAACTTAAAACTGGGTCAGCATAATTTTCAAAATCGGATTAAAATATTGTTCAATTAATGTTTCAAACAAATTTTGATTTTTTAAGCGATAAGACATTATACAAGGTTCTGTGACGTGTGTGACACATAACACTTTATGAATCAATTGCGCAGTTCGTAGATATTTACAAAACCAAAACGCCATCTTCTAGATTCAGGTTACGAGTTTCCGGCCTAATTTTTAAGGAATTCACGATGAGAAATGTCAAAACAGACAGATTTGGAGCTATAGTCCAGATGTCGTTTGCTTATGACAGTCTCCACATACACAAACACACTGATTTTATGGAGAGACAGCGAAAAGTGTAAAAATGAATATTGTGTAATTTTTTTTAATCATTATTCACAAAAATAAACAGAGTTGGAGATACGAGTAATTCTCTTTTATATCCGCATGTAGATTAAAACTCCGACATTTTTTTTTATGTTTTATTTGGGTTGTAACTTGTACGATTTATTTATTATCTTATCGTGAAGTTGAGGTCAGGATGTAAAATGTTGAAGTATTGATGCTTCTTTGGACTATAAAAAACTGTGTTATTTGTCTCTTAAGATATTCACAACTTGATGCATTCATAAAAAAATATATTAAAAATTATTTCTGTAGATGAATAGTTATTGTTAGTTTAATGATTGATTGTAGCTGTTTTTATGTGAAATCTTAAAACTTACAAAGTCAAGGAAAATAAAATGAATAAATATATTTTAAATGGGAGTTGTGAGATTGTTAGGAACGATCGTCATGTTGGATTTTAGATATTTTTTAATCTTAGATTTGTTTTTAGTTGAACGAGAACGAGTTTATTTTAATTTTGTCAATATTTTCATTATACAATAAGGGAGGCTATTTTAAAACAAATTACAAAAATCAGAAGCATATGTCAAACACCTTCCAACAGACAAAATAGATACCACGAATTTTGATAAGAATTCTTTGAATAGTTTTCAAGAAAATTTAAGATCAATTATATATCAAAAACTAAATAAATAGCGAAGTTCTCAAGTTTAAACATTTTCAAAATTTGTACCATAGCATTTCTTTAGAATCTTTTACATGAGAGACAAATTGTCATAATTTCTGTTTATGTAAAATCCATTTTTCATGATAATTTATTGACAAAACTAGTAAAATGTTATAACCTTAACAATTTAATATACGCTGAATCCAGTTCCAATATCTATTCTTTGAATATAAAGGTTTTAAGACCAAAGTCAGAATATAGTACGAAATTTCAAAATTAAGCAAAAAAATATTGTGCAAGTCATGAATGTAGTGAAATTTATGTGTGAAATATTTTTTGTTTTAATACAAATATGAAATTATTTCAATTTTTACCAAAATTTACAATTTTACAAGAGTACCTAATATTTTTATTTGATTTGAAAATATTTCTTAATAAAGAATACATTAAATTATTTCTAAGTTTTTAGAAACACTCTACAAAATTTTGAATTTTCTTTTTTAAATTTCGTCCAAGTCTCCATTGCGTACATTATGTTTACATTATAAAATATTTTGAGTCATTTCTGACATAACATTGACTTAATATATTACTTAGACAAAGATTTTTTCTACATTTCAAATTTAAAATTTAGTACATATAATATTTTGACCTAAATTTTGAATCACATATTTTGATCAGATACAAATAAGCAGTAAGATTCAGTATCATCATTTATTTTCGTCACGAATTGGTGAGTTAAATTATTATTTGTAGAGTCTTAAGGGACCGCTTGTCAGATAGTCAAGGTGGGAGTTAATAAGAAAGCCAAATGAACTTGTATAACAGAACAGGGTCAAATTTCACTGGGTACCTGGTCACATCGGTGTTCAAGGAAACGAAGAGGCAGACTCCTTAGCAAAAATAGGCGTATCAACCCCTTACACAGGGCCTGATCCCAATTACAGAGTTGGAAAAATGTCATCAAAAACGAAATTAAACAAGAACTCCCAAGGCTGAGGCAGGCGAAACTACCACTGGGCAATTACAACCAGCAACGTTTCGGAAACTGCATTAACTTATAAGTAGAAATAACGTAAGAATAATAACAGGTATTCTAGCTGGCCACTGCAAACTTAGAAAACACCTGAGTTTACTTGGTATGGTATGCAGTGCCACTATGTAGATTCTGCAACAGGCATGAGGAAACACCGGACTACATATTAGGAAGATGTTGTCCACTCATGCACCAAAGAAAAAACCATCTAGGACAATACTAGGTGGAGGAGCGCGACCTATCCTCTCTGAAGGTGCCCCAAATACTAAGATTCCTAAGAGCAATAGATTTAGAGGAGCGAGCTCATTCATTTTTAAATGGGCGCACAATAGATCTTGAGGTCGCAGTGAAATACCCCCAATACATAATTCATTCATTCATTCATTCAAGGGACCGCTTCTTAAAGCTTCTTGATGAAGCTAATTTAATCGGGTTGGGTACGATATCACGCTTTTTATAATCCCGTTTTTTATAATCCCGTTTTTATAATCCCGTTTTTTATAATCCTGTTTCTTATAATCCCGCTTTTTTAAAATCCCGCTTTTTATAATCCCGCTTTTTAAAATCCCGTCTCTTATAATCCCGTTTTGTATAATCCCCTTTCTTATTACGATGCGTAAGCAGTGCCCCTGCTTGGACACACTATAGGATTTGGGGTAGGTGCGAGGTTAGGTGTATGCAAAGTTTCTTTAGCATTTAAAGAATCTGGAAAATAACCAACATAAAATCAATAAGTTTTAGCTACGTATTCTAAAAAACGGGATTAGCGGGATTCGGCGGGAATTTAAAAATCAGGATTATAATAGATCGGGATTTTGAACAAGCGGGATTTTAGAAGACGGCATTTTTAAACTTCTTTCAGGATTTTTGAAAAGCGGAATTCCGATACGCTCCCAATTTAATCCTATCGAGCAATTCGGTTTCAGAGCTGGCTTCTCCACTAATAATCAAATTCTAAGAATAAAGCAGCATGTTGAAAATAGCCTTAGTTCAGGTTTAGTACATATTGCTAGATAAAAAAAAAGCCTTCGATAAGATATGACATGAAGGAGTTATTTACAAACTAATTATGTTCAACCTAGCAACCTTATAATAATTGTTTTGAGCCTTATGAAGACTATACAAAAATTTTGTATCCACTGGAATTGCGAAGTCTTTCATGGAAGAAATTTCTTACGGTGTTCCACAGGGCTCCGTACTTGGGCCGATTCTATTCAATATTTGTATGTCTATTGAAAACAATAGCGAAGTTGCCATGTTAAAATTTACTGCGATTTTTGCCTCCCCCAAGAAGCATTAACTAGTTTACAGAGTTCGATACACACCATTTTAACAAGTAGAAAATAAATGTTAATGCAGATAAATGTCAGGCTATATTTTCTCTCCCAAATGGTCTGAAAATTGTAAATACCTTGGTGTCACATTGTACAAAAAACTTACTTTCGAAAAACATATGTCTATCACAATCCATAAAATCAATCTGTTAGTTAAAGTTCTATACCCATTTATCAAAAGAAAATATAAATTAAGCATACATATTAATATATTAATTTTCAAATCTGTTCTCCAACCGATTCTAAAACTTATGGTTCCCCAATATTGTTTGATTATGCTGAGACACACATAAGAAAGCTTCAAGTAAGCCAATTCTTAGATTAATGCTTAATTTGTCATAGTTTTATTCGACTGATAGGATCCACAATGGGGCAAATGTCAGCCCAATTAAATTTGTTCTTTATAAGCTACAAGTAAATTTTTATCAAAGATCTTCTTACTCAGATAATGAACTTATACTTAACCTTTAACTTATACAGCTTTAGTAAATTTGTGTTGATATGAAATTTTTGTTTTAAAGTATTATATGTATTACATAAGAGTTTCTTGAAAGACCGTGTGGGTGGTGGGCGATGCACAGTGGTGCATAAAAGCGAAACAAACTTTTAAGATTTGAGAGTTCTATGTTTTCCCTATATTTGGGATATGAACTTCAAAAAAATGCAAGATACAGTGTCTTCCTAATTTTGAATTTCAATAATTCAGAATTTCAGTAATTTTGTTGTGACAAGAAAAAAGATTTCAATGATTTTTTAGTTAATTCTAAATTTGCAATTAAATTTGAACACTGTGCTCATAACTTAAACTTGTTTAAAAAAATATTATTTTACTGTGTCAAATTAAATCACCTCTCTATAAATTGGTGTACTTTCTAGGTGGAAGTGGACATAATTCCACTCATCCGATCTTGGTGATATTTTCAGACATAGTTCCTACCTTAACACTATTATTATTTCAAAACAGAAACAGCGATTTTAAAATAAAATAAAAAATTAAAATTAGAAATTGGAAATTTCTAAAAAAAAAAATTAAAAAAAACATTAATCAACAAATTTAATTTTAGTTTTAAATTTCAAAAATATTATTTCTAAAATGCAATAACACAATACTTTTTAAATTTTCTGGAAGCGTCTGTTTAAAATTTAATTCAAAATCAAAATAAAAAAAAAACCTACAACCGTTCTCAATTAATCTGGAGGTGTGAAAGGTGGTAAAATGTAGTTTTGTTAACATTTTAGCCGTTTGCCAGAAAAATAAGATAAAATAAGGTAGGTACCGTTATTTTCGGTCGTAAGAAATACCAAAAAAAAAAACCTGACAGAGAATGTCCAAAAAAACACATGTAAGAGCTTAAAATTAACTAGTGTTTTTTTATAAATATTATAAGTATGCTAAATTTAAAGAAAATTTTTAATTTTCTGGGGGATTTTTTTAGAAAAAACTTGCGACAGTTAATTACATGTCTCTTTTTCGAGTTAATTTTACCCTTTCTTGTGGGTCGGTATTGCGGCTCAAAAGATAATAAAATTAGCTGCTACCTGGCTGAACACTGGCTAACTGGCTCAAATCGAGCTGCAATAGGAGCTGAAACTGGAACAAGTGTCCAAATATTGGATCCACACAAATTCAACAACGCAATGCAGACGGAGCTGCAGCCATGGCTGCAAGAGTTTGCCAACTTTTAACTCTAACGAGCAGCATTTTTGACAATTCAAAACACTACTAGTCAAACTGCTCGATTCAGGTTTACATAAGGTAGAAGTGAGCATCAAGCTTTCTTTAACTCATCATTTTACATATAACTTTGCTTGATAAATTCGCAAAAGATTTAAATCAGCTGATCTAAATGTTAAAATCAACGTAAGGCACTTTTTAACAGCTCTTCCAGCTGCATCTTTAGTTCCAGTTGTAGCACTCTATTGCGTCCAGCCAGTAAGGTTGTAGCTGATCGAACCGTCTGCATACAGAATCAAATCAATCTTTTGGTTTCTTGGTTTCTCTATAAAATAAGTTTATTGGTTTCATGGTAAAAAAAATATCGAGGTTCTAACAAAAATGTAAACGTAGCTAGAACCTAAACTGATGGATGGATGTGATTAAAATTTAATGCATGTGGTTTCCGTTCCGTTCTAGATCACCAATTTGACAATTTTTTATGTTTATTTTTACTTTTTCCGAAAATGTTCGTACTGATTTTGATTTGATAGAATTTGGCATCAAGCTTTTTTATCGATAAAATTCGTGAATTTGGTATTGATGAATGTCTTCTTCGATGGATTAGAAACTACCTTTCAAACCGCTGAATTTAAGTTGTATTGGATGGTTTTAAGTCTGAAATTCATGAATTTCCTAGTGTGCCACAGGGCTCCGTTTTATCTCCCACTCTCTTTCTGATATTCATCTATGATCCATTGTCTGAATCTTTTAATCCATTGTGGATTCAGAACGACAGCGCATGATTAGCTCATTAAATTCTGATATCGATAGCATTGTGAAATGTGGGACCATTAGCCGCGTAGAATTTAATGCTTAAAAAATGCAATACTGCCTTCTGTCGTTAAAGCGTACGGACCCCCCATGCCGCTATCCATGAGCGGCACTTGCATTGAGGAAACCGAAGAACCGAACAGTTTTCAGTTCTCGGTATGTGCATCACAGAGCACCTTGTGTGGAATGACCACATATTTGACGTCGTCAAAAACGTATTTTAAGATATCAGTTAGTCCATTAGATAAATTGAAGACTTTGTTCTCATCTAGAAGACTGACTATTCAAATACGATTTCGTAGAATTTTCATTTATAATTCTGTCAAGAGAAGGAACTGATATTCGAAGATACAATTTTCAGAAAATCAAGTTTTTTCCAAATAACAGATATCATGGTCCTAATAATATATTAAAATTTCATGTCAAAAATACATAACAACAAATGTAACTTTCAACCAAAAACTACTCAAATTTAGAGGCATACAAAAGTGAAACTTATAGAAAATAAAAAAAATATAAATTAAAAAAACAACACAGAATATGTAAACACATTTTGGAGAACACCCGAGATAAACTGTTATTTTTTTAATTAGATCAATTTCGTTTTGTTTTAATTATCGCTTTCTTCTCTTCCAATTTAAATACAAAAATAATAAGATACACATAATTAAAGATACACACATTATACAACTTTTATTTTTCAAAAATCATTAAATTATCCACAAAACACACAAAAACCCCTTCACATTTTTGTATTCTAAATACAAATTAACTAATTTTGGGTGTAAAAATACCAAAAATTTAATTTAAAGATAAGAAATAAAATAAATTAAAAAAGAAAAAAAAATATAATAATGCCTTTCCATCCGAATGACTTCAAAAGAATGTCTAATAAATTAATTTAATTATTTTTTTTTCTGTTAAGCTTCATCTGTAGTTTGTCATTCGTCATTCTTCAAATATTTTTAACAGTAAGAAGAAATATGAAAGAAAAAACAACAAATTTAATAAACAGAAGGCAGTCTACTTTCACTTCTTCTATAATCCGTTGCTCGATTGGATACTCAAACTCAACAACAACACAAGAAAAAAAACACATACTCTAATTATTGCTGTATCTTTTGCACTTTTTTTCTTATTAAAACAAAATAAAAACCGAACAAAATAATATAAAACAGAAACAAAAATGCAACAAAACTTGATCTAAATAAAACGGTAACAGGTAAACAAAAATTCAAATCCAAGAAACACACTCGCTATTTTTCTGAATGTTAATTTATCCATTAGATACATTTTAAGTGTGTCTATCTATATATATCTATATATACATGAATGAATGCATGCGAATGTGTTTTTTTATTTTTGTTTATCTAACGGTTTTGCATAAACAAATATGTGTACATAAGTGTGTGTAGTAGATTTTCGTTAGAAATTAATTCTTGTATTTTATTTCATTTGCCTCGTTATAGGGCAAGTATTGGATTCGTGTAAGACGTAAAACAAAAGCTTTACAAAATTCTTTAAAAAGCTGAATCTCAAATCAAGATATCTACACAGTAAACAGTTTTGAGGTTTTGTTAGCAGAATGGAATATCTGATGAGGTACTTGAAAAGTGTGCAAGGTCCCCGGGAAACCTTTAATTTTGTGTAACTCCGTCAAAGTATTTTAGAGTAGTTCGCAAACAGATATTTTTTTTCACAGATTTTGACAAAGGCTTCTGATAGGGAAAATCATGAAGTTTTTGTTCACGAACTTTTAGTGCTGGAGTTTTGTTCTCATGTCATAAAATGAATATTTGAATGATAGGATCCAATTTGTAATAATAGGCAATTTAAAATTTAAAAACCACAAAATCAAAGTTATTTTTGATGTTCCACAGGGAAGTCACATTGGGCCTATAATTTTCATTTTTTTTCGAGGCAGACTCATATTTTCAACATATTTTTCTATATGTATTAAATCACTGGGACACTGTTCGCTATTGCAAAATAAGTCTCGACGAATTACATAGTTTTTGATGTAATATAAATATAGGTGTCACAGTTTTAGTTGAAATTCTGTTGAGTTAATCAATGAACAATACGTATTCTTCTCGAAAAAGTAACTCAAAGTAGACTAAGAATTTTAATTTAAATTTAAACATTAAATTTGTTACTAAAAAAGCATTTAATATTCTAGGTTTTGTCAGAATAAACGCTTAAGAATTCTCTGATTCTTACTCGCTCAATAAGTGTACGAGTATTTTGGCAATAAGGCACTTCAAATATTGTCTTGAATTGACACATTTTGATCATCTTCAACACGCTGCAGTCGCTCTGATGGACGATTATGAGCACCATAAAACGCACGTAACGCCGGATATGTTTCTCGAATTGAACCATATTTTTCAAAATAAATTTGAAGAATTTGCAAACATCGCTGCGGCGTAGGTTTATTTATGATTACCAAACCAAGCTTACTTCAAAATAGCCAAGAACTTTTAAATCCGCTTTCACAGAAAACAGTGTTGCGAATTCACAGTTTTCAGCTTCTAAGAAGACACCCATAGAAATAAACCATTATCTCGTCACATTAAAGAAACCAATACTGAGTATTTGAAAACTCTGTTGAAAAGACATTTAAATAAAATACACGACTTGGTCGCACGAACTTGCTCCTATGTAATAGACCAGGAATATTAAAAACGTATGTTATTAGAGAAAACTGTTCATAAGGATAAAATTATTTTTTTAAATTCTTTTAGTAGTAAGAGATGAGAACAGAATGCTATGCAAATTATGCAAGAACAAAAACTATAAGTCGTTGTAGTGGTTTCTTTAAGAAATATATATATTAAATTTTTAAAACATTTTTAAGAAAAAAATTTGGTACGCCAACTTTAAGTTTTTATTATTGCACGAATGAAAATTAAATTTCCAAGAAAACTATTGAGCGGTTTTTGAGATATCAAATTTTCCAAAAAAAAAAAAGTTTTTTTTTTAAATTAAAAAAATATTTTTTTTTTAAGTTTTGAAATGTAATGTTTCAGAACCATCTCCATAAAAAAATTCATTAAAATCCGTTATGTCCATAATGAGAAATTCAAAATTATAAAAAATGGTTCTTTGGTAGGTACCTATAACCTGTAATATCTTAATTTCAAATTTTTTTTATCAAATTAAAGATCATAAAAAATAATTGAAATAATAAAAATTTATCAAAATTCTAGGCGCCGTTTTCGAAAAAATACAATTTTAAACCATTTTTGAATCTTAAGTTTTAGGTAAAATAAATTTGTTTTTCTAACATCTTGTAGACTATATTGAGAAAATATTATTTATCAAGTTTAAAAAAAATCTAGCATGGGATTTTCGTAATATTGAGTTTTGAAATTTTTTTTAAAATCCAAAAAAATACTATTCAAATTTTTGGGGAGCCTTAACATAAAAAAACTGATCAAAATCGGTTGCGCCGTTTTTGGGAAAATCAAAAACAAAAAATGATTCCATAGGTGGTGCCATCAAAACCATTTTGTTCAACTATTTTTTTAGCCCTAATTAAATTAAATTTGTTTGTATTTTTATTTTTAAATCTGTCGAACAGTTTTTGAGGAAAAAAAAATATTCATAAAATTTTGAAAAAAATTCGTGTGGCAGGTACCGTTATTTTAGGTCTTAAAAAAAAATAAAAAAACGTGTGGGGGGAAAAATAAGAAATGATATCTACTAAGTTTTAAGAAAATTGGCCAAGCCGTTTAGGCTGTAGTCGAACAGAATTGCGAGACCCACTTTTTTAATTTTTTTTTTTTTTTTTTTTTATAATCTACACACGCTCAAGGGAATATGATTACCCTTCAAATGTTTCAACACAGCGTGGGCGTGAAGTTACGGAAGAGAAAGACGTAATGTCAACTTTGATCAAAATTTCGAGTTTGATGTTTTTCACGAATGCATAACTTGCCTTATAGTACATATAAGTTGCAAATAAAAATGACTTGCATGTACATATATTTTGTTGTCTTATTATTTAAGTGATTAATTATTATCTAAAAGAGGTTGTAAGTCTTTGTTTGATGAAAATATATTAAATTTTAAATGTAAAAAATTTTTACCGAATTTTTGAATAGCAGAAAATACTTTTTTATAATTTTTTACCTTTTTTTTACTAAAGTGTGACGTTTTAGGTATAAGGTAAAGTCAACCTCTTTTTAAACTTTTTGAACACCGAATCGAGCACCGTTGAAGCCAAATTTGATCAGTCAGCTTACTTTAGTTAAAAGAATTCAACAAGAATCACTTTCTTCACATCAAATTTACCGTTTACGAATAGTTTGAGGGACCAAAAGTTACTTTCATGTTGACCCACTGTACATTTGTATGTGAATTTGGAGATCCATCATTGCTTTGACATCAAGTTCTAACCGAGACTTTGTTTATCGACTTGTCTTGAAAATTAATATAAAGATTTTGAATAAGTAAGTTATATTAACCATGATTTGTAAGAAAATTTAAATTTTTGAATTTTGTTTGTTTTTGTTTGGCGGTTATGTGCTTCTGGTAGTACCTTTTCACATAATGGTTATTGCGCTAGAGTGTCATACGGGAAGTTTGAGTTCGATCTCCAGCCGTTGGCGTTGGTTGTCATTAATCCAAGACAAAACTGTTTTTTTTTTTTCAGGAGTACTGCCTCTTACAAGAAAGTGAAAAATTCTCCAAGAGTATCTTTTGTTATGAAAAGTGGTTCTCATTAAAGACTCGGGGCCTTACCAACAATCAAATTAAGAGACGACTTTAATATTTGAGTAAAATGGACCATTTTGTAAAGAGCTCTATAAAGTTAGTCATACATGTTATGAACTTAATATTTATGTGAACTCTAACTTATGAACCATTTATTGTACGGAACCTAAAAAATAAAATGTAGCATATAAGGTCAGTTATATAAAGTCCATTTAATAATGCTTCATTTCGCTCAAATATTAAAGTCGTCTCTTAATTTGATTGTTAATAAGGCCCTCGAACTCGGCAGAAGATTGTAGTTCCCTTCTATTTCCTTTCGACAACATCGGTTAAGCGTTTAAATTCACTAGATTCTGGTTATCTCCTCCGACCCGCTGTGCCCTTAATTAATTTAATTTTTAACATACATATAACTGATGGAAATATGGGTTTGTATGGTTCTATTAATGAACCCATACCTTAGATCGTTTTTAATTACCAAACCACGTTATATCCATCATTTAGTTCTACCAAATGAGAACACATACATGCGACCCAGTCATCTGTTTAATTTGTTAAATGCAAATGTGGTGATAGTGATTTGCTATTAGTTGGAATAGTTGAACCGACTATAATATACACACAGAGCTATAGTGCTGGTGCTACGTGTCAATGGCCCCAAGACCTCATTAAGTATGCATGCTCAATGAAAACTAGGTATAGGTGGATACCATATGTACATAGTTAAGTGGTTGGAAACTATGTACATGAAAATCAAGCCTAAAAAATATCTATACAAAACAAAACAGATTAAAAGATTAATGTTTCTTTTTCCTTCGATTTGTAAACAAGTAAAAAGTCATATCAATAATTGAAAAAAACGTCCTAAAAATAAATAAGGGCTTTTTACTTATAGGTACTAAAAATAGTATATAAATAAGGTAAAGTGGATCCCGTAATTCTGTCATCTTTTCGGATTAACCTTAAACTTTTTTTTTTTTTAACTTTCTACCTATGCTATGACTGTTAAATGTTAGTTACTAACGATAACTCAACAAGAACTTAATCGATCTGAATAACATTTTCCTTTCAGAAGATTCTTTTTTAAAAATTCGCAATATCGAAATTCACGTTTTTTTTTAAATTAGTAACTAATATAAATTTAGTTAATTCTGAAAAGTGGCATACTTTTTTTTCATTTTTTATTTGTAAATATTGAATAAAAAACACAACCAGACAAAGCAACACATATTCATGTGGTGCGGCTAAATAAAGATTACTCGTTACAAAGTTTTTCAGAAAGATATTAAAAAAAACCGGTGTTACATAAAATCCCGCTTTGATATGATTCCTCCTATTTATGTGTCAAAATGTTCTTCTTCACTTTGCAACGTTTTAACCATTATTTGGTGTTTTCCTTGAAGATTGAAAAATATCCTTCATTGATTCAATATATTAAAGTGGTTTTAATCACTTAGTGAAGAATTACAGACCGTTTAGAACTCTTTGTTGTTTCCAATCTTTTTTTAAAAAATGGTCTCTGTAGTCTGTCTTGAAAAAATGACCACTTTGTGGTCTGTATTCCCACTAAGGCACCTCTCCTTTTACCCAGACGGCAGCGGAAGAATTCCCCAGATGGAATCAACGGTGGCGTCTACAGTTCCAGTTAGGATGAACTACTTGGTGAACACATTATATGGGTTACTAGGACATATTCGTAGCTCAGGCCTATAAGGAGCGGATTCGTCCGGCTCCCTACCCTTGGAGTTATACTAAGGGTCTGGTCCTCCAGGTCGGGGGTTGTGCGTCGGGGTAACTTCCCTACCACGTACAAATTTACACGGTTCCGAAACAACAACAAGCCTCGGATATGGATGATTTTAATGTTGACGACCCCAGCAAACGAAACAAGGACAATGATTTTTGGTTCTGCACGTGGAATGTCCGGACCTTAAACAGGCCACGTGCTGCCGAACAAATAGTGGAGAGCCTTGATAGGCTAAAGGCTGACATAACAGCCATCCAGGAAGTGCGATGGGATGGAGAGGGCATACGAAGGATGAAAACGTATGACATCTACTTCGGCGAGTGCTACAAGGAGCAGGGTCAGCGGCTTTTTGGATGCCGATTTGTGGTAAGGGGAAGACTTAGGAAAGAAGTCTTGGGCTTCAAAAATGTAAGCGAGCGCCTGGTCACAATCCATATCAAAGCGAAATTCAAAAACGTGACGCTGATCTGTGTCCATGCCCCAACGGAAGAAAAAGATGACTCAACCAAAGAAGAATTCTACGACCTTCTCGAAGAAACGTATGATAGATGCCCCAAGTACGATGTCAAGATTATTCTTGGCGACTTCAACTCCAAGATCTGAAAAGAGGGCATCTTTGGTTCGATAGTCGGAGGGCACAGCTTGCACGACAACACTTCCGGTAACGGACTCAGGCTGATTGACTTTGCGGCGGGGCGAAATGTCATCATAGCTAGCACTTGATTTTCCCACATCAATGTAAAGAAAGGGACCTGGCAGTCTCCGGATCAACTAACCGTCAACCAGATTGATCAGGTTGCGATAGACGCGAGACATGCTTCCAGTATCCTGGATATCCGAACATTCCGAGGAGCCAACGTAGACTCGCATCATTACTTGGTGGTAGCCCAAGTACGGATGCGGATATCCATGAGGCCACAACGACGGACGGATGCTGTGAAAAGATTCCATGTCGCGAGGTTAAAATCGCAGGAGGTCGCCAAGACTTTTTCGGACCGAGTCTCTCTTAATCTCTCAGCAAGCCCGCCTCCAGCTTCATCTACCGAAGACCTGTGGAAGAACTGCCAGAATGCCATCAGTAGTGCCGCCACTGATGTGCTGGGTTTCACAAGGCACTGGGTTTCACCACCACGAAACCGCTGGTTTGAAGAAGAATGCAGGTTGGCGCATGTAGTAAAGAACGAAGCATACCAATTAATGCTGCAGGCAAGAACCAGAGCTGCTGATTGAGCTGCGAGGGAGCTCTACGGGCAAAGACGAAGGGAGGAACGCTGACTTCTAAGGAGGAAAAAGAGGGAGCATGCGAAGCGGGCGGTCGAGTCTATAGAGAGTATACCGGCAGGGGGGATGTTCGAAAGTTTTACCAAAGGGTGAGGCAATCCATTCAGGGCTACAAAGCTAGAACGGAAGCCTGTCGAGATGAGAGTGGGAATATGGTAGAGGACACGCAGTCCGTGCTGAGGATCTGCAAACAACACTTTTCCAGACTGCTGAACGGCGAGGAAGGCGAAAATTCCGCAGCTAGGCGGGAACAGTCCATTCAACCTGGACGATGATGGTCAAGATTTCCGTCCACCCGAACTAAATGAAGTGCGGTCAGCGATAGCCAAACTGAAAGCGTACAAAGCTGCTGGCGCCGATGCCTTGCCAGCTGAGCTATTCAAAGCAGGTGACGATGACTTGGTAGGGAGCATGCACCAACTCATCTCAAAAATTTGGTCGGATGAAAGTATGCCCAATGAAGGAACAAGAAAGGAGATGCCCAATGAAGGAACAAGAAAGAAGATGCCCTAACGTGTGCCAATTACAGAGGTATAAGTCTCCTTAACGTCGCATACAAAATCCTGTCGTCTGTACTGTGTGAGCGCCTAAAACCGTTTGTCAACGAGCTGATCGGACCCTATCAGTGTGGTTTTAGGCCCGGCAAATCTATCCCGGATCAGATGTTCACACTTCGACAGATTTTGGAAAAATCCCAGGAGTTCCAAATCGATACACACCACCTTTTTATCGATTTCAAAGTCGCGTATGATAGCGTGGACAGAAAACAACTATATAGAGCCATATCTCATCTCGGAATCCCTGCCAAGCTCATCCGCTTGTGGAGGATGAAGTTGTAGAAATCTCGCTGCTCCGTCAAGGTCGGTAAGAACACCACCGAACCTTTTGATGTCGAGAAAGGTCTGAGGCAAGGCGACGCGCTATCATGCAACCTATTTAACATCGCTCTTGAAGCAATTGTACGAAACTCAAACGTCAACAATAGAGGTACAATTTTTCAAAAGTCAGTTCAACTGCTTGCTTATGCGGATGATATTGATATCATTGGGAGGACGAAGCGAGCTGTTACCGGTGCGTTTGCAAGTATTGAACTGGAGGCGGCGAAAATGGGTTTGGCTGTTAATGAGGACAAGACGAAGTATATGCTATCATCGAGAAAGGAATCTCAACATCGTCGACTCGGGCAAAACGTCACGATGGATAGGTATAACTTCGAGGTCGTCAAAGACTTTGTCTACCTGGGTTCCACTATAACATCGCAAAACGACATCAGTGCAGAGATCAAGCGAAGAATTGCTCTCGCCAATCGCAGTTTCTTCGGACTAAGAAGGCATTTGAGTAATAAAGCCCTATCTGAAAGAACCAAGGAGACCTTGTTTAAGACCCTCATCATCTCGGTCTTGCTGTATGGGGCAGAAGCATGGACTCTTTTTAAAACGGATGAAAATCTGCTTGGGTACTTTAAAAGAAAAGTTCTTCTTTTGATCTTCGGTCCAGTCTGTATGGATGGAGTATGGAGGAGAAGGTTCAACAACGAACTGTACGGGCTTTACAGCAACGTTGACCTAGTCAAGAAGCTGAAAAGACAATGGCTGAGATGGCTGGGACACGTGGAGCGTATGGACACCGATGCACCAGCCCGTCGAATCTTCGAATCCACCCCTGATGGTCTGCGCAGCAGAGGAAGACCCCACCTCAGGTGGCGCGCACAAGTGGAGAGCGACCTCAACCAACTTGGAGTGCGTAACTGGAGGCAGCTCGCTAGGGACCGAGCTAGCTGGAGGGGCTTGTTGGTTGAGGCCGTAGGGTTGAGGCCGTAGTCCACCTTAGACTGTAAGCGCCATCTAAAGTAAAGTAAAGTAAAGTAAAGTAAACTAAAATTTTATTTTTGGCTTTGTAGCTGAAATATAGTTTTTTTTTTTGTTTCAAGGAGAAGCATTTAATTAATAAACATTAATATTTGTAGTCCCCGTCTTTAGTACTAGTGCCGTTGATGGGTATGGTTTATTTCTTGTTAGGAACACATTTTACTTAAATCTCTTTCATGCCACCTTCTTGTTTGATTTTTAAAATTAAAATAAGCTTAACATTTTTAAAAAGGTCACCTTTTTTTAAGGGCCTTTTACTTTCAGGGAGTTTAACTTACATACATTTTCGGCCATCATTCCCAGTCAGCCATCATTACCAAGTGAGTGTTATGTGTTTAGCAATGTCGTAAAAGTCACTCGTCAAAATTTTATATCAAAAACTAAACTTTAATTGTGACACCTCTATAAGATCTTGTCTCTCAAAATTGGACGTTTTACACGGTTTTTCATAACTTAGAAAGATGTTGCAGTTAGTTTAAACAAATTTTTAATCGGTTTCATCAGACTCTATTATAACGAAGAAACTTTTTGTGCTGTTCCTCATCACAATTAAAGCAATAATTTTATTCAAACTCTCTCAACACTCTTGCTGGGATATGCTATATAGGTATTGCTATAGAATTATATAGCTTTATGAATGCAGCTCCCCTTCTTCTTCTAAGGCTTCATTAAGGTCTCTAGTAGGTAAAACAAACGGTATAAGATAGGAAGGTGGTATAATATATACAATTCGTCTTGGATGAATTCCCATCGTTTTCTATTATGTCTTCACTTCTTTTATCGTGTCAATCTTCAACAGCTATACGTAGTACACTCTGTCTGCGCTATGTGATTTTTGCATTTTCTGCAAGTACTCGTATAATGTATCAAAAGACTTATCCCCTTATATGCGTTGCGTATCTTTTCGGTGCGTTTCTTCAATGAAAACAAGAAGTAGCTATCTTCAAAACAAAAACAACAAACGTTGTTGGCTACAGATAGCTTACACATACACAGATATACCTACAATTTTTTGTAAAGAAAATCTTTAAACAAGCCCCAAGAGTATCTTTAGTTCATCTTCACGTAGTCTGCTCTAAATCGAGCAGCATCATCATCAATTTTAAAGTCTATAACTCACCGGTTTCTTCTATAAAATATCGTGCAACTAGGGCTTCGCTAGGTAGGTATATGTACCTATCTGGTTGGGTATATGTATTTCTATACTCGGTGCTGTATCTTCTCTTTTTTTCTATTATTTTAACTCCTCTCTAAGCCCCCGATACCCGCTCGAAACCATCATTTCATTGTGTATGCAGTTTTCTTGCATTCATTTCAATCAAAGAAAAATAAATTTTATAATTTTTTTGCCTTGAGATGTTCTCACTTGAAAGATAGAATCATGGCAGTGGCGGCGCAGTGGTGGTGGTGGTGTTGGTGTTGGTTGCGAATCCTAAAGGTACAAAACAGAAATAAATAATTTGTTTCTATATTTTTTGTTTGCTGTTTTGCTTTCTATTTATTTTGCTCAATATGCTATAAGCTCCTTTATGTATTTTTTTTGTATTCATCTAATTTTTGCTGGTGTCGTGGTTTGCTCATTTTTCTAAGAAGTATTACCTGTGAGGCATGGTTGCCAATGTTGTTTTTATTTCTCTCAACTTCTCATAAGCCATTTACTTTGTTTTTAGTAGGTAAATAACTTTTATTTTAAGTATTTTGGTGTTTCTCATTTATTTATTTCAGGTCGAAGCACTAGACATAATTTGAAAATGTTTTCAAACAACAGAGTTTTCTAATAGGGATTATCGAACTTTGACAGTTGATTGTGGCCATATTGTTGGAGCAACATCTGTTAAATATATCAATCATTTATTAAATCTGTCTTGCCAAATCAACATGGAGAGTTAGATTAGTGGGGGACATTTTAAATGCCCGGTTAAAGTTTTTCTGACAAACATTACTGAAAAGTATTTCCGCCAAGTTTACAGTGAATTGATTCCAAATAGTGAACATTGGCTTTCGTAAGATGGTTTAGGAATTCCCTATTTTAATTAAAAAAAAAAGCATATCTGCTTTTTTGCTGCACCAAGTTGCCAATATATCCAAGTCTTCTAACAGAAGATTACAATCTGATTTGCAAGAAATCCTCCGCTAAAGTTTTTGATCGTAGGCAAAGAGAAGGCAGTGTGAATTTTGAAACAAAGAGGAGAAAAAGTAGTGGCCCTAAATGACTTCCTTGTGGGACATTTTTATTATCAGATTTATGGTTTCTTATTTTCACAACTTGCACTCTTCCAGTCAAATATAATTTAAACCACATTAAAAGCGAAGAATATTATCAAAAGAACAGAGCTTGTGGAGAAGAATTTTCTGATTAACTCTGTCGAAAACTTTTGAAAAATCAGTAAACACAATATCAGTTTAATTTAAAGTGATTTTAAAAAAGTTTTAGAAGAAGGGCACTTCTTGTATCGCTATAATTCTTTATTCTGTTTTGCGCCCGACTTAAAGGTCTGTGACTACCCTTTGAACACAGTGTAAGCGTTTAGAAAAGTTGGAGAGGATGATGAATTTGTAAATCTATAATTCTGCTTTCCGAATTTCTGTAAATCCAAACTTCAATTTTTAAATTCTTTTTAAACTAAAATGGATTATTTTGTATTTGTTGAACAATTTTTACTCACTAAACATGTGATGCTTTTTCGTTTCCAGCTGAGGTAGGTCAGCGGGATCCAGGGTCAACCGAAGAAAGCAGTAAAACTCGGCCAATAGGTAGTTCAAAGCTCCGGTTCCAATTTGTATTTATTCAACATATAAGATAACAGAGTATTTCATATACATTAACGGCGGTTCCGGAGAGGGGGTTCAGACAGCGAAGATTGGGATAGAGTCCCTAGTCTGACCTTTTCGGAGGAAGTTAAGACGGCGAAGATTGGGATAGAGTCCCTAGTCTGAGTGGAGGAGGAGAGCGGAGGGGTATGAACGGCGGAAGCCAAAAGATTCGAAGCTACTACTTGGTATGAGCGACCAGCAGTGTGCTTCTTATTGAGATGATCTTTACCTTGTACACTTGATTGGTACAAAAGGCACGGTGGCAAGAAAAATCAGATGTTCGATCAATTTCTCACTTTTACTTGTCGACCTGGCGGCCAAAACCAAATGTGGATTGTAAAACTGACGAATGAAATTTATTTGCTCACGTCGTCAAACATATGTGTGTGTCCTCTTTCGGATATTTGCGTGGGCGCCTTGATGTATGCAATTCTTTCTGGTCATTTCATCCGGAATGGTAATTTAAAATAAAATAGAATTTCGGCGTTCTGTCTCTTTTGGGTGGTAAACGGTGTAATTAGGTTAAAATGTGTAACTTTGTTACAAACAAAAACTACTCAATCATTTAATTTGTAAGAAAAACTTTAAATTTATAAACTTAATAAAATAAAATACTAATTTCAAACAAAAAAAAAACGAAAATTGATTTCAAATAAAAGAAGACACGCAATTTTTTGGATTTTTGGCCAATTTTCTTAAATATTTTGTGTGACTAATTTTCTTCTTTTTTTTTAATCTAAAATGCAGATTTTTTGAAACCGAATAATAACCAAAAGATTAAAAAAAATTGCATATAAAAATTTTAAAAAAATATTTTTTTTTGTATTTTGAAATAGAATTTCAATTTTTTTTTAAATTCCATATCTGGAAAAAAATAAACTAAATACCTTAAAATTTCGTACCAAAATGTTTTAAAATTGTTTGTTTTTTTTCTCAAAATTTTTCAAATTAAAAATCTTTTGAATGTTCGGCAAGTTCTTGCGATCCATTATGAATTTTATTTTATTTGAATTTTTTCAATACTTTGATTTTGAAGTTTTAGGAAAGCAGAATACAAAACGAAGGTCTCAAAGTTCATAATTTGATTTGAATATTATGATCAATAACTTTCTTATTATTTTCAAGGTGTAACTAAAGATTCAGCTGCACAAAATTGGGTATAAGTTGGAAAGTACTGTTTTGATCTAAGGTAGGGAATAGTTATAGGAGTAAGGAAATAATAATTCGAATCGATAAAACATCTGGAGACTGATAAAGACAATTTTTTGACAAAATGGGCTAATTTTGTTTTCTATTTTCTTTTCACAAGCTTTATCAGATGTTTTTGTAAATATTCCTTAACTGAAAGTCGAGCAAAATGCAGTCTGGTCTTTAAAATTCGTTGTTTATAAAAAATTATGAAAAATATGTCTGCAACATTCTTTTTTAATTTTTAAAATACAATTGTCAAATGAACAATATTAACAAAACAGATATATCACTAAAATACAAATATAAACACTTTTATTCATTACAGTTGTAAAAGAATGCAATCTTTTGTGAATGCAATCTTTATAATGACTTCAAATAAAAAATTGATTCACTTTGGGACTTTGACTTGAAATTTTCAATCACCTTCCATTCAGCTTTAAAAAGATTGCAATCACTTTTTTCCCCATTCATTGCACAGCACCCAATTTATTGCAATCTTCTGAGAATTCTTTTGCATTTTTTGCAATCAAAAGAATACATTCACGTTAATGCAAATGAATACATGCATTATCAGAAGATTATAATCAATTTTAATTGGTTGCTATGTAAATTTTAAATGAATGGTTATTAAAAATTTGACGTCGCAGTCTCAAAGTAAAATCAATAAATGCAATTTTTGAATTAAATTCAATGAATGGTTTTTAAGGATTGCATTCACAAAAGATTACATTCTTTTATTAAGTAATTAAATTTTGCTTAAATTTGTTTCGTGTTTTATTTTAAACTAAATTATTCTGCTCATAATCAAAGAAATATGGAAATATAATTTTTAAAAACAAAGTATCTAGAGCCCAATTCCTTAAACTTATCATAAATAATGAAGTAATATTTTGACTTTTAACTCAGCATAATGTTAAAAATATTTCATTAGTTAACCCAGAGTTATCTGACGTTTTTTGGTGCTTAAGCTGCAATTTAATTCGAAACATGTCTCAGAAGTAAGCTCAAGCCTGAAACGATTATAATCTCGCACTGACAAAATATAAATACCTGCACAAAAAAGTTCCATTTAGCATTTAATGTTAAAAATAAAAAAAAATACTTAAAATTCATTTGAGCAAACGGTTTTTAAATTACTTTAATTTGCATTTAAATTACCTCCTACTCAGATAAATATTAAATGAATTTGGAGAACAAAGACAAGTAAATATTAAACTGAATCTGTAATTAAAATGACAATATTGACTTTTCTGTATTAAGGTCATGTTGAAAGTGCTTATTTGTTTTTTGTTAAGAATTAGAATTATCACATGCTATTCTAAACTTAAATAGGTAGTTAATGGGATTTTCTTTGTAATTAACTTTTCTTAATTATCCACGACTTGTACTTACACATTTAAATCGATAAAATTATATAACAGATTTTTAATGATAATAACAGATATCGTAGAAAAGTGAATATGTAAAAATATATAAGTTTATTATTTTTTTAAAGAAGTTTATTCAAAGTGCTATAGGGCTTACATAATTCAGAAATTATTGTTGTTCAATGCATATACACCTACTTGTTCATGTTCATGAATTATAGTTACAATGTTGCGGATATTATTTAGAATTAGATATTATCAACTAGCTAAGATTTATTCTTGTCCGGGTAAAACTAGTCAATTAAAATATATAATTTCAACTACAAAATGATAAATTTTATAATCAGCTTCAATAAGTGTAGGTATACACTGCATACATACCGGTATTTCTAGGTACTTTCAAATAATTCTATTGAATAACTGATTCTAATAATTATGAGGATTTGTCATAAAGCTTTTTATTTGTTTAATTTATTCTAATGCATAAGACAAAAATATTATAAATTTATTTTTAGAATTTTATTTCTTTGAAATTCATTGTTAGAATACACATATGTACATACGAAATGTACTTGGTTAAAACACTGATTCCTTATTTAACTTAAAACTGGTTTAAATTAATTGCTATAGTTTATTAACTGGTTGACACATAATACAGTTTTATTAATTTTCTGGATTTTTATACAATAAATTAGATTAACTTAAAATATATTCTTGCTCTCGTAGATTACCTCGGGGAATTATTTAATTATTTGGCAGACATTTTGGAAAATGTGACGGGGAATATAAAAAAGAAGAAGAGCCTTCCACCTCAACTCGTCGTCGTGCCCAACAATTGTACCTCTCACGCTCGTCGTTGATGAACATTATGGATAAAGACTTGCATTTACACGCTTACAAGGTGCAACTGACTCAAGAACTAAAGCCTCTTGACCATTTCAAGCGTCGTCAATGGTCAGAATGGTGGCAAGAAATGGCAACAGTGGATGATCAATTTTCGAAGTAAATCATCTTCAGCGATGAGGTACATTTTCACCTCAGTGCTTTCGTCAATAAGCAGAATTGCCGCATTTGGGCGAATGATAATCCAAGAGTGATTGTCGAAAAACAAATGCACCCACAAAGAGTGCGGTTTATGAGCTGGAGGCATCATCGGGCCGTATTTTTTCCAAAATGAGGCCGGTCAGGTAGTTACTGTGAATGGTGTTCGCTATCGTGAGATGATAGCGAACTTTTTATGTCCCGAATTGGAAGATATGGATGTGGACGATATGTGGTTTCAACAGGACGGTGCCACTTGCCACACAGCGAAGCCATGGCTCTTTTGCGCGAAAAATTCAATGGCCGTGTTATCTCACGTGGTGGCGATGTTAATTGACCGCCAAGATCATGTGATTTGACACCGTTGGACTTCTTTCTTTGGGGTTATTTGAAAGAAAAGGTGTACGTCGATAAGCCAGCAATAATTCAAGAGCT
Source organism: Philhelius festivus (assembly GCA_963931855.1). Taxonomy (NCBI): domain Eukaryota; kingdom Metazoa; phylum Arthropoda; class Insecta; order Diptera; family Syrphidae; genus Philhelius; species Philhelius festivus. The sequence goes on along the minus strand of OZ007554.1, from coordinate 70,359,977 downwards.
AAAGGATGATATAATTCGGCACATTAACGGCATAGAACCACAATTATGCCTCAGCGTCATCGAAAATTTGGACCATCGGATGGAGGTGTGCCGCCGAGAACCATACCATATTATCATAATAAAAAGAAATGACAATAATTTTCTAAATAATTTGTGTTTTATCCAAAATCAACATCGGCCCTTAAAATTTAACCACCCTTTATTTCTAACCCGAGATGAGATAATAGGTGGTTTTTTTGTTAGCACTGAGCTAGGCCTGAGCGAATAAAGCGCGCCTCCAACCAAACCTGAGTGCTTCGATGCATTTAGAAAACAATTGAGCACTGAACTATCATTTTTTTAAGAAACTGTCGAAATTGTCAGCTTTGTTTGTGAAATTGGTGTTTTCAAGAATTTTTTCTTTTTAATTAATTTTTGGTCAGTGCAAAATGTAAACAAATGCATGAACTTAGCCACGCTGAACTTTTGCTCGATCTGCTCGATCTTTTTTAACTGAGCTCCGATAGAACTCTGGGCCTGAAATAAATGCAAGTTAAGCGCTCAGAAAGTGCTCCGAGTTAAAAAAGTAACACAGTTCTTTTTTGACAGCTCAGTGCCCCGCTGTTGATATTTTCATTCCCTTTAATGATTTTCAATTTCATTTTTGAGCACTTAATTGTTGGCATTTTAAGAAGTGATCTTCAGTCTATTATCAGATTACGATTAGTCGTTCTCCGTTCCGCTACTTCAATTCCATAATCAGTCACCACCATCCAGCCCGAAAAGAGATAATTATACCCTCAAGATTGTCTGGCTTCTTTACCTTCTGGGATTTTTCTTCGTTTTTTATATTGTGTGTAAATGGAAGCATTTACAAAAAATAAACTTTGGCTAAATTATGTAGAATTTAAAAAAGTTTTGCTTCGATTTTTTATGGACCATACAAAACGGTGTAATTTCTGAAAACGTATTTTTTTCATTAAATACGAGTATTTGATATAGACAGTCATAGAGGTTACATAGTATCTTTGTATATATATCTTTGTATATATATATATCGACGGTTAACTATGAATATCTCCTATGTCGCATTTTGTAAACTTTAAAGGGGACACAAAAAAGCTGATTATAGTCTCAAAATTAAAACGCATAATAATAAAATTTTATACATAATTATCAGTTTTGAATATCTATGATGTGAAATAGTTTTAATTTTAAAAATTCAGCGAAACAGATGGAAATTATTAACGAAACTGCATCAAAAAGTGAGTTTCGCAAAAAATTTATGTTAGGAGGTATTCATAGTTAACCGTCGATATATACAATGATAGTATCTAAGAGCATATTTAAGCTCGCTTTACTCAATTAAATAATGTACCATTTTAGTTAAATATCTAAGTTAGACAGCTCTTAGACAGTCACAGAAATATTTGGTAATTATTACGTTATGAAGTTTAAAGGACTAGAATAGTATAGATATCCAGTGGGATTCTTTAATTAAAAGGCGGAGAGATGCCATAGTTTTCATAGGGTACTGGCTAAACATTGCTAAGGCTTAACACTTCCAAGACCTCTTCTTAAATTGCTCAAGTAACGTGTGAAAAATAACGAATGGTGTCGTTCAAAAACTCTTAATTTCGGAATTTCAACTTTCTAGGGATTCTTATAAGATCTCTATAATAATAAAAGTGGGCGTGTTAGTATGTTGATTCCAAGACAAATCAAAAATAAAAATTCACAGAAGCTTAATTGTTTACCATTTTAAGGAAGTGGGCGTAACAGTGGGTGGATTTCCTTAAAATCATCTTCCTAACAGCAGATAATAACAACAAAGTTCAAAAAGTTCATTGAAATCAGTTAAGTAGCTTTTGAGTATGTTTGTTAGTCTTGGTTTTGGCAGTTTATCATAAACAGACTCACGCCGGAGCAACGTTTGCAAATTCTTCAAATTTATTTTGAAAAAAACATGGTACAGTTCGAGAAACACTTCCGGCGTACAATGCGTTTTATGGGGTTCATAATCGTTTATCAGAGCGAATAGTTCGCGAAAGTATTGATCGCTTTCGCAATACGTTTACTCTATACGATAATAAGCATCTCGTAAGACTTCGTACATTGAGCTCAGAACAATCGATTGCTGATGTTCAGCGTAGTGTTGATCATGATCGAAATGTGTCAATTTAAAATCGATTTGTCCTGTGATCTGATTCTGGGTAGATCAAGGCTTACGCAATCGTGTATAAAACATTTTGGACCACACAGCGGGATAATTTTTTTCTAGAGTTAAAAGTATTTTAAAAATCGAAGTTTATATTGATATCGATTTATTTAATAACGAATCGTGCCAATAATAGGTGTGTTTTTTTCGCAAGTCCATATAGAATTGTAAAAAAAAACTACATCCGGATTTAGGAGCTTTTTTTCCACATAGCTGGAAGCACTGTGTACGCTATGACATTTGTCAGCTGTATTGACGACTAGCATCAACCAGCATCCAAAAACGTCACTTTTGACGTCTCTGAGCAAATTATCGATAACATATAGATAATACTATTTTGGCATCACCATTTTTATCGGTTCTTAGATTAACTCTCGAAAATTATCTGGTCCTAGCTAGCTCTGTATAGATTTAAGTAGTTGTTGCATTTGCATGTAAAGCGCTTAGTCCCGATGTCGTTTTTTTCTACAATTCTATATGGACTTGCAAAAAAAACACGCCTAATATTAGAAATTTCGATAACTGATTTAAATTTCATTTAATTCCGCTATGTATATTTAGTATTTTTTTTTTTTTTGAGAGAGAATGCCGAAACCGGATGTAAGCCCTCACTTGTCAGTAGTGACTTTTCGGTATAAATTTTGTAAATTTGAAATCAAAACCGCAAGAGGTAAGAACCGATTGATTTCACCTTTAAATTCGATACTAGATACTACGAATCGAAGGATCTTTGCTTTCTCTAGCAGCTTATTAATGTTAAAAGCATCGAACATCTGTTTTAATTTTTGGTATCGCACTAACTTCAGTTTAAATTTCAAATAAAGGTTAGTTTTGTGCACGAACTGTCATTGGTTTTAGGAATGTTCATATTCATACATATTCTTAGCACGAAACTAGTTAATTTTAGCTTACTCTTCAGCACTATATCTGTCAATATTTAGAGCACGATATAATTGTTTGGGGTATTATTTCTGAGTTAAAATTTACCACATTTTGTTGTTCATAAATGTTATGTGAACTTGCAGCCAATTCGAAGAATTCATTTTATTACTTTGATGAAAATTGAAGTCTTGAAAACAAATTTTGTGTAATGTTCAAATAAAATTTAATAATAATTGGATTAATTGTCGTGAATTTGTGGTAAAATTTGTTGCGCTTGTTTTTTTTTTAAATTAATGCTTACTTCACAGTCAAGTTAGTACTACCAACCCTCAAAATAGTGTAAAATGAATTCGATAGACCACAGCCATATCAGAAGAGGAAACACATTTTTTGCATCATTTTTCGCCGCGATTTTGGCTACGTCGACTAAATGATCATCCCATAAGAGATGGTCATATTAACACAATTACTGACTATAGACAACTTTTCAGTTTCTTTGATGTAAGTGTCATTTATGAGCAAGGGCATAGGTGGTATATTTCGCTTAGCCGACAGAATACAGCTTTGTGTTTTCAAAGTACTATTGAATTCCGCGTACCCCATTGTATAATGCTTTCAAGACCGGAATCGCATGAACTTAGCATTCGGTGCTATTTCAGTTCCACAGCTGAAGAACATGGTTGTAAGTCTGAAAACGAATATGAAAACCTGAGGGTTCTGTCAGCAGCGAAAAAATTATCCACTTCGTTTTTTAATAAGTTTCAGACAAGATATCATTAATGAAGAAATGGAAAAGTATCGAAAACAAAACGGAGCCTTGAGGCACACCAGCATTTATTTAATAAATATCAGATTTGAAACCATCCAATGCAACGGTCCGAAAGATAATTTCTTATCCAACGATGAAGAGACCATTCGATACCAAATTCACGCATTTTCGATAAAACAGCTTCGTGATAAACTTTATAAAAAGCTTTAGTAAATTTGAGCTAAAGTTTAACGCTATTTCCGTACTAGGCTATCGCCAGAAATTTAGAAATGTTCACTTATTGTTTGTGATCTATAAATCATTTTAATGCTAGTTTGCCGTATTCAGTTCGTTCATTTATCTCATTCTTCCTATAAAAGGTAACTTCTAAAAATACTTCTTCTAATTCGCCTGAGAATTGGGCACCTTCCGATGAAGTGAAAAATATCCTCTCTTTCCACTAAGTTGTTCATACTACACTCCAGAAGAAGATCGTGTCTGTGTGGTATAAAGTTCAAGTTGAGTAATTCACTCCGAAGTCTAACTATTGTAGCAATCACATAAACATTGTTTGAGTCACGAAAGTAGTTTTTTTTAACAAGGTTGTAGTTGATCCTACTGTTAATTGTTCTAATCAATTAAATTCAGCTCTGCACTTCTCATCTACCGCTGATATGTAACTTCATTTTACATATGTACATAATGTACTACTAAGCTTTTTAAAAAACTAGGTTCTTAAAATGCTGATATGTTCTTAAACCTAAAGAATAAATAAGGATTTATATACTTTAATTTTATTAAATATTAAGTAGGTACCTACGCATGTAGGGGAGAGTGGGGCACATTTGAACACTTTTTGCTATCCAGACTGATAAAACCTAAAATATTCGAGCAATTGGCCTGATATTTTACTCACATTAAACAGTGGTATTGAAAATATTTGGTCCATTTAACGAAATATTTATATTGAATTTTTATCTCCAACCAATATAGGTTCTTATGAACTTGGAAGGGGCACTTTTAAACGGTGGTATAATTTTTTTTTTCGTTTAAAAGAACTTTTAAATTTTATTTTAATATTAATTTTTTCCACAGAGATTAATAAAATATATTACATACTTAAAATTAATCCAAATCAGCAAATGTTAATACTCGAGCTTGAATTTTGATCAATCCGTAATTCATCTTTGAGCTTTATATCTTATATTGGGACTTATGAATAAAAAAAAATCTAAAGCCAAAATTTGGATTTTTAAGTAAAAGCTGGATTTTTAGTGAATAAGATCAAGCTTAAGCTAGCTAGTTAAAGATGTTTTCTTGTAATAGCTATTTTAAAATAGCCAACGCTAAATTCATTTTGTTTTAGCTTGTTTTCCAAGCATAAGCTTCAATTTGTTTAAATAAAAATAGCTTAAACTAGAATATTATAGTTAAAGCTACAAAAATTTCAAGATTTTTTCAACCTGTCTAAAAAGCTTTAACTAGGTCTTATTTTCAGTATTGAATAGCTCAAAAATGAGACAGAGGACGTATAGACGCAGAGACTGATGGACGATATGACAAAAACATATTTTACCTGAAATCAATACTTGCCCTATAGAACAGATAACAATTTGCTTGATTAAGCTGATTGATTTTCTCTTAAATGTCTTAAATATGTTTAAAAAAGAAAAACTAATCGGGACAGTTTTGAACGTATTCAAGAGTGCCCAACACGCTTGTTCAAATCTGGCCCAACTGTTCCAGTGACTAAAAAACGAAAACAAAACACTTCCACTAGCAAAAGGACTTTTCACCTCTAAAGTCAATGGCGTTTATGGATATGGTATTGACAGGTTAAAATTTTAAATTACTTTTAAAAAAGAGTAATAAAGTCCACGGGTGATCTACTGTTACTAATTTGAGTCTTTTTTCAAACTTTTGTTTAAAAAATATGGAAAACAGAAATCAAACTGATGTGATTTTCACAAATTTTTCTAAAACATTTGATGGAGTTAATCATCGGTTATTAATAAAAAAAAAACTGAGCCTACTGGGACTCCATTCTAATCTGCTCGAATGCATTAGGAATTATTTGTTGGATCGTTCACAGTTTGTAAAAATTGGTTCGGAAAAATCTTTTAAAATAATAAATTACTCAGATGTACCACAGGGAAGTCACCTTGGACCCCTGCTGTTTTTGTTTTTTATCAATGATCTTCCCAATGTTTTTAATTATTATAATTGTTTAATGTTTGCGGATGACGCAAAGATCTTTAAAACAATCAGGTTAGTTTCGGACTGTTTAGATTTACAGAAAGATGTAGACAAATTAAATGAGTGGTGTTCATTAAATGCATTAAGCCTTTTTCTAGGCCTTTAATGCTTATTGTATTTGATTATAAGCTGAAAAACTGTGTACTTCAAAGGATTTAGGAGTAATTTTTGATTCTAATTTAGCTTTTAATGTGCATTTTGACTACATTATATCGAAAGCTAACTCTATGTTTGGAGATTCGTATGAATTTAGAGATCCATATATGTACATTCAAGTCCTTATTCATATCATAAGTTCGTCCTATACATTGTTGCGTTGTATGGTCTCCACTTTTTAATGAGGATATGCAGCGTATTGAAAAAATCCAAAAAAGATTAACGAAATATGCGCTTCGAAAACTGAATAATTGGTCTGACTCATTACCATCTTATAATACACGATGTGCATTAATAGGTTTAAAGTAGGGCTCTTGATACCCGCATACCCGGGTAATTACCCGGGTACCCGAGTACCCGCACTTACGGGTATTACCCGGGTACCATAATTTCGGGTACCCGCTTTCTTGCGGGTACTCGGTAAAATCCGGGTACCCAAAACATATTCGTGTATAGTTATAAAAAAAGACTTAAAGAAAGATTGAACAACATAATTATATTATTTCTCTGCTGCTTACCACTTATAAAGGTTGGTTAAAGAAAGATGCACGATGTTAATTGTAAATACAACAAAAGGTTTTCTGAGAATTATCTTAATATTTTTCATTATGATAGAAGGATCTTTGACAATTATGTATGAAACAAAATTGCGGCCAAATGCTCGCCACGGCTTCGGTGGCATACCTTTATCCGATGGTCCATATTTTCAATGACTCTGAGACATAATTGATCGTGATTTTTTTGGTCAGCATAATCGACCAAATGTGTCCACATTCCACAATCGGTAGAATTGTGCGCAAATTTCAGCAAACCGGGTCTGTAGCAAATGATAATCCACGAATGATTGTTGAAAAGCCTATGGATCCACAAAGAGTGACTGGTTGGTGCGGTTTATGGGCTGGCGGCGTCATCGGGCCGTACTTCTTCGAAAGTGAGGTGGGCCAAGCAGTTACTGTGAATGGTGTTCGCTATCGCGAGATGATAACGGACTTATTGTAGCCAGAAATTGAGGATAGGGACATGGTCAATATGTGCTTCCAACAGAATGGTGCCACTTGCCACGCAGCCAACGAAATTCAATGGCCGTGTTATCCCACATTGTGGCGATGTTAATTGGCCACCACGATCATGTGATTTGACACCGTTGGACTTTTTTATTTGGGGATATTTAAAAGAAAAAGTTAACGTCAATAAGCCAAGAACAATTCAAGAGTTAAAGAATGAGATAATTCGGCACATTAACGACATCAATTATGTCTCAGAGTCATTAAAAATATGGACAATCGGATAGAGGTATGCCACCGAAGCCGTGGCGAGCATTTGGCCGATATTTTGTTTCACACATAATTGTCATATATCCTTCTATTATAATGAAAAATATTAAGATAATTCTCAGAAAACTTTTGGTTTTATTTACAATTAACATCGTGCATCTTTGTTTAACCACCCTTTACAACATACATAGATAAGTAGTCGGATTTTGATTCGACTATGTAGCCCTGGTTAAAAATAAACAGTAAAAATTAATATAAACAGATTCATAACAACATTTTTTATTAAAAAAAGGTAAACGGATTAATAACAAATTTTTTGTTAAAAAAAATGTATCTTCATATCAAAAACGTTATGATTTATGAATGCATTCCCAAACATTATATTTTATAGTGTGTTTTACATTCGCGTCTAAACTATTTTGTCTCAGAATACTGCTTTATTGTTGGGCAGTAGAGCTGTGTAAATCGTTCATTTCAAATGATCGAATCGTTCAACAATCGATTACGAAAATGATCCGATCATTTCAATCAATCGATCATACGATCATTTTCATTTCACTGAAATGATTCAATACTGTTCCTATTCGATTTTAATTTCGATTTCGATAAGATTGACTTGTGGCTCTGATAGTTCTCACAAAATACTCTGTAATTGTAAGCCATAAATTGCCAAATAACATCGAATGATGGTTATTTTGTACATGGAATAAGAAGTGTCAAAAAATTCAATAAAAAGAGATTTTATTTGTTGCTTCGGAACAGAGCAATTTTAGGGCTTTCCGCTCACATTTGGTACGAAATACTCTTTGTACATCAAAGCTGAATTCGTCCTCTATTCTTTAAGTCATAAACTGTCAAATTACATCAAAGGATGGCTACGACGTCAATAGATTAAGAAACGTCCAAAAATCCAGATTAAACATACCGGATCCTGATACATCAAATAACATTAGTTCATCTCAACAATTGTTTTTGCGGCCTACAACATCAACAAACGACCCGATCAATCATGTTCTTCAATGCCGAGTTCAACCCAGAAATTCTAGTCCACCGTCCGTTTGGCTTTCATAATCCACATTGATTGAATCGGAACAAATGGAATCGAGTAAATCATGATTAATCGAGTCAACTGATATCGAAAATCGAGACTCATTGAAATGATTGAGATTGAAATAGAAAATCGAGAATCCAGAATCGAGAATCATCTAAATGTTTGAGATTGAGATCGATTAAAATGATTGATTTCGATCATCAATACTTTTCGATGATCGGATCAAGAAACCCGAATCGATCCTGATTGACACAGCTCTATTGAACAGGAATTAATTAATTAATAATTATTGAGAAATCATTTGGATTCTGTATATTTCTTTTTATAGAAAAGAATGTAAAGATGCAGATCTAAGAGCAATGTGAACGAAATTAGTCAAAACTTATTAATCAGTGTATTTTCAATAAAATTTAAGTACAACATGATGCTCATGGATATAAAAATCACATTTCATTGCTTCTCTGCTTCCTCTTTCTGTGAAATATTATTTTATAAGCAATTGTAGCATTTTTGAGTACTGGGTACCCGTAACACGACATTGTCGGGTACCCGCCAGTTGACATATCCCGGGTACCCGCAAATTTGGGTAATACCCGCATTACCCGGGTACCCGGGTACCCGGATTTTTGATGAAATGGGTACTACCCGGGTAAAATCAAGAGCCCTAGTTTAAAGCCACTTAGTGTGTAGAAGAACATATTTCTTTATTAATTTTGCTGGAGATGTCATAACGGGATACAGTGATCCACAAAAGTCTGCGTACAGAGAAGATATTTTTAAAAAATTGCTGTAAAGGGTAAAAGGTATTTTTCACTAAAAGATATTTACCTCGTTTTTAAAAAAAAATAAAAAAAAATATTAGTATCACAAGAAAAAATAATAAAAAAAACAAAATAAACCTCTGAAATTCTTCCACAAAAGTCTGCGTACAGGTGAATATTTCTTGCATTACACACTGTATAAGTATCGGAAAATTTGTTTTTGCATAATATGATTGTTTGTTTATTTTTAATCGTGGCAAATAAAGAGTTAAGTTTGAGTGAGCGGCAGTTGATTTATTAATCTTTAAGTTAAACAAAAAAAGTCGTATGGTGAAATATCAAAAATAACCTCAAGAGTTCGATCAACGATACAGAGAACGGTAGATCGCTTTAGAAACGCAGGATACCTAGATTAAATCGAAGACAAGATCCGGACGACCTTCGAAGCTCTAAGCGTGTGATCAAGCGAATGGTGCCGCTAGATCACTTTATAACGGCTAAGACGGTAAGCACACGGCTCGAAATATATAACAACAATACAGTGCATCCAGAAACGGTAAGAAGAGCTATTGTTCAAGAGGGGTTTAAGTCACGCACACCCAGGAAAAAACCATTGGTCAGTAAAATAAACAGAAAGAAATGGCTAGCATTTGCAAAAGAGTATGTTAACAAGCCTCCGGACTTCTGGCGTAAGGTTATATTCTCCAAAATACAACATTTTTGGTTCTGACGATTGTTTGAGGGGGTGTGGCGACAACCAAACGATGCTCTTAATCCCAGATGCACAATTAAGACTGTCAAGCACGGTGGTGGAGGTGTTATGCGTCTTCAGGAGTCGGTAAGCTGGAAGTAATAGAATAGAAATGCATCAATATGTATACATCGATATCCTCAAAAGAAATTTAAAAACAAGTGCTGAAATTCTGGGTAAATCCAATGACTATTACTTCCAGCAAGATAATGACCCCAAACATACCGTCCATAATACGCGCATATGGCTGGCATATAACACTCCTCACCTGCTACGAACCCCACCACAGAGTCCCGATATTAACCCTCTATTTAGGAGCACTGCTAGGATGAATTGGAAAAAAAGATCTGAACCCACGATATCCGCAAAAAGGCACAGTTAAAAGAAGCCTTGTTGCTTGAATGGAGTAAGATCAATAGTTCTTATATACAGAAAAACTAGTAGGGTCAATGCAAAACCGTTTGAAGGAAGTTATAAGGCTAAAAGGGTATCTGACCAAATATTAACAGCGAAAGTAATAACAAAAAAAATTATTTGTCTATAGGTAGGGTAAAGTCGGGTAATATGGACCACTCGGCTAATATGGACCACCAGCTTTTCTCGCCTTACACAAATGCAATCGAGGAGACGATTGGTTGCGATTGTGCGTGACTTGCTAAAACTTAACGCAGTATAGTTTGAGTAGTCAGGAGTAGCGCGTCACGAAGTTGTTTGGATTTAAAGAAAATCCAAGGCATTGATTATTTTTTTTCTCCTTTTAGTTTTAAAATATAAGAAGTGAATATTTGTTTTAAAGTTTTTATTTATAAAACTATTGTAAAGAGTCTCATTTTGTAGTAAAATTGATTTTTTTCCAAACATTACGTTGCGGGTAATATGGACCACGGGAGGAAAGGAGTATATGAACTAGTGGTCCACATTACCCGCCATTTCAATATAAGAAGTTTCGGGTCTGGATGAGGATGGATGATCGACCATTGATGATTTGGATATATGTATGTGAATTGTTTGGCAAGGCATATGTCAGTGTCCAAACTGGATAAATAGCCGTCAATGGATTGAAGACCAGGTGGTCCATATTACCCTCCACTTTTTTTGTTACGTTTTAGAGTTACTTAACTTTTTGTTTTTTGTTATTTTTTTATTGAGTGAATTTATTTTTTTGTTGCTACTTTTTTAATCAGAATTAACTGATGTATTTTTAATTTAAATATCTTTAAAAAAAACTTACACCGTTTGTATTTTATTAACAAAAATATGATTGGTGGTCCATATTACCCGACTTTACTCTATTAACTTACTTTTTTCAATTTCTGTTACAGCTGTACTAGAATTTTTGTGTAGGAATTTCAGAGCTTTATTTTGTTGTTATTAATTTCTTTTTGTTATGAATAATTGTTTTAATTTTTTTTTGTTGAAAATAAAAACCTTGCACATTTCTTTATTAAAAAATATTATTTTTTTTTAAATAAATCACTTTAAATTTGTGAATAAGAGCAATTTTTAAAATTATTTCTTCCTTGTACGCAGACTTTTGTGGATCACTGTACCTATATTGAATGTCAGGGTGCTCCTCTATTGCCCTTATTTGGTATTTATGCTCCATGTAAAACACTAAGACCTAGAATTGAATATTTTTTTATAGGTACCTATTCCAAACTATGGTGGTAATGAACCAATCACTAATGCTTGTGTTAATTTTAATCGATATGCTAATGTAATCGATCTTAGTTTAAGCAGAAATAATTTTAAATGAACTACCTATATTTAATAATATTCTTTATTATACAGTGTACATACCTATGTATGTTCTCAATTTATTAAGTATTTTTAAGTATGTACCTATATTTTTTAGTCTAAGAAAGTTTTGTAACTTATAGACGTCAATAAACTAAACTTAACTAAAATTTTATAAGCATTATTCAAATGTGCCTATTTGGTCTTAAGTTTAAGCTTAAATGAAATAAAATATATCCTTAATTTTTGTTAAGTTAAAACATTATCTATCATTATTGACCTCGAACATTTGAATAAACTTCTTTAAAACAAACAAAAATAGGTTAAGAGGTTTACATAAATTATTAAAAATAAAATTAGTACTTACGTATAAATGCAATGCAATTCGGCCTATTTGTTTTTTTTTTTGTTAAATTTATCCAACTATCCACAAACAATTTATATTCAAAATTGATCCATGCTCGATAAATGTACGTTTTAATATTTATGGTGTTTTTCTCAGTCCTCGAAGTTCGTTGATTTTTTAATTTATTTTTCTCTTAACTATAATATATGTATGTATTATTCGGTTTGATTTATTTATCAATATTTTGTATATAAACAGATTCTTTGCTGCCTGAACTGCACAGTTTATTTCTTTTTTCTAATATGACAAAGATACAAAACAAATATACTTTTGTGTGTCGGTTTTTTTTTTTTTTCAATTCTAAGAATTATGAATCACTTTGATACCTATACGTATTTTAGGCATCTCATGTATATTTATGAGCTTCTTATTATTATTTTCTGTTTGATTATTTTTATTAGATATTTTCTTTAATTCGTAAAAATTTGCTAAACAAACTCAATTTGTTTATTATTTATTTAGTAATTAAGAAGAAGAACTACAAGGCATATTATTATTAACAGTAAGACAGTTAAGATATTCGTATAAGTTGTAGGTAGGTATAAAAAATGAGCACAGTAAATAATATTATATTTTATTTGATTTAATTCAGAATGTGGGTTATAATTCCAATTGGAGATGTTATAAAATGTATAGGTATCTCCTTATTTTCTTCGGTTATTTTGTATATTTTTTTCTATTTCCTCCACATCATCACTTCTTTCAATAATTATTTTTTTTCCACCGTCAATCGAAAAAGAAGAAAAACGAAAGGCGAATTATAGGAAGAAAAGACACTTTGGATTGAATATCTACTGGAAAATCAAATTAGTTTTCGGGTTCGGGTTTGGGGGTACAAGACGAACGAAAAAAAAAAACAAAAAGATTCTTTTAGAGGAATTTCTTTCACTTTTAATTTGAATAGGTATTTTCAAGATACTCGCCGGACGAAGTACACTTTTGAGTATTTTTCTTGATGGATCGAAAAAATTTGAAAAATTATTTCAAATTCACATATAAAGATAGAAACGCGCTACGCTATTATAATTCAAAAAGATACTTTTCGGCAGAGAGATATACAATTATTATAGATACTTTTTGTGTTGTATGTTTTGTTTTACAAGGAAACAACTACAATAGACAAAAACAACAAAAAAAAAAACAAGAAAGACGATGAGACTTTCAGACTCACAGAGATACCGGATTTAATTTTGTTGAGAAGATTTCAATTTCTTTTTTCAAATCAAACTCGGTTAAGATACGATTGATGATTATAGCGTCGACACGACCGATCTATCTATCAAAATTATGATAGATGGATATTTTTTTTTTCAACACGACGAATATTGGGAAACACAGAAAATCAAAAAAATAACAAAACAAAATATATGGAGAAACACAAAAACGAAATGAGAATCGCGCATACAAGATTGTCGATTAACCATTCAGTTTGAATGTTAGAATCGGACTATTTCTCACTCAGATACTCAGATACCGAGAAACTCTCACTCGGTGTCGGTGTCGGTCGATGGTGGTGTTTCTGTTTTGGGTTCGATTTTTTCAGTAAAAGATTCGGATAAATATTGTACTGGATTGGATGGCGATGGTGGATTGATGGTGTTGTTGCCTCTGCCTTGCCGTGCCTTTGACTTCACGACAATTTTATTGTTGTTAATTCCAATTTCCACTCCGAAACTCTACAAAAAGATACATATTTTCCCACCCAAAATACCTCCACTCAATTACTCCGAATGGGAATAGTTTGAGTTGAGCTAAAGGAGAAATAGCTGGATGTATCTTTGGGTTCGTGGAGTGAGTTTTTTCTGATAGAGTTGAACCGAATCCGATTCGAGAAGAGATTCCAGAGGAGAAATGGATGGTTATTGCGATTTTCGCGCAGATTTATATTGATATATCTTTTCCCCTTACAGAAATAATCCATATTCGTAGATAATCACTCAAAAATTTAATCTCAAAATTGCGTTTGTGTTGGTTTGAGTGTTTGTGCATTTTGTTGCTTTATTTGAGTTTTGTGAGTGACACTGGGAATTTTTCTGTGTTTTTCTAATCGAAACGGATGTTTTTGATGCGGGCGTATCTACTCCATTCCACTCTTGTGTTGTGATGTGCAGAGAAACATCGAGATGTGTTGGTATATGTTTAACTTTGCGCATCGGCAAACAAGAAAATAACAAATTGTAGTTGTTTTTTTTTTTTTTTCTTAACACAAAATTTGTATACTAAACATCAACGCGCACACACCCTTCTTCTCATGTTCGTTTTCGTGTTTTACGATACGATACGATACAAATATTACGAATATACGATGCAGGGGAATGTAAAATATGACCATAACGAAATTTGACCAATTCAAACGAATACAAAATTATCCAAAGAAAAACAAAATAGACTCATAATGACAAGACAAGTGGAATCTTTGTATATACAAAGGTGGAATGTATCTCTGCTGAGATACATTTGTATCTTTTCAAATGTAAAGGGTGTTCCAAAAAACCAATGGTGTTTTTGATTGGTAAAAAAAAAAACTAATCTCGGTTACACATTATTACTTTTGCAGGAAATATTAACTCATGTGCCCCACTGTATATGATTGATCGAAAACGGTACTTTTTATGCTATCGCTTTTAAGCACATTTCGTTGCAATAATTAATTCTTTATGGTCATTTGTTGAACGACCTCGTGATTTTGCTGGGAAAAAATAAAATCGCATTTTTGTTAAAAAACAATTCTAGAATAAAAAGTGTTAAAATCTAAAATAAGGTGATTTAATTTGGTTATTTGAAAAAACAAAAGTGTCAAAATAACACTTAACACTTTCAGGATGGGCCGCGGGTTACATTGCTCAAACGAGGAAAGAGAGTTGATGAAAAATCTTTAAAATGAAGGCAAATCAATGGCGGAAATTGCAGGCCTAATAGTGCAGGCGCTGAAGGAAGTTGAGTATGCAAAATGTGAGGACCGGCAACTATGCTCAAATTCGTTTACCTGAGGTACCCAACAACAAAAAAAAAACATGTTGCCGGATGATGTGCTGGTCCCTTTCCCTTTGCTTCGCCCCCTTCTCACCACTCTGCGCGTCAATGAGCCATAGCGCTCGTAATAGTCAGTAGCTAACAATTCTTAGTGAGTAGGTATATGCTTATATTTTCGTATCTAAGCAATATTATTGAAGTTTTCTTATAATCAAGTGTTCTATTAGTGTTCTATTAGTGTTATAGTTAAACCAAAACCGTGGACAATGTCACTACAAGTGATGAAAATTTTGTACGATGCTTGGACCAATTTCTAGAAGGCAGTGGACTCGAAAGTATTCTTATTGAAGCCGATATTTATGGTATGAATACTTTTTCATCAATTGTCAAAGGTATTAGAGCCAGGGCCGCCGCTACCATATGTGCGAAATGTGCGGCGCACAAGGGCGCCAACGTCTAGGGGCGGAAAATTAAGAGATAGATCTAACTCAACCTATACAGCATACTCCAAAAGTATTCCTTAAGCTTTTGGAACTTGTTTACATTTGACCGCTCACTACGTACCACAAATATTTATTCATATTTTGTTTGTGACTGTCGCCTCTCACACCGAATAACCTCTTCGATTGCAGTCATTGTCTAAACTGCTTAACGCCATGTCGCTATAGATTGACACTTGGGAAATAGCTTTGCACGCGACCTTCATCTCAGACTTATAAACTCGAAAAGGATTTTGATTTTTTTTAGATTTACAGCCCATGTATTTCCCATAAAATAAAACGAAAACAGTGTCTCGAAAACATTAATTTTACTAATTACTCGTATTTTTCTATGAATGGGTATCAATATTCTGATTGCAATGATATAGCTAAATATCTTAAATCTAAGTTGGTAACAAGAACAAAATTATCAAAAGATGATTTAAAACATTCCTTATTTTACCGATGCAAAATGTAAATAAACCATCTTTTCAACGGAAACCAAAAAAAAAAAAAAACAACGGTAAAAAAAAAAATGTTTTGTGTCTCTAAATATTTATGCTTCTTTTTAAATAAGGGTTTACGAATAGTTTTTAATTAATTTTGGAACTGAATTGATAAATAACTTAAACGTCAACGGATTGAACAAAATCAGAATAACCCAGAAATTTAACGTTTCAATGGTGGTTCGAATTTAAGCTTTCAATCGACATTCAGAGTTCAGACTATATTTATATCAAAATATTGTAATATTTTTGCTAGGTTCGTTAAATAAAACTTATTACTCCTTTTAGAATTTCTTCTTTATTTACACTTTCCAATTCACAACAATAAATCTCAATTTATAATCAGCTCAAATACTTTTATTCAATTTAAATCACACTTGTTTAATAACACAATCCAATAAGCAATACTTTTGCACACTTTCACAATCCAAAATCAACTGTCTCTCGCTAACCGTGAACACTCCCTTATATACTCAAATTAGTTGTTCTCGAAAGTTCTTGTCTTGGAATGTTCTAGATGGTTGGAATAAGGGGAAATTCATTTGACATTGGAAAAGAGCTTTTTGTTTCTTCCAGAAATTAGTTATGTAATTTTCCAACAGATGGCGCTGTAGTAGTATAAAGCTCTGTTCACAACAATATAGTTCCCATACAAGCCACAAAATGTCAAATTTCATCAAAGCCTACATAAGATGTCAAGGAATTATATACATATAATACCTCCAGACCCGAAGTAAGTGATTAAGTGTTTCAAAAAGAAAGTGAAAACAAAAACTTTTAAAAATATCAAAAACTACTTTGTCTTCTTTCTGTCAAGCTATAAACTATTGGTTTTTACCAAAGGAATGATTTGACATACATACATTAAAAACTGTGCTAGGAACTCGAATATTTACATTTTATATGAAAATGATTTTGTAGAAGAAAATTATTCGCAATTGCCATATTTTTTGTTTCCTCTTAAATAAAATGCACGACTAGGTCGCACGAACTTGCTCTTATGTAAAAGACTAAGAATTTAAAAAATGAATGCTATTAGAGAAAAACTGTTCATAAATATAAAGTTCATTTATTTAATGACTAAAACAACACTTTTAGTGGTAGCTGGAGCTAAGAACAGGATGCCATGTGATGCAAGCAAATATTAGTTTATGCAAGAACAAAATTTATAACAAAGTTATAAGTTATAAGTCAAATAATCTTTTACATACAAATTAAAAAAAAAAAATTATTACTTTACGAAGAAAAAATAGATTTCCAAAAAAAAATATTTAGCCCTTTTTTGAGACATCGAATTTTCCAAAACAAAAAAAATTATTAAAATCCGTTCAGCCGGTAATGAGAAATTCAAAAATCGTCAAAATGGTTCTATGTTCGGTACAGTCAGTAATATATTGATTTCAATTTTTTTTTGTTTAATTTATAGAACGTAAACATTTATCAAAATTCTCGGAGACGTTTTCGAGAAAAACACGATTTTCAAAAACTTTTATTTAAAAAGTTTCAAAAAAAAAATCAAGCATGGGGTTCTCGAAATATTGAGTTTCAAAAAAAAAATTGAAATCCAAAAAAAAAAGTTTTGAAAATTTTTATTCACAGGAATATTTTAAATTTTGGGGCGCTTTAGCATAAAACAAATTATCAAAATCGGTTGTACCGATTTTTTAAGTTTTTTGAGTTTTATTTAAATCTGTTGGACATTGTTTTTTTAATTTTTTTTTTAAATTTCGAAAAAAATCTTATTTCAGGTACAGTTATTTTTGGTCTTAAAAAAAAAGAAAAATAAACGTGTGGAGACAAAATTTCGTGACCCACTTTTTTCGTCTTCGCTATCATCGTAATGTCAACTGTGATCAAAATTTCGAGTTCGATTTTTTTACGAATGCATAACTTGCCTTATAGTATCTACCTATGAGTCTCAAGTAAAAAGAGTAAATAATCTTAAAAGGATGCAAAAACTGTACATACGAGCCCAAACTCAAAATAGTTGGTCTACCGAGGATAGAATGCAAATATGTGTTCATTCTTAACCTATTTCGAAACAAAAACTATTTTTTGATATACATATAAAGTCCTATTCATTTTAAATAAGAAAAGTGGACAAAAAAAGAAAGTGGCTTAATAAAATATTGATATGGGGTCTCTTTACAAAACTAAATAACGATTTATACACATTTCTTAGATGCAAAATAGTTGGTCTATGATTCTTTATGTTGATTTTACCACACTGTTAAGCGACCTTTGGCCTTAATCACTGCTTCTATAATGCACCTTGGCATAGTGTCAACTAATTGTTGACACTCTTCGGCACCAAAAGATTCCCAATTATTTGTAATTGTGGATCTTAAATCTTGAAGAGTCCGACGCGGTTCCTTTCGCAATTTTTGCTTCATCGTGTGCCAAACAGTTTCGATTGGTGAAAGATTAGGGCTGCTGGAAGTCCATTCCAATAAAGAATTGCTTCAGCAGTTAACCATACCATTGTTGACCTAGCCGTATGACAAGAAGCACCATTCTGTTGGAAAATATACTCCGCATTGTTATATTGAAGACGTAGTATTGACGGAGGCAGCTCCTGTTCCAAAATGTTGCGGTACTTGACAGCATTAGCTATCCCAATTACAAAATGCAAATTACTCATACCACATCCCGACATGCACCTCCATACCATTAGAGATACTGGGAGCTTTACGGTTTGTTTAAGGCAGTCCTTGTGAGTTGTGAAAGGCTTCTTTAGCATTTTTTATCACTGGTCGCTGGTCCTCGTTCATCACCAACACAAACTTCCAATCTGTACTGATCACTCCGATTAACGGACCGCCATTGACTAAAAGTCCAAATTTTTAAGTTGTTTGGCCCACTCAATGCGCCTTTTCTTTTGCTTAGGTGTCAGTAGTGATATTTCTTTTGCCTGCGTTTTTAATGATTTAAGTTGTCGTAATTTATGCAAAACTTAAATATTTTAAAATAAACCTTATAAAATTTGTATCCCATTTTTTTCATCATCTGCTTTCAACTGTCCACCGAAACACTTTTTTGAATTTGTTCTCTCCACTGTACCGTTATTGAAGCAGATAAATATCGTCGATTTTCTTTAAAAATTTGACAATCGCGAGGTTTTGCTGTTAGTGGATGTCCCGTTCTGTTATATATATCCACATTTCCAGAATTTTTAAACTTTGTTATTATGTTCTGCACTGACGAGAGCGTTAAATTAAAATTTTCAGGGATTTCGTAGCTAGACAATCCTGTTTCAAACGCTTTAATCATTGATTCCCTTAGGTCTCCTGATAATGCAACGCCACGCGCCAGGATTGACATGAAACTCTCGCTAGCTTGTATAAAATCATACAATAATCATTAATAAAACCAGTGCTTCTCATTTTTTTAATAACGGTTAACTGAAACTATATTTAAATAGTCTTAGATCAACTATTTTGCACCCAAAAAAGAGTAGACCAACTTTTATGCTCTTATCTTTGTCTGATATGAAAGGAATATTGTTGCTATTTGCTCTCTCAAATTTTGTTTTGTTAGGTCTAATTTACTCTCAGTGAAACTACTTTATTAAATTGACAACATTTTTTAAATGAACAAAAGCTGACTGCCTCTAAATTTAGGATATATGAAGAATTAATGTGTTAATAAATGAATAGACCAACTATTTTGAGTTTGGGTCGTATGTGTATGCTATAATGACTATACGTTCATTGTATAAGAATATGGAGTAGCTCGGAACGCGACAACAACAATGCACGTTTGCTTAAATTTTTCAATTGCGAAATGGATAGTAAATAAAATTTTCACTTATACAACGTAAATACCCCGTGTACCCGAGACATGGGGCGGCAATTTAAGGTTCTGGCACAAGGGCGCACGAACACCCAGCGGCGGCACTGATTAGAGCACATAAGCTCCTGAACGAAGCTTTAATAGGTATACAAATTGCTGAATTTATAGAATACCTACATGAATTATTCTCAAAATTATTTGCAACAGCTAAATACTTGTCTTCAAGAAATAGGAGAAAATAAAGTAGATAAAGATCATTCATCGAAAAATATCATTCATACAAAAGAATAATTACAAATTTTTCGAATAATTTTTCAAATTTTTTACGCACCATAAGCACTGAAAATGAAATATTTAAATATTTTAACAACTACTGTGAAATGGTAGAAATATTGTTGAATTCAATTACGGTTGATAGAAGCAATAACTATGAGTTACATTTGTTAACTACTAGACAAATGTTACCTTACTTTTTCTGTACGAAAACGAATCACACGAATTACATTCGCGGAGTGACTCTTTATTTACAAGATATGATAAAACTACCTTCAGAAGTTGTAGATGATATGAAGCGAGGAATACTGTCCGTCAAACGAGTAGAAGGTAAATTTATTGGAATGAGCCCCGACTTAGCACTGGAGCAGTCTCAGAATTGATCTTCAGCAGTGACTGGAGGTTTGATTGGCATCACTAAAAATGAAGAAGCGATGCAGAGATGGCTGCTTCTTTATCCGTTTAAAAATGCCATTCATGAGGTTCTTTCTTCGTATCTCGGAATACAAGAAGGCTCTACTAGTGACATTAATTATCATACTGAATGGACGGAATCTAGGGTCAACAATGACAAAAAGGATATTCAAAATATCATAAAGTATCAATGACAACGAGAACTGCGCGCTTCGAAATATTTACTCCGGTGAACCTGCAGATGAATCTTCTTCGCAATGTTTACTAAATGTAGTAGAAAACGGAGAGGCTATGTTAAGAACATACAAAAATGAGCGATTTGTACTAAGAACTAAAAAGTTTTCCGATCCCAATTTTATAACTTTGTAACTACTTCGGAAAATAAAAGTAAAGCTACTTCTAATAAAAAGCAAGATGCAACAGATATAGCTCTCTTTCAAAAAACATTTATGTTGGCTAATCAACGTGGATTTGACACAAAAATTTTACTTTAATCTTTACTTACAGCTAAATTTAAAACGAGTAGGTACATATTATATTTGACATATACGAGTATGTGTGATGATATTTCAATAAAATATTTGGAGTCAACTTTACGGAGCAAAGGTCCAACTAAATGTAATAATTTTTTTTCAAGGATTGCGAGTTATATATTTGTGGAGGATTTGATGATCCAACAAAATGTTTAAAATTACAAGGCTCTTAGTTTTTTGAAGTACCTACCTGACTTAAATTCGAACCATTTAGAACCCGATTCAAGACTGTTTTGTCACATTTTTCGCGCAATTAAAATCCAATCTTCCCATATCATAATCCTAAGCGCTGATACAGATGTTTTTATCTTGAAAATTTATTTTTGCTTTTGTAAAGCATTTTTTCAGTCAGCTCCCGGTCTATAATGAATTTCTCCAAAAAAAAACTTTTTACCGCCATTCATTTTGAACCACTACATGAGCAGCGCGGCAGAAAGTGGGCAACCTTCAAAAGGTTCGATGCCTTATTGGTACGAGAATCGAAGAGGAATCCATTTTTATCGTCGGAGAACCTTAGGAAGGAGTTAAATGCACACAGTCACAAGCCGGACGATTAGAAATAGGCTTATAGAAATGGATTTGAGGGCGCATTCTGCAAGAAAAGTTCCACTGCTCAGCCAAAGAAATATTAAAAATCGAATCACTTTTGCGAAGACGAATTTAATTCGGCCAAACTGGAAAAATGTCTTGTGGTCAGACGAGACAGAGATAAATTTATTTGGATCCGATGGAAAACCAAGGGTAACGGCTCGCGTACACCTAATCCGTCATCGGCCGAAGTATACTCGGGCGTTGTCAGCCGAAATCGGCCGATCGAACCAAACGTATAGAACGGAAAGAGAGCGCGTACACCACTGAAAGCGACATCGTCCGATGACGCCCGATAATAAGCGATCAACCGGCATATCCCATCCCAACATGTTTGGATTTTTCGGCAGTTGTCCGGTTGATTCTTGCGATGAAATTCATGCAAAAATAAAATGCACGACTGGATCGAACGAACTTGCTCTTATTTAAAATTACTTTGGAATTTAAGATACATTTTATAAATATAAAACATGGATTTAATAAGGTAAAAATCTTCAAATGCATGAAATTGCCGTCTGATTTTCAGAAAAGTATGAATTTATGCAAACAAAGTTTAATAATCCTTTTATTATTAAAATAAACCCCAGACCGGCACCATCCGAGATCGGAAGGAGTGTATGCAGACGAACGTCCGAGACAGTCGTCCGAATAGCTCCGACCCGATATCGGCCGATGATTCGGTTTTAGTGTACGCGAACTGAAAGGCGCCCCACTGCATTCGATCCCAAACATACGATAAAGACCGTTAAGCATGGTGGTGGCAACATTATGCTTTGGGGATGTTTTTCGGCTTCAGGTGTGGGAACAATTTATTGGATTAAGGATGTTTTGACGGCCCCAGGTTACGTTGATATCCTTAAAAATATAATGTTTCCATTTGCCGACGAAAACATGCCATTAGTGGAGTATATGCAGGACAATGATCCCAAACACTTATCCCGACTTGCAAAAAAGTGGTTCAAGGACAACAAAGTCCATCTAATGGAATGGCCGTCACAATCCCCGGACTTAAATCCCATAGAGCATCTCTGGGGAATATATAAAAAAAGACTTGATGGATTTAAATCCAAAAATAAAGATGAGCTGTGGGAAAAAGTCCAGGAAGAGTGGTACGCCATAGAGCCCTTCACTTTTGCCAAGTTAGTGGATTCCATGGGTCGCAGGTGCAACGGGGTCTTAAAAAATCGTGGTGGCACAACAAGATATTAGAAAAAAATTATATTTTATTGTTTTAGTTTAAGAAAAACTGTGTAAGTAAATTAATTTTAAGTCTATTGTTTCTATTTTTTTAAATGGAAATAAATTAAGTTAATTTTTTGTTATTTGAATTTTGAATCAAGTTTTTTTTTTCTCTATTATTGAAAGCGTACTTCAATATACTTTAAATAAAAAATGTAATATTTAAAAAATAATGCATTTCAACGAAGGAAATTCAAACATTACCAACAAAACAAGTCGTTTCTATTATTTTTTCCATGACTGTATGTGTCTGTGGTGTTTGGTAAAAACATGATAAGTTCATAAAATAATTTGCGATTTATGTCCACTGAACATGGAGCTAGGGCTACACAAGTTGACTGATTTTCTTAAAATTAGGAATATTGATGAAAATATTCTTTGAAAAATTATGTTTCAAATTTTAAGAAAACCGGTTTACCCGTTAAGGTTCCAGCATCCAGCTCGATGTAAAGTGAACTTAATTAAGGTTGCTAATTATTTTATGGAACTGTCACGTTTCTGCCAAATAAAGTGTCGAAATAATTATGATTTTTGGTCAGATCGTTGATCTTATATGTCCGTCAAGTTAGCAATACCACTTCAAAATTTTAAAGATCTAATAATCGGATTAATTGTCGCGCTTGTTTTTTTAAAAATAACCCCTGGTAATGCTAACTTGACAGTCAAGTTAGCACTACCACCCTTCAAAATAGGTTCAAATGAACTCGAAAAATAAAAAGGACAGCTTAAGTAACTGTCGTAAATATATCGTAAAAGAAAAAAAAATGTTCAATCATTTTTTCTGAAAAAATGCCATAAAAATGCAAAAGTCCTTAAAATAGCATTTTTTCATAAAACCTATAGCACTATCAAAAAAAAAACTATATCTTATAACTACTCGTAATTTTTTACCATACATTTTGTTTAAAGAATTGTCTTAGGACTTCTTTGAATAATTTTCCGTCATTATAGTAATTTGTCGCCTTTCTTGCCAAAAAAAAATGCGGTAATTATGACAAAATTAATCCAATTATTAGATCTTTAAGATTTTGAAGTGGTAGTGCTAACTTGACGGACATTGATCTTATACATTAATAAAGTAGAAATAAAAGAAAAATTGCACATAGCAAAGGCGTCTTACCCTCAACAGCATTGCAATAGTGGATGAAGCAAATCAGGAAATGAGCCTTGGTTTGACGAGGAATGTCAAAGAGCTCGAAATGTTTCTTTTGCATGGCTTATCTCTTCCCAATAAGGTTTATTTAAAAAAAGAATAGGTATATTGATTTCAATAGGAAATTCAAGGAGCTTTGTAAAATATGTAAAAAGGCATCGGAATTCAGAAACTGGCATTTGATTTGAATGGCAAGCAACTTAGTATCCACACGAAGCTTTGCGAGACGTTTTGTGCAACCATGTTGAGGAACTACTAAGTCCTAAGATCGAGACCTAAATTCACCAACGAAATACTAGATGCTGTCATCACTTTACCAGAAATAGATTTGGCACTTCAGAGCCTAAAAGAAGGGAAAGCTGCTGTCGCGAATGGAATTCCTGTTGTGTTCTTTAAATATGGAACACTTTATTAAAAAGTAATAGAAAGCCATATATGTACCTTACTCCTAGTAAATTCCGCGATGCTATATAATATTCCCAATATACACAAAAAGAGATATTTAGTGGATTCAACAAACTATCGAGGTATTTCTTTTCTTAATGCAACATATAAAACATATACATCAGTTCTGCAAAAACGGCTTATATCGTGGATTGAGGCTCAAAAAGTGTTGAAAGAGTTTTAAGCTGGGCTTAGATCAGGGTACTCAACAATAGACCATATTTTCGTATTGAGGAGTGCAGCGGCGAGCTTTCTTATGCAGGGCAGAAATTTGTATGTATTGTTGTGAACAGAGCTTTATACTACTACAGCGCCATCTGTTGGAAAATTACATATCTAATTTATGGAAGAAACAAAAAGCTCTTTTCCAATGTCAAATGTATTTCCCCTTATTCCAACCATCTAGAACATTCCAAGACGAGAAGCTTCGCGAATTTTCGAGAACAACTAACATGAGTATAAAAGGGAGTGCTCGCCGTGAGCACGACACAGTTGATTTTTGATTACGGAAGTGTGCAAAACTCTGCTTATTGGATTGTGTAAAGTTTAAAACAAGTGTGATTTTAAATTGAATAAAGTATTTGAGTTGATTATAAATTGAGATTTATTGTTGTGATTTGGAAAGTAAAAATAAAGAAGAGATACTAGAAAGAGTAATAAGTTTTATTTAACGAACCTAGCAAAAATATTACATTGGTGTCAGAAAAGTGGAATAAAACTTATTGTGCAGTGAAGTGTGCGAAAAAAAAAAAATAATAATAATAAAAATGAGCAAGTTACTAAAAGAGCTCAACTGTAATGAGCTGAAAAGTGAATTAGGCAAGCGAGAACTTTCTAGAGCAGGATCGAAAAATGAGCTTGTTCTGCGTTTGGCCGAATATTTGAAACAACAAAATGAAGACCCGGACATTTTCGTCTTTGAAGCTGACGCTGAGGAAGCAGACGTAAGTAAAAATGTAGATGTTTCAAATATGATTAGTCTTCTGCTTCAACGTTTCGAAGAGCAACGAAATGAACAAAAGAAAGAACAAAAGAATGTTCTCGAACGTCTCGAAGAGCAACGAAATGAACAGAAAAACGAACAAAAGAATGTTCTCGAACGTCTCGAAGAACAACGAAATGAACAAAAGAATGTTCTCGAACGTCTCGAAGAACAACGAAATGAACAAAAGAATGTTCTCGAACGTCTCGAAGAACAACGAAATGAACAGAAAAATGAACAAAAGAATATTCTCGAAACCTTGACAAACAGCATAGCGAACAAAAAGACCTTCTCGAAGAACAGAGAAACATGCTAGAAGGCAAGCTTGTTAAAATCGAGAATAATGTGTCTGCACTTGATGAACGTGTTTCATTGCTAGAGAATCAAGTCGACAACAAAATGGAGACGTTTTCAAAAGAGCTAGATCGCATTCGAAATATAAAGATTCGGGAAAGTTCTGGAGAAACCTTGAAGAAAAAGGAGATGCAACCTCCAACCTTTGATGGACAAACTTGTTGGTCTATATACAAGAAGCAATTCGAGGCAGCTTCCACAACAAATGGCTGGGATGAGGCTGACAAGTATATAGCCTTAACTCTTGCTCTTAGAGGAGCAGCTGCTGAGTTGTTGCAAACCATACCAGCAGATAAGAGCGGCGACTTCAATTCCTTGGTTTTGGCTATAGACAAACGCTTTGGTAACAGCCACATGAAAGAAGTCTTCAAAGTGCAACTCAATTCCAGAGTTCAGAAGAGGGGCGAAACTCTACAACAACTGCAAGCGGACATTGAAAGGCTTGTTCATCTTGCATATCCAGATGTTGGAGAGGAAATTTGTAACCAGTTCGCAGTTGAGGCATTTGTTCGCGCCATTTCTGATATACATCTTCAAAGGGCCGTGCGAACTGCTGGAAAACGAACTCTTTCGGAAACATTAGCGTTTGCCTTGACAATGGAAGCAGCTGAGCAAGCTTCTCACGGAGTACATCGACTTAGAGAAGCCGTCGTCGAAGAATGCTCATGTCAAAGAACTGATGTCCAAAGGAACCAACGAAATGGACTTGCAAAGTGCTGGAATTGCAACAAGACCGGACATTTACAGCGTCAATGTCGATTACCACCAAGAAGAGCTTGTCAACATTGTGGACACGGAGTTTCAAACCCAGAACAAGGTAACAATAACACCAGTGTTACTTCCCGAACAGTTTCCCAACAAGTAAGAACTAACTTCGAGGGGCAGAAGCTGATTTCTGGTATCGATGGCCCCAGAAACACCATCCAGGTCTCCCAAACTAAAAGAGACAACAAAAGTCTGACTGTCGAGGCAACTTTAAATGGCAACAAACGTGTGGTCACCATCGACACCGGTGCCACCGCCTCCATTGTGCGTCAAGACCTAGTGCACCTGAATTGGCTACACAACACCAATAGCTACCGTCTGAGAACTGCCACAGGAGAAGCAGCTAGGGTTTATGGTGAAGTCCGACTTAGAATTCGAATTGCAGATCTAGAATTCTCACACAAATTTTTGGTGGCAGATATATGTGACGAATGCATCATAGGCATGGACTTCATGAAAGAACATCGAGTAATTTTGGATATTGGCAAACAGGTACTCAAATACCAGAATACAGAGATTCCAATGAACTATGGGCACGAAGGAACAACAACTCTAAGGACTGTCATCAAAGAAGACGTGATTATTCCAACTTCTTCTGAGGTATTCGTTTGGACAAAATTAGAAGGTGAGTGTGGACGCCATCGATACCTAATAGTGGAACCAGGCCCAGATTGTTCTTCCCAAAACGTCATCATTGGGAAGACACTTGTGGCTCCAAAGAACAATATGGTCCCCGTACGGATACTCAACACCAAACCGTACGATGTAAAGTTAGCAAAAGGAGAAATTATCGGTAAGTGCGAATCTGTCGCAGCCATAACACGAATTGACGCTGAAACACCGAGAATGACATTAAACCCTGAAGAGCTCAATAGCATCAAGGCAAAGATACTCAATTCAGCTAACCTAGACCAACATCAGGTTAAAATGGCAGAAAGCCTTCTGAATGAGTATGCTGACATTTTCGCTTCACCAAACGGGAAATATGGAAGGACACAAATGGTGCAGCATCGAATAAATACAGGAGATGCAAGACCCATTCGTCAGCCCGCAAGACGTCTTCCACTGGCCAAACAAGGTGAAGCTGAGGAAATGATTACCACCACGAAGAAGGATGGTTTGATTGAAAACTCCAAAAGTCCTTGGGCGTCACCAGTGGTCCTAGTCAAAAACAAGGACGGAAGTACACGGTTTTGTGTTGACTACCGAAGGTTGAATGACGTAACCAAGAAAGACAGTTACCCCCTGCCAAGAATTAGTGACACCTTAGATGCGATGGAAGGAGCACACTGGTTTTCCACACTGGACTTGAAAAGTGGATATTGGCAAGTTGAAATTCACCCTGAAGATCGAGAAAAGACAGCGTTCTCCACAGGTAATGGGCTGTGGCAGTTCAACGTGATGCCATTTGGTCTTTGCAACGCTCCGGCAACCTTTGAGCGTTTGATGGAGTGCGTCCTTCAAGGCCTGACGTGGAAAACTTGCCTTGTCTACTTGGATGATGTTATCGTTTATGGGAAAACATACGACCAACACTGTAAGAACCTAAAGGGTGTGTTCCAGAGACTTCGAGAGGCTAACCTTAAACTGAACCCAGAAAAATGTGCACTGTTCCAGACTGAAGTAAAGTATTTGGGACATATCATCTCGTCCCAAGGAGTCAAGACCGATCCTGAAAAAGTTGACACCGTCAAAAATTGGCCAACACCACAGGACAAACATCAACTACGAAGTTTTCTTGGTCTTGCTACTTATTACAGACGTTTTGTTAAGAACTTTGCCGGAATTGCGAAGAGTTTGCATCAGCTTACGGAAAAGAACAAGCAGTTTAGATGGTCAGGTGAGTGTGAAAAAGCTTTCCAAGAACTGAAATACCGTCTGTGCAATGCTCCGGTGCTGATCTATCCGACTCCAGGCAAGCCTTTTATCATCGATGCTGATGCAAGCAACGTGGGAGTCGGCGCTGTTCTGTCACAAGTGCACAATGGCGAAGAAAAGGTTGTCGCCTATTTCAGCAAAGTACTGTCGAAGACGGAAAGAAACTACTGTGTGACCAGAAGAGAACTCTTGGCACTCATTTTGGCAACGAAACACTTCCATAAATACATCTATGGACAGAAGTTTCTTCTACGAACCGATCATGGTGCTCTTAACTGGTTGTTGAACTTCAAGAACCCAGAAGGACAAGTCGCAAGGTGGATAGAAAGACTGCAGACTTACGATTACGAAATTCAACACCGAAGGGGAAAGCTGCACTCAAATGCCGACGCACTATCCCGAAGGCCTTGTAAAATAGATTGCAAGCACTGCAGGCGACAAGAAGAAAAGGAATCCATCAACATTCTGCGAATAAGGGCTGACCCCATTTGTGGATGGAGCAATGAAGAAATGAGATCTGCTCAACAAGAAGACCCCGACATTGAACCTCTTCTCGCATGGAAGGAACATGAAGAAAAACCCGCATGGAATGACATTTCCGATAGGAGTCCAGTTTTAAAGGCCTATTGGGCACAATGGGACTCACTTCATGTGCAAGAAGGTGTTCTTCGGCGAAAATAGGAGTCCGCTGATGGTAAATCCTATGTGATGCAGCTTGTATTACCTCAATCGAAAATCAAAGAGGTTCTTCGAGAGATGCATGATGGACCTTCAGGAGGCCATTTGGGAGTCAATAAGACTTTAGAAAAAGTGAGACAACGATTCTACTGGTTGCATGCAAGAGACGACGTTGAAAAGTGGTGCCGAAATTGTGACGCCTGTGCTGCAACCAAAGGCCCTGGTAGAAAACTGCAAGGAAAAATGATGCAATATAATGTTGGCTCACCGTTTGAAAGGATTGCTATTGACGTAGCTGGCCCATTTCCGGAAACGAATGATGGAAACAAATACATTCTGGTGGTAATGGATTACTTCAGCAAATGGCCTGAGGCATACGCTATCCCGAACCAAGAAGCCAAGACCGTGGCCGACCAGATTGTGTCTAACTGGGTAAGCAGGTTCGGTGTGCCTATGGAGCTCCATTCTGACCAAGGAAGGAACTTTGAGTCGAACATATTCCAAGAGGTGTGCGCGTTCCTTGGCATTAAGAAAACGAGAACCACACCACTTCACCCTCAATCTGATGGAATGGTTGAAAGATTCAACAGGACCTTAAAAGAGCACCTCACTAAGGTCGTAGGCGACTACCAAAGAAACTGGGATAGGCACATACCACTATTTTTGATGGCCTACCGAAGTGCAATACATAGCTCAACAGGACAAACACCATCTGAAATCCTCTTCGGAAGAAGCATACGGCTGCCTAGTGAGATAAGGTTTGGACACCCATCAGAAGAGTCTCAGGAAACTGGGGATTACGTGAGTGACCTAAAAGAGAGGCTAATCGACATCCACGAAAGGACCAGGACTAGAATGAGCGCTTACAGCGATCGAATGAAGACAAGGTACGACACAAGAGCAAACACGACAGGATTCCAAGTAGGAGATCGTGTATGGCTGTATAATCCACATCGTCAAAAGGGATTGTCGCCGAAGCTTCAACAAAACTGGGAAGGCCCTTATACTGTCGTCACGAAAATCAATGATGTCGTTTACCGAATTCAAAGAGGGTCACGAGGGAAGTTAAAAGTTGTGCATAGTGATCGACTGCACCGATACAGTGGCGAAGCTGGAGATAGAATTGTTCGGGACGAACAATCTTAAGAAGGGGGCAATGTTGTGAACAGAGCTTTATACTACTACAGCGCCATCTGTTGGAAAATTACATATCTAATTTATGGAAGAAACAAAAAGCTCTTTTCCAATGTCAAATGTATTTCCCCTTATTCCAACCATCTAGAACATTCCAAGACGAGAAGCTTCGCGAATTTTCGAGAACAACTAACATGAGTATAAAAGGGAGTGCTCGCCGTGAGCACGACACAGTTGATTTTTGATTACGGAAGTGTGCAAAACTCTGCTTATTGGATTGTGTAAAGTTTAAAACAAGTGTGATTTTAAATTGAATAAAGTATTTGAGTTGATTATAAATTGAGATTTATTGTTGTGATTTGGAAAGTAAAAATAAAGAAGAGATACTAGAAAGAGTAATAAGTTTTATTTAACGAACCTAGCAAAAATATTACAGTATATTTTTTTGCGATTTTAAGGCTGCTTTCGATACAATCGACCAATGTGCTCAATTTTTCAAACTACATATATCCTTAAATGGTACAAGCTGCAGTATTGAATGGATTGTTTCTGATTGGTTCGCAATCACATCCGGAGTGAGCCAAGGATGTACATTGAGCCCCACCTTGTTCGCGGTTTTCATAGATGATCTAATCGATTATCTTCCTGACTGAGTTGATTTTGCAGGAGTGCGTATAAAAGCATTGCTTTTTGCAGATGATGTTGTCATGTTGCCATATTCTCCGAAAACATTACAACTAATGATTAACAGAGTATACCAATATTGTCGGTTATGGAACTTAATAGTCAACACACAAAAGTCTAAGGTGCTGATCTTCAGAACAGGTGGTGCAAGAATCGGTTGAACAAAAAATAAAACTTTAATGGAGAAGATATAGAAAGTATCAATGAATATAAGTATTTAGGAGTATTTACTCAAAACCTGATTATGGACAAGTATTTCAAGGAAAAAACTGCAATTAATAGCTCGTGGAAAAGAAGTTTTATGAACAAATATTATAAATTTAGAGTTTTCAATGCAGCCTCAGAAACTATTTTTCTATATATGGTGGTCAGACTTTGAGATGTATAAAAAGTTCGACGCTGTTCAGAAACTCTTAATGCACTATGTATAGAGGATATTTTGCCAAACTACGTTATTATGAAACTCCAAGCTGACTATTTACTGAACGTCTGGAAGAAGCCTGCAATCGGTCTTGTCAAAAAAGATGTGCTCAAAGCTATACAAGACCAAAATGTCGGATGCAGGGAGTGGTTGTATCTAACAGAAGGATGTAACATAGCATTAAACGTAGACTTTGAAGGTGTATCAGTAGGGCACATCTATATGAAATAATTGCAAATTTAGATGAGCGGCGCAGAGCAAATTCTGAAGTTCCTTGTTCAGATCATCTTACAGCAGGCTTAATCATAATCTAGCAGATAAAAACTTCTTGATTGCAAGTGATTGCGACAATGGTCTTCGAGTGAATTACTCAATACTACCTTGAAATTTATCCCCTACTGATTTACCACTATTTGCAACCTATTTATTTCGCCATCATCTCCGTGCTATCTTCAATGGCCCAGTCCGTATATACATATGTAGTATGTACCTACATTTGAAATACAAAAAATGTTCTTTTAATCTTTAGAAAGATTCTTAAGAAGTCTATTAAGTATTCTTGACATGTTAGCCCCTTTGCGTTGTACGCAATCTTGAAATTAAAGATGTATTTAAATAACTCGCATATTTTCAACTTTTTCTCGTACTCAAAAAGACAAGAGGTGCAGAGGACCTTTCCCACTAGGAAATATAAAATGTTGACGCAGGTAAAGCTTTCTATCTGGGCCGGGAATAAACTCATCATTAAGTTTATTAAGATTATTTACGATGAGAACTAGGTCAATGGTACGAGTAAGACGAAGAAATTGGCCCACGGAAAACTTCGGTAAATAATTGATTAAGTTGCAACAAAATTGGCCATTGTTCGTGGTTCATTTGATGTTTCGTAATTGAAAGAGCGAGAGAGAGAGAGGGAGAGTTGATGGGAAACCATCGGGTTTTCGTTAAAAGTTAACAAAATTTTAGAATGGTAAATGGTATGATTGTCGTCTTGGAGGGGTTTATTGACACAATTTCTTTTTAATTGTTAGTCCTCTTTGGATAATATGGCAAAAAGTCTCTTCAAACTTACCTATCACAATGATAGTGATATCTCCGGCAAAACCAATGCAGCATATACCTTGGAAGGTAAGATTTTCTAACAATTCATCCACTACAAGACTCTACAACAAGGGTGATAATACACCACGGTGATCGAGAGGCCTACTTATTAACACTTCTGATCTTTATGAAGTTGTCAATTACCTTTTCCAACATTTGTATGGTGGGATGAAAATTTAATAGTATAAAATCCAACGAAATATAATAAGAGTCGGTTGCTCGTAAAATTAACGAATACAGCATCCACTGTCGTAATTGGGCGAAACGCACTTTGGAGTTGGGATTACTTGAACTTTCAATTGAGTTATATTCAATCATACCACCTATTCAGAAGTATGTATGTACATAATTGTATAATTTTCTTCATCTTCGTTGCAATATGAAATTCAAATATCAAATTTGTCAAAGATAATTAAGAATTCAAAAGTAAAATATACCTATGTACATTTAAACTTCAAAAATATTTGTAATTTGTTCGTCAAATTTCAATATAAAAGTGCAAACATACGTATGTACATTTGTAAATATATGTTTGTAAGAAAATATACTCACAGCATGTTTTGCTTACAAATGTCAGGAAATCGTTTTTGAATTCTTACCTAAAAAGAAACAAAAAAATATATTTTCAGAATTTGTTCATAGCTTGTATGTAGAAATTACTTTTAAATAAAAAAATCTTTTTTAACTTTAAGGCTTTTTGGCAGAGTTATATTTATAAATTTCTTTAAAGAAATTAAAATTTTGGGCATAATTTATTTATTTGAAAATCGTTAAATTCTAACGTTACGTAAAAAAAAACTTAAATCTAATTAACGGGTGATTTTTTTGAGGTTAGGATTTTCATGCATTAGTATTTGACAGATCACGCGGGATTTCAGACATGGTGTCAAAGAGAAAGATGCTCAGTATGCTTTGACATTTCATCATGAATAGACTTACAACTTAGACAACGTCGAATTTTCAGTGAATGGGCCCTAGAAAAGTTGGCAGAAAATCCGCTTTTTTATCGACAAATTTTGTTCAGCGATGAGGCTCATTTCTGGTTGAATGGCTACGTAAATAAGCAAAATTGCCGCATTTGGAGTGAAGAGCAACCAGAAGCCGTTCAAGAACTGCCCATGCATCCCGAAAAATGCACTGTTTGGTGTGGTTTGTACGCTGGTGGAATCATTGGACCGTATTTTTTCAAAGATGCTGTTGGACGCAACGTTACGGTGAATGGCGATCGCTATCGTTCAATGCTAACAAACTTTTTGTTGCCAAAAATGGAAGAACTGAACTTGGTTGACATGTGGTTTCAACAAGATGGCGCTACATGCCACACAGCTCGCGATTCTATGGCCATTTTGAGGGAAAACTTCGGAGAACAATTCATCTCAAGGAATGGACCGGTAAGTTGGCCACCAAGATCATGCGATTTGACGCCTTTAGACTATTTTTTGTGGGGCTACGTCAAGTCTAAAGTCTACACAAATAAGCCAGCAACTATTCCAGCTTTGGAAGACAACATTTCCGAAGAAATTCGGGCTATTCCGGCCGAAATGCTCGAAAAAGTTACCCAAAATTGGACTTTCCGAATGGACCACCTAAGACGCAGCCGCGGTCAACATTTAAATGAAATTATCTTCAAAAAGTAAATGTCATGGACCAATCTAACGTTTCAAATAAAGAATCGATGAGATTTTGCAAATTTTATGCGTTTTTTTTTTTTTTAAAGTTCTCAAGCTCTTAAAAAATCACCCGTTATAAATCTATTGTTCTAAAAAACATACACCCCTGTTCTGATTTTCGTTCCGAATTGATTTCGTTATCGAAATTAATTTTCGTACGGATTTGAAAACGACGTTCTTAATTTCGTACGAATTTACCTTGCAGTGGTACCAACATTCAGACAGGTTTTCTATTACACATGTGTCTTCCCCTTCATAAAAGACAAACAAATAGTTTTTAAAGATATATTTTTAGAAATACTTACATTTTTTAGATTTACGCATTCAATTTCTCCAGACAAAATCGAAACGAAATTAAAACGAAAGTATTACTTTCGTAAACGAAAATCAGAACTGGGGTGATAGTCTTGAATTTTACAGTTTTCAAATTGTCATTTACAGATTTAGAAGAAAATATAATTTATTATATATTGCAATCAATTGATTTAAGGGACTATTTGCACCATAGTTTGACCTGCTAAAAATTTTGCATAAGGGTTGCCGTAGTCTAATGCTTGATTGGCTAAAGTTAATTTTCAGTCTGCAAAGAACAAATGAAGCCAATATCTTTCCATTTATTATACCGGTAATGAAACAGAATTGGATAAATTTTCGATGGTTTTCAAGAGAAGGAAGATCAATTAAAGCGAGCCTTTGCGAATATAAGAGAATAACTGATCCCTGAGACCAAGGGAGAAAGCGAAGACATAGTCTTAAAAACCTACGCAGAACTGCTTCAAGTCTCAATATGTGAACTGAGCAGTAAGGTGCCGAGACCACACAGCCGTACTCAAGGAATTGGTCTCACAAACGAAATAAGTATACAGAGTTGTAAGAACATAAGAATCCTTAAAATACCGTGAAAATCGCTTGATAAATCCAAGTGTTTTCTTGGCTCTTTTAATTAAGTAATCTGTGTGATCGTTAAAAGTCAATTTAGAGTCTAAAATAATTCCTAGGTCTGAAAACAGTGAAACTCTATTCAATGGGTTCGAACTAAATGTGTAGTTATATGTTATCGTCGTTTTTTTGCGTGTAAAACTCATAGCTTTACACTTGTCAACGTTTAGAAAAAGTCTGTTTTTATTTCACCACTCCCTAAATCTTAATAAATCGTCTTGTAAAAGAATACAGTCAGTTTCAAATTTTATTCTTTTGTAAAGTTTAATGTCGTCAGCATAAACAAAAATTCTTGAATCATCATCATCATCATCATTTATAAAAAGGATAAACAAGACAGGTCCTAAATGGCTACCTACCCTGAGGAACACCAGAGTTAACAATAAAATTTTTGGAAGAAACATAACGAAAAACTGCACTATAAATTCGATCTTGTAAGTATGAAGTAATCCATTTAAGAAATTGATTATTAAAACCTAGTCTGTTTAATTTGTCAATGAGAGTGTTGTGGCACAATTTATCAAACGCCTTACTAAAATCGGTGAAGATACAATCAACTTGATCATGATCTTCAAAAGCGTCTAAGCAGAAAGACGTGAAGTCAAGTGAATTAGTTACAGTGGTTATATTTTTTACAAAACCGTGTTGACTACTACATAAAATGGATTTACAATGAAAAGAGAGGACATAACACACAATGGACCCAAACAATTTGGGGATAACAGAAAGTTTCACAATCGGACGGTAGTTTTCTATTTCCGTTTTTAACCCCTTTTTATGAGTTTTATAAAAGCACTTTTCCAAAGATTAGGAAAAATAGAGCTACGTAATGATTCATTAGAGAGAAAGAATAGTGGATAACTCAAATGGGAGACACATTTTTTTAAGATCGATGCTGGAACTCCATCAGGTCCCGG
The DNA here is from genome assembly GCA_963931855.1 of Philhelius festivus. Taxonomy (NCBI): domain Eukaryota; kingdom Metazoa; phylum Arthropoda; class Insecta; order Diptera; family Syrphidae; genus Philhelius; species Philhelius festivus. Next base: position 70,323,841 of record OZ007554.1, on the reverse strand, counting down.
ACAATTATTTTCGTCAAGCTTTGAAATGCCTTGAATAATTGAATACTCAGTAATGTTGAAATTTATTGAATTCAAATGAGTGAATTGGACAAAAGAAGAGGTATTGGAATCGATTATGGGGTTTAAAGATTCTTCAAATGCATTCTTAAAAAAATCGGCAAACATATTAGCAATTTCTTCTGAATTTTGTCACGTGGAGTTCAAGTATGTCATAGAGCTTGGAAAGCCACCATTTTTCCTTTTTACATTCACTAGTTTCTCATAATTGATATTTATAAATGTAGGTAGGTACCACCTATACATAGTAAGAAAGCTGAAATAAAGCAAATTAGAGGAACTGTTTCAATGTGTCATTAGTTTTATTTTATAAATGTATTTGGGTAATTTGAAGAGGTAGGTATGTATGTACATTGTCTACTAAATATGATACTAATATAATGTTTCAACTAACTGCAATGCCGGTCGTCCACTATGTGCGCGATAAGTTCAACCAACTTCGTTCAACTTTTTATTCAACTGTTTCGTTGGATAAACGAATTTACAACCTCTTACACTAGTGCAGCAACTTACGTAATTCACGTTGAGCAACTAAAGTTGAACAAAATGCGTTTGGAGCCCCGTACACATAATTGACCAACTTTCCCATTTGTTGATTAACCTCGCACATCTAGTTGATCAATTCTTAAAACTTATTCCAGTGTTGAATAGCTCCGTACACCTAGTTGACCAACTTCCTCAAATGTTGAATAACCTCGTACACTAGTTGATAAACTTGTTCGATTTTGACAGAATAAAAAGTTTTTCGAGTTGATCAACTGTGTTTTCGAAATGGTTGCTCAACCAGTTGATGAACGAGTTGATACCTTCGTACACTTAACCAAGGATCACTCGTTGCGGAACGCGTTGAACGCATCACGATAAACAAAAAACTCAAACGTCAAACCTGAAATAATTTTGACTTCAGTTCGGTACATTAGGCTACAGTTTGCAAGTTCATGTCAACGCATTAGTTCAACCAAGTAGAAACATTTCACTGCAACCAACGCAACGCAACACAATATTACGTCAGGAAATCCCAGAGAAAATTAAAAAGTTAATCAACGCGTTGAACAAATAATGTTCAACACATTATCTTGAAAATGTTGTTCAACGTGTTAATCGAACATTTTCAAGGAGCAACACGATCTCGTACACTACCCGTACACTTGTTGCGCAATTCGTTGAGCAACGGCCAACAACTAGATCCAACCCTTTGGTTGAACAGAATTGAAGGCACCGTACATTAGAGTTGAATGCGTTGAATTCTAAATTTGTGCGTTGATCGCCTAGTGGACGACCGGCATAAGACTTACTAAGTTAACTTTTTTTTATAATTAGCGCGCAATCAAGGGGTTTAAATATACAACAGTGAAAGCAGATTCAACTAACAGTAAGGCTTAAGTTAACTAAGCGAAGTTAATTTTGAATCCCTTTTTCTTTTACAGTATACCTACCTAGACAACGAAAAGTTGAATACCTAATTATTATTGAATATTTCTAGTATGCTAAGACAAGTGATTTTTTAAGAGCTATCGGAAATTAAAAAAAAAAAAAACACATATAAATTTCATAAAAATGCATGAAATCTTTATTTGAATCGATAGTACGTACGATATTATTTAATATTTGAAGATTTTTTCATGCAAATGTAGCCCCGCGGCTGCGTCTCTATAATGGTCCATCCGCATAGTCCAATTTTGGCATACTCTTTCTAACATTTCGACCGGTATCTCACGAATAAATGCTTCAATGTTGGCTTCCAGTGCGTCAATCAAAGCGGGCTTGTCGCTATAAACATGAGCCTTAACATACCTGCACAACAAATAGTCTAGAAGCGTTAAATCGCACGATCTAGGCGGCCAAGTGACTTTTCTGGATGCATTGGTAGCTCTTGCAATGCTTCTGGCTGCTCTTCACTCCAAATACGGCAGTTTTGCTTGTTCACGTATCCACATTCAACCAGAAATGAGCTTCGTCGCTGAACACAATTTTTCGATAAAAAAGTGGATCTTCGGCCAACTTTTCAAGAGCTCATTCACCAAAAATTCGGCGTTGTGGTAGATCTCTCGGCCTCAATTCTTGCACCAGCTGTATTTTAAAAGCTTCACACACCTAAATTTTCCGTAAAATTTTCGACGGCGTAGTGGAGTAAAAGAGGCCAAATTTAGTCACAATAGCCCGAATAGCCTTCTCAGTAGGCCGACTAAGCTGACCATAAAATGGAAGAAGTGCGCGATGAAGTTTCTTAACAGAGTCGGCATTTTGACAATAAAATTCAATAATTTGCAAGCGTTGTTCGTTTTTATGATGATTCATGGTTAAATTCTAGACCAAACTGAAGATGTTTGACAGTGACACAATACACGAAACGTTCGTGAGCTGTCAAAACCAGTGTTGCCAAAAAGAAAATAGCAAACAAATTGCCCATTATAAGCCTATGACTTTTATAGAAATATTCAAAATTATCATCTTGAAGGTAAAGCTAATCTAAGAGAAAACAAATGATTCCTGACTAGAGTGAAGATTTGTCAAATATCATAGGTACCACTCAATTTGTATATATACCTTTGTACCTCCTAACAACCGTTTTTTTTTTTGTATTTAAAAATGCAAATCCTTTCAATTCAAGCGAATATCTTAAATTCTTTAAACTTCCCTCTGTGATCCAAATTCAAAATTAAAAAAAAAACAAAGACACGTGTACTTTCGTTTTGCTCAAATAAATCTGTTTTATTGCGAAATTAAGGTGCACACATAAAAATAAGCCCAGCTTATACATTCCTCTTCCATTATCAGTTCCATCATCTAGCAAAATACCGCACCACTCGCATTAACCCCCGCTCTATCCCAAAGAAGTTGCCAATGGTATGGTATAGTGGTGTGTGTATCTATGTATATGTATGTTTGTAGGTATGCACACATGAATGTATGACGTATGTATGGAAAAAAGATACTCCATCTCCAACTATTGACTTTTCCCGAATGGAATGCGAAGAAGTTTCGTACATTTCTTATTGTCCTCATTCGCTCTGTACCAGTTGGCCTCCCCCTCTGTTCCCCCCCACACGAAACACAACACAACTCAACCCCAATAATCCACTCCTTGGTTTCCCTTTTTCCACAACTTGCCAGAACACTGCACCGCTGCGGCGCTGTCGTCGCCACATTTATCGATTTTTCTCTGTGTGAGTTTTACGATGGAGTGTATGGAAATGGAATGGCACGAAGCTGATGGATTGTTTCCCCCAAAGAATCCAATAGAGATGCACCAACAAAAGCAACAGCCCCATAACCACACCACGACCAAGCTCCACTCAAATCAAATACAAAAGTCATTGTAAAACTTGAAATATATCTACAAAATCCACTATGACTATCAGTTTTGTTAGAGAATCGAGAGAACGGCAACGCTGCAACAACAACAACAACAAAAACCAAAACCAAAACCCAATCCGAATGCAATCACCACATCAGAAATATTTTCTGCAAAAATGCAAAAGAGCAAATCCAAACAAAACTTCTCCAAGGCAGAAAGGGAAAAACAGCAAAATAAAAGGAAAATGCAGAGGAAAATGAACAATAACAACAAAATAAAAAAAATTGGAACAACAACAATAAAGGCACTTATTATACCAAATACCGTGTCCAACGAAGATGAAAGGTGAAATTCACCAGGTAAATCTGATGAACTTTTGGCAAATAAATTCTTTGAAAAATTGAAGATAACATGAGTATAGGTAGGTATACCGATTTTTTTTTAATTACAGATACACACACTACCCTTAAAATGTTTGAGCACAGTGCGGGCGTGTAGGAAAGTTGGAGATGATTTAGAAGGAGCTAGCAATGGACATTGGTTTCGAAGGTCTGAATATCGTAACAAGAGGGAAATATTGTGTCGGGTAGGACATTCCACATTCGTGTAGTACAGCTAAAGAAAGAATCTTTAAATTTGGGGTCAAAGCTAAACTGATGGGAGTATCCTGAAGTGCAGGTATTACCCTTAAATTGTTTAAGGGGAGGAATCCAACTGGCTATTTCACTAGAACACTGATTATAAAAATAACGCTATTATAATAAAAGCCAATAAATAATGCGCCGGTGCTCCAGAGATTCAAATGTTTCTTTTATATTGGGTACTTTCATGAATGCATGGTTGCGAAAGTCTGACGAATGCATAACTTTCATAAATGAAAATGATAAATGTCAGATTTTCATAAAAGCAAAACGCAAATATTTGCAGCGCAAATGTGCAACTATAAAAACTCACATGCAATCTGAATCGACGCGTCGGGACAATCGTCTACATCTTGGACGTATTTTGATGTTTTGAACAATGTTTACGGTCGTAGACATTCTGTGAACCCACCGAAAGAGAATTTGTTTTCTAGCTTTTCGGCCGACTTAAATAATGATTTGATTGAAGATGATACTTTGGATGAGCGAGGCACATACTCCGCATCACTATCCAGTCGCCCAAAACGCCGACGACAGGACTTCGATGACAAGCTTCTGGAACTAATAAGTGGCCAAAATGAAGAAGATGAATGACGTCATCAAGACTTTTTGGAAATCGAGAGACAAAAACTTGAAGTTGAGAAGGACAAGTTGGAGCACCTTAAAGAAATCCAGAACTTGTTTCGTGATTCGCAATATAAATATCCATAGTTTTATTTACATATGTACATATAATAGTAGTTTAGCATCCCTTGAAGGAGTTATTAATTTTGTTCTATAAGATCGTGCCATTTTTATAAAGAAAATTTGTTTTGTTTTTGTTTTATCTTTATTTTTGTTTTGAAATAAAATTAATTTATCCTTGTTATTAAGAAGAAAAAATTGTTTTATTTTGTTTAAAATTGATTTTATTGAATATTTTAGTTTTTTTACGACAGAAGCCATTCGCACAAAACATCTCTTTTTGTGATGGCGTCTAAGTTTTCGTTAACTGAATCATTTTCGTATATTTCTGCTTCTGTATTCTGTGTATTTTCAGTAAGAATATCAGTATTTTCAGGACTTTTCATTCGAATAAAATTATGCAAAACAATGCAGCTAATAACTATATACTTAGCGTTATTTAATTTTAAAAACTTTTAGTGGTTAAGGCATAGAAATTTGGATTTCAAAATACCAAACGCTTGTTCAATAGCAACTTTGGTCGAAGAATGTACCTAGTTAAATTTATGCTCGCGTTCAGAAAGGAATCCATTGTCTCCAAATGGTGTTATTAAAAAAGTATTCAGTGGATATGCTGAATCGCCCAAGATGTGCATGTCGTTGGGAAGTGTGAAAACTCCAGCGTTTAAAGCTCTACCGATGGGACTATTGCTCCAAACATTTGCATCATGGCTGCATCCTGGCCATCTAAAAAATAGATCCCTAAATACAAGATTGCTATCGCAAATTGCCTGAAAGAGTTCGTTTAAATTATTTGGAAAACAAGATTTATGCAATTTAATGTACATACTTGCAGAAGTATAGAATGATATCCTTTTCGATTGTAGTAACTTATGGCGTCCTCACATGGGGTATTTATCTTGATATGTGTACCATCTACACAGCCAATAACTAATGGGATTCCGGGATGACCTTTAGCTTCAAATGACTGAGATATTGGCACTTTCAATCCTTGTAGGCCAGCGAATGTATTTCTTAGCCAAATACATCAATCGACAACATGTTCTGAGTACTGCTCCTACTGACAGATCAAACCTGTCTGAAAGTTCCCTGTAACAGTTTTGATTGCAGAGACCCCATAATATTATATACATGTTAACTTTTGGTCTGCCCTTAGCTTTCGGTTTCTTGATTGCTTCGACTTCTTTAAGCAACTGCTGTAAAATTATTTGAATGAACAAGGGAATCCAAAGCATTAATCTTAATATTTACCTTAAAACATGATTTTGTCATTCTGAAATGAGAATAAAAAACATCATCTGGAAATAACTTTATTTCATTGACGTAGTTTTTGTTTTTTGGAATCTTTCGTCGATCTAATTTTTTCAATTTTTTTTTAATAAAATCATACTTATTTTTTGAAGCCTCCTCCGATTCTTCCTTCTTAGAATATCATTGCCATTACTTTTAGTATGGCGATTCTCAGAACATTTATTTATTATTGTTGAAAACACTTTATTGTAATTCATTGAATGAAAACAACAAAATTTTCAAAATCAAATTTCAAAACTTCAAATTTTGACAGTCTTTTGACATATGACGCAAATCAGAAAAAGTGTTCATAAATGTAGCGTAAAACACATGCGCAAATATTTTGTATGACTTTAATATGATTGCCAATTGATCGCATGTAAACAAAGCAACCATGCATTTATGAAAACACCCATTTTTATTATCTAACATTTTTAAAGATCTTTTTTTAGATTCTATGAGCTGACGGCTTAGCCAATGCTTTCAAATTCATAATAAATTTTAAACTATGTATGTAATGATATTCACCCCTGTTCTGATTTTCGTTTACGAAAGTAATACTTTCGTTTTCATTTCGTTTCGAATTTGTCTGGAGAATTTGAATTCGTAAATCTAAAAATGTATGTAAGTATTTTAAAAAATATATCTTTAAAAACTATTTTTTTGTCTTTTATGAAGGGAAAGACACATGTGTAACAGAAAACCTGTCTGAATGTTGGTACTGTAGCGCACGTGTAAACTCGGAAGTCAACAGCATCGGCTGAACACAGCCGCCTTAAATCGTCACCACAGCGTGACTGACTGCTGTCATTCGGGTGTGGCGGCATTCGATTTTTGGACAGCACAGCAAAAGGAACAAAAACCAGTCGGCTCGTGAAAGTTACATTTTTTAACAAAATATAAGATTAAAAGAGTTGCAACTAGGAGTACTAATTTAAAAACTATTTTTCGCAACGAAATATTGTAAAATCAAACCAACGTAAACCCAAGTGATTTTTAATAAAGTTAGATCAAAACAATCGTGAGAGTTTTACTGGTGCTTCAGCGGCACTACATCGCCAGAGGTGCAGAGATCTAGCATCCCCGAAATTGGTGACCCCGACGTGATCTACGTCGTCACAGCAGCACCGAAGCACCACCAGTCAGCACTCTTTCTCGGAACATCATTGCAGAATCGCAACTACGTGCAAATTGCAACCACGTGCAAATTGCAAGTTCACGCCGCAGGCAACGACGCGCCGTTAGGTTTTGCTCAGCAGAATCACTACAGTTTTCTGCGCACATCACCCAAAGGCAGAGTCACAAGCGACAAAGAAAAAATCGTTGCAGTCGTACGTTAAAGCAGAGGAACACCACGTACGTTCACAAACGTACACCACAAACGTTCGAAAAGTTTCCTATCATCACCGAAGCGAAAATCCATTCGGCCCCAGAATTCAAGAAAAAACAAGCAAGCAGTGAAATCAAAAATTTTGGCATGTGCGACAGTGTGTGTGCGCGACAAGAAGTACCGTTTTAAGAAGCACCGTTTCATCATTCGATGTCACCAAGGCAGACCGACGCAAAGAAGCCATTTTGTCATCAATCAACAAGCAACCAACAGCAATAAATATCATTTTTGTTTCCTTTTTACACGAATTGTAGCGCTTCTCGCTGCAAGTTTGATTTTTTTTGTATAAAAATTTATAGCGCATCTCGCTCAGTTTTCACTCTTCCAATCATTTTTTAGTTTTTTTTTCAAAATAAACTGTCCTTTTTGTAGCTCTTTTAATAAATCATTCATTCATTTAGGATTTCGATTATTTTTGTCGAGTCAGTAATTTTTTTTTATTTTTCACACTTATAGCTCGCAAGCTCTCCGAAGTCGGAATGCCGGATTCACCGAATGACGATGCGGGCTCCCAGCAAAGTGCAGCTGACAACCGAAACTCATCAGGCTTCGCCAGTGGTGCAGGGAGTGGAGAAGAACTCCCAGTCGCTCAAGTAAGTGCTTTAACACTAAAAAATTTGCCTTTTTGCCCGGAAAATCCGGACGTGTGGTTTAAAATTTTGGAAGGGCAGTTCGCGGTCGCTAATATTAGGTCGGATAGCTCGAAATATTTCACGGCACTCGGTTTGCTAGATACGCGTACGGTTAATTTGTGTAGGGATATAATATTGAGCCCGCCCGTTAGCGGTTTATACGATCATTTGAAAACGACAATCCTTGCTGGCCTCATAGAAACACGACACCGCGTTGGGTGACAAGAAACCCAGTGAGCTTCTAAGAGACATGCGTGCGCTAGCTGGGAATCAATTTCCAGAGTCAATCGTAAGAAGTTTATGGCTGCAACGCCTGCCAGCGACCGCTCAAGCTATTTTGTCGTGCTCAACAGAAAAGTTGGATGTTCTCGGTCAGACGGCAGATAAAATCGTTAGTCTTGTTTCGAATTCCAATGAAGTCTTTTCAGTAGCCAATACCAACGGCACTAGTGCGTCCGTCAAAAAAGAAATTTCGCCCTTCGAGGAGTTGCGACTCGAAGTGGAAGCCCTGCGTCGACAGTTTAGTCAACGGCCTAGAAGAGAAAGGTCATCGTCTCCGCGACCGAATTATAATCGCAATCGAACCAATCAGCAATTATGTTGGTATCATCAACGCTTTGGCACTCGAGCTCTCAAATGCGATCCGCCTTGTAGTTTCAGAAACCGAAATCGTAGTGTTTCGGAAAACTGATTGCCCAATCGCTAGCGGCTTGCGAATCGGGCATTACATTTTCAAATTGCCGCCTATTCATTCAAGACTCAGCAAACCAATTGAACTTTTTAGTTGATTCCGGGGCGGACGTTTCGGTTGTTCCCGCGACCGCGGCAATCAAAAAACGCCATCCCAAAGCAGGTCATCTTTTTGCCGCCAATGGCTCCGCAGTACCAACGTACGGTCGCGTACGACTGGTATTAAACCTAGGTCTACACCGAAAATTTTCTTGGGTTTTCATTTACGCAAGCGTAAGCAAACCTATCTTAGGCGCAGATTTTCTAAGAAACTACGGTCTTTTAGTGGACTTAAAAAACAGTCAGCTTGTTGACCCTCAGTCCAATTCACTTTCGTCAGGCAAGCTCAGGCGAGGCGCAACGCAAACGCTATCGGTTTTAGCTCATGGCTCAGTTGACAAAAGCATTCATCAATTAATTAAGCAACACAATATCGTGTCTAGAGAAAATATTTTCATTCGCCCCATACAACACAGCGTTAAGCATGTTATTCTTACCGGGTCTACCCGACCAATTAACAACAAGCCTCGTCGTCTTCCTCCAGACAAGCTTAAGATCGCTCAAAAAGAATTCGAATTCTTATTGCAACAAGGCATATGTCGGCCAAGTAGCAGTCCCTGGGCCACATCTTTGCACCTTGTGCGTAAAAAAAATGGCGAGTGGAGACCTTGTGGCGACTATCGGTCACTCAACGCGGTTACGGTACCCGATAGCTATCCCATCTCGCACATCCAGGATTTCGGTCATCAACTGCATGGCCAAACAGTCTTCTCGACAATCGATCTGGTACGTGCGTACCATCAGATTCCCATCGATGAGGCCGACATTCCCAAAACAGCAATCACCACTCCATTCGGACTTTTCGAATTTACCAGGATGACATTTGGTTTGAGGAATGCGTCCCAAACTTTTCAGCGCTTCATGCACTCCATCCTTCGAGACCTTCCGTTCTGTTTCACATACATTGATGACATCTTAGTCGCTTCCAAGAATTTGGAAGAACATCTCTGTCACCTCAAAACTCTTTTTCAGCGCCTAGAAAAATACGGCCTGGTAATAAACACAGAAAAATGCAGTTTCGCCAAAACCAATGTCTCATTTCTTGGACATCTTATTTCAGCTGAGGGTGTTAGGCCATCTCCTGACAGAGTAGAAGCAGTTGCAAATTGCAAGCTTCCGAAAAATTTGTCCGAGCTTAGGAGGTTCTTAGGAATGTTGAACTTCTACCGGCGATTTATTCCCAAGGCAGCGTTTATTCTGTGTCCATTAACCGAGCTACTTAGAGGCAAAAAGAAGAAAAATGATAAAACGGTCATCGAATGGTCATCCGAAACAATCGACGCATTTCAACGCTGCAAGGAAGCTCTTTGTCAGGCAGCTTTATTAGCCTTTCCGATTCCGAACACCAAATAATCGCTCTGTGTCGACGCGTCAGATCGTGCGGTCGGAGGTGTCTTGCAGCAATGGAACAAAGGTGCTTGGCAACCACTTTCCTTTTTCTCAGTTAAGCTCAATCGTGCTCAAAGTGGCTACAGCACTTATGATCGAGAATTATTAGCTGTTTATCTTTCCATCAAGCACTTTCGACACTTTCTGGAAGCGCGACCGTTTACAATCTTCACCGATCACAAGCCTCTGACTTTTGCTTTTCGTCAAAAGCCATCCAAAACTTCACCTCGTCAGCTTCGGCATCTCGATTTGATCGGCCAGTTTTCAACGGACATCAAATATATTCCCGGATCAGAAAATGTAGTTGCCGATACACTCTCGCGACTCGAAGAGATATCGTTGCCGACGCAGATAGACTATCAGACCATCGCTAAAGCCCAGGCCATTGACCAAGAGCTGCATGATTTGCGCTCTTCGGATTCGTCTTTGCGTTTCGAAAATCTCACAATCCCCGGTTCAACGCAATCAATTGTATGTGACATCTCATGCCAAGTGCCTCGCCCATTCATACCGCAGACTTTTCGAAAATCGGTTTTCGAAACCATTCATGGGTTAGCTCATCAAGGTGTACGACCAACGGTCAAAGCAATGACTAGAAAGTTTGTCTGTCCAGGAATAAATAAAGATTGTCGCATTTGGGCAAGAGCTTGTATAGCCTGTCAAAAATCAAAAATTTCAAAACACGTCCGGAGTTCGATCGGAAACTTTTCTCCAGTCTCCAAGCGTTCTGATGAAATTCATGTCGACCTAGTTGGACCTCTTGCACCTTCTGAAGGTTTTCGCTACTTGCTCACTGCAATTGACAGGTACACCAGATGGCCGGAAGCAATTCCGATTCCCGACATTACAGCAGAGACAGTCGCGAACGCATTGTTCACAAATTGGTTTTCTCGTTACGGAATACCCTCCGTTGTCGTCACGGATCAAGGTTCTCAGTTCGAGTCCAGTTTGTGCAATGAACTCTGCAAACGTCTCGGCATCGAACACCACCGAACCACCGCGTACAACCCCAAAGCGAATGGTTTCCTAGAGCGTTGGCACCGCACTCTCAAGGCAGCACTCAAATGCCACAATGATGTGCAATGGTCTAAAAAGCTTCCACACGTATTAATGGGATTAAGAGCAACGTTTCGCGAAGAATTCGAAGCTAGCGCCGCTGAATTAGTTTTCGGGCAAAATATTCGGCTACCTTCGGACTTTCTCGTCGCTAACAATGCAGTCATTCCGCAATCTGAGTTCGTCAAGGAATTATATCGTCATTTTGAAACCGTTCGTCCATCCGCGCCTACACGTCACTGCAATTACAAACCTTTTGTTTTTAAAAAAATCAAACATTGCTCTCGTGTGTTCGTCAGAGTGGACTCGGTACGCAAGCCTCTGCAGCAGCCCTACGACGGGCCATTTGTCGTTCTCAGTCGCGACGCTAAAACCTTTAAGATTCTCATTAGCGGCAAAGAATCTACCATCGGAATTGACCGTTTGAAACCGTGTTTAACGGAATCAGAAGCCGGACATGTTATTGATCGGAGTAAGCCACCACCAACGGTAGTAAAAAAAGTTTCCTTTTCTGATGCTCAAAGCCACACGTCCGCAGAACCCGGTCAAAGAACGCGAACAGGGCGTACTATCCTACGCCCAAGCAGATATCGTTGTTAGCAAGAACCCTTGCACTCAACTGGCGAGGGAGTGATGTAGCGCACGTGTAAACTCGGAAGTCAACAGCATCGGCTGAACGCAGCCGCCTTAAATCGTCACCACAGCGTGACTGACTGCTGTCATTCGGGTGTGGCGGCATTCGATTTTTGGACAGCACAGCAAAAGGAACAAAAACCAGTCGGCTCGTGAAAGTTACATTTTTTAACAAAATATAAGATTAAAAGAGTTGCAACTAGGAGTACTAATTTAAAAACTATTTTTCGCAACGAAATATTGTAAAATCAAACCAACGTAAACCCAAGTGATTTTTAATAAAGTTAGATCAAAACAATCGTGAGAGTTTTACTGGTGCTTCAGCGGCACTACATCGCCAGAGGTGCAGAGATCTAGCATCCCCGAAAGTACCACTGCAAGGCAAATTTGTACGAAATTAAGAACGTCGTTTTCAAATCCGTACGAAAATCAATTTCGGTAACGAATTCAATTCGGAACGAAAATCAGAACAGGGGTGATTATGTATAAATAAAATGGAAAAATGAAAAAAAAAAAGATTCTATCCAGGATACTCAAGTGGGTTACTGGAGCACCTGCCCAAATATGGGAATTTATACTCGAGTTTTAGATGAACATAGGCTTTAAAGATTACGACACGATTAGAAGGGGTGACAAATAGAGATGCCGCGTATATTCGGCCACTAATCGGCATTCGGCCTATTCGGCCTATTTTTTTTGATATTCGGTATTCGGCCGAATAGTTCACAACATTCGGCCGAATACCGAATATTAAATGGAGAATAAAAAAGATTTACTATCTTACAAAAAATGTTGTATTTTTATTAAAATTTCTTATTTTAGTATTTAAAATCTACTAATGGTAAGTTGTGGTGAATAAAAACAGCTTTTTCAGCATTCGTTGGTAGCATACGTTTTATGTAATGTCTATATTCGAAATGAATTACAGCTTCTGCAAATAACCTCTCACTAATACACCAGTACCAGGAGACGAGAGGTAGATTTCAGCAAATGTTTTTAAATTGGGAAACAGTTTTGTATTTGCTGACCACCACTTGTAAGGGTCTGCCATCCGATCTTGGCGAAAAGTTCTTAAAAAAAATCTATTTTGTTTTCAATGGCAGTTTTTTCAACATCTTTATCATTTTGTCTATAGGAACTTCCTCAAAACATTCCCAGAAACTGTTGTGCTTCGTCAAAAGTCAAGTAGGAGATAGATACACAACACATCGTTTCGTTAGCCGAATGTTCGGCTGCCGAATGTTCGGTATTTGGTATTCGGCCGAGTTGCGGCATCTCTAGTGACAAATGTCTTGTGCCATCGAATTAAACCTAAGCACTTAGCAGCGTTCTTGGCAACACACAGTCCATAAGAACTTAACCAATTAACGGATTTGGATGAAATTTTCAGGGATGAAAGTAATTTTGTAAAGAAAGCACCGCTAAAGATTTCCACCCACTGCCACGTCCACTAACAGAAACAAATTGTCAAAATTGATAAAAATCCAGGTTTTGTTCCAAGTAAAGGTTAAAGATGATTTTTTTAATAAAAGTTGGTCGTTAAAATTTTCCACACCCACTTTTTGGGCGGTTTTTACACTTTTTTTTACTTTTTTGTAATAGGTACATACTTGCTTTGTATGAAGGCAGTCTTTTTAAGTGCGATAAAATCAAAACTACACAACTGATTCAAATAAAATTTTCAAATATTATGCATATATCTAGGATTGTTTAAGAAATGACAACAAAATATTTTCCCCACTGACACAACCACCCAAAAGTTTATCTATATTTACAAGTTGGTATAATTCATTATGTATTTGTCGGTTCAGACGTTTAGTGTTTTTATAGGTTAGATAATGAAAAAAACCAATCTTATTTTCGGAGAAAAATTATAAAAATTCGGTTTTTAATGTGTTATACATACCGAGAACTGAAATCTCTTATGTTTCTTTAATGCAAGTGCCGCTCATGAATAATGACATAGGGGGTTGCTCCTGCTTTAACGACAGGAGGCATCATTGAGTTTTTGAAGCTTTAAATTCCACGCGGTTTTTCGTTTCCCTTTTTACAATGCTAAAAAGGTCAGAATGAGTTTATTACACGTACCCGTTCCAGATGTATATCCAAAGAACAAGAACAAGCATTAGAAAATGAATATAAAAAGCTGGGAGGGAGTACTGTCGTCAGCAAAACAATTCAATGGATTAGAAGTTTCAGACAAAAGATTATTGATAATTATGAGAAAAAGAGTCGGAGTCAAAACGGAGCCCTGTGGCACACCAGCATTTATTCCATGTACTTCAGACTTAAAACCTTCCAATACAACTTGTGCTGAGGGGAAATTTCTATTTCTCTATAAGACTAGGGGCGCACATTCAATTTTTAGTTTCGCAACTGTTTAGTTGCTAAAATGAAACATATGGGCAGTGTTGTCGGAATGGCTACTATAGTAACATTTGGCTCCTTTACTGCGGGAAGGGCTACTGTGCTCCCCATGCCTCAAAAAGGCTCCTCTCTCCCATCTTGAGGCTCTGACTAGTAATATATATTAGTTTTTTGCACATAGTCCTAAGCGAACACTGGAACTTGAAGAGTTTCAAAAATATTTTTCAGTTGAGGTGCATAAAATTCTTAAATGTCGTCAACTAGGTGGCTTTCGTTGGAGAGTGTTATCTCAAGAATTCTTGAACAATGGGTTCCTCTGCAACATTTTTTCATTGCTTACGAGTTAGAAAGCAATATGAATTTGGCCCGTAATATCTTCTTAGAGCTTACGGAAATAAATAAAACATATTTAAGTTTCTTGGGTTACGTTTTGAATATAACAAAAAAAAAATAAACAGAATTTCAAGCGGAAGCCCCAAAAATGCATACCTTGCTCCAAACTGTAAGAATGTATTTCAAAACCCTTCTTCAAAATTTTGTCAAGTCAGAATATATACATAGATGACTTACAGCTACAAAAAATCGATTTCTCCAACGATTATATTTTTTTAAATCTTAATTACGTTTAATTTGATTATATAAGTTATATATTTGTTTTTAAAAAACCTATACTTTTAATATTTTTAATTAATTTCTTAATAATGATCAATTTTCAGTTATTTATTTTCCTATTTAAAATAAAGCTTCGGTCCTTATTCGGAATTCCCCCCCAGCAAAATGCACTTTTTTTAAATGAATCGATAAAAAAAAGTGTGCTGTTGATAAAAAACATCAAATTATGGAGGAGAAACACTTTTTTATGGTTAAAAAGTGAAGTATAAAAAAAATGAATATAGGCCATAGGGTAAATTCAAAGTTTTTTATCAACAGCAAACATTTTTTTATCGTTTCGTTAAAAAAAAGTTCATTTCGGTGGGGGGGGGGGGGGGGGGTGGAATTCCGAATAAGGTCCAAGGCTTCTTTTCAGGCTAGATTTATATAGATATACAACTTCAGATATGAATTGCTTTTTGTTTTGTTTAGTCCAATAGAACGTTACGTGCATGTGTCCTTCTTAGGGTGTGTTCACAACGGAGCTGCGATAAACGTTTCGAGAAGCAATGTGACTAAAGCTTTGAGATTGTTGTTCGAAGCGCTGCTCCGTTGTGAACACACATAGGAAAATCAATGTAAAGATTTCTCAGCTCTGATCAAATCGCAGCTTGAATCGTTTATCGCAGTTCCGTTGTGACACCCTTAGATATTTTTGTGTGTAGGTATGAATAAAAATATCAATAGAAAAAAATATTTTTGTTTCTTTTCATTTGTGACCGCATCTATTATTTGATGAAATATCCCGAATTTTAACGTGGCTCCTCAATGCTCCCCTAATTTTATGAAAAGTGCTACTCTAGGAATTTTTGAAACGACAACACTGCATATGGGCTTATATGCGACACCGCGCACTTAGAGCAACTCGATTCGAGCAACTAAAAAGTTTGTGTTTTGACACAAACTAAACGATTGCCTTCGCAACAGTTGAGCTGTTTTCTATAAGCGCAAGAGAGAAAAGAGTGTGAGCGTGAGTAAAGAGTTGCCAGTGCGCGGTTCTCTTTCAACTGGTGATTAAACAATTTGATTTCGATCACAGTTCCCAGTGCGCGACTAGCCTAAGGCAAGAACTAGTTGGTTTCACATAGTTAAAATATATTAAAAAAAAATGTTTTTTCCATAAATTATAAGAAAATATTTATAGAAAAGCTTCAAAAGCCTTACGTGTTTAATCTTAGCGAGGACATGATCAGAGCACTGATTTTTTTCAAAGCCTCCAAAGGTTTTAACATTACAATAAAGCGTTCTATCCAAATTTTATTTTTGCTGTATAAACATATGTAGTACCCCTTGGCTCGAGTTCGATTCTCAGCCGCTGCAAGAAAGTTTTTTTCAAGGGTATACTGCCCCATGCGAGGAATTGACAAATCCTCCAAGAGTATCTCTTGTCATGGAAAGTGCAGAAAATTGTAGATCCCCTCTGTTCCTAAACACGCACACAGGAATGGTTGAGAGTTGTAAGTTACCACGTCCTGGTTCACTTCGAGCTGTTGCACCACCAAATTTATTTAAACATATGTTTTTACGTTAGAAATAATGGAATTGGTTAAGTAATTTTGATATAAACATTAAACGTTTCATTAAAACATGCAACAAATTTTAATTCAGAAGTGGTCTACTATTAATTAAATCAATTTGGCAATTTGAAATATTTAAGAACTTGTGCTTGTTGATTTCAACAATTTTGTATTTATCTTATACTCGTCCAGGCCGCAAGCAGTGCAAAACAGAAACATCGTTTAGAGAAGAGCCATGCTTAATGGTGTGTATGTGTTGAGCAAGCCCAGATAAAGGTTCAATGAGTACACAAACCTTTAGATGTTCACTTAATCTTTTAGCCAATGATTTGGAAGTTGTTCCTATGTAAATGCCATTTTTAAATAAACATTCGATCTAGCTTTGATTTTTTTGTTGCAAGTTGAATTTTAGCGTATAATTGTTGAAAAAAGCAGGCGATCTTTCGCCAAGTGTCGGGAAAATTGATTGCAGAGCAAATTTTTAAAATTTAATAAAGAATGAAAGGCTTAAATTTATGTATATTCTAAACAGGTGTAAGGACGGTATTGAGATAACCGCATCGATAGAAGTGTGCTTCTTGTAAATCTCTGAAACAAGTTTATTAAACGAGATGAGAAAATTAATGGAATCAATTTCAAACTCTTATTCATTCAAAACCGATTCAAGAAAGCATGAGTGATCCACAGCAAAAGGGAAAAACGAAGATCTCATTGCAAGAACCGTTTTAAGGTTCTGAAATTCATTCACCCATATTCGTATATAGCGAAAAACATCGCATGCGACTGTTCCTACGACTGTAGTCGAATACGAGTCATAAATACGAGTTTCAGAATATAGGTGATTATTATTCGTTCCATTCAGATGTATCTTTTTGCAAAATCAAAACAAAGTTGATAGCTCCATTAATGAGATACCTACATTCAATCATTTACAGATCAGTATCCATTGCCTTTCGAATATCGCCTGAAACCCTAAGAATGGCTTATACATAGCTATGATTTGGTTTAAAACGCGATTGTTTAAAGTTTAGTTGTGCTTAAACTAAAATTGTATTTTACAACGCTTTTGTCAATAGTTTGGATTAAAACGATAAAGTCGATATTGGACTGAAATCCTTGTGGGTGAGCGGGTAGCAGGTTCTTTTTGAGACAGGTTTAAGTATTGTAACTTAAACGCGATGTCATTATGATATTCGTAGTGTTGAAGATATGTCAAGCCAGCTTAATTTAACAAAAAAAAAATGCAGCCCTTTTGATCTGTGCTAGTGCTGCTAAACCAGCCTTTGATATTAATAAAAAATTAAACATTCACCCCAAACCTAACGCATGCCACCTAGACTGGACTCTAAGAATGTTATACATAGGCTTCAACCTATCACTTAAAACAATTAGCAAAACTACACCATTTTTGTCTTCATTTGCTAAGTAAGGATCTCCGTTGACTGGACTGGAATATCTATTAACTTTTCCATCCAACATTTCTGGTGAAATTCATACAAGAATTGAATTTCTGTTGTAATAGTTGGATGAGTGACTATAATGTTGTGTATGTGAACCTTTAAACTGCATGCGAAATGCGCAATGTATCTTACTTCTTCTTTATTTCTCTTGCCACAGAGATGAGAGATTTGGTATCTACAAAGATAATTGTATGTTACATCTTATGTGCCGCCCGCCCGCCCTTCTCCGCCCCACATTGTAAAATGTAAGTTGTAAGAATGAAGTACGATTCTGTGTGCGGCGGCGGCGGCTGACGGAGGAGACGACAACGACAAGTTTGTGTAAAACAAAGAGAATAACCTGACTTGTTGCTTCACATTCGTGCAACCAGCATAGAGCAGCTCTTTAAAGGGTATGAAGATGGGCACGGGCGGTTGGGACAGATCAATATAAATCCAAGACTCTCCTATATAAATATGTAGGTCTCTGTATCTCTGCCTCTGCATATCTGTTTCAGTATCTTGAAAATTTGATGAGCTGCATTTGCAAGATGCAAGTTGCAAGTTGCAAAAAACAATCCTATTCTTGCGGCTGTAATAATAATAATTGTTATTATATTCCTTTTCTGTTTTTGTTTTTCTCGCTGTTTCTTTTCGTTTTCATCTTTGAATGTGTATGTGTCTTGCTGTTTTATACTTTTTTGTGCTCCTTGAATGTGAAGCCGAATGGAGTTTGTACAGGTTTTAGGCGGGTGCAAGTGCAATAAGATTAGACTTGCTGCAGGGTGGTCGTCGCTGACTTGGTGAGATTTAATTTAGCAGGACATGAAAGGTTTTCTGTCTGCTCTAGGCAGGAGGATATGGAGTAGTTAACTTACCTTGGCCACTATAAAATGCAATCAGCCATCGGTTACCTTGCCATACTGCTTAGGTCCATTTAACCCGAAACCCATTCGAAAGAAACAACAACAACACAGAGGATAAAACTCGACACAAAGGCTCGCAAAATACTTATCTTCTGCCCCGATGGAATATATTTTATTGTGGCAGAGCATTTTGCTTGTCACAATCACAAGCTCGGAAGGAGGTAATCTGGTGTCGTGTCGGCACGGGTGGGTTTTGTCGGCATATACGAGTACCTAGTTATTGCTAAAAAAAAAAACAAATTTTAAACCGCTTTGGGGAATTACATCAAGTTTATTGCTTAAAATCCAGTCCGTGATGTATAAAATGCAGGTAAGGCAATCAAATTTCAAGTATATGTATTTTAAAGTGCATTGCATTCACGTCGCATTATAAAGTTGAGATTGATTGATCCCTGGAAAATTTTTGGATTATAAAGATCAAAAGGCATTTATTGAGATGTAGTTAAAACAGTTTAAAACACTAATCCCCTCGAACCTCTAATTATCAAGCTATGAGTTTTTATTGGCGGTTAAAGCAAAAAGTCTTGAGTTCAAACAATTTGACAATTCACATCAAGTCTTAATTCGCCAACATAAGTATCTTATGGGCGATTCCATTATAGCGGGTGCAACATTTAGACTCATTTGAAGTACATTTAATAATAAAATAAGCAAAATATTTAATGACATTATTACTTGAAGGGATACATTTTCACCTATTTATATTTAATCCATTTAGAATTCTAAAATATAATAAATAATTTGGCAGAAGAATGGTTTCAAAGTGCGATCGCGGGTGCAACAGAATCGGCCCGACTTTTCTAGATCATAATACAAAAAACACAAATTCTGTTAATTGTGAAACATTTATCATGCTATTCTTAGATATATTGAACGACGTTGATTCAATTAACTAAATAAATAAAAATAAAGATAAAAAACAAAAGTAAGCAACGAAATATTAACTTTTAAATCAATCGCGGGTGCAACATCAAATTATCGCGGGTGCAACGCGTCTAACTTAAATTAGTAAACTGATTTAAAAAACTGGAAAAAATATAAAATAAGGCACATATGTGCCAAGTCAGCACCCTTTTCTATTAATTTTAATTTTGTTTTTTTTCAAATACTTCAATAGTTTTTCGAAAATACATATATGTATGTCAGAAGTACTCCATCTTCATCGATATCGGTTAAAGATAACCCCACATAACGATATTGTGATATTGCAGCCTACCTGGTGCAAGAAGTTACAAACCTGCGGAAATAACTTTTGGAAATACTGCAGCTGTAAAAACAGAACGGGTCTTTAGAGCATGGATCTACTGGTAATATAGGGGGCTCAAAAGACCCTGTTGGAGATTTAGAATTTAATGCTTTGTCTTCTGACTCAATAAAAACATCGAAAACTTAACTTCACGAATGCTCATGGTCATTGTACTCTTCTCGATTCTTAACTTCCGACTTAATCGATTTCACATCTTTTATACCCGGCACTTGTCTGCTAATATTATCCCTTTTATAGAAATCACCTTCAGTTCTTTAGACATTGCTTTGGTGGAACCAGTTTTTTTTTTTAAATACATTTTTTAACACTTCAACTACTCGTACGTTAGTGGGACTCCTTGGGCGATTACGTTTCACTTGTACGACTTTTTCAGTCTACAGGGACTGATGTAATGAGTGCCTGCTTTTTTTGTGTTGACTGCATTTTTTCGTTTTGTCTGATTCTGGTCAGTACTTTGAAATTTGTATCTGCCTTCATTTTCCCTTTCAATACATCTCTCCACATTAAATTTCTACGTCGTTTTTCTGCATGAAGCTCAGCATATTTGTTAATTTTTTGTCAATTTTCTGTAAAGCAGTCTCTTTTTCTTGTTTCACTTCCATTTAACCATATATTTTTATATAAAAAGAACAAAATATTATATTACATAGTTAAAAAAAAAACGTGAACACAAGAAATTATTATTCAAAGCATATTTTATCAATAAAATACAATAAATCACGTTATAATGTTAGTAGTCAATAAGTTGCACCCGCGATCTTAATATTGGGATCGCGGGTGCAACCAATTTAAATCAACGTTTTTTTGTCGTTCAACATACAATATATTCCTAATAACGACTGATTTAATTTTAGTTTTGTTTTCTTCTTACTTTTAGAAAGTTTCAAAACGCTAGCACTTTATTTCTGCCAAAAAAGTAAACTTTTATATCTTTTATATCGCGGGTGCAACAAACTTACCATGGCTATTTGCAATCAATAATGCTAAAAATATTATAACAAATTTGTACATGTTTTTATGCAAACGATTAAATGGCATGTTGCTTCATACGTCTATTGAGTAAAGCATAACTTAAAACTGTCGGAAATAGCTATTTTGAGCGTATATAACCAGTTGTAATAATTGCAGTTCGTACCGAACTCTTCGTATGATAATGTTGCCAAGCGCAAACAAAAATGTTCTCTATAACTTAAGTCTCAGTTTTTATTTTTATTATTAAATATAGTATTTCTACTTTGAATATTTATCAAAAAAAGTAAAAAATATTGTAATTAAAAAATTGGTGTCAAAAATCGTCTACAGCGGAATCACCCTTATGTCTCTCTTTCTACGAGCTCCTGGAGAAGACACATTAGTAGTGGCCTAGCTATGCCATTGAAATTAGCTTAGGTAATTTGCACCCCAAGGTAGAAAACACCCACAGTCGGAAAGTAAAGCCTAGACGACACTAACTCACATAAGGGACTTAGGATGATCGACTGTGATGTGAAACATTGTGGTAGCTAGTACACGGTTCCCATATATCAAAATTTGGCGTTTTTTTTAGCACCGAGTGGAACTGTCGAAAAAATAACTATGTTACTTTTTTTTAGCTCGCAGCAGTTTCTGAGCTCGATAAACTCAGTACAAAAAAGACCGAGCAGATCGAGCAAGAAGCTGATCGCGGTTATATTCATTCATTTTGTTTCTCTTTGGTATTTGACTAAGCAGATGTGTTTCTTAAATAATTATATTTGAGCGCTCATCGGCGTTGTTCCTGGGAAGCAAAATGTTGGGGCCATTTTTGGGGCCATTTCAACTTTTTTGGGGCCACTTCGATTTTCCATATTCGATAAAATAATTAAATAATAAAACAGATGATATAATTTTATTTGTATTTTTGCATTTTATTCCATTTTTTTAAATAACTTAAAATCTATGTTAGACATTTTTTTATCGATTTTAGAGGCGGAATAAAATTACCACAAGTATTATTTTTCAGAAACCCCTTAAAGCTCATAAGCGAATATATAACTTCATAGCTAAGTCTATTGCGATTTTCGGTTTTAATATTAGGTGTGTTTTATTCACTGCTGCATAGCTAGCGCAGAAAAATTTCCGGCGACAAACAACAACAATTTGATTGCTGGAGAAAAAGAAGCCAGTAAAAAAAGTGACAGTTGTGCTGGTGATAGAACTTTAAATTATTGAAATGAAAATGGCGATATGCATTACATTTTAGAATTAAACATATGTACATCATACATGTTTTGACATCAGATTTTGATATTTTCTATAATAATGGGCAACATTGAAATATAAATTGAAATTGACATATGGAGTGAGTTTGATCGTTTTATTCGCACTTAAATGCTGCGCTGGCTACAGTGGCGGATTTACACATTTCCCAAGTATAGGCTGTTGAATTTTTGCCGCCCTTACCTCTACAATTCTGAATTGTCAGTTCCTAGATTATCTTTACAATCCAACAATTCGGTTCAAATTGTACAAGAAATAGTTTTTGAGTTTATTTTTGAGGTAATCAAAGTTCAATGATGTACGACTAATAAGGCGGAGTATGCCACTCACTCACACAATAATGTACATTCGGTAAACGTAGTTAAATAATCTTTATTGCGCTTAAAAACAGTTAAAAATAATAATTTCAATTAACTTATCAAAGTTTCTTACAATACCTTTTTGCGCGATTTTGTGTTGGTAAAATCATCGATAATGTCGTCGTAAGGTTGAAAATACACCGGATAAAGCAAAACGTTTTTGATTCGATAGTCAAAAAAACATTTTTTATTTAAACACACACCAAGCAAAATAGAATAAAACAAAACGTTTTGTTTTTTTGTTTCGTTTGGTGTGCGTTGAAATGAAACAAAATACGAACTATCGTGAAAGCTTAACCCCGGCTGAAAAATTATAACTCTACGGCAAGTAAACACAAATAACAATTTTGTGTTTACAAAATAGACATTATGTGTTTATTTATAAGAAAAGAGAAAAGCTTTTCATCTTGCCCATCTTCAAAAATGTCATAGTAGGAAGTAGCAATCCACAGTTTATCAATAGTAAGTTTATATTCCTTATTTTTATAACTATACTCGTAGATAGGACTTTTTGCCTCAATTAAAAACATCAATTTTTCTCCATCTACGTCCATATTTATTTAAAAATTTGCGCAGAGTAAATATGGAAGCAAATAAATCTGTGAAGTGCAACGAAAAAAGAAAATAAAAAGAACGGAATCAAAATTTCGTTTTGCAAAAAACAATAGGTCAGCTATCGGCAACGAAACATGTTTTTCTGTTTTGCTTTTGTTTTTATGTTTTGTTTCATTTGGTGTGCGTTGCGCCATAAGAAAGTATGCAATTATCGCCAACGACCCTTGTTCGAAATAGTTTTGTTGCATTCGGTGTGTGTTGCTCGTATACAATAGCATGTATTTTCGACAACCACCATCGAAACATTTCAAAACAAAAACGTGTGTTTTGTTTCGTTTTCTTTGTTGTGTTTAGTCTCATAAGAAACAATGTTCTCTTGTTTCACGAAACAAAAAAACACGTTTTGCTTTATCCGGTGTGTTTTCAGCCTTAGTGATCTTGTTCATTAATTCTGACTCTATACACAAAAGAGCTAAAGCCTTAATTTTTCTTGAATTAAGGTCGATCTCAGATAATTTTTTACCCTTTTTAGATAAGAAAAGCTTCTCGCACCCGAACAAGCGGCTAAAACGCCATCCCTGCCCACAACCCACAAAAATCACCACTGATAACCGGGAATGAACACCCTGAGGAAAATACAGTCAACCGCCTTCTTAAATTTTATTTTTTTCGTCATGTAAATTTTATATAAAAATAATTAAACTTAGGTCACTGTCATGGTTAGGCCCCCTATGAGCCAACAAGTGTAAATTTTTGTATACATATGTATGTAGTTATGTAGTATCTTTTATCTTATTAGTTGTAAGCCAAATTGTAAATAGTATATTCAATAAAAAAATAAACAAAAAGGAACCCAAACCTTTCTTGGAATGGGAATGTGCCCGGCAAACTGCACGTGGAACATTGATTAAATTGTAGCGTAAAAAAAAACACCGCGTTCGGGGTAAAAACATTTGTTGTGCTGAAAAGAAAGCCTATCGTTGTATCACGCACCATCATAATTGAATATAATCAATATTTTAATTTCCATATCAAAACAAATTGAAAAAATAAGAACGAGATTCCAGATGAACTCACACGTACGAATATTCAACGTCGCGTCGTCGATTGTATCTAGTTTTTAATCTGAAAAGTATTTGAGTTTTTTTTAGCAGTCAAATAAAATTTTCTGAAGTTAGCACCTGTTCAACAAACAGTATAGTCAACACATAAAATTAAAATTGATAAAATTCGATTATTATTTTTAAATCTTTTGATCCATTCAAACCGAAGAATATCTCCAACAAAACATTTTTCTTTGCAACAATTTTTTATTCAGATCTACCACACCAATACCGCAATCACCAATACGTACGGACTTGTATGAGTACGTAGTGGGAGTGGGAAGAGCGTGAAATATATTTCGACCGGTTTCTGGTTGCGGCCGTGAACTGGGTGTCTTACCGTAGAATATAGAAGTTTGCGGTACCGTTGAATGTACAATGAAAGAAAAGAGGGAAACGTCATCGGAAAGGTGTCTTGTGGACTTCTAGAGAGATATTATAAATCTTTTCGATTTCTGTAAGACGGCTAAGAAAAAAATATCGGTTTTCAAATTTGCCGCCCCTAAAATCTGCCGCCCTAGGCTCAAGCCTACTCAGCCTGCTGGTAAATCCGCCACTGGCTGGCTATGCAGCAATGAATAAAACACACCTAGATATTATTAAGAGCTGAAAAAACACGTTCTGCACAGGCACTGTAACGAATTTGATTCTGAAAAAGTGAAGAACTTAAATATGAGACAAAGAAAAAGAGAAAGACAGCCGGATGTGCTACTATCAGTCGATGTGATGTGTTGAATTTTTCAATGAATGCGTTCAGCCAAATTAGCATATAGATGAGAGTAAATATCGACTACTTGGCTATTATCGATTTCTAAAATAAAATTTTGTTTTTTAATGCTGTGCAAAATGGGTTGCTTTATTTTGCAAATTTTACAATTTTGGGGCCATTTCGTGATGGCCCGGTGCACCGGGCCAAAATAAGAATCTTGGGGCCAAATGGCCCAATTGGGCACTTTAGCACAACGCTGGCGCTCATATCGAGCTCGGTTTGGAGCGAGCTCTATTCGCTCATGCATCGCTCCTTGACCCGCTTGGGCATAAAGTACATAAAGTATTTTCATTGGACACCTATCCCGTTCCCTGTGCTAATTTTTTGTGCAAAGGTATTGAACTTATCAAAAGTAGATAAAAACAGACTACTGTGTTGAGATACTGTTTTGGCAATACTCCGTCATCATCGGTGGTAAAGATAAAACAACTAGTAAAGTAACTAGTAACTGGGTCATCAGTAGGGAATGGACCCCGAAATATAGAAAATTAGAGGATAGTGTATAATAGCGTAAAGGATACAATTATTGGCACCCCTTATTTTGGACCAACTTTTGGCACCCCTTCAGTAAAAAAATGGTTTTATAAAATCTAGTGATCCGAGCAATTAAATGTTTGTTTTTTCTTGAAGTGTATCTAATTCTTCGCAATTCTGTGTTTGCTCTTTAAGTCAGTTTTATATATTATACAAAAGTAAAAACATTTTATTGTTGTGAAAAAATTATCAAAAATTGAGTGTTCCCGCAAAGGAAAGAGAATTTGGTAAGCGTTCGTTTTTGATTATACATCTATATTATATATATTTAATAAAAATTTATAGTTTTTGTTATAAGAATATATTAAAGTTGACGTTTTTAACTATTTTTGTTAAACAAATTCTTAAATTTTAGGAAAAAGGGGTGCCAATAATTGGTTTTGCAAAAAAATAGGGGTTTAATTATTGGCATGGGAGCAGTGGCGGCTGGCGGGTTGTTGAACAGGTGGTGCACTTTACTTGCTCACTAAGTAGGTATTAAGATTAGAAATCGCAAAAAAACAACAATTTACATATATATGTTGATTTTTTATTTTTTGTATAATTGCTCGAAGAATTTCGACTATGTATAAAACTGACACACTTGTTACATTTAGCAAGGAATCATGTTTTTTTATTTTTTCACTTAAATGCGTCAAATCGTGGATTCAGGTTTCTGTCTAAATCGATTCTCCGAGAAAAATATTGCATGTAAAATTTAAAAAGGGCCTTGGCGATCCGGCTAGTTTTATATTAACTTTATTTTAAAAGATTTATTACTGTATTTAATATACCTAATCACTGTTCATTTTATCCCACACCACACACTGTACACAGTACAGAATCGAACCAAAACCAAAATAAAAACCAATTACTAACCTAACTCCTAAAAACCAACACTATTTAACCAGTCACGGATAGAGCGAAACAACATTACATATTCGCAGGCGCAGCGCATTCTAGTCAAACATCGGTTAATCTTCGGTTCTCGTGCGCCGCACGAGAGCAGGCTCATTTCTCGATACATTTCAATGAAATATCTTTTATCTCACGCGTCAAGGATATTAGCTTGTAACTCATACAAGCTAATATAACTAGCAGTCCTCGTGCGCTCGCCGAAGCGCACGAGAATTTTTACTTGCAGGGAAAGTAAGTCTTAATAGTAAAGCAAAGCGCTTACATTTTTTCGTCATAATTGGAAATTTTACTTGTTTATGTTCTTGTATGTTTAAAAAATAAATATTAATATGGTAATCTAAAAATAAAGATGCAGTAATATTTTGTAATTTTTAAACCTTTTGAATTGGTGGTTCAGCGCACGAGCGCACTTAGGGTACAGCCGCCACTGCATGGGAGTGCCAATTATTCATTCTATGGGGCTTCAATTATTGGCAGTGCCAATAATTATACTTTTAAGAGTGCCAATAACTGTATCAACTGACAATTTTCAGTTTCGAAAAACGCCACGAAAAACACAGAAGTACAACGAAAATGATCTTCAGCAAGATCTTCTCCACATAAAAATGTGAACGAATATCCAAAAAAGCGGGTTTCAAATAGTTAAATGTTCCTAGATCTACATATATTAAAATTATAAATCTGCTACGAAAAACATATTTTATCATTAATTTTTGGGGTGCCAATAATTGTAGTCGGGTGCCAATAATTGTAGTTTTAAGAAAGCTTTTTCTAATTTACCTTTTTAAACATTTTATTTTTTAAAAAGAAACAATATTAAGTTAAAGTTTAAGAAAAAAAATCATATTTTAATTTGATGTAGATACAAAATATTTGTATATCAACCGTTCTTTTAATGCAAAAGGTATTCACATTTTAACATGAAAAATTCCTTAGGGGTGCCAATAACTGTATCCGTTACGCTTTTTGACTATATAGACTATATACATTTCTTAGGGGTAGTCGCAACATTTTCTTTTTCAATTCATGTGTCTTATCAATAAACTCTAGAAAACATTAATTTTTTCATATTGATAAAACGTGACTTCCCAACAGCCCACATTTGAACATAGAAAATTGACCCTTTTTATTCTATGGCATCATAAAAAGTTTCCACCAAATTTAGAAAAGAGCGCATTCTGAATCCTCTCGGAACATGCCCAAAAAAAGAAACACAATTTATTTTTTGAAAACTCCGGCTCTGCTCTGAACTAAAAAAGAAAAACTGCTAATAACTGCTTGACCATAGAAATACAATCTTGGGTTGTTTTGCTATGTAAAATCTGAATTTAATAAAAGCTATATCATAATATTGTAGATGTATTGTTATTTTGTAATACTCTCATAACTAAATTTCCAATTTCGTATATCAAATCAATATACAAGAACAGCGTTACCGCAACTTCATAAAAGTGTAACAAATTTATAAAAAAAAATATGCGTGTGGGACAGTACAATTGTAGTGAAACTTCTTAAGAATAAAGAAAAATAAAGAATTGCACTATCGAGTCGAACCAAGCCAATTTCGACTTGATGCTGGTATACAAATGGTTGGAAGCGTTATTGAAGCTCGCTTTAACAGTGGGTATAAATGTGAAAAACAAACAAACAAATTAAGAAAACTGCTGCCAATTGTACTAACACAAAATTACAAAGGGACAAAATTCAAGCTAAACATTTTATAAACGAAAGTGTAACAAGTTTTGAAAAAAGTGTAATACTTGGTGGTAACGATGTATACAAAGTTTCCATTTAAAATATTTAGTTTAGGAAGTTGCCTCTCCCAAATAAACGGAAAAAAATATAGATAACCGCTCTTCGTACAATTTTTGAATATCGCTTTAATTGGTATGGTAAGCAGTGACAATGGAAGATTCTGCAACATGCATAAGGAAACACCGGACCACATACTAGGAAGATTTTGTCCACCAAATTTAAAACTATCTGGGACAATATTAGGTGAAAGAGAGCGACCTACCTAAGAGCAAAAAATTTGGAGGAAGAACTATAAGATGAGCAAGCTCATCCATAATTAAGTGGGGGCACAATAGATCTCCAGGTCGCAGTGCAATACCGCCAGTACATAATTCATTCATTTAACAATATCAAGTTCGGTATCAATGAAACTCTTATTCTAAGAAATAACTTTCTGCATAGTTAAACATATTGGCGCAAAATTTTAAACAGTTCTCGTTTAAGGAATAAAACCGGCTCTACTTAACGCAGTCGTTTAGCTTGGAGACTTGGTCTAACTTTTGCATATTTTTAAACACGTTAGACAACTCTTCTAACTGATGTGGCTTTTACAACAGAACCTAAGCGAATTTGCGTTGAACAACCCTTAATTTGACAGATACATAACTCACACAACTACAAAAACACAAAAAGAGGCTGGGTGCGACCCACACTGATAACTTCCCATTGTGGTAAGAAAACCTTGAGTAGAATTTTACATCTTTTTCATGGACAAAAAGATAAAAACATATTGCGACGTTTTCTTCAATTTTACCATAGCTATTAATGGAATTTGAATATGTGGGACTTGGGTACAACTGAAAAACCTTATTCACATACGTATGTACAGTAGGTACATACATTCTTCTAAAAACTAAGTTGATAATAAAATTATAAAATTATGTATTATATTATAGAAATTACTTTATTATTTCGGTTCCAAACATTTTAATTGAAAAAAATTTAAAAACGAGATATTCTAATTTAAAAGATATGGTTTGGTTATTGATGGAAGGGTACTTACAAAATATATCCGCTCTAAAACTAGATATATCGTCGCTTTTCCTGCAGAGTGGCATAAGTCGAAATTTGCAAATTTTCAGGAGAGCATTTTAAAGTTTTTTTCATACTGAACAAAAAAAATTTCGTTGTTCATAAAAAACAAAACTCGAATGTTGAATACGTGAAAAAATTGCATTTTTTGTTTGCTAAGTTTTATAAAAAACGAAATATTAAAAAAACAAAAACAAAAATTGATTTATGCCGTATTTATACGTAGAAAATGAGAGGGATGTTTTTGAACATTGAGAGCTGCGTTTCTTCATAACTCGGAAACTAGAAGAAGTAGGTTAACGCCGATTACACAGAAAAATTGTGTTTGTTTTTCAGCTCAGTTCTGTGTTCAAAACTAAAAAACGATAAATTTCGACTTATGCCACTCTGCCGGAAAAGCGACGATATGTCAAATATAAACCATTTGTTAGAAATTGTATTATGTATAAAATTAAATAATGGCAAAGTCAATATCATTGCTCGTTCTCAAGATATTCTAGTCGTAAAACAAATATTACCACTTTTTAGTAGATTTTTTTTTATATTTTTGTTGAAACTGTCAATTCGATACTTTAAAATTTAACCATATGTTAATAATTGTATTATGTCGATACCTTCCCGTAAGAATGTACTAAGCGACACTTTTTTTCGAAAATGACTTTTTGATGAGGAAATATACTATGTGTTAAGGGCCACGTTTTGTCCTGCGTTTCGCCAACCTATTATGCATGAAAAGGAAACTAGAGTAAAAATAAAAAAAAATTATCAACTGCCATGTTTTCTCATTAAGACAATGTTGCCCCTGAAATTTTTATTATCCGCGAAAAAAATTATGCTAAGCGACATTAAAAAAGATTTCATTGTCGTGAGCAACAAAAAATTTTGCTAGATGTCGCTTAGTTTAACCAAAATTGTCTCTTAGCACACTGTGATTCAACTAGAACTTTCTTCGTTTTTTTCGTTTCCTGAACAATTTTAGAAATGTCGCTTAGTATACATTCTTACGGGAAGGTATCGATATATAAAACAACATACTTTAGAAGGCACTATCGGTGTTCATTCCCAAGAAATTCGACTTGAAATACAATTTTAACTAGTTTTCACTAGAATTTTTAATAGTTTTTTTATTTAAAAAAAAAACTATTAATTCAATATTTGTCAACATTTTACCAAGTGTACAAAATTATACTATGTATAAAATAAACTAAATTAGAAGTCAATATCACTACTAGTTCTCGAGAAATTTGAGTCGAAAAACAATTTTTACCAATTTTCAATAGAATTTTATATAGTTTTTTATTTTTTGTAAAAAAACTGTAAACTGATTTTTTTTGGAATTTTCACCAATTGTCAAACACATTATTTTTCGTAAAATAAAATTATTTTGAGTTTCAAATTGTTTTCCGTTCTTAGAATATCTGGGTTATGAAATTATCTTTTTCAGTTTTTTTTATTTAAAAAAATAACGGTATGTTCATTTTTTTCCAAATTCATACCAAATCTGTATGACCTTATAATGAGTACACTAAATTTTATTTGAAATCAATAGCATTATTTTTTCGTGAGATATTTGAAACTAACCAAAATTTTTACTTTTTTTTTAAACCGTTAAAGTGAAAAAACTACTCATTGAATTTTAATAAACGCCCTTTCAGCCTCTTTCGAAGTTATTATCTATTAAACAAAATTTATTTGAAGTCGATATCTTTACTCGTTCTTGAGATATCGATGTCGAAAAATGGTACGAGAACGTACGGACGTACGAACGTACGAACGTACGAACGTACGAACGTACGAACGTACGAACGTACGAACGTACGTACACACACACACACAGACATCTCTCTAAAAATGATTGATATAGCCTCTAGGGACCTTGAAACGTCGAGAAATGTCAAAAATTCCAATTTGACAAATCGGACCGATTACAATAACTCCCTATGGAAAGTTAAAAAAAGTAAAAAGAACAGCCAACTTTAAACCAAATAATTTTTCGCCGAAAAAAGTACATTTTATATACTACCTCGGTACAGATTTTGATTGTTTATAAGTTATTTACATTATTTTAGATGGAAATAAAGTATAAATCATAAATTCACAGCATAAAAACTCAATTTGTTGTTGCAAGGTGCAGATTCATTTAGCTATACTCGTCTCGGCCAGCGGCGGCGGCGCGCGTGCATATATAAGATATGTATGTACCTACATGCATTTGTATTTACAGATTTGTTCATCGTAGAGCACTTTCGTACGATTGTTTCGAATTTATATTCAGTTATTCAGTCTATTTAGAAAAAAACATCCTTAAAAAATCGAATAAAACATCAGTAAACATTTTTTTTTCGATTTGCTTTTGTATGAAACGACCACTGTCAATATGGATAAAGTATACTTTTAAAAGATAAACTAGCTATTTGCTGCTGTTAAAGTAAGACGAGCTCTTTAACGTTAAAGTATAGTTTATGTCCTTTAAAATTAACAAAAAGTCGGTTCTCGTTTTATTCTCAATATTTAGAGTCGACTCCCATTCTAAAATTGATTTAGAGTAGGTTTTAAATGTTTAAAATTTTGCGCCATTGTATTTGATGCTGGTGCTTCCCAGGGTTCCGTTCTGGCTCCAAATCAGTTCCTTAATACACTTTATTGTTTCTTCGACGACTCTACATACACTCACCTTTTCATATTCGTTCTCAAAATCCTCCTTAGGAAGTGGAATTTCGAGGGTGCCATATTATAAATTCATTTAACTCCAATTTGTATAGCATGGTTAAATGGGTTTTATTAAATCCTGTGGAGTTCTTGCTTTAAAACTCAGTGCTACCTATGGTCGTTAAAGCAAAATGTACCCATATGCCATTGAGCTTGAATGGTACTTGCATCAAAGAAACCGAAAACTCTCAGTACTCAGAATGTGTGTCCACATTCTCGAGACTGCCAGAAACCCTACTAAATGCTTAGAATTTCTTAATCGTTGAAAAAAATTGATCATCTCCCATGTTCTCGCTACAATTCAACAGACGTTTATACATCCTAAGCTTGAGTAAAACCCATATTTTTGAGAAGTTGCAGCCCAAACTTCTCTTCATTAAAACTGACAGTAAGTAGAACTACATATCATGCAATCATTCCCATTTCTTGAACACCGTCAGAATCATTCATAAGTTTCCTTGTATTATCGCTTCTTTCCCAAACAATACTCATTCCATGTAGGTATAAAGAGTCAGTTGCTTTCTTCCTTCAATCAGTTCATCCGTGCCTTGATACCCGTTTCGATAGGAATAGGAATGCTCATCAATTCACCCTATAGCTTAATTTAATTTTGGACATTTTTAAGTCGCAAAACACGATTAAGGAATAATTTACCCGGCACAGTTGTCCGTGTCATTTTTCATTTCAATTAAGAAACCCAAACATTTAAAACCAATGTTCATCGACAAGTCCTCTTGCCCTCCCCTAGCCCCTCCTGATTTCCAAATTGTTTGTGATGTGTTTCACGTAATAAGGGTCTCAATAAATTCTTGAGTGCGTGTGAATTATAAAAAAATACGTATAGTATGTATGTCTTATGTCTCGTTTAGACAAAAAAAAATAATAAAAGATCAGTTACTTGGGCCCGTCCGGGATTTGAACCCGGGACCTCCCGCACCCTAAGCGGAAATCATACCCCTAGACCAACGGGCCAGTTGAAATTCGAGCTTTTTTTAAATTATTTCCATTTTTATTATAAACAAAAAAGTAGGTAAGTGTCTTTGTTTCTATTATTCATCTATTTGATTAGTTGGCGATAGTCACATAAAACTAATATCGAATTGTACGAAAATAAATAACACACGTTAGAATATGTAAAAACATTGCTATCAGTAAGACAATAAATGTATTTCCTAGAGAAGCATCATTATGGACATCGAAACTTAAGGGTAATTTAATATTTCTAGTGTTGTTTTTAGTAGATTTAGTGCTCAAAATTACTCTTTAACAATGCATCAAGTTTCATGAATATTGCTCGATAACATCAAAATAAAATTTCAGCTGAAAATTTCACTTTTTCAAACAAAAAGATCCTTTAGAACATAACCATTTATATGTATGTATATTATGGTCCCCTTGGTTATTGGTTCTAGACACACATGAAATATTAATTCCATTTTTATTAACATAGATACCATAATTTTCAAAAGGTTTTTGGTAGCTGTTTATCTGTTTTACTTAAAAAAAAAGAAAAAAAGTCTAAGATTTGATTTCATTAGTTCCCAGTATCCTAAAATCATATGCCATATGTTTAGATTGTACAAGGTGGTGCAAAATTAATCATCCAATTTTGTTTTTAAATAACTTTTTTACTAAATAAAAAAAAAATGATTTTGAGTGATGGAAATCTTTATGCGGATCTTTACAGTGGATCTTAAGTGGAAAAAGTGATGTCCGTCAAGTACCTGCCGCTATAGTGTTGATGCACATTGCTGTCCGTTTTATTGTATTTTCCATGACTTCCCGCAAGATTTCCAATGATAAATGTTCGAATTCCTGTCGAATATTCTCCTTAAGGACTGCGATTGTCTCCCAAGCAACACATAAACTCTTGGAGAGTACTTCAATAAATGTATCAGCTCTTTACAAGCTGTTAGTTCAATCTTCTTAATACCATTTCACTTTATGACCTCCTAATTTGCTCTTTAAAATGTTCTTTTTGTTATAGTATAATTAAATGCTCTTTAAAACATCTTAGAGATAATCATGACAAATGTCACCATATTGACTCTCTATGTACCCTCTATAAAACCTCTTTAAAAGGAGTAGTTTTAAAATGCTGAAAGAGGTTTTCATTTTAATCTTTCGAATACATCTTGAAGATAGTCTGTGGAAGTTTTCACTAAAACGTATTTATGAAAGCTTAACATCAAGAATTACTACTTTCCTCTTTGGTTGAAAAAAAATGTTTTGTTTCGCCTAACAATTGTGAATTGTGAAACCAAGCGAAAATCTTTTTTTCTCTCTTCTGTTTAAAGAAAACAACTCAACTATTTAGTTGAATGTGCGCGCCATTGCATATGATTATGTTTAACAAAAAATAAGCAAAACTGCACAACTGTTTGGTTGCTTATAGAAAACAGATGAACTATTTGGTTGAATGTTCGCTCAGGTGCGTATATGTTACACAAAATAGCGAACTCATTTTAGGCAATCGTTTAGTTTGTGTCAAAACACAAACTTTTTAGTTGCTCGTAACAAACAGTTGCAAAACTAAAAATTGAACGTGCGCGCCTAGCCTAATTGTTGTGAATTTGTTATCTTTTTCTTTTACTCTTTGCTTACACTTTGGTTGCTCTTTTTTTCTTTGAATTTGACTGATTGTAAACAGCTATATTCTTCCTTTACTCTTTGTTTACACTTTTTTCACTCTTTGCTTTGAATTTCAGTTTCGATATCTTATTCTGAAGAGCTTAAGATATTTTAAAGAGTTCTTAACAAATGGGTGGCGTATCTATATATTTTGTATAGGGTGACATTGTTAAACGTATATTGAAGATAAAATTATTATTTACTAGATTTTTATGTTTTATCGTTTACTATACGAAGTCATCAGTTTCTACGGATGTAAGTAAATGAAAGAAGGAAATGTTGTTATTTGAAGAACTTTGGCAGAATATAAAAGAAATGTTGAAATAAAATTCAAATTCAAATAAAATTGATAATGGATATTATTTTGATTACATATGTATAATATCAAATTTTCTGAAATTTCAGTGATTCTTTAGTCGGTTGACAGTTGAACTCAATATTTTGTATTTTGATAGAATGTTGACGCAACAATAAAATGTCAAGTTAGCATATCTTTCTAACAGATTTTTAATCCAGGGATTTTAACACTTTGTAAAATAAAAATTAAGGAATGACATATATTTTTACTTATTTTCTTATAGTGTCTTTTTGTATCTTTTCTCTGTAAGATGTATAAAACCTGTCAACTTGCATTTAAATTTTGAAAAAAAAAATGCAATAAAAATCCGGTATCATTCTTCAAACAATTATTATGTTTCTTCGTGTTTTGTAGTATAAAGGAGATCTTAGCATCACCATATACAATAAAAAAGTTGATTTAATTTTATTTCATACAAAATTCTAAGTGCTAATATGTCGCTCAGTTTGTAAACCTTTTGAGTTGTATTTATTTGCTGAAATTATTTTACATTTTAAAATTATTCAGATCGAACAAAAAAAGACCTTTCATAAAATAAAGCACCCTGTAGGTAGGAATATCTTCGATACATACACATACATGAATCGGCCATATCTATTGCATACTAAAACGTCATTTCTTTTTTTTATTCTGAGGGCATTTTATTATTATAACATTATTTTTCTGAATATTTCTTTGTAAATACTATTCTATTTGAAGGCGCGTTAATTTCAAGTAGGGTAGAGTATGCGGTTTCAAATTAAATCTTCTCTCGCAAATCAAAACACACAATCATGAAAAGGGTATACAATGAATATCGTAAATCCAGTCATTAATTATTGAAGGAAAGAATTCGCCATGTTTGTGTATTTATATTAGTCAATCCATTCTATTTGAATTGCATTAAATTTGTATTTGTGTGAAAGAGAAAGACATTTTTTATATATTTTTCTTCTTCGCAGTTCAATCTTTCTACTCAAAAATATAAACATCTTGAAAACCACTTGAAAGTGCCTTTATAGATTAATCAAAAAATGATCTTTATGAAGTCTTACAAATACTTTACCTAGAACTCTTTGTTCAATATAATAGACTCCTCCACTTTAGGCCTTTTTGGGTATTACAGACCTCTTTAAGATTGTTCAAAGAGTTGAAAACACTTGGAAAATAACTTTTCAAGATATCTGTAAGAGGCAATTGTGTTAGTTGGGCTGAGGCTTGTTGGCATAAGTCCACTGCTTCAAGTAGCCCCAAAGAAAGAAGTCTGGTATGGTTAAATCGGGTGATCCTGCTGGCCATGACAAATCGCGAAAATGGTAGATTATGCGATCAGGAAACGCTTCCTTCACAATAGCCATTGTAGCTCGTGCTGTGTGTGCGCTTACACCGACTTGTTCAA
Organism: Philhelius festivus; assembly: GCA_963931855.1. NCBI lineage: Eukaryota > Metazoa > Arthropoda > Insecta > Diptera > Syrphidae > Philhelius > Philhelius festivus. Next base: position 70,287,458 of record OZ007554.1, on the reverse strand, counting down.
ACCACATGTTCACCAAGCACTGCTCACTCAATTCCGGTAGTAAGAAGTGGTTTATCATGGCCCTATAGCATTCGCCACTAACAGTGACCGTATTACCTATGGCATCCTCAAAAAATACGCCCCAATCACTCCTCTCGCGTGAACGCCACACCACACACGAATTTTCAGTACCGCAGAAACGAAGATTTTGCTTGTTGACGTAACCGCTTAAATGGAAATGCACCTCGTCGCTCATGATGATTTTCTAAATAAAATCTTCCTCTTCGTTGTTGAGATTGAGGATGGCTTAACAGTTATTTACACGTGAAGACGGTCAGCAGGCATTAACTGATGAACTTTGTACGGGAATATGTGTAAGTCTTTCACTTAAATTGGCTGTAGGGTCATTCTGGTGATGTGCGTGGTCCGTCGACGTATGGTTGATCTTTCTTCGTTCTCAGTGGCATCAGCAGCCAAAGCCGCGATAGTCTAGGCCCAACGATCAGTCCGCTGACGGTCACGCCCTGCAGAGTCTTCAGTGGTTTTAGTCGAGTAGCTAAGTCCGGGAATGTTTGCCCATTTGGCGTGACACGATTAGGAAGGAAATCGACGTCCCAATTCACACCACAGTTGGTCAAAAAAATCGACACAATTATTCCACGCTCTTGCGGGGTATGGCGCTCCATTGTTTATCTGCTTGTATACTGCAGCTGTCTAGTTCACAAATGTCAAATATGATTGACATACCTACGACACTATTTGCAAAAATTATAACTTCTTGATTAATTTTGCACCACCTTATACCTGAATAAATATTTCAGATTGTTAAACTTAAACCTTCTCCCGGTTTGGAGGAAGTTTGTTATATAGGCGAAATTCTTCTGTGGGGCTTTTGATCTACCTTTCTCGGAATATATGTACCTACCTCCTAAGCAAAAGTCTTAAATCGCAGACTGATTGTTTAACATATTTTTTTTCCAACATACATTTTTGCAAAGAGAAAGTAGGTAGGTACAGAGGAATTTCATTGACATCATCATTTACAACCTCTGTGTGTACATTTTCATCTTTCTCAATACCACACAGATTCATCAATAACACCAACAACTAAATCACATCGTATACCTTGAAGTCTAGATGGGTTCAATGACAGCGTCTCCAGTCGCAGTCGCCGAACCACACAAAAGCAATAAACGACATTTCGCGAGGTGCGAATTCTGCATGCAGTTAAAATGCCTCTAATGATGATGATGATGCGAGTGGAAAGGTGGGTGACTTAGTGTTAATTTCATTGATTGAATTGTTTAAACATCTTAAGTCTTTCAATTTGAATAAGACATTTTTGTTGAGTTCAACTAACTTATTGTGTCATTATTGTAATTATACAAAATCTAAAAATATAAATTCTTTTAGATCAGAAGGCAAGGAAAACCTTGTTTTCAAATGGCAAACCATACTACTGCACTTGGTCGAGATTTAGCTATTTTTATTTAACCGTAACGAATGGTCTATGTATAGAGTTACTCTACGTTCTCATTCCTGATTCCTCTATCCTCTCTGGTCTCTTAACAAGAAACGAGTACGAGATCGTGATTACTTCTTTGTCCACAATAATATTATAATTCCAGTTTTGTGGGGGGAACAGCCATCAGCTCAGCACTCAGCAGTAACAGAGAGCTATGAAGTTCGCAAAAATTCCGATGATTCCAGTTATGGCTTTGCATGCAAACGTTGCAACTTCCAGGGTTCCAAGTTTCAACCAAGCACAAGCTCAGCCTCAGACAGCCTTTGATCTGGAAGTCTCCAAATAAAATCTCCATTTGCCATTCATCTCATCCCCGTTTCTTTACCGTTTGAAGGTATATTCGTTTACCCACCACAACTGTTGGGAAAGATCATGATCACGAATCACGATCCACTTTGTTTTGTATGAGTCGAGTGTTAAAACCTGAGTGGAAATATACACACAGTGTTGACGAGGCACGATTTGCCAAAGGTTTAGTTTAAGTACCTCGTTCATTGGTATTTGGAACAGTATTATATTTAGTTACAAATTGTTCAGGATTTTCTTTAGACTTTTGCATAACCTAATTGGGGAAGTTTCGGTGCTTCAAATTATCAAAAGGCGCAAGTACCTCAGTTAATTCGATCGTGTTAGGGTGTATGCCTAGACTTCACCTATCCTAATAAGGCGGGCTTAGAGATTACCAAATCATATGAACGACGACGTAGAATCAACAGATTTGGATCAGTTTGAACTCGACAACCAGATTTTTGACACTTCGACTGGTGCATTGTCTCACAAAACTATCAACCTGAATTAATATCGAACTAGTAAATCATATCTGGTGGGACGATAATAACTCCTGAAAATGGAAGCAAGTGTCTTAAGGTTGCGGCTTTCAACCACCGACTAAGAATTTCATAACTCATTAATACATTTCATTAATACAGCTGATGCAACAACAACTGAAGATATCTGGAAATTTCGGAATAGGTTACCATCTTCTCGGATAGGTTCTTGTACGCAAGTAACGGATTTAATTTGGGTATGTTCGTTGATATTGCACGTAATATCCTACCGAATTTTGTTCAAATTTAGTTAAAATTTTAACCTAGTATTAAGTTCAGAGATTCCTTCCTTTCCTAACACTCACATATGTAGCTCTGTTTTGACCTATACCTATTTCAATACTCAAAACTTCAAAACCAATGTGCATTGGTATCTCCTCTTAAATCATTTCTTATTTTTCTAAGTGCACTGTGTTCAACATTTTAGGGAAAGTCAAAACGCCTTCAGTGAGCGAACATTATAAAATAAATTATGGGAAATGAGATTAATTTGAATCAAATTTGAATAAATTCAGTTCAGGACTTCTTTTTCGCAATTTTTAACAAGTTTTTAATTGCTTTTAGAATGTTTCCAGAGGTAACCTAATGCCAGAGATTTTTAAAAACATTTTCACGTGGGTGTGCCAAACACGTTTTCTTGAACAGCACTACTTTATTACGGCCTTATTCGCTTGTTCATAGGAATTTAATTCCCTCTTAGGTCCTCTGTCCCATTCACGTAGGATCGTTGCTCTACTTTGGTCATGATGAGTCGTCAGGAAGGCATTGAGTAGAACTAATAGGAAATGTTTCAAAACAAATAAAATTGGCAGACGTAATTTGACAAGCTCAGTACTCAGATGCGTTTTTTTAAACCAATCAGAAAGCTCTAAAAAAATGATTGCGGCCATGTTTTTTTCAGTGACATCTGTGAAATCTGTTGCTTATTATTCAGTTACTGAACAGCACGTCAAAATGATAAATCTTCATTATCAAAATGAATGTTCATTAGTATAAACGTTGCGCGCGTTGCACTGTAAGTAGATGTGGTGGCTTTTTACAATCGACCCTTCAAAGTTTAGTGGTCAAAATCGGCCGAGAACAACGCCTTAGCGAGAGAAATTCGTTCGAGTGACATAGCACCACCAAATAACAGAAACCTTACAAATATACAGAAATCGACCTGCCAGATGGACGAAATGATTAAACGAACAATGGAACGGACAGTACCCAAGTACAAATAACGCGACCAAATGGACGTCTACAGAAACGCGACCATAGATGCACTACATAGACATAAGAGTGGTATACTGACAAGACTTAAAAACTTATACAGACGATTCACTGACCCGCACGACCTGGAGGTTAGGACACTGAAGTCGTCAATAAAGAATGTCAATCAATTGATTTAGGATAGCTACAGGTTATCTATTACAAAGGTTTGGGACAACAGGATTCGGTCTGTAAAGTCCAGCGACCCAATTATGTTTCCTGAAATCAATAAGATATTTAGGCAAATAGATCCAGAAGAAGCCGTCTTGGACGATGACTTCTATATAATTGAAGGTGGAGGCGATAGGGGCTGCGTTTCAGCAAGTGTACAAGGTGAATGCTTGCATTCTCCCGAACCGCGACCTGAAAAACAGAGCACTACTTCATCACTTCTCTCTTCGAAATGAAATAACGCAATGGCGATCTGAGAGCCGCGGTTTCTTGCGGTTCAATGACGACTTTTTGGCAAATGCCATAATCGCCGAGCAAATAGGGCGAAGTCCCTTGTAAATGACGAAGATAGAGCTCCAGCTTATCTTCAGTTCTATGAAGAGTAAGAAGTCAGCGGGTGTTGATGATATATCTAACGTTGTACTAAGACATTTATCGAATGAGGCAATTGACATTTATGCCACACTCTTCAACAATGCGCTGAATAATGCATATTATCCAGTGCATTGGAAGACAGCTGTGGTACATCCTCTCCCGAAAAAGGGAAAGGACAATTCCAATCCGTCCAATCTTCGGTCGATAAGTCTTCTTCCGAGCATCAGCAAGGTTTTCGAAAAGATCATTAATAGGGCTCTGATTAAGTGGGCTGCGGACAACACAATAATTCCGAATAACCAGTTCGGGTTCAAGGCGGAACATGACACAATTCATGCCGCGGCTAAGCTCGTTTCTGGTATCCAATGGAATAAGTCAAAACAACAATGCACGGGTACTGTTTTGGTGGATTTAGAAAAGGCCTTCGATACCTTATGGTTAGAGGGTCTTCATCTGAAACTGAACAGACTTTGCATTAGCAAACCATTGATGTATATACTTTATGATATGCTTAACGGTAGAGAGTTTGTTGTCAAAAGTGTAACTTCGACCACAACTTTTGATATCAAAAATGGTCTACAACTGTAGGAAAACGCCCATAATCAAAAAAAAAGATCTAGTAAATAGTGTCAGAATATCTTTTGCGTCTTCTCAAACCTGCTATATATAACACCTTAAACTTTTAGTAGGATGCGTTAAAAATGCACAATCATTATGTTGTCGCCCTAAGATCAGGAATTCGAACAAAAAAAATCGAAACAATCAAATTCAACTCGATTTGTTCTTCACCCCAGCTGATCCAATTTCGAAACGTGCATCGTTGCGGATATGCGAAAATACTTATTCGGCCTCGTGGTTCGTCGATAAAGTTCTTTCTGGAATCGGTCACCGAAGTGTAAAGTTTTCTCGAAATATTTTATCCCGCACAACCACCTTGAACCATAGAAGAAAACCCTATTCGACGATTTAAAATCTTAATTAAGCTTACACGGCAAGAAGACGTGGGTACCAGAAAAAAAAAGTTATAAATTCATTTATAATGAATTTAGATTTTTTCCAGTTTTGGTACAGCGGGGCGTAAACGTGACCAATCCAGTAAATACGAAGGTACTTTTCGGCCGTATAGACTGATTTTCGCTTTCACACGCAAAGTAGGATACGAGTACACAAAAAAAAATAATTTAAATCGACAATTGGCCATAGGTGAGTTTTCCTTGACTATTTTTTGTTTGTATAAGTATAGAACGAGCCTATAATATTATCAATCTCTAGGACAGTTCACCGGATTCATGCGAGTAAAAAGATCGAGCCCTCTAAAGATAAATAATTTATTAGTGTCGCATCGGTGAGTTAATAGCATCTTTTTTTTTTGCAAAGAACTAGAGATTGAATTCTTGAATTCCCCTTAAAGCGGTACTTCGAGTCCACGTGGCTGAAGAAAAGAGCCTCAAAATCCAAAGAGAGCAAGCTGAGAATTTTACCGCCGAAAGTGAACAAAGTTCATAAATTACATAATTTTCGGAGATTTATGGAGATATTTTTTTTTGCTGCTGATCTTTATTCAGCAAACCAGGAGTTTACCGTTTTGGGGGTTTGGTGATCGCTAACCTCCTCCAGCTTCGACAGATCTAATATCGTAGAAATTCGGTGAACGGTATCACTTAAATCAACTGGAGAAATCAACTAATACCCAGTTAGTTTTTTTTTGAGCGGTTCGGAGGTGAACGTCATCAAGTCGGCATACGGATGCTCGTACAGAAAAATAGTCGATTATAAAGCGCGTGAAAGAATAATATATAAAAATCAGCAAATATTAGTTTAATTATCTAAGTTAATAGAATTATCCCGTACCAAAATTGTGAAAAAAAAGAAAATTAATCTCAAAGCCCTAATAAGTCAAATTTAAAATAAAAAAAAAAGAAAAGAAATAGTTAGTATATGAGAAAAAGAGAAAGATTAATATTTAAAAGCCAACAAAATAGATAGAGAAAGATATCCGTTTCAAATAGAAGAGTAAATTAAGAATACAAAAAAAAAAAACCTTTGCTCTCGGTCTTACATTTTTTTTTTGGTAAATATTTTTTTTTTTGTATATAAACTTAATTCGGTTCTATTCTTTTTTTTTTGCGCGCGAATCGTGACCTCTGTATGGTGTGATCCTAAATCAAATTCAAGATAAAAACATAAAATCTTTTACGAAATTTAACTTAAATGAAACTCAGTGCCGAGATGTTCAATTTTATTGTTCCATGTATTTAATAGCTACAGCCTTAAGCGATCCTGCAGTTTCAACCGACCGAGAGCTGTGCACAATTCATCGGAAAATCGGTAAGTCTGTTGTTTACGATTGTTATTTACATATGTACATACATAAAATTGAACATATCTTTTGATTTATGGTTTGAACGAAGTAATTTGACTAAATTTATGAATTGGGAAAAAGAGACGGATATATATCGAAGGCGGGATATTTTGTGCTAAAAGTTCATTGACCTATTTTTTTTTGTACAACAGCTTTCAGTTAGTTCTCATTTGAATCAGCTGTTTGATATTTTTTTATTTTCTATATTTAGATTCCTTTTTTTTATGAATAGAAATAATCCACTCACAGAGTTGAACCTTATCTTTTTTGTTAAAAGAAGAAAAGAGAACCTATCGTTTACGGTAGAAATCCAATTTTTTTTATTGAATTAGAGCCATGTTTATATTTTTATAATTCGTTTGTTTTGTAAATAAATTTTAATATTTAAGACATGAAATATTGAGTTCTGAGTTAATTTGGAAGACGATATTTATAGGTTAATTTATTCTAAGAGAATAAGCTGCATTATGAGGCAATGCTAAGGAAGTAGAAAAAGGGATGGGGACTTAAGGGGAGAAAAGGATACTATATGGCTATGTAAATTTTTTTTTTTTACATCTTTTGATTAGGGATCATTACTTAAAAACGAGTAACCGTAGTGGTCAAGGAATGTGTACAGAGGGTTGTTTTCCTTCTTAAGCATTACGGGGCGGGTAATTTACTCTGAGGGCTCCAACATCTAAGCTCTCCAACAGACGTGACACTATCAAAAACAACCAACCATTAGGGTCCTCCACCAATGATAAAAGTTCGAATTAACATCTCCGACTATAGGTCTGATTTACAGTAACACTGTCCTCTTTCTGTTGTCAAGAACTCACCCCACCGACGAGCTGGAAAGTGCGGAACAAGCAGACCTAGACAGACTTCAAGAAAGTGGACACCCCCTTTTTGCCTTCTCTTCTAAGGACCAAGTGGGTCTGTAACTACAAATCCTTAAAGTGGATAAAGGCGATTAGGGTTAAGGCGAGAGGAGTTAGAGAAGCCATGGGGAAAGTTTTTACCATTTTTGAAACAGTATTTGACTGTCGTTTTTCCAATTGAGGTATTTTTGACTCGACTTCCAGAGTGGGGTTAAATTCTGTTTAGTACCCCATAGTCCTCTTCCTCTTCTTGAATGAGGAGATATTAATTTTCTTTGGGAGAACCAACCCGTCTTAGAGTCAAGGCGGTGTTAATGACCGTAAGTTCCATGGTCACATCCCCTTTAATATCTTCCCAAAGTTACATATGAACTGTGATAGGACACCTTCACATATTCGCACTAGGGAATATAAGAAATAAAATTATTAACGTTACAGATGGCGCCCAAAACGTGGGGCCCGAATGTGTTGGTATGTTTTAAGGTATTTTGGTCAGAAGAATTACGAGTGAAATTTTTTTTTGAAATGTTAAATGAAAGACATCTTATTGAAATACAAACCCCACCTAAGCCATGTGAGACCCACGCTCGTCAACCGGTAGGTTAGAGAATTTTCGGACTTGCGACTGTGGTGACGAATAAGGTCCATGCTTTGAAGTACTTAGGTTATAATACGTAAACTTGGCGTCCGAACGGAGGAGGTGTAAATCCTAGTTGTCTGACGCGCCGATCATACTAGTTAAGCCTAAGAAACAACTCGATTGATCTGCAAGTCAAGTGACTCTTGTCCAGTTTGTCAATTAAAATTTTCTCGGCAAATGTTAGCTGCAAGAGCTTTGGGAATCAGATCGAGGTCGAAATCTTTCAGCTTAACATTAACATATTCAAAAATAAATTCGTTTTTCCGATAAGGTTACATAGAGAGATGATGAAAGGGTTTTGAAATTCAAGACTAACCGGTAGGTCAGAGATAAGTTGCCTAACCTACGTCAGCTGTAGTTTTTTTTTCACTATGATTTCCTCATTTCTATGTTAAACCTGCTAATTAGTGTCATATTGAATTGTCATTGAATATTAATTTTTTTTTTAAAGGAGGGTTTTATAATTTCTTTTAAGATCCTCAGGTTTCATTTTAAGTTTCCAGTAGTATCCCGAAGAACCTTAAGTACCATCCCAAATTTGTATGATAGAAAAATATACATATATACATATATACTGTTGTTAAACCAGAAGTTTTAGTTTTAAATAAATACTACGAAATATTATCAAACCACTTTGTTTAGGTAAAAGTTTTGGTAAAAGTTTATCTAAAATATTTTTTTTAGTAATTTTTTTGAAAAAAATAGTTAAGACATATTTTTTTTTTACGAAGTTCTTCATTGATAAATTTAGAGTATCAAGATTTTAATTTTTAAGTTTGTTTTTGCCACTAAAATATTTTGATGGGAGGTCGAGGTCGAAGAAAGAACCCTCTTAACAGTAAGGGAAATAGTAATCGTAACTCAAGTCGGAATAGTATGAGTCAGGACAATGTAGATGGAAGGTCTAGTCCGAGTGATGTTGAAAATTTAGCTAGGCCTTCAGGATCAGGTAATATCCCTGGGAATAGAGGTAGACCAGGAAAAAATAGTAATATGGAAGCTTCTATACTGCAAGATGCGAATACGACGCAAGAAAGAGAACAGTTCGCAGCTTATGTACAAGAGGTGGTTTCAGCTACGTTGGGGTTACAAAAGACCGAGGATCAGCGTTTTCTAAGGGAGGAATTAGCACGTAATCAGAAAAATATATTGGAACAGGTAGGAATCATGATGAGAGAAGCGCTCTCAAAAATAACTCCAGCTGTTGCCGCTCCTACAGAGGCTACTAACTTAAGGGAAAGACATCTAGAAACTACACCTCAAAATAGAACGAACCGTGTCGAGGTGAATCGCCCATCTGATCCTCTATCTTTTCCGAACCCAACTGGCCTAAATGAACCAACGGTACATCCGGTAGATATGACCCAAGGTTCAAACGTCGAAAATTTTTTGGCTCAAATTAGTCAACTGAATCTAAACGATTTTCATCCGACATCTAACCCTACACCCCAAGCTCCATCTCTTACTAATTCTTCATCGAGGTATGCTCACTACCACAAATGGGGAATTCGATTTGATAGCAAAAACATGACCGTAGACGACTTCTTGTTCCGATTAGAGCGATTAAAGAACAGCTATAATGTGACGTGGGAAGACATAGTCCTTAATTTCCATCACTTTGTTAGTGGGCAAGCGGAGAATTGGCTGTGGATGTTCCTCAAGAACAATCCTTGTTCATCATGGAGTATCCTTCGCTCTGCGCTTATTGAACAATATAGAAGCTTAGAGTCAGACACAGAATTGTCTAGAAAGATGATCGATCGCAAACAATTGCAAAATGAATCTTTTAATAGTTTTTATGATGATTTATTGCAAATCAACTCTAGAATGCGAGTACCAAAGCCACCTAAGGAACTCATTGAACTAATAAAGCAAAACGTGCGGAGAAGGATGGGAGAACTCTTAGTCACCTTCAACACTAATAGTGTGCCAGAGATGGTATATGTTTGCCGGACTATTGAGAAGTTTCTCAACGGACAGGAGCAAACACGACTTAGAGCTCCTCACACTTTTCCAAATCCGCCAGCACGACGAGTCGTGAATGAACTAGATATTTCCATAGATGACACAACGCTTGCATGTCCAGCTTCAGTAGAGGCATTGCAGAGAAATATCGAGCCTTCCAAATGTTGGAATTGTAAAGGTGTTGGACACTCATTTCGAGAATGTATGGATGAGCAAAGGCGCCTATTTTGTTACAAATGTGGACAAGAAAATGTTGTAACTCCTAAGTGCCGCCGATGTTCGGGAAACAGATCGGGGAACAATCTTTCGACCGGGGAAAATTGTTCGACACGTCCCAACCCGGAACAATAATGGAAGCCACACCAAAATCTAAGACCATAAGCCTACTAGAACGTCCTGCCATACCCCCTGAACTAAAGATAACACATAAAAACGAACACGAAGTGAAACCAAAACATCCAACTAAAACGTTACATGAACGATTAAAAGCATACCAAGAAGCCCGAAAAAGAATTGTTACTTTTCGAAATCCATCAAAGAAAATTTTGCAATTAAGACAAAAAATCAGTCAGAAAAAGAAGTATATCAAAGAAGTAGAAGCTGCTACTTTGAATGGCCAAACCGATGATCCGCGACCTTATGTTAGGGTAGAAATTTGCGGTGAACCTTTACTAGGTTTACTGGACTCTGGAGCTAGTATTAGTTGTCTAGGGTCGGGGTCATTAGAATTTCTTCAGGCTAAAGGAATAAAATCAAAAAAATTCCTATCTTCTATTTCTACTGCGGATGGAGAGCGACAGAAGGTCTTAGGCATGATAACAGTTCCAGTGTTGTATAAGGGTGAAGTCAAAAACCTTAACCTTTGTATAGTACCTTCCTTATCACAAACATTATACTTAGGTATCGATTTTTGGAGATTATTCCAAATTGCTCCACATATCATCTCGGAGATAGATTTAGCACCGAATGTTGATAGAAAAGAAGTCATGCCATGTCAGTGTGAATTGACAGCCTCAGAGTCTAAAATTTTGCAAGAAGTCATAAAAACCTTTCCCTCGTCCACTTTAAAAGGACTAGGGAAGACAAAGTTGATCGAACATGTGATTGACACTGGCAATGCGATCCCAATAAAGCAGAGGCACTATCCCGTATCTCCAGCGGTACAAGCCCTAATGTACGCGGAGTTGGATCGCATGCTTTCTTTGGATATCATTGAGGAAAGTTCCAGCGCATGGAGCTCGCCAGTGGTACTAGTACGTAAACCTGGTAAGAACCGTTTGTGTCTGGACTTTCGCAAGGTCAACCTTGTGACCAAGAAGAATGCGAATCCAATTGCGCATATTGAGGGATTGTTAGCACGCCTTTCAGAGACAAACTTCATTTCGAGTGTGGATCTGAAAGACGCGTACTGGCAGATACCGCTGGAGGTGGGATCAAGAGAAAAAACCGCCTTTACCGTACCAGGGCGCCCGCTTTACCAATTCAAGGTGATGCCATTCGGTTTATGCAACGCTGCGCAAAGTCTCACATATTTGATGAACTTAGTAATCCCTCATGAGTTGAGAGATCAAGTATTCGTTTACTTGGACGACCTCTTAGTTGTTTCTAGCTCATTTGAAGAGCACATTCGAATTTTGACTACCATAAGTAAGAGATTGGGTGATGCAGGGCTAACTATAAATATCGACAAATCGAAGTTCTGTTTTAAGGAGTTGCAATACTTAGGATACAAGGTAGGGCAAGGTTGTCTTAAGGCAGATCCCGAGAAAGTGGCAGCTATCCTTGATTTTCCAGTACCAAAAACCCCACGTCAGGTAAGGAGATTTTTAGGTATGGCCGGGTGGTACCGGAGATTCTTGAGAGACTTCTCTACCATTGCAGCCCCTTTGACAGATACTTTGAAAAAAGGCAAGAAGTTCATGTTCGGCGAAGAAGCGGAAAAAGCATTTAATTCTATTAAGGATTCCTTGACGTCAGCCCCAGTTCTTATAAATCCCGATTTCTCTAAAGAATTCGTAATTTTGTGTGACGCCTCTGCATCCGGTATCGGATGTGTTCTTTGTCAGTGCGATGAAAACGGAGCTGAACGCCCCATATATTACTTCTCTCAGAAACTTAATGCCGCACAGAGAAACTATTCCGTTACCGAACGCGAGTGCTTTGCAGCCTTTAGAGGAATCCAAAAGTTTCGCCCTTATGTTGAAGGTTATCGTTTTAGAGTTATCACGGACCACTCAAGCTTAAAGTGGCTGATGAGCTTGAAGGATCCTACAGGAAGATTAGCTAGATGGAGCATGAAACTCCAAGGTTTCAACTTTGTGGTTGAACATCGGAAAGGTACGTTAAACGTAGTTCCTGATGCTCTATCTAGAGCCTACGAGGTGGACGCTTTAGTTCAAGATGAAATTTCAACCAGTTTAACACAAGCCAACCCCTCAGAGGTATTTTACATTAATTTAAATGATCCGCATTTTCAATCGGAGGAATACCTACAGCTCATAAGTCACATTAAGGAAAATCAAGAGAGACTACCAGATCTACAAATTTCGGATGGGTATATCTACAAAAAAGTTAAACATTCGGTGGGAAACCCACTGGACGATGACTTGACTTGGAAATTATGGGTACCGACTGCAATGACAGAGTCCTTAATATCCTTAGCCCATAACCCACCAAGAGCATCACACGGTGGAATTGTAAAAACGCTTTATCGCCTCCGCAAACAGTGCTATTGGCCTAACATGTTTGCTCAGGTCAGAAATTTCGTCACTAGTTGTGAAATATGTAAGACTAGCAAAGCTCCAAACATGATTTTAAGAGCGAAAATGGGTAAAGTATTCAGCGCAGAGAGGCCCTTTCAACATCTCTACGTTGATTTTTTAGGTCCCTATCCGCGATCAAAAAGTGGAAATTCGTATATAATTATCGTATTAGACCAGCTAACTAAGTTTGTGTTGATAAAGCCAATGAAAAAAGCAAGCGCCTTATCAGCAGTTAAATTCTTACAGGAAGAAGTGTTCTTAGTATATGGAGTACCAGAGAGTATTCTCTCGGATAATGGCACTCAATTCGTGGGTAAAGAATTTGCAAAAATGATTGAAATATATGGCGTAAAACATTATCGTACGGCGATCTACTCACCACAAGCAAACGCTAGTGAGAGAGTTAACCGGTCCATATTGGCAGCCATAAGGTGTTACATAGATCCACAGCAAAGAAATTGGGATATTTACATATCCTCGATCGGTAGTGCTCTAAGGACCACAGTACATTCTACCTTATCAATGTCACCCTACGAAGCTCTATTCGGACAAGTGATGATCGAGCACGGGGCTGACTATAAGCTATTGAAAGATCTGGGTGGCCTCAATCAGTCCGAAATAGAATGGTTACCTAAAGTTGCTAAGATGAATATTCTACATTCTTATTTGAAAACTGCATTAGAAAAAGCTCATGAAAGTACCGAAAAAGTTTATAATCTGAGGAGCAGGAATGTGTCATTTAAGGTAGGCGAAACACTGTTTAAAAGGAATATTGTTTTAAGCGATGCAAAAAAACACTTCAATGCCAAGTTAAGTCCGAAATTTACGAAAGTAACAGTATGTAAGGTGATAGGACACAATTTATATGAAGTAGTTGATTCAAAAGGGTATAAGACGGTGTCACATACGAAAGATCTTAAAAAGTAAGAACCATCTAACAAAGTATATAGAAATTAAACGTCTTAAAGCCCGGCCAACTCAACTGTGCATGAGACAGCTTGGTTACGGTTTCCTTTCTTATATCTTTTTATTCGGGAGCCTACAAAAAAGATATAAGCTTTGTAGGAAAACGCCCATAATCAAAAAAAAAGATCTAGTAAATAGTGTCAGAATATCTTTTGCGTCTTCTCAAACCTGCTATATATAACACCTTAAACTTTTAGTAGGATGCGTTAAAAATGCACAATCATTATGTTGTCGCCCTAAGATCAGGAATTCGAACAAAAAAAATCGAAACAATCAAATTCAACTCGATTTGTTCTTCACCCCAGCTGATCCAATTTCGAAACGTGCATCGTTGCGGATATGCGAAAATACTTATTCGGCCTCGTGGTTCGTCGATAAAGTTCTTTCTGGAATCGGTCACCGAAGTGTAAAGTTTTCTCGAAATATTTTATCCCGCACAACCACCTTGAACCATAGAAGAAAACCCTATTCGACGATTTAAAATCTTAATTAAGCTTACACGGCAAGAAGACGTGGGTACCAGAAAAAAAAAGTTATAAATTCATTTATAATGAATTTAGATTTTTTCCAGTTTTGGTACAGCGGGGCGTAAACGTGACCAATCCAGTAAATACGAAGGTACTTTTCGGCCGTATAGACTGATTTTCGCTTTCACACGCAAAGTAGGATACGAGTACACAAAAAAAAATAATTTAAATCGACAATTGGCCATAGGTGAGTTTTCCTTGACTATTTTTTGTTTGTATAAGTATAGAACGAGCCTATAATATTATCAATCTCTAGGACAGTTCACCGGATTCATGCGAGTAAAAAGATCGAGCCCTCTAAAGATAAATAATTTATTAGTGTCGCATCGGTGAGTTAATAGCATCTTTTTTTTTTGCAAAGAACTAGAGATTGAATTCTTGAATTCCCCTTAAAGCGGTACTTCGAGTCCACGTGGCTGAAGAAAAGAGCCTCAAAATCCAAAGAGAGCAAGCTGAGAATTTTACCGCCGAAAGTGAACAAAGTTCATAAATTACATAATTTTCGGAGATTTATGGAGATATTTTTTTTTGCTGCTGATCTTTATTCAGCAAACCAGGAGTTTACCGTTTTGGGGGTTTGGTGATCGCTAACCTCCTCCAGCTTCGACAGATCTAATATCGTAGAAATTCGGTGAACGGTATCACTTAAATCAACTGGAGAAATCAACTAATACCCAGTTAGTTTTTTTTTGAGCGGTTCGGAGGTGAACGTCATCAAGTCGGCATACGGATGCTCGTACAGAAAAATAGTCGATTATAAAGCGCGTGAAAGAATAATATATAAAAATCAGCAAATATTAGTTTAATTATCTAAGTTAATAGAATTATCCCGTACCAAAATTGTGAAAAAAAAGAAAATTAATCTCAAAGCCCTAATAAGTCAAATTTAAAATAAAAAAAAAAGAAAAGAAATAGTTAGTATATGAGAAAAAGAGAAAGATTAATATTTAAAAGCCAACAAAATAGATAGAGAAAGATATCCGTTTCAAATAGAAGAGTAAATTAAGAATACAAAAAAAAAAAACCTTTGCTCTCGGTCTTACATTTTTTTTTTGGTAAATATTTTTTTTTTTGTATATAAACTTAATTCGGTTCTATTCTTTTTTTTTTGCGCGCGAATCGTGACCTCTGTATGGTGTGATCCTAAATCAAATTCAAGATAAAAACATAAAATCTTTTACGAAATTTAACTTAAATGAAACTCAGTGCCGAGATGTTCAATTTTATGGTTCCATGTATTTAATAGCTACAGCCTTAAGCGATCCTGCAGTTTCAACCGACCGAGAGCTGTGCACAATTCATCGGAAAATCGGTAAGTCTGTTGTTTACGATTGTTATTTACATATGTACATACATAAAATTGAACATATCTTTTGATTTATGGTTTGAACGAAGTAATTTGACTAAATTTATGAATTGGGAAAAAGAGACGGATATATATCGAAGGCGGGATATTTTGTGCTAAAAGTTCATTGACCTATTTTTTTTTGTACAACAGCTTTCAGTTAGTTCTCATTTGAATCAGCTGTTTGATATTTTTTTATTTTCTATATTTAGATTCCTTTTTTTTATGAATAGAAATAATCCACTCACAGAGTTGAACCTTATCTTTTTTGTTAAAAGAAGAAAAGAGAACCTATCGTTTACGGTAGAAATCCAATTTTTTTTATTGAATTAGAGCCATGTTTATATTTTTATAATTCGTTTGTTTTGTAAATAAATTTTAATATTTAAGACATGAAATATTGAGTTCTGAGTTAATTTGGAAGACGATATTTATAGGTTAATTTATTCTAAGAGAATAAGCTGCATTATGAGGCAATGCTAAGGAAGTAGAAAAAGGGATGGGGACTTAAGGGGAGAAAAGGATACTATATGGCTATGTAAATTTTTTTTTTTTACATCTTTTGATTAGGGATCATTACTTAAAAACGAGTAACCGTAGTGGTCAAGGAATGTGTACAGAGGGTTGTTTTCCTTCTTAAGCATTACGGGGCGGGTAATTTACTCTGAGGGCTCCAACATCTAAGCTCTCCAACAGACGTGACACTATCAAAAACAACCAACCATTAGGGTCCTCCACCAATGATAAAAGTTCGAATTAACATCTCCGACTATAGGTCTGATTTACAGTAACACTGTCCTCTTTCTGTTGTCAAGAACTCACCCCACCGACGAGCTGGAAAGTGCGGAACAAGCAGACCTAGACAGACTTCAAGAAAGTGGACACCCCCTTTTTGCCTTCTCTTCTAAGGACCAAGTGGGTCTGTAACTACAAATCCTTAAAGTGGATAAAGGCGATTAGGGTTAAGGCGAGAGGAGTTAGAGAAGCCATGGGGAAAGTTTTTACCATTTTTGAAACAGTATTTGACTGTCGTTTTTCCAATTGAGGTATTTTTGACTCGACTTCCAGAGTGGGGTTAAATTCTGTTTAGTACCCCATAGTCCTCTTCCTCTTCTTGAATGAGGAGATATTAATTTTCTTTGGGAGAACCAACCCGTCTTAGAGTCAAGGCGGTGTTAATGACCGTAAGTTCCATGGTCACATCCCCTTTAATATCTTCCCAAAGTTACATATGAACTGTGATAGGACACCTTCACATATTCGCACTAGGGAATATAAGAAATAAAATTATTAACGTTACACAACAGGGAGCGGTTAATTCGCCAATTCTCTTCAGCATTTACACCAGTGATCTGATAGGTAGCCTTCCGAATTCAATAGCGTTTGCCGACGATCTAATTGCGTACAGAACGGCCCGAAAGGTCGAGGTTATTAGAATTCTCTTGCAGCGTGACTTTGAGAAGATTCAGCGATATTGCGATAGCTGGAAACTGAAAATAAATGTCCAGAAGTCAGAAATAATTTTCTTCCGGACTCCGTTGGCTAGAGCCCCGCGGGATACGCGCAAGATGGTCATCGTTGATCCTCACGGGCGACGACTAGCGAGCAAAAGTGAAGTACCTCGGTATCTGGTTGGATCAGTATCTGTATTTCGACAGACATATAGGTGCTGCGCTGGCCAGGGCCAGAGGAGCCTTCGGTCTGACGAAACGACTATTTTACAGCAGTCGGCTTGACCCCAGAGTTAAGATGATTTCCTACATGGCCCTCATTCGGCCGATGATCGTTTATGGTTGTCCGGTGTGGTTCAACGTTACTCCATCTCAGATGGACAGGATTCGGGTGTTCGAGCGGCAGTGTCTTCGACGCTGTACTGGTTTGCATCGGACACTCGAATCTTCTTATGTTCATTATTATCCGAACGAGGCCCTACATAGCGGGGCTCGGAACAACAGAGTTGACAATTTCGTGATAAAACTTGTTCGGGGTCACATTGCGAGAGCTATGACTTCGACCAATAATTTGATTTTCGGGGCGTTCTATCCGAACGATGAATAGGATAAATTGGCAGTACCGCTAATCTACCACGTCAGACGAAGAACCGTAAACCGGCGGCTCCTATACACTCGGGACGTCCCGGCACAAGACGGAGAAGAGCTCCTTCGATTCAGGCTGTATCCGAACAGGAAAAAACTGATAGGGTGAAGCAGGAGAAAAAGTTTTGGTGGCATCAATCGGCACTTGACATTGGATAGTCGGGGTGGGGTTTTTGGGCCGTGGCCGGCTTACATACCTTTTTTTTTTAGTCTAGGGCTTAGCTTTTAAGTAGAATAGGCATAGTGGCACCAAAACAAAAAATACGGAAAAAAATAATGATAATAAATATTAACAAAGAAATAAAAAAAAAATAAATGACAAAAATAATGGAAAACAAAACTTGACAAATATAGAAATAAAAATAAAAACAAAAATATAGATTTGCTGCTGTGGTTGTCCTATAGTTTTAATTAGTTTTAAGTTTTATTTTAAGGACCTAATTTTAAGTTGTATATAAGGAAAACCTAAATATGATATATGTAATTATAAGTTTTTTGTTCAAATTTTCTAATAAAACAAACATAATAAAAAAAAAAAAAAAAAACATAGTTCTTAGGCTGAAAGGCATTAATAATTGAACTTTCAAATTTATCATTCAAAAGTATTTAACCGATAGTGTAGTCTAAGTTTATGAAATAATTGAAAAAAATTCCTTTATTGACTTCATGAAAGGCATTAGTTATACGTATATAGTTTAACTTAGAGTGCCCGGATGGGGCCAGTAAGTTAGTTGTAAGTTATCGATAAGTCGGCTAGTTTTATGAATTTTTGTCTAGCTTTAAGATAGTTTTAAGATTGATGAAAATAAAAATGAATTACAAAAAAAAAAAAAAAACGTTGCCGCGGTTTGAGAAATTGAACAGCAGATCAAGAAGAAGTTGATTCCTCGCCTCAGACTTTCGCAGTCTTTAACGTGGCAAATTTTGCGTCAGGACTTTAGCCTTCACCGGTAAAAGATCCCACTTACCAGGATATCATGACCATGAACGACGCCGATTGTTCGCTGACTGGGCTTTGGAGCGTTTATAAGAGGACCCCAGCTTCGACTGAAAATCACTTTTAGCGATGAGTCGCATTTTTTTATGAATGCCTATATTAACAAGAAAAACTGCCATATATGGGAGGACACCAACCCACACAAAGTTCACTAGGTGATAGTGCATCCTCAAAAACGGTAAGTTTTTACCGTTTGGTGTGGATTTTGGGCCAGCTACGTCATTGGCCCGTACGAACATCACTTTGGTTAGGAAATCACCGTCAATGGCAAGCGCTACAAAACGATGATAACAAATTCTGTGTAGCCCAAATCAAACCATATAGACCTAGACGTCATGTGATTCAAGCAGAGTACGAGTAGTGCTACATTCTACACAGCGGACACCACGATTGACCTCTCGCAGAGGTGACGTGAATTGGCCTCCAAGTTCATACGATTTGACTCTGCTAAAATGTTCTTATGTTGTTTCCTAGAATCGCAGGTCTATGCGAATAAAGGTGACCGATTGCTATATATAAGGTGAACATAACCCAGGCCATCGCTCAAATTCAGACAGGTCTATGCAAAAGAGTCATTGAAAATTGGTCCACTTGGATATGTGCTACTGTAAGAAGCGAAGATGGACATTGAAGAGGTTAGTTACTGTCTCATACACAGCTTGTTATATTATATTTGAACCTCTTTCCACCCTTATTTAAAAAAACCCTTAAGAACTATCAACTATGTATGTAAAACACCTTTTAACTTAATGATTAAGAATTTAAATCTAGTGAGATATGTATATACATATGTAAGCAGTTTACATTGAATTCTTGTCAAAAAATGCATGTAAACACCACTTAACAAAAACTGCATATTGACAAGGCCAACTGATGAGTCCAAATTTTTGTGAACAAAAGGTCATTAAAAGCTATTTCAAACCAAATATTCAACAGGTCCAATGAAATAGTTTTGAGTGTAAATAAAGTGATTATTAACTTTTTTTTCAAGTAATTAATAATGAATTTATGAACAAAAAATGCCTAATTTCTGGAGTACAGCTTTTTCAAAAAATGAAACAGCTCTGGAACTTCACTCGAAAGTTAAGTTCTTTCTCTCTAAAATGTGTAATTTTCTCTCTAAACGGGAATTGATTCCAATTTAAAGAGTGAACTATTTCATCCAAGATCCTCACTCAAAGTGGAATTATTTCCCATGTAGAGCAAAATACCCATAGAATTATTTCCCCAAAACCATATGTACTCTTGCAGTTCTTCTGTACACTTCAGGTGTTTAGTAGGTACTTGATTAACCTTATTACTTATCCAAGCAGAGTAAGTAAGGTGTTTACTTTCTAAGTATCAGATTACATTTCTCTTTTAAATATTTTGTATCTTAAATTTACTTAAGAAATTGCTTAAGATGACAATCAGCAAATTCAAACAACTAATGTTTCAACTATAGTACTTAAATACTTAAGCTACTTAAAGAGCATTGCAAAAGCGTTCTAAATGTGACTTCTTTAAACTGAATTGGTCGATATATGTTCGTACACGCTCGTAGATTATTTTCGAACTGTTACATTCAATAAACCAGCTGTCAGTGGCAATCTCAACCTAAATGTTTATCAAAGCCATTGGCATTGTGTTCCCAATTGATTTCGCATTCCTCATATATGTATGTATAATGTAAACTTCAAGCTGCATTTCTTATATTTGTCATTTGAAATGCGATTTACAATCTGCATTTTCCCATATCAAATGGAAAACTCTTCAAGAAGAAGCTGAATGAAAAAAAAATGTCACTGACTCATCTTATCGTTTCTATAGAAGCATTCACAAGCTAAAAGTCATTCCTCTTTGGTCCAGAAAAAAAAATTAAACTAGAGAATCAAAAAAAAACAGAAGAGAAGTAAAAACTTTCCCATCGCATAAGGATAAGGACTTCTCAGAAAATGACCAGGACTACCCATAGAAGGGACATCCACCGATGCCACTCCCGAATGTGAATGTTCCTGATGTTAGCTTCAATGTTGGAAATATTTGTTAAACATCTTAGAAGACAACTTGGATATGCTTGCTTTTATACTTTTCGTCTAAAAAAATAAAAAACCAATAATAAGAAAAAAACTATCTACCAGAATAAAAGTCAAGAAAAATATGTCTCTTTAGTGGAAAGATATGAAGCACTTAGAAGTAGGAATAAAAAAGCAAGGAACTCTCCTGAAAATGATGAGGACAACGTATCTGTGCTGTTGTTGTTGTTGCTGCTGCTGGACCAATGAATGAATGTCCTCCTGGTCGGTTCCCTCTTTATGCTCATGCATCCCGATTGCACGGACCCCTCTACACTCACATCATGAGAACTGAAGGAATTTTTAGTTGGCTGCATGCCACAAATTCTTGTCCCCAAGGGATGCAAGCTTAAATATTTATTTTTATTCACTAGAATACATAACTTTTAACTTTTATTTTTTTTTATGGAAAAATTAGGTTGCATGGCGAAGAGAAAATATTGGACTAGGATTTGAATCTATGGTGGCATTCAGAGAAGCAAACAAAAAAAATTTAGATGCGGAGTATCTCATGGAGTAAATTATGACCCTGAATATACAGTTTTCAATTTGGCTACCAAAATTATCCAGATAAGTATGTAAAGTGCAAGATATGGTGGTAATATATGAGGGGATAAGTATAGTAATAGTCTTGTCATGCCAACAATGCTGCCAGAGGTATAGGATATTCAAAAAATGTGGCTGTTGGAATGGTGTTGTAAGGGCGGGATCAGCAACACCCAAATGAATTCATTGGATTTGCATTTCGTAAGAAATAATGCCCTTACAATGGAAAGGAATAAAGTCGAGTGTGTTGGGCGTTAGGGAACTGTGTTTTGATTTACATTCGCTTGGATGAGTTTTCGAGAATTGCGCCGCGCCGCAGCAATTTTTAGTGGTTTAGCACCTAAAATTCAGAAAAGATTTAAAATCACTAAATATTGTAACATTTGCATGTTAGATATTGATTATTTGCAGAGATTTTGAAAAACAGATTTTATTCTTCTCGACCTTTCTAAAATAAGTTTTTTTTTTTTAAGTCTTTGAAGAACTTGCTTCAAAGGCTTTTCAGTTTTGAGAAAAAAAATCTATTTTTTTCGAATATTCTATCCCACACTGTCAGACTTTCGAAAATCATTTTTTTTTTTAAATTTAGTTTTTAGAAAGTGCTGCTATAGGGCTTTCCAAATAATGTCACGATTAAACATTGTAACATTGTTCTTATCTCTGAAAATTGATTTGCTTTAATTGTTATTCAAAAAAAAATTGTAAACTGTTTTTCAATAAGGACGGGTAGATTTTGAAATGAAATAAAACAAGCTGTGTATGAGGTATTTATTTTTTTTAAAGACCCATGGAATAGGCCATCGTTCGAATTCCAGCCCCGGCACGGATCTGAGTGTTCCAATTTTTAATTACTCTTCTACATAGATCCGGCAGAATTTGAGCGATGCCCTTAGTTATGTTCATTTTAAAAGCATAGACCAGCGACTTCGGGAAACCCTACAAGAAAAATCTGGGGGGAGGGTCAAATCGCATGACCATCGTGGCGAATTCATGTCACTTCTGCGAAACATAACCTTATTCTCAAATCGTGCATGAAAAATGTCAATCGTGTCGTCTGGTATTTGTCTCGTACAGCCGTGCTGTTGGAACCATATATCATCTATGTCTATATGCTTCAATTTGAGCCATTAGAAATTGGTTATCATCCTTCTGACCGCCTGACCAACGTCATTTTCGAAAAAAGTACAGTTCAATGACGCCACCGGTACAAAATTCATACCAAACGATAATTTTTTGAGGATGTATTGTCACCTGTAGATTGGTGTCGTCCCATATACGACAATTTTGTGGGGTTCGGTCGTCTTCCAAGCGCTCCGAAGCCCAGTCAGCGAACAAATGATATTGTTTATCATTATGAACTTTGGGTTCCTAGGTCAATATGATCTTCTACGGGTGCAGACCCATGTTCCGTCGCAAAATCCGTCAAGGTAAAGTCTGCGAAAGGTCGAGTTGCTGTTCTTGCGCACGTTGAGGAATCGACTGCTGTAGACTTCCACGGACCGCGCCGATGTTCTCAGCTTATTCTGCATTCCTTTGACGTATGAATATTTGTTGATTGCTAACCGAACCGGTCGTCTCAAACTTGGCCACTAAACGTTGTAAGGTCGACTGCGAAGGGCCACCAGGTCTACCAAAAATAAACAAAACATGCCCAACGTAAAGTGTTATCAGTTGGTCGTGCTTTTCAATACTGTGACTTGCCATTGTGATTTGGCATCAGAAACGATAAATTTGACAGATGTCACCAAAACAAAATGGCGTCCAAAATATTCCAGCGCCAATTGGAAAACTCTATAGTATATAAGAATTGTTGTAGCGGTTGATGATAATGCGAGATGTGTTCATATCTTCGGACCCCATTTTCACGTATCTGATCATGTCGTTAAAGGCCAAGAGCTGATTATGTGTAGCATATGCGAATTAGGCTTAGCTTACAAAAGACAAAATTAACGTAGTTAGTTAAGGATACGAGTAATGTTTTTATAGGTTTTAGTTTTGTAGTTACTGGAGTTATGGCAGAAAAACATCCAGAGCCTAAGAAATCCAGAATAGATTTTCCAACGATGTAATTAACCTGATTTTCGGCTGAAAGAGAACTATTGATATTGAAGCCAAACTAAAGCTGGAAGAGAGAGAAAAACTGAAGAGAAAAGTCATATCCTTTCTTGATACCGCGACAAGTTTAGACTTAGCTGGATTAAGAGTTAGTTTATTGTTATTCGGCCACTTGCAGATTGCCATGAGAACTTCAGTAATCCTCCATATCAAATCTTTTAGTGGACCAAGTGGTCGGTATAAGTAAACTTGTACATCAGCAGTCATAGAGAAGAAGCTGTCTATTTGGCAGATCATCAATAAAACTACAGAATAGGGAGGGCCCTAAAACAGAGCCTTGTGGTTCACCAATATGTAAGTTCAAATACTCCGACTTTACTTGCCAAACCTTTACTTTTTGGCTGAGATTGCACAAATAATTCTCCATTTGATGCACCGATCTATCAAGTTTTTCAGTTTCTTACAAAGTGTGTTATGGTCCATTCTCTCAAAGGCTTTTGAAAAATCCAGAAGACGAGTCATACTCACACTTTATATCATCGATTACTTTGATCACCGCAGTTTAGCAGATGAGACTTGTCTAAAACCCAGACTGAAAAGGTGATAATAGCTTAAATTTCTTCAAATGATTTGATATTTCTGGTGCTAAAATTTTCTCAAAGACTTTTGACAGGCAATGACGAACAATAGTGGGCCAAAAATCTGAGCAACAATTTGCATTTGACTTTTTCGGTACAGAATTTACTTTAGCTTTCTGGAAATGATGTGGATGCATTGCAACCATTTATTAAATGTGTGTCGGACGACAGTACACCAGACATCTCCCACAAAGAAAAAATGAGCCAGGTTCTGCGATACGTACATATCAAAGGAGAAAAGATTGCCGTGGTAGAATCTTTCATCGACTTCTTCGAACCAAAAGGAAAAAATTCAGAAGATCTCAGCAACGATATAATCGCGAAAATAACATCAGACGGACCGGACATACAGAACTTGAGAGGACAGGCTTATGACAACGCTGCCGCAATGTCAGGGATCCACAATGGAGTTCAAGCCCGGATTAAAGCACTGAATCCGAAAGCTACATTGGATGGACGGGGTACACGCTGCTTCTGAATCAGTGAATTCGGTGACGTTTTTTGGAACTCTGGAGAAGCTATTTGCCTTCTTTTCTGCATCAACCACTCAGTGGAACGCTTTGGTTGCCATCACAGGTCAAGCAGTGAAAAGAGTCACTGAAACGCGTTGGAGCGCTAGACATGAAGTTGTCAAGACCCTTAAAAATAAGTTTGAGTAAGTTCTTGAGTTATAACTGGAAGACTTGAAGGATTCATCTTAAACTTCTGAAACAAGATCGGGAGCCAGTCTTCTTCTGATAGCCATGCAGTCATTAAACTTCCTTACTGTTCTTGGCTTTTGGGCTTCAGTGTTACCTGAAGTAGATGAACCACAGATTTACATGCAGCAACGAGGACTGAGTGTGGATAAGTGTGCTCAGAAACTCTGCGCTTTAAAAGCTCTCCTAGTGGAGAGCAGAGACCGTTTCGTGGAAGCGGCAATCGACTTTGCTAAGAGTCTCGGAATCGAACTCAAAACGAGAAGAATTCGCAGGAAAAAACGCGTGCATGGCAATGAATCCGCAGATGCAGCTTTATATCAAGAGACGGAACTCCATCGAGAGGTGTTTGCATCATTTGACAAGAACATTCAAGAAATGACGATTCGATTCCAACAAGTTCTAGAAATAGCGAACAAGTTCGGATTTTTGACGCCAGCGAAACTTTTGGACGGCAAGTACGAGTGTGATCTTTCCCATGTATTAGAAGATATCGACAAGGACGAGTTTCAGATGGAGCGGAGGCATCTCCAGCAGTTTGTCGCCAGTTCTGAATCAGAGGAAGATTTAAGGGACAAGGGACCACTGGAGCTCCTCCAGTTCATTCAAAAACTGAATCTGGGAATTTCGGTTCCAAATAAAGTCATATTGATTCGTTTATATTTGACTTTGGCAATTAGTGTTGCTAGTTGTGAGAGAAGTTTTTCGAAGTTTAAGCTAATCAAAAATCAAAAACTTCGCTGCTCGTAAGGCCCTTAGAATCCGTTTGTGAAACCGCTGATCCTATTTTACCTTCAATAAAAGATATCTCATTGCCTGTGAAATGATGCCTCGAAATTTAATTTTAATTAAGCATTGAAGGGGGCGGCAAAATGGGTCTCCTTCCCCGGGTGCCGGGATGGCACGCTACGCCACTACCCTACCCATTGACCCAAAAACTTCCGTTGTTTATCCTCCACATAAATGTTTGTTTTGTAACGATTATATCCTCTGATACATCCCCCGTTGAAAATTTAGTTTAAAAGAAATTACCTTCATTAAATGTGTCTTTTTAAATGTTTACCAATGCCTTTTTCGCACGAACAGCGTACATCATTATTCAAAATTGTCGCTTATTTAATTATTTTAGGTTCAGGACTTCTGACAAAATACAAGGTCTCTCATGAGTTTCAAAGTTATACAAGAAGAAATTATATTGCTAGTTTTGCAAAAAATCAAAACAAAGTTTCTAGTTTATTTCCAAAGTGTCGGAGAAATGAAAACGAAGTTAAAACATTTTGATATCAACTGTCTTCATATATTTTTTAATTAAATTTATCAATAAACAGGGAGGATGAGTTCTGAATGCTGCTATTAAAGATTGTCTTCATTCTGGGGTAGTATTACCGCAATTGTACACAGATTTTGAACTGATTACTCAAAGAGTTTTCAAATTCTTCTTAGGGTTTTTCAATTGGCGCATGTAGATTTTGGCAGCCACTGGTGGCCATATTGTTTTGGTGACATCTGTCAAATATGTTCTTTATTATTAAGTTATTGATGCCAAAACACCTTAACAGCACGTGAGTGCTCGTTAGTGCAAACGTTGCACTCGAACATTTTAAGGTATACATAGTGGCCTTTTACAGTCGACTCTTCAAGTTTTGCCAAAATTCATAAGTCAAGGGAACGCAAGATCGGCCGAAAACATCGCAGCGATCTGTGAAAGTCTTCTGAAGTCGCTTCTTGACCGTGCACAAGAACTCGGCCTTTCGCACACTACAACTTGGCGAATTTTGTGTCGAGAATGGGGCCTACAACCGTACAAGATCCAACTAACCTAAGGAGCTCAAAGTTAATGATCGAAGACAACGCTGTTTGTTCGGTGACGGGGAAACATTAACCAAGACTTTGATCACGTATTTTAACACAAAAAGAAATATTCGAGCAGAAAGAAAGTTCATGTGTAATTCTTTAACTTTTGATGAAACAATAAATGACTTTATGGTGTAGCTTAAAATTTTCGGCAAAAAGTTGTGATGTGGGCAGTACTTGGATCAAGAAATTTGCGATAAATTTATTTGGTCGCAAAAAGCCGAGCCGATTCAGGAAGCCTTTTGAACTTACTTGTGGATATGTCATTTGTGAAAATATGTGAAACTGCATTGGACAAATCAATGGTGGGGGCAGCGGTGTTGTGGGTGCAATCAAAAATAAATTGGTTGGAAGAATGACGGATGGATAACAGTGGAACTAGGAGAGGAAGGTCAGTTTGTTGAAAGATAAATTGCAAAAACAGACAGTTTATAGAGACATGAGCAAGCAAGCTCTCAACAAAATTTAAAAACATTCAGTCTCATAGGTGCCAGAAATCAGGGCACTATGCTTAGATAGGGAGTGGAGGAGAAGATATAACTATGGAACTGTACGTGCTGTACAGCGAAACCGACCTAGTCAAACGAGTTAAAGTCCAACGTCTGAGATGGCTAGGTCATATAGAGCGAATGGACCCAAATTCTCCGGTACGGAAAATCTTCGAATCCAACCCCGAGGGACGGTGCAGTAGAGGAAGACCGCGAGTCAGGTGTCACACACAAGTGGGAGAGAACTTCAACCAACTTGACGTGCGAAACTGGTGGCAGATAACAAGGGACTGAGCTAGTTGGAGAAGCGTGTTAGTTGAGGTCCTGGTCCACCCTGTACTGTAGCGGCACCTTAAGACTAAGAAGACCTTTAAACAACGGAAAAAGTTTGCATATGTGATTCTTTTGTGATTAAGGTTAAAACATAATATTTTAAAAGTTCGACTATAAGCTTAAATCATTTTCGAAAAATTTCAATATTAATACAGGTGTATCTGTATCTGTCTGATAAAGAGTAATGTTGAGGATAATGCACCTCCAATTTTTCATAAGGCTAACACGGTTCCTTATGAACTTCCTGATAGAGTAAACGAAGAAATACTCATTAACAAAAAGATTTTAATCTTGATGAATTTCAGTGAATTGGCTTCCCTGATTAATTTGGTTGAGTGAAAAAAGTTCGTATTTAGCAGGTGCTTTCCAATAAATAGTTTTGTATCAGAACTCACAAAAATGTATGACAGTAATTATAGGGGACTTCTTCGTTACACGTGATTGTCTTATTATGCCAAATCAGCCCCAGCCAAATTTCAAGCTATGGTCTTAGAAAGTTTCAAGACCTATAATGTGAAGGTTGAGCTTGAACTAACAATTTTTGTCAGTCATCTTCATCTCTGGAATATCTATCTCATAACATAACGTCTAAGAAGCACCCGCATCAAAAGACTTAACGTCCCTAAGAATCTACATTGGTCTATTAAACTGTTATAATAAGTTTATTCCAAACTTATCACCACGTTTGTCGCCTGGTTACAATCTCCTAAGAAGAGAAGACACGAAATTTGAATGGGTTGAAAAATGTGAAAAAAAAAACATTGCAAGAAAGGAAATAGTGGCATCTAGGAAGCAATTTATTTTGTGATGGGAGTTCGTATGGAGTTGGAGCAGTTTTTTTCCATATAGAAGAGAATGGTGAAGAATGCGATGGCTGAAAAAATATGCCCAGATTGAGCGAAAAGCTCACGCTGTTATATTTGCAGTTGAAAGCTTTCATAAATATGAATACGGAAGGAAATTCCAAAACTCTTACGTCAGTTTCATTTTGTGGCGGACGGACCTCCACATGCTAACAAACCATCAATAAAAATAAATTGTTTGATCCTGAAACGCATTCTAGTTTTGACACATTGTTCGGAGAGAAAGAAATGACCAGAGTGTCATGCAACGCGTCTCTTCTTCAATAGTAAAGCCTCGTAAGAAATTTTCTAGTTTTTTTGTTATCTGTCTGGCGGGTTCAAAAAGGTTGGCATTCTTGTTTCGACTGCAACCATTTAGTCATCACAACCAGTTAAAAATTGATTCTCAGTTAATTGGATTCTAAATCAAATTTTGTATTTTTATATCTTAAGCCCCATTTAGACTTTCGTTCTTCTTTCGCTGTACGTTATTCGTTCTTCTCTGAACAACGTACAATTAAGAAGCATTTACATAAATTCGGTTTTGTTTTTCAGTTCGCTCTTAACAACAAACACATTGTTGGCAGTGGCGGCACTATTAATAGTTCAGAAAAAAGAAAAAAAAAAGAACATCCTCTTGGACGAATGGTTGGTTGCTGAAAAGGAAACATTTATAGAAATGATTATAATATCGTGCTTTTTTGCATGTTCCTCTGATTATTAAATCTAAAGTAACAATACCTTTTCTATTCGTACTAGAAAGATATATGATAATGTCTGATGCTCCGTTCACTAATAAAAAAAAACTTCAAAAATGTCCCTACAAGTTGCACGGCACTGGCAAACAATGTTTCAATGGTTAAACACACGTTGTCCGGGTAACAACGAATAACGAACACCGAAATTTTCGAGCACTTTTGAATTTGTACGTTCTTCATACGTTGTTAGTTCGTTGTTCGTTTTTATCATTTACATTCTCGTTCTTCCGCGTACGAGGAAAAACGTACATAGACCACAACACCGAAAGTCTAAATGCAGCTTTAAATTTAACAATAAATTAAAAAGTATTTTTATTTATTATAAATAGAGAAGAGTGTTCTTTATTGATTGGGCACAAGCGCCTAAAATTTTAGAGTTTAATGCAGCCGACAGAAAGTGTTGTATGATGTACCTGAAATGAGTCCAGTTCAGGCCACAGGGGCAACTTTAGTACTATATTTAAGGACGATGGCATGCTTGTCTCGGCTTAGCTAAACTCGTTGGATGGGGGACAATAACTCCCTTATTAAGACACTCTTAGCTCAATCTCATGTTTATCATGCCAAAATTTATTTTAAAGGAATAAAAAAACGGATAAGCGAGCTACTTAACTATGTCGGACGGGCACGGACTGGACGATTAGAAGAAAACTGAAGAAGAAAATAACATACTCACTTGCCTATGCCCTGGCGAAAGAATGGAAAAAAAAAAACGGTAAATCGTCTTAGAATTAAAATAAAAAAAACTATTCGATTCCTAAAACTATATTTTTACCTATATGAAGTTCACACAGTTGACGAGTTTGACATTTAACAATTCCAGAGATCGGGGCTATCTCACAAACTCTACCCCAAGAATGAAAAATATCAGCTTTGGATACGTCGGGATACCATCTGATCTCAGAAGTAAACGTGAATCTAAAAAAAAAAAACTTAAAAATAAAGTTAATGGCGTAAAATTTTAGTCCAATTAGTGCTATTTTCAATCTGTTTTAATATGGTACTTGGTTAAAATGACAATTTTGTAAATTTTAACTAAGTTAAGCATCATACTTTCTCTATAATTTTATTAAATTTAAAATCATCGGATAGCTTCTTTTATTTTTTTAGTATCGTGCAAACTTCACATGACTCTTTGACATTTGCAAACGTCAATATCAAGTCTGTTTAAAATTAAGAATGAGTTATTAAGCTACTTTAAAGTGAGCAAATTGTTAAATTGTAAAGGGTGGTCAAATTTTAAGGAAGGGCCGATGCTGATTTTGAATAAAACACAAATTATTTAGGAAATTATTGTCATTTATTTTTACTATGATAATATTGGTATGGCCGCGACCTCGGCGGCACACCTCCATCCGATAGTCCAAATTTTCGATGACGCTGGGGCATAACTGAGGTGCAGGTGGGAGTTTATAGAGTCGGTAGTAGTTTAAGGCATGTCCGGCGCTCTAAGAAACTTGACTAATGGGCCTGTGTTGCTACTGAACCATACATCGGACCATGGCTGCGAACATAAGTCCAAGATTATGCATGGCGTGGTGGCATGCCAGTCCGCGTACAGCATGCGTAATTCCACGATCATAATGGGTGGCGGCTAGCGTAAGGCCACGTAAGGCCATGGTTGTTGGATGGTGGTGAGGTGGTAAATGCATGGTTCATGGTCTTGACTTTCGACGAGCTCGTCCACTTCGGTGGGCCGGTATTGCTACTATTTGACAAATCTATTACACTCCAGGTTGCTATCGATCACTTCTTGGTGCCTGTGGATAGGTTACGCAAGTAACTGAACTAACTAGATGGGAACATTGTGGACGATATCCTTAAAGTAGGAATCCGCTAAGGAGTGTGTAACAACTCACCAAAGGGTTGCACATTCTTGGTTGATGGTTTCTACCTCAAATATACATAGCTGGGTGTGTGTATATCTGGGACTGACAAGCCCTGAGTTTTCCAGGAGCTCATCTGTAAGTGACCTCACGGTTGCGAAGTTCGACCGGAAGCTATATTCTGGTACCATGGGAGATAGTGCCCAGAAGTCTGAGAGCTATAGCGTACGTCTTCTGGCTCTCCTATTCTATCTTCGGATAGTGCGGTGCAGCTGTCGTGTACGTGCACTCTTTCTTCGAACTAACTATGAGGTAGACCCCTAGTGGGAGTATCGTGGTGGCTTGGTTTATTCCGAATGCGGAGACACATGGTTTCCAGGCGTGCCTGGATTCAAGAGGTGTTAGATAGACCTCACTTCCAAGCAGAGAGAATCGGCTGCGGCTGATTTAGGGTTAATTGTCAGGACCCAATCTGACCCCAATGGAGGTAGGCCTCCCGGGGGGTAGAGCCGGAAATCGGCAGGTACTCACGTTAAACCAAACGACGATTCATCCTTTAGCTCTTGAATTGTTGCCGTCTTATCGACGTACACCTTTTCTTTCAAATAACACTAAAGAAAGAAGTCCAACTGTCTCAAATCACATGATCTTGGCGGCCAATTGACATCGCCACCACGTAAGATAACACGGCCATTGAATTTGTCGCGCAAAAGAGCCATTGTTTCGTTAGCTGTGTGGCAAGTGGCACCGTTCTGTTGAAACCACATATCGTCCACATCCATATCTTCCAATTCGAGCCATAAAAAGTTCGTTATAATCTCACGATAGCGAACACCATTCACAGTAACTGCCTGAACGGCCTCATTTTGGAAAAAATACGGCCCGATGATGCCGCCAGCCCATAAACCGCACCAAACAGTCACTCTTTGGGGATGCATTTGTTTTTCGACAATCACTCTTGGATTATCATTCGCCCAAAGGCGGCAATTCTGCTTATTGACGAATCCACTGAGGTGAAAATGTGCCTAATCACTGAAGATGATGTTGCCATTTCTTGCCACCATTCTGACCATTGACGGCGCTTGAAATGGTCGAGAGGCTTTAGTTATTGAGTTAATAGCACCTTGTAAACGTGTAAATGCAAGTCTTTATGCATAATGTTCATCAACGACGAGCGTGAGAGGTGCAATTGTTGGGTACGACGATGAGTTGAGGTGGACGGCTCTTCAGCCACACTATCGCGAACAGCAACAATATTTTCTGCAGTACGAGCTGTACGAGTTTGCTCAAATTTTTGCACGATTTTTCCGATTGTACGCACATTTGGACGATTAAATTGACCGAAAAAATAACGAAGTGCACGATATGCATTTTGATTTGAACGCCCATATTCATAATAAGCCTGAATAACTTTAACGCGTTGCTCGATTGTGTATCTTTCCATGGTTCAAATTGAGTTAGTCTAAAATTGAGAAATGTCAAATGAAATGCAGAAAAAAACTTGACGTTTAGGTGTGGTTCACATTCAACATCGGCCCTTAAAATTTAACCACCCTTTAGTATCATACTAATACCTTGACAAAAGGTTTTTTTAAAATTTCACGCCAATAATCTTAGCAGAATATTATTTCTTATTTTATGTGATCTTTTTTTCAATTCTGTGGCTTATGGGAAATACGCTTAGAAAGCATTTAATAAGCATCCCTTTCAAAAAAAGCAGAACAGTTCCAAGTCTATGCAGTCTTCTCCTTCTATTTCAAGAAATCGGAAGTGTCAATCAAAATTGAATTAAATTCAATCTTTTAATTAATTTTTTCTGCAACAACCGACAAATTGATAGCAATCATTGAAATACCAAACAAAAATATTTTCTATCTTGAATTGATGCAATAAACTGAATTCAATCATGAGATAAAAAACTGTGTAGTTGGCTTAGAATTCAAGCCCAAGTCTAATTATTATTACTTAATTGCCGATGGTGGACTATGTTTTTATTATTTCACAATCATAATTGGTCGGTTTCATAATAAAATATCTCCGCTAGCACAAAAAAAAAGGTGCAGATCTTGTTTTAAAGCGATAAAAACGGGCTCAGTAAATTGTCCGCAAAAACAACAAAAAACAAATATCAACGGCTTGAGTAAATGTGTCAGCATTGCTCTGCAATTAAATGATTATAATAAAAAAAGACTCAAGTTAAGACCCTTCTAGATTGAAAATTCAATACAAATTATTTTTGATTCCCATGAGACGACCTCAACCTCATGGTGGCGATATGCTGAGTTGAGTTGATTGTAATGAAATCACCTTTCACCAAACATCACACCATACACCTTTCATTCTCCAATGCCCGTCATCATCCACTTCCATTTGATGGAGCAACAAAAAAAAAAAAAACACTGACTTAGTTCGTCCTGCAAAAAGTATATATTTCGTCCTTGACACCGGTCTTGTGGGAGCAGGAGTCTATGTCAATTTGTGTGGTTTGGGCGTCATCAAAAGACCAGCAAACACTTTAGAAGTCCCCAGTGTAGAGTTCTGGTCCTGGAGGTCGATACGTGTGCGCATATTTGTTTTTTTTTTTTTTGGTTTTTGCCTGCGAGATGAGATGCTTGGATAGCTTTTACAAAGTTACTCGGGCTTATAAAATTGCGTAGCAAAAAGGAAGGGACGACGATGACAACGAAGAGAATTCGAAGAGGCGAGAAAAAAGGGTTGATAGCCAAAATAAATCTCAATTTCTGGCATCCGATGTGTGAGGTCTTGTGAATGCCTACTTTGATTGCTTTTTCACGTTTTCAATAAAATTACTTTATGCTGCCACATAACAATGGAACTCAATACAAAAAAGTACCACCCGCCACCGTTTACCTTTAACTCTAAGGTTTGTTAGGCTAAGGATAACATTGTTAAAGTTTATTATGGCAATATTATATGGGTAATAGGTACAATGAAAGATGTTTTTGATAAGTGGCATCAATAAATCAACATGGCTGTCGGACTTTATTGTAGAACACATTTTAAACTCTTGGTATCTTAAATCGATAAGGGTATCAATTATAACGCCTGTCGACACTCATCAATTTGATTGCCCAAGTTAAATATTTTTCATGAGTCATGACATTAGGAATTCATATAGTTTAGGAGGAGACGAAGAGTTGACAGAAAACGTCGACATAAATACAAGATTATCCTCAAAAGTGAGGTTATTATAGAAGATGCTATGGCTGATCATAGTTTAAGCCAAATCTAGACGGTTCTAGTAATAGATGATTTCAATAATACATATAACGCGATTCATGTTTGCCCAAACATTTTAGTCATTAATTTTATACGATACATGATACCCATTGTGATCAAAAACTGCTAGTCTGGTCTGCCTTAAACGTCTCAAATAAAAAGTGAATTCCTGCAACTTTTACCAAACACCCACTTCAAACTCTACACAATCCATTTGTGTATCCTTTAAAAAGAGCTACGTATATGCATACTTATATGACCAAACACAAATACCTAGATATCAATCAAAACTGCCCCATAAAAGAACCGTTACTCACTCTTTATTATGTCAGTTTAGACTGACATTATGCGAGATTAGAATGCGTTGTGACGCATGTGTCAAACACTCACTCGAGAGTGATCATATTTTTAAGGCCAGACATGGCCAACCCAAAAAAAGAATACAACAGTATTTCGATCATCAGCCCAAAGTACTTAGCGTAGGTGTGCCTCTGACAACCACTGTATTGTATATTGGTGCAGACAAATGTGCAACTTTGACAGTTGATTGCGTCTAGTTTTTACGGTCAAGTCAATTTGGCCAAGACGCTGCAATTCATATCGCGCCCCAGACAGTGGGGAGGAATAGCCTAAATATTAGAATGAAAACAAGCAATAAATCAGCACTTGTAATCTGCACTGTTTAAAGAAGGAATATACATATGTATATTAGGTGTTTCTGCTTGTGATACATATGTTATTACATGTAGGTACTTCGGCGTGTTATACATAAATTTAGGAGAAAATCGAACTAATTTTGATCAAAATCGACATTATGATGATAGAGAAGACGAAAAATGTTGGTCTCGAAAATTTGTGCATCTGTCTGTTTGGTTATACTCTAAATGGCTGCAATGATTTCCTTCATATTTAATACATATTATGCGCTCTTGCGATTATACTTCACCCTGTTTTTTACCATTTAGGACTAAGAATAGCGGTAGGTACTTAGAAACAACATTTCTCAACTTGTAAGCAATATCTCTTTGATCTGAACTGTTTCATAGATTTTCATTTCTCTTAAAATCAATTCGCTTCAATTCACTTCAATTCAATACAATTAATTAACTACGAAGAGGTTTAAAGCTACTCCATCCTTAACTTAACTGCTTAAGCTACGAGCTCTGTAGCTGTTTCAATATTATTCTACTTTAAATATTCGGTATTAAGCCTTCATGAAGTAAGAACTTGGCGTACTTTTAGATCTCAGTACTTTTCACGGCTGACTTGTTACACAAAGGTTTTTTTATAGAAGAACTTGGCCCTTTTTTTAACATTTATGTTTTTTTGTCTGACCTCACTCACTGACCTCACTTTTGCAAAGATTTTAATATCTTGCCATGTCAAAATCTCGAAAGATACGGAAAGATAGAAGGGTGGACTCTACCTACTAAAATCAACTTAGTTTATAGCTTCCTATTTCTTTTGGTATATTTTCTTTTTGTTATTGGTTGTTTTGATTTGCTCTTCAATTATTTCTTCTTGTCCTGGCAAGATACCTAACACTAACATACCTACCTTAATTACAGCAATCAGAAGTGCTCCATATAAATTAAACATTTTCTCAGAAAGTGGGTGGATACCACGCCCCCCGAATGGAGAACCCCAATTTTTATTTTTGGTCCTTTATATGCAATTTGAGCCCTACAGTTCTACCAAATTTCATTGTTCTACTGCAATCGGAAGTGCGCCATGTGTAATTTACATCAGTTCTGGGGAAGTGGGCGGATACTACGCCCCTGAATGGAAAACTTCAAATTTTATATTTTTTTCTTTGTATGCAATTTACGAGTAAGTCCTACCACCTTACCAAATTTCATCGTTTAACAACACTTGGAAGTGCTCCATTCAACCAACACCAGTTTGGAGAATGTGGGCGGATACCACGCCCCCTGAATGGAAAACCTCGATTTTCATTCTTGGTCCTTTATATGCAATTTGAGCCCTACGGTTCTACAAAATTTCATTGTTCTACTGCAATCGGAAGTGCGCCACGTTTAATTTACATCAGTTCTGGGGAAGTGGGCGGATACCACGCCCCTGAATGGAAAACTTCAAATTTTATGCAATTGTATGTATGCAATTTAAGTCCTACCACTTTACCAAATTTCATCGTTTTACAGCAGTCGGAAGTGCTCCATTCAACCAACACCAATTTGGAGAAAGTGGGCGGATACCACGCCCCCTAAATGGAAAACCTCGATTTTTATTCTTGGTCCTTTATATGCAATTTGAGCTCTACCGTTCTACCAAATTTCATCGTTTTACAGCTGTCGGAAGTGCTCCATTCAACCAACACCAATTCGGAGAAAGTGGGCGGATACCACGCCCCCTGAATGGAAAATCTCAAATTTTCGATTTTTTCCTCTACTTGCATGACAAGACCTAGCGTTGTGCAAAATTACAAGATTCTACGATGTCGGGAAGTACTCCATAATTTTGATGATCTGTAAGTCAGTCAGTCAGTCAGTTACGGTTTTTGTGATTTTTGAGGCCTTATATCTCGGGAACCGCTTATAATAGAAAACTGAATTTTGGTGAGGCGCCTGTGCTTGACTAGCTTAGCAAATATTCGGAACTTCAAGTTTCTGACTTCATTGGTACTGAAGATAGGGAGGGGTCAAAAGTCGCCTGAGTTTGTTCCTGTAAAAAGGGTGTAGTGCCAGAACTTGGCTGGGCACTACCGTGCCCTTTGATACTGCAGTTAATTGAATTTAAGGACTTATTGTGTAAGTCTTTTAACACTAATTGACTTTAACTTTAAGCTTACATTCACCAGTTATTTTTAGCATTCATGACTTGTAAGTTAATAGAAGCAGTCAATTGACTGTTAGCTATCAGCTGCTAATCCGGGTTTACACAAAAAATCCAGATATAGGTAAATAAGCGGATATATGTATATGTATATAATTGTTGATGTTTTTACTTGCGACTTATAGGTACTATAAGGCAAGTTATGCATTTGAAAAAAAATCGAAATCGAAATTTTGATAAAAGTTGACATTACGATGATAGCGAATTCTGTCCGTCTGTCTGTTGGACTACAGCCTAAACGGCTAGGCCGATTTTCTTCAAACTTCGTAGATATCACTTTTAGTCCCCCCCCCCCACACGTTTTTTCTTTGTTTTTTAAGACGAA
Organism: Philhelius festivus; assembly: GCA_963931855.1. NCBI lineage: Eukaryota > Metazoa > Arthropoda > Insecta > Diptera > Syrphidae > Philhelius > Philhelius festivus. The sequence goes on along the minus strand of OZ007554.1, from coordinate 70,250,297 downwards.
ATAACGGAACCTGCCATACGAATTTTTTTTCAAAATTTTATAAATATTTTTTTCTCAAAAAAATTTAAACAATAAAAATGCCAAAAAATTTTGTTTAGTTGAGGCTAGAAAAACGTTGGAAAAAATTTTCCGATAAGTAATTATTGGCGGTATACCCCCCATGGAACCATTTTTGATTTTCTCAAAAACGGTTCAATCGATTTTGATATTTTTTTTTATGCTTATGCTCCCTTAGTAGATTTGTGAATTGAAATTTTATTTTTTTTTTTGGATTTTTAAGAAAAGTTTCAATTTTTTTTTTCAAAATCCAATATGTATTTCACAAATCCCATGCTATATTTTTTTTTAAACTTCATAAATAAAAATTTTCTCAATATAATCTACAAGATGTGAACATTTTTTTTTGTTTAACCTAAAAATAAAGGTACCCACCATACAAAAGTAAAAAAATGTTAAAATATGATTTTCAAAAATCGTACTTTTCTCGAAAACGGCGCGCGCCTAGAATTTTGATAAAAATTTTTTCCCTTTAATTAATTTGTGTGATCTTTAATTACTCGGAAATGAGAACAAAATTTAAAATTAAGATATTACACCTTATACCTAATATAGAACTATTTTGTCTAATTTTCAATTTCTCACATATATCATATATTGACATTACAAATTTTAATGAAATTTTTTATATATATGCTTCTAAAAGGTTAAAAAAAACGTTGCGTTTCAAGAAAATATTTTTTTGAATTTTTGGAAAAAAGTCTTATTTTATTCGGAAAATTCGATATCTCAAAAACTTCTCAGTTTTTTTTTTGAAATTTCATTTTTATTCGTACAATAATAAAAGCTTGAAGTTGGCATACCAAATTTTTTTCTTAGAAATGTTTTAATAATTTTGCAGCTTTTTTTAAAGCCATTACAACGACTTTTAATTTTTTTGTTTGTTATTTGCATAGCATTCTGTTTTCATGTCTTACCACTAAAAATATTTAAAAAAAATATTTTATCTGGCTATATTTATGAACAATTTTCTCTAATAAAATTCGTTTTTAAAATTCCTAGTCTATTACGTAGGAGCAAGTTCGTGCGACCTAGTCGTGCATTTTATTTTAATGAGCAATTAAATGTTAGCCTTAAATTTAAGATCCAACATACTTTTTTATTATTTATTGTTTAACAGCAAAGCAAAAAAAAGGTTTATCGCGTTAACAGAATGTACCGTTCATTAATCTACATAATCCATGCACATGTTACCCAATTCCAACCGTTTAAATTAAATTTTTAGGTATCTGCTTGCTAAAAATGCTACTGTCAGTTTTTCTTAACATTCTTATCACATTTACATCGGTAAATTTTTAGTTGATTGGATTTGGAGCAACATAGGATTAACCAAAGAAAGCTCGACTCTATTCGTATTTTCGTGCAAGTGAATTCAGTTGCGTGTGAATTTGTGAGTGGTTTTTGAAAGAAATAAATAGTGCGCAAAGTAGGTTAAAAACATGGACTTTTCAACAGACGAATATGAAGCTGACCCAAGCTTTTGTGATCATAATTCAATTAAAAAAAAAGACTGTACTTTGCTTTGAAAAAAGATTGTCCCAGAGAAGCAAAAAAAAAGAAGGCTCGAGTCTCCGAGTACTTCATGTGACCTATCTGGGGATACAAACAATTCTCCAACTCCACCGATAGTATCCACAGAAAGTAGTTCTGGTAATTTAAAAAATCAACAATTTGAAAAAATTAATGTTTGTGGCCAGGCTTTTAAAATCATCAAACAAGTGATTTGGATATTTTGTTAAATTCATTGTTTTTACTTTCTCGTATAAATTATACTGGTCAGCAAAATTAAATTTTTTTTGTTACACAAGTTTTATTGTCATATTTTAAAATATATATTATTTAAACATACAAGAAAATTAAATAAAAGAAGATGGTTTGTAATTTAATTTAAGCCTTTAAATTCGAGTACACACAACTTATACAAATTTTGCCTTTAAATTCGAGTACACAACTTATACAAATTTTTTATGATTTTTTTTTAATTACTCGTAAGTGGATGTGACGATCACAATTATAAAAGGAAACTGTATAGATAATAGGTAAGGTATAAATAAGAAAAAAATATAGGAAAAACCTTTGTGGAATCCGAAACAGCTTACGTGTAACAAAATTCATGTTGACCAGTGTTATTATACTAAATAAAAAGTTATTGCAATCGGGATAAAATTTCAAATTAAAACTGTTAGTGGGTTAGTGCGGGCATTCGCATAGATCCCCAAAATTAAAATAAAACACATATTTCAAGAATAAACCAACTAAAATGTATACTAGATCAGATGTAGGTAACTGATAAAATGTGATTTTTTTGTATTAATTCTTTTTATTCGCATTTGAAATGTTGACTACCATTTTTCGACTGTTGTAAAACTTAAAATCCAGTATAATTGTCCTACTCCACATGTAAGATTATGTAGGTGAAGGTGCCATAATTTAAAGTGATAAAAAAAGTAAAATTCGACTTGGGATATTAGCCCAAAATTTAAAATACGATGTTGTATGCAAATGCTTTCACCCATTTTCTGCAGGACAGCATAAACGGAATTGTAGAGCCGTTTTTGTAATTCTCTACAGTCACAATTGCAATAACTTTATCTAAAATATATTTATGCGAACAATGGATCTTAGAACGCCATTTATATGAGAAAACACGACATGCATTTGATGTTATGAATATGTCTTTTTTTTGAACATTTCTTAAATATACATCAACCGTCGGTTTTTGCATGGAGTTATTTTACAATCTGAAGCTAAATTTTTTCGCCCTACTCTAGCTGAATGATACCGAATTCCAGCGGAAAACAAAAGGGATATTTGTGGAATCTGGTTCTTGTCAAGCTAGACTAAAAGGCAGATCACAAGTTGTTCCTCCAGACAAAATACCTTTAACAAATTAATTGTAGAAATGATGGCAGAAAATATTCTGCCAATATCTTTTGTTGAAAGCCAAACATTTAAGAAGGTGATAAGGTTTGCAAATCCTGAATAAAAGTAATGTGTCGGCGCACTGCTGTTAAATTAATTGACGAAATGTATGCGGCAATGACCAAAAACATCGTCGATATTATATCAGAAAACAAATATTTTTGTACTACAGCGGATGTGTGGTCAACTAAGCATCGTAGTTTTTTTGGTTATACGTGTCATTGGTTAAATGAATCTTTGGAAAGAAAGTCAGTTAGCCTTGCGTGCAGACGTTTCTCAGGATCACATACGTTTAACCGTATTAATGATATGATCCTCGCAATTCATGCAAGATTCGGATTAAACTGCTAAAACGTTGTTGCAACGGTGACTGATAACGGCTCGAATTTTGTGAAAGCATTTAAGGAGTTCGGCATCACAAATCATATATGCAGCGATGACGACGAAGACGACGATTTGAACAACTCCATCGAATGCAGTGACGGCGACGATGAAGACGAATCTTTAGAATGCTGTAATAAAAACTACAATTCATACTCTCTCTCAAAAATGCTATACAGATTTTTTTTGAATCTTATTTAAGAAAGTTGTACTATTAGAGTAAAGTCCATATTAAATCTCCATTTTCTATCACAAGGATATCTCTAGCATAATTTGTAGTATCCAATCGTTTTTTTTTTAATATGCCTAAAATACTATATTTTGGATAATACAAAAGTGTGCTAATCTGTGGAATAAAGTCAACAGACCGAAGAGTTCGAAGGTAATTGTTGAGGCTTTGGGCTCTCAACTAAAATATCCAGTTGTCACACGATGGAATTCTCTCTACGACTCTGTGCAGGATATTTTAAAACATAAAAATAACATTAATGAATTGTGCAAAAAGTTAGAAGTTCAAACATTTTTTAATATAGAGTTTGATTACTTAGAAGAATTTTCAATGCTAATGAAACCAATTGAAGAAGCACTTGACTTTCTCCAAAAAGAAAAGGGAATGTACTTTGGTTTCCTTCTACCAACTTTGGCAACAATAAGAACGAAATTTCGAAAAATACAAATAAATGATAGTTTGAAGATTATTCCAATTAATGTGGTGGTGGCCATGGAAGATGCTTTGGTAGAAAGATTTTCCGATTATTTTAATTTAACACCTCAAGTTCAAGATGCAATAGTTGCATCTGTGCTCTGTCCGTCCGTTAAGCTCAAATGGATCTCGGCACTTAACCCAAATTTTAGGGAATCTAAAATTTGCGAAATCAGTTCCATAGTTCGGTCCAAAATTACTAATACTAATGCACCACAGAACACAGTAGCTATGCACGCAGCACCTGAGAATGCATATTTTGATTTTTGCGTATCAGGTAAAAATTGTACTTTAGTCTATTTCTATTCAATTTTAGTTTAACAGAAATAACCCTCATTTTACAGATGATATGGAAGATGCATCTACTAGCTGCACGTCTGTCGAAAATGAAAATTTCGACTTATACCTTGCTCAGTCTTCCACATCCATTGAATCGATAAACAAGTACCCAACATAAAGGAAGCGTTTTTGAAGTTTAATACACCTGTACCGTCATCTGCAGCTGTTGAACGGTTATTCTCAGTGGCAGGATTAGTCAATGCTCCCAAGCGTGGAGCCCTTTCAGACAACAATTTTGAAAAATTGTTGCTCTTGAAAGTGAATGGTGATAATTTTGGTTTGAATGTTTGAAGTATTTTGTTTATTGTGAATCGAAACTAATTAATTTTGAAAAGTTTTTTAATCAATTGTTTTAATGAATTGGACACAATTATTTTTTTTTTTTAATTATAACTGAATGTGAAAATAATTGTTTTTCTTAGTTTAACCAAAAACCATATTTATGTTTTTGTTACTTACTTATTTTCTAAACCAAAAAAATGTTTTGTCTATAAAAATATATAAATGATACCATATAAAAGACTTATTTTTGTTTTATAACGGTAAAACACAATTTACCCGTATTTTACACATTTTAACAATTATATGTATGAGTATTTATGGAAGGATTCCTTGCGCGATGGGGGAGGTTTCGTGCAAGTAGATATAGATAGATAAACATGCATGTTACTTCCTTAGATTTCGCTTCTTATCAATTAGAGTGTCAAATGACGATTTTCATTGGAGGGGTATTGGATCTTCGTATTCTAGATGTACATACAAATTTCAATGAATTACTAGAGACAATTCCAACAAAAATAAATAAAACTTAAAAATCTACAAGTTAAAATACTTAAGATAAGTCAAAAGACTTACAGTTAAATGAATGCAGTTAAAAGACTTACTGACTGCAAAAAAGAATTAGAAAATATAGGAGACTTACAACTGACTTAAAGAATGCAAGCAGTGACAAAGTACTGCAGTCTTTTAACTTACAGTCAATTGACTGCTTTTATTAACTTACAAGTCATGAATGCTTAAAATAACTGGTGAATGAAATTTTAAAGTTAAAGTACTCAAGTGAAATATTAACTTACATTCAAAATTTCAGTCATATGACTGCGACTTAACTGAATGCAGTACCAAAGTAATGCATTCATTCACATCTCTGGTTTCGAGATACCTAATCTAGTCTAGCTCCTCCGAATTCTTCCGAAGATGTACATGGTTTCGAGCAAGTATAAAGGCGAAATCATGTGACTTCTTCAATCTTATTTCATTATGATCCATATAGTGCAATTTCCAACCGATTTCTCCACCTATTGCAACAGGTCAACGATATTGACATCTTCGGCCATTCGCAATGGCGATTGAAGATAAATAAAAATTGTTGGTCTTGAAAAAAACTGTTTGGACCAAGTTTTGTTTATAATTCAAACGCGCTCGTCTTTATTGTAAGACCCTTATATGGGAAATTAAAGGACGAGAGAAAAGAGATATCGATGAACATTGGTCTTGAATGCTTGCAAGTTGAAATGGCAAGGGAACACAATGCCGGGTAAGTTATTCCATATTCATGTTGGGGGAATAAAAAACGTATCTCTGTATTTGATGCTACGTCCAAAAATAAGTTCAATGGTGAACTGAAAAGCATTCCTACCGAAACGGGTATCACTTGTGAATAAATTGAAGGGAGAAATGCAACTGGCTACTTTGAGTGAAAATTGCTTGTGAAAGAAGTGATAAAATACAGGAAGACATGAAACATTCCGACGATCTTCCAGAGATGGGAATGATTCCATGATAGTTCTGTTTCCTATCAGTTTTATCAGTATGAAGGAAAGTTTGGATACTAGGTACCCAAAGATGTGAGTTATACTCGAGTTTTGGGCATATAAACGCTTCATAAATTGTAGTCAGATCATAAGGGGTGAAAAGTTTCTTACACCGTTATAGAAATCCTAAGTACTTAGCAGCTTTTTTGGCTATCACAAAATGTGGTCATTCCAGCGAAGATCGTACTAAGTATGGAGAGCTTATCGCCTTTTTCTATGCAAGTGTTATTCAAGGACAATGGCATAAGAGGTACATTGTGATTCAACGACAACAGATAGCATTGAGTTTTTGAAATTTTAATCTCCACACGGTTTTATATACCCCATTTAATAATGATGTAAAGATCGGAGTTTAACAATAAATCATACCATACCGTTGCAATTCCATTTTTGAAGAAGATTTATGTGTGTTTGAGAACAAGTATGAAAAGACGAGTGTAGAGTCTTCGGCAAAACAATGAAGTGGAATAAAAGTTTCAGAAGAGAAATTATTTATTAAAATGATGAAGAGAATCGGAGACAAAACAGAACCTTGGGGAACACCAGCATTTGTTTTGTAATGAAAGCGTACAGTAAAACATGTATTGAACGATCTAAAAGGTAATTTCTAATCCAAAGTATAAGAGTTTCGTTGATACCAAACGCATGCATTTTCGATAAGAGAACTCAGTGAGAAATTCTATTAAATGCCTCAAGAATATGAAGCGCAATAATCTAAAATCCTCCAAAACAATGTAGAAAAAACTTTTCCAATTTCCGTTGAGATATGCCATCAGATCACCAATAGAAAGATTGCTACAAAAGCCGTGTTGCCGTTCATTCAAAAACTTTTGATCTTCGACGTACTTCTTTATGATTAACCAGCGATTCCATGACTTTAGAAAGAAGAGACATAAGTGCAATTGGTCAGTTGGAGGAGGGGAGGAAATGTCATCTTTTTTAGGAACATGCTGGGCAAATGCTGTTTTCCATCTTCTAGGGAAAATTCCAGAACTGAACAAGACACAAAGAACTGCCAGGGTTGGCACCACAGGAGCTCTAAGGTCTTGTCCAACTGATGCCTTTAGAATGTTGCTGGGCCTTTTACCACTTGATTTACACATTTACTATCTAGTATCTTGCAGTGCATTAAGACTAAAGTGTTCGAACTCTTGACTTGATTCCCATAGAGATTTTGTTGACTCCCACTGACTACTGTACCCTTAAAATTGACATCAGTAAAGATTGAAGGTTATGTTCCCATCAAGAAAGGACTGGGATTATGACGTCGCGTCGTGACAAAAGACTTCAACATAACTATCTTTACTGATGGCTCAAAGATGGAGTGTGGTGTTGGTTCAGGAATCTTCTCTGTGACTTTGGATATATCTAGATCATTTAGGTAACCCGACTTGGCTATTGGCTAGTATTTTTCAAGCTGAATTACTGGCTATCAGAGAAGCATGCAAGTTACCTAAAAAGATCCAAATCAGAAAAGGAGTACGGCTAATATCACAGACAGACGGGGAGCTGTTAGGGCCATAAATGCTAGTACATCATACTCCAAATTAGTCCAGAAATGCCGGAATGAACTTGCCAAACTCAATATTTACCACAATGTCACTTTTATCTGGGTTTTGGGTCATTGTGAACGAGCTAGCTAGGCAAGGATCAGTCCTTCATAACTCACTTGCGAAAATAGTCAACATTCTGCTCGGAGTTATGTAGGGCAAAATTATCTCAATTTTTCTTAGCGAATCAAACCGTAGGTAGAGCAGTTCTAGGCTCAGATATAGGGTCATTTATATATATATATCTTCTTATATATATATATATTCTTTATATATATATACTAGGGTGATTCAAAAAAACGCTTTTTTCGAATTTTAGGGAGTGCACCCCAAAATATCAAAGCTTAACTCTAAAATAAAATTTCCTCAAAATTTTATCAAAATCGGACGTTTTTTAGATAGTGCTACCAGCGGTTTTTCATTTTTTTTGCTTGAAAATCGGATTTCTTCCCAAATTTTAAAAATTGAATAACTTTTAGAGTTTTAAAGATAGAGACGTGAAATTTTCAGAAAATGTTTGTCCAATTATCTGGTAAATGAGTATTGAGTCAAAAAATGTATTTTTGGAATACATTTTGTACAATTTCTTATGGTAACATGAAAGAAATGAGGGCTTAGAAAAAATAGGCGCCAAAAATCTTGAACATAATTTTGCGTTAAGATTATCACTTATTACTCCAAAAACATATTTCTTTAGTCAAAATCTTAAACGCGGGCCAATTTCTACCAAAATACAAAAAAAAAACACAAACCAAAAAAAATATATTTTTCGTAGTATAGAAATAAGCTTTATTTCAGTAATTGTAAAACGTATACATACCTGCAGTTTTTAACATTTTATTGATTAAATACTTAAATATTTTCAATGGCATCGACAATTGTTTTTTTAATTGGGTTCGCAATATTCTTTCGATGCTTTTTGACTTCAAGCATTATTGTTTGCTTCTTCTCTTTCCGCAACGTCATTAACAACTTTTTAATTTTTCACGATATTATTACAAGTCAGTAGTGATCATTCTACAGCCATTTTGAAGGTTCAGTGTCGAAAAGGTTCCCTTTTCAAATCAAGAAATTGAAAAAACCTCAGAATTTTTTCGATCACAAAGCCTTAGAATTCTGTTTTTTCAGTATCATTACCTTATTCAACTTCTGCCTTCATTTTTCTTTCTTCCTTTTTAACTCGACAACTATTTATCTTCAAAATTGTTACCATTTTAGATTTTGTGTTTATTTCAAGATTTGTATCGAATAAACGCAATGATTTCCTCTAATACCATAAGTAGATACTTAGAATTTTTTTCTCATCGCATTCTGATATCTCAAAATTTATCGTATTATAAGAGTAAAAAATGTTTAAGAATTCCAAATCGATTTTCAGAGTACACACTGAAAAGGGCGCTTCATACCACCTGAATAAATTTTTAGTTTGGAACATTAAATGAATTATACCGCCTGAAAAACAAATTATTTTATTCTCCTTTATGTTCTTTCCATACGAATTGAAATCGTTAAGTGTATAAACAATAGTGTATATTTGAACGAATATTTAACAATCTTACTACATCTCTTTCACTCTTATTCAAAAAAAATAACGATTTTCAAAGCAAAGAAATACAGTTAGATTTACAATTAATTTTATAATCTTTTTGACTTAAAAGTTAAGTACGATAGAGAAATATTTAAAAGAACGATTGTAAGGAACGAACGAAAGAGAAAAAACACATAAAGTGGAGATGTGGATTATGTTCTTTATTTCAATTATAATTATTTAAAAAATAAAATTTTTTTGACAGATGTTTGTGAAATAAAAGTTTTGAATAACACTGACAGATTATTGAATGCTCTGATAATATTTAATTAAATTCCAGTTGAATATTCTTATGGGTAAGTTATCACTAAAACTGTTAGGAGGCTCTGCTTTCTACATGGAGTTTCGGCAAAAAAATTATAATTTGAAAAACTATGTATTAGGAAGTGTAATGTTGTAACGGTATAGTAATGCAATTCTAAATATTAAAGCGTTTATAATCATTTTGTTGAATTATTTTAAAAATTTATTCGAAAGTTGAATTTTGGTAAATAATGTGATATAGTGAACAGTGCTTCAGTTTTTGTTTTTTTTAAATATTTATAATTATTAAATATGAAAAATTGGTATTTTGTTAACAGATTAATTATTATACATAATTATAAATTGTTGAAATGAAGACTAAGAGTTTTGATAAACCTTTGAATAGTGGTTAATTGTAAATTCTACACTACAAAAAGTAGTTTTATTTTTTGGTTTGTGTGTTTTTTTGGTATTTTGGAAGAAATTGGCCCGCGTTTAAGATTTTGACTAAAGAAATATGTTTTTGGAGTAATATGTGATAATCTTAACGCAAAATTATGTTCAAGATTTTTGGCGCCTATTCTTTCTAAGCCCTCATTTCTTTCATGTTACCATAAGAAATTGTACAAAATGTATTCCAAAAATACATTTTTTGACTCAATACTCATTTACCAGATAATTGGACAAATATTTTCTGAAAATTTCACGTTTCTATCTTTAAAACTCTAAAAGTTATTCAATTTTGAAAATTTGGGAAGAAATCCGATTTTCAAGCAAAAAAAATGAAAAACCGCTGGTAGCACTATCTAAAACACGTCCGATTTTGATAAAATTTTGAGGAAATTTTATTTTCGAGTTAAGCTTTGATATTTTGGGGTGCACTCCCTAAAATTCGAAAAAAGCGTTTTTTTGAATCACCCTAATATATACTATATATATAAAATTTAGAAATTAGGGTTTTCAATTTTTTTTTTTAATTTTAGGTTTTTTTTAGTTTTAATAAAAATAAAACTTCTTTTCACCGAAGACTATGATAACGCGTCATCCTCTCTCAGATACAGTGGCATAGGTAACTATGTTTGTGCGATTTCCTTTTTTTTGCATTCCTAGTTTTTTTATCCTATCCAATCTTCCCATCCTTTCCCTATATAAAAGGCACGATAAATTTTGTTTGCTGAGAGGGAAGTGTTTGAAAAGGGCAAAAACCAACCCAACCCGTCGAGCCGTGGTGCAAAAGGCAAGCGTGCCTTTGATCTTTTCAGCACTGAAGATGCCTCCGTGGCTTACCCTAGACTCGCAACAATGGCATTAACTGCATTATATCTGGAAAGATTTGGCCCACCTATAATAAATCTCGAGCACTAAATCTGATATACAGAGCCAGGCAAGACATAGCCAGGATCGTACCTACCTGTAGCGGACACTGGCTAATAAGAGAGCATTCAGCGAAGCTAGACATTCCTCACAACACTAGCTGCCTTAGCTGTGGAGAGTGGAGACCAGCATCAAAAGGAAAAAGTCCTCCATTTCCTCTGCAAAAGCCATACTCTGCCCCAATAGACTTTCCAGTAGGCGTCCTAAGAATTCTTCAAATTAAATCCTATTATTGGGTTAATATGTTCCACTGTTCATTGGTAGTCTGTGTCTACGACTGGGAGCTAATGTTTAAAAGAGCAAAATAGGTATATGTCTGTGCTTTAAGAACTTTTCATTGTTTTGTTTTGCAAAACAAAACTTTTATAAACGTACTTTTATGAACGTTTATGGGTTAGGTACTCGTATGTACGAGTATATTCATTTGTGTATTAATTTATGAATTTTCTTATTTTCGTTCTCATTCCAGGTAAGTGGTGAATTTTATTGATTTTTGCTCACTCAGACGTCAGACGACAACGACGCGACATTTTCTTAATGAATAAAGTGTTCCAACAACAACAAAACAAATAATACACCGTATAGTTTTAACACAAGACATCAAAGGCTGGAGAGGTCTGGAACCTTGGCATGGTTATCGAGGAAGACATGAGAAAGGAGAAACAAATGATTGTACAAAACTTCATAAGGCTCACGTGTCTCGGGTTATATTAAATTTACTCCTTCGGGCTACAAAGAAAAACGATGATAGAGGCGAACGATGGGACGCTTCCGACGAACTTTTCGAAAACTAAAACGAAAACTGTATGTGTGTTTGTTTGTATGTGATGCATTTCGAGTATGTATGATTTTGCTTAAAAGATGAACATCAGGTAAAGTGAGATACTCCGAAATGCATCTATCAAAGAGGACGGATAATAACGCAAGACCTTCCAGCACTACTGGGGCATTATGTTATTTTATTTTTTTAAATTTTAAGGCGGAGATGTTTTAAAGTTTGTGGGAATCTTTTCATCATTTTATTTTTGGTTCAAAATTTGCACACAAAAAATGAAAGTGACCTCTTATCACCTTATGTTTCGGTGAGGTTTTTTTGAATTGAGGTTAATTAGTGAGCTGTTTGCACTCTGTGTCTGTGCAGCAAGAAATCGTATTGGTATATATTTTTGACGGTTAATACTAATTGAATGTCATCAATCAAAGACGCAAAAGAGAAGGGACTTACATTGGAATTAATTTCCGAGAAGGTGGATGAGTTTTTCCGACGGTAAGACAGTGATCCTCCATTCTAATAGTAAATATATATCTTTTTCGATACAATCAGTGTTCCTGCGGGGCAAGATAAACTCTCCTTTACTCTACAAATTGGAATGACCAACTCGCTTTTATAACTCCGAAAATAAGTGATTTTGCCATGGAAAATTTGGACTTACACTGAGAAAACTGTACTATGAGTTATTTAAATAGAAACATGTTTAACAGCATGTTTAAATAAGGACAAATAGAAATCGTTTATAACTAAACTCGAATCTGTTTAGATTCGAAAATACTATTATTTTACAGTAAAATATGTTTAAATCAAACTCATTCATGTTTAAGAATTTCATTATGATCTGCACTTCATTTTTTATATGTATTCAAATTAGTTTTAGTTTGATTTTTAAAATGCAGGTTTAATTGTTTTACTAACTTAAAAATTGTAACATAAAATGAACATGAACTAGTTTGTTTCAAATATAAACGAAGTTAAAATATTTACATGAGTAAGAGATTAAACATAAATGTTAAATTTAATCACAAACGGGTTTGAATTGAATAAAAATGAAGTAGCTAAATACAACTTTTCTTCTTTTTGGCATCGAAAGTCATGGAGTGTGTTTATGTTCCGCGTGTGTTTGTGATCTTACTAAAGTGAGTAATTTATAAAATAATAAAGAAATATTTGATTACCATTATAATGTTACATAACTGAAGTTCTGTTTCAAGCAAAAATATAAACCATAAGATTATTCGAGGAGTGGAAGTTAATACCATTGTTCCCTGCTCTCTATTGTAAGTGTAAAAAAAATATTTGTTTCAAAAACTGTTTATTAATATAGTTTTATTTAAAAAAAATACTGATTAACAAGTATGTTTTATAATTAACTATCATTTGACTTCTATATTCTTGCCACAGGTCGACAAGAGCACGACGAAAGACGTAAAAAAAGAAGCAAATTCCAGAAGACGAATAATTATATGAACCAGAATTTGAAGATGTTCTCAAGATGTGACAAAGATGAGATCTTAAAGCGCTCCACAACAATTTAATGACTTTTTGGAAAAATGTAAATAAATAAAATAAAAATATAAATACATACATAATGTAGGTACTTATTAATTTGTATTTGTGTTGAGTATTTTTTTTATTTCTGAATTTCTGAAAAATCTGAAGTAACAAAAAATTAATATGATTCTATTTGAAACAACATCAAATAAAGTTGATAAAAACAAAGATAAGCATGTTTAAATCAAATAGAAAACGTGGTAAATTTAAACCAAATCATGTTCAAATAGGGTCAAACATGGGTAAATACGTTTCTATTTAAATTAAATAGATATCGATTCCATGCCAAATCGTATGTGTTTGAGTTTGATTTAAATATGAATATGTTTGATATTTTTCTCAGTGTAGAATTGGTTGAAACAAGCGTAGAACTAAATAGCTAAGTAACCTGCAATTTTCAAAATTGTCCCTTCAGATAATCCTTCCCCCCTTGAGGGGCATAGGGCCTCCACTACTCCTACGCACCATCGTGTACGGTTTCTGGAGATGTACCTCAGCTCTCTCCAACTCTTCCTCAGGTGTGCTGATTTCTCTTCGACCGTTCTTCGCCAAGTACTTCTGGGTATGCCCACTCCTCTGCCTCGCTGCGTGAGAGGGTTCCATTGCATTGCTTGACTCGCAATGCACTCGTGGCATTTTCGAAGCGAATGTCCAATCCACTGCCACATACGTTTTCGTATTATAGAGTCGATGGGTTCCAGACCTGTCCTCGCATGAAGTTCATCATTGGAGATGAGGTTAGGCCAGAAAATCCGCAAGGTTTTTCGCAGACATCTATTCACGAACGTTTGCAGCTTTCTTGTGACAGTGGGTATTACTTTCCAAGTCCTTCATGCATAAAGAAGCACGGTTTCTACATTTGAGCGGAACAGTCGTAGCTTGTTCTTTAGGCTCATAGAGTTGTTTCTCCATATTTTGGACAGCATTCCGAACGCAGCCTTTGCTTTCCCGATTCGGCTGGTTATATCTAGTTCGCCATCAGTAGACACAATACTGCCAAGGTATTGAAAACTCTCTACCGTCTCTACTGGTGGTCCAGAAATATCTATTGAAGTAGATGAGGAAGTTCCAAGGCTGATCCTTTTAGTTTTTGCCTTATTGATCTTAAGCCCGACGGTTTCGGCTTCGCTCTCTTCACCCTTGTTGTCATTTGATGGAGATCCATGATCCTATGAGAGAGTAAGCACACGTCATCCGCATAGTCCAGGTGTTTCAGGTGTGATAGCGGATTCCACTAAATTCCTCAATTTAAAGTCGATAAAGCTGCATGCAGCACATCACTTATTATCAACAGGAATAGTATTGGTGACAGGATACAACCCTGTCTTACACCACTTTGGATTTCAAACTCCTCTGACAACCTTCCTTCCTGGGTGCAGGAGCTAAAATGATGTTGTTGGCGCTGTCGTAAGAGCTCTGCGGGAATACTGTCAAGTCCAACCGCTTTGTTGTTCTACAGTGCTCTGATTGCGGTTAAGATTTCTTCTCTACTGGGGGATTCAGATAATCCTAAGTTAACTAATCACATTTCTTAGTCTAAGTTTAATTTAAATTTGATTTTTAATTTTGGTTTTGGTGATTAAGAGGTTTAAGTCGGAACAGTTAATGCTACAATTATTCCTCCAAATCATGCGAGTCCATAGGAGGTACGGTGGGTAGGCGATAGAAGAGACGGGGATTTCTTTTATTACAGGAATTAGTGTTAAAAGAGATGGAGTTGTGCAGTCAACAGATCCTGAAAGGAGTCGATGAATAAAGAGACTGTCGCTTATTGCTCTTTGTTCTTCCAGCGTATTTAAGTTAATTATTAGAAGTCGTTCTTGATACGGAGGTAGAATCAAAGGGTTGTTCCAAGACAGACCACGAAGGGCGAAACGTAGCAAACAACTTCGGATGTTCTCCATTCTGGATACATCAATTTGTTGACAACGGGACCATACTTGACAAGCGTATTCAAGAAGGGGGCGACCAAAGTTCATGCATAAAGATCAGATCACCTAGGCGTCAGATAATTCTTTGAATCATCGTTTCGCAAAGCAGTGCAAAGTTCGCATTAAGTAAAATCTCGTCAATATGTTTGAAGAAGTTGAGCTCTCTATCACATAGAACACCAAGCTCTGGAATTAACTCAGCGGTGGATATGGGTTGGTAAAGTAGAACGTAGAGATGGGGAGCAGATTGATGTCGTTGGCGTATGGAATTATTTGATGACAATTTCAATATCGATAATAATAAGAATAAAAAGGAGGGATCCTTAGTGACTGCCTTGTGGGACACTGGAGGAAGCTAAGAAATCATCAGAGAAGGTAAATCAGAATCGAACTTTATAGTAAAGTGTTTTCAAGTAAGAAGAAATCTTTCTTAAGAAGAGCGAACGGTTTAAATAGAAAAAGATTATGTGAAATTTTGTCAAAGACCTTGAAATCGATTGAGGCAACGTCAGCTTCCTTTCCGTTCTCTAAGGTTGTGATCCTAAAGAATACGAATTCAACGAAGTTATTTATAGTGAACTGACCTTTGACAAAGCTGTGTTGCCTAGGTGATATGAGTGAGTTACAACGAAAATATTTTGAAAATATGTGAAAGTTTAGCAATTTCACGATAGTTTGTAACTTCACACTTTGGGCCCTTTGTAGTATTGGTGTTATAAAAGAGGTCTTCCATAACCGAATGAATTTTCCTAGCGATAGAAATACACCGAATACAGGACAATTTTATAAGTAGGTTAAAATGAATGGTACGTATCTTCCTTTTCTCTAAGATTGCACAATGTGCAGATTGTTATAAGGCCTTCCTTGTAAGATCTGAAAATCAAATGCAGTATAATTCTCCTCTCGCCTTGAAGATGGTTTCTATTTGATCAATAGTTCAATAGTATTTTTCTCCTTGAAGTAGTATCTTTCATTTATAGCCCAGACGACAATGTAGCCAAAAGATGCGAAATTTACACCGTTGTTGAAGGGATTCCAAATACTCACGATTTTTCTACAACAGAAGCTATGAATTATGAGAATTCTCTAAACAATACCTTGGAAGTTTTGCAAGACATAGTAGAACCGGTAAATGCTTTTAGCAAAAAAAGGAAAAGACAAGCTTCAGGGAATGATAGCTGTAAAAATTTGAATTGAATAGCTAACAAAATTTTTAAATCAGCAACCGTAACAACTAGGAAGAAAAGTTAAATTTGGTTAATTGTTCAACTATCATCTTCATCATGTCTTAGCCAAAGAATGATACTTTCCGGAAAGGAAGTTATGGAATTTTTCTTTCTATACAATCAAATTTTAAAACAATATATCAAAGAAACATCTATTTCAGCCGCGAAACATGTTATTGACATTTTAAATAAAGTCCGATAAGATTGGTGAGATTTTAAAAGTGGAATTTACCCCAGAAGTTCCATTGACAACTCACTGGAACTGGGAGTGTAAACTACTAGAGGATATAGTTGGACATGATATTGTTGATCACCTTCCTATTTGGGTTTCTGGAAAAGGAATAGATTAACTTCTTGCATTACCAAAGTTGAAATCTAGCACACGTGAGACTGTAGCAAATTCAGTTAATGAAACAGCTGTAAAATGAAGAATTGAAGATAAAGTTAAGTGCTTAGGTAGGTTTTGACATAACATCAGTCAATACAGGAAGAAGAAATGGGAGATGCATTGTTTTTGAAGAAAAAATGGACAAGGAAATGCTGTGGTTGGCATGTCATTGCCACATCCTGGAATGATATTCGAAACAGTGGTCTTGAGATCACTGTGATGGCCCCAGAAATGGGTCCAGAAATTCTTATTTTAAAAACTTTATAAAAACATTGGCCCAACATCGATTACTCAAAACTGGTCACATTTTCATTCTATGGAGAGAAGTTAAGGTTGTGTTCATGCTCAAAGACGGTAAATGTTCCCAAATAAGCCCGGCAAATCTCAGACCTATCAATCTATCATTAACGCTTGAAAGAACGATTGATATCTATTTACTTACTAGCATCAATACGAGACTTTTGTCTACGGCTAAACATGCTTATTGCCAAGGAAGATCAGTAGATACTTCTTTACATTCACTAGAATGAAATATCGAATATTTCTTCCAACATAAATAGTACCCTATTGTTGCTCTCCTAGATGTAAAAGGTGCTTTTAACAACATCAACACATCTGAAATCGCATTCGCACTGACGTATCTACAGGTAGATGGGTCGCTTGATGAACTGGTTAACCAAATGCTCACTAGCAGAGTTATAACTTTAAAACTGGGTGGATTTTCTGCTGGAAGATCTGTGTTTAGAGGTAAACTGCAAGGCGGTTTTCTTTCTACCTTCTCTAGAACTTAGTAGTAAATGAGCTGCTGACATGCCTGGAAGCGGAAGCTACATAGGGATTGCGTTTACAGATGATGTTACTATTGCCGTATCAGATTAGTATCCTAACATCTTAAAAGAACTCCTACAAAACGATTTAAATAAGTCATCAAACTGGGCAGAGCAATGTGGCCTACGATTCAATCCTCAAAAATGGAACTTGCTTCAATCTCTAGAAATTAAAAAAAAAATTCTGCTTTCTCAGACGAAGCAAAATATTTGGTTCTTATCTTAGATCAAAAATTAAGCTAAAGAAAATCATGCAAAAAAGCTAGTAGGAAAAATTGGAGCCTGCAACCCTGGATTACTGGTTTCGGTAATCTGACTGATCCTTACTTATGGTGTAGCAGTATGGTCGATCGCTCTAGAAAATGTTGTACATTCCAAGGATCATCTTTGCCTAATCATAAGCAGAGTACTACGAACGAACCGCTCTGTCATACTAGACGTTGTGTTCCATCTGCCACCCCACGATGTTTTCAGCAATCAGACAGCGGCGAGCACATCCTTTTTCGCAATGGATTAATAATTGGTCAATTCATCATTATGAACTCATTTGGATCACTTCCAAGTCTAATTGATTACACTATCCCAAAACTACAGTTCGGCAAAAACTTCCAATGCACCATTCCTTCAAGATCTGTTTTTGGCAGGATAAGAGTTTCTTCGAAGATGATTCTATCCATTTTTACACCGACGGACGGAAAACTGATCATTGAAGCGTATTCTAGGTGGAATTTACGGCCTTTAAAGTAGTCCTGTCTTAGCTCAAAAAAACGACGTTATCAATTATTGATCTAGGTTAGTCTCAACTACTGTTTATCTCTTATGGAGATGACGCACATGAGTTCAATATTTATCTTTGTTATTTACCAAGGCATAGTGACATTCCAGAGAGCTGTAAAGCTGAAAAACTCACATATGGATCCGAGACTTGGGTGCTTAGCAAAAGGCACTCCGACCTCTTAGCTGCGTTCGAGAGAAAAGTCTTAAGGAGAATTGTGAGGAAGGACGATTCCGGAGACGGTACAATCATGAACTGTACGCAATCTACCTAGAAGCAGATATCGGTACACTCCGGTGGGCAGGGCACCTAGCTGTATGAGCGAAGCTAGAGACCGGGATTGGGGAAGAGACTTGTTAAAAGAGGCCAGGACCGGAACCCGGCTGTCGAGCCGATGATGTTGATGATAATAAAGGTATACCCATCGCAACACGTAAACATATGCTAAAACAAGATTCTATAAAGAGGATAAACCTAAGATGGAATAATATAACTACCTGTCAGATGACAAAACATATCTGGAAAAATCTTGATCTGAAGCGCCCTAAGTGCTTCACCAGTTCTGTAATTGATGTCTTAAACGGATACTGTCGCGCAACGAGGCTTGGCGTTTATTCAAATGATTTTTGCAGAAGCCATATGGACGAGGAAGAGATGGAATCAATTTCTCATCTTCTTTGTAAATGCTCTGTCCTATCCCATAGATGTAGGCTCCATTTTCGACAGTTTTTCTTCGAGGAACATAATGACCTTATTAATATAGACATTTGCGGTATCTAACGCTGCGTAAGGAGCTCCAAATGGTTCAACGAATAGGAAGAAAATCTCTAGATTCATGAGGTATCACAATGGACCAACTCTGGTCTAAATGTATCAGCTGGTAACGCAGGCGGTCAATCCAATCTAACCTAAGTTAAAGCGATTTTAAAAATTGCTCTCACTGGATTGGTAAACTGTCCTGTGTGTATTCCTGAAATAAATGGAAATTTTTGTTCTCGAGCACATAAGAGAAACGTTAAAGGCATCACTCAAGGGTCCATTAAAACTCAACTTATTCACTTTGAAAGGGGAGTATATTGATATTCAAAGAGTTCTTATAAAATACAACGGGCCTATTTCTACTGTTACTTTTTGTTGGCAACCTTTAAAGTCAACAATTTTTTTTGCGATTCAAATTGACTTTTTTGTGATGGCAATTTCGTCTAGATGGTTCTTTATGTGTGAACTCTTCATCCCATTTCTCTTCGTTAAGAAAGAAGCTTGACTTGAATAACAATATTGAAAATTTACTGGAGCTTACATAGCAAGAGCAACGTATTAATGTGTGAATTTCCAGCTCGTTCCTTGAACTTACTATAAACTCGCAGCTACCTACATATGTACTCAAAGATTCAATTTTAAGCAAAGAAACAACTTTTCTGCTAACACTTCTCAGTAAGTAGTAGCAAGGTTGCAAGGATAAAGTTTCATTGCCCGTAAAACGAACGATTTATAGCCTCTTTGGGAACGATAAAAGATTCAGTCCCAAAAGCTCGTTTATTACCATATTAAGAGGTAATTAATCCGAAGATTAAACTTCAAAACGAATAATTCCCACGAAGCAAATTATTTTCCACTTAAAAATCAATTGAATCAAAGTTTCTCGTTTTAAAGAAAAAACCTCTCAAAGTCTACCAATGTAACTTCACAGAAAATTCCTAATTATTTTTCCCCAAAAAAGCATAAGAAGCTAGGTAATAAAAAGGCCATTAATGATTTGTCAATCTTTTTTTTTATCAATTTCAGTTGAAAAGCGTTTAATTAAACGTTATTATAATTGCATCCATCAAATCTGTGCCTTTGTCGCTGTGCCAAATATGGAACTCGCCAACATGGTTTAAGTGTAATGTAAATGCAGAGTCCATAGCTTTGGCTATAATCACTATGTAACCATTAACTAACTTCTTAAATTGCGATTGGAGTTGTTGTCGGCAGCGGCTTTTAAACTTAAAGATCGAAAATTTATCTGGAAAAATACATAAATAATTAATACAAGCAAAGTTGAGAAACGAGAATTTTGTCTTATTTTTTTTTTCTTTTTGCGTCCCCTCTTGGGATGCCTGTATGAATTTCATATGGATTTTTTTTCAAACGCCATTTGCCAAATTTAGTTTGCCTGGTTTGGGGGCCAGATACACTTAAATTGCAACTGCACCCAAACGGTCAATTCACTGCCCCAAATGCATAATTCAATAATGGTTTACTGTTGCAGTGGCCGGCCGGCGGCAGCGGCGGCGGCGGCATTATTGCGTTCACTGCTGCAGTGGCAAGCTTGTGCAAAACGCACTTCAACTTTTATTATATGCCTATTTAAGTTTACAAATGGAAATTTGATTTATATAAAAAATAATAAAAAATAATATATTGGGGCATTTGGGTTGGGGTGTTGGCGAGTGGCAATTAATTTGCACGCATGCTTTATCTAGTCTAAAATAAATAAATGTCACAGCACGATCGCATGGACTTGCTTGGTGGTGGGCAATGCTGTAACCAATAGAGGTGTTGATTAAAGGCTAAACAAATAATAAGATTCCAAAAGTCTTTTTTTGCAACTGGAACTGGCTGTTTCGAACGTACTGTTCAACCAAAAGTAGCCCGAAACATCAAAGAACAGATATCGGCACATTTCTGAGTATGTGTCGAATATTATATGCTCATAGAAAACGACTTAGGAATCGTCTTTGAAGAATCCATTAGTAAGAACTGAACAGAAAATCTTAGTGTCTTGGCATTATATTAACGAATTCTACCCATCAACAAAGAGACTTTTTAAGGTGATTATAATCTATACCTCACACCTTGAAAAACTGATCGGACAAAATTCACCGATCTCGGAAATACATTGTTACTAATAACATAGAAGCAAGACCAATAGAAGACAAAGCCGAAGAACCCGCTGTCCATTTTGAGGGAAACTTCACGCGCAATCCATTTGCTGATCCAATTTTTTTCTTCGAATTGGAGACCTCCATCCAACAAACCCTGAAGAATAGCCGATATAATCAGCAAAGAAGTCAGCTTCTCCGGAAAGAGTATACAGCTTCATCCTAAAAAGACTTCATCTCACAGTCAAGCTCTTCTTAACCATCATCCCTAACAACTATGTCTGCATAAAGATTCTTGAGCCTCTTAAGCATCAGTTCTTCCAGCTTTCTTAAGTTGTTAAAGAGGAATTTTGTGAAAGGATAAAATGTTCCTGGTACCTTTCATTGGAACCGCCACGATTTTCACAACATGAAGAACGTAATCGGCACGATATTCTCTGATTTTCATTTTCGAACCGATATCCAGCTTCAAAAAAGTAAGCTCTTTGAAGAACTGATACTCAGAAGGCTCAAGAATTTCTGCAGCTAAAGCAACATCGTCATTAAAATACAGTTCATAATTCAGTTTAATCATTCCACACCATTGGATCTTGCCCCGAAGTTTCAACACGACATCATCATTAATCCCTTATCTTTGCCCATCTACAATAAGCTCTAAACAACTGACCTAATATGCAAATCCACGCAAGATAAGCCCAGGATATATGCAACTTGCATTGGAAACTGGCCAACAGCGGAACATGCAGTAAATATGGATATTCCTTACAACTTACAACACTCATTTTCGTAGTTGTAGGAATCAAGAGGAAAAGAAACAGTTATTCATTTCTTCTGGAAATGTACTGCGCTGGACAAAACAATAGACGTTATTTCAACGTGGTGAAGTGAGATTCTGAGGCGAACCATGAGGAATTTTGTAACTATTTATATAGTTCTTCTCGATCCTAAGAATGCCAACTAGTTAACTTCAGGTAAAGGGAAGCTTATGAATCCCGAATCCAATTCAAACCAAACTAACTTGTGGTATCACCACGGGAACCTCCAGCGTCAGTTAAGTGACTCAGCAAGACTGTCCGTAGCTATCGTTTTTTTACTACTCGAAGAACTGTTAGTAATGGTACGCCGCAAGGCGGTGTCCTCTCTCCTTTCCTTTGGAACCTAGTCGTAAATGAACTACTAAAGATTCTAGAAGGGGAGGGGCACAGGGTGATTGCCTATGCGGACGATGTTGCGATAGCTATATCTGGTAAGCATCCTAACACTCTGAAGGAACTCCTACAAAATGCTTTAAACAATCTTACTACCTGGGCAGATCAATGTGGACTCGCTGTCAACCCCCACAAAACTGAACTTGTCCTATTTACCAGGAAATATAAAATCCCAAACATAAACCCTCCCTATATCAAAGGTATACCGCTTAAACTTTCAGACAAAGCAAAATATCTGGGTCTTATTTTGGACAAGAAATTAAGCTGGAAGCCCAATATCCAAGAGAGAATCAACAAAGCCAACATAGCTCTATTCTCTTGCAAAAAAGCCGTAGGTAACAAATGGGGTCTACAAACTGATATTACACACTGGCTATACATCTCAGTCATTAGACCGATACTTACATATGGACTAACAGTATGGTGGACTGCGCTGGAAATAGCAGCAAACCGCGATAAGCTCAGCAAAGTCCAACGAACAGCCTGCTTAATCATGAGTGGAGCTCTCCGCTCAACTTGATGTTCTGTTTCATTTCATACCGCTAGCTTTAGCAAACAATCGGCTGCCAGTACAGCCATTCGGCTTAAAGCCTCCTCGCAGTGGATCAATAACGATATTGGC
This sequence comes from Philhelius festivus, assembly GCA_963931855.1. Taxonomy (NCBI): domain Eukaryota; kingdom Metazoa; phylum Arthropoda; class Insecta; order Diptera; family Syrphidae; genus Philhelius; species Philhelius festivus. Next base: position 70,227,159 of record OZ007554.1, on the reverse strand, counting down.
CACTCCTCATCTGAAATTTAATAAAAACTTTCAAGTATCCATCCCTTCCAGGTCTACCTGGGAATATGAGTCACTGTTGGTAGACGAAGCGATTAATTTCTACACAGATGGATCTAAGACCGATGATGGGGTCAATGGAGGCGTATACTTCAAAAGATTAAATCTTTGTCTATCTTTTCGTCTTCCCAATCATTGTAGCGTGTTCCAGGTAGAGCTTGTAGCAATAAAGGAAGTCCTCTCTTGGCTCAAAGAAAACGTTATATCGACTACTGATATATGTATTTTTTCAGAGAGTTAAGCTGCCATAAAGTCACTGGACTCTGTCTCCATTAACTCACAAACAGCCCAAAATTGTCGATCATCTCTTGTGGAGATGTCAAAACAGTTTAACATTCACCTTATATGGGTGCCGGGGCATAGAAACATTCCAGGAAATTGTAAAGCCGACGAACTTGCAAAAAACGGAACAATATTACCTTTGTTGGATAGCAAATCTAACATCGGTATACCCCTAGCTACTTGTAAACTTATTCTAAAGCATGATGCCATAAAGAAAGCTAACCACAGATGGACCAGCACCCCAACTTGCACTAAACTGATTTCGCCATTGTTTGATGCTAAACGCTCAAAACAACTAATTTCTATTGGTAGATTGCATATTAGCTCCGTTATAGGTGTCCTTACTGGACACTGCCTAATAGGAAGACATGCTTTTTGACTTAGAGTTCCTGCAAATGATTTTTGCAGAAGCTGCATGGGTGAAGAAGAATAGGAGACAGTTTCTTACCTTCTATGATCTTGTCCTGCCCTAGCGGAAAGACGTAGAATCCACTTGGGAGTCTACTACTATAACCTAGTGATCTAAATAATTCCGACATTCACTGTCTCCAACGCTTCATTGTTAGCTAAAAATGGTTTAACGAGTAAGGGTGATTTTTGAAATCCTTGTGGTATCACAGCGGAACAAATATTGGTCTAAGTGTGTTGACCTTTTCCGGTCAGCAGCCACCTTAACCTAACCTAACCTATCGTTTCTACCGAATTTACGTTCTTCCTTCCAAGAACTTTTATCGGCAAGTAGATATTTATAAATACACAATATTGAAGATTAGATCAAGAGTTCCAAAAGGTTTGAAACTTCTGTATAATATCGTGATACCTGACTAATCATCTGAAGCGAATGCAAAAACTTTCTCTTCAATGATGGTTTTGTCACAAACCTTACATATATTGATATCACCACTGATAGCTGTCCGGAAAGTGGAATTTCACACCCGCAAACTCTTTGAGTCTTACAACAAATGGAATATTCAGATAAACTCATCAAAACTGCAACTCGCCCGCTTCAGAAGGGTTGGAGGCAGGCGTGATCACTTAGCTGAAAACAGCAGAATTATCACCCCACTATTTCTAAAGAAGTTGGTGAGAATCATCGCCAAGCACCCTAATCAACTAATGAGAATGATGATAAATCAAAAACGACATCCGGAACCAATGAAAACCTGGAAATGCATATGATATTCCAACAACTAAGTCTGAATAAGTACCCTACACTGAGGATCAACGAACTGCTGTGTCAAAACGTCAACCCTATTCCTATCTGTAATCTGTACATGTGCAACCCAAGGTAGAAAAATCAAGCATAGACCTTCCCAGGACGGTATGAAAACTAACTGGGTTCCTTAAGAAAAATATTCCTTGGTAACATTCGTTCTAGAACGCATATTGATGGAGTTTGATATGAAAATACGCAGGTCCAACTACAACTTCTGCAGACCCAGCAACATGCCACGAATGTAAGTAAGAGTGAAGTGCTGTGTTGCCTATTTAGCACGAAGCACACGATATGTTGTGCTAGCTAGGTATAGAGCTTATGTGATCCCTCCATGAAAAGTTTATATTAAAAATACCTTCAAGGTTCTTAGCCGACCGTACAAAAGAATCATTTAAGGTTATTGGAAGAAAGTTTATTATTATTATTTTTAGATACGTTAAACTTTTTTTGAATTCAATATTAGATCAAAGTCTTGTAACTACTGTCTGATCTTTACTAAAACTTAATCTACACAAATTGAAGAGTGTTCAGTAAGCCCCAAAGGACAACTTTCATACATCTAAACATCATCTGCAGACATGCGGATGTAGATAACTGAAGGAAGTTCATTTGTGTGGAGCGCAAATAATAGTGGTCCCAAAATAGATCCCTGAGGAACTCGATTTGCGAGTGGTAAAAAATTAGACAGAGCTTTTTTGTTTTTTTTTTTTTTTTTTTTTTTTTTTTGCCACGAAGAGACCAGTTTGTTTGCAGTTGAAGAGGATTAGTAGAACCGACAAAGTTTCGAACACAATTTTGAGTTTCGAATATAGTTTGTTTCTTCTATTGAAGTTAACATTGAAATATCTGACTAAGAAAGATCCAGTTCTACAATCGTCGTTCATTCTTTCTGCCTTGAACTCTATGAATCAACATTTATACAACTAACCATTAATCCAGTAAATGAACTAAGCCCATCTTTAACTTTCAGTTGTCTAAAATCTATTAATTTCAATAGATTTTTGACACTCATCTGTAAGAAATATCTTTTCAGTTAGTTGCAGGGTATTGTGGTGTTACAAACTCTGTTTTATTCTTGAAACCAATAAATTTCCTAAAGAGCACGTATTTTAAAAATGAAATAACCGTTAGAGCTCTCGAATGCAAACGCACAACTTTGGCAACAAAAATTCAAGAAAAAAAAAATAGTAAAATAGTTCAATGCACATTTCAAATCCAGGCATGCACAAAATATTTATTTACAATTTCTTGAAATTTACTTCACCTAATTTACTCGTATTTTGTATCTTTCTCTTTGGGGTAATCTGGTTTTTATCATAGGATAGGTTGGAATACAACAATTTACTTTGTTGTTAAAAGCTTGTTGCTTATGGGTAGCAATCAATTTATAAGAAACGAGTAAATGATTCGCAGAAATAATAGATTACTGATGTCAGTTATTTAAGTAGTTTCTTGTAAAAAATTACGATATTAAGTATGTTATCGTGTAAGCTTGAACTATAGGGCATTACAGAGTTATAAATAATAAATTTTTTAGTTAAGTATTAGTCTTATGCGGCTTTTCACTCGACAGTCTTCCTCAAATTATATCACAAAGATACGTTATTTACGCATATAGTATAAGAGCTTCAATTGAAAATCTCATGCGATTAAACTAAAAATTATTTGAACTATGCAAAAAAATCCAAGATCATGTAAAAATGGGTCAAAGTTAAGGTAGAAAACAAATTGTCAAAACTGGTAATGTATTTTCTAAAGAAATAGTTAACTGTTCAGGGATTCCTCAAGGAAGTCATTTTGAACAGCTGCTTTTTATTATTTTTATAAATGATTTACCAATTCAACTATATTATTCTAAATTCCTTTTATTTGCTAATGATTTGAAAGTTTACAGTAACATTAATTTAATTCTAAATGCGAATAAAATGGAATATGATTTAAACCAAATTATCGATTGGGGCAAGCTTAATGGGCTGTACTTGAACAATAAATAAAATGCACGACTGGATCGCACGAACTTGCTCTTATGTAAAAGTACTTCGAAAGTTAAAATACATTTTTATATATATGTATGTATATATAACATGAATTTAATGAGATACAAATTTTCAAATGCATGAAAATGCCGTCTGATTTCCAGAAAAGTATGAATTGGTGCAAACAAAGCATGGGATTTTTTTTTTACAAAACATATTTTTATACACAATATTATAATTTAAGGGGGCTCCTGCTCAAAAAATTTGGTTAAAATCGTTAGAGCTGTTAATGAGAAAGTCGAAAATAAAAAAAACGGTTCTATGACAGGTACCGTTAATAACATTTTGCCCTAAAATTTTGTTTGACCAAAATGTAGTCCATGATAAATAAAATAAGATTTTGCATTACGGGTGCACGGGGGATACCGTTAGTTTTAGAGCTAAAAAAAATTTAATTTTCTCTCTAGGGAATCACCAAAGACCCTTAACTACCGAGATTGAAGAAAATAGCTCCAATGGCTTAGGATGTAGCGAAAGGTACAGACATACAGAGAGACAGACGGAATTGTCAGACCCACTTTATTCGTCTTCGCTATCATCGTAATGTCAAGTTTAATCAATCTCAAGTTCGATTTTTTTTCCAAATGCAGAACTCGCCCTATAGTACCTATATCGCAAGTAAAAATATGATATACATTTTATTAAAGGGGCCCGTTCGATGCATATGCTTATGTTGCTCAATCTATACACCCGTAATGCATAATCTGATTTATCTCAAAAACGGTTCTAACGATTTTGATGGAAAAAATTTGGGGTGCAAACAGTGGCGTAGCGTACTATCTCGGCGCCCGGGGCGGGAGACCCATTTTGCCGCCCCTATTCAATACTAAATTAAAATTAAATTTCGAGACATCATTTCACAGGCAATGAAGTATCTTTTATTGAAAGTGAAATATAGGATCAGCGGTTTCATAAACGGATTCTACGGGCCTTACGAATGAGGCTCGTGAGACAAAGCTGCATCTGCGGATTCATCGCCATGCATGCGTTTTTCCTGCGAATTTTTTTCGTTTTGAGTTCAATTCTTTTTTTTCAATTTTTTTTTTCAGAGTCTTAGAAAAGTCGATTGCGGCTTGGACGAAACGGTCTCTGCTCTCCACTAGGAGAGCTTTTAAAACGCAGAGTTTCTGAGCACACTTTTCCACACTCAGTCCACGTTGCTGCAGGTAAATTTGTACGTCATCTTCTTCAGGTAGCTCTGCAGCTCAAAAGCCAAGAAAAGTGAGGAAGTTGAATGACTGCATGACTGTCAGAAGAAGACTGGCTACCGATCCGTCAATTCTTCCACTATCTCAAGAACTTCCACAAAACTTATTTTTAGGCGCTTTACAGCTTCACGAGGTTCACTTCTTCTGCAGGCTTGTGACTAGATGCTTGAGGTACTTCTGGTGAGTCGACTTCGTCTTGACCCTGCTCTGTGATGGGACCAGAACGACTTCCAACTTCAACGGCAGGCCCGACTTCTTCTTCTGCCTGTAAAATAAGTTATGCATTCCCATGAATATTGGCCGGAGGACAATTCTAGGCCACTCACGATTGTAGATGGAGGAATCTTACTTACATTGGAATATTTTCCGCTGCTGCTGGATTCCGCCGAAGGTGTTAACGTAGGTTTTGAACCAGAACTAGAACTGAAATATTTCGCGTCTTCGCGTCTGCTTCTTTCTTAGCCTTTTTCTTGCGTATTCCGCGTCGCTTCCTTTAACTTTTTTCATATTCAAAAACTATTTCAAAGGTTGAGTGAAATACTAAGTGTTTAGTTTTAGTAGATTCAACAGTATTTAAACTGAGACTAGAATAACGTTTCCGTCGAATCCTAGTTATCTTATCATATCTCGCATATGCATACGTATCATATGTTTCGGAATACTCCCTTTCTTTTTTGCGAGAGTTTCGGAACGTTTTGTTTAAGTTTCGCGAGTCGCGCGACAATACGGAATGCACTCTTACGGCCCTACTCAACGGTCAACGATCAACGGTCAGCGGTCAACGACGAACCACAGATAGGGTGGCAAATTTCAAATTTACATCATTGTTGTTTGTTGACTTGTCAAACGATCTGTCATGAAACATTTGATTTCTACTCTATCGTCATCACCTGCGACATTTTGCCGTTCTCATTATTTTTCTTTAAAAAATGATTAAAGCTGTTGTTGAGATAAATATGATTTTTCATAACGATAGAATGGGAGGTACCGTTAGTTTTAGACCTCAACCAAATTCAAATGCCTCCGCTAGAGATTCACCGAAAACCCTTAACAACCAGGTTTGAAGAAAATTGCTTCATTTGTTCAGGCTGTATGTTAAGGTATACAGACGTACAGACAGACAGACGCAATTAAGGGACCCACTTTTTCCGTGTCAAGTTTGATCAAAACCTAATATTCGAATTTTTATAAATGCAAAACTTGCCATATAGAACCTACGTATACAAAGTAACAAAGTTTGTAATCCCTTAAAATGGGTATCTTAATAAAACTAACAAAACATACCTGTGATTGATGTACAATATTCGTCATTTCCAAATTTTAAAATTAAACAATAATAAATTTATTTAAATCTAGCACATTTTTCGGTTATGAACTCATCCATGAAGCATCGGTGGTTCAGTGGTAGAATGCTCGCCTGCCCGAAAGGTTGAGGTTATTAGAATTCTCTTGCAGCGTGACTTTGAGAAGATTCAGCGATATTGCGATGACTGGAAACTGAAAATAAATGTCCAGAAGTCGGAAACAATTTTGTTCCGGACTCCGTTGGCTGGAGCCCCGCGGGATACGCGCAAGAATTGGCGCAAGATGGTCATCGTTGATCCTCACGGGCAGCGATTAACGAGCAAAAGTGTAGTGAAGTACCTCGGTATCTGGTTGGATCAGTATCTGTATTTCGACAGACATATAGATGCTGCGCTGGCCAGGGCCAGAGGAGCCTTCGGTCTGACGAAACGACTGTTTTACAGCAGTCGGCTTGACCCCAGAGTGAAGGTCATTTGCTACATGGCCCTCATACGGCCGATGATCGTTTATGGTTGTCCAGTGTGGTTCAACGTTGCTCCATCTCAGATGGAGAGAATTCGGGTGTTCGAGCGGCAGTGTCTTCGACGCTGTACTGGTTTGCATCGGACACCCGAATCTTCTTATGTTCACTATTATCCGAACGAGGCTCTATACAGCGGGGCTCGGATCAACAGAGTTGACAATTTCGTGATAAAACTTATTCGGGGTCACATTGCGAGGGCTATGACTTCGACCAATAATTTGATTTTCGGGGCGTTCTACCCAAATGACGAATATTTTGAAAATGCACGCTTGAGTGGCTTCATTCCTCCAGAGGCATTCCTCTATTTAGATAGATGCGGTCTGATACAGGATAGATTGGCAGTACCGCTAATCTACCACGTCAGACGAAGAACCGTGGACCGGCGGCTCCTTTACACTCGGGACGTCGTGGCACAAGACGGAGAAGAGCTCCTACGGTTCAGTAGGGCTGTGTCCGAACGGGACAAAACTGATAGGGTGAAGCAGGAGAACCAGTTTTGGTGGCTTCAATCGGTATTTGACAATGGGTAGTCGGGGTGGGGTGTTAGAGCCGTGGCCGGCTGGCATACCTGTTTTTTAGTCACAGGTTTAGTTTTAAAAAGAATAGGCACAGTGGCAAAAAAAAACCCTACATTCTTCAAATGTACAAAAAAAAAAAAAAAAAAAAAAAAAAAACTCCGCTGTGGTTGTTCTAGTTTTTAAGTAGTTTTAGTTTATTTTAAGTAGTTTAAGTGGTTTTAGGTAGTTTTATTTTAGTTTTAGTTTATTTTAAGTAGTTTTAAGTGGTTTTAGGTAGTTTTAGTTTATTTTAAGTAGTTTAAGTGGTTTTAGGTAGTTTTAATTAGTTTAATTTTAGTTTGTAAGTTTTATATAAAAAAGTCAAAATGATAAAGAATCCGAGTTTTTTTAAAATTTTCTCGAGAAAACAAAAAAAAATAGATATAGTAATTGAATTCGACATAGTTTTTTAGGCCGAAAGGCAGTAGTAATAAGAATATAGTTTAACTTAGAGTGCCCGCATGGGGCCAGTAAGTTAGTTGTAAGTTATTGATAAGTAGGCTAGTTTTATGAATTTTTGTCTAGCATTAAGATAGTTATAAGTTTGAATTAAATAAAAATGAATTAAAAAAAAAAAAAAAAAAAAAAAAAAATGCTCGCCTGCCACGCGGGCGGCCCGGGTTCGATTCCCGGCCGATGCATTTAATATTTTCCTAATATTCAGACTGTGCATGTCAAACTAGACAAAGTAAGAATAAGAAGAAACTTTCTATTTTATTTTTCTGAAACTGCATCAAAAGCAGTTTAGTAGTTATTGAGATAATCCATCGAAAGTGATGCAAAATATAACAATTGCATCGGCCGGGAATCGAACCCGGGCCGCCCGCGTGGCAGGCGAGCATTCTACCACTGAACCACCGATGCTTATAAAAATACGTAGGCCATCAAAGGATAATCAGGAATAGTTAATTAAATTTTGATTAAAAGTCTTAATTTCAAAATAGAATGGTTTTTCAAAAATACATTTCATAAACTTAATAAACAGTTCATTGTTGTATTGTTGTAATTAATGTTTCTACTTTGAAAAAGGTCTATTGTTGTTAAGATTTGTTTTACGATAATTTACAAATGAAATTAAGTGTTTTCCCGAACCGCATTAGATATGGGGTTTTAGTGTTATTTAAACAAACTTTACTTCCGGCAAAATTTTGCTTTTATATTGGTAAGAAAATAAGCAACAATGAATCATTCATAAAGGGCCTATAGGTGGTTTTGTATTTACAAAGTTGCTTAACAGTTTTTTCTTTTATGAATAAATACAAATAAAACCTGTTCGCTGAAAAGATATAATCTATTCAAATATTTTTTTTTGTTTCCGGATATAGGACAGATTATTTTTCTTATAGTCCAGTATAATTGGCCATTTTATGAACTTTATATATAATTTGTAAGGGAATTTAAATCACGGTTTCTACCATCTAAACAAGTTCTCCCACATATTAACTTTTATTTGTTATTTTATAAACGAAAGGAGATTGAGAAATAAATAAAAATAAATTGAGAAATAGATAAAAATTCGAAAGAATGGAGATACTGATGTTTAAAATACGAATATGGGAGAGAAATTATCCCCATAAACCTTTTGACCGTCAACTATAGTCATACATAATCCCAATATGCATAACCGCTGAATAGCTGTCGGGAATACCTTGAAAAAGGCGTGCTTGGGTTCTTCAATGCTCGAACAAATAGATATATTTGGCAGATAAGTTGGTAAGCACAGCCCCCCGGAACGAAAACAGATAACGGCTTCCGATTAAAAGACTTAAGATCTGGCATCAAACCATCAATCAAGTCGACCACATGCTAATTGACCCAAGACACGTACCCGACGTTTCGACGTGTGTATATTTCGGGGCGCAAAAATTGCCTCTGAACATTTCCTAGTTAAGTCAGAACTCAGGCTACCACTGGCAAACGAAAAGAATTTCTAAACCACTCAGAAAAGGAATTTCGGAGTTGAACGCCTTAGCACACCTGCAGCTACCAGATCCTACACAAATCAATTTAGCGAGAAACTCTCCACTGTGCATTCACCTACTTCCTATGCCATATCTTCTAATTGAAGTCACCATATGCTACCAACAACCTCAGAGAAAAATCCCGTGAAATAGTGAACAATGCCTTCAACATAAAAAAGGTCCAAAAGATTCAGATGCGAATATACCAAGGTGGAAAACAATAGAAGAATAGACCAAGGAGTGATAAAGAAGAGGAGATGAAGGGTTTTAGTGATTGAAACAACACCCAGAGATCTTCTAAAAATAGGCAAGAAATTGCTGGCTGATCCGAAAACAGGGATATTTTCAAGAGTATTCCTAGCAACTGTAAAATGGGTTTTTGCCAAATAATATGGCAAGATGACAACCTTTTTAAAGTCAATGAGGAACTGGTTCCTCCACCCAGTATACTAGATGTAGGCTTTGCTATAAAAAAAATTAAGAACAGCAAGGCCATAGGAAATGATGGGTTTTCTGCAGATCTCTTCAAAAAAAGGGCGTATCTCTTCTAATAGGGCGTATGCTTCAAATCCTCAGGTCAATATAGATGAGAGGCGAGAGGAACATATATCTTCTCGGACAGCTAAGCAGCTATTGAATCCTTTGATTCTATCTCTGTCGATCTTCTCTTATGGAGATGTTGCAGCAGTTAAACATTCATCTCTACTGGGTCCCGGGCCACATAGACATTTCAGGAAATTGTAAAGCTAACGAACCCGCCAAAAGTGGAACAATGATACCTTTACTAACAGATAAGGCAAATTTAAATATTCCCATCGCTACGTGTAAACTTTTATTAAAACAAGATGCCATACAGAGAACAAACCTTAGGTGGAACAATATCACAACCTGCTTGTCCGATGCTGGATCTGAAACGCTCCAAATGTCTTATATTTTTAAGCATATCGCACATCGGCTCCGGAAAAGTTGTTGTAACAGGACACTGTTTAATAAGCAGGCTCACAATGTGGATTTCTCTTTATTCTAACGATCTCTGCAGAAGTTGCATCGATAAAGAGGAGGAGAAATGTATTCCTCACCTTCCCTGTAGGGAAATGTCCTGCTCTTTCCCAAATACGTAGTGTCCATATTTTGTAGGCAAATTTCTACTACAATGATCCTAGTGATCTTGCGAACATTCTCACCCTAGAAAGTCTCTAAAATTCAACGTGGTATCACAATGAACCAACTGATGTTCTGAACGTGTCGGATCTCCTGCTGGGAGCCAGGTTAACCTAACCTCAACCTAACCTATAAATGACAGGAAACGTGCTCGAAGACTTGACTATCTGCTCTAGGATAATGAAATAAAAAGGAAAAATAGAGTCGGGCAAGGAACTCCACGGACACGTACAGTATGTCTGAAGAATGAATCTCTGTACCTGATTGTACGAGTAGAGTTTGGCCAAGTGTATAATTATGAGGTGATGAGCATTCCTGGCGGATCGAGTATTATGGTTAAATAATTCAAAGGCGAGGAATTTCAACAGAGTACTGTTCGAATTGGAAACGAAATAACAGTGAAAGGTAAGAGACGTTACGAAAATAAATCGTTTATTTCCGAAATCGGTCTATCACTGTTCTAGACTGAATTACACATGATTATTAATGCTCAATTTGACGATAATTCTAATAAAATCATCATATTCCCTCGTTGCAGTTCAACAGCCGAAGAATAAAGAATTAAATCCGAAAGTGCATATGCAAGTTAAACAAGAACAAAACAGTTTAGTGGATTAGAAGTTGCAGACAATAGATCAATTATAAAAATAAGTAAAAAAGAGTCGGAGATGAAACAAAGCCTTAAGGTGCATCACTATTAATTTTATAATTTCCAAACTTGAAAATATCCAAAGTAATTTGGATTGAACTGTCAGAAAGGTATTTACTGTTCCAATGATAAAGAACCCATCAATACCTAATGGACAAATGATCTCCGTACCAAAATAAATGATGAGCCAAATATAAGTTTCTTTTTAAAAATGCAATAAAATGAGCAAACTTAGATCTTATTCACATATTATTGCTTTATTAGTAAGAGCAAATACTCCCATTAATTATGGAACAAAGTGGATGGTCACCCGCCTTCAATTTCTAACTCAATTGGACCTTGTAAGCGAATAATTCGAGATCTTTGTGCAGAATTCTTCTCAGGCTAGTGTGTTAAATTTGGAGCTGTTGAAATCGATGGCGAGTTAATGTTCGTAAATTGAGTCTCAGCCTCTCGGCTACAGCAGTCACATTCTCGTCTGTGCGCACCGTACAGCGACGTGGACCATGAGTATTATACTATTATAATTGCTTGGGGTACACAGCACTCGCTTCGTAAATAAGTTTTCAATATTTCTCAACGTTGTTCAAGCGTAAAGCGACTCATTTTGTTCCGCCGATGTATAATACTGATCGGGAAACAGCTGTCAGTGTCAAAATAACTTATGATTTAAAAAGAAACTACTACTACTTTGCGTTTGAAATATCAAGCTCTACAATCTCGCTTGCAGCAAATCAGTCTAAATATTGGTTGCACTTTGCAGTGCCATAATAGACATTAGACATCTACACACATTTTGCGGCTTTCTCCAAGATGGTAGTAAATGTGAACGTGAATTGAATATCTTGAATTTTTAAGAAACTGAAACTGTACCAATCCCGAAAACGTATTTGAAAATTTAAACCACCTTTATTTTAATTCACGAATATTTATGAAAATTCAAATGGACTTCTTTCAGGAGTGGTGGATTTTATTTATTTATTCTTCTTTAAGGTTACAAAACTTTGCCTGGACTAAATTTTAGGGTATAAATAAATCTGTACATATATTAATTTTAACATTTAAACTTATAATAAATGTTTTCCGCAGAGCAAATCTAGCAATTCATATAACGCTATACTACGCTATATACGCAATATACCAGCTGTGCTCTTACAAGACTAGAATACAAATTTTTTGTGGTGTACGGACCTGTATTTTTTTTTACTTCGAATTAAGAACCTCAAAATGCAATTCGCTTTTGAACTAGCATGATTAACATTGACAAGAAAAATTAGTTTTTGAGTCGAAAATAACTCCTAGATCTTTCTGGCTATCAAATCTCTGCCAAATCGTTTTCGAGTTTGTAAACAAAATACCTGGGATTTTGTCTTCTGGGAAATATTGGAAAAAAAATCGAACTCGAGATTTTGATCAAAATTGACATTACGATGGTAGCGAAGACGAAAAAAGTGGATCTGGCAATTCCGTTTATCTGTCTGTACGTCTGTATGTCCGTATGTCTGTACGTTGACCTACAGCCTAAATTACTGGAGGTATTTTCTTCAAACTCGGTACTTAAGAGTCTTCGGTCATTCCCTAGAGGGGAAATTGAAATTTTTTTAGCTCTAAAACAAACGGTACCCCCCATACACCCGTAATGCATAATCTTATTTATCTCAAAAACGGCACTAATGAATAAAAAAATTAGGTGTGATATTATGGACATGCACTAAATTTTGGTCAGACAAAATTTTGGGGCAAAATGTTATTAACGGTACCTGTCATAGAAACGTTTTTTGATTTTTTGACTTTCTCATCAATGGCTCTAAAGATCTTAACCAAAAATTTTCAGCAGAAGCCCCCTTAAGTTTAAAATAATATTGTAGAAAAAAATATTCTAAAAATATTTTTTGGGATTTTTGAAAAAAAAATTCAAGTTTTTTTGAAAATCCAATAACTTTAAAACGTGTGAACGATTATTTTTTGAAACTATTTCTAAAATAATCTATACTACTAAATACTTAAAATTTGGTATCCCAAATTTTGTTCTCGAAAAATTTTAAGGAAATTTGTTATACCAAAGAGCACGGTAGTGCCCAGCCAAGTTCTGGCACTACACCCTTTTTACAGGAACAAACTCACGCGATTTTTGACCCCTCCCTATTTTCAGTACCAATCAAGTCAGAAACTTTAAATTCCGAATATTTGCTAAGCTAGTCAGGCACAGGCGCCTCACCAAATTTCAATTTTCTAGCATAAGCTCTTCCTGAGATATAAGGCCTCAAAAATCACAAAAACCGTAACTGACTGACTTACAGATCATCAAAATTATGGAGCACTTCCCGACATCGTAGAATCTTGTAATTTTGCACAACGGTAGGTCTTTTCATGCAAGTAGAGGAAAAAATCGAAAATTTGAAATTTTCCATTCAGGGGGCGTGGTATCCGCCCACTTTCTCCGAATTGGTGTTGGTTGAATGGAGCACTTCCGACAGCTGTAAAACGATGAAATTTGGTAGAACGGTAGAGCTCAAATTGTATATAAAGGACCAAGAATATAAATCGAGGTTTTCCATTCAGGGGGCGTGGTATCCGCCCACTTTCACTAAATTGGTGTTGGTTGAATGGAGCACTTCCGACTGCTGTAAAACGATGAAATTTGGTAAAGTGGTAGGACTTAAATTGCATACAAAGAAAAAAATATAAAATTTGAAGTTTTCCATTCAGGGCGTGGTATCCGCCCACTTCCTTAGAACTGATGTAATTTATATGGTACACTTCCGATTGTAGTAGAACAATGAAATTTTGTAGAACGGTAGGACTTAAATTGCATATAAAGGACCATTTTCTGAGAAAATGTTTAATTTATATGGAGCACTTCCGATTGCCGTAGAATGTAGAGTGGTATAGCTCAATGCACATTCAAAGCGAAAAATAGAAAATCTAAGATTTTTCATTCGAAGTGTCTTTTTATTGTCATTTTGAAACTATGCATTAACTTTGAAAATTCATGACTTTTCTTAGAACTAGAGTGCTCGATTTGGTACTTTATGTTATGTTTATGTTAACATGAATGAAAAAAGAAAACATTTGCATACCTGAAAAAATTATGAGCTTACATAAAAAAAATCTTAACTGTGATTTGAACTATAATTTTTATGCCCAATTCGAAAGGTTTTAAAAACTTGACCAGTGAAGCCATCAAATTTTAGTCAGCAATCATTAAAAATAGTAAAATTTTTGTATTACATTGTAGCTGTTTCAATATTATTCTATTTTAAATATTCGGTATTAAACCTTCATGAAGAAAGAACTTTGCGTCCTTTTTTGTAAATGAGAAAAAAAGCATTTAAAACTACAAAACACGATTGCGTCTAAGAAGCATTACAATTTGATTTTCCGATCATTGGAATAAGTCTGATAATTTGGTGTTTAAATACAAGTATGTATATGCTAAATAAATACACTTTCAAATATTATCTTATGCATAGGGAAATCGAAATTGAATTATTTGGAAATTTGGACCAAGAACCGATCCTTGAGGTATCCTTGCTTGGATTTTAAGCACTCCAAACGAACAATTATTGAGAAATACTTTAAGTCTTCTTAAGAGAGGAAATGACAATATATTTTTTATCAGGTACAATAATAATAGAAAGTTCAAAGTTACAAGATTGTGTAGAATGTCTTTATGCGTCTAGGCCTCTTTGGTATCCACTAATATTATTCCTATATACTGTACTTAGAAGTATAATTGGCCTCTAATTGAAGGGTTTACTTGCACTTATATCTGATTTTAAGATTGTAATTATTGCTGGTGTCTTTCAGTCCAAAAGAAAATAGCCAATTTTGAGAAAACAGCTTTAAAAAATTTAAAAGCCAACCCTTCCGGGCAATATTGGAATAAGTTCAAGCAAGATAGAAGGACCTGTAATGATCATATTCGACGAACCAAATTTTACATCACCAACAATTAAGGCCGAATACACTAAAATAATCCAAAGGTAGTAAAATATGTTATTTATTTGTAACGAAATGTACGAAATACTACTTCGCCTTCGGTCCCAAAGCTCATCTTTAATGACACCCCTTATGTCAACTAACAAGAAAATGCCAATTTTCATGCACAGTTTGCTGTTAACACGACGCTTACAGAAAGTGTCATTGAGGAGTCATGACTTGTACTTGAGAGAGTAAACCATTTTATGAGCAGATCTTCTTTCGCAGTGTTACAGTTGTAAGAAAAGAGTAATGCAAGATGACGATGTTCCAAATTCACTGGCGTGGATAGTATCCTTCCAATTGTTCAGAAGGCTTGTTCTTTTACGCTGGCAAAACCACTGCGTTAGATCTTTCATTTGCTTGTATCTGTCCTATTTTACTTGTCTCTTTCCGAGCGGATGAAAAAAAGAATGTGTCCAGCTTGTCCCTAAAAGAGGTGAATTTGCTGCTCCTTCTAATCATCGTCCAATTGCACTTACTGCTCTTCTTTCTAATGTCATGGAAACGCTGATAAATTTTATCGGCTCAAGAAATATTTTAAAGAACAAAAGCTTCTCAATAGTCGGCAGTATGACTTTCGTAGCAATAGATCTGGTGGTATATCGCACCTAACAGTGGCACAAGTTGTTACATCGTTTTGAAAAAGTATGATTATTGCACTTGATAGTTCCAAAGCATTTGTTAGAGTTTAGCATCAAGCTCTCTTTTCGTAAATGTTGTTATTTGGTTTTTGAAGTTTACTTTTAAACGGCTTTAAGGTCTGTTATTCATAAAATAAAGGTTGGTGTGCCACAGGGCTCCGTTTTGTCCCCGACTCTCTTTTTCATATTTATCAATTACTTCTTGTCTGAAATTTTGTTCAATTAAATTAAATTGTTTTGCTGATGAAGAGAATGATAAACTCAGTAAATTCTGATCTCGATAGCCATTGTCAAATGAGGAACTATAAACCGCGTAGAATTCAATGCTTCAATAACTCTTCTGTCTTCTGTTGTAAAGTGCAAACCACAACTCATGCCACTGTTCCTGAGCGACACTTATGTACATTGAGGAAACCGAATAGCTCTCAGTTCTTCATATGTGCATTACAGACCACTTTCGACATCCCCTAAAACGCTCCTAAGTGTTTAGATTTTCTACGAAGTTAGAAGAAATTGTTCAACCCTTCTGATTTGGCTTTAATCTATTAGGCCTATATTTGTATAAAAATTTCTAGATAATTTGTAAAACGTATTACAAAAATAAATTCGGCTCCTGCTCTCTATCTGAGTCTATTTTAAAGATCCATAAATTAATTCTAATTCTGGCAGCTAGGGGGCATTTTATGATAAGTTAGTGTAAAATGCAGTGTAAAGGAAAAAATTCAAAATGAAAAAAAAATTAAGGCAAAAACAGATGTACTTGTATACATATATAACACACTGCTGTCACTATAATCCGTATAGTTTTATTTTCAAGGGATGATCTACATATATGGATAGTAGGCGATAGTAAAAGACGTGTAATATTTTTCTTTAAAATTCTCTTTAACATTTTTAAACGGTCGCTGTCGCTATGCTCAAAAATTTTGGGGGTAGTCATATTCTTTTTAGTGCGTGCAAAATAATAAAAAGAAACACAGAAACAGCTTATACGATCCCGCCAGAGTTTTTTTTTTTTTTATTGTATCTCTGCAACTTAGCTCGGACTTTCTTCTTGTATTTTTATATGCACATATTTTTAATAATCGCTTAACTCATAACTGGGAATGTTCATCAGTGCCAATTAAGCTTTTTAATGCTTTCGGATTTTTCTTTGTAACAAGAAAATTGTTTTAAGAAAAACCCACCAAATTATTGAAGTAATTAAATTAATACTTAGGTTACACATACGCCATAGTGAACATTTTGATTTTTCACTTTCTTAAGGGGAACTTGAAAATAAAATACTGAAATAATAGTCAGCCTTATTCCGTAAGGCGTTGAGCCCCAAAATAAAAACGTCAGTGTAAATTTGGTATTACGTAAGTCGTTCGACGCCAAATAAACGTCAATTTGTCGATTCTCTCTTGTGGAACATGTTCTCTATATTGTTTTTGGTATTCCGTAAGTCGTTTCCATACAAAAAACGTCTGTAAAAACGCCGAAATCTGTCGTCTAGAAATTTGTTGACTACAGGATACAAAATATAAGTTTTTTAAAATTTATTTTAGTTTTTATAATTTAAAATTCTTTGTTAAGGGTAAAAATAACAAATCTATAAGGAGTTACACGAAAAGGCTCGAGTGGGTACCCAGCATCTCCTGCAAAAATGTATTTTTATTTGAACTGTTATCAGTCACAATCACATACCCAAAAGTCAAGTATTTCTTTCTCCACCATCATATGCATATGTATATATACAAATATTTGTATCAAGCGATCTATCTACATATGTATGTATCTATCTGATTAAAATGGAAAATAAAAGAATTCGTAGAAATTACAACTTGGCAAAGATAAAACGCGAGCAGGTATTTCCTTAAGAATGTTGCTTAGGCTTGGCTGGGCTTGTCCCAAATTGAAGTCGTTCCTAACCCCTTTTGGTAGCTCGCTTTTGCAAAAAAAAAACTAAGGGTATCAGCAAGTTTGAATCTGTTAACAAATGCGATAAAATAAAAAATAAAAACCAGTGGTAGAATTACCTACTGCACATGTGTATATTTTTTTATTTAATAACATACTTTGTGCCAGCCAAATCAAAAGGATTTGCTTTAGATGGAATGTATGAGTATATCTTCTGCAGTATAATATCTTTCTTTTCTTCTTCTTCTTCGTCGTCACTGCTGCTCCAAGAAAAATAACTTTCTACACTGTACGTTTTTCGTATTTTTCTTTATGTTTGAAACAAATTCACACAAATATAATTTTCAAATCCAAATTATTCAATTTGCAAACAATTTGATATGTCAGATGTTTGGAATGTATTGTGGAATATAAGAGCGAGAGAAACGCTGGCGTTTTAGTTACGGAATACCAAAAAAAAAACGACACGACTCCTAAAACGACAGTTGGCGTTTTAGAAAAACGCCAATCGGAATAAGGGTGAGTATTTATATAAGAATTTTTTAGCTGTGAATTTTGCTTTGGTTAAGTGAAGATGTTTAATCCAATTCGTAATTTTTGAACATACCAATTAATGTTGATTCCTTTTCAATGGTTTAACCATTTTCATAAGCATCGGTGGTTCAGTGGTAGAATGCTCGCCTGCCACGCGGGCGGCCCGGGTTCGATTCCCGGCCGATGCAATAGTTCTATTTTGCATCAATTTGTGCGGATTATCTCAAATATATAACTAAATCGATTTTGGTACAGATTTAAAAAAAAATAATGTGTGTACTGACGTACGTGCGCTAGAAGTAAAGCTTCTTCAAATGTCTTCAAAAATTGGTGAGTGAAAAATCGTCGTAACCGATTTTGTCAGATGTCGAAAATAATCCAATTTAAAAAGACCGACAAATGTTTTTATTACTATGACCAATACATAATGTATTGCGATGAGAACACGAGACGAGATAGAGACATTATGATTCACTCATAACTTTTTGTAGTTTTAGGCTTGGCGCGCACTTTCAATTTTTAGTTGCGCAACTGATTGGTTCGCTTTTTTATTGAACATATAATTATATGCACCTGCGCGGACATTCAACCAAATAGTTCATCTGTTTTCTATAAAAAAATTTTAGTCTCTACAAAACTTTTCCTAATCTCGCGCAAAAAATTTAAGTTAAGAAGATAAAATCTAATTTAATGTGTTTTTTAGGCTAGCCGCGCACTATTAGGCTAGCCGCACAACTAAAAATTGCAAGTGCGCGCCTAGTGTATCTCTGGAACGTGTTGTCTTACAAAAATCGTTCATACCTTTTTGGAATCTCCTCTTGATGCTCTCAAGATCAGCATCAGCACCTTTTACATCAAACCAGTATTGACAAAAATCAATTTCGGAAATACGGTGGCCGTCAAAATTTGTCCCGCAAAATAATGCTTGTATCATTCTCCTTCCTGGCAAAATTTAGTGGAGACATTTTGTACAGAAATGCACAAAAGTATGAATTTTGCGTGCGAACTGCGTAGTGCTCGGAAAAACATCCAAGACAAAATTGGTCCCAGGACAAAAAAATGGGCTTAAGCAACCAAACAGTTGTGCAACTAAAAATTTAATGTGCGCGCCAAGCCTTAAAATCGTTTCGCAATTCTTAATGCTACGAAATTTTTCACTGTGAGACTTAGTAAAACATGTTTTTTTTCTCATAGGCACTTAGGCTAGGCGCGCACGATCAAGTTTTAGTTGCACAACTGTTTGGTTGCATGTCTGCGCAGGTGCGAACTCATTTTAAGCAATAGTTTAGTTTGTGTCAAACACACAAACTTTTTAGTTGCTGGAACCAAGCAGTTGCCAAACTAAAAATTGAACGTGCGCGCCTAGCCTTAAGCCTAGTACGCAAATCGGGAAACATTTTGTCTCCCATATTTTTCCCGGACAAATTTTATCTTGGATTTTTTTCCGAGCAATACGCAGTTCGCGCGTAAAATTGATACTTTTGTGCATTGCAGTACAAAATGTCTCCCCTAAATTTTGTCAGGAAAAAGAATGTAAAGACAACCCGTTCCAGAGATACACTAAAAAACACATTAAATTATTATCCTCCAACTTCAAACTTTTGCGCGAGATTGGGAAAAGTTTCGTAACGATTAAAATTGTAGAAATAAAATTTGTCTTTGCTCGATCTGCGTACTAGGCTTTATTTAATTTCGAAAAGGCTTCAAAAAGTCGTGAGGGAAAAATCATCGCAAACGATTCTATCAGATGTCGACATTAAAATCCAATCCTGGCGCGTATGCTTGATTTTTATTTTCTTAACTGTTTAGTTGGTAAAGCAAAACATATGTTAAATATATATTGCAAAATGAAGCAACCAAATAGATGTGAAACTATAAATTAAATTTATGGAACTGTACTTAATTTATTTATTAATTTTATTTAATGTGACGACGGGAAATGCTTTATTTTGTATATCCTTGTCTGCTTTCACAGTTTGAAACTGATTTTACAACTACGACGATATTTCATCACGATCACATATCGTTTTTCTTGTCGCATTCATTGTGTTCGAGCCCTAGGAATTTATAATTGTTGGCCATGCTAATTTAAGTTTGACATCGAACATTAATTCTTTGCATTTGGTAGTGCTGGTTAATAATTGACAACAGAAAGTTTATTTATAAGTGTTCTTTCCTATATTTTTCATAACTATTTTGTACAGTTCAGTGCTTTATTTTTAAATTAAATAGAATATAAATATTCAGTGTTGTGTAAGATAAATTGTTTTTTTTTTGGTTAGTTGTTGTGGTTTTTTAATTCAAATAACATACTGTTTTGGCGATAAAAGGTGTTTTTAAAATGCTTAAAATAACCTCTAACAAAATTCGAACAATAATTCTAAAACCCATGTCGCTTTAGCGTGTCGTTTTGACATGTCACTGACAGCTCCATAGAAAATTTCTTACACCCAACGCCGGAAAAGAAGTTTTACTTCAAAAATAAAAAAAGAGAAAACACTGAGACTAGACCAAGATGATACCGAAAGAAGATCAGTTTCCTTTACAGTTTAACTACTTACAAATGGATTTTCAATTGAGAAAGGTAGATTTTGACAGCCTGCGATGGCCGTGCTGTTCAGGTGACATCTTTGAAATGTATTATTTATTATTCAGTTACTAATGCCAAATCACCATGCCACGTATCTCGACTGAACAGTTCGTCCAAATGATGAAACTTTATTATGAAAATATGTATCCGTTAGTGCAAACATTGTGCCTAGCTTACGGTAAACGTGGCTGTCCTTTACATTCGACTCTTTAACCTTTGGTCGCTAATTCTGAGACATCAAAGGAACGGAAGATCAGATGAGAACATCCCCGTTGTCCATGAAAAAGTCGATTCCTCGCCGTTCATAAGAATACGGTCTTTCGCAGACTTCAACTTAACCAATTTTACATCAAAGCAAACTTGGGGACGGGACGATACCAACCACACCAACCGCACGAAGTTAATCGGTTGACAATGCATGCTTAAAAATTTACAATGTGAGGTAAATTTTGAGAAAGCGGCGTCATTGGTCTGCACTTTTTGAAGACAAGGTTGTTATGGCGGTCACTGCCAATGGCAGGTGCTACAGAACAATGGTAACCAATTTCTTATGGCCCAAATTGCCAAAATGTGGTCTAGCAGGACGATACTACGGATCTGAAAATGGACGGAACGATTGACGTTCTGCATAAACGATTTGAGGCTAAAGTTTATCTCGCAGAGGTGATGTGAATTGGCCGCCAAAGTCATGCGATTTGACTCCGCTAGACTTTTTCTTATAGAATTTCCGGAAGTCACAGAAGAGTCGTTGAAAATTTAACAACATTTACCTGAATCATTGAAAAACCCATTCATTATTAGCACTTACTTAAACAAAAATATAACATGAAAGTGCTTTTAAGGAAGCAACTATTTTTGGACTCATTTTTGAATAATTTAAAATTAAAATGCAGACTTTAAACTTTTTGCACATCATTAATTTTTAATGCTATCTTTAGAAATTTTATAGTGTATCAAATTGTGAGAATAACATGCAGTTCATAGAGATACAAATGTATCAGGTTTTGAAGTCAAATGAAGTTTAACTGATGTAGAATATTTATTTGAGTCCAAACTAAAAGCTTAAACTAAAGAAAAAAGTTAGCAAATTTTACGATTACGAATATTTGCAAGAAGCATCGGTGGTTCAGTGGTAGAATGCTCGCCTGCCACGCGGGCGGCCCGGGTTCGATTCCCGGCCGATGCATTTAATATTTTAAAATATTAAACTTTGAAAAAATTTGCAAAAAAACAAGAAAACAAACTATTATAAAATAAAAAATACCAAGATTTTGTTATAAGGCTGCGAAAAACAGCTTTCAACTTTAATCTTAAGAAATTGCATTAAAAGCGGTTTAGTTGTTTTTAAGATTGTCCAGTGTCCACCCAATCTGTTTGCAAAATAAGCTTATTGCATCGGCCGGGAATCGAACCCGGGCCGCCCGCGTGGCAGGCGAGCATTCTACCACTGAACCACCGATGCTTGTGAAAATTATTTTATCACTGAAAAGAATGATCATACGGAATGACCAATCACACCAAACATCTTCATTCCAAGACAACAGGCTTTTCAACTCAAGCGAATTCAAAGTGAATACTGACAAATCAATCATTATTTTATTTTCAACAGCGCCATAAAAAATCATTATGTTGATAAGTACAATTGTGCACTATGGCGTATGTGTAATGTATTTTTAATAAAAGCAATGAACTTGGTGCGTGAAAATGATTGCCATGTTCAGCGGCGTAGCTAGGTATATATTATGTAAAGGCCTAGTGCACCAACAGAAAATCGGGCCTCTTATTTGTATGTGTGTAGCTTAAACTTGAACTTAGCCGTCAACCTTAGCGATAAAGACACGATAAGAATATACTGACTTGTATAAGTATATTCCTATTAGATGCATCCATACGTCATACTTCACCTCACTTTAATAAAATGTGTAAAATCCCTCTTTGTTAGTTAAATAAAATGCACGAATGAATGAATTTTTTAAATTCTTTTAGTAGTAAGAGATAAAAACAGAATGCTGCGAAAACAAAAATTATAAGTCGTTGTAGTGGTTCCTTAAAAAAATAAGCTTTTATGTACAAAATTTTTAAAACTTTTTTAAGAAAAAATTTTGGTACGCCAACCTTAAGTTTTTATTACTGTACGAATAAAAGTCTAATTTCCAAAAAAAATACTAAGCTGTTCTTGAGATATCGAATTTTTCAAAAAAAAAATGACTTTTTTTTCTAAAAATTGAACAAATATTTTTTCTTAAGTTTTTAAATGCAATGTTTTTTAAACTTTTTAGGAGCTTCTGTATAAAAAATTTCATTAAAATCCGTTATGTCGATAATGAGAAATTCAAAATTCGAAAAAATCGTTCTATGGTAGGAACAGTCAGTAATATCTAGATTTAAAATTTTTTTTTATTAAATTATAGATCGTAAAGATTAATCAAAAGAAAAAAAATTTTAGCAAAATTCTCGGAACCGTTTTCGATAAAAATACGATTTTCGAAAACAATTTTTTAAAATTTGTATGGAAGGTACCGTTAGTTTTAGATAAAACAAATTTTGTTTTCTCAAATCTTGTAGCATGGGGTTTTCGAAATATTGAGTTTCCAAAAAAAAATTTTGATTTTTACTTGCGATATAGGTACTATAGGGAAAGTTCTGCATTTGGAAAAAAAATCGAACTCGAGATTTTGATCAAAGTTGACATTACGATGATAGCGAAGACGAAAAAAGTGGGTCCGACAATTCCGTCTGTCTGTCTGTATGTCTGTACCTCGAACTACAACCTAAACTACCGGAGGTATTTTCTTCAAACTTGGTAGTTAAGGGTCTTCGGTGATTCCCTAGAGGAGAAATTGAAATTTTTTTTTTAGCTCCAAAACTAAGGGTACCCCCCGTACACTCGTAATACAAAATCTTATTTATCTCGAAAATGGCTCTAACGATTTTGATAAAAAAAATTAAGTGTGATATTATGGACATGGACTATATTTTGGTGAAAAAAAAATTTGGGGGGAAATGTTATTAGGGGTACCTGTCATAGAACGGTTTTTTTGATTTTCGAATTTCTCACAAAGGGCTCTAACGATTTTAACCAAAATTTTTATGCAGCAGCTGTTTTGCATTTGAAAAATTATAAGCTAAAAATTTTTTCCAAAAATAGTTTTTGTATTTTTAAAAAATAATACAATTTTTTTTTGAAAATTCAATATCTTGAAAACCGATACACGATTAAATTTTTAAATTACGTTTAAAAATGTATTTTATTAAATACTAACAATTTGCATATCAATTTTTTTTATAAAAATTTTAAGGAAAATTTAGTACACAAAAAACATGTTTCAGTGTGTCTGTATGTCTGTATCTCTCACTACAACCTAAACCCCTGGACCTATTTCTTTCAATCTCGGTAGTTAAGGGTCTTCGGTGATTCCCTAGAGGAGAAATTCAATTTTTTTTTTAGCTCCAAAACTAAGAGTACCCTCCATACACCCGTAATGCAAAATCTTATTTATCTCGAAAACGGCTCTAACGATTTAGATAAAAAAAATAGGTGTGATATTATGGACATGGACTACATTTCGGTCAACAAAAATTTTGGGGCAAAATGTTATTAGGGGTAACTGCCATAGACCCGTTTTTTTGATTTTCGACTTTCTCATTAACGGCTCTAAGGATTTTAACCCAAAATTTTTAGCAGGAGTCCCCTTAAGTTTAAAATAATATTGTATATAAAAATATTCTAAAAAATATTTATTGGGTTAAAAAAAAATTTAAATCAATATCTTCAAAACCTATGAACGATTATTTTTTGAAATTATTTCCTTAAACCAATATTATTAAATACTTAAAATTCGCATCCCACATTTATTTCTTGAAAAATTTTAGAGAAATTTCTTATATAAAAAATTTATTTAATAATAAAATGATTTTTTAAGGTTTATTTGCATAAATTCATACTTTTCCGGAAACCAGACGGCAATTTTATACATTTGAACATTATTATCTCATTAAATCCATGTTTTATATTTATAAAATGTATCTTAAATTCCAAAGTACTTTTACATAAGAGCAAGTTCGTGCGATCCAGTCGTGCATTTTATTTTTTTTAAATCCAAAAAATTAAAACTTGAAAATTTGAATATGTAATAATATTCAAACGTTGGAGTACCTATGGGATAAAAAAAATTACTTAAATCGGCTGTACCGTTTTCGAGAAAATCAAAAACAAAAAAAATGGACCCAGGGGGGCTACCGAAAATAACAATTTTTTGTAAAATTTTTTTCAGCCATTAGCTAGTTTTAACTAAATGAAATTTTTCAAATTTTTTTTAAAAAATTCTGTGGGACAGTTTTTGAGAAAAAAAATATTTATAAAATTTCGAAAAAAAATCGTATGGCAGGTACCGTTATTTTTGGTCTAAAAAAAACAGAAAAAAACGTCCGGGGGGAAAAATTAAAACCCATATCTACCAATTTTAAAGAAAATCGGCCGAGCCGTTTAGGCTGTAGTCGAACCGACAGACAGACAGACAGAATTGCGAGACCCACTTTTTTGGTCTTCGCTATCATCGTAATGTCAACTTTGTTCAAAATCTCGAGTTCGATTTTTTTTACGAATGCATAACTTGCCTTATAGTACCTATAAGTCGCAAGTAAAAAATGGCATTAAATTAACCACAATGATGACAATATGAAATATTTGTTACACAGATGAGATCAATACATGGAATACGAAAGATTGTTAACGAAATTCGCAGTCAAATTCACAATTCCCTGCGAGCTTTAATTTTTGCAAATTGATCTATTGCTTCACTCAAATCTAAGTTCGATGCCACCTTATTTTATATTGTAATTACTGAAAGATCTTTCAGCTGCGGCAGAAGTATTTTGTGTGTGAATTGTGTGAAATAGCAACATTGCTGTATACACTTCCGTAAGGTAAGGGCAAATTTCATTATAATTTCTTTACAAAATTGATGAATGGACCATGTCTCCGCCAACACCACTCATTACACAGACCCCATCATAACCTTGCGCGACGCACTTTTTGAGATCAAGTCCTTTATTAAAAAACAACTTAGTTACTTGATTGATCAAATCTACAGTGCTGTGTTTGGTGATTGCATGGAAGCCCAAATATACTTCTCTTACCTCAATATTTATTGGTTGTCTATTTTCCCATCTGGATATCACTGCATATCTTACAACAATACTCAGCTGATCCAGTTTGTAGTTTTGAATTTAAAATACATTTCAAAAATATAAAACTTGGATTTAATGAGATAAAAATGTTCAAATGCATATAATTGCCGTCTGATTTCTAGAGAAGTATGAATTTATGCAAACGAAGTTTAAAAATCCTTTTATTATTAAATTAATTTTTTATATAAAAATTAAAGAAAAAAATTTGGGATCGAAATTTTAAGCATTAAGTAATATAGATTTTAGGAAATAATTTCAAAAAATAATCGCTCACAAGTTTTGAAGATATAGATTAAAAAAAAAAAAAAAAGAACTTGGAAGTTTTTTTCTTAAAAACACAAAATATATTTTTTTATATAAAATTTTATTTTAAATTTAAAGGAACTCTTGTACGAAAATGTTGGTCAAAATCGTTAGAGCCTTTAAAGAGAAAGTGAAAAATCAAAAAAGCAGTACTATGACAGATACATTTCCATGTCCGCAATTTTTTTTATCAAAATTGTAAGAGCCGTTTTCGAGACAAAAAAGATTTTGCATAACGGCTGTATGACAGGTACCGTTATTTTTGGAGCTAAGAAAAATTCCAATTTATACCCTAGGAATTCTCCGAAGACCCTTAAGTATCGAGTTTGAAGAAAATAGCTCCAGCGGTTTGGGCTGTAGCGAGATGTACAGACATAATGAAACATGTTTTCTATGTAGGTACTAAATTTTCCTTAAATTTTTTATAAAAAAATTTGTATGCAAATTGTTAGTATTTAATGATATATGTATATTTTTAGATGTTATTTCAAAATTTGATCTTGCACCCATTTTCAAGATATAAGCTTTTCAAAAAAAATTGTATTACAATAGAATTCGGTTATAACGACCATTCACGGGAGAAAAATTTTCCGTTTCTTATAAGCGGATGTCGCTATATCCGAACGTAACAATATTTTTTTTAATATCTGTTATATCGTTTTCTTACCTTACATAAAATTAATAGTTCTCAATGCAAAATAACACACAACTGATGCAAATTTGTATCACACAAAATAAACTCTTGAAGCATTCAAATAAACCTAACTGTATCATGTCTAGACACGCAACACAGGAAAAAAGAATAATCTTGGGAAAATTCTCTTGTAGTGTCTTTTCGGTCGTTATATCCGAAGTTCATGCCAAACAACACCCATAATAATAGTCGTTATAACCGAAATGGTCATTATAGCCGATGTTGTTAAAAGCGGAAGATATTAGTAACAATTTTGTGCCAAATCAAACTTTAGCTTTAAGTTTTGTCGTTATAACCGAAATGTCGTAATAACAGAAGTCACTATATGCGAATTTCACTGTATTCTCAAAAAATCCAAAAACTAATTTTTAGAAAATTTTTACAGACCATATTTTTTTTCAAATTCAAAGAAGCTCCTTTAACTAAACAGTCGAAAATAAAAAAAAAAAAACGTTTCTATGACAGGTACCGTTAGTACCATTTTTCCTAAAATTTGACCAAAATGTTGTTCATGTCCGTAATAGCACACCTATTTCTTTTTTATTAAAATCCTTAGAGATGTTTTCGAGATCATTAAGATCTTACATTACGGCTGTGGGGGTACCGTTAGTTTTGAAGCTAAAAATAATGTCAACTTTGATTAAAATCTCGAATTCGATTTTTTTTCCAAATGCAGAACTACCTAGACCTATATTGTAAGTAAAAAGGGTCGCGAAAAAAAAATTTGCAATACGGAGGCTGTGTGAAAATTCTCGGCCTAACATAGAAGGCGTTGTTTTAATAAATAACTTTTAATTCCTCAAGAACAAAAATTTAATCGAGTTGAAATCTCTAGAGAGAATCTAGCGTTATTTCGGAGGAATACCAGCGATTTCTTGAGAAGATTCATTACCATCGACGAAACATGGATTCATCACTATATTCCTGAGACAAAAGAACAATCAAAACAATATGGAAGCATAGCGGTTCTCCTCCACCGAAGAAAGCCAAGTCGTGTGCTTCAGCTGGGAAAGTGATGGCGTCAGTCTTTTGGGATTACAAGGGAATTATTTTTATTGATTACCTTTCCAAGGGCCAAATCATCACTGGTCAATACTATGCAAACCTGTTGGACAAATTGGATGAAAAAGTTGCCGAAAAAAGACCAGGATTAGCCAAAAAGAAGATCCTTTTACATCAGGATACTTCTCCAGCACACAAGTCGGTTATTGTCATGGCTAAACGCCATGAACTTCGATTTGGTGTACTGAACCACCCCCCTTATTCACCTGATTTGGCACCATCAGACTATTTCCTCTTTCCTTACTTAAAAAAACATTTCGCTGGACGCAAATTCTTCACCAACGATTAGGTGATTGGTGAGACGGAGCGGTTTTTCGAAGAGTTGGAGGAATCGGCCTATAAAAAGGGTATAGAAGCACTGGAACACAGATGGAATAAGTGCATTGATATAAGAGGAGAATATGTAGAAAAAGATTAAAAAAAAGTTTTAAAATTTATTGCGTTTTATTGGTCAGGCCGAGAACTTTTCAATATGCCCTCGTACCTTTATTTCAATTTTTTTTCGTTGAATTAGAGATCGTTAAAATTAAGCGAAATGGAAAAAAAGTTAAGGAAATTCTATATTCTATTTTACATTTTTTTACCGTGGCTACCGTTATTTTAAGATACAAGTACAATTTGTTTCCTTTATATTGTAGATATTATCCAAAATCTTTAAAGCATTAAGTTTAAAAAAAATCGACCATTTCGAGATGTTGAAGTTTCAAACAAGAATTTTGAAATTTCTTTTTTAAAAATCCAAACAAATTTTTTTTTTCAAAATTGAATACATTGATCGTTTAAAAAATTTTGTTTTCAGTTTTTCTTGGGTTTTAG
This sequence comes from Philhelius festivus, assembly GCA_963931855.1. Classification (NCBI taxonomy): domain Eukaryota; kingdom Metazoa; phylum Arthropoda; class Insecta; order Diptera; family Syrphidae; genus Philhelius; species Philhelius festivus. Next base: position 70,198,488 of record OZ007554.1, on the reverse strand, counting down.
TTTCTAAATCTAAAGTAAACAAGTAGAAAAGGAGTTCTCAGAGTTGCGCAAAAATAATTTCAAATATTTTTCATTTTACAAGTATTTTTCGATAAAGCCTAATACTCACCTAGCGTGAAATGAAAAATAAATACGTTCCAAATTACACGCGGAGAATAAAAATGAAAATAGAATAAACTTTTCCACGTGAATTTTTGATACTCACCTGAAATACTGAATACTTTCATTACTTAATGAAGCATTTAGCAGCTTTTTTGGCGACGTCGAATATGTGGTAATTTCACACAAGGTGGTCTGAGATGCAAATACCGAAAACTGAAAGCTGTTCTGTTTCCTCAACGTAGGTGCCGCCTGTGGCATGGGAGATGTGTTCCGCTTAAGAGACATTAGCGACAGCATTGAGTTTTTGAAGCATTAAATTCTACATGGTTTTTTATTCCTCATTTGACAATGCTATCAAGATCAGAATTTAATGAGCTTATCATACGCTGTCGTTCAAGTTCCAGTTCCGAAGAACAAAGAAATGAATCTTAAAACGAATATGAAAAGCCTAAAGTACTTTCATCAGCAAAACAATTTAATGGATTGGAAGTTTGATAAATCCAACGAAGAAGAAATTCGTCAATAACAAAGCATGCATTTTCGATAAGAGGGCTATCAAATGCTTTAGAAATATCAAGTGCAATAATCCTACTTTCTCCAAAACGATGTAAAGACTGGTTCCACTGTTCGGTGAGATATACCATCAGATCACCAGTTGACCTGTTGCTAAGAAAGCTGTACTGCCCGTAACTGAGAAGCTTTCTTTCTTCGAGATATTTCTTGAGCTGATAACTTATCAGCGTTTCCATGACTTTGGAAAAAAGGCACGTAAGTGTAATTGGACGATAGTTAGAGGGGGAAGAAGATTCGCCTTTTTAAAGGACAGGCTGGACAAATGCTGGTTTTCATCCATGAAAAAGTTTATAAGTTTATGTTTTCAAGTACAGGAGGAGTCATAACTCTCTCTCTTTCTCTCTCTGACAGCTTCGAATTAACAGAAAACTGTGCTTTAAGCAGATTGGCTTTATCTATAGTGAGCTAAACTAGGGAGTTTTTCGAATATTTTTTACAAATGAACAGAAATGTTTGCTAACTTTCATTGCCATATGTTCATTACTGGACCTTCTAGCTTGTTTGAACTTATTCCAGTTTTCCTTACTAATGGCCTCTTAACAGCTCGAATCAAACCATGAATTCTCTTTTGGTTTGATAGATTTTTCCCTATTCAAGATTTAATTTCTCATTCCAAAAAGAATTAAATTTGTAATCATATCTTCACTACTTCCACTATCGAGGAAGCATAGTGACCAGTTTAAGTTCCTGAAGAAATCATTGAGCCTGAGTTGGCTTTGACAGTGATGTCCAGTTTTAACAAAATCTCGGGTGCAATTAAGTCAGTAAAACCATGAAGTGAATTAGAAGTTTCCGATAAGAGACTTTTTGTGAAGATAAGGAAAAGTGACGTAAATATTGCTTCCACGATAGGTCACTAGTGGGCCTATTGTTACGAAAGCTGTACTGGTGGTCGTTAAAGAACTTTTGTTTTTCAAAACTAATTGTTGATGAGCATTTCCATGGCCTTGGAAAGAATGGAAGTTAGTATAATTGGTTGGTAATTAGAGGGGGCTTTGCTCTTTATCTATAGGGAATAGCAGAACATAATTGAACGGTTTTTCCCGGTGCCCAGAAGAGCAGGTTACGCAATCGTTTCGGCAGCGTAGAAGAGCACTTCTTTAGATTTAGGCAATGTAAGACCGTTGTTTTTCAAATATGAACATTGCAAATATTCCTGACTTGCCTAATTTTATAGTGTCAAAAGCGGTAAAATTTACCACAACAAGTTTCACCTACCTATTCTATTTTCCCCAATCCATTTTTCAACCTTCCCTTCTATTGCGGCTCCAAAATGCTGTAGAGCTCAGTTGAAACCTGGTTTCCACCGTCCAGAGTCCTACTCTTAAGCATTCTGGAAAAGCAATCAAACTAGGTCTTCGATTCTGAAATACAAAGTTGAGTGACAGGCGGTCACCAAAATCCATATACATATATGTGACGGATGAGTCACAACGGCAAAAACACACAGGTTCACAGTGTGCGACAGATGTCCACAAGATATGTGGGTGTGCGACAGATGGTCCACCCAGGATTGTAAAACATGAAGATTTTGACCCATGTTCAACGGCATGTGTGATTTCAAGTTCACACCAACATAAATTTAGTATGGCCTTCTGCCCAATTTTAAGTGTCGGGCTCACCAACTAAAATCACGTTGCGATGTTATTCCCTTTATCCTTAATTGTCTGCGCGAAAGTCTACGGGTTTAAAATATGTTAAATTTCGCGTGAAACATCGGATCCTGTCTCATAATGTTTGTTGGGAAAATGGCATGGGATCCCATCTAACAGAATGCTTTCTTCAAGTTTTGAGTTGGGGCGGTTGGGCTGGGGACTTTATTCGCGATCTTTAATAATTTTTCGTTTAACTTTTTAGACCATTTGAAATTGACGGATTAGAACTGAACTCGTCCATTAAGCCAAGGTTGGTGTTCAAATCACCAATGTGAAAAAGACCATATATGCGTGGCTGGATTCGACAGCGGCATGCACACCAGCGAAAAAGCCGGGTGTTGTATCCGCGACAGAATACCAACACGGACCAAAGGTCAGAAGAGGATGGCAGATATGTCGTGGCCGAATGGGGGAGGGAAGTTCGCCTTTTGAGAGGCACTTTTTAGAAAGCTACGAAAGAGTTGAGTCGAGAAAAAGTTTATAAGGAAAAATTATTGAATCGAGCGAAAATTTGAGTTGTTGTGGAATTGAAAGATCAATTTTTGTTAGAGGAATTCCAGTTGGGGAATTCAAAGAAGAAAACTAAGTTTCAATCTTGTTTTGAAGAAAGCATCCCTTGTTCGAGGAGATAGAGCCAGGGTGAGACTGACTAGAAGAAACAGGATCCGCTGCAGAAAAAAAAAGCTAAGTATACATTGTTTTGTAGAATTGTGCTTAGGAGAATTTTGATTCGTTTTGTGTCGTTTGGAGGCTATTAAGTGCCTTAGATTTACCCCGTGTAGGCTTTCGTTTCGTCTTTTGTCTTCCCGAGATTGCGGGACCCGCGACCGTTCTTAAAATCCCGTTGTTGTTCGGGAATTTTTCCCAACGTGATTTTTCTTTGTGTCCCGTTGTGGCACAAAACCATTGTTCTTGTTCTAATTTTTCATCTTTCATCTTTTCGAACATATATTTTTTTTAAATTGGTCATCTGCCAATTACCTTTGTAAATTCTTACTTGTCTTAGAAAAAATTCTGGGTTTTATACCTATACCTATAAAGGTTTCCCAGATAGTTTCAAATAAAACTTATTTAAAATCCTATTCAGGTAAAATTAAAACTTTCTTTTATTTTTCCTTGAAAGAAACTTCTTTTTCAGCTAATTGGTTCAAGGTTTGTAATTTCCTACTTAGTCCAGAACTAAAACAAAAAAAAATTACTGGCGCCCATTTTATTTTGGTACACCCTACTGTACAACTCAATTTAATTCACTTTTTTTTACATTTTTTTATCATCCCCCAATTATTAATACAGCCCACCGTTCTGCTGAACCCACCCCATCGCTGAGCTATCTAGGTGGCAGCATTTTTTTATGCTCCCTGTTGCGAAATCTCTAAACGCACCCACCTTCGAGTTGACAGTTGTCATTAGTTTTTTTATTCTTTTCTTTTCGCACGTCGCGCCGGCCCATTACGACTTTTCGAGTATTTAATTAATTCGTTTAATCAAATAACTATCTTGTTTTGTGTTTTGCGGATTGTAGTTCCGCCTTCATAAAGTTAAATTTTAGTTTTCATACAAACTTATCCAAATTCGCGTTTAGAAATTTCGGTAACAAGCTCGCTCCTCCTAGTAACTACCTTACATTAGTACCAACATTTATAAGGATAAAGGTTTTCATTCCATAGAGTATAATGCCTGATATCAAATCATCACTGGAACCTATTCCTATATCAGGAAAGCACAGTCATCACAGTTTTTGAAAAGATCATCTTTATTGGTTTTCTCATACCAATGTGATTAAGACAGACATAAGATTTATAAACGGAGTATTGCACTAGTTCGTAGTACCCCGAACCTAGTGAATTACAATTCTCAACCATTTCTGTGTGCGTGTTACCAGGAATGGAGAGGACCTACAAGTTTCTGCCGAGTCCGAACGGTTAAGATAAGCAGCACTTTTCATGACAAGAGACACTCTTTAAAGATTCACTTCTTCTTAAGAGGCAGTAGACTCTTGAAAAACATTTTTGAAACAGTTGTGTTCTATTTTTCAACAAAAGTGTTCAGTATTGAAAAATCACCCTTTCTATGATAGAGCTCAGCTTTTTTGTTGTTACATGTGGCAAACATAAAAATAGGGAGTGAATATTGACTCCTAATACCCAAGTTTGCTCTTTCCAAAATTTACTCAAGTGGGTGGATTACATGGAGTGGTAGTTGTCTTTTTCATATACTTCGACTGAGGGATCCCCAAGTGTGCTAATTAGTGACTCTATATATATTAAATCGCAATAAGCTTTAGCTGCATTTTCAATGTTTCCGCGTAGAAAACCAAAACTTCCTGCGTCTGCATTTGCATGTGCATTTGCACTTGTGGCAACACACGACGACAATAAGGAATTCCAACAGAGATTCCTCCAATAATTGTGTGGGTATACAGCTTTGTTTGCAGTTGCAGCGATGGCAATCTATCTGCGGAACCAAATTAAACTCACAAATTAGTCGGTCAATTTGTGCAACGACCGTCGACCGCATGCACCGGAGACTTTGTCGATGAGCTCATCCCGTCTGTCCGTGCGTCACATCGCATCCCGACAGTCGTCGTCGTAGCTGGTCATTCCCTAGAATTAGATTATTTTTATTTGCATCAGCTGCAATCAGCGAATGCACTAAACTAAATGTGGCTGGGTATAATTATAGTTGTCGAGTGCTTACTAAGGAATGTAATGTTCCTCGCACAAGTGTGCATTCTGGAACTTGCAACTTTCGCACATCTAATGCGCCTTCTCTCCATTTGCAAGCAAGGTGTTCCAGCACTTGTGGGCTTGCGCATCAAATTCACACGAGAAGTCCCATTTGATGCAGCTCGGCTTCCGGAAAATGGTGCGGCTTGCCTGTTGCCAGACGTGCCGCACGCCACACCATCACACATGTCAATTCAATTTACCAAAAAAAAAAACAAAGCACCAGAAAGCCTGTTGCTTCAACATGTTGCACTACCCGGAGCATTGATTCCATGGAATGATGAATCATTGAAATGGCATTTCGGTTTGCATTGGAGTTTCTGGAGTGGCGGCTGGCTGCTGCAGTGCATTCCCTGCGGCAGCAAGAGGAGTGGCACTTTGCGGCTGGCAGATGTTAATGTGATGGAATTTTTAGCGCACTTTGCTTCAAATTAACTTTTGCCGTCGTCGTGCGCGCAGAGCGGCACGGCGCGTCAAGCAAATTGCAAACGCAAATGTTGTGGGGTGGTTAGGTAGAGTTTATTTATTTTTTTTATTTTATTTTTATTTTTTATCGCGTTAAAAAACCGAGGCCATAGCAATTAAGTTTGGTATGCAATTTTATTGTATCAAATGATTTAGAATGACAGCAGGAATTACTTTGCAGCATGATAAAATGGTTTTGCATTCATTCAGTGATTATTGGCTTATGTATGGGTACATAGTGACCAGCTGTCTTTTATTTCGCATAATTTTATATAATTAAAAAAAAGTATGTATGACACGGATGCACACATAGCTACTTCGTTTTGAAGTTAACTTGCAACAGTTTTTTTTTCTCAGAAAATAAAAAACTTTAAATAATTATCTCACAAGAAATTCGAATCCTGCCCTAAAATGTACATTCAATGAAAGATTTCTTGGAACTTCTGATTTATTCGAAAATCTCAGTGAATGAATCGGTTTCTGAGACATAAAATTTTAAATTTTTGGTTAGAAACATCTAAAGACGGTTGTCTTTTTAGAATACAATATATTGGATTTTCTGATTATACTATACCTCGAGCAAGATAGATTGAATCTGAATCCAGACGACTCCTGGTTAGAACCGCCATTTTGAGCACCTGGAGTATTTTTTTGACCTATCGAATTTTAAATAAAGATTAAATAAATAAATCAAAGGTTTGGTTTTATACAGTTTTGAAAATCATATCAGGTAGCTGAAGACCCAAATATCAGCGAGTGGGATTTTGTGCTTCGATGTTCTTCTTTAAGTTTTGTGCGGCTGACATAACCGAGCACCTTCACAAGCTACATATTTTGTTTTCTTATAATATGCGCCCACTCAAGGGGTTGTTACTTCCTCAAAACAGCCATCAATTGCTTGCGAGAGGGAGCCACCAAGGACAGACATATGTTCTCTTTAAGGTTCCAAAGCATGATGGCGACTGATTTTGAAGAAAAAAAAATTTTTGATTACCATGTTCGTTAAATGACAAGCACTTCTTTTGGCTCAACGGCTATGTCAACAGGCAAAATTGTCGTTATTGGAGTAAACACAATCCACAAGTATGAATTCAACTACAAAAATTAAATATTTGGTGTGGTTTATGACATGGTGGCATCATTGGACCTTATTTCTTTCGAAATGAGGAAGGAGATACCAAATTTATGAAGCCAAGACTTGACAAGAATGTTATAGCCGAGCTGTGGTTCAACAAGATGGCGCTTAATAGAGAAGCTATGCTCGAAGTTGTGTAGGAGAAAATTTTGTGACTGAGTCACAGTGAGTGTTTATTGATTTGCCGCCGTTATCATGCTACGCCGCTATTATTTTCTCTAGGACTATACCAAGTCCTTAGGCTACGCTAACAAGCAAAACGGACGAGCACAAGACTAACATTCGAGACGCTATGGCTGAAATACATCGCAAGACATCAAAAATTGGACCGATTGCCTGAAGCACTGCTACTTAAGCCAAGGCCGCCATTTTAATGTTGTGCTCTTATTAACATAATGAGTAATTAAATGTATTTCATGTCCATACCCCATAGAAAGCATCTAAAAAGCTATTAAATTCCAAACACCAAAAAACCATTAAAAATGTCGTAAAAAAAGTTCCCAGCCTCAACCATCCCTTTACCTACTAAATACGTTGGAGTGATTGATACTTGTATGTATTGCGATGGCTCTGTTCATTGAGTTTTGTTTTCACGATGTGTTTCCCACTGTGCATTTTTAATTTGCTATTTGGCAGCAAAATCATTTGTCATCTTACAGAAATATCACTCCTTTTGGGTCTATTTTAGCTAAAACCTTGTTATTAATTTGAACTATCAACTAACATACACACCAAATTTTGTTTGACATTTGTCTCAATTTATTTATTGAGTCTTTTCATTATTTAAATAAACAAAAACTGTTTTTTCCTATCTTATTCTGTCAAAGGATCAATTTTGACAATTTTTGACTTCTATTGAGCAAACAAATTTATGTGAATTTTAAAATGAAAAATGACATATATTTCAGTTAACATATCATGATACGTATCATGATTCGCTGTTACTGACCTAGATTTTGAATACCCCTATACTTTTTTTTTTTTGGATCCAACCAAAATTAACGCCGATAACATCATCTACTATTTATATGAGAAATAATTTACATTTTACTTTGACCATAATCTAGGAATTAGCCCATTTGCGTTTTTTTTTTCAAAATTATTCGGACAGCTGTTCCAAATCTGTCTACAACCTACAGCGGATGGGATTTTTAAAAATTTCTTACTGTTCTATAAATAAAATCTCAATAAAACACTGCTGATGTTTTCGATCCATTTCTTGTAAACGAATTAGTCATATGTGACTGTTTCTCATATTTGTAAATATTGTTTATTAATTTCTTATCATTTTAATTTATGTTATATGTGTGAGCGCGAGGGAAAAGAAGGGTATTATGTTTGCTCATAATAGACAAGCTTTATGAAACTCGTGCGGCCACTTACTGACCCATACTTATTTTTTTTTTATTTGAACATGATTAAAATAATTATGTTAGATTTTCACTCAGTTAAAATTAAATTATTTAAAAATAGACTGAATGTTTAGAAAAGAGTGTGATTTTTTTATGTTATCATGGTTTAATGCTTTTGCATTCACTATCAGTGTTTCAGAGTTCAAAGATTATCCGGACAATTCTGTGTAACGCAATAAAATGATTAACATACAAATTTTGTCTCAGCAAAAACAATGTTTTATAAAATTCTACAAGGAAAATGATTAAGAATGAGATAAACTGATCATAAAAATTTTACTTTTTTTTTGTATTTCTTTGATAATCAAAAAATAATGTATTGTGCTGACCAAAAATGTTCTGTTCCATTTTAAGAGCAATTATTGGTTCAGTGTAGAAGTTGGCCAGTGACGTCAGTTGGAAGTATTTGTTTTATTTTTTGACATAGGGTATTTTTGTTTTAATTTCCGCAAAATATTCCCCAAAATTAGGTTATATGAAATTTCTTTTTTGAATTGAAATGTTTGATACGAAGGGAGCGAGCAATGAAATAATTTTCTTTTAAATTGGAATATCTTTGAAATCGCCTCTGGCTATAAAGTACATTTTGTATAACAATTTCGAAGACTTCTGTTGTGATTTCACAAATTTCATTTCTAATGTTAGCCTTAAGCATCCAGATTCAGGTCTACCATTTTTACTTGCGATATACATAGCTACTATAGTGCAAGTTCTGCATTTGGAAAAAAGAGATTTTGATCAAAGTTGACATAACGATGATAGCGAAGACGAAAAAAGTGGGTCCGGTAATTCGATCTGTCTGTCTATATGTCTGTATGTCTGTACCTCGAACTACAGCCTACTGGAGATATTTTATTTTCTTCAAACTCAATACTTAAGAGTCTTCGGTGATTCCCTAGAGGGAAAATTGAAATTTTTGTTCAGCTCTAAAACAAACGGTACCCCTTTGTAAGGAAAATTTAGTACACAAAAAACATGTTTCAGTGTGTCTGTATATATGTACCTCTCCCTACAGCCTAAACGACTAGACCTATTTTCTTCAATCTTGATAGTTAAGGGTCTTCGGCGATTCCCTAGAGGGGAAATTGAATTTTTTTTTAGCTCCAAAACTAACGGTACCCCCATACACCCGTAATGCATAATGTTATTTATCTCGAAAACAGCTCTAAAAATTTTGATAAAATAAAAATATGTGTGATATTATGGACATGGACTAAATTTTTGTAAAAAAAATTTTGGGGCAAAATGTGATTTTCGAATTTCTCATTAACGGCTCTAACGATCTTAACCAAAAATTTCCACCAGGAGCTCCCTTAAGTTTAAAAAATATTGTATATAAAAATATTCGAAAAAAATATTTTTTTTTTGTTTTTTGAAAAAAAAATCAATTTATTTTTTTTTAAATCAATATCTTGAAAACCTTTCAGGATCAGAGCTCTCTTGCGAAAGTTGTATTGGAACATATGTATGATGTTATGAACATATCCAAATCACTGAATTCACCAGACATTCTTTGTCCATATTCGGACTGCCCACAGTTTCCATTAAAGCCCAATTTTTATGTAAAGTAAGATTACCTAAATCACGAGTTTATTTAGTCACACTGAAATCATTTTAATACATAAGACGAACACTAGATTATTCTACCTTCTGTGATTAAATTCAAACTCAAAACACTGTTACACTGGTAACTGTAGCTATCGCTTGTAATTAACACGAGACACTTTTACCAAAAACACAGACAAAAGAAAAAGAAAGGACAAGTTTTATAATACAACTCAAGACCTTGTTAGAAAAAAATTTGTATTATTATATTATTATTAGTCTCCAAATTCCCAAAAACTTCTCGTTAGGATTCTACAATTCGTTGGACAGTAATTAAAGGGTCCTTGAAGTGTAGCTTCGTCTGATGAATCGGAAATTTGTATTGTTTCAAGCTCTAGGTAACATTGCGTCTGAGATATTGGCCCAATTGTGTGTTCATAATTTTTTCCAAAACTTTAAATAAATAAGGCAATTTATCTATTGGCCTATACTCATTTCGGTTTTTTGAGACAGGAACAATTTTGGCACATTTCCAGATTATAGGAAAAATTCCAGTCATAAGACTCATGTGAATCAGCTTTAACAAGTACAATCCACGACTGCAAAATAAAGATGGATGAAGGAAGAAAAGTAGTTACAATATTCATGGATTTTAAAAGAGCCTTTGAAACCATGATAGGGAAAGCCTAATTAATAAAATGGAGAGCTATGGTGTAAAAAGAACTGAAAAAAATGGTTCATACCTGAACCAAAAATCGCAAGTAACCAAAATTTTAGAAATTGAATCCAACGAGAGATATAAGTGCCACAGGGTCCGAATTTGGGTGGTGAATTATTTCTCCTCTACATAAACGAAATTAACAAAGTGTTAAAATGGTGTAAATTTGTTCTTTTTGCATATGACACTTCAATTTACATTGACTTTAAGAATATTATGGATGTGTAAGCCAAAATTAATGAAGATCTTAATAATATTTACCAGTGGCTTTGCATGAACAAATTAAGACTAAATGTGTCAAAAACTAAATTCATGATTTTAAATTCAAATGAAAATGTTAATTTTCAAATTGGATCAGAAAATATCCAACAGGTTAAGAGAATAAAATATTTGGGGATAATTATTGGTAAAGACTTAAATTTCAAAGAACATTTCGATTATATTTGTGCGAAGATAAGCAAAAAAGTGGGGTTTTTAAGTAGAATAAGAAATAAATTAACCTTTAAAAATGCAGAAATGATTTTCAACACAATAATTGTTCTACCAAATTTTGACAACTGTGCCATAAAGCTATGCGTGTTGTTTTAAGATGTAATAGATATACCCCGTCAAGCTTTATGTTACAATCTTTAAGGTAGTTACTTGTAAATGTTAATCAGCGTCTTATATGTAAAGTCCTAATATTTGTATATAATATACAATTTTGAAATTATACACAGTACCTGCAACAAAAATTGGTTTCTGTTGGCGAATTGCAGTCATTCAATCTCAGATCAGCAAATGATTTCCGACTTGAGAGATATAACAGAAGCAGCACCCAAAAATCTGTGATGTACCCAGGAGTCAAACTTTTCAAATCACTGCCGAGAGTAATAAAAGATGAGTCCAAATTTCATTGATTTAAGAAACTTGTCATCAATTTCATTAAAATAAATTATTTTTAGATTTCAAATATTTTTAATCTTCAATTGTTTTTAAAATGTAAATTTAAATCAGAATTTCTTTTAATTTAAAATTTTGATAAAGATATAAACTTGTAACAGTAACAGTAACAGTTACAGTAACAGTTACAGTAACAGTAACAGTAACAGTAACAGTAACAGTAACATATACGGTCAAAATCGGTTACAACGACATTGGTTATAACGACCAAATTCTTAGGTCCCGACTGAGTGTCATTATAATCCCATTGAATAAAAAGAGGCTGGGTGCGACCCACACTGATAACTTCCCATTTGTGGTCTTGAAAACTTTATATTTAGTTTTTTCAAATAAACAAATTTTCAGCGAAAAAAACTTTAGCTGTAAAATTCAAACAAACATTATTTTAAGATTGAAAAGCATTTTAATTATTTAAAGAGATTTGAAATTGATATTGTTGATGTATAAGTTGTTGTTTGTTAAAACTGTCAATTTGATACTTGTCAAAATTTAAACATATGTTAATAATTGTATTATGTCGATACCTTACCGTAAAAATGTACTAAGCGACATTTTTTTCGAAAATGACTTTTTGATTAGGAAATATACTGTATGTTAAGGACAACGTTTTGGTCTGGTTTCGCCAACCTATTATGCATGAAAAGGAAACTAGAGTACAAATAAAAAAATTTATCAACTGCCATGTTTTTTCATTAAAATAATATTGCCCCCTGAAAATTGTATTATCCGCCAAAAAAATTATGCTAAGCGACATTAATAAAGATCTCATTGTCGTGAGCAACAAAAAATTTTGTTAGATGTCACTTAGTTTAACCAAAATTGTCTCTTAGCACACTGTAGTGACCGCTTTATATAAATTCACAACTACATACTTACTCGCACAACCGACATAAAATATATATACTTACATACTAATCCTATTCCTATAGCTTTTAAGTTCAGTAGATTGATGGCGGTTCTACTGTGTGGTCGTGGTCTTAAAATTTTAGTTTTCAAGTTAAAAAGTTAATTTAAATTATGTAAATGATGTGATTAATTAGTTAAGGAAATTTTATGAATATTAATAAATGAAGATATAAAACTAAATAACGCATCAATTGGTGACCCCGACGAGGAAAATAAAAAAGAAGTGACGTGACGTGAAACTCATAAAGGCATCGTGGCTGTACAAAACGAATAGGTTCGCATATAATCTTCGTTGCCTAAAACTAAGGAACAATTACCTAACAAAAGTGAAAATATAAATATAAATGAAAAAGTGTCTCAACAAAATTCCAGTGGCGAACTTTTAATAATCTTATCAAATTTAACTGTCTAAAAAAAAAAAAAAAAAAAAAAAAAACGTTGAAACAAATCCATAACAAAAACGGTAAAATAAAAGCCCATATCAATAACGGTGGAACAAAAGCCCATATCACCCCACAATTTACGGAATTTTGTTTAACTTAATCGAAAAACTGCATTTATATACCAAACGTTCTCTCATAAACATTTATTGTTACGTCACTCATTTACTCGAACCACATAAAATCACGCCACACCAACACCATTGCATTGCAAGTTGGAAACCTGGCTACTTTCTCGTTCCACATAAATCGCAATTCAATTATCAAAATCTTTCGACGCTCAACATAAACATACTACATATGTACAAATGTTATGTACTTAAGACAGAATCAACAGTGAAACCAATATTACAAACGATACAAAATATTGATACTCAACTATTTCGACATGCAGAAGCAGAACAGTTCCATACCATGATGACATCACACATAAACAGGACAAAACATCTCTAAATTTTGCAGTTATTCATCGAATTCTTATTTTTGTCTCTTTAATTTTCATTTAATAATATGTTTCGTTAAAAACCTTAAACATAAATTAAATAACAATATTAACATACCACAGCCACTTATTACTATTTACACATGAGTATTAAATTATTTTCTTCAGATTCTGTAGTGATTCTTGTATTCTTTAATTTACAAATTAACTTATTTTTCTAGAAATTTCTGTTTACGTACATATAAAACGAACCATCATCAATTCAACAATTCAAAACTTCATTGAATTTAAAATAATTTCTCCTCTTTTAGATTTTTTTGTCGGCCAATTCCTTTAAAAAAAAAAAAGAAAAAAACAAGAACAAAAAGTTTTTAAATTAAAATGAGCGATTCAGAGCCAGAAATAACTGAAAAGAAATCTGCTGATAAGCACGATCAACAGACTCCTCTTCAAAGTGCTGGCGTCGCAACTAGCTCTAGCATCAACGCAGTTAAATTGCAGCCATTCTGGCCAAAGTCCCCTAACGTTTGGTTCATACAAGCAGAGGCCCAGTTCGCGATTGCCAAGGTTACTAAAGATATAACACGATACCATTATATTCTAGGAGCTTTACCCCAAGAAGTTCTTGAGACTGTAATTGATTTTATAGAATCTCCACCAAAGCAAGACATTTATTCCAATTTCAAGAAAACCCTTATTGAACGCCATTCTCTTAGTGAAGAACGTCGTATTGAAAAACTTTTGTCTAGTGAACAGTTAGGTGACAGAAAACCTTCAGAGTTTTTAAGAGCACTCAGACAGTTAGCGGGAGCTTCAGGCATTTTTAGTGAGGATTTAGTTAAAAAATTATGGCTTCGACGTCTACCGCAAGTAATTAATATCGCTCTTATCTCGCAAGATGGGAAATCAGAAACCGAGCTAACATCCTTAGCTGACAGAATCTTTGAAGCGTCTGCCTCTTCGTCCTCAGGCATATCCGAACTACGATTCGAAGAAACAAACAATGTCAGAAAGGGAGGTGATCACCCATCGCTCCTTCGTAACGAAATAAATGAAGTCAAGGCGATGGTTAAAAAGCTCTCAGACGTCGTAGGTAGACGGGGGCGAGATTGGCGTCGCGATAACAATAGGGCTAGGTCAATGTCACGAAACAAATCAGTCGACAAGATTGGGTGGTGTTGGTATCACAGGCGATACGGTTCGGATGCGCGTAAGTGTACTGAACCTTGTAAATTTAAAGGTGGTGTGTCGAACGAAAAAGACAAAAAAAACTAATTAAACCAACTGTGATAGCGGAGCACGGTTGGCCTGAACCACTTCAGCTCCGCCTCTTTGTACGCGATCCTGATAACAACCTAACATTTCTCGTAGATACTGGCGCAGATCTGTCAGTATTACCTATTCAGAATTTTCCAACTCACAAATATATATCCGAAAATTCACTTTGTGCAGCAAATGGAACATCCATTAGCACGTATGGCACAAAGCTCTTAAGGGTAAATTTAGGACTAAGGAGACCGTTCATTCACACTTTTACGATAGCATCTGTTAATCATGCCATTATTGGGGCTGACTTCTTAAAAAAGTTTTCACTTTTAGTAGATATTAAGAATCGTCGCCTAATTGACTCAACAACCAAACTTGGCATTAACGCGCTGCACGCACTGGTGGACACTCCGTCTCCTAAGCAGCCACCCAGTACCAATAAATATACAAAAATTCTGGATGATTTTCCTTCGTTAACAACTCCGCCAAACTTTAATATTCCAGTCAAACATACAGTCCAACACCACATTCTTACTAAAGGTCAGTTACCATTTTCGAAACCCCGCAGACTTAATTTACAAAAACACAAAGCCGCTCGTGCAGAATTTCAACACATGGTTGAATTGGGTATCTGTAGGCCCTCCTCCTCTTCTGTATCTTCACCTCTTCATATGGAAGAAAAGAAAAATAGTGAGGATTGGAGACCTTGTGGGGATTTTAGGAGGCTGAATGCCGTCACAATACCTGACAGGTATCCAATTCCCCATATCTACGATTTTTCGATGCAGCTTAATGGGTGCAGGATATTTTCAAGAATCGACCTTATCAGGGCATACCATCAAATACCCGTCGCCGCTGATGACATTCACAAAACTGCCGTCACGACGCCATTCGGGTTATTTGAATTCGTAAGAATGCCCTTCGGGTTAAGAAATGCCAGCCAAACTTTTCAGAGATTCATAAATGCAGTAGTTCAAGGGTTTGATTTTGTGTTCTCTTACATAGATGATCTACTAATTGCAAGTAAGAACGAGGAAGAACACATGAAGCACTTGAGACTTCTTTTTCAAAGACTTACCGATTTCGGTTTATGTTTAAAACCCACAAAATGTATCTTCGGCGTTGAAATTCTAGATTTTTTAAGCCACACAATATCTGAAAAAGGTATTGCACCATCAAAGGAACGTGTTGAAGCAATCATGAACTTGTCGCCTCCGACATCCATCCGCCAGATACAACAATTTGTGGGAATGATAAATTTTTACAACCGCTTCATACCCAGATTAGCGGAAATTCTATCACCTATTCATTCTCACGTAGCCAAACTTGTGAAAATCAAGAAAAATAAAAATCATTTCAGTTGGCCCGAAGAATGCAACAGTGCTTTTTCGAAAGCCAAAGAAAGTCTGTGTAATATAGCATTATTAGCTCATCCGATTGAAAACGCGTCATTCAATATAACAACAGATGCCTCGAACACTGCGGTTGGTGCTGTTTTACAGCAATACAATAAAGGTTGGGAACCACTTGCATTTTTTTCAAAAAAACTGTCCGACAGAGAACGTAAGTTCTCAGCATTCGACCGCGAACTGTTAGCGATCTATCTGGCAATAAAGCATTTTCGCTCCTTCGCAGAAGGTAGAGATTTCGTCGTCTACACAGACCATAAGCCTTTGGTCCATGCACTTACATCAAAAACCGAACGCAGTCCAAGGCAGTCGCGCCATCTTGACTATGTGTCTCAATTTACAAATGATATTCGACATATTGAAGGTAAACAAAATGTGGTCGCCGATTTTCTTTCACGACCCAGTGATGAAATAAGCGCATTAATGTTTGACCTAAAAACTATTAGCCAAATGCAAGCCAACGATGAACAGCTTCAATCTATTTTAACAAATAATGAAAAGAAACCAACCAAAGTCAAGTTGGAACAAATAAAAATGCCCTTTACTGAAGAGAAAATTTGGTGTGAGACGAGTACTCAAATTCAACGTCCATACATTCCCCAGCAACTGCGAAGAACAGTATTTGACTCCTTACACAACCTTCTTCATGAAGGCATAAGGGCAACTCGCAAAAGAATTTCAAATAGATACTTCTGGCCTTTAATGAATAAAGACTGTGGTCAATGGGCAAAAGCCTGCACAGCTTGCCAAAAGTCAAAGGTACATAGACATACAAAATCTCAGTTCGAATCTTTTAGAATACCACATGGCCGTTTCGAGCATATTCATATGGATATTGTTGGGCCACTGCCTATCTCAAATGGTTACTCATATGTTCTCACAATTGTAGATCGCTTCACGCGATGGGCAGAAGCCTACCCAATAATCGACATGTCGGCTGTTACAATAGCAAAAGTATTTGTCCAACAATATGTATGTCGATTCGGAACTCCAGAGCAAGTAACCACCGACCAAGGTACTCAATTCGAGTCAAAGCTTTTTCGAGAAGTAACAAATCTTCTAGGCATTCACCGTATACGAACTTCAGCTTACCATCCCCAAGCGAATGGGATGGTCGAAAGACTCCATCGTCAGCTTAAAGCCTCTATAATTGCGAGAGGGAATACCAAAAATTGGAGCGATGAACTTCCATTAGTCTTATTGGGCATTCGAACTGCCGTAAAGGAAGACTTGGGATGTTCAGCTGCGGAGTTGGTCTACGGACAAGCATTAAAGGTACCAGGAGAGTTCTTCATCCCAACAGATTCAGCTCGTGATTTAAAAGAAAATACCTCTCTTCTTGTTGATCAGCTTAGAACGGCAATGCAATCTTGTACTCCAACCGATACCCGAAAAACAAAACAGAACGACACACACGTTCCTGAATCGCTTAACACATCAAATTTTGTGTTTGTGAGAGTAGATAGGATGCGTCCAGGATTAACTGCGCCATATGAGGGTCCATATGAAGTAGTACGTAAATTACGCAAGCAATTTGTTGTCAAAATAAAGGATAAACACGTCTCAATCTCAATCGATCGCTTAAAACCGGCATTCATGATAGCCTCGGAATCAAACGATAGTACGAATATTAAAAAAGTAAAATTCAAATAAATTACGTTGATCAAAGACGCTAGCGCTGGAAGGGGAGTGTGTAGTGACCGCTTTATATAAATTCACAACTACATACTTACTCGCACAACCGACATAAAATATATATACTTACATACTAATCCTATTCCTATAGCTTTTAAGTTCAGTAGATTGATGGCGGTTCTACTGTGTGGTCGTGGTCTTAAAATTTTAGTTTTCAAGTTAAAAAGTTAATTTAAATTATGTAAATGATGTGATTAATTAGTTAAGGAAATTTTATGAATATTAATAAATGAAGATATAAAACTAAATAACGCATCACACACTATGATTCAACTAAAACTTTCTTCGTTTTTTTCGTTTCCTGAACAATTTTAGAAATGTCGCTTAGTATAAATTCTTACGGGAAGGTATCGATGTATAAAACAACATACTTTAGAAGGCACTATCGGTGTTCATTCCCAAGAAATTCGACTTGAAATACAATTTTAACTAGTTGTCGCTAGAATTTTTAATAGTTTTTTTATGTAAAAAAAAAACTATTGATTCAATATTTGTCAACATTTTACCAATTGTACAAAATTATACTATGTATAAAATAAACTAAATTAGAAGTTAATATCACTACTAGTTCTCGAGAAATTTGAGTCAAAAAACAATTTTTACCAATTTTCAATAGAATTTTATATAGTTTTTTATTTTTTGTAAAAAAACTGTAAACTGATTTTTTTTTGAAATTTTCACCAGTTTTCAAACACATTATAATTTTTCGTAAAATAAAATTATTTTGAGTTTCAAATTGTTTTCCGTTCTTAGAATATCTGGGTTATGAAATTTTTTTTTTCAGTTTTTTTTATTTAAAATAATAACGGTATGTTATTTTTTTTTTCGAAATTCATACCAAATCTGTATGACCTTATAATGAGTACATTAAATTTTATTTGAAATCAATAGCATTATTTTTTCGTGATATATTTGAAACTAACCAAAATTTTTACTTTTTTTTTAAACCGTTATAGTGAAAAAACTACTCACTGAATTTTAAAAAACGCCCTTTCAGCCTCTTTTGAAGTTATTATCTATCAAACAAAATTTATTTGAAGTCGATATCTTTACTGGTTCTTGAGATATCCACGACGAAAAATGGCACCAGAGCGTACGGACGTACGAACGTACGCAAAAAGTGGGTCTGGCAATTCTGTCTGTCTGTTCGATTACAGCTAAACGGCTTGGCCGATTTTCTTCAAACTTGGTAGATATGGGTTCTGATTTTTTACCCCTGGATGTTTTTTGATTTGATTTTTTATGACCAAAAATAACGGTACCTGCCATACGATTTTTTTCCGAAATTTTATAAATATTTTTTTTTCTCAAAAACTGTCCCACAGATTTTCTTAAAAAAAACTCAAAAAATTTAATTTAGTTAAACCTAGGTAATGGTTGAAAAAAATTTTCAAAAAAATGAGTAGTTTTGGTACCCCCTTGGGACCATTTTTTTTGTTTTTGATTTTCTCAAAAACGGTACCACCGATTTTGATCATTTTTTTATGCTAAAGCTTCCCAGCAGTTTAAATATTATTGTGTATTCAAATTTTCCAAAACAAATTTTTTGGATTTTAAAAAAAAACTTTCAAAAATTCTTTTTGAAAACTCAATATTTCGAAAACTCCATGCTCGATTTTTTCAAAACTTGATAAATAAAAGTTTGGAAAAATAATCTACAAGATATAAGAAAAATAAATTAATTTTACCTAAAAACCACGGTACCTTCCATACAAATGTTAAAAAATGGTTTTCGAAAATCGTATTTTTCTCGAAAACGGTTCAGAGAATTTTGCTTAAATTTTTTTTCTTTCTATTATTTTTTAATATTTGTAATTTAATAAAAAGAAATTTGAAAACAAGATATTACTGACTGTACCTACCATAGAACGATTTTTTAAAATTTTGAATTTCTCATTATTAGCACAACGGATTTTAATGAAATTTCGTAGAGGGAAGCTTCTAAAAAGTTAAAAAAAACATTGCATTTCAAAACTAAGAAAAATATTTTTTTGAATTTTGAAAAAAAAAAATCAATTTTTTGTTTTTTGAAAATTCAATTACTCGAAAACGGCTCAATACTTTTTTTGTAAATTTAATTTTTATTCATACAATAATAAAAACTTTAAATTGGCGTACTAACATTTTTTTTAAAAAAAACCTTCTTATATAAAACCTTATTTTTTAAGAAACCACTACAAAGACTTATAATTTTTGTTCTTGCATAAATCTATATTTGCTTGAATCATATGGCATCCTATTCTTACCTTTAAATACTAAATAAGTTTTTTTTTAGTCATTTAAAAAATGAATTTTATGCTTATGAACAGTTTCTCAAATAACATTCATTTTTGAAATTCCTAGTGTTTTACATAGGAGCAAGTTCGTGCGACCCAGTCGTGCATTTTATTTTTTTAACTTCCCATAGGGAGTTATTGTAATCGGTCCGATTTGTCAAATTGGAATTTTTGACATTTCTCGACGTTTCAAGGTCCCTAGAGGCTATATCAATCATTTTTAGAGAGATGTCTGTGTGTGTGTGTGTACGTACGTTCGTACGTTCGTACGTTCGTACGTTCGTACGTCCGTACGTTCTTGTACCATTTTTCGTCGTCGATATCTCAGGAACGAGTAAAGATATCGACTTCAAATAAATTTTGTTTAATAGATAATAACTTCGAAAGAGGCTGAAAGGGCGTTTATTAAAATTCAGTGAGTAGTTATTTCACTATAACGGTTTAAAAAAAAAGTAAAAATTTTGGTTAGTTTCAAATATCTCACGAAAAAATAATGCTATTGATTTCAAATAAAATTTAATGTACTCATTATAAGGTCATACAGATTTGATATGAATATGGGAAAAAATGAACTTACCGTTATTTTTTTAAATTAAAAAAACTGAAAAATAAAATTTCATAACCCAGATATTCTAAGAACGGAAAACAATTTGAAACTCAAAATAATTTTATTTTACGAAAAATAATGTATTTGACAACTGGTGAAAATTTCAAAAAAAATCAGTGTACAGTTTTTTTACAAAAAATAAAAAACTATATAAAATTCTATTGAAAATTGGTAAAAATTGTTTTTCGACTCAAATTTCTCGAGAACTAGTAGTGATATTGACTTATAATTTAGTTTATTTTATACATAGTATAATTTTGTACAATTGGTAAAATGTTGACAAATATTGAATTAATAGTTTTTTTTTTAAATAAAAAAACTATTAAAAATTCTAGTGAAAACTAGTTAAAATTGTATTTCAAGTCGAATTTCTTGGGAATGAACACCGATACTGCCTTCTAAAGTATATTGTTTTATACATCGATACCTTCCCGTAAGAATGTATACTAAGCGATATTTCTAAAATTGCTCAGGAAACGAAAAAAACGAAGAAAGTTCTAGTTGAATCATAGTGTGCTAAGAGACAATTTTGGTTAAACTAAGTGACATCTAACAAATTTTTTTTGCTCACGATCAACATCAACAATCTCAATTTCAAATCTCTTTAAATAATTAAAATGCTTTTCAATCTTAAAATAATGTTTGTTTGAATTTTACAGCTAAAGTTTGCTTCGCTGAAAATTTGGTTATTTGAAAAAAAAACTAATTATAAAGTTTTCAAGACCACAAATGGGAAGTTATCAGTGTGGGTCGCACCCAGCCTCTTTTTTCGTTTCGTTTTTCAATTTTGGAATTTTTCAATTACGCCACATTAATTTAGAGGAGAATCGTAGAAATCGTAGAAAACAGAACCAAGATGAAGTTAAGTTAAGCGAAAAACGGGAATATATGAGAAAAAAAACGAGTGAATGCTGCATTAAAACGGAATCAACTTTATCAACTTTAAACCATCATATTTTTTTTTACATAATGTTCTATTTATACGTTATTTTATACAACTCATGTTTGTATAATAAATTGTTTATTATGTTTGAATAATTATATTGTTTATTTTAATTAACTCCTACTTATTTTTTCCCTATTCATCAAGTTTATATCTTTTGTAAAATCTTAGGTTAGGGTTTTAGGTTTTTAATTAATATTTAAATTACGAGTAATTTTTTAAGCATTCGTTAATAAAACAGGAACACCATCAATTATATTTTCTGATGTAACAATGGTGCTATAAACTGAATTTTAAAGGTGTGCTTAATTATTTTCTCTTTACGAGGTTTCAAAAGTCTTAAGACAAAAGTTTCTGAGATTTGCCCATATCGCAAGTAAATATTAGTTTGTTTATCCTTAAAATTTTGACTTTTGTCCTATGGACGAAGCCATTGTGATAGGCGGGACTGCATTATGATTAGTTCAGCAAATATTGTGAACTTGAAGTTTCTGACTCTATTGGTACTGAAGTTAAACGTGGGTCGAAAATCGCCTTATTAACTTCCCATAGGGAGTTATTGTAATCGGTCCGATTTGTCAAATTCGAATTTTTGACATTTCTCAACGTTTCAAGGTCCCTAGAGGCTATATCAATCAGTTTTAGAGAGATGTCTGTGTGTACGTACGTTCGTACGTTCGTACGTTCGTACTTCGTACGTTCGTACGTTCGTACGTCCGTACGTTCTTGTACCATTTTTCGTCGTCGATATCTCAAGAACGAGTAAAGATATCGACTTCAAATAAATTTTGTTTAATAGGTAATAACTTCGAAAGAGGCTGAAAGGGCGTTTATTAAAATTCAGTGAGTAGTTTTTTCATTATAACGGTTTAAAAAAAAAGTAAAAATTTTGGTTAGTTTCAAATATCTCACGAAAAGATAATGCTATTGATTTAAAATAAAATTTAATGTACTCATTATAAGGTCATACAGATTTGGTATGAATTTGAAAAAAAATAAACATACCGTTATTTTTTTAAATAAAAAAAACTGAAAAAAAAAATTTCATAACCCAAATATTCTAAGAACGGAAAACAATTTGAAACTCAAAATAATTTTATTTTACGAAAAATAATGTGTTTGACAACTGGCGAAAATTTCAAAAAAATCTAGTTTACAGTTTTTTTACAAAAAATAAAAAACTATATAAAATTCTATTGAAAATTGGTAAAAATTGTTTTTCGACTCAAAGTTCTCGAGAACTAGTAGCGATATTGACTTCTAATTTAGTTTATTTTATACATAGTATAATTTTGTACAATTGGTAAAATGTTGACAAATATTGAATTAGATAATAGTTTTTTTTTTTTAAATAAAAAAACTATTAAAAATTCTAGTGAAAACTAGTTAAAATTGTATTTCAAGTCGAATTTCTTGGGAATGAACACCGATAGTGCCTTCTAAAGTATGTTGTTTTATACATCGATACCTTCCCCTAAGAATGTATACTAAGCGACATTTCTAAAATTGTTCAGGAAACGAAAAAAACGAAGAAAGTTCTATTTGAATCATAGTGTGCTAAGAGACAATTTTAGTTAAACTAAGTGACATCTAACAAAATTTTTTGTTGCTCACGACAATGAGATCTTTATTAATGTCGCTTAGCATAATTTTTTTGGCGGCTAATACAATTTTCAGGGGGCAATATTATTTTAATGAGAAAACATGGCAGTTGATGAATTTTTTTATTTGTACTCTAGTTTCCTTTTTATGCATAATAGGTTGGCGAAACCCAGACCAAAACGTTGTCCTTAACATACAGTATATTTCCTCATCAAAAAGTCATTTTCGAAAAAAATGTCGCTTAGTACATTTTTACGGGAAGGTATCGACATAATACAATTATTAACATATGGTTAAATTTTGACAAGTATCGAATTGACAGTTTTAACATACAACAACTTATACATCAACAATCTCAATTTCAAATCTCTTTAAATAATTAAAATGCTTTTTAATCTTAAAATAATGTTTGTTTGAATTTTACAGCTAAAGTTTGTTTCGCTGAAAATTTGGTTATTTGAAAAAAAACTAAATATAAAGTTTTCAAGACCACAAATGGGAAGTTATTAGTGTGGGGCGCACCCAGCCTCTTTTTTTGTTGCTGTAAAAAGAATGTGAACTGAACTGGTCATTGCCCGTGCCATTTAATTCTGTGAATTTTATATTGGGAGTAAAGTTTTTGAAAACTAATTTTTTTTAATTTTCAACTTTTTGTTTTAAATCATTTTTATTTCCATTTAAAGAAAGTAGTAAATGTCTGACATTTTTTATTACAGAGGGAAAAATCACATCTGGGTAGATATTAATTGCACACCTCCAAGGCAATCAGATGGCAAACGACAGAAGTAAAAACCCTTTTTTAGCCAATTGAAACCGGAAAATCCATCATTCGTGATATACAAACTCAAATGTAATGCTTTTGTGTCAAGCAGCAAGATTGTGATAGTGATACTCAATTGACTGAATATCGCGGAGGTGGCATCTGGTGTTACACGGGAAAAAAAACGTGTTCATGTTGCAACACACAAAAGCAATGGATTTAATTTTTTAAAGCACGCGGAGGCAAATCTATCTCTTGCACTCTACTCTAAATACAGACAGAAGCAGAAGCTGTTGCTGTTATACCGTTGAAAGATCATTAAATACGATAGCGCGAAAGCGCTGGCTGGCTTTGTAGCAATGGAGGATGTACAAGTGCATACTCTCGTACTAACTGGGCAGATCAATGTGGACTCGGTGTCAACCCCCACAAAACTGAACTTGTCCTATTTACCAGGAAATATAAAATCCCACACATAGACCCTCCCCTCATCAAAGGTATACCGCTTAAATTCTCAGACAAAGCAAAATATCTGGGTCTTATTTTGGACAAGAAATTAAGCTGGAAGCCCAATATCCAAGAGAGAGTCAACAAAGCCAACATAGCTCTTTTCTCTTGCAAAAAAGCCGTAGGTAATAAATGGGGTCTACAAACTCATATAACACACTGGCTATACATCTCAGTCATTAGACCGATACTTACATATGGAGTGACAGTATGGTGGACTGCGCTGGAAACAGCAACTAACCGCGATAAGCTCAGCAAAGTCCAACGAACAGCCTGTTTAATCATGGGTGGAACTCTCCGCTCAACTCCTTCTGCTGCACTTGATGTTCTTTTTCATCTCATACCGCTAGATATTTTTAGCAAACAATCGGCCGCTAACATAGCCATTCGACTTAAAGCCTCCTCGCAGTGGATCAATAATGATATTGGTCACTCTACTATACTGAACTCGTTCAGTAGTCTACCTAGTAACGTCGATTACACCACCCCTCATCCAAAATTTGATAAAAATTTTCAAGTATCCATCCCTTCCAGGTCTTCATGGGAAAATGAGTCGTTTTTGATAGACGAAGCAATTCATTTCTATACAGATGGATCTAAAACCGATGACGGGGTCGGTGGAGGCGTATACTCCGAAAAATTAAATCTTTGTCTATCTTTTCGTCTTCCCAATCACTGTAGCGTGTTCCAGGCAGAGCTTTTAGCAATAAAAGAAGTCCTCTCTTGGCTAAAAGAAAACGTTATATCGACAACCGATATACGTATCTTCTCAGACAGTCAAGCTGCCTTAAAGTCACTGGACTCTGTCTCCATTAACTCACAAACAGCCCAAAATTGTCGATCATCTCTGGTGGAGATGTCAAAACAGTTCAACATTCACCTTACATGGGTGCCGGGGCATAGAGACATTCCAGGAAATTGTAAAGCTGACGAACTTGCAAAAAACGGAACAATATTACCTTTGTTGGATAGCAAATCTAACATCGGTATACCCCTAGCTACTTGTAAACTTATGCTAAAGCAAGATACCATAAAGAAAGCCAACCACAGGTGGACCAGCACCCCAACTTGCCGGTCTACTAAACTGATTTGGCCATTGTTTGATGCCAAACGCTCAAAACAACTAATTTCTATTGGTAGATTGCATATTAGCTCCATTATAGGTGTCCTTACTGGGCACTGCCTAATAGGAAGACATGCTTCTCGTCTTGGAGTTCCTGCAAATGACTTTTGCAGAAGCTGCATGGATGAAGAAGAAGAGGAGTCAATTCCCCACCTTCTATGCTCTTGTCCTGCCCTAGCGCAAAGACGTAGACTCCACTTGGGAGACTACTACTATAACGATCCTAGTGATCTAAATAATTCCGACATTCACTGTCTCAAACGCTTCATTATTAGCTCAAAATGGTTTAACGAGTAAGGGGGATTTTTGAAATCCTTGTGGTATCACAACGGACCAAATATTGGTCTAAGTGTGCTGTCCTTTTCCGGTCAGCAGCCACTTTAACCTAACCTAACCTATACTCTCGTATGTATATTTGTTCATGTTTTGCAATTTAATTGCAAGCAGCACGTTTGGGGGAATTCCTCTTTTAAACAAAAGAAGAAACTATTATAAAGTTAGGTTTTCACTAAAAAAAAAACAAAATAACTTTTTTGTTTGAAGCTTCACCTGACATTTGTCCCGATGGAATGCGATGAAACTACAATTTTGTATAAGTTTTCAGATGGAAGATATTTTGCATGGTTTAGCGTCGCCCTTTCCACAACCAACACACCAACACCATACCTTTCTTTCCAAAATGAACACCTCATACGCCGCCACCGCCACCGCCACCACCTTCACCGATGTAGACGAATACATTTTATTACATAATTACATTATTTCGCTTTTAAGCAAATTTTCCCTTCAGCAATATAGGAGGTTTTGAGCTCTCACGTAATTGAATGACAGTTTCTTGAGATGCCTCTTTTACGTATCCATCAGCTCCACCTCTAGGTTGGGATGTTTTTTTTTACTTTTTTATGTTGTTGTTAATTTTGCTCTGTCTTCAGATGGTTTCACACTTGATAGCATCACATATCAAAGACTATCAAAGTATAGTCCTCCTTTTGATCCCCTGATACGTTCATTTCTCTTCCTGTATAATTTAAAGGTTGAAGCTGGAGTCGGAGTGATGCAAAGCAGAGACCTAAAGTGCACTGCCCTATGACACAATACCTGCTAAAAGATTATATAAACTGAAAGTTCACTTCAACTATACTCTCTCTGTAAGGGAACAGGGTGATGCAATGTAAAATAAGTAAAATATTTATAGACGTGAATAGTCTTGTAGTTAGTTTTATATTTGCAAATTTGTTTAAGGGTTGGCTATTTTTGGTTGCATACGTTTGTTACAATTGCCCTTAAAATTCACAGTTCGAGTGTAATGGAATGGTTTTGAAAGGAGTGGCCAATGTACATGTATATTGGTTATGAGTTTCCGAATATTACAATGGGAAGGAAAAAAAGAAGTAACAGAGCATTCCACGTTCGTGTTGTGCTGCTGAACAAAAATCTCTGCACTCAAAAGTACGTCCGAAAATAATCTCACTCAAAGTTGAGGAGCAAATTTTTGTGAAATCAATGGAAATTATATAGCTTTACGCAAGTTCTTGCAAATATATAGACTACTTTTGTGTATGATATGAAGTGTCTTTATTTTTGTGAACTTGTACATTGTAGCCATTTAAAAATCCTACACAAACCACCCTGTATAATAAGAAAGAGAAGAGTCGCACGTTCATAATGCAAAACTAAAAAATGCAGGGATGCAATTATTATGAAAATAACTACATACAATTAAAAGAAAAGTAAGAAAAAGTATTTATTTTTGGTTGCATCGTCATGATCTAGTTTCACGCTTGTAATAATTTTAATGCATTCTTAAAGAGATGTAAATTGCCCATGGATGAATGAATCCGATTATTATAAGAGACTTTTGGTGTGAAGTGACATTAATGATTCAAAAAATAATCATGGTCATTGGTCATATCTCTGTGAGTAGGACATGGCTTTTTTAAAAAATCAAAAATATGGAAACTAAAATGGTAAACTAAGCAAACTGCAGTTTGTAAAAACAGAAAACGAATATTTACTGAAATAAAATTTTACGAACCCCTCAGAAGAAGAAATTTGACTTTGGACCTTGGCCGCCTGAACAAACCTGGTGTTTTGTCAGAGTTTATAGAGAGCAGCTGACCATGACAAAAAGCTTGAAAACCATAACAAATACCTGTGTTAATTAATAATTTTATGAGGACATTCCTGCATTCAAGGACATCATCAATGTAAACAGGAAATAGTATTAGACCTAGAATACATCCCTGAGGAACACCATCAATCGTTTTAAATCAGTTTGAAGTCTCTGATCGAACCCAAACTATCGCTTTCTAGATCTCTCTGAATATTATAAGATATTTTATAAATAATACTTATCTTGTCGATTAAAGCATTTTGCAAACTTTTTTCTAGCGGAATTTGGTAATGAAATATATTTATAGTTTTCATTTAAGTTACTGTCATCCTTCTTTAAAACCGTTAGTTCAGTGATTCTGTAACGTTAAAAATATTATAGATATAATATTCCTGTGTGCGAGTATGTGAAGGTGTCATGTCACATCCAATACGTAACTAGAGAGGAGATATTCAAAAAAAAAAAAACTTGGGTTTTTCTGTCTTCATCACCGTCCTGACCTCAAAACTTTTCTGTTCGTGAGAACAAACGAAAATATAAATCCCCCCCCCCTACAAGAGGAGAAAAGGGAATTTAAGAATTTAAAGGGTCATACAAAACCCCGACTACTCAAATCGAGAAACAATAAAAAAGATGAATCTATAATTAAAAAAAAAAATCCCAAAAAAAAAAGATCTTCTTTAACTCCACTCGCATTACCCTTCCTGTGTTCATCTACCCTTAGGGCGAGTAGTTACAGATCCACTTGTCCTTCGGACAGATGAGAAAAAAGGGGGGTCCACTTTCTAGAAATCGGTCTAGGTCTGCTTGTCTCCGCACTATCCAGCTCGCCGCCGGTGGGGTGAGTTCTTGATAACTGAAAGAGGACCGCGTTACTTAATTTCAGACCTATAGTCAGAGGTGTTGTTTGACTGAAACTATTGCTTTTTAGTTCTTGCAAGACCCGAATCTTTGGTTATTTAAAAATGTTTTTATAAAAAAAAAAAAATGGCACGAATGTTGGAGAGCTTAGGTGGACGAGCTCTCTGAGTAATTTACCCTCCCCGTAGTGCTTTAGAAAAGTAAACCTCCCTAAAAAAAAACACTCCTTGACCACTACGACTACTCATTTCCAGTAATGGCCCCTAATTAGAAAAGGGAAGTCAAAAATAAAATAAAACTTCCCAAAAGTTGATTTAGTAAATCATTATATCCCTCCTTTTATCCCCTCAAGTTCACATCCCTTTAGTATTTCTTTAGTATGAATCCATAACTCTTCCTAATCAAAACCAAAATTAAATTTTTGACACATCAGTTATTTTTTTATATACTAATCGGTATCTTTTTATTTCGTTAAATTGAAGAAAATATTTTTAAAGTTATAACTTACTTTAACATGACCAACAAAATAAATAAATCGTATCAAAAAAAGTAAAACAAAAACTATAGATCTCTACCCCTTTCATCGTTTCAAAATTAATATTATTTAATTTACGCGACTCTTCTTGAGTTTTTTTTTGTTTTTCGTAAATAAAATACTATTTAGCAAAACTGTATATCACTTTGGATAAATAAAAAAAAAATGAAAATATAGTAAAATTTAAATGTAAAAAAAAAGAATATTTCTTACGCACAGCTGATTTAAGCTGTTGAGTTCAATGAACTTTTTATATAAAAAAAAAAAATCTGTT
The DNA here is from genome assembly GCA_963931855.1 of Philhelius festivus. NCBI lineage: Eukaryota > Metazoa > Arthropoda > Insecta > Diptera > Syrphidae > Philhelius > Philhelius festivus. Next base: position 70,169,456 of record OZ007554.1, on the reverse strand, counting down.
CTTATGTCCGTCTCACTCATGTACATAAGTATATAGGGCTATGTACTAAAATCGGATATCTGAACTATGGTCAAAATTATTGTTCAATTTTATTACAATATAACAAATATAATACACTTACCGATTCTCCGATGAATTGTGCACAGCTTCTTCGGTTCGGTGGGAAATATAACTCCTTTAAAGCTATGGTATCTAAATAAAATTGAACTTTTGACACTGAATATGATTGCCGACCTAGTAGATTGGAATTATTATTATTTTTTTTTTTTTCCGCAGATAATTCGATTAGCAATCACGAGATATAGGGGTTAAGACTCACAAAATTAAAATAAAAAAAAATATTACTAAAAGTAATTTAATCACGAAAAGAATTTTTATGAACAAAAATTATAAAAAAAATATTTACGCGAAAGAGACAAAAGGCTTTTAAATTTTATCAAACTATTAATTCATTTCTTTTTTTTTTTTTTAAATATTACATTTTCTATTTCTTTCTCAAATCATACGTTTTTCTCTTTCTTTTCAAATATTACTATGTATTTGGTTTTCCTATTTTTGAATATTGCTTTCTTCTTTTTTTTTTTTTGTTTCTATCTCAACTTAACAATGTTCTCTTTAATTTTTTTTTACTTTTCTTTTTTTTCTATAATTTAACTTTAACTTTTAATTCACTCTTCTCGGTTATTTGGTAAAATAAATTTCCTTTTAAGTTATGATTTTTTTGATTTTTTTTTTTGTAAGTGTCCTTTTGACGCATTTTTACACATTTATTTGATTACCGCACGTTCCTGCTACAAAGACCACAACAAAACTAACTCGGACTAGTTGATGTCTTCTCCAATTATGTTATAAAATATTACCGTTCACCGAAATCACAATATTAGAGAGCGAGAGTAGAAGAAAACGGAGAACTGTATTGTCAGCTTATAATTCGTCTCAAAAAGATCAGACAAATCTTAAGTTTGCTAATGTATAACTTTGCAGGGGAAAACCACTTTTCCTTAAGATTCCCTTGCTCAGATTTTTGTAGTTTCTGGATTCGTAGGTACTTTCGCCCTGTCTCTAGGATTCCCCAAACAACCTCTTTGCTTCGCTTTTGAGGCCCGATTTTTTTGACTCCTAGGAGGGATTAATGCGATTAATCTCAAGTTTAAGCCAAAAAAAAAGAAACCAAACTCACAGATGATTTTCTATAAATTCCTGTTGATCTTTTTTTTTTGTTTTTTTGCTGATTAAAGGAAAAATGAGGAATTTTTCTCGCGTGTACTCGGTGAACGGCTAAAGAAATTTAATCAGTTAATTGTTCATTTTTGGGCACACGAAAAAACAAAAAAAACTCACCACTTATATTTTAGTTTGTCTGCTTACTTTTTTTTCAAAAGCGTACGAAAATAAAATTTAGGTCTTTATGGACCAAACAACAAAAAAAAAAAAATTAATTTCTGGAATATTACGTATACGCCACGCTGTACCAAATATGAACTAAAATAATTATAAATTCATTATATAAATTTCCAAGGCGAATAAATCTATAAAAATCTTACGTTTCAGTGCGTGAGAGATGCTTAAATTTTTTTTAAAATTCCTTTTGTGGCTTAAGAAGTGAGCAGGCACAAGACTATAAAGAAGAAGAGAAGACTGCACTGTCCGACAATTGATTCCAGAAAGGAAGTTTCATATTTGCCGATCAGCCACGAGGCTTATTGGGTTGGTAATTTTCAATATCCGCACAGATGAGATCTTCGAAATCGAATTAGGTGGGCTGACAAAAATCGATTTTGTCGATTTCTTGTTCGAATTCCGGATTAAGGGCTACAACACAATGGTTGGATATTTTTTTTTTTATTTGTTTATTTTCTTGATGTTTGGAATTTTATTATTAGTTATTTTTAACTTCATTTTACAAAAAACAAAATATAAGCATATATCGATGCATACTGACGCAAGAATATAAGTATTTTAAATGTCGTAGGTATGTGAATTTACTAGATGTACAGGCTGGTAAGGTTACTTGAAAATCCGTGTATTTTGGGATCTCATAGAAAATTTTTTTTTTTTTTTAAATTTTGATTTGGTTGGTAGAGGTTTCCTACAATTCGTTAGTTCATGTGCATTTTGTACCCGTTTTAATATTCGTAGAGATTGTGACGGACAGAGGACAGAACATACATACATATATGGTCATTGATTCAAAAGCTCAAACGAAAATGGAAAACGGTTTACGAAATTGTTTTGAGTCTTTTGAATATCTAACATCCAGCAGCGATGGCAGAACATGTTGCTCAGGTTCGACAACAAATTATTCACAAAAAATTTATACTGGAGCTACTGAATTGAAAAAACCTCGCCTATAAGGCCTGCACTGAGTATGGACAGAGTAGATATAGCACTTTAATATAACAGTTAGCCTGAATTAATTCATAAGTTACAATATAAGCGCCGATTGCTTACCATTTTCAAAAGATTATTTAATATATAGAAGTATCACTGCTTCAATCATCTAGTATCAAATCATCAACCAAGTATGGATAGAAGGAAGTATAGTATGCCCAAAGACTGGATTATCAGCTTCAAAATATGCGCTTATATGTCCCCGCAAAAATTAATGTGGCGTTTACCTGATGATAAAAAACCCGGATCACATCTAATATATTGTATTAATAACTATATGAGCATATTAAGGTTTTCGGCAATACTTAATTCGGGATGTATATATGGGTTCTTAGGCCCGGCAAACCTTTGCGTCTATGTGTGTTTGGAGAAATTCTTTCATATTTAGAAAAGTTAAAAGAAACTTAAATAAAAATTGTAGACCTTATGATAGATTATCTGTTATTCTTAATGTTTTTGAGGCCATAATTTATGAACCTACATTTATTTCTATGCTCAATCTCTTCTCATTTCTAATCAACATAGTTTCACCAGGCCGTTCTATTGAAAGTTTTTAATAAAACTGGCTGAATATTGTATCGAATTATTTAAAAATCTTGTTGATTGCGTCCTTACAGACCTAAATATATCATAGCCATTACATTTCAAGAGCTGCGCATCAAAAAATGTCAAAGTTATTGCTGGAATACCACAAGGTAGAGATTTGGTCACTGTGTTTCTTATTACATTTATTAATGACTTATACCGTCTCTGACGGAACTGATGTAAATTCGAATAGCATGATTATTTAAGTAATCGAGGAACTCGGATCTGGTTAGCTGATAGCTTCTAAGAAATTGCTTTCTGTCCCCACTAAATGTGTAACAAACTCCCACAAAGTGGTATGAAATCTCTGATCTATCGAAGTTGTAAATAATAGTACGAGTACATAAGCAATTAGTGTAGTTTTGAGAGGCTCTTGCATTAAAATTGAGCAATTCACTGCTTGTTTTTAGTATAAGGCTCATCATCTCATATGGATTCGTATCTAGAAAGTAGTTAGGGATGTTACAGTAAGAAACTTTGGAATATTCATCTTGGAACTGCGATATGCTGAGAGTTATGAACATGCTCCAGCACTTCTTAAAAAGCATATTTTGGTAACTGCACATCTCAGGTCTTGTTGAAGGAAATTAAAGTGCATTGAGGTTTTGCCCAGTAGATGTTGTTCCGAATTATAAATTTTAAATTTAGATAGTTGTTGTTTGAGTTTAGTCCACATACCTAAATCTTGGAGAAAAATTAAAGTTGTTTTTATACTCAAAGCTTGTAGATGCTCTCATTTTTAGTATTCCTTAGTGTTTCATTTAAGCTTTTATAATACAGCTTTTAAGTGCAAGAACAGCTACATTACAAAATTGGTTGTTTCATATTTAAGCAAAAATACAATAATAAAGTTATTTTAATGTTATATTCAAATTAATTATAAGTTAGCAAAATGTTTCTTCAATTCTTTTCCTATTTTTTTCGTGCAACTCAAAGCTTTAATTCCATACGGCAGAGAATTCCAAATTCGTGCAGAGCTTACAAAAAACTGACGTTCGGATGTCGTAAAACTAAAGTGCAGAATCAAGACATTTAACGAACGATTAGAATTTAAAAGACTGATTTCATTGTAAAAATCCATAGTTTGGCGGGTTAAGTATATCAGAGAAAGTTACTGAAGGATATTTCAAAAAGTTTGCAAAGGTCATACCCAGAAATTGTGAAGCATATTGCACTGTTGAATACGACAGTTAGCTATCTGTGGCTCTCATAATTCAAATTACAAAAAATTTCACAACCATAAGTAAGGAGAGATAGAAACAACGTTTACACTAACAGATTCCTAACTTTCATTGGAATTATGTGTTGGACAGGCCAAAGCATTCGAAGGAAACAGTAAGCTTTTGCAACCGTGTAATTAATATGAAGATCCCAAGTTAGTGCCCAGTTAGAGATTCCACATAAAGCAATAAGACTTTGCTTGAGCAGTAATAGAGGAAATTATGATACATCAACCTTATTTTTAGAGATAACGAGGCATTTAGATTTATTAGGATTCAACTGAAGGTAGTTTTCAGTAGACCATCGATCAATCATTTCCAAGTCTTCATTCAAGCATGGTACCGAATGTTCGATTAGCTCTAAAGCACAGCTTAGGTATAACTGCGTGTCGTCGGCATTCATGCGAACCGAACAATGTGAAACTAATTCAGGCAATTCGTTAACGTTAAGACCAAAGGGCCAAGGATAGACCCTTGTGGTACACCACCTTTACCGGCATAAATTTTGATTTTTATTTGTTGAATTCTACAGAATGTTCTCAACTTGTGAGGTATGAGGATGAAAGTTTGACTGCAGAGTAAGAAAAGGCTTTCGAGAAGTAAAGAAGTACTAAGAAAGTGATTCTGTCTAAGTCAATTTCTTTTCTAATGTTCTCTCAAACACATAATAGTGCAGTCTGTGGTGATTGACGAGTTTGAAACGAAAGTTTTATTGAGAGCGTTTAAATCTAAGTCTTCAGGTAATCCACCACGTACCTTTCCAATACCGATTTTTTCTAATTTCTTCCAAATTTGCTTACTTCAAAGTGATATGTTGATTCGTGTTGAATACATATGAGCTTTACCTTTTCGTATTTCTCAAACTTTTTCGGGAATTACATAATTGCGATGAAAACTGTTTATATGGAACATTTTCCAACGCTTATATGCTACTTCCCGTTTTTGTCATAAGGGAAAGAATTTCTCTTGTAATCCAAGGTTTATTTATTTCAGAACAGCTTTTTAGTTTTTAAGGACAGGTAATTGTTATAGAGGTTGATAATGTTTCTGTTGAGGAATTCTACTTGATCAGAGGAAAAAGGAGTTTCCAAAATAGAGCTCAAGTTAACAGTTTTTACATCATTTTCCAGAGCACTAAAGTTGATGTTTTTAAAGTCTCTGTATTCGATTTTATTACACTGTCGAGGGATTCTAACTTGAAAACAAACAAACCGTCAGTTAAAGTGCAGGACCTCGTAAGTCAAAAAAATCAACAAAAATATTTTTATATCAAAAAAATCAGAAAAATAAGAGCCACCTTTTGGCATTTTTAGTGTACTAATGTTGTTCTGAACATTTTGTAGAAAAAAAGAAAATCTAAACCTCGTATAAAACTCCGCGCCAAAAATAAAGCAATACCTCGTAAGTGCCCGTTAAATGAGAATAATGCATTACTAAGACATTCATTTTTATTAATATAATCAATTAACTAATAAATAGCACAAATCAATTACTTTGTCATTATTTTTTTTTTTAAATAATCTGTTTAAGAAGTTTTTTGTGATTTCTGCAAAACATGCTAAAAATACTTACGAGGTCCTGCACTTTAACTGACGATTAACATTGGTGCTAGGGTTGCTTTCTTAGATAGGGGGGCGCTTTTAATAACTTTGACACAACTACAAACATATCTGAACTCTCATCTCTGAATATATGTAGATAGTTCGCTTGGTGAACTGACTAATCAAATTCTGACCGGCAGAATTATGACTTCTAAACTTGGCGGTCAGCCATCAGACAAATAGGGGGAACAACATGTAGCATACGAAAACGTGCACGGGCCGTAACTATTCGGGACTGGTGGAAGTGTGATCATAGCCTCTCCGCGGCGGCCGCTAGAAACAAGCCTTTTAAAAAAGGTTTGGCTAATATGATCAGGCTGGCTCCTCAGTTTGGCGACAGGTTAATTCCCTGTCCCGTAAAACTTAAAGAATTTCGAGAACAACAACAAGCCTCGGAAACGGACTGATCACACGACGACAGCCCACGCAAAGAAAAAGGAAAAACGATTTACGAATTTGCTTATGGAACGTACGATCGCTCTATAGAGCTCGAGCTGCTCAGCAGCTAGCCGATGCCCTGTCAAAGTATAAAGCTGACATAACAGCTTTTCAAGAAATCAGATGGACAGGGAATGGTGTTTTACAGAAGAAAGAATATGACATATACTACAGCTGTCATACAAAACACCATGTGCTCGGGGTAGGCTTCCTAGTCAGCGAAAAAAATGAAGTCTACTATCATCGGCTTTAACGCTATAAGCGAAAGGCTATGCACCCTTCGCGTGCGAGGCAAATTTACGAACATCAGCCTCATTAACGTTCACGGACCTACGGAGGAGTCCTCAGACGAAGAAAAAGAGACTTACTACGAACAAGTCGAGAGGGCCCTCAATGCCTGTCCAAGGTATGATGTTAAAATCATCCTTGGGGATTTGAACGCAAAAATAGGTCGGGAGCCGGTATTCAGGCATTACGCAGGCACCCATAGTTTGCATGAGAACAGTAATGACAATGGACTTCGAGTCTTAGAATTGGCAGCATCGAAAAACATGGTCGTTGCGAGTACGAGGTTCCCGCGTAAAGATATCTACAAAGCCACCTGGGTATCACCTGAAGGAGTCACTCGTAACCAAATAGACCACGTGTTGATAGACCGTCGCCACTACTCGAACTTGATGACGGTACGAACGTACCGAGGTGCCAATATCGACTCAGATCACTATCTTGTTGGTATGGTTTTCCGAGGTTCGAATCAACACGGCTGCCCTGCGCAATGAAAACACCATCAGTAACACCTTTGGTAATGCGTTAGGACTCGCCCTAGAAACACCTGACTTAGGGAGAGTAAGTCCTGGAGCCAGTATGCTGGGCGTAAATGAAAAGTGGACACGTCTTAAAAATACTGTCATTAGTACTGCCAACTCCATCTTAGGCAGCAGTCGTAAAAATCGGAACGACTGGTTTGATGATGAATGCAAGCTAGCGACTGAACGTAAGAATGTTGCGTACCGAGCAATGCAACAATCTCATAGAACGCGGGCACGCGAAGAGGAATATAAAGAGCTCAGAAGAACAGAAAAACGGCTTCACAGACAAAAGAAATCAGCCTGGGAGAAGAACCTAATCTGTGAAATAGAAAACAGCCGAGAGCGAGGTCCGCACCAGGCGCGGAAGTTCTACCAATCCGTCCGAAACATAACGCAGTACACACCACGCTGCACATACTGCAAGGACGGAGAGGGAAATCTGATCACCGATCCTGAAACCATACTGGAGCGATGGGAAGTGTACTTTAATGAATTGCTAAATGGTCAGCTCACTACAGAAGTGGAGGCTCCACTACTTCAAGAAGAATACCCTATGTTGCCGCCACCAAGCATAGAAGAGGTTGAGAAGGCTATAGGCCGGCTTAAACAGAACAAATCCCCGGGAGCCGATGGCATACCAGCCGAATTATTTCATCACGGCGGGCCAGCCTTACGTCAAGCAATTCATGATATTATAGTGCACGTATGGGAGCAGGAAGAAATGCCAGAAGAGTGGCGAAAAGGCATAATATGCCCCATACATAAGAAGGGAGATGTCACAACGTGCAGCAATTATAGAGGTATCACGTTGTTGAGTACCGCCTATAAGATACTCTCCTCTATCCTACAAGACCGGATAACCCCATACGCTAAAACCGTCATCGAACAATATCAGTGCGGTTTCATTCCAGGCAAATCAACAACTGATCAGATCTTTACCCTTAGGCAGGCGATGGAAAAATGTCTAGAATTTAACATTCCAACATACCATCTGTTTATAGACTTTAAGGCCGCCTATGATAGCATATCCAGGGTAGAACTTTACAAAGCCATGAGAGAATTCGGCATCCCAAATAAATTGACAAGACTATGTAGGTTGACCATGACCAACGTAACAAGCCAAGTAAAAATAGCCGGATTGCTATCCAGACCAATCAAAATCTTTAATTGACTCCGACAAGGGGACCGGACGGTTTGGCCTGCCTCCTCTTCAGCCTGGCGTTGGAGAAAGCAATCCGTGACTCTGGCACGGCAACAAGAGGGACCATCGTCAACAGGTCCAGCCAGTTACTAGCTTACGCAGACGACATTGACATCATCGGAAGAACCGAACAAGCTGTACACGATTCCTTCATCCAGATCGAGCAGGCGGCACAAAATCTGGGGCTGCACATTAGTGAAGGTAAAACAAAGTACATGGTGGCGTCGAATGCGAGAGGAACAGTTGGTCAAACAATCAAGGTTGCGGAGCACGAATTTGAAGTGGTGCAATCCTTTAAATACCTTGGGTCAATAGTAGCAGCCGATAACAATATAGAAGAAGAAATACGCGGGCGGCTTCTCAAATCCAACAGTGCCTACTATAGTCTGTCAAAGCTTTTCAAATCCAGAAATCTCACCATAACTTCAAAACTGCTGCTGTACAGGACCATGGTCCTGCCAGTACTCACATATGGATCCGAGACTTGGGTGCTTAGCAAAAGGCACTCCGACCTCTTAGCTGCGTTCGAGAGAAAAGTCTTAAGGAGAATTGTTGGCCCCATATGTGAGGAAGGACGATTCCGGAGACGTTACAATCATGAATTGTACGCAATCTACCTAGAAGCAGATATCGTGACAAAAATTAAGCTCGGTAGACTCCGGTGGGCAGGGCACCTAGCTCGCATGAGCGAAGAGGAACCTGCTCGGAAAGTTCTTTGTGGTGTCGGATGTGTTGGATGGTGTCGGCTAGAGACCGGGATAGGTGGAGAGACTTGTTGAAAGAGGCCAGGACCGGAACCCGGTTGTCGAGCCGATGATCATGATGTATTCGATTTTATTACACTGTCGAGGGATTCTAACTTGAAAACAAACAAACATTGGTGCTATGGTTGCTTTCTTAGATATGGGGGCGGTTTTAATAACTTTGACACAACTGCAAACATATCTGAACTCTCATCTCTGAATATATGTAGATAGTTCGCTTGGTGAACTGATTAATCAAATTCTGACCAGCAGAATTATGAATTCTAAACTTGGCGCTCCTTCGCACCTATTTTCTATCTCCATTTCTATGGAACTTGGTATTAAATGCCTGGAAACGAAAGCTACAGGGTATTTGCCTATACGGATGACGTTAATAGCCATATCAGGAAAGTATCCTAACACGGTGTAAGAACTTTTAAGAAATGCTTCAAATTTGCTGATAAACTGGGCAGATCGGTATGGACTGGGGGTCAATTTTTATATGCCTGATCTTGTTCACTTTTCTATTAAATACAGAATTCCTCATAAAGATCCTCATTCTATCAAAGATATACAACTTTTTCAAAGAAATCGAAATATTTGTGAGTAGGGAGAAAGTTTACTTGATTCATGTGGTATCACGATGCAACAACTTATGGTCTATGTGTGTCCACGATAACCTAACCTTGTAAAATCCATTTGATCTGCCACTTTAGAACGTCAGACTTGAGCTTATTGAAAGTCTTGAAAGCAGGCGCTCTTATTTATACTTTACTTTATTGTAAAATTATAAAACCTTAAAGAAAGAAAAGAATTTCAAGTCGATTCTCATCATCTTTCGTCATTGACTTCAAAGTTACACATGCAAGTCGAAAGCTCTCTAGGGCTATAGCGGAACCAGGTATGTAAGGTGGCAACATGTGCAGGGTTTCGTCAAGGAGATGCTCTATGATGTGACGTTTTCAATCTTCTTTTAATCTAAATAGTGTACGGAGCAGGCGTTAACAGAGAAGGTATATTTTTTAACAGATCTTCTCAACTACTAAGGAATTGTGGACTTTCCCGACATAATCAGCGGCTCCCAAAGTGCAGTAGTAGAGTCCTTATGATGTCTGAAAAACAAGCTGAACTTATTAGCCTGTAAAGTAAGCAACAATAAGGCGAAATACATGCTATCAACAACCAAACAACCAATTGCCTAAGGAATAGCAGATTATGTTACTATTGATAGCAGCACCTTCGGGTATTTATAGCAGTAACTTGACGTAACTAAGGAATTCATCTAACTAAGGAGAAAAATGAGATCCGAGAAGAATTAACCAAGGAAATCGCTGCTACTTAACAGTTTTGTGAAAGAAATAGGTACAAAACTCTTCGTGTATAAGACCAATCTTGTCTTTCCACGCCAAATATTGCACGATTAGCAAAAAGAGAGAGAGCTGGTCACTTGTACGAATGTACGTAGGTGGGGGTGATGGCGTGCTTGTGTAGTTTAAGGCTTGTCCGGGGCTCTGTTGAACTCTACCGGTGTTGCTGCGGACGCACAATCCATGCACTAACGTGTATGGGTGCTGAAGTGGTAATGCTGGTTTGATGTTCTGATGGGCTCGTCCATCGATTTATCGGTGGGCCGGTATTGCAACCTCGCACAAAGCTGTCACTTCCGGTTCTTATCGACCTCCTCGCGGTGCCTGTGGATAGGTTACGTAAGTAACTGAACTAACTTGATAGGAACAGTCTGGACGGTGTCCTTAATGTAGGAATCCGCTACGGAGTGTGTAACAACTCACCAGAGGGGTGCACATTCTTAGTTGTAGTTTCTACCTCGACTATAGCTGGGTGTGTGTATATCTAGAGCTGACAGGCCCTGAAGTTTTGCAGGAACTTCATCTATAAGTGACCTTCATGCTGGCGAAGCTCGACCGGAAGCTATATTCTGGAACCACGGGAGATAGTGCCCAGGAGTCTGAGGGCTATAGCGTACGTCTTCTGGCTCTCCTATTCTATCTTCGGATAGAGAGGTGCAGCTGTCGCTTGTGTGCTCTCTTTCTCAGACTATCTATGAGGTGTAGGCCCCCTAGTGGGAGTATAGTGGTGGCTTGGTTTATTCCGAATACGGAGACACATGGTTTCCAGGCATGCCTGGATTCAAGAGGTGTTAGATAGACCTCGCCTCAAAAGCAAGAGGTGTGTTCACGCCTGCAACATGTCACAACTTTGCGACCGAGATGGCTACGGCTATGTCGGGGTTAATGGTCAGGACCCAATCTGACTCCGATGGAGCTAGGCCTCCCGTGGGTTTAAGCCGGAAACGGCAGGCACTCACGTTAAACCGAACTACGGGTCTGTACGAATGTACAACCATTATATTGCCAGATTGTATTCAAATCCATGCCATAGCGGAAGGAAACTGGGAACAGAGTGCTCGTAATAAAGGTGATAACTCCCGTCGTGTCTTACACAACTATAGCCTTAAAAGCTAGTTAACTAAAGTTAGTATGCATAAGAAACTTACGTTCATGTAGTGTTAGGTCGTTGACGGTTCTTAGTCTTATTCACCATTATATCAATCATGTTTGGAAAAGCTTTTGAAAATGGAGAAACCAGCTATCAGCTATTTATACTATTTTCTTCTTTATTCTTTGAAAAACTAACAGTTAAATTTTTTCTTTCTGATTTCTCTGTATTTCAGAAAATCGCTGATAAACGAAAATATTCAATATCACAAACACAAAGTCCCACTCCTTTTCCCACGCAATGAACACCCTCATAGAATTCAATGCGAGGATTACCATTTATGAGAAACAATTCCTTGAATGGACTCATTAATTCAGAGTTTATTTATTTTAAGCTCAATTTTGCAAAACTGATTCCTCTGTTGGGTATAATTAAATTTTTACAGAATTATTCTTCCAAGAATTGTTGAGTTTTAAACCTTTTTATTAATTTTTCATCTCATTAGTTTTGAATCTCAAAAGCTATTTCAATTATTTCCAAACTTGTTATTCGTTACTGAAAATATGACGGAAAACTATCTACAAAAGAAAATTGAAGAATTCAAGCGAAATAATTTCAATTACTCGTAATTTTCTCTCTTTTCAATAATAAGTGCAAACTCTGTTCATCTTGATTTCCGTCTTCCACCTCCCCTTTAGCATTACCATTTTCCTAGCTCATTTATTTCTGCAAAATCCTTGTTTTCTCATTTGATAAGCAAAAACTTTTCCATCAACTTACAAGCAGAATGACATTATTAGTTCTCTAAAGCAGATACCGCCGTCGACATTGTCTGCGTAAACTTCGTCACCTCCAGTTCCAGTTAATCCATCAGCTCACATATTTCCAACCCTTATAATATAGGTATAAACTGTTTGTCTATTCAGTGATTGAAACTTTGTTAAATAAACATTTAATGAGAAAGTTCATAATCTAGTTCTAACATCGTTTAATCTCTTGCATCCTCTTTAACAATAAATAAGTTTTCGTTCATCCACAGAACACTACCCTACCCTTTGATGCAGGAGACACCCTCAACTCATGGCCCATCCTAGTCATCCATCCAAACAATCTGAATCAAAATGAAGAGCAACCTGTTGCACGAGCTTTTTTAAAACAATCCTGTCTGGCAGGTTAGGTTGGGTTAAGGTGGCGCTAGAATAGACAGAGAGCACCCACCTACACCCAAATTCCAATGAGTAATCATGAACTGAAACGCGCATTCTCCATCCTCTGTGGTATAATCGCAGGGGCTTATGGGCACATATACATATATACGAATTCGAAACCATTCCAAAAAATAAAATTTCAATGACAAAGTTGTCGACTCGATACAGACGAAAATACTATACACACATAGATACTTTATACTAGAGGGACGAAATTTGTCTAAGCTTACCGTTGTTTTTACAAAGCCATCTGTGGCAGAAAGTACTTACCTATTATCTGCGCCTGGCATATCTATCTACATATCTGTGGTTGGTTGTGGGGTCCTTCCGATTCAGTGTTTTATTTTTTTGCTTTTCACTTTTGTATACTTTGGTCTGTCGCTTTTTGAAAGAATGACTGTCTGCACACGTTTTACGTTATACAACCCTCAAAAGAGACATTTTACAAATTACAATCCTCAGGTTGCTCATCAGGGCAACGAAGAGGTTACAAGGTTTTCACCTCTAGAGGTTACATTGCTTGCACACAACAAACGAATACGTGAGAGACAGAGTGTTCCAGGAAAAAAGGCGAGACCTTGAATCTAGGGTAGAGATTTTACAAAGTTTGATTTTTACTCAATGTTGCCAAATGAGATTTATCCTTCGGATTAGAAAATAATCACCTATCCTCTACGTTTTCCATTTGGCTCCGAGGGGTGTATATTCTCTATTTCAAGTCAGCACCAATTCAAGAAGAAGGGAAAATGCACTGAATGCATTCACACTCAAACGTCAAAATGAGCTACAGTGTAAGTGACCAGCTATACATATATGAAACTGTCATTCAACCTCATCTGCTGACATGAATCATTATTTAGATTTTAATAATTCAGGCTCTGTGATGAAGTTAATTTAGAGCAAGCTAAAAATCTTCAATCAGATGGTCATCATTACTTCATGGCTTTAAATAGTTCAATGATCATGGATCGAACTACTTTATCATTGAATCATAAAAGTGATTTTGTGAAGGGATTTATGTCGAATTTAATAATTGTTTGACTGATATAAATACTTAAAGTATCTGTTGGTATACATAGAAGATTTCTGAACTTTGACAACTGATTGCGGCCATGTTGCTGAAGTCATATCTGTCAAATTGGCTGTCATTTTTTAAGTCTGTCTGTCAACTTGGGGAGTGATATAGCGCTCAGCAATATGTGCAAATGATTAAATTTTTTTTACGAAAATAGGTCTTCTGTTCAAGCAATATTTGATGCGCTTCGTCTATTTACGGTCTCTATAATCATCCTTCCGAGTGAACTATTCGGAACATGGTGGATAAATTCCAGTTGAACGGTTCAGTTGCCACACGTTATTCAACGAAATGCAAGGAAGAAATGCTAAAAATATTTCCACTGTCCATTAGAGTGTGCAGGAGAATCCGGGGTATTCAGTTCCGCACCGCTCCCAAGAACTTAACCATCCACAGACCATAACATGGTGAAATTTGCATTATGCCTTGGGTGTTCACCCGTACAAGTTTCAACTAATTCAGGAGCTCTGAGTAAATGACCATAGCAGTTGGAAGTTTACTCCAATTTCGGTTGATTCTTATTTGAATTCCATATCGGTCACAAAATCATATATATATCGACGAGGCTCATTCCTTGATGAATGCGTTTGTCAACAAGCAAAATTTTCAAATTCGACACGTTCACAATCCACCCGAGATCCACCAAATTGCAATGCATCGAGAGAAAGTCACAGTTTGTAACTAGATTTTTGGCTGGTGGAATCATGAGTCTACACTTCTTTGAGAACGACGCGACGTAAGAAAGCCCATCACCGTGAACACCAACGAAATGTGGTTTCAACAGGACAGCGCTATACGTACCATACAACCCGTGCTGCAATGCACATTTTGGACAAGCGATTTCCAAACATTATAATCTCACGCGGCGGCGGGCGGCGGCGTTGTGAATTTACCAACGAGATCGTGCAATTTGACCCCGTTATACATCTTCTAGTGAGGTTTTCTACAGTTACAGGTCTATGACAATACACCCCAAAACACCAATGCCCCGAAAAGCAACATAATCAATGCCTGGTTTAAGCATCAGATTTATTAGAAAAAGGATGCTTCGAATTCCAGCCACCCGGCAAAGCCAAGACAGACAATTTAATTATCTTATATTTCATACCTTATGGTATATAAGAACCTTCTAAATAAATACAAAATGCCAATGATATCTCACTTGATGTTAGATTTATCCAAAGTTAAACATAAAAAATGTTCAATGAAAAACCCTTTAGTAACTTTATTCTGACATGAAAATAATTTCTTAATTTGCTTTCGAGAAGTTTTAAAACAAAATTTAAAAATTTTCAATGATATGTTTACCCTTGAGCCCAACTTCGGTTTACAGTTAAATTCAGGGATTTTTTCTTTTGCCGAACAACACGAATGTGGAATGCATTACCAGACTCCATATTTGCCTCCCATTATAATATTCAGACATTCAAAACCATAGTGCATCAGTATCTTCTTTTAAATCCTCTAGTACTTTCCTAATACGCTCGCACTGTGATAAAACATTTTGAGGGTAGTCATAAGGCCTTTAGTGCCTACCAATATATCTATCCACTGATCAGTGCATCGACTTCAGCTCAAACGGATAAATAGAATTCAGTATAGAGAAATTGTAATTTATTTCCTTGAAAACAAATTTCTTTAAAACAGTTTTAACGATTTCGATTAAATAAATTGAAATATCATAAAGGATTAGAATAAGCCTTTTCAGTCTTTTTTTGACTAAAACTCTATATAACTGATATTGGATTTTGAATTATTTTTTTTATTTTTTCAAATATTAAAATACTTCTAAATGATATCAATATTGCATTCCATCCCAAGCAACACAATTGCCTCTTACAGATATCTTGAAAAGTTATTTTCCAAGTGTTTTCAACTCTTTGAACAATCTTAAAGAGGTCTGTAATACCCAAAAAGGCCTAAAGGGGAGGAGTATATTGTATTGAACAAAGAGTTCTAAGTAAAGTATTTGTAAGACTTCATAAAGATCATTTTTTGATTAATCTATAAAGACACTTTCAAGTGGTTTTCAAGATGTTTATGTTTTTGAGTAGAAAGATTGAACTGCGAAGAAGAAAAATGTATAAAAAATGTCTTTCTCTTTCACGCAAATACAAATTTAATGCAATTCAAATAAAATGGATGGACTAATATAAATACACAAACATGGCGAATTCTTTCCTTCAATAAATGACTGGATTTACGATATTCATTGTATACCCTGTTTATGATTGTGTGTTTTGATTTGCGAGAGAAGATTTAATTTGAAACCGCATACTCTACCCTACTTGAAATTAACGCGCCTTCAATTAGAATAGTATTTACAAAGAAATATTCAGAAAAATAATGTTATAATAATAAAATGCCCTCAGAATAAAAAAAGAAATGACGTTTAAGCATGCAATAGATATGGCCGATTCATGTATGTGTATGTATCGAAGGTATTCCTACCTACAGGGTGCTTTATTTTATGAAATGTCTTTTTTTGTTCGATCTGAATAATTTTAAAATGTAAAATAATTTCAGCAAATAAATACAACTCAAAAGGTTTACAAACTGAGCGACATATTAGCACTTACGTCTTTAGAATTTTGTATGAAATAAAATTAAATCAACTTTTTTATTGTATATGGTGACGCTAAGATCTCCTTTATACTACAAAACATGAAGAAACATAATAATTGTTTGAAGAATAATTCCGGATTTTTATTGCATTTTTTTTTCAAAATTTAAATGTAAGTGGACAGGTTTTATACATCTTATAGAGAAAAGATACAAAAAGACATACTATATGAAAATAAGTGAAAATATATGTCACTCCTTAATTTTTACGAGTATTTCACAAAGTGTTAAAATCCCTGGATTAAAAATCTGTTAGAAATATGCTTACTTGACATTTTATTGTTGCGTCAACATTCTATCAAGATACAAAATATTGAGTTCAACTCTGTCAATCGACTAAAGAATCACTGAAAATTCAGAAAATTTGATATTATACATAATCAAAATAATACCCATTATCAATTTTATTTGAATTTGAATTTTATTTCAACATTTTTTTTATATTCTGCCAAAGTTCTTCAAATAACAACATTTCCTTCTTTCATTTACTCCCATCCGTAGAAACTGATGATTTCGTATAGTAAACGATAAAACATAAAAATCTAGTAAATAATAATTTTATCTTCAATATACGTTTAACAATGTCACCCTTTACAAAATATATGTATTTTATACAGATACGCCATCCATTTGTTAAGAACTCTTTAAAATATCTTAAGCACTTCACAATAAGATATCAAAACTGCAATTCAAAGCAAAGAGTGAATAAAGTCTAAACAAAGAGTAAAGGAAGAATATAGCTGTTTACAATCAGTCAAATTCAAAGAAAATAAGAGCAAACAAAGTGTAAGCAAAGAGTTAAAGAAAAAGATAACAAATTCACAACAATTAGGCTAGGCGCGCACATTCAACTTTTAGTTTTGCAACTGTTTGTTACGAGCAACTAAAACGTTTGTGTGTTTGACACAAACTAAACGATTGCCTAAAATGAGTTCGCTATTCTGTGTAACATATAATTATACGCAACTTTGCGAACATTCAACCAAATAGTTCATCTGTTTTCTATAAGCAACCAAACAGTTGTGCAGTTTTGCTTATTTTTTGTTAAACATAATCATATGCAATGGCGCGCACATTCCACTAAATAGTTGAGTTGTTTTCTTTAAACAGAAGAGAGAAAAAAAGATTTTCGCTTGGTTTCAGAATTCACAATTGTTAGGCCAAACAAAATATTTTTTTTTCAACCAAATAGGAAAGTAGTAATTCTTGATGTTAAGCTTTCATTAATACGTTTTAGTGAAAACTTCCACAGAATATCTTCAAGATGTATTCGAAAGATTAAAATGAAAACCTCTCTCAGCATTTTAAAACTACTCCTTTTAAAGAGGTTTTATAGAGGGTACATAGAGAGTCAATATGGTGACATTTGTCATAATTATCTCTAAGATGTTTTAAAGAGCATTTAATTAAACTATAACAAAAAGAATATTTTAAAGAGCAAATTAGGAGGTCATAAAGTGAAATGGTATTAAGAAGATTGAACTAACAGCTTGTAAAGAGCTGACACATTTATTGAAGTACTCTCCAAGAGCTTATGTGTTGCTTGGGTAATTTAGAAACAAAAATATTTGTATATAGAGAAAAAACCGTATACAAATAATTTTGTTTTGATTTTTCCAAAGTTTCTCGTAAAAATGCATAGTTACCTCTATTTATCTAAGGACTCTATTATGGTCACGAACCACGAAGACAATCTTATCCGTTATAGTGGTGTATATTTTAAAAACTTCTTGTTTAAATTAATTTTACATTAATATATTTTTTATTGATATTTCATTTTTGAATTGGCAACACTGTTTTCAGCGGTAGAAAATTTGACAGCTGACGGATTAAACAGTAAACTTAAAGCGCGGAACATATTGAACCAGCAACAGCACCGTCAACAGCAACAGCGGCCGCCATCAATTTGGAGCCAATGTATTTCAATTGTTCAACACACATTAGAACAGCAACAGCAACGCCAACAGCGTCGTTAGGCCAAAGTCCAAAATTTGCTGTTGCTGGTGCGGTGTTGTCAACTTTCCCACTGCAATATTCAGTGGCACCACAATGAAAAGCTTTTTTTTCCATATGAAATGTCAAGCAGATGAAATGACGTTGCTGGTGGCAATGTGTTTGAGAAATTTTTGCTGGTCAGCGTGCTGTTTGCTGTTGAAGATGCTGGTGCTGTTGCTGGTTTAATCTGTTTCGCGCATAACTGTGTTCCTACTCCCTGTCGGAAATTGGCAACACCTTTGATTAAGAGTAAGCTCGTGAGTTAAATTTTTCTTAGTAACACAAATTAAATTATGGATTTTATTGAAAGAAAATCTATTATACAATGAATATGAATTCTGATCTTTACACAAAATGCTAACCTAAATGTGCATTATATTTATTTTTCCAAGCTATATAAATACTCGCCATAACCATTATTTAATTCAGTTGCTGAACTACGGTGCTATCTGAACAATAAAGTGGTCGAAAATTTGATTGTCAGATTCACTATACTACTAAATTACATGCGTGAGAAGTAAAAAGACAGAAACTGTTATTTTACGTTTTCTCCCCGAACTAAATCAAGATTTAATGAGATTTTATCATAATCTTCAAACCCCGTGATTTACAGCACGCTAAATCTGCTCATAATCAAAATTTATAATAGAATTTATTGAAACCTTCCTGCAATAAGTGTTTTATTAAATCAAACAAACTAACTTTCGCTGAACGCATCCTCTTGAACGTCATTTTTTGTCTATGACAACCAAATAAAAAAAAAACCTGTCTCAAATTTTCTAATCAAGGGTGCACACTCCTATGTAGTTCCTGATTTTTACTTCGATCGATTGCTGGGTGTGTGTATCTAAGGTTTACAGGCCTTGAGTTTTGCGGAACTTATCTGGAAGTGACCTCACGGTTGTGAAAGCATTTCCAGAAGCTATATTCTGGCACCATGGGAGATAGTGCCCAGGAGGTAGAGATGGGTTGCGTAGTGCAACCACTCTATCTCAGACTATCTTTGAGGTAGGCCCCCTAGAGGTAGTATCATGGGGTTGTGGTTACTCCAAATGTGGAAGCATATGGTTTCCAAGCTTACCGGGCTTGCCTGGTTTATTTGGATCCAAGAGGTTCTTGGTAGGCCTCGCTCTAAAGCAAAGTGTGTGTTCATGCCGCAACATGTCACAGAATTGCTACTGATATGGCTTCGGCTGTATCAGAACTCATGGTCGGCGCTGAATCTGACTCCGATGTGGGTAGGCCCACCGTGGAATTAAGTCTTAGTTGACAGGTGTCCACGTTAAACACAATACGGTTGTGTCAATCTAATTTTCAATAAGTCTTACGAATAGATCCGACTTAATTTAAGCGATGGCCTGTAATATGTTCACCTAAAGGGCATCGGTCGATTGTTTTCACATAAACTCGTGACTTCAGAAAACCCACAAGAAAAACTCTAGCGTGCCCAAATGGCATCACCTTGGTGCCCAATTTACGTCGACCCTGCAAGAGATAACCTTACCCTCAAATCTTTCATAAAGAATTTCAATCGTACCGTTTGCTGCGTGGAACGTTGCGTCGTTCATCGCGAAGCCCATGGCACTTAGGTTCCTATGATTTAATTTGTGCCAAACGAAGTTGGTTATCATCATTCTGTAGCGACTGCCTCATCAAAATCGTTTTCGAAAAAGTACGGAGTAATAACGCCGCCGCCACCGTCGGCCCGAAATCCACTCCAAACTGCAACTTTTTGAGGATGCATTATCACTTTTAGTGAAGCTCGTGTGGGTTGGTGTCGTTCCAAACACGGCAAGTTTACTTGTTAGGACAGATATTCATCCGAAAATGCTGCTCATCGTTAAAAATGATTTTCCTGCCAAAATTGGGGTCCTCTTCCAGACGCTCCGTAACCTAGTCAGCGAACAAACTTACGAATGTTGGCTGATTGATTTCCGAACCAGTCAAATCAAAATTGGCCACCAAACTTTGAAAAATCGAATGTTAAGGACGCGCAGCACACACAATTGGCACTCACGAATACTAAGTTTGATTAAGCTTCAATTACTGAATGATAAACAACAGATTTAACAAATTTCACCAAAACAACATGGCCGCAAACAGCCGGAAAAATTTATCAGTGGCAATTGAAAAATCCTTTAGAAAGATTGCAATCATTTTTCCCCATTCATTTTACAGTAATGAATGGAACGCAATATTTTGAGAATTCATGGACATTTTTAAATTCCTTGCATTCTTCACATTCTTTTATAAAGGTTCATGTGGTCTCGTTATAGCGTCATTAATCTTTTTCCCAAATGAAAACCAACTCTACAAAACGATCAAATAAGTAAGGCGGGTATTACACTGTCTGACCGTGATACGCACATTAATACAAGAAGTCTTTTCTCATTTCTGAGTGTTTTTAACAGGGCTTTTTCATTTCGACATTTGAACTCGTTGTTGGTGTTTGAAAATAAATTTAATTATTGAAGACAAAATGAAACTAAAGGTCTCCAGCAACTATGATACTTCATTTCATAAATAAATCTGAGCTCACAAGTTAGTTCATTGCTCCATATGAATTAATCAGCCGCCATATTGGATCGGGTTTCATTACCAAGGATAAACACAAAATGAATCAAACTCGAAAAATTAAGAAGGAAAAGAAATGTCAAAAAGATGCAAGGAAATCATACCCAAGCCACGCATCACCAGAAATCAGTATTCCTATTTCATTGTAGCTCTCTTTTGTACTTCATTGAATTTTGACTAAACGTGCGCCGTGTAATACCCAATCAACTCATCTTAACAAATCATCTAGTACGTTCTTATTTTACTTTAGCAAGCAAGTTCAACTGAGATTATTTATCACGTAGACAAAAGAATGCAAAGAATACGAAATAATACAAAGAAAACAAAAGAATATCTACAAAGAATAATTGAATTCTCAAAAGATTGTATTCAATTGATTGCTAAATAATGAATGGGAAAAAATGATTGCAATATTTTTAATCTCAAATATAGAGTGCACAGTTTGAAGTCGAAGTCTCCAAATTATGTTAAGGAATACAATATTTTAATGGAATCCAAAGAACAATTTCAAAAATGTCATTTATGATATCCATCCATCGAAGGCAAAATAACGTACAAATTTTTCGAGTCAGTTCTTATTCCCTCAGTACAACCAGAGATAACAAACCACCAGACTCTCCAGAGTTGTATTAATTAACTACAGGTACATACATATATATATCTCAAAGGTAGATGGCTTAAGATTCGAAGATGTTTAAATAGTCTTAAACGACGCCATAGAGAGCCTAAGCCTAGTGACTAACAACTTTCAACTATTTCTGTGTGCGTGTTTGGAGAAATGAATGTGACCAACAATTTTCTGCTGATTTCGAACGGCTTATGAGCAGCTCTTTTCATGGCAAGAGGTACTCTTGGAATATTCTTTAATTCCTCGCAAGAAATAGTACACCCCTGAAAAACAATATACCTACATACGTACTCATATATTCGATTTTTGTAAAAAGAACCTGAAAAATAGTGAGAGTGTAAATGGAAATAGGTATACTTAATTATTTGAATAGGCCTTATAAAAATGAAAGCATTGTCAAAGTAAGGAATAACATAAGTCAAATTTATGTTTAAAATGTCGGAAAACATATGTTTGATTTGTGTTCCTTCATATGGAAGTAATTCGACTACAGATTAACAATTACAAATTAAGAATTCTTGCACAAAGATTCTGAAGAATTAAGACTAATTTTTTAATATTTGTGCTATGATATTTCTTATTTAAATTATTTCGTCGAATTTCTTACGAATTTGATAATTTTGACAGTTCAAAATTGCCAGCCAAATTTTAGGCCAAATACTCGAAATTTCACTTTTTTCTGGTTGAATTGTTTAAATTTGACATGAGAATAATGTTTCTGATAGTTGACAGTGTTGTAAAACGTTTGAAATAATCTTAAAACTCACCATTTTCTTCTTCACTGAGTTCAGTTCGCTCATCGCTTGGATGAAATTTTTAATCTTACTTCAAATTTGAAGTAAGTCAGTAAGGCATTTGATTTAATTTTTCACTTTGACAATACTTGTTTTCTTATTGGAAAATTCCGTACCATAATCCGATCTAAATTTTGACTTTCTTAAAATTTAAGAAAAAAATGGGCAGTTCCATTGAATTGATCGTCTCCAAATCTTGAAGCGTATCAATTTGAATTTACTTTCCTCAGGAATTGACGTGGGAAAGGATTTGTGTTGCCAAAATTCAATAAAGCGACAACTGTGCTTAGAAGTGATATCGCCAGTCTTAAAGAAATACACCACATAATTTTTTAATGGATTTTCTAAATTTTCCTAACCAGATGAGTGGCTTATGTACAAATGGTATTGACCTGCCGATCTTTTAATGTGGTCTGTGTTAGCTTGTTCATCTGTCTGAACTTGGTGATGATAGTACCTTATATTGACTAGACGTGTCAGAATCATGAATAGATCTCTCCAACACCAGCTCTCTTTGGAGACCATTATTCAATAATGGCTGGGTAGCTATATCTGATTAATTTTACTAACTAATTGTATAGGTATGTAGTTAATGGTTCTACTAAATATATGTATGGGTGAGCTTCGCCGAATTTGATGAAATGAAAGTTATCCAATCGCCAATTGCCACAGACAATTGCACATTTATTTTTAAGAATAACAAGTAAACAGACGTAAAAGTACTGATTTGTAGCTATTAGTGGTTTATTAATAAAGAAATATTTGTATGGCAAATAAGAAAAATAATATCTTACTTGCTGATAAATATTTTCTTCTTCAGCATGGCGTTGCGGTCATTGGAATGGATATTTTGCCAAAGGTCTGAGGATGGATTCCCAACCACTGTCACCTTAAAGGAAAAATATTTTGTTCAGGAGTACTGCCTCTTCCAAAGAAGTACCAAATCCTCATGAAAAAGTGTTTCTCATCGAAGAGTTCCACTTCAGACACTTCAAATTATAGGTCCCATCCGATCTTACCGACAACACGACCACGCGAATTGTTAAGAGTTGTAAGTCACTAGACCTTGGTTCACCACGAGCTCTTGGGGCGTTAATTTATTTCGTCATTTTCTAGACGATATATCAATATTCCGAATCCTAAAACACCCTTTAACAAATATCTTTTAATGTTGGCTTTAAGCTTTTATACTACGAGTAGTTGAGGGGTTTATTTTTTTGTTTCTATAGCTAGTAGTTATGCATGGCCGTTTTTTGGTCGGTAGCCAAGTCGATGGGCGTGGGTCGTCGACAATGGGTAAAAAAGAAAAAAGATGTCTACAACCTCGTTAGACGTGCATTTTTCCACTTAATGTCACATCGACACAAGTATCCAGAGTCGGAGTGTAGAACAAACCGTCATCTTCGTTGTCGTCTATGCCAGCGTCTTCACGATTCATCCGCACCGCACGTGATACCGCAACTGGAACAAAGGACACGAACGTGCAGATTCAAGACGTCTCGTCTACCTGCTATTTGGATGGATTTATCTTATCAGTACACGTTGGCTTTGAAGTGAATTCTCATTCCTTTTCGTCTCTGTCACATGTAGGACATTATATAGGTAGGTGTGTTAGTTACGTACGGATGGATACATATCGTGCTGTGTGCTCCAATTTTCTCAATGACATCCGTGGATCTACTATGATGCGTACAGGTGCGGCATTAGTTGATGACATATTCCCAGACAGTTATGCGGAATAAAGTACGTGGATATGAATTTATTTAAATATTTGCGTTCTCTTATTTTTTTTTTGTAAAGCGGGAATATCAGGGATGGTAAAATTAAACACATCCTTTCAGTGTTTTCCTATTATTTTTATAATATCAATGGAACTCATAAAATATGGCAGCCATCATTAAAATACAGAAAATTAAATCTCTCAACAGCGATTTTGATAAATTTACGAAAACGAAATTCTGTTTGAAAATATATACAAACATAGGTACATAGAACCATCCCTGGTTTTCCGAGTTCAATTTTTGGTAGAAAAAGCTGACGTTGGCGTAACGTTTTCGGTTCGAGTGATTGTGTCCTTGGAGTAATGAAATTGTTAATTTTGTTCGTGAGGTAAACAACACGTTCAGGATTTTTGCGAATAACCTTGAAGGCTCTATTTGCAAATTCATTTTTCATCAAACTAATTGGAATAAATACAGTCTGTAAGGAATAAGAAAATATAGAAGTGTGTAGGTGCTTTGGCACAGGCATGTACTAAAAGTAATTAAATACCTACATATTGGGACTGAAATAAGGCTTATGAGCAATTAAGTAAAGGGTATTCCTAAATAAGCGTATCGGGTCTTTTATTTTAGTTAAATGTATTTGTGCTTTCTTGTACCTGCTAACTTGTTTAAAGTGCATTAATTATAGCATCAGGGGGTAGAGAATTTATGTACATTCAAAATTGAAATTTTTTAATTTTCGTTTTACGATTTTTTTTATCAAAATGTCTGGCAATTGGAAAATATTACTAAATTATGTTCATTCTGTATGCCTTTTTCTTTTTTGTTATATTTTTACAAAATAAAGGAAAACAAAAGTTAAAGTTTGACAGATGATACATACATAGTAAATAATTTAATAATTTTAGCTTGAAATCTCGCTACTTGTATCTGTGCCCTGGACTAACTCTTGCGAAGAACCGCCCAAACTAAGTACAACATTTATTTTCGAGGAACTGTTCAAAATCTGACAGTTAAGGTTTTATTACAAGAGCGGTTTTGTGTCCCCAATGCTGCTGTTCAAATTTCTAACATTTGTTCTTGTAGGTGATATGTTGGAGTAGCCGATTATAATCTTTTTGCGAATTTATGAAACAAAATCATTTTATAAGGAATTGAAGTAAGCTTGAAGTAAACTTCAACATTATGTAATCCTGTATCGAGTGATTTGACTTGTTCGATTTTGAAACGTCAAAAGTGCTGCATGCGAAAAAGAAACTTGTCCAACTCTTGAAGCAGGGGAGGTTGCCGATCTAGTGAATTTGTCACAATAATAAGTGGAAGAATTCAAATTCAGTCAGCGGTAAACAAATATTTTGATGTCGCTAGATTATTTCTAGAGACTCTTAGAGACAAGCATTTGTTAGTTATACCATGCAAATAATATTTGTTTGTTGGTAACAACCCTGGTAATGTTACATCCCTGGATTTTAAATAATAATTTGACATTTTGAATTCTCAAATTCACTGGATTAACAAAGAATTAATTTTTGTTTTGTTTTTTATTTTCTTCTTTGTTTTTGTTATCATAGACTCGTAAGTTTTTTTTTTAACCTGATTTAACTTTTTCAAAAAACATAAAATGCACGAATAGATCACACGAACTTACTCTTATGTAAAAGTACTTTGGATTAAAAAAATTGTTTATTAATGTATAATGCATATGAATATAAAAGCATGGAATGCGTAAACAATTACCTTGTGATACAAAAATTTTGTATATAATACGCATAAAATTCATTTAATAAGTAAAATAATTTTTTTTTGTAAATAAAATATTAAAGAATTTTTAAGAAAAAAATGTAGTCCACAAATTATGCAAATAGAAATGTAAATTTAAAAAATACTAACTGACCAGTTCTTAAAATAACGAATTTAAAAAAAATATTTTTGTTTTAGTTTTGATACGCAACTTTTTAGAAGCTTCTGTATACAAAACCTGTAATGTTTCAATTTGAATATTTTGTATTTACAAATAAATTTAATTATAAATATAAAAATTATGATGTTTATCCTTAAGTGGGCTTTAAGTCAATTTTTGTTAATATTTTTTTTTTTGTTTTTTTTATGTTGTGACGTTTCGGATGTGGTTACACCCTTCTTCAGACAACTTTAAAAAATACAAATATTTTTTATTTGTTTGTTCGATTTTGGTTCCCGTGTTTTTTTTTAAATGTTTAAAAGACGTTTTAAATCTTTTTCTTTTTTGTTGTATATATCTTATCTCTTTTGTTTTTTTATTTTTTAATTTGTTTGAAAATTTATTTCAAACAAAATGATGTTTAATATAAAAATTATGCGTAGTAAAAAT
Organism: Philhelius festivus; assembly: GCA_963931855.1. NCBI lineage: Eukaryota > Metazoa > Arthropoda > Insecta > Diptera > Syrphidae > Philhelius > Philhelius festivus. Next base: position 70,143,041 of record OZ007554.1, on the reverse strand, counting down.
AATTTATCAAAATTCTAGGTGCCATTTTCGAGAAAAATACTTCTTTCGAAAATTATTTTTGAATATTTTATGGTTATTTTTAGATAAAATTAATGTTTTGTCCTCACATCTTGTAGATTGTATTAAAATACTTTCAATTGTCAAGTTTTAAAAATATCGAGCATGTGGTTTTAGAAAGATTGAGTTTAAAAAAAAATTGATTTTTTTTTAAATCCAAAAAAAAAATGTTTGGACATTTTTAATACAAAATACTATCCACACTTTTTTGAGCATTAGCATAATAAAAATGATCAAAATCGGTTGTACTGTGCTTAGAGAATCAAAAACAAAAAAAATGGTTCTAAGGGGATTACCAATAATAACCATTTTGCGGAAATTTTTTTCAGCAATCACCTAGCTTTAACTAAATGAAATTTTTTGATTTAAAAAAAAATCTGAAATTGTTTTTGAGAAAAAAAAATACCTTATAAGATTTCAAAAAAAATTGTATGGCAGGTATCGTTATTTTTGGCCTTTAAAAAAAAATTAAGAACGTGTGAGGGAAAGACTTAAAAATGTCATCTACTAAGTTTAAAATTTATTTACTTATTTATTTAATCTACGATTTATATCAACAGATTTTCCACGAATATATAATAATAATTCAAACAAATTTTAAATATCTATATAATTTTAATACAATACGAGTAATTACCAACCAACAAAAATCATTTAATCGACAAAATTAATTTTAATTCCTTATTGAACATATCTCTTCTAAGGCATATATCAATATTACTGTAGAATGAATTAAAGACACTTGAGCATCTTGAAAGAGGTTCTCTTTTGCCGAACGAGGTAACATGAGAAATTTCAAATAGAAACGGTCGTTCTCGTAATGACCTTTCAGGAGCATATATATTCAATTTATTTAAAAGATATGGACAATCAATTTTTGAGCATAAAATGTCGCGAACAAACATGATACTGAACTCTTCTCGTCTCCGTTCCAAAGATTCTAGGCCCAATAACTGGCGTCTTTTATCATAGTTAAGAGAAACTTCATTATCAGAAGAAAAACCTCGAAGAGCAAAACGTAACATTTTCTTTTGGACCATTTCCAATAGATTTGTGTGGCTGACAGTGTATGGAAACCAAACGACAACACAATATTCTAAGATGGGACGAATAAGAGAACAATACAAAGTTTTTACGGTATAAGGATCCTTAAAATCCTTGGAATTTCTTTTAAGAAAACCCAGCATTGAATTAGCTTTCGAAATAATTCCATTTATATGCTGATCGAAAGAAAATTTGGAATCAAAAATGACCCCCAAGTCCTTCATTTCATTCACTCTTGGCAGAGTCTGATTAGCTAATTTATAGTTATGCAATATGGGATGAAAAGCTATATGTCATAACAGCACATTTTTTCAGATTAAGCTGCAGATCATTTTTTTGAAACCAGGCTTGAAATGAAAGCAAAATATTCTGGAACAAAATACAGTCGTTAATGGATTTTATTTCCATAAACATTTTCAGATCATCAGCAAATAAAAGAAATCTACAGTGTCGTAAAATAAAATTAACATCATTAATATACAATAAGAAAAGGGGGGGACCCAAATGGCTTCCCTCAGGTACACCGGAGTATACATTAATAAACTCAGAGAAAAAATTCCCAACTTTCACTTTTTGCTTCCTTTCTGTGATATATGAATAAAGCCATTTCAAAATGTTTACATCGAAACCATAAGCCTTTAACTTCATTAATAGAATATTTAAATTAACTCTACTAAAAGCTTTCACAAAATCAGTGTACACAACACCTATTTGCCTATGTTTTTCTTGAGCTGTAATACAAAAATTTGTGAACTCCACCAAATTTGTACATGTGGATCTACCACTTATAAAACCATGTTGGAATTCAGTTATATGGTGTTTTATAAAGGTGTGTCCACACCAAAGAAACATTTCAGGAAACATTGTTTAAAAAACGTTTCTGAAATGTTTCCCATTTGTTTAAAAAACATTTCAGAAACATTGCAGAAATGTTTCTGATTTGTTTTTTTGGTGTGGACGCTTTGAGAAACATTTCTGAAATGTTTCTTTGTTTCCCATTGTTTCCAAATTGAGTAGTCTGTAATTTTTTTTCTCGCCTGTGTTGCACTTTAAGCGTGTGAATTTTTTTTTTCTACTTCATCTATATCACAATTTATATTTTCGCAAATATCAGATATAGCATCGGCTTTTTTTATTTAATTTTTAAAATTTTCGTCAACAAATCTTTTTTCATTTCATATATTTTTATCAATTGGATAACACTCTCGTTGCTCTACACTTTTCGCGACATTTTATATTTATATTAATAACCACTCTCACGCACTTTCTACCTATGTAAATGCTTGGGAAAAAAATAAAGTTTCCCATTCGGAATGGGAAACAGAGAAACATTTCATAAACATTTCAGAAATGTTTCACGAGCGTCCAGACCAAAGAAAACATTTCAGAAACATTTAAGAAACATTTCAGAAATGTTTCTCTGTTTCTGAAATGTTTTTTAAGTGTTTCTGAAATGTTTCTTAAATGTTTCTGAAATGTTTCAAAAATGTTTCTTTGGTATGGACACACCTTAACATTACACAGTTTCATTTGCATCAATTTGTCGAGTAGCTTTGGAATTGTAGCTAACTTGGAAACTGCTCTATAATTTTCAATTTTATCTTTCCTTCCTGATTTATGAACAGGACTAATCACTGAAAGCTTCCAAGCTTTTAAAAACTCTCCAGTACCTAGGGATTGATTGAATATTATGGTTTGGGGATCATTTGTAGATATATTTTTGCCGTACCACATAAGTGTGGGAAATCCCACACTTTTCCTTTTAAAATTTACATAGTTCCAAAAACTTTTCGGATTGCGCTTCAAGTTTGATTCTAAAGACTGTACATAAGAACATGCTAAAAATTTGGACAAAAAAATTAATTCCTTCCGGAGCCGAGAAAAGTTATTGTAATTTATTTCATTGTTAGTTTTTTTAAATAACTTATGAGCACGTGTTTTTGCATTTTTAAGGTTTCTTAGTCGAAAATTATACCATGGAGGATGGGAATTTACTTTCTTTTTTACTCTTGGAACAGTATTCAGCACAGCATTTTTAAAAATGTTCAAAAAGGAACTAAATTTTTCACACAATGGCTTTTTGTAAAATTCAGAGCACCAATTTATAGAATTGAATTGGTTATTCAAAGACAATAAATTGTTTGAGTTAAAATTAAATTTAAAATCAACGAAATTATTAAACATTTCATAATTTTTAAATTTCAGATCATTAATTTGAATTTCAATGGAATTATGATGAACAGAATTTTTTAACAATGGTGAACATTCTTTTAAAATAGCATTTAAATTTTCATTTATAAATACAAGATCTGATAAATTATGTAATGAATTAAGAACATTATTTATTTGGTAAAGACCGTTAGAATACAAAGTATCAAAACATAATATTTCAGTATCAGTTGATAAATTAGCTAGAAGCGTCCTATCTTCGTTATCAATTGGAATCCACTTTAAACGACTAATGGCCAAATCACAATCTCGCGTTCGTCGGTCCGGCGTTAAATGGGCGTTTGATCGTATATACGATTTTGTGTGTCAAAAAGCGCGACCGTAGCATTTGTAAAACGAAATTTAGCTTCAAACCTCGAGCGTTGACTGACATTTCCATGACATCTTTGATAAGTACCTACTTAATTGTTATATTCCAATGAATTTTGTTACTGTTTATTAATTTACAAGGTATATAATATTGCGTATTTTAAATTTTGGGCATTTAAAATAGTTAATTTGTAAAGCTATTTTCTTAAACAAGAGATGGATATGGCCGATATGGATAATCTTGATGACCTCCTTGACTTTTCCTTGTTCGGTGTTGTGAGCTATGCTGGGTATGAGGCATTTAAAAACAAATGTGGAGTAAAATCAAGTGTCTGTAAGTTAATTATGATTAAGTGTATTATCTTTTTCGATATAATGTACATTACCTACAAACTTTTCAAAAGAATCGCAAGATGTGCTTCCAATGCTTTCATGATGGTGCACCGTGCCGCTATCCACGCCGGCGCCGCCGATTGTTGATAGTTTGGTGGTTCAAAGTTAATAGGGTTCATACAGCCGGGTTAATAGCCAAACCACAATCTCGCGTTTGGTCGGTCGGACTTTGACATTTTGAATAAAAACAATAGACTCTTATGAGGCAATCTGAAATGTTACCTCAGGCGTTGCGACCGCTTTATATCGTAATATCGTAAACGTCAGACCAACGCCAGGCCAAAGCAAAAGTAGGTCTATTTTCTATTCGGTCGGGCGTTTGACAGTTCATTGTCGGCCGTATTTTGTATTTGTTTTGAAAGTTGAAAATTGAAGTGAAATAAGAAGTAATTGAGTTTTAATAATAATTAAATCAAAAAAAGTGTGGTTCTGTTTTTATTTAAATAATTATATTTTTTCAGAAATCTTTATGGCCAAAAAATCATAAGAGTCTATTGTTTTTATTCAAAATGTCAAAGCCCGACCGACCAAACGCGAAATTGTGGTTTGGCTATAAGATTAAAGTCGCCGAGAATACACACTTTGGTTTCGCCGTAGTCAAAATTTGGATAATATGCTTTCTATGTTGTTTATATGTTTACTATAAATCGCCGTTGATGAAGCAGGAGGAATATAGCTCAGAAAAATTATTAAGCTGTGCCCATATACATCAGGTATACGAATACAAATTTGTTCTATATCTGATACATTTTCTAAAATATCTCAAGTAAATATATCTTCAAGTAAAAATTAAATAAATTTGCTTGGAAACTCGATAGGTATATCGAACATCGCATGCTTTTTTTAAATTTAACACCTAACTGTTCCTTTTTTAAGGTTATTCTGTTTTTATATATCAATAACCAACTGAAGCGAGTTTCTTCAAACTCGGCACTTAAGTGTCTTTGCTGGTGATTCCCTGAGAAGAAATTAATTTTTTTTTATAAGGTTGAACCCTTATAGATAAGTGGGTACATATGAATCATTGGTATAACTCACAAGGTAGGTATGCCGTAGACAGTTTTTTATTTTGTGTTTCTAAAGTAGGTATGTAGCTATGAACAATTGCACAATATACCTATGTCCATGTTATAAAATAAATCTTCAAAATTCTAAACGCAAGTTCGTGTGACCTAATCGGGTATTTTATTTTTCCAATTTACGGTTTTTCCATACGAAAAGACACAGACATTTGAAGCACCAATCCATTTCATTTAAATTGGTTGAAAATAATTTTCCAGTCGAGACAACTTTATTTAATTTTGACCCATTTAAATAGGTTGCTGTTTACTTATGTACCTACTTAGCTTACGTTTGGATTAGCACGTTTACATTTACTCAACTTCGTTGAATAGTGACGTTGATTTACGCAAGCCAATGTCCTACCTACCTGTTTGGTACATACAAAATAAAAATGCACCTACCTTATTTCTACTATTAATTTTTTATAAATTGCAATCTTTTTAAATATATTTTTTTGGTTGAATTTTTTGCAAGCATCGGTGGTTCAGTGGTAGAATGCTCGCCTGCCACGCGGGCGGCCCGGGTTCGATTCCCGGCCGATGCAAAATATTTTTCAACAAAAATATGATTCATTTTCAGCTCACTCAAGAGTAATTTAATTATAATCATTCTCACTTATGTATGTACTTATAGGTATCTTCTACAAAACAAAAGTAACATTCGTTGAATTTATTTTGTTTTCATTAAAGTAAATAATTCTCAAGTATGATTAATAAAGTACAAAAAGATACCTACTCCATGACTTCCTCAACAACTGAATACCTACTGAAGCTGATAACGCTGTTGCCATGCACTAAACTGGATTTTTTTTATTTTTATGCTGCGGAGAAGTAGAATTTCAACTTCAACACTCATCGTCATCGCACAATATTCAACAATCTAAACAACAATCTAAACAACAATACAAAATATGTTGTGAATTTTTTTGTATTCTTTCGATTCACACTGCCTTTTTCCAGAATTGCTAATGAGTAAATGTGAATTGGGGTTGGAAAATTGTCGCAGTAGAGTAAGAACTGACGGTTTTTACTTATACTAAGCCAAGTGATGTACATTGGATTATGAATTTTTCTTGATTCATATAACGCCCACGGCGCTGATGGGTTTGCCCCTGTCTAGTGTTAGTGGAATGACTGATGGTTCATGCGATCAAAATAAAAATTAAATAAACATTATAATATTACTATCTAAATTTATGTTAGGCTAGGCGTTGTTTAATATTCATCTTTTAGGTATTCTATTCAATTCGGATTGATTTTGATTATGGTTTATGGCTATTGGATGACAAACAAAAACACAGTGAGTCGGAGTAGGTGTGTAAAGTGTAATGTGTTTCAGTCCCATCCGAATTCGGAATGTCTGTCTGTGCGAGCAAGCGAATGAGCGAAGTACTAACGTACTAAGTACTTTTTGTTAAGGGTAGAAATTATTTTGATGTGTTTGTGTGTGGAATTGTGTATATGATGCTGAGATGAGTATAAATAAATAAAACTGGTGGAAATTCAATCAAAAAAGTGTTTGTTTGTATTTTGATGAAGAAATGAAAAAAGTATCTGTGAAAGGGAGAGACAGGTTGAGTTTTAATAATAATAGATCTCGATGAGAATAATAATTACTTCATTGTAAGTTTGTTTCAGGGCTGCCAACTTACTTCATATGCAGTAGATCAACTGCTTCGCGTGTTAAAATGATTCTAATTCTATTTCTCTTTTGGATTATCTTGTTTTGCCCTGCATTTAAGCCGCAAGGCATAAACGATGTTGCACCAACTCAGCAGACATGCAAATAAGCTAACTCATCAATAAGCGTGTTCTCGTGACTAGCAAGTAAAGCAAAGTGAATAAAATGCACGACTGGGTCACACGAACTTGCTCCTATGTACATATGTAAAAGACTAAAAGACTAAGAATTTCAAAAATGAATGTTATTAAAGAAAAACTGTTCATAAGCATAAAATTCATTTTTTAAATGCATAAAACAACTTTTTGGTAGTTGGAGCCTAAAACAGGATGCCAAATGATTTCTCAAGCAAACATTAATTTATGCAAGAACAAATAAAATGCACGACTAGATCGCACGAACTTGCTCTTATGTAAAAGTACTTTGGAATTTAAGATACATTTTATAAATATTAAACATGAACTTAAAATGAAATTGCCGTCTGATTTCTGGAAAAGTATGAATTTATGCAAACAAACTTTAAAAAACCATTTTATTATTAAATAAATAAATTTTTTATATAAGAAATTTCTTTAAAATTTTTCAAGAAAAAAATGTGGGATGCCAATTTTAAGTATTTAATAATATTGATTTTAGGAAATAATTTCAAAAAATAATAGTTCATATGTTTTGAAGATATTGATTTTTCAAAAAAAAAATTTTTTCAAAAAAACCCAACAAATAATTTTTCGAATATTTTTATATACAATATTATTTTAAACTTAGGGGGACTCCTGCTGAAAATTTTTGGTTAAAATCGTTAGAGCCGTTAATGAGAAAGTCGAAAATCAAAAAAACGGTTCTATGACAGGTACCGTTAATAACATTTTGGCCCAAATTTTTTTTTTTACCAGAAAGTAGTCCATGTCCATAATATCACGCCTAATTTTTTTTATCAAAATCGTTAGAGCCGTTTTCGAGATAAATAAGATTTTGCATTACGGGTGTATGGGGGGTACCGTTAGTTTTGGAGCTAAAATTAAAATTTCAATTTCTCCTCTAGGGAATCACCGGAAACCTTTAACCACCGAGATTGAAAGAAATAGGTCCAGTGGTTTAGGCTGTAGTGAGAGGTACAGGCATACAGACAGACAGACAGACGGAATTGCCGGACCCACTTTGTTCGTCTTCGCTATCATCGTAATGTCAACTTTGATCAAAATCTCAAGTTCGAATTTTTTTACAAATGCAGAACTTGCCCTATAGTAGTAAAAATTATAAGTCGTTATTTTTTTTTATATATAATCGGCGCAAACTCAAGGGGTTTTTTGTATATACCCCAAAAAAAAATAAGCTTTTATATACAACACTTTTAAAACATTTTTAAGAAAAAAATTTGGTACGCCAATTTAAAGTTTTTATTATTATTCAAATAAAAATTAAATTTACAAAAAAACAATATTGAGCCGTTTTTGAGATATTGAATTTTCCAAAAAAAAAAATAGATTTTGTTTTTTAAAATTCAAAAAAAAATATTTTTTTTTTAAGTTTAGAAATGCAATTTTTGTTAAACTCTTTAGAAGCTTCTCTAAAATTCAAAATTTTAAAAAATCGTTCTATGATACCTAGGTATACAGTCTGTAATGTCTTGTTTTCAATTTTTTTTTATTAAATTATTGATTGTGAGAATTAATCGAAAGAAAAAAATTTTAGCTAAATTATCGGAACCGTTTTTGAGAAAAATACGACTTTCGAAAACCATTTTTTAACATTTGTATGGAGGATATCGTTATTTTTATGTAAGGTAATTTTTTTTTCTCAAATCTTGTAGATTACTTATTTATCAAGTTTGAAAACAGTCGAGCGTGGGGTTTTCGAAATATTAAAAAAAAAATGGTTCCAAGAGGGATACCAAAAATAACCATTTTTTGCAAATTTTTTTCAACCATTACCTAGCTTTAACTAAATTAAATTTTTTGATTTTTTTTTTAAATCTGTGGGACAGTTTTTGAGAAAAAAAAAAATATTTATTAAATTTCGAAAAAAATAGTATGGCAGGTATCGTTATTTTTGGTCTTAAAAAAAATGAAAAAAACGTGTGGGGGGGAAAATTAAAACCCATATCCACCATGTTTGTTTGAAGAAAATCGGCCGAGCCGTTTAGGCTGTAGTCGAACATACAGACAGATAGAATTGCGAGACCCACTTTTTGGTCTTCGCTATCATCGTAATGTCAACTTTGATGAAAAACTCGAGTTCGATTTGCATAACTTGCCTTATCGTACCTATAAGTCGCAAGTAAAAAATGAAATTGATTAGGTAATGACTGTATCTACCACGGAACCATTTTTCTGAATTTTAAAATTCTCCTTATCGGCATAACGGATTTTAATGAAATTTCTTACACGATGCTTCTAAAAAGTTTGAAAAAAATGTCCACCTTCTAAGTTTAGAATTTTAAACTTCTAATGGGTGATTTTTTTGCTGTTTTGTTTTTGACAACATTGGCTTTGACAGTTCACGCACGTTTCGTGTTTTGTATCAATGTCTAATATCTTCAGTTTTGTCTATAATTTAACCATGAATCGTCTTACAAACGAACAACTCTTGCAAATTATTGAATTTTATTTTTCAAAATGCGTGCTCTGTTAAGAAAGTTCATCGTGCGCTTCTTCCATTTTATAGCCAGTTTAATCGATCTACTGCGGCGGCTATTCGGGCTATTGTGACTAAATTTCGCACCAAATTTACATTGTTGGACATTAAACCACCAACACGCTTACGTAGAGTGCGAACTGAGGAAAATATCGCAGCTGTATCAGCAAGTGTTAGTGATGACAATGAATTATCGATTCGGCGCCGTTCACAGCAATTGTTACTCCACTACGTGGAAAATTTTACGGAAGGATTTTGATGTAAAGCCTTTCAAAATACAGCTGGTGCAAGAATTGAAGCCGAACGACCTACCACAACGCCGAATTTTTGGTAAATGGGCTCTTGAAAAGTTAGCCGAAGATCCACTTTTTTATCGAAAAATTGTGTTCAGCGACGAAGCTCATTTCTGGTTGAATGGATAAGTGAACAAGCAAAACTGCCGTATTTGGAGTGAAGAACAACCAGAAGCATTGCAAGAGCTACCAATTCATCCAGAAAAATTCACTGTTTGGTGCGGCTTATGGGCTGGTGGAATCATTGGGCCGTATTTTTCAAAGATGATGCGAATCGCAACGTTACTGTGAATGTTGAGCGCTACCGTGCGATGATATGAAACTTTTTTTTCTGCGCAAAATGGAAGAGCTTGACTTGCATGACGCATGACATGTGGTTTCAACAAGACGGTGCCACACAGCACGCGTAACGCTTGGATCGTGCGATTTAACGCCTCTAGACCATTTTTTGTAGGGCTATGATGGCGCTATGTTAAGGCTCATGTCTATAGCGACAAGCCCGCTTCGATTGACGCACTGGAAGCCAACATTAAACCATTTATACGTGAGATACCGGCCGAAATGCTAAAAGGAGTATGCCAAAATTGGACTAAGCGGATGTACCATTGAGGCGCAGCCGCGGCCAACATTTGCATGAAATAATCTTCAAACATTAAATTATATCGACCCTACCTACTATGGATTCAAATAAAAATTTCATGCATTTTTCCGAATTGTGAGTTTTTTTGTTTTTTAATTTACGATAGCTCTTTAAAATCACTCGATATATCTCGGTTTATCAATTATTTTTTTTATTATAGTCTGCTGACGACAACACTCACAGGGGAATGGTTAATAATTGTTTTGTAAGTAACTTTACTAGGCCCTAATGCGCCTCCTCAAGCTGTTTGGCCCAAAACGTTTTTATTGTTCTTATAAATTTAAAATAATCTTTAGATCACAGCTTGGAAAAAAAGAAAACATGAAAAAAAAAAATAATATCCGAACTGTTACTCCCCGACGGGGAATTGAACCCCGGTCTCCCGCGTGACAGGCGGGGATACTGACCACTATACTATCGAGGATATTGAAATTATTATGACATACATTAAATAGAAAATTTATATGCATACATATACATGTACGTATACAACATATCTGTGAGAGAAAAGTTGTGTAACTTTTATTTGGATAAATCCAGTAATTTTGTCTCTTATTTATTTTAGCATTTTAGATGGTATTTTAGATTCTCTCATATCAAATAAGGCTGTCGTTCTAACGACTTTATCACTAGAGCTAGCAGAATTTCAACTCAGTTAGTGACAACAAATATTTTGATGTCACTAGAATATTTGTTGTTAAAAGTGGCAATGTAATAACGTCTACCGCAATCTTCAATATAAAAAATGATCTTCAGCAGTAAGCAGTCAGCTCATACCCATTTTATACAGCATTTAAAATAGCTATCGCGTATTGCCGACAATCTAATATCATATAGAACAGCTATAAAAGTCAAGGTCATCAGAACTCTTTTGCAGCTTGAGTTTGATAAGATTCATTGATATTTCGATGACTGGAAGTTGAAAATCAACTTTCAGAAATCTGAAACTATTCTGTTAAGGACACCGTTGCAAGGAGTCCCAAGGGATATGAGGAAAAAATGGCGCAAGCTAGTGACCGTTAGGCCACATGAACATATGAACAATGGCGATTGAAATTGTAGTAAAGTACCTTGGTATCTGGTTGGATCAGTACCTATTTGTATTTCGACAATGCTGCTCTGACCGAAACGTTTATTTTACAGCAATCGGCTTGATTGAATTGTGAAAGTGCTTTGCTACATGGCTAGCATTCGGCTGATGATTGCCTATGGGTGTCTGGTGTGGTTCAACGTTGCCTCATCTCAAATGGAAAAGATTCGGGTGTTTAGGACACACGTAGCTTAGACGTTGCCTTGGATTACTCAAAACACCAGAGTCGGAGTATAAACATAATTATACCAAATAGATTCTATAAAACGGAGCCAACCTAAGCAGAATTTATAATTTCTTGTTAATTCGGGGTCACATTACAAGAGCGATGTGTGCGATCAACAGCTGAATTTTTGGTGCTTAATACCCTAATGAAGAATACTATAAAAGTGCGCATCTCAGCTGCTGTGTGGCACCCGATGCATTCCTCTTCACTGGGTTCACTGGTCAAGTTTTTAAAACCTTTCAAATTGGGCATAAAAAAAACTTGCCAAGTGAGCCCATCAAATTTTAGTGAGTAATCATTAAATAATAAAATTTTTCTTTTAAATTGTAGCTATTTCAATATTATTTTACTTTAAATATTCGGTATTAAACCTTCATGAAGTAAGAACTTGGCGCACTTTTAGATCTCAGTACTTTTCACGGCTGACTTATTACACAAAGGTTTTTGTATAGAAGAACTTGGCTCTTTTTTTAACATTTACGTTTTTGGTCTGATCTCACTCCTTTTTGCAAAGATTTTAATGTTTTGCCATGTATAAATCTCAAAAGATACGGAAAAATAGAAGGGTGGACTCTACCTTATAAAATCAACTTAGTTTATAGCTTCCTATTACTTTTTTTTTGTATATTTTCTTTTTGTTATTGGTTGTTTTGATTTGCTCTTTAATTGTTTCTTCTTGTCCTGGCAAGATACCTAACACTAACATACCTACTTTAATGTTAAATACTTGTACCTACGTCCGCTCAAAGCCATAAAAAAGCAATAAAATAGTTGAGGATGCGATAATGTTTTTGTTGCAATTTTAACTCCATTTTTTAAATGAAGGTAGACCACCAATTAATAGCCTAATTAGTGGTTTGATTATAGTTCACATCACAGTTAAGAGTTTTTTTTTTTATGTAAACTCATAATTTTTTCAGGTATGCAAATCTTTTCTTTTTTTCATTCATGTTAACGTAACATAGAGTACCAAATCGAGCACTCTAGTTCTAAAAAAAGTTATGAAATTTCAAAATGCATGCATAGTTTCAAAATGATAATAAAAAGATACTTCGAATGAAAAATCTTAGATTTTCTATTTTTCGCTTTGAATGTACATTAAGCTATACCTTTCCACCAAACTTCATCATTCTACAGCAGTCGGAAGTGCTCCATATAAATCAAACTTTTTCTCGAAAAGTGGGCGGATACCACGCCCCCTGAATGGAAAACCTCAATTTTTATTTTTGGTCCTTAATATGCAATTTGAGCCCGATCGTTCTATCAAATTTAATTGTTCTACTGCAATCGGAAGTTTGCCATATATAATTTACATCAGTTCTGAGGAAGTGGGCGGATACCACGCCCCTGAATGGAAAACCTCAAATTTTATATTTTTTTCTTTGTATGCAATTTAAGCTCTGCCACTTTACTAAATTTCATCGTTTTACAGCAGTCGGAAGTGCTCCATTCAACCAACACCAATTCGGAGAAAGTGGGCGGATACCACGCCCCCTGAATAGTCGTGTTTTGGTGAAACTTAACAAAACGCCTATACTCACTCTCTTTTTTAATTTTAAATTCAGTACCACAACTTGTTACATTTCACATTTCGACGGTTAACTATGAATACCTCCTATGTCGCATTTTGTAAACTTTAAAGGGGACACAAATAAACTGATTATAGTCTCAAAATTAAAACGCGTAATAATAAAATTTTATACATAATTATCAGTTTGGAATATCTATGATGTGAAATAGTTTAAATTTTAAAAATTCAGCGAAGCACATGGAAATTATTAAGGAAACTGCATCAAAAAGTGAGTTTCACAAAAAATGTATGTTAGGAGGTATTCATAGTTAACCGTCGATTTGTCTCTCTACGATTGAATAAAGCACCATCTTAACTCTGAACATTAGAACAATTTAAATAATGTATTATAGTTTGTATAATTTAATTAAGTGCCATTAAAAATTTTAAAATTTTAAGAATTTAAATTGAATATGTTCCCTCCTAAATTATATTCATTAATACTTTTGTTTTCGATTGCGTGTTAAATTTTGCCAAGAAATATCAATAGAACCTATAAAATCGATGATGAAATTGTTTATTGTGATTCAGACTTTTGTTTATAGCGACTGAATAGTTTTTTTTCTTCTTTTCAACTTCTATCTCTTTGTTATTATAAACTTTATAATTTTTACTTCTTCACAAAAATAAAAAATTTTTAGAAAACAATTAAAAAAGAAAAGAAATTTAAAATGTTAAAGAAATATTGATCCATGATTTTAAAATTTACTCAAAAAAAAGATGGCTTATTGGTTTTTAGATGGAAAACAGTTTGAAAGGGTGTCTTGTAGTGAGTTAAGAATAAAAGAATCAGATTGTTCATTTGCCAAACCTTACGGACACAACAGTATTACAGAACTGATCTCAGCACAGCAGACATTTTTCCAAAAAGCACTGACTACTGCCTGTCAATATCTCTAGATCTTTTCGGATACCTAAATTTTTCATTGTCTTTCGAGCTTACGTTCTGGCAATATTTTAAATTTAAATTTAAATTTAAATTTTAAAGAAGATAGAGTTGTGAAGAGTAATTCAGTCAACTGAACCTGTAAGTAGTCGATTAATGAAGAGGATTTCATAAATTTTTCTTCGTTCTTCTAGTGAATTTATGTTGATTAGTTTAGGGCGGTGTTGATTGGGTGGTAGGAACATGGGATTATTCCAGGGAAGACCTCGAAGAGCAAAGCGAAGGAATTTACGTTGAATACTCTCGATTCTGGCGATGTGAATTTGTTGGTAAGGGGACCATACTTGACAGGCGTATTTGAGCAGAGGACGAACAAAGGATATAAAGAGGGATCGGGTCACGTATGGGTTGGAGAATTCCTTGGACCATCGTTTAACGAAGCCAAGTTCTGAATTGGCCTTAAGAATTATATCGTCATAATGGGAGATGAAGTTAAGTTCCTGATCACATAATATACCAAGGTCACGTATCAATTCGGCGATAGATAGGGGCTGATCATGAAGAAGATAAGGACGGGGAGAAGATTTGAAACGTTTTCGTGAAAAAGTGATTGAATGGCATTTGGCAATATTTAAAACTAAACTGCTTTTGAGACACCAGACTGAAAAATTATCGAGATGGAGGTGGATGATAGTAGAGTCCTGTTTGGAAGAAATGGTCTTGAAGAATTTGGTATCGTCGGCGTAGAGAGAAATATGAGAATATTTAATGACCATTTCCATATCGTTAATAGCAAGATCAAAAGGAGAAGGCCTAAGTGGCTGCCTTGAGGGACTCCGGACGTTGCTGAGAAAGGGCAAGAGGATGTAGATCTAAAACAAACACTGTAGTAACGGTTTTTCAGATAAGAAGAAATCTATCTCAATAGAATGGGTTCAAAACCGAAGGTAGATAGTTTGAAAAGTATAAGTCTATGGGAGATTTTATCGAAGGCCTTACTAAAATCGGTGGATAACACATCGACTTCCTTGCCATGCTCTAAGGCCGAAAGGACGAAAGACACAAATTCAACAAGATTAGTGGTTGTTGATCTACACTTGAGAAAGCCATGTTGTATAGGGGAAATGAGAGACTTACATTGAAAGCTCAAAAATTCATACAGTATGCTTTCGAAGAGTTTGGGCATACATGACAGTTTGGCAATAGGTCGATAATTGTTAACATCACCTTTCGGACCCTTTTTGTGTATTGGTATTATAAAAGAAGTTTTCCATACCTCTGGGAATTCTCCTTGGATTAGGGATATACTGAAGATTGTTGAGAGAGGAAGAGATAGCGATGAGGAACATTTCTTTAAGAAAATAGCTGGGAGGCCATCGGGACCTGGAGAGAATTCATCGTTAAGCTGATTTAATTTATTCTCCACGAGGAATGGGTCAACAACGCGAGGGAGAGATGGCCCAAGAGAGTAATTTGGTAAATAATTGAAATATGCAGACTCAGGTACGAAAGGGTCATCTGTGAAAGATTGTTTGAAAAACGAGGCAAAAAAGTTGGCGATAGGGTCATTTGATGTTTTATTATTGAATGATAGAGAGGTTGGGTAGTCATCAGATTTTATTTTGTAATTGACAAATTGAAAAAAGGACTTAGGGTCGTCAATAAGGTTGTTTTGCGTTACAATTATATAACGTTGGTATAAAGAGTTATAAAGCTCCATAAATTAGAGATACATATACCATAATAGTTATAATATATTTCTTTTGTTTCTCAGAGAACGGAGTCTTCGATTATACCAAGAGGGGGAAGCATGCAAAATACCTAAACCAGATCAAAATCAAAACCGGAAAACTGTCGTTTTTCTTGGTGGTATGAAGAGCAAAATCTTTTCAATTTTTCTTAAAGAATCTAACAGTAGGTGAAACAGTTTAGCCAACTGCATTATATCTAGAAAGATGTGGCCCATCTATAATAAGTCCCGAACAAATGACCAAGGCAGGATAGAGTCAGGGTCGATGCAACATGCGTGCTAAGCACTGACCAAGAGCGGAACATGCAGCAAACAGAGCATTCCTTACATTACTCCCTGTCGCAGTTGTGGGGATTAGCAGGAAAAGGAAACAGTCATTCATTTCCTCTGTGAATGTGCTGCTCTGGCCAAAATGAGAGCTAAACTATTCGGAAAGTTATTCCTCGACGACCTTTACGAACTTTCTGAACTGAAGATCAAAAATTTGATCTGTTATCTTAACATGAAGAAGTGGTTCTGAGATGAACCTTGACGACTTCTGTAATATATACTTCATCTCAATCTTCAGGCAAATAGGAGCTCATATAAGCCCCTCATCGTATCCCATCCAATCCATAAGTCAAACGAGTTTATGGTATCAAAACAGTGCAATCCAAAGCTATTTGGGTAACTGAGAAACACTGGCTCATGGCCACCATATAAACCTACCTACCTAAATCTTTGTCGGTTTTAGCTATAGTAATTAAACTCAACATTTTTGTAGATGGGTTTTATTATTTATTTCGTCTAACTATACTGGACTCTTGATGAGCTATTTTGCCTTTTGAAATATGTTTGTAGGTGTTGAACAATCACCATTTTTCTAAATGTCATCAGATTCAAAATTTGTGACTCCTTTTTCTCTAATCTATTATTTCTACAATTTCAACAATATTTTTCATGACAACAATAAATGCACTATTTTAAGCTTTGATATCTTACAAAATCAATCTATGGCCAACGACGTCACACACGTCCAACAAAGGTTCTTATTTTTCATAAGTTCTTATTCCTAATTCCTCTACTAACAAAAAAAATTCAGCTCACATAAGTCTTTGCAACCAAGCCCTGGCTTGGATGGTTAGCACACTGCAGACAATAGGGTCCGATAACTTACCACGTATTCCTCCATTTCTCTTCCGTAAGCCAGTGCGCTGCTGAAAGCAGCAATTTCAATTGAATTTGCATACTTACACCACGACCTATACCAACTAACTTAACTAGGTATCGTATATCTATATATATATTTTAGCCATCACCACCATTACAATCGCCATCAGCAGCAGCATAATATTCAAAAAGCATTCATCTTTCTTTCAGCGGGAATTTCGTTGTATGAAGAAAAACAAAACAACAAATAAAAAAAAAATACGGAAAGCCCCCTAGCGGATAACAAAAGAAGTATTAAAAAAAACTCTGTTCATATAATGAAAGTCATCATCCTACTGCACTGCTATCTAATCCATGACGCCAACTCTAGCTCCCGCCATCCCCATGCACCGACGAAGGTCCGTCCACCCGCCTGTCATCGCAACATTTTTTTGAAAGTAGATCACTGGATAACGAGTGAATGCGAATCCTAAACCACTTCATCCACACGGTCGGTCGGTCGGCGCTTCCAGCGCCAGTGCCAGCGCCAGCGTTCCAACTTTAACTTTGCCCACTAAACCATCCAGTACTCTGCAACTCAACCTCCAGTCATTGACATTAGAAGCAAAAAGAGTAGACTTAATTTTTTTTTAATACATAATGTGAGCTCGCTGGGCCGTTCTTGCACCAGGAGGGGGCCAAAAAGTTAGCAAGCTTCAAAGCATAACATCAGAGCAGGGGTACATCACCATCAGCAGCTAAATAAAAGTTTAAAAAATCATCCCATCGGGTATCTTTTGTATGCAAATTCTTCTCTCGAATCCGTCAAGTTGGAAATGGGCTGCTTTTGAGATTGATTGCATAATGACACTCATAACTTCGCCTGTGTAAAAAGTCAACAACAATCACTCACTCACAATGGTATCTATACACAATGCCGATACTTCTGGGTTGTGCCATGATGGGGTGTGCTATGTGAATTCCGGCAGTCGTGATGCGGAGTGTGTGATTGACTGGCTGCCTAAAGGCTTAAAGGGTTTGTTATGTGTGATTACTGATGCTCGCAAGGTTTTTGGCGATTAATTTTATGAGAATTTTCTGCTGGTCTGAATATCAGCACGCAGCAGGTGTTATGCAAAACCACTCATGTGTTTGAAAAGTCTAAACAGAATGCTTCAGATAGGCAGAAGTCAGCCAACATAAAAGGGTCAATTGTTGATGGTTTAGAATGTAGAAGAGATTGTTAGCTTTGTTTGGCCAGGAGTGCAACAACAACTGGTTAAACATTACCACCCAAAGTCATTACCTACATGAAAGCTTGAATGGAGAACGAAATTATGAAAATTAATGAGTACCGTCAAATGCAGGAGTTTTTCTTTATTGGTTCAAGGCTATTGGGTAGGTATTGGATTATGAAATTTAATCCCAGTTTTTTAGAGTCAGATTATCATAGTTTTGGAGTTCAACCCTAAACATGTTTTCGAATCAATTTAGATTCTGGGTCAACTCAACAAATAGAGTAAGTTAACGCTTTAACAACAGGAGACAGCGTTGATCAGAATTTAATGGGTTATCGAATGTTCTACAAGATCCACATCCGAAAAACAAGGCATGCATCTAGAAATAAATATATATGAGAAGCTGAGAGTACTGTCACTAGTAAAACAATTTAATGGATTAGAAGTTTCAGACAAATGGTCATTAGTGAATATGAGAAAGAGACTCGGATACAACGCAGAGCCCTGGGGTGCACCAGCATTTATTTTATGAATTTTAGACGTGGGACCGTTCAATAGAACTTGTATTGAGCGATCCGAAAGCCAATTTCAAATCTAACGAAGAAGAGGTTTATTAATACCAAATACTTGCATCCGATAAGACAGCTTAATGACTAGATCTATCAAAACCTCTTGAAATATCGAGTGCAATAATCTAATTTTCTTCAAAATGATGTTAAAATTTGTGTGGCAGTGTTCGGAGAGATATACTAACAGATCGCCAGTGGACCTATTGGCCTAGTTGTTGGTCATTGAGAAGTTTTTTCTTCTTCAAGATATTCTTTAAGCTGATAATTTATCAGTGGTTTCAAGACCTAAGAAAGAATTGAGAGATAGTTAGAGGGGAGAAGATTTGCCTTTTTTAGGGACAGGATAAACAAGTGATTCTTTCCATTTACTCCGAAAGAGACAATTAGAGTAGAATAGTAGTTAAATTAATCTCTCAAGCTCCTGCTCTTTAAAATCGTCTGTTTAAAGTCAAACGCTCTCTTGATGTATATATTTCAAAATGAGGTTCCCACATCATTGGAAAATATTACCGCAAGGAAAATCGACTGCAATAATTCCTTTAAAGTTTACACTGACAGCTGTATCCCGCTTGAAATATTTACAGAAAGTCAGTATCGTACCTCCGCGGAACAAGATGAAAAGTGAGGGCTGTGTAGCCGTGAGTTTTTTGAAAAGAAGTTTTGCCCGAAATGAAGCATTCACCGCGCCTGCTGTACGCCAGTTTGTGCAAATAGTTCGTGACACTGGTATATGCTATCGAATAACGCTCATAGATCCCGTCTTCATACGGTGCACACAGACGAAAATGTGGCACCTGTAGGCGAAAGTATGGGACTCAATTCACGAACATGAGCTCGCCATCGATCTCAAAAGCTCAACATTTCACGCACTAGCCTTAAGACAATTCCGCACAAAGACCTCGGATTATTCACCTACAATGTCCAATTGACTCAGAAATTGAAAGCGCACCACCATCCGCTTCGTTATCGCTTCTCAGTTTGGGCTCTAGAGCAGCTTGAATTGTACAACGATTTTGAGCGAAAAAACATACAACTAAATTGCCGCATCTGGGGCTTGGAAAAACCGCACATTATTGTTCAAAAGCCAATGCACCCACACAGAGTGATTTCGTGCAGAATGTGGAGTGGTGGCACCAATGGACCTTTTTTCTTCAAAAATGAGGATGAGAACAACGTTTCGGTCAACGGTGGGCGTTAGGGAGCCATGTTTATCGACTTTTTACTTGCGACTTATAGGTACTATAAGGCAAGTTATGCATTCGAAAAAATCGAACTCGAGACATTACGTTGACATTACGATGATAGCGAAGACCAAAAAAGTGGTTCTCGGAATTCTGTCTGTCTGTCTGCCTGTCTGTCGGTTCGACTACAGCCTAAACGGCTCGACCGATTTTCTTCAAACTTGGTAGATATGGGTTCTCATTTTTTTCCCCACACCAAAAATAAAGGTACCTAAATCATTTTTTTTTATGCTAAAGCTCCTCCAAAGCTAAAATATTATAACATATTAAAATTTTCAATTTTTTATTTTTTGGATTTAAAAAAAAAATTCAAAATTTTCAATATTCCGAAAACAACAAAATCGATTTTTTTCAAACTTGACAAATAAAAGTTTCTTAACATAATCTACAAGATTTGAGAACAAAAAATGTTTTATCTAAAACTAACGGTACCTTCTATACAAATGTTAAAAAATCGTTTTTTTCTCGAAAATGGTTCCGAGAATTTTGCTCAAATTTTTTTTCTTTTGATTAATTTTTACGATCTATAATTTAATAAAAAAAATTTGAAATCTAGATATTACTGACTGTACCTACCGATTTCTCATTATCTGCATAACGGATTTTAATGAAGTTTTTTTATAAAAAAGCTCCTAAAAACTTTAAAAACATTGCATTCAAAACTTAAAAAAAAAAATATTTTTTTCAATTTTTAGAAAAAAAAGTCGTTTTTTTGGAAAATTCGAAATCTCAAGAACGTCTTAACATTTTTCTTGGAAATTTAACTCTTCTTCGTACAGTAATAAAAACTTAAAGCTGGCGTACCAAAATTTTTTCTTAAAAATGTTTTCAAAATTTTGTACATAAAAGCTTAATTTTTCTAGGAACCACTACGGCGACTTATAATTTTTGTTCTTGCATAAATTCATATTTGCATAGCATTCTGCTTGTGTCTCTTACTACTAAAAGAATTCAAAAAATTCATTTTATCCTTATAAACAGTTTTCTTTAATAACTTTCGTTTTTAAAATTTCTAGTCTATTACATAGGAGCAAGTTTGTGCGATCCAGTCGTGCATTTTATTTTTACTGAAATTGAAAACCTGTATTTTGACGACCTCTGATTCATGCAGGATGGCGCGCCATGACACACTGCTCATGCCAATATCTCTCTTTTGCGTCTCAAATTTCCTTGTTGTCAACCGTCTTGGCCATGTCAATTGGCCACTTCGGAGATACGATTTGACCCCTTTGGACTTTTTTTTATGTTGGGAATAATAACGGACTGATGTTATGCCGAAAATCCGGAAAGGATTCAAGCACTTAAGGCCAATATCATCCGAGCAATCCGTAAGCTACACTCCGAAACCATCAACAAGGTCTTGGAAAATTGGAGTGATAGAATGCGCTACTGCAAAGCCAGCCGAACGACGTTGTGTTCCATGATTAATGTAAATGTTTACGCTTTATACACATATGGACAAAATTTAATTTTGTTCATCTTAATTGCATTTTAAAAAAGAATCTTGTATTTGGCCACCCTGTATACATAATATAGGTAATAAATCAATTTGGCGCAAAAGATGTTTATTTGAATTATTATTATAATTAGCTTAAAAGATTTAGTAGATTAGTAGGTAAGTCTCGAATGTTTCTAAAACATTTCAGAAACGGTGACCGCCTCAACAATTCACACCAAATATATTGGATGGTGTCACCAGATTTACAATTTTAAGATGATTTTTCGGCCAAAATTAGGGTGCTTTTCCAAATGCTTTGAAGCTCAGTCAGCGGACAAACGGCGTTAGCTATGGTCATGAACTTTGAGCTCCTGGGTCAGTTGAAATAAATTTCATAATTTTTTCGCCATCAATAAAAAAACAATCCAGAAATGATTTTTTAAATAGTTCATCATGTTTATTTAATGTTAGATATTAAAGGTCAATTTAAAATGAAATAAGTTACAATAAGCAAAGAACGTACACTATGGCGTATGCGCAACATTTTTCTCAATACAGTACTGATAAGTTACTTTAAGTTATTATTTTATTGTTTGTATTGTAAAATACAAACAAATATAAAAGCAGAACCTTACCTAGAAGGAGATAATGGTAATGTGTTAGGGTAATATTTCTGTATTCTCTAAATTTACAATGAAAATTTTATAATATTTCGTGATAATTGTACATTTCAAAATTTTTATAAGCATCGGTGGTTCAGTGGTAGAATGCTCGCCTGCCACGCGGGCGGCCCGGGTTCGATTCCCGGCCGATGCAATTTGCTATTTTGTTTAAAAGTATACTTTATCTCTAACTACTATCCACTTAATTAATTTAGAATTTAAATCAATATGATGAGAAACAAGCGAACATCATGGTTAATCAATCTGGTCTATTTAAAAAAAATTAATGGGGTTTTTCCAATAGTTAATCTAATTAAATTTTTATTAAAATCGCCGATGTTGAACACATTGTTTTACAAATTTAAGCTTTCAAAATCAAATCCTTTTCACCATATACATCAAAATCATTGGGATTTCTTTTATTTGGATCGGTTGGCTGCACCAACGAAACAAATATATGAACATAAAGTGGTGGTTCACAAGTATAACCACATAAATATTTGTTTCATTTTGACAACAATATCTATTTTCCTTATCAATAATATACCACCAATATACAAATTGTATTATTAATATGAAAAAAAACAGTACATACTTTACATATCGATTCCTTCCCGTAAGAATGTATTAAGCGACACTTTTTTCGAAAACGACTTTTTGATGTGTAATTATACTAGAAGTTAAGCGCCACGTTTTCGTCTGGGTCTCACTGCCCTATCATGTACGCAAAAGAAACTAGAGAGAAAATAAAATTGTAGCAACCGCCAACTTTTCTCACTGGAATAATGTTGCTCCCTGAAATTTGTATTATCCGCCAGTAAAATTATGCTAAGCGACATTTTTAAAAATATTATTGTCTTAAACAACCAAACGTCCACAAAAAAAATTTGTTAGATGTCGCATAGTTTAACCGAAATTGTCGCTTAGCACACTCATCCAAATAGAACTTGATCCATTTTTGTCGCTTATAATACTACAGATATGGTTGTCTTTGCTTTTAAATATTTTTCTATCAAGTAGGCTACTACTTTTTTCCCATTTATTTTGTGTTTTTTTGTTGTTGTCATCGTAAGCGCCATTTAAAATTGTATACATTGTATCAAGCGCCAATGCTTTGACCACGAAAATGTACTCGTACTAAGCGACAAAAACTTCTTATCTGATTAAAATTTCGATTTTGCAATAATTTCAAGTTTTGTATTGTAAAAATCCCTATCCAAATCTGTTAGAGACTCAAGTTAGTTATTGGGGTACCTGCCCAAATATGAGAACTGTACTGGAGCATTGGAAATGTTGGCTTTATAGATTACAGCTGGATCAGAAGTGGTGAAAAATTTCTTTCAACGTCAAAGAAAACCTAAGCACTTTCAACGTCAAAGAAAGAAAACCTAAGCACTTAGCAGTGCGCTTTTGTCGATGTCGAAAATGTGATCATTCCACATACCTATTTCCGTGATGCGAAAATCGAAAACTCAGAGCTGCTGGGTTGCCTCAATGAAAGTGCCACTCATGGATAGCGGAATATGGCTGTGTTAAGCTTTAACGACAGAAGATAGTTTTTGAAGCATTAAATTCTACACGGTTTATGGTTCCCCATTTGACAGG
Source organism: Philhelius festivus (assembly GCA_963931855.1). Classification (NCBI taxonomy): domain Eukaryota; kingdom Metazoa; phylum Arthropoda; class Insecta; order Diptera; family Syrphidae; genus Philhelius; species Philhelius festivus. The sequence goes on along the minus strand of OZ007554.1, from coordinate 70,119,297 downwards.
ACAATCGAGTTCAGAGTTTATTGAGATTTGTATACGCTAAGTGCACAATGACAAGCATGGACACCTTTTATACAAATATACATAGGTTTCTCAGAAGTTTTAGCCAAAAGATTATTAATACATATGAGAAAGAAAGTAGGAGACATAATGGAGCCATGTGGAACACCAGCAATTTTTGTGTGGGTATCACATTTAAATCCTTTCAGTACTAGGTACTTGTATTCAACGGTTTGAAAGGTAATTCTTAATCCATCGAAAAGAAAGTCTTCCCCGCAGGCACTCATTTTAGATAGGAGATCTTGATGACAGACTCTATCAAATGCTTTTTAAATATCAATTACAATAATGTTACTTTTTCCAAAACAATGTAAGGATTTGTGTCACTGTTAGTTGAGATAAATGATGTGGGTCTTGGTCAATCGTTATTATATTTTATTTTTTATGTTGTGGCGTTTTGGATGTGACTAAACCTTTTTTCAGAACTTGAGTCCACATAAGGACAAACTTCATTTTCATAAAGAAAAGGTCAGAAACAATGGAAACATTTAGTTAGTTGAGATATACCTATAAGAAACTTTTGAGCAAAAAATTGAGAAGTGTTTCCATGACCTTGGAAAGAAGAAAAGTTAGTTGGTAGATAGTCAAATGGTGTGAAAGCATCGCCATTTTTAGGAACATACTGGACAAATACCGTTTTTCAATTTTTCATGCACTCGGAAACAAAACTGAAGAGTATAGGAAAGATAGAAAAGCTTACATAGTGGATTTTGCCTGCGTGGAAGAACATCTCTTCGGACCAATGGGGGATCATACGGACCAGCGGATTTATGTACGAGTATGTAAAGATTTTTTGGACTCATGCAACAGCACTAGTGCAAAGGACAATTGGTCTCATTGTATCATTAACGCATTCGAGTACCGGAGGACACATGACACTTTCTTGCAGCATATAATTTGTGGCGAACTGCTTCGTTAGATAAGTTAACACGATAGAGCTACAAATGGCCAGAAATGTTTTCTATATTTGGGACATTGTACGGTTTTTTGGCTTAATGTTTGGTCATGGAATATATCTAATTAAAAAAAAAACTAAAAAGATATACACGAGCCAACGAGATTAAGCACAATAGCAACTGATCAAAATCAACGGATTTACTGTCGCAACGTATTCAACTGATTTTATATATGGATGATTCTACAAACGATGGAATTTTCGGCGGCCCGAAATATTTTAAAATCCGTTTAATTATTTAATTGGATTTTTTTTTGTACAATTAAATCTGATTGATATCTACTTGTTCAAACAACATTATTAGGGTGACCTTATTCCTCTTTGCGTTTTTGCAAAGAAAAATTATTACCGTTCTTTTTTATTTCAGGTCTCATACTAAGATGAATCCCACCGAAGTTACGCTAAATAATACATCTTTGCTACGAAATGATAAATATTCTGTAATAATTAATTTTATTACAAAACTTTGTCCCCCGCATTTCTAATTAGTCCCCTAAAATATTGAAATAGTCGATAAAATCAATAACTAGGGAAATTTTAGCATAAATGTCATCAACCTCAAAATTATTAACAAAAAAGGAAAATATAAAAAGAAATTTTAAAAAATCAAAAGTTGGCGAGAATGTACAAAAAAAATAAAATATGCAGCACTTCAATATTTTAACATGTAGAACAGGTTTTAAATTAATATATTTTATCAATTTTTTTTTATAAAAGTGGACCCTAGATCTCTAAAGCTCGCATGAAAAACTAACAGAAATATTATATTCTTTTAATAGAATGTTAAGTTATGGGTATGCATTAACCAGAAATTTGTGTTTATAAAAAAAAAATGAAGATTTTTTCAGTCCCCTTGAAAAAAAAACCCAGTCCCCTAAACATCCTTTTTCTAGAAATGTCCTTAAAAGCCCCTTTCAACAATGCAAAGAGACGTTCTAATGATCAATTAGAACAACTTTTACGATTTCTGGCTTCCGAAAATGTCCTGCCGAAATTTTAACATTTTATTCCATTGTTTGTGAACTCAGCCATATAACTATAAGTTGTTGTTTAAAAAAATCCACACAAATGATCGAATCACTAACGAAACCTTTTATGGATCGAGATCGAGGAGGCCTAAAGTAAGTGATAAGTAGTTTTTCTGGTTTGATTTAAAGCTTTATTTTCAATGGTACTTGGACTTAATACACTTGAGTAGTGCCACCCTTGTCAAGAAAGACATTGGGTGGTATGCAGAAAGCTTTATCTCAGTCTCAAATCTCACTTTTTTGAGCAATTGCTAGCTTTCGTATGCAGAATAATTCTGGGACAAATCTTTCAAAAAAGAGATCGATCTCATTTAAGAGATCTATCTCATTTCAGAGATTTCCGTATGCAGAAAAAAACAAAAATCTCATTCTAATGAGATAAAGCTACTAAAATGTTGAGCCTGGAAATTAGTTATCTTAGGAAGTACATATTTTTAATCCCTTTAAACAAACAAGGAACTATAAAACTCCTTATAGGCTTACCCCAACCCATGTTTAAGCCTTAAAAAATAATTTTTCTACACATAATGAGGAAATTCGGAAAGTCGATGAGTAATTAAATGATGGTTTTCGTACGCTTAGTAGATATTTATTTTCAAAATGGAATAGTCGAAGATTTTAACATCAAGAGTAATTGTAGAAGTTGCAGACAAAATAGTAAATAAAAAAGAGAATTCGATTAAATTTCAGAGAAAGAGGAATGAAATTGTGCTTCAAATTGAAACCGTTAACTTTGTTCAATATACATAATGTACCTACATATTTTGTACACAAAAAATCTAGTAAACAAAAAATATGAAGACGAACTTCAATTTCACGTGATGCAAGTTTTTTCTGCCAAGAGTTTTAATTTCTTTGTCAAAACTAAATTTTTCTTAAGCAAAACATCGGGGTGAGAAAGTTTATCTGTTTCATCTATCTCGATTGAACTTCTCATTCAACATTTTCATGTTTTCTTTTTCGAGTGTTAGCGTTCGAAATTTCCGTAGCGCTTGCAACGGTATTAGATGATTCGTCGCTGGACTAATGGCTACACTAACTATACGTGTACAAATTATTGTAATGAAGTAATAATAAATGTGCTCTAAAAAATATTTTCTGACCTACAAGTCTATTAAGTACAGGATTTGGATTTTGTGAGCCTCCATCTCTACGAGTATTAAACAAATCCCATTGTACTCTTTCTTATGATTTTAGTTTCATTATTCTGTTACCTGTTTTATTTTTGTCACATTTTTTTTTAATCTGTTTTTAATATTAGGTATTTTCTTAGCAATTTGCTGCACGTCTGTTGTTTTTCCAATATTTTGCGCACTCAGATGTAAAAGCTAATAAAGTATTATTATTCTTTTTTTGTTTACTTCCGGAATTTGACTTTTTGTTATAAGCATAATATTCTTCTTTAAAAAATTAAAAAAAAAAAACTATTGGTATCCTTAGTTTTTTTTGTAAGGGGCTATTACAGTCACTTTCACTTGATGAAGAGATTTTTCAATTGAATGTTTTCTTTTTGAGACTGTGACATAAGATGAGACAAGTCTCTTGCATACCAAATTGAGATTTGTCTCATTGCAAAATCTCAATCTCACTATCTGGAGCTCATTCTCAGAGCTCATTATCATGTAACTGAGCAAATGGCTTCTGCATACCACCCATTATGTAAGGTTGATATCTGCATCTACCAGATTTTATCCAACATTTTGCATCTGTTACCTTTTTTCGTTTTAAAACCAATTTCACATTCAAAGAAATCAGCGATCCCAAAAATCCAAGTTTAAAGCTATTTTCGAACTTCGTGTTCATTTGGCAGGCATTTTGTAACTTTATGTCAATTTTTGTTTTAAAAATAATAAATTTTATCTCATAAATCAAAATCCAAAAATCCTATCGTGACTGATTGACTTTAATTTTCACGTTTCCAACTGCTTAACATTTCACCTTCTATCCGACCGAACTTGTTTTACGTAGGTACATATAGTTTTTTTTTTTTTTTTACTGTGGAATATAATTTTACGTGATTAATTTTCATATCAAAAACAGTAAATAATTTTTTTTTTGTTTCTTATAATTCTTAAATAGGAGGTTTTCATGACCTTTCCTCCTCAAAGTAAATAATTCAAATAAAAATTAATTGTGTATAAGTTATAATATTTTTTAGAAGTAAGGTAGTTCTAACCATAACTCTATGTAAACTGGGCGATTGCAAAAATGTAATAATTGTAAATTTTATAAGTGGTCAATAAACATACATACATATCAAAAACGTGGGTGCTGCTTTAAAACTACTTTCCATTATCGTTCCAACAATCCAATCCGCATGTTTGGTTTAATGCGAGTAAAAAAAAAGGTTCAGATTTTTTTTTTCGCCCCCATTTAACATTTCTCATTTTAAAATTAATCACCTTAACAACAAAAGTTGTGTGTGAACAAAAAGAAAAATACATAGATACATGGTATTTTTTTCTCAAGTTTTTTTTTTTAATTACCTCCTACATAACTACTTACTCCAATTAATTGGCGACATACTCTGAATGTCTAAGTGAATGCCTTTCGATGTGAGGCCGTAATTAATTAGCTTTTTGAATGCATTCCACAAACTGCAGGCATAGATTGAAGATTAAACTATACAAGAACTGCGTTTCACACAGACTTTAATAATTACATATTTAAACGTATAATTATAATTCAGCAGGTCCATCTACCTATGCTCTAAAGTATAGATAGGTTGACAGTTAAGCAGGTAATATGTCAATACATATAAATACATATATTTATATATATCTGTACATTAAATACATAGTAATAAAAGCCGGAACAACGTTTGTCTGGAACGATAATTAAGAAGAGAATGTTGTCGGGAGCATTCTAATTGGTTTAATTTCATAAAATGATAAAATTGTTCACAACTTTATATGAGTAATAAGCTAGTTCGCATGGGAACCTTTTTATATTGAATTTGAAATCTTCAGATAGCACAATTTACTACCTTGTGGATTGAGTTCTAAGTAATTGCGGTTAAAAGGCGAACATTGACAACTAATACAACGTATACATAGTTCAGTCAGAAGCTTTACTTATCTCTTAATTAATGTTGTGATTAGATAAGAAATAAATAAGCAGTGAGAAAACATACTTCAGACTGGGAATTTTCATCAAGCATCGGTGGTTCAGTGGTAGAATGCTCGCCTGCCACGCGGGCGGCCCGGGTTCGATTCCCGGCCGATGCATAAGTTTTTCGTTAATTTTTTTTAAAATCTGGAAACTTACCACAAGTTTTTTTAAATATTTTGGGATGTACATACCTGCAAATAAAAAAAAACATTAATTATTAACATTAAGATGTGCACATAGTTTTTGTATTAAGAGACATTCAAATTAGGGGAAAATGTTGATAACTTTTCTTAATTTTTTTAATAGGCTGCTCTGGGATTTTGGCATCATGGGATATTCGTAAAAAAGTATGCCATTTCATTGGTCAGTAAATGGAGAAGAAAGGTCAACTAGTTTTGGAAATTGGTCAGCCATAACTTTTAATGAATGTTTAAGTTTTTGCATGGTTGCCCAAGGTCACAAGATTTTTGGCACTCCATATGGGATATTCACAAAAACTATATACCATCTGAAAGATCACTAAATCTGGATAAAGGTCACCTATTTTCAGTAATCGTCAGCAATGGATTTTTTTTTTTTCAAATTGTTTCAGGGTCATAACATTTTTTGGCACCTCATATGTGGGGTATTCGCAAAACATGTATAGTATACCACCAGAAAGGTCTGCAGATCCATATAAAAGATAATTGGTCAGCTATTGATTCTTTTAATGATTTTTTAAAGAGTTTCTTTATTTTTCAAAGTCACGAAAGACTTTGGGCATCTCGTTTGGATTAATATAAAAAGTATATAAATGTAATTTAAAATACCATTTAGCGGTCATGAAAGGTTAGATTTTTTTAGTCAATAATCAAAGGGCACAGTAGTGCCCAGCCAAGTTTTGGCACTACACCCTTTTTACAGGAACAAACTCAGGCGATTTTTGACCCCTGCCTATCTTCAGTACAAGCATAGCGGTTCCTGAGATATAAGGCATAGCGGTTCCTGAGATATAAGGCCTCGAAAATCACAAAAGCCGTAACTGACTAACTGACTGACAGATCATCAAAATTATGGCGCACTTCCCGACATCGTAGAATCTTGTAATTTTGCACAACGGTAGGTTTGAGGCTTTCCATTCAGCGGGCGTGGTATCCGCCCACTTTCTGCGAATTGGTGTTGGTTAAATGGAGCACTTCCGACTGCTGTAAAACGATGAAATTTGGTAAATCGGTAGGGCTTAAATTGCATACAAAGAAAAAAATATAAAATTTGAGGTTTTTCATTCAGGGGCGTGGTATCCACCCACTTCCTCAGAACTGATGTAAATTATATATGGCACACTTCCGACTGCACTAGAACAATGAAATTTGATAGAACGATCGGGCTCAAATTGCATATAAAGGACCAAAAATAAAAATTGAGGTTTTCCATTCAGGGGACGTGGTATCCACCTGAGAAAATGTTTAATTTATATGGAGCACTTCCGATTGCTGTAGAATGATGAAATTTAGTAGAGCGGCTTAGCTTGGTGTGACTTTGATGCCTTTTCTTAGAACTAGAATGCTCTATGTTCTATGTTATGTATGTATGTATGTAGAATAATTTATTCAAAACTAGACCAGTGCGCCCATCAAATTTTAGTCAGTAATCATTAAATAATAAAATTTCTCTATTACATTGTAGCTGTTTCAATATTATTCTACTTTAAATATTCGGTATTAAACCTTCATGAAGTAAGAACTTTGCATAGTTTTAGATCTCTGTGCTTTTCACGGCTGACTTGTTACACAAAGGTTTTTGAAGGAACTTGGCTTTTTTTTTAACATTTATGTTTTTGGTCTGATAGATTTATCGTTATTTGCTTGTATTTGTGTTTGAAAAATTTGTACATGATACGACAAGATTAATCTTTTAAAAGTATCTAAAAAACCTTACCAATTGTTTCAAATTAACAAGTGCATTTAATAATAAATAAAATGCTCGACTGGGTCGCACGAACTTGCTAGATTTTTTTTTTTTTTCAAAAATTCAAAACATATTTATTTTAAAGTTTTGAAACGCAATGTGTTTTAGACTTTTTAGAAGCTTCTCTATAAAAATTTTCATTAAGATGCGTTATGTGGATAATGAAAAGTTCAAAATTCGAAAAAATGGGTCTATGGTAGGTATACAAGCTGTAATATCTTAATTTCAATTTTTTTTTATTAAATTAAAGATCGTAAAAATTAATTGAAAGAAAAAAAATTTTATCAAAATTCTCGGAACCGTTTTCGAGAAAAAAACGATTTTTGAAAACCATTTTTTTTAATTTTTTAGCATTTGTATGGTAGGTACCTTTATTTTTAGGTAAAATAAATTTTTTTTTCTCACATCTTGTAGATTATATTGAGAAACTTTTATTTATCAAGATTAAAAAAAATCTAGGACGTGGTTTTCGAAATATTGAGTTTTGAAAAAAAAATATTGAAGTTTTTTTTAAAACTGCAAAAAAATTTTGTTTAAAAAGTTGAGTACACAATTCTATTCAGGTGTTTGGGGAGCCTTAGCAAAAAAAAAATTATCAAAATCGGTTGTACTGTTTTTGAGAAAATCAAAAACAAAAAAAATGGTTCCATGGGGGGTACCCTCAATATCCATTTTTCTGAAAAATTTTTTCAACAAATACCTAGCTTTAATTAAATGAAATTTTTTTGTGTTTTTATTTTTAAAATCTGTCGAACAGTTTTTGAGAAAAAAAAATGTTTATAAAATTTCGAAAAAAATTCGTATGGCAGGTACCGTTATTTTTGGTCTTAAAAAATCAAATCAAAAAACATCCGGGGGAAAAAAATTAAAACCCATATCTATCAAGTTTGAAGAAAATCGGCCGAGCCGTTTAGCTGCAATCGAACGGACAGACAGACAGACAGAATTGCGAGACCCACTTTTTTAGTCTTCGCTATCATCGTAATGTCAACTTTGATCAAAATCTGGAGTTCGATTTTTTTTCCGAATGCATAACTTGCCTTATAGTACCTATAAGTCGCAAGTAAAAATCTATTATTGACCGATTACTGAAACTAGCTGACCTTTTTTATTCATTCACTGTCCATTTAAATAACATTTTTTGTTTTCTTAATGAACCAAATGGGGTGCCAAACTTATTTTTCCCTCACCTTGAAACAAACTTCAAAAATCAATAAAACAAATGTATGGCTGACCAATTACTGAAAATACTTGACCCTTTGTTAGGAAATCGCGCGTGACCTTGCAAAAGTTTAAGCCTTCATACACATTTTTTATGGCTGACCAATTTCCAAAACTAGTTGAACTTTTTTGACCAATTGGATGGCATACTTTTTTTTAGGAATATCCCATATATGGGGTTCCAATATCTCGGAGCCCACACCTGCTGTTTGTTTTGTAGATGAAACATTCTCGTCGTTTATCTTTTTGACACATATGTTCATCGTGCACAAAACTCTAAACTACCAGTCACTAAAAGTAGTCAGCAAAAGATAATAGAGTACAATCATATACAAAAAGGGTAGAGATTAAGAATTGTAAATTTTCAAAAGTTTTAGGATTATATTATTACAACGTCGTTTCGTTATAAATGTATTATTCTTTGAAGAACGGCGAAATGTTCAGTCATGGAAGGGTAGGTAGAAATGGTGGTCACGAGCAGTCTTCCACAATTACCTAAATAGCGCTGGAGGCTGGAGTGCGCCGTTTTGATACCATAAATTCGTTTGACATGTGGATTTAATGGGATATGATGTGGGATTCCTGAGCTCATCTTAACCTGAGGTTCGCTAGCTCGCGGTCTTAAAATCGAGGAGTACCCGTCAGAGAAGTTATCAAAATTCATATCAGAGCCACTTCGTTTTTTGAAAAGAAATCAAGTTTTTGATCTTCAGTTCGTTAAGGTCGTCGAGGAACAACTTTCTGAACAGTTGAAATCTCATTCTGACCAGAGCAGGATATTTAAAGAGGAAATGAGTGACTGCCTCCTTTCCTTGCTGATCAGCACAACGACGATAATGAGCATTGCGAGGAATACCAGGCTTCGATGAATGTTCTCCAATTGGAGAGTGCCCAGTATTTGTTTCAACTTGAGTATGTCTTGTACTGGGTCTGCATATTAGGTCATTTGTTCGAGACTTATTGAAAGTGGACTACAGATTTCTAGATATAATATATGTAGCTGTGTTATGGATGTTTAATTTAACAACTATAACATATCTACAAAAGGTCACCAGTGCACATTGGGTACCACCTCCCATACAAAGAGCGGTCAAAAATATAATGCATGCTTTTTTTTTTTACTTAAACACTTTTAGTATTATTTTTATTTGTTTTAATTTACAAAATGAAAAAAAAGGACTAGAAAAAAATTCATTAAGAAAAAAAATATTTAGAAAATTGTATTTTTAACAATTCTACTCGTATTGCATTTTTTGATAAAATTATATTTTTTTTAGTAGGCAATTTTCTCAAATTAGAAATAAGCCGGTCGGAACTTAAGAAGTCTATTCAAAAGGTCCTTATTAGTAACGACTCGAGAAATTTTTCTGGTGTGATTCAGACGGTAATTTTTGATGTCCTTCTTTCTGGACTCTGCGGCCTCCTCACTTAACTCACCTATAGAAATAAGTCCATGATGCTTAATCACCGATGCACCTTGCAACAACGCTTTTTGAACTGAAGCAGGTAAATAGTACTACGGATATGTTTCAATTATCTGTTCAGCTGTATCCAAGGCGAAGACTCTGAACTTATCTGCATCGATATTATAACCTGAATTTAAGGCTTGTAAATAAGTGGCGCATCTGTCAATCAATGTTTTTTCGATTCCAGTGATTTCAGCTGAAATGTGGGAATTGTAAAAAAATTTCCTGGCTGTATTGTCATCATTTGAAAAACCACTTCCTCCGGGTTTCGGTCTGTCCACAATCAGTCCTAGGTTTGCTCTGAATTCAGCTTGGACTATTTTTTTTTTTTTTTGAATTCTGTTTTGTCATCACTTCTTACTTGCCATTTTTTAATATTGAGTCTGTATTATATAATATTGTTCTTCAAAAACAGATACAGCAGTAGTTTCTTTTTTTTAAATTGAAATCTAATTGGGCGGCAGTATGGTGCTGAGGCAGGACGAGCATTTTTCCAAGCAACAACATCTTCATTATCGTCATTTTTTAACTTAAGCTACAATGACACGTAAGATGTAACAAATAAGTCGCTGTCCTTAGCATTAGGATCATGAAAGCTTTGTTTGTACTTACTTTGGCCTGTACTTCCATCAAATCTTCATTTTCTTTCTAACTTAGGCTTTTACATGAGTCCTTGTTGAGAGTATCAAGAACGTCTTTCTGCGAAGTAAGAACAAGAAGTCTTGTTGCCGTGTGGTTAGGTAAGGCCTGCAAGTCTGCTTCGGCACCTGTCTCGGTGACACTAATTTTATCGGCTTCTGGAAAGCAGTTTTCTTTTTCGGTCTTTATAATTTTGTAGCTAGGCAATGCATTTTTCTTAATCTTGGTCTTGACAAAACTCTGAATAAGAAAGTACTGGTTCTTTGTAAGCTTTGCTTCCACAAAAAGCGACAGTACTTCACAAGGCGTTATACTCATGGTATTTTCTTCTTCCAAATACGAATTCCACGACGTTTCATTCAAAGCTGTGACAATGGATTCGTCGGATCGAGATTTCAGTCACACGTCTTCGTTTAGTCCGCGCAGAATATTCTTGAGAACTTGTTTAGGTCGACCTCGTTGTTGAGATGTACTTGGATAATTTTTGTCAAGATAACTTAAAAAGACAGTCTCAGATTTGTCAAGCTAAGAGGAATGATTTCTCATCATTGAATTTTTTCTGGCTTTATTTTTCTTCCAAAATTCTGTTAACTTCTTGCATCCGAAATGGCCAACTGCATTTGACGTTTTCCATAATTTGGTTGGCTTGCGTTGACCATGTTGGATTATTTCCTCGATTTGCAAGCCATTTATCCAATAAAAAAATGCGTTTACTTACGCATTGGTAACCAGCACCTAGCAAAGATGAAACGATCAGTCAAACAGGTTTTTTTTTTTAACTGAAATTGGTTCTTTAAAATTATTATAACTCGAAAAAAAATACCACATTTGTAGCGGGCGCTCAAAGGTTAAAAGAAAAAAAACTTTAATTTACTGTAAACTAAGCTAAGCTTAAAAAAAAAGTTACCAATAGGTCTTCGCGCAGGGGTCCTATTACATTGACGCTTAAAATTTTTAAACAGCAAAATGTGTGTTGTTAGAAAGTACTAACCTTCTTGTTTAATATCCATAACAATTAAATATTACTCACACTTTTTTAACACTGGTTAGATCTCTAGTAAAAAACTGCACCAATAAGCAAGCTGTATGTTTTATTATAGTTGTGTTCAACCAGGAAAAGGCCAGTGTAGAGTAGTGTAGTGCAGTGCAGGTTCATGAAAACTGTCAGAGCAAACTCAAGCAGAAACGTCATACGTCAGATGTTAAAGAAAAGAAAAGAAATTAAATTCGGCGCAAGTAAAATGCCTTATGCCTGCGCTGAAGTCGATGGCAAAGGGAAGAAACTCATTCCTAGTGCCTCCGAAGACGTTGTTGGCTTTTTGGGCACAAAATCTCTTCCTCCTCTTCACCTTTTTTCATCGAACTTTCAAACACTTGCAGTCGGAATTCTTCGTGCAAATATACATACATAGATTGAATTAAGATATTATTGGATTAATTGGAGAACATTGAATCACCAGAGATTGCCCTTCACTCGAAATTGGCTCTAATCTATGCATTATTTAAAAACTTAAATCAAAAATACAAAGCGCGGAAAAAAATCAACTTTATTCGTTAACAAAATATAATCGAATAATGACATCAACTGATTTTGACAGTTTTCACCAACCTGCACTAGCTCAAAAGGAAGTGCAAAATATTGTGAACTAGTGTACACTATACTCTGTCCAACAAAAATTGTCAGTACAGGCCTTATGGGAGAGCTTTTTCTAAAGCAGTGGCGCCTGATGCACCCTCACTACAATGCGTTAGGAAAAATGCCACTAAAAAAAAAGCATGCCACCGACTTTTCTTAAGGAATTGTTGTTGTAATTCTTTGCAAAAAGTTGTACACCCCAACACGACCATCGTATCCCACTGCTGATGAGACATGAGATACTGTCAAGATCAAGACAAGAGTGTCAAGTGTCACTCATTAAGATCGTGCGCTCCTTATCTACATCAAAACAGAGTTACCATTATCATTCTCAATTGCAAGCAAGGAGCTTTTTCAATGGTTTTTATTAAGGAGCTTTTGGGATTTGAAGCTTTTGAGAACACATTTTAAAAAGATGAGTATGTTGAGTGTTGTCGTATTGCTTTTCAACTTTAAAAAAACGCGCATATTATCTTACCGCTTGGCGTTGTGGGAAAAGGTAAATTGAATATTGTATTCAGTCGTTTTGAATCGGCAGACGGTATCCCTACGCGTTTTTTACTCTCATTTGCGGCGATTTATAATGTAAACCACGGAATCCCTGTGAGAGCTTTAAAAGGCGACACACTTATGCATGGCAATGCAACCAGAATGAGAGACAAACGTCCTATCCTCCCTGTATTGACAATTTTTGTTGGACAGAGTATAGTTCAGCTCAATGAACGCTAATCAGTATAAGTCAGTGCAGAAATTTTCTCAATGAACAAAAAAAGCTACACTTTTCTGCCCCGAGTAGTCCAGTGCAGCTGGTTGAACAGAACTTATATTTCAACTTTGAATGGCTATAAAGAAATTAAAAAAAAATAATGCGCCAATTTTTGTATGGTTTTGGTTTAGCGGGAGTTTGAAGAACCTTATTGACACTTTGAATTCTTGATTAATGACATTTATTTTTTTAATTTTGACGTATAGAGGTACCCACTGTGCAGTGTGGTTAACAGCTTCACCAACAGTTGGATTCTTTGGGAAAAATTGAGAAGCTTTTACCCTTTACAACACAAAGAGAAATGTTAACTCTTTTCCACAAATGAGCAATGAAAAGCTGATCCTTGCCTGGCTAACTCGTCAGCCCGAGATGTGATCATAATAAAATAGTTAGATTACATCGGAAAAACAAACCACAATTCGGTCTCCAAATTAATATCAGACTTCAGTATCCGTACAAAAATACCATCATCTTCCTGGAAATGGAAAGTCAAATACACAAGTATAATAAATATAGATTCAAAAATTCTGTTGGACTATTTAAGAAATCCGCCCTTGATGGCATTCATGATGATGTTCGTGAAAGGATTATGGATAATAATAGCTTTTATATTCCATTCTACCACATTGGTCCCTTTAAACCCTTTATATTTTTCAAGTTAAGGCATACGAGTAGGGTTAAGCTAACGATATTTGTTTTTTTTTTTCTTTCTTTAAATTTCAAATGCAACCTGTTGTCGTCCGGATGTCAACAAAACAAAATATCCCAAAAGGACTTTCAAAATTTGTGTTTTGATTTGTGGTTACCGCATTATGAATATTATTGTGAATTTGAGTGTTGAAAATGATATGTACGGCTGAAGAGTGTGGCTTAAGTCAGGATGAGTTCATCATCTGAACACAGGTTCTATTGTGTACGTACGTGACTTGAAGGGTAGATAACATTGGGTATCGTGTGTATTTGGGTGAGGACAATAATGATATCCCAACAAATTTCACACTATATAATTGGGATTGTGTTGTTAGTGTCATGGATAATCCTTATTTAAGATTTATTATCGACTCACTTCAGTCGGATATGTAAACCCAATTGGAGAGTTGGGATTTGTTGGTGTGATTGATGTCACAATACTATTCAAATGAATATGGCTACCGCCTGCTATTGACATATGTGTTATGAGCAGACTCTAGACCCTTATGGTGTCAAGGATGCTTAATGGAGTGGATTGTTATTATTTGATGATAAGGAATCATTATATTATTTGAAATATATTATTTGCATAGGTTTATGAACTGTGAAGTTTTAGTTATTGGGTCATCGGTTACGTCGAATGCCGAAAGATTAAAATGCTTTTGGTTTTCCAAACAAACAATTATGTTCAATGGAATACAGTTAGATGTTTTATTTGCAATATGAATATATCAAAAATTATTAATCAATGGCAGATTTTGCAATACGATTGCAATACATATTTTATCAAATTTCCTAGAAAATAAATACTATTAATTTCGGGATTAATTCAAGTGAAAACTCTGGAAACTGGGTAGTTTTTCAATCTTCTAATGAAAAATGCACGCTGACTATTTTTGATGCATACCTATGTATCTATACATTCGTAGAACAGCTTTTTGTATTATTTATACCTTGAATAAAATAAACAAGCCTTATTGATTCATGAAAGATAGACAATTTACTGCATTTCTTGGAAATGAATAACAAATGACATTTCCCGATAGCAGAATCGATTCATTTTATCTGAATGAAATTGAAGAGAAATTCAAGCAAAAAATCACAATAGCCCGTTTTATTATTTCACATTTAGGAACAGGCTTGAGAAACGCTGTTTTTTATCCAATCGGTAGGCGATCAGTAAAGTAAGACAGTTGGAAAAGCAAGCAGTGGTATTTTCCAAAATTTGAAAAAACACTTCTGCAGATCAATAGCAGCGATACTATCCGGGCCAGAGGAGTTGTTCAAATTGAGATCTTTCAGTATTCTTGCAGTTGTACGAGTGCGAAAAAGGATTTGTGCCATAAAATAGTTTATGCTCTCAAGTATAGAAGGAGTCTTGGCACATTCTGGCAAAAAAAAGTTTCATTGATAATTAAAGATTGGAAGCGAAGACTAAGTAGTATTTTGTATATACATACTACCTTTTGGGATTTTGAATTCGAAGAAGGCGCATGCATCTAGATTCATCGTGTAATAGCAGACTTAGGAGTGGTCGGGACCACTCCTAACTTTTAAGAGCGCTCGTAGATCTTCACTAATATTGCTTGGTGAATAGGTTTATGAGCTTCTTAAGTTATGAGCGCTCGGTGAATACCGGCCTTACTTTAAATTAAGAAAAAAACTACATATTCACGGAATATTAATGTGACGTTTATCAGAAATCTAGTACATTAAGTATAAGAATTCTCTTCTCTATTGACATATGGAGTCACGGCACCTGGCAGTCAGCGCGTGAACCTTCAATTGGAGATAGATTTTTGTTTCGATTTGACGTTCAATGTATTTCCCATAAGAAAAAAGCCAACAAATGTCGGAAAAACATTGATTTAACTAATAAAATTTATATGAACCGGTATTAAATTTCTATGATAAAAAAGACAAATTAAAATGCAGAAAAATGTAAGAAACTTTATTTTTGTGACTTAATTCAAAAAATTCATGTGTATCCATTTTTTCTTAAGTATTTGTTGTTGTTTTCTTGCAATTTCCTTACATTTTTATAGTACAAATTGCACACGATTAGTTATTTGTTTGATATATTTTCCACGTGATTTAGAAATAAACACATATTATTATTCTGTTAAAATCATAATATTAATACCCGTTGATATAAAATTAATTAGTAAAATTTATGTTTTTCGAGCCCCTTTTTGCTTTTTTTTTATGGGAAATACATTGAATGGCAAAGCGTAAAAAATTCTATCTCCATTTGTCAGTACACACACTGACTTCCAGGTGGTGTGGAAAGCTACTTACCAGGTGCCAATGCGGGGTATTACCTGAATTTATGTAATTGTAAACTACTTATATGTGTCTTGTTTCTATCTTATGGTTTGTTGGCTTGAATTACAAAGTTTATTTTTTTAAATGGAGCAATAAAAAAAGAAACAAAAACAAACCTTTTCTTCGGTGGTTTATAGCTTATTGAGTATAAACGTCATTTAGCAGAAATTTTGTTTTAATAATGAAGTTCGGTAGGTATAAGTCAGGACTTACACATAAACCGCTGCAAAACCACCATTATTGATTTCGATGTAATACCCGTTAAGCATTTGTCAGGCTCAGAGGTAAGAAACAAGTTTAGAGTGTTAGCGAATTATACCGAAAAGATATCATCATCACTTCTCATTAGAATTTTGACATTGGCGGACTAACTCAGACTATAGGTGAAATTTTAGATGAGCAAATTTATTTGATTTATTTATTCCAAGTTTGCGGAAAAATTATATTAATCTAATTAAATCTACCTTAATTACCGCTATTGGTAATAAAACTCATTTTGACATATTTTCTTACGATGTGCACAGCTCGAGAACTTCTGGAAAATAAAAATTGCTTCAGACTTCACAAGCATGCGTTCACATTCTCAAATATGCTTGTCATGCAGCCAAAATATCAAAATATTTAGAAATCCATCCAGCATGTTTGACAAGTCGCTGGATGGAGCGTTCACATTGTCAAAATAAGCCAATCAAGTCGTGCTTGTCAAACAGATTTGAGAGTGTGAACCTCCCTAATGGTGCACGAAAATATGATACTTCAGTGTTACCTCGATTACATGAGTAGATTGTAGGATCGAATCGAATCCAAATATCGATTTCGATTTAATCGAAAGTGACAGAAATCGAAGTGACAGTCTGGGTCTAATTGTGTGTGTACGGTGTTATGCTTATCGTTCAAAATAGTGACACAGTAACAGTTTAGATGAAGGGTGTAGTAACGTAGTTTCATTCCACTTCTTCACCTCACACAAATTATGTCCAAAAAACGAAACAATTGAAAAATAATCGTGTAATCAGGCTCTTGATGACTTTTTTCAGCTATAGACGGTATTCAAACTGAAATAAATCCTCCGACCTTTTTTCATGATTCTGTACTTCTTCTGTCAGAGATTTATAGTCCGATTGACAAAGTTAATATAAGCGGCAAAAAAAAATCCATTGCATCGGAGTCATCATCCAGTTGAGGGCTTGACAGATGGAGAACGATCTATATTTCGATGTACATATTTAGAATATTTAATTAGAAATTTCGCATTATGTGGTTTGACAGTTAAGGGACAGATTACATAAATTGTGATGTATCGGGAATATTTTTCGTTGTAAGTGCGGTATTACACGATGCATGTATTTAACGCGCAGTTCTCGGTTATTTTGTTTTGAAGTGTCATTCGGTGACGCGCTCATTATTATGCGCGAAACAGATTAAACCAGCAACAGCACCAGCATCGTCAACAGCAAACAGCACGCTGACCAGCAAAAATTTCTCAAACACATTGCCACCAGCAACGTCATTTCATCTGCTTGACATTTCATATGGAAAAAAAAGCTTTTCATTGTGGTGCCACTGAATATTGCAGTGGGAAAGTTGACAACACCGCACCAGCAACAGCAAATTTAGGACTTTGGCCTAACGACGCTGTTGGCGTTGCTGTTGCTGTTCTAATGTGTGTTGAACAATTGAAATACATTGGCTCTAAATAAATGGCGGCCGCTGTTGCTGTTGACGGTGCTGTTGCTGGTTCAATCTGTTCCGCGCTTTACACGAAGACTTTTCTGATTTTTCAGTGTTGTGCATTATTTGACAGCCGTCTTTCATTTCACTTTTGGTTGTTCGTTCGGTGTATTTCGGTTTTCAGTTTAGTAAATTAAAAAAAATACATAATTAAAAAACAAAAATGGAATCAGGGACTGATTTCAACAATTTATTAGATTCATTTTATAATTGAAAATCAACTCGCATGTTAAAGCTTTAGTTCATTTTAAATAATTTTAATTAGCCATAGCCATATTGTAGATGTTTGCTTAACAAAGATGAAAAACTAAATGAAGCAAATTCGAAAAACAACGGAGAAGGAGAAAGAGAAACGTCAAAAACATGCAAGGAGTATCCTACCCGTGCATGTCGAGAAAGATTTATTTCTGTTTCATTTTTTCTTTCTGTCTTTCCCTTTCGCACTTCATTCATGCAGGACTCAACATGCGCTGTGTAATACCGGACTAAATATCAACCAGTTGCCTTGAAAATGCATTTTCCGGAGCATAAAATAAAATGCAGTCATCCATTACTAACGTGAAAAGGATTTGTTTAAAACATTAAAAACCCCTACTCCACAAGATATCTGGCTCTCCAACTCAATGTCTGACATCTCTATCTCTATATTTTCTTATTGCTTCGCTGGACAAATTATGTCATGATATTTCATTTCTATCCCTACTGCACGGGATGCTTTTTGTGCGGACAACCGAAATTACCAAAACGTAAAACTAACAAAAATTATATATATTTGCAAAAAAAGAAAGCGCATCTACTTACAGCCGTATTTATTAGAATTCCCTAAACGCGTGAATAGTTATGCAATGCATAAGGACTTATTCATCCACTATGCAAATTCATATTTATAAAACATTTGCCTACCCTGCATAGTTATAATGAGCTTGTGTCAAATAAAGTACCAAAAAGTAAGAATCTATTACATTTAGCCTTCATAAAACTCAGCTGTTTGTCAAAAAAAAAACAAAAACAAAAATATCTTGTTTTTCTATCGAATTTAGTAAACAAAAAAGAAACTACCAAAAGCTAAAAGAATTCGAACAATTAACTTTGATTCATCAGATAAAGTATGTTATTATCTCTAGCACAATACTGGAAATCAAATTGTCATTCGTTTCATCCTAGCTGGAATACTCCTCAGACAAATTCTTGAGGATAAAATTCAATAATCCAAAATAAAAATTACAACACCAACAAACCGGATGCAGCAGGATGCATGGAGAGAGATCACCAACAAGTATATTTATATATTTAATTCTAAACAATTTTCAATTCAATTTGTTTTTAATATATTAGTATTACATTTTTGTTTCAATAAATAAGAATAACACAAAGTTTTACTTTCAATATCAAGTTAAAGACATTTTATGTTGTTGATAATCTTTATAATACAATGTGATGTCAAAGTGAATGTGACAGTTCAATACTATAATGTCCTTGTGTAGGCACTATTCAACCTCCAAACGCGTTTAGCTTATAATGCCTCTATTCAACGTCACATAAGTTTTATAAATAACGATTTTGCGTTTAGAGGCATTCTAAGGGTTGCATAGCCTTATGTACTCACTATAATGATTTTATAAATATGGCTGTTAAAGTATAAATAAATAACACGAAACATAACTTAAAGCAAGAATAAATGAATAACATGACACGTAAATGTATTTACTTGCAAAATGAAAAAAAAATATTTGCCGAAGGATTACTTGCCAAGAACCAACCAAATGAGAAGACACAAAATAATGAGAATAAAATTTCATTTCACGACAAAAAGTACGAAAAAAACCATCTGTCAAATTTCATATCAGACATCTATATCAAGATAAAACCGAAGACATAGATCGCTGACATCATATCATAAGAGGAAATATCGCGACTCCATTGGAGATTTCATATCATGATGAGCATCCTGAGAGAATTTATCTCCTGTGGAGTCGGGGTGTAATGTCGTTTTCCATTGGTTTCACTCAAGGATCCATTCAGTCTGAAATCCAATTGAACGGTGCTCACCACCTCTACTCAACTTTGAAATTTTGGCTTTCAATTAGTTAATCGTCGTGTTGGTAAAATCTGCGATAATTGTTTTTTATTTGTTATTTGTATAATTATTTGTATATTTTGGATTAATTAAATTCTTTCCAAACGAACTTAATTGTAGCAAATACAAACGAAACAAAATCGAACAAGAACGCTGCTGCCGGTTTTTACTTTTGACATTTGAGTATGTGTTTTAGTGCTTCTTGAATGGATTCTGATTTAAAATCGATAAGCGAAATTCTCTTTTCAGTAGAGTATTTTTTTCCCAATGTAATGGTTTGAGGAGAGTTCTGGACGTTTCTCGACGACCAATGGAAAATGACATAAATGAACCTGAAATGAAATTTGACATGAGTTGTTTCGTCTTTTTGACATATTGGGTGGAAGGTGAAGAAATGTTGGGGTAATGGAGATACTTAGTTCTAAATATCAACTGAAAGTAATAAAATCGAAGTTTCAATACATTGACACCAAAGGCAAACTCTGTTTGAGGCGCCTCTAAGTTTTCAATGTAAAAACTATGTAAAGAAGTAGTAAGTACACAATGTAAACAAGGTCTTAAATGCAATCTTGTGTAATGCGCGAAACAGATTAAACCAGCAACAGCACCAGCATCGTCAACAGCAAATAGCACGCTGACCAGCAAAAATTTCTCAAACACATTGCCACCAGCAACGTCATTTCATTTGTTTGACATTTCATATCGAAAAAAAGTTTTTCATTGTGGTGTCACTGAATATTGCAGTGGAAAAGTTGATAACACTGCACACCAGCAACAGCAAATTTAGGACTTTGGCCTAACGACGCTGTTGGCGTTGCTGTTGGTTTTTTTTTTTTTTTTTTTTTTATAATCTATCCGCGCTCAAGGGATTATGATTACCCTTTAAATGTTTTATCACAGCGCGGGCGTGAAGTTACGGAAGAGAAAGAAGGATAGGAAAGATGTGTGGCACGACGTTCTGAGACTGAAGGTGGTTGTCTCAGATGTTTTATCTCCAGGGATGGCGGCTGAACTAAAGCGGAGAAATGCCTTGTCTTATTTCTATGTCGCTTATAATTCACATTATTTTATTCGTTGTTCTTATGTGTGTTGAACAATTTAATTACATTGGCTCTAAATTAATGGCGGTCGCTGTTGCTGTTGACGGTGCTGTTGCTGGTTCAATTTGTTCCGCGCATAAGGTAACATGCTAGATGGAGCTTGAAACGTTAACGGGTTACACGAAACGTGTAAAAAAAATCCGCATAGAAATGAAAATCTCACTTTCAATGAGAAATTCTATCTAATCCATGTAAGATATCTCATTGAAAAATCTGTAAGTCAGAATTATTGTTAACAGTTTCCATTTTAGAAGTTGGTTTAAATTTGATTACCTACCAACTAACTGTAACTGTATGTACATTCGTACATAGGTACGTCGTTGATTTTTCAGAATTAGCTTATTTGAGTAACTTCCGAGAATAACTAATGATGCTAATGATCTTTGATACAGATGCACTTACATCGACCAAGGATATCTGTATACATAGGCAAGAGTGCATCCGTTCGCTTAACTTACTCATCTTAGAACGAAAGTAGGAAGTATATCAAAAGTCTTTCTCAGACGCATTTTAATCATTTACTTTTCTTTCTTTGATGGCTTTATTTGCTGAATTCTCAAAGGATGCTCTCTACGATCTACAACGATTCTTTTCCGCTTAAATCTTTTCAAAAAGTCTGCGTAACGAAAACACCCTTTTTTTGTTATTTTCTTAGAGCATCAAAGCTTTTCCTTTTTGTCTAGCCCTCCAGTCTATAAATGCATTTTCCTTCTGTAACCCCCCCAGTCAAGCTGATTATGTTGTTAACAAAGTCGTAACCCTTTAATATCTGGTTACATAAAATCTCTTGCAAAGTCTTGTTATAACCTCAACAGCAACAGGAACGGGGCTTAAAAGAATCATTATATTCACACAGATTATTATCATCATCATGATTCACAATGAAGCACGAAAGGCTAAAAATAAGACAAAAAAAACAAAACAAAATATAATAACGAATTTAAACAAAAAAAGTAAAGAGAAGAAATATAGGGAAAATCCCTCACTTCAACATCGACCTCTGCATAAAAGGCTTGCTTTGTTCCGAAGCATTAATAATGCCAAAGTATTACCAAATCGCTTGCGGATACAAATTGAAAATTCATTTCAAAATTCAACTGCGCTGCGGTTTGTCTGCCGCTGCACGGAAAGGCGGCGTGGTGCAGCGTGTCGTGTCTTTGACGTCGTCATTCTCGTGTCGTCTCTTTACCAAGTTTTTGCTATAGGTTACTGTTACTGCGCGTACATCGTTCGCCTTTGTTTGGCTGTCATTATCAGACATCAAAAAACCACAAACAAAATATATGCAAGCAAATGCTCGTATCGTAGGAAAAATCATCGATGGGGAAGAGTCATTGCATTTGCTCAAATTGGTGCAGCATAGACGATACTCCCATTTAAATTATCATAGGTACTTAGCGAAACTATTTTGAACCAGATTAAAAAATAACTTATTAGTTGAACCTTTGTATATAAAACTAATATCAAGAAGACGAAAGATTGTGGCGACATCTTAAGTACTTATAGGGACAGTACTTGCTAGATTTGTCTCTGCTAAATTTAATAATAAAATATTCTCTTTTTTACTACTTGTTTTGTGTCTTATCCTACTCTTCACTGTAAAATCTAGCGCTAGTTTTAGCGCCACCAACAGGCTAGAGTTCGCAATGCAAAATCACGCTCCATAACAATACTATAGGTTATACAATATACATACAAGGTTGGACATAATTTGAATACTTTTAAATTTATACTACATTTATACCAACCAGTCAATCGAGATTTTGTGTGATTTTGCCTTAATCTTCTTTAAATCGCGAAGATTAACCTCACAAATTTATTTCATTAATCTAGTAGATTAGACTGC
Organism: Philhelius festivus; assembly: GCA_963931855.1. Classification (NCBI taxonomy): domain Eukaryota; kingdom Metazoa; phylum Arthropoda; class Insecta; order Diptera; family Syrphidae; genus Philhelius; species Philhelius festivus. Next base: position 70,096,702 of record OZ007554.1, on the reverse strand, counting down.
TTTTACACGAAAGCCATTGGCGCAAAATTTTAAACATTTAAAACCTACTCTAAATCAATTTTAGAATGGGAGTCGACTCTAAATATTGAGTATAAAACGAGAACCGACTTTTTGTTAATTTTAAAGCACATAAACTATACTTTAACGTTAAAGAGCTCGTCTTAATTTAACAGCAGCAAATAGCTAGTTTATCTTTTAAAAGTATACTTTATCCACATTGACAATGGTCAATCGAAGAAAAATTGTCAATCGAAGAAAAATTGTTTACTGATGTTTTATTCGATTTTTGAAGATGTTCTTTGTAAATAGACTGAATCACTGAATACTATAAATTCGAAACAATCAATCGTACGAAAGTGCTCTACGATTAAAAAATCTGTAGATACAAAAGTACATAATATCTTATGGTATGCTATGCACGCGCGCCGAGACGAGTAAGGCTAAATGAATCTGCACCTTGCAACAACAAATTGAGTTTTTTATGCTGTGAATTTGCGATTTACACTTTATTTCCATCTAAAATACTGTAAATAACTTATAAACAATCAAAGTCTGTACCGAGGTAGTATATAAAATGTACTTTTTTCGGTGAAAAATTATTTGGTTTGAAGTTGTCTGTTCTTTTTTACTCTTTTTTTGTGTTTTTGTAGTTGTGTGAGTTATGTATCTGTCAAATTAAGGGTTGTTCAACGCAAATTCGCTTAGGTTCTTTTGTAAAACCCACGTTAGTTAGAAGAGTTGTCTAACGTGATTAAAATTATGAAAAAGTTAGACCAAGTCTCCAAGCTAAACGACTGCGTTAAGTAAAGCCGGTTTTATTGCTTAAACGAGAACTGTTTAAAATTTTGCGCCATTGTCTTTTTGGGCTCCTTTTGGTTGCATGTATGCTTTTTAAGACAGCGATTTTAATTAAAAAGATAGCTTCGTTGAAGTGAAAAGGAGTCATCTCCTTGTACCCTTAACTCTAAGTACTTATAAGCGAAGTTTAATGTCAGATTGAAAATGAAACATACCCAAACGATAAGGAAAACCACAAAGAAGAAACAAACAGCCAGGTTCCAAAAATCGAGTGAAATCGAAATGAAAACGAATTTCCAAATCGAGTGAATTTGTTTTCAGTGTTCTAAATTTCACTCGATTTCATAATTTCGAAGTCACTTTAAGTGAAAATAAAAACAGCTGTCATCTGTCACTTTTCAGTTTGCAAATACAAAACTCTCTTATTTGTGAATATTGTACAGAGTGCTTTACTGCTTGTAGCGGCATTGTAACGTACTAAACGTGAATATGCAGAAGGAAGAAAAATATTGAAAGATAATTCAAATAACCCATTAGAATTTGATGACGATTTGTATCATGTTATCGACTTCATATAAGTGCTATTTCATCAGTGCCTTCAAATCAGGAAAACTTCCATTCCTGCATGGTTGTGGCTGGCCGCTGTCTTACGTTTTCTTGCCGATGGAAATTTTGCAAATAACAGTTGAAAAAGATTTTAAAGATTTCAAATTTGTCCAAGTTTAATTCAACGTGAATGAATAGGCATACAAATCTAAACTATTTTTTGTTTTCCTGGAGACATAGGATGTATCGATGGGATGCAAATCAAGCTCTAACGCTATTCCATAATAGCAAAAGATATTTTTCTTTTTTTTTTTTTTCATATTCTTTTCCAATTAGATCTGATCGAATTTGAATCACCTGAAAATCGAGAAAATCGAAATCTGGAACACGGAAATGCTCATCAATTTCACCTCAAAAATAAAGTCGATATCGGTAAAAATGAATTGTGGAACACCAAATTTTATTTTGTATCGACTTCAATTCCATTTCGAGTGAAAGTGAAATGTTATTAGAATCTGGCTGAAAGATAACTCTGCAAATTTTACCAACCTTAGGAATTTCTTAAGCCCCCGCTACCACAAACGTCTCTTAGCAACGAGTTCAAAAATCGCAAAGTGATACTGCATTGCTTAAAATCAGTCTTAGAAATGAATCTTGCAAAATCATCATTGGACCAATTCTTTTGCAAATCAAACTTACCTATATTAATTTCCTGCTGAGGTATCTTGATCATATTTAATCATTCGCCCCTGTTCTGATTTTCGTTTACGAAAGTAATACTTTCGTTTTCATTTCGTTTCGATTTTGTCTGGAGAATTTGAATTCGTAAATCTAAAAATTAATGTAAGTATTTTTAAAAATATACCTTTAAAAACTATTTTTTTGTCTTTTATGAAGAGGAAGACACATGTGTAACAGAAAACCTGCCTTAATGTTGGTACCGCTACGAGGCAAATTTGTACGAAATTAAGAACGTCGTTTTTAAATCCGTACGAAAATCAATTTCGGTAACGAATTCAATTCGGAACGAAAATCAGAACAGAGGTGATTTAATATAAATGAAACTTTATTCTCTTACTTCATAAAAAAAACATGTCACTATCTTTGACAGATAACGTGCCGTTTTGACATGTCACTGACAACTCCATTGAAAATTTTTTACCCCCAACGCCGGAAAAGAAGTTTTACTTAAAAAAGAATGAACGGTATTTACCTTTTGAACCACTACATAGTTTTATTTAATCTGAACTAATTATAACGTTTTCACAATAGATTATAAATAGAGATTTAAAGCAACAGATTTACAACATAATGTTTCCACCACGCTAAAAGATAAAAAGAAAATTAGCTTTGATAGCATCTATCAAAAAGCTAATGGTTTGAGTTTTTCTTATAAAGTGGAAGTGAGAAAAAAAAAGTTTCATTTGTGCCCTTTGAGTATATATAATATGGAGGGCTCGTTTCTATTCCAAATGCGTGACAATCATAGGGGGCGCTACTCAAATTTGTGTAAGACAAAGTTATTTGACAGCGGCACCGAAAAACAAGTATTTGGCAGGATTGATTGCCTTGCGGGAAGATACTAAGTTAGAACAAAAGAATAGCATACAAATTAACAAACAAAAAAACATTTTATTATTCAATGATTTTGTATCATTAAACAACCAAATAAACACTAAAACTTTTTCAAGCTAAATTTTTCTACAAATTTATTTTTTTAAATCCAACTGAAACTCATTATACCTTGAGTTCGTCTTCGAATTATGACTCGTTTTTCGGTTCGAATTGTGCCAGTTTCTTAATCTTTACCTCATTACAAAGGTGACACAAACCACTTGCAGGGAATTGATCGCTGATCACGGAAAAATTATTCTGCTTTTCATCTCTCTTAGTCGAGGCTAAATTACAGCAGTCCAGCTGTTGATAGATTTCCCAATTGTAGTCGCCATCCAAGTAGGGAACTTTAATATTTTCACTTTAAAGTTTGATATTATTTTTACGTATAATTTGTAAAGAATTAAAACAGTCACAAAGCTTATTGATATGCGGTTTTTTTTTCGTTTTTTTGCAAACAAGACTGAAAATTTACCGAGTGCTTCATATCACATGCGACCGAGAACGATGTGCGAGGAGAAGGTAAACGCAAATTGACAGCATACAGCTGTATCCTTAACTTACAGAAAGTGAGACAGCGACCCCTATCACAACTGCAAGTACTACAATGCATTAAGGATAGGAACGAGCCCTCCATATTGGTGCTTATTTTGACATTCTCTTTCGTTCGAAAGTGAGTCGAATTCGTTGAAACTTAATTTTGAGACTCGGCGATTAGAATGTTAATCGAACAAATCGAAAGTTCACCCAATCCATAGAAAGTTCATTCATTTGCGAAAGCTAATTCAATTTTGACATTCGAAAGAATAGAATTAAATGTCATTTTTGTGTCGTTTGAATTTTTCTGTCGAGTAAGCAACAAAACATGTAAGTTTTTAATTATTTCATGGAAAATAAATTACTTTTATTAATTTGTTTGTTGTTTTATGTTTAAAGGTCGCATTCCAACTGGATAAACCGCGAAAAAAAGGAAAAGGTTATTAAAATAGTGGAAGAAAACCCGGAGGCAGCAAAGGGTTTTTTTTACCACCCGCGTTGATACGGAAAGCATCCACTATCCTTCTCCCTCTGCACTTCTTCAATACCATCTTCATTTATAAACAACACAAATGCCATATTTTTATTTTTTATTTATTATTTTATGTTTTTATCAAAGAAATTTAAATTATTAAACAATAAAAAAAACAATTACAACTAAAAAAAGATTTCACTTTTTGGTTTTGACTTTTGACATTTCACAAACACTTCTTTTTTGTTTTTGATATTTTAGTGTGACCAAGTGTATACGAAAAAAAAAATAAAAATTTAGAACGCGTCATGAACAACTTATTTTTTTAAGAATAGTTTCAAAACAGCTGAATTGACACAAAAAATGTAATGAATACGAGTATGTAGTTCTTTATGGTTAAACTTTACTTTATAATGAAAAAGTGTATTATTTATTTTGCTTCTTGATTATTTATGCAACATCTATAAAATGTTTAGAAACAAAAAAAATGTAAAACGGTCATACTAATTCAAATAGAAATATAGTAAATGTCAAACAGCTGATAATGAAAATGAATCTTTTTTGAAGTTCATTTTATGCTATCTTTCGCAAATGAATGTTATTCGTTCGAATCTCAAAATTAAGAAAGTTCATTCGAAGGAATAGAATCATTCTAACGAATTGACTATTCATGAGAATGTCAAAATAAGCATGATTATATATACTCAAAGTTTGTGCTAAACTATCCAAAATCATCGAGATACTCTAGCACAATATGGAATTTTAAAAAATTTTAAAACAATTGATTCAATGAAGATTTAAACATATTTATATCTAAGATAACAGATTTGACTAATATATTACACGGCGAATTAGTCAAGATTCAAAGAAGTGCAAACGAGAGCCATAATGAAACCGAAATAAAGAAGAAAGACTTGCAATGCGTGGGTATGTTTTCATTGCATCACTTTGACATTTCTTTGTCTGCTTCTTTATTTTTTGGAATTTGCATCATTTCGCTTTTGCCGTTGTTGGTCTGCTATTATACGATGCATCTAAATAGACTGGTGCAACTTTTCGAACAACGTAAATGCAAGAGAGAAACAAGGACAGAAAGATACACGGTGGGTAAAGTTTTCGGTGCAACAATTTGACGTTTCAAGTTCATTATGTATTTACGAATAGCCCATAAAGGGGTACAAATATCCCAGAGCCATGAAAAAGAGCTTTCAAAATAATGCGCAACACTCAGAAATGAGAATAGATTTCGTGTAATTAGGCGCGCAATACGGAATGCTATTGAATCATGGGCCATGTTATACCAGTCTACTTACTCTTCTTCATTTACTATATTATTTATATATCTGTGCATAACTTTATTTACATATGAATATGGGACAAGAAACTGTGGGAAAATGTAAAAAAATTTAAAAATTATTGCATCGGCCGGGAATCGAACCCGGGCCGCCCGCGTGGCAGGCGAGCATTCTACCACTGAACCACCGATGCTTAAGAAATTTCTTACAGGGTGTGATAACATAGCTTCTTAATTTAAAATTAAATCATTCAAATTATTGTAAAGGTCGTGGAAGGGCAGGAGTGGTGTCATTCACACTGGGGTGGTTCTAATGCTTTGTTTCCTTCCAGACCAGTGGCCAACATCCATTTGGAGGAGCGATGTCTATTTTCAAATAGGACTTCGTTTTCGAAAAAGAAAGTTATGATGTCGCACCCTGTATAAGGCATTGAATGAAACTATTGTGAGGCTTAACATAAGTTGAATACATTTTTGCCTAAAATAAGCATTTCAACTTTCTCACAGTGAGGATAAGTCCTTGATTTGTTTGGTCAAAAATCCAATATGGATTTTGTTTTATCATTTTTTTTATATTCTTGGCGTGATTAAGTGATTTTCTGCATGGCGGACATCCGAGCATGAGCAATGAATGCCTTTGGGTGGTCGGTGTAGTTCAACGTTGCCCCTTCTCAAATGGAAATAATTTGGGTGTATGCACTGCATTGTATTACAGAACAATAGAGTCGGAGTTCACACACACGATATTAATCCAACCATGTTTTATTCAATGGGTTAACATAAAGGAATATATAAATTTTTGTTAAAGCTGATTTGAGGACATTGCAAGAGCAACGGCTCCGTCAAACTGTTTAAATTTTGGAGCTTATTACCCCATGAGCATGTACGTTTAAGCGGATTCATCCCGACCGTTATGTTGCTCTATTAAGAAATTCAAAGGAGGGTCCAGGATACTATGACGGTCCTGCATATCTTTTGTTTGCATTATAATTGCAAAATATCTAAACTTATTTTGCTTTTCTCAAATGTTTTTCTCTTAATAATATATTTTAATGGTGGTTCTCCATTTCTTTTTGTTTTTTAAACTGGTAGTTAAGATTAATAATAGACGCTTGACCGCACAAGCAATTTGCGGATCCTAACGTTGCAATAGTCTTCACGTACCTCATTTAAATATCAAAAGTATTTATCTTGAAATAGATGCATTCAGATATATGTTTGAGCTTATGGGACATTCTGTATAACTAACAAGGACATGCATTTATTTCGTTTTCATAGAAATGATGCTCAAGTTGGAGAGATTGACATTTAAAGGATTTTTCAATAAGGGCGGATAGATGTTGAAATAAAATAAAACAAGTTGTGTGGGAGATATTAACAAAATTCTTTTTTAATTGAAAGGCCCATTTATTTTATTATTTATCGAATATGACATTATTCAAATTCTCATCTCGGTTTCTTACGGTGGCACGGATCCGAGTGATCCAAGTTACAATGACTTCCGTATAGATCCAGCTTAATATGAACGATGGCCGGTGTTATGTTCTGCTTAAGGGCATCAGTCGATTGTGGTTTATTTGCATAAGCCTGCAACTTCAGGAAACCCCACAAGAAAAAGTCTAGCCAAATAGACAAATTCACATCACCTCTGTGAGAGATAATACCCCCAAATCGTTTATGCAGAACGTCAATCGTTGCGTTTTTTGGAACGTAGCGTTGTCAGTCAGTTGTCTTAATTTTTGCCACCAAACAAATGTTGCGCCCAACGCGCGCGAATAATAAACAAAACAGTTATGACAGATGTCACTAAAACAATATGACCGCCTCAGACCGCCAATATCTTCCCGCGCTAGTTGAAAAACTCCATATATTCGGAGCTGCAATAACCACAAATTTATTGCCAGCTCATATCTCTCTTTGCTTTATGGAAATTTTGAGTAGAAATAAATATTAAGCAGCATTTATTATTTTGAAAACCACTTTTTTAAGAATCTTGGCTTGGATCAGCTTAAATATTATTTAAGTCAGATAAGCTGGCACCATATATATTTCATGACTTCCATCATCGATGACCAGGTTATTTAAAAAGAAAAAACTATGCACGATGTCTTGAGTTCCTCAAGATTCAATACTAGGACCATTGTTTTCTTCGTGACAGACTCAGAATTTCACTTTTTATTTATATGCGGATGATGCAAAGATTTACCTTAGTTGCAATAGAGTTTACTTCATAAACAATAATTTAGAAAAGAATTTTCAACATAATATAAAAGTATGGAAATTAAAAAACAAAAGCTTCATCTAGGATTTATTCCTCCTATACATATCGTCGCTTTTCCGGCAGAGTGGCATAAGTCGAAATTTGCAAATTTTCAGGAGAGCCTTTTAAAGTTTTTTTCATACTGAAAAAAAAAGTTCGTTGTTCATAAAAAGCAAAACTCGAATGTTAAATACGTGAAAAAATTGCATTTTTTGTTTGTTAAGATTTATAAAAAACGAAATATTAAAAAAAAAAAAAAAAGTTGATTTATTCCGTATTTATACGTAGAAAATGACAGGGATGTTTTTGAACAATGAGAGCGGCGCTTTTTCATAACTCGAAAACTAGAAGAAGTAGTTTAACGCCGATTACACAGAAAAATTGTGTTTTTTTCCAGCTCAGTTCTGTGTTCTAAACTAAAAAACGACAAATTTTGACTTATGCCACTCTGCCGGAAAAGCGACGATATATGTACATATTGCAAGCTCATCCAATTTCAATTTTGAAAAGACAGACTCTGGAAAACTTAATGACTTGCTTTAAGTAGACTGATCTTGTCTGAATAAATGTTGAAACGTTAGTTCTTTCGTTTTTTTGAATTTTATAATATTTTATTTGATTTTTTTTCTAAATTCTATTCCACCTGTCATTATTAACCCGAGATCATCACTTCCAAATTAGTACGAAAGTGAAGTAAATAGATTGAAATTCGAAGAAATAAATTGTGGTGGACTTACAAGCTATGCACAAATAAAATTAACTTTAGAAATTATTGCGATGTAAGAGATATTTTTAATAGAAGTTCAAGTTTTAAGTATCTCAATTACTTATATTCAAAAGGTGCAAAAAGATCTTAAAATGAGTCCGAAATATTTTTGGAAATTCATAAACAGTAAAAGTAAGTCTAGTTCTTATTTATATGTTGTTAAGTCAAACGACATTTCTAGTCGTGATCTTGATGTGATAACCAACATCTTTTCAGACTTTTTTCAAATTAACTTTAACCTTATACCATTTTGTTGTCTGGGTTAATCTTAAATTTAGAATGCATCAAATTCTTTACTTTTCAATGGTCGTACCTCCAAGATTTTTGACCTTAACTCTAGACTACCATATTGGAGTAGGTACATAAGACTTTACTTTTGTGTTCTTCATAAATGACATTCCATCCACGATAAAGCATTCCTTTGTACAGACGATGCAACAATTTTCAAAACTATTTTAAATTTTCGTGATTGTGAACAGTTTTAATGTTATCTTAATCCTCCTCCTCGAAGGGTTCACCTTGTTGCGGTGAGGAGGCTTACGTTTTAAATCCTCAGCTGGCCAGCTGTAGATTTCTAACAAACTAAGAAACCCAAACCTATGAAAACCATGACAGACACAACAAAAACGAACGAAAATCTAGCGGTTATACACGCTAAAGTGTCGGCAGAAGTCACGGCTGCCGGCGAGAGCTTGGCTTCGCAAGAAGCTAAGTCACCGGTCGCATTATGGCCACAAACAAGGACAAGGACAAAACAATGACAATGACAGACGAGGATGAGGACCTACTCCTCCACCCTTTTACCAATCTCGGAGTAGGGGATGGGGCCAGCATCGGTACAGTTGATAGTGATGAAGTCATTGACTGCTATTCCGTTGCCGATTTCAACCTTTCCGGACTCTCGACTTCCTCCAGGAGGAGTAAAATCTCCAACTGTAGAAAAACAGTCAAACGACTTGGTACAAGGAGTTGGGACGAACTTACAGACCCAGAACGAAAAAGACTGCACAACGCACGTGCGTTTCTGCAGAAGGAGCTTCCAATGAAGAATGGGCCACCTGCCCACTCATCGGGCGAGGCTATTCCTGCGGAGAATACTAGCCTGAGTTGATTGATGAGATCTCCTGCTTCGCGTTTCGGTAAGACCTTTACAAAGGAACGGGCCGCCTCATCAATTCACCAAGCAAAGACATAGACTGACACTCAACATAAACCAACTACCGGAATATCGAACTCACCTGCCAGACGTTGGCAACAAAACGTTACGGACCCAATAAGGGAACATACCAAAAAGTTTTCCAACACACCAAGCAGACGTTGCATGGAGCCACCTGCTCCTTCGGGCCTGGGCGGGAAGCATTCTGGGCCTCAGCACTACATGCAACCTAAATGCATCTTGTTCCTCTAAACCAACTGCATTGGAAACGCTACAATTAACAGTGACATAATTAACCCGACTTTCGTGGAGAATCCAACCTTGCAACGCAACGCAGGGCCAGCAGCGCGGCGCAAGGTGAAGAGACTCCTCAGTGACAAGGAACTTCAACGTCGACAAAAACTGAACGATGCGAGGACTGTTCGGTTCCTAGCAAACAAAAACCCTGAAACCTTAACGGTTAAGGAAAGGCTGGCTCTGGACAGATCCAAACAAAGACTAATGACAACACACCAACAACTGAAAAACACAAACAAACTATTGACAAACGCGACAATAAAATGAAAAAGCCGATCGCTGATATTACTTCGAAAAGTCACGTACCATCCACTGACCCGCTAGCTATTGCAAGTACGTCCAAGCGAGCGAGAATAGAAACTAGTTCACCATCTAACATATCACCAACAAACACAGCAAAGAAAGCCAAGATCTCCAAGGTACCTGTAGTAGATCAGAAAGTTGCCATAGTAGACTATGGTAATCCTGCACGGAAACTAACGGAGGATCAATGGCAACTGATGGAACTTCGGATTCTTTAAGAGGTGAATGAGGCTATCGTAAAGAGCCGGCCACCGCCACTCTTTGGTACTCTCAGTACCTTCCCAGGATTCAAAATACTGATATGTGAAGATGAACACACACTTACATGGCTGCAAGATTTCACAAAAAAAGCTGAAGCTCCGTGGCCTAACGCTGACCTTCGCCTCATGGGGCGGAAGGAAATCAGTGATTTTTCAAGACCTAGAGCCAAGCTTACTATGAAAGGACCGCTCATCCCGAAGGATCGTATTGAGAGATATCTCAGATCACTCAATACTGACCAACTAAGTCAAAACTGGGAGGTAGCTGAGATGGGCCTACACTTCTAATAACTGACGCTGTACAAGACTAAAGTAAATTTAGAACATGTATTGTAGCTAGAAAACAGATTAAACTCTTTCTTCCATCCACATATAGTTGTGGTCAAACTTGAACGTGCTGGGCTCCCACCACTAGTCATTATATCATGCTACATGTCGGGCGACGATGTTACTCTTATTAGCGACTCGGACACTATTTCCATAGACCAGTGGAGGGTATTAAAAGACGAATCTTTCTCTGACCACAGGCTCATAGAATTTTTAATACCCGACACCAAAGGTCCTCGAAAACCATTTAAAAGTCTCAGAAAAACAAACTGGGATATTTTTAATAGGAAAGTAGTAACCGAAACACAAGCTGAGTACTAATGCGATACAAAAACCCGAGAATATAGACAAAGCTACTGATAGCTTCACTGAGATTCTTGTTAAAGCATTGGAAAAAGGTTGTCCAATAAAACCATGGGGACAGGGTAAGAAGAGACCACCCTGGTGGACAACTGAACTTGGCAACATCAGGAAAGAAACAAGGACATTTTTCAATGTTGCCAGGCGCACAAGAACAGAAACTGACTGGGAAACGTACAAATCCAGTCAAAAGAATTTCAAGATGGAAACACAAAGAGCCAAACGCAGCTCTTGGAGAAAATTCTGCAGTCAAGTTGAGAGTGCCAAAGAATCAGCAAGACTCAGGAAAATACTTGGATCTCTTAAGGAACCCAATGGACATTAGACAGAATCGTGTAGCGATTAAGGAACTCCTAGTAAACGCTCACTTTCCTGGTTGCATCCCTAACGTGAATTACAACCCACAAATGGAGCTTTGCATAGAGAATGCGACACCAGCGGAGTTGATCACGGAAGAAAAGATAAAATGGGCTATAAACTCCTTTTCACTGTATAAATCACCTGGCTTGGGTGGTGTCTTTCCTATGATGTTACAAAAATGTGAAGATCATGCTATTCCACACTTAAAAAACATATTCTTAAGTAACCTGAAATGGGGATATGTGCCTAAAGCGTGGCGAGAAGTCAAAGTGGTATTTATTCCGAAAGCTGGTAAGCCTAGCCACACGAATTGTAAAGTCTTCAGACCCATTAGTCTAACATCTTTTCTCTTAAAAACGTTTGAAAGACTAATAGATATCTCCAGCATGCTTATACTAAAGGTAAAAGTGTTGAGACAGCACTACACAGTGTCGTCTACTCGATTGAAAAAATCGCTCAAAAACAAGGAATACACTCTTGCTGCCTTCTTAGACATTGAAGAAGCTTTTAACAATGTCCGAAACGAGGCCGTTGAAGGAGCGATCGTAAATCTTAAGGTGCATAATACCATCATCAGATGGATAATGTGCATGTTAAAAAACAGACAGATCAACAGGGAGCTAGGAGGAGTACAGATTAAAGTATCTACTCCTAGAGGGACTCCACAAGGTGGGGTGCTTTCTCCGCTTCTCTGGACACTCGAGATGAACGCAGTTCTAATGAGACTTAAATATAGTGCAGTTAAAGTAATTACATATGCTGATGACCTGGCATTACAAGCGACAGGTAAATTTCCCTCCACTATTAGCGAACAGATAGAGAATGCTTTATCTATAGTGAATGCATGGACTAAAAACTGCGGTCTAGCGGTTAATCCGCAAAAAACTGAAGTGGTTTTTTTTACGAACAAAAGGAAACTACCGACTTTTAAAATTCCCCTAATTGAAGGGACCCAACTCAAAATCTCCGATCACGCCAAATATCTTGGCGTGATCCTGGATAAGAAATTGAACTGGAGTCTCAACATTAAGGATAGAACAAATAAAGCCATGTTCGCTTTCTACTCCTGCAAGAGAATATTTTTTAAAACTTGGGGACCAAGCCCTAAAATTATCAAGTGGATGTATACGGCCATAGTCAGAATTGTACTGACATACGGTAACGCAGTCTGTGAAATGCACTAGATAAACCTACCAACCTTAAAATCATGACCAACGTACAAGAATGGCATGTATTGGAATCACTGGGGTAATGAGGTCCACCCCGACAGCGGGTGTGGAAGCCATACTCAATCTGAAACCCTTAGATCTATTTACACAAGAATCGTGTTACTGACGACATAGTGCGATAGGTCATACGCAAATTCTAAAGAAATAGATTATGTACTGGCTACATAACACCCCGCTTAGACTTTTACAAGCCGTTCAAGACTTCCTTTCCTATCAGAGAGGACTGGCAAATCAACGGTTCGAAGATGGAAACTGGTGCAGGATTCTTTTCAGAAATCCTTGGTCTATCCAGCTCATTCAGACTTCCCGATTACAGCAGTGTCTTTTAAGCTGAGGTCCTGGCAGTGACGAAAGCTGCTAGACAAGTCTCAATGATGGCAATACCACAAGCTGATATCACCTTTTTCATTGATAGCCAAGCGGCAATAAAAGCGATTTCTGCCATTGAAATCAAATCGAAGCTTGTAACTTGCTGTCGCGAAGAGCTTAGGGTTCTTGGTATACAGCACAACATTAGATTCTGTTGGGTTCCTGGTCGCGTATTGCCAAACTGTATATCAGTACAGAGCTCCGACGCTCTATAATAGACTACAGAATGCTCATTCAAATTAAGAGCATACTATATACTGTGTCAGAACAAAAGCAGATTTTTCTGTGTTGGTATACATTTTGCTCAGGAAACTAAGAGCAAAGTACCTGTGATTACAGAGCCATCGTTCACGTTGGTATAGTTATTGTGTGTGGTGAGTTCTGGGTTGGTATATATTTTGCTCAGGAAACTAAGAGCAAAGTACCTGTGATTACAGAGCCATCGTTCACGTTGGTGTGGTTATTGTGTGTGGTGTGTGGTGCCGTGACATAAGGCCAAGTGACAAAAGGCCAAATTTGTTTGTGACTTAAGGCCAAACATAAAATGTTTTGTCTTGAGCAACAGTACCTTGGGTGGCCCGCTTCGCGGGTTTTCAGGATTTTAAATCCCTTTTCGGGGCTCACACCCGCTCACGCAACTCCGTTGCTCCGCTTAGGGTATGTTCAGTCGCCAGGCAGGCGCCTGTAGCAACAGTTTTCCTGAGCAGCAGTACATAACTGTTAGTTGTTTACTCCAATTAATGTAAAATACAAAACTGTTGCTACAGGCGCCTGCCTGGCGACTGAACATACCCTAAGCGGAGCAACGGAGTTGCGTGAGCGGGTGTGAGCCCCGAAAAGGAAGTTAAAATCCTGAAAACCCGCGAAGCGGGCCACCCAAGGTACTGTTGCTCAAGACAAAACATTTTATGTTTGGCCTTTTGTCACTTGGCCTTATGTCACGGCACCACACACCACACATAATAACCACACCAACGTGAACGATGGCTCTGTAATCACAGGTACTTTGCTCTTAGTTTCCTGAGCAAAATATATACCAACCCAGAACTCACCACACACAATAACTAAACCAACGTGAACGATGGCTCTGTAATCACAGGTACTTTGCTCTTAGTTTCCTAAGCAAAATGTATACCAACCCAGAACTCACCACACACAATAACTATACCAACGTGAACGATGGCTCTGTAATCGCAGGTACATTGCTCGATCTGAACTAGCATATAGTTTGCTTCAGCTTTTTTAATATTTTACAAGCAAACTGCATGTGACCACAGAGCGCTCTGTGGTAGCATACAGTTTGCTCTACAATACTTTCAAATTCGGTGAGCAGAAAATGGCTGAGCACAGACTATGGAGATCTGTGCTGATATACAGTTTGGCAATACGCTTCCTGGTCACAGTGGTGTCCCAGGAAATGAAAACGCTGACGAGCTGGCAAGAATAGGATCAACACTTGATCCTAATCAAGCAGACGCAACAGTTCAAGTCCCACTCTGTAATCTTAAACAGGTTAATCAAGAATAAAATTCTAGCCTTAGCCAACAAGAGATGGAACTCTCTCGATTCCTGGCTTACAACCAGAAATGGCCTAGTTTCAGTAAGCAAAAGACCGATGTTTTCATCCAACTGAATAAAAATACTTTTTCTCTTCTCGTGAGCATCATCATAGGTCACAACCAACTCGATTACCACAAGAAAAAGATGAAACTCAGTATGGACGACTTATGTTGAGGATGCGGTGACGAGGAGATACATGAGGACACTCCTCACTAGCTGTGACTCACTACACTGCCCTGCGCTATATCATCTAAGAAACAGACATCTAGGGAGACACTTCTTCAGAAGGAGCTCTCTGACATGCCAAGCAATATCATGTAAATACTCGTTAATAATTCAAAATGGCTTGAGAATTCCTGATCTATGAAAACCGCCTTAAACTACAGTGCGATGGTGTAGTACGAACAACAACGACAACGACGCACGTGTTCCTTGTGAGAGGAGCACCAACAGAGAATGGGCACCTCGCAAATACACCTGCGGTTGCCACTCCTACGTTGAACACGATGGGGCCACCTCTACCGAAGATTGGTAATATCCTCTTTGGTATGGAAACAGCCTCTTCGACTTAATTAACGACCAAACACATGAACATATACACCAAACATTGACTTTTCAAACTCATCTACCAGACGTTGCAAGGAGCCACATGCTCCTACGGGCCTGGTGGGGGAATATTTATGGGCAGGTGCTCCAATAACCCACTTGATAGCTTATAGAAGTATAACGGAAACATTTGAATCTCTCGAGCATTGTCGAAATGTTTCCTGTCTATCATTATTTTACCGTTATTTTTATAAACAATTTTCTAGTGAAAAAACCAATCCCCTAAAACAATTCAACCTTAATACTCGCGCTTTTAGGAATGCTCATCAGTTTACCCTTGACATTCTTTTTACAGCCAGACTACACGTATGTGGCATGCTTTACAAAGCTCTATTTTTCCTTCCCATTGTAATATTCAGAAATTTAAAACTAATGTGCATCCATATCTCCTTTTAAGCCCTTCCTTGTTTACCTAAGGCTAGCCGCGCACTAGCAATTTTTAGTTGCGAAACTGTTTGGTTACTTATAGAAAACAGATGAACTGTTTGGTTGAATGTCGGTGAATTTGCAGATAATTATATGTTCAATAAAATGGCGAACTTATTTTAGGCAATCGTTTAGTTTGTGTCAAAACACAAACTTTTTAGTTGCTCGAACCAAGCAGTTTCGCAACTAAAAATTGCTAGTGCGCGGCTAGCCTAACGCTCGTACTGTGATAATCTTTTAAGGGTAGCAATAACCCCTTGAGTGCGCGCTAATTATAAAATTATGACTTTTTTATTATTTCTCCCCAGCTAAGCAATTCTCTAATCCAGCGAATTCAATTGTGCATTTTGAGAAATTGAATGCAAATGCCAACCTTAAAAATATCTGGAAACTAATCCCAGCCATTTTGTTTTTTGAATTAGGTCATTTTCATCAATTCCACGACTTGGGGAAATCTCTCGGCGATATGTGTCATATTTTGAAACTGTAGGAATTTTTTTCCTTTGCAAAGAATTTCGTAAACTTCCGCTAATCACACTTTAAGTATAAATCAATTTCCCATGCACACCTTTTAAGTTAAAACCTCTCATAACCTTATACATAGCTACAATTTGTCATGAGTTGAACCTAACCCAACACGATTCGAGTTTAACACGTTCCCCAAATCGACATTTGAACTTCAAAATTTTCCTGTATGAATAGATATATCTATAGCCAAGTTAAAGTTAACGTTTTGAGACGGTAGTTCCGCGGGTAAAATAGTGTATTTCACTCTGGTTCTCACTTAACGAAGATATAATGTGCTCAACGGTGCACACCCACTTGTGTTGAATTTTATGGCCTTCCATTCCAGATTTTCATGATGAATAAAAATAAAATTCACACCATTCGGGGCTCTGTAGTCGAAAAAGCCAAGAGCCATGAACCCAAATTATTCATTAGTGGCGGATTATATCCTTTTTCTTCACCTGGGTGCTTCACACAGTCCAACCTTTGACTTGGATTGGCTTGGAATACCTATTATTATATGTGTTCCATTCTAAGAGTATAGCAACCACAAAGATTTGTCCAATTTATGTGTAAGGGAGGGCACACATGTCGTGGTGCTGAAGAACGACCGACCAATTCGGCTGTTCAAAGCGGTGGTGGTGTTGAGTTTAAGTCGGAGCGAGAGTAGAGCCACAGACCATGAAAAAATAAGGAACAAGCGCCACACATATTTTATTTGACGTTTTAATTTATGGTGAATTTCACAAGCATACAAGCTGGAGCAAAACTTGTTACCCGATGTTATTTGGGTGCAGTTTTCTTTATGAATGAAAAACTTGGGATCTGCTTTTGGATTATGGTTATTTGATGTTTTAATATGTTTGTTCATTAAGTCGAGAAAATGATATGGACTTAATGGCCACCGCCAGAATTGATACCTTTTCGGATCCGATCAATAGTATTTCCCATCACTATTTCAAGAGTTTCCGGAAATATGTTCAAGCATTTTGAACGTACATATATTGTCTTTGCGAGCTATGAGAGCTTCAAGAGTCCGAACCTTTTCACATATACTTAAAAAAAAACATGTAAGAGTTTAATCAGGCGATCTTTCCGGCCAGTACAAATTCCAAGAAAATTATGGCTTGTGGAGGATTCACCGCACCGTTACTCTACTCTGTTGGAATCATATGTTCCCAATTCATCCAATTGAGGAAGGAGAAAGTATTTGAGCATGACTCTGTAGCACTTGCCATGTATGGTAGGCGTTTGACCGGCGTCGTTTTCGAAAAATTAAACGATGGTGCCTATAGCGTCAACAGTAACTTTGAGCTGGTGTAATGGCTCTTCGTAATTTGTTGACGGATTTTCGGTGGCCCAAGCCAAAAGCTATGACTTTTCTTATTCACAAATCCACAGAGCTGGGAATGGGGGTCTTGCTTGCTCCTGATGACTTTCGATAAAAAGTTGTCTCCCTCGTCGTCGATATTCAGGATAGCTTGAACTTAGATTACCCGCCATTCGTTGCCAACAGCAGCTAAAAGCTGATTCACTTTGTAAGGGTACATCTTCAAGTCTTTCACTAAAATTCTCTGCAAAGACCGTCGATTGATGTCAATTTGCGTGGCACTTCGTCTGGTCGATAATCCACCCGAGGTTCTCTGCGAACGGTTGCTTCAGGGCAGGTCTCGTGTTTTCTGATATTTTTCCAATTGATCGTGTAATCTTCATACTTTTTGCCCACTTGGACTACCGGGAAATCTGCAAAAATTCACACGCTGCACCAATTGCAAACAGTTTGGCGTTCAACACTGGACACAGTTAGCTATATGGAATAAGGCTTGTTCGATGAGGTCCACACCGGACTGCATAGCACTTTCTTTAGGCTTATTCGCTTAGGTTAAGTTCAAATAAGATGACTTTGCTGTGATCTGTGCGTTTATTAATATTAACCGTACAGCAAACACGGGAGTTAACTTACTAACGTATCGTGCTCCCGATCCCTGAAGAGGGTAGCTGCCTGAGACACTATAGAAATGCTGCTTCTAATCATCTAGACCAAGCGTTCTGGCATTCCCGATGTGTCCGGTCTTTAAATTGGAGTCCCTTCGTCGTCATCTCGAACACGGAGGATGAAATTTGAAAACTGTCTTGAGTTGAACAATATTGTCTATAAGCTCAATTTGTTTCTGCCCTTAATGCTGCTCCTCACATACAGGACCAGTATTAGCTCTCTATTTATGCGTATCGTCAACAGACTTAATCAGGACTAGCATTATGAGGGTTTTGTATTACATGCAATCAAGGGGTTATTACTACTCTTCGGACCAGACCTTTGGAACATCTCCTACGACCATATCCTTCGCATAGAGATGCCGGACGATGCCTTTCTAGTTGGGTACGCTGACGACATCTCCGCGGTGATTGCGGCACGAGACATCGATAACGCGCAAAAAAAGTTGAATCAGGTTATGCGATGAGCAAACTCGTGGATGGAAGAGCATGGACACAGCCTAGCCACGGAGAAAACTGAGATAGTCCTTTTGATGAAGAAGAGGATTCCCACACAAATCTACTTCCAAATTGGGGCCGAAGTTATGAAGCGGCGTGGTGGTGAAGTACTTGGGATTGAGACTCGGACTCGAAACAAAGCTTACCTACTGGCAACAAATAAAGGCAGCAACGGAAAGACCCTCGAAAACAACCACATCACTGAGCAGACTGATGGCGAACATTGGGGGACCAACAGCCAGTAAGCAAAGGTTACTAATGGCGACAACACATTCCATCCTTCTATACGGTAGCGAAATCTGGGCCGATGCACTTAAGCAGGAGAAGTACCGGAGACAGAAGGCGGCAGTGCAAAGATGCGGAGCTCTACGTGTGGCCAGCTCTTACCGGACAGTGTCAGAACCAGCCGTCCTTGTAGTCGCTGGAGTGAACCATATTCACCTCTTAGCGACGGAAAGGAAATACGTCTATGACAAAAAGGCGGAAATGGGAGTGGAAGCGGCATCCGAGGCAGCTGACGAAACAGAAGCGCCAAGAGCGTTAGAGCTCGGAAAGCAGAAGACGATGGACGCCGAGGCTGATCAGGAACGTGGCCGAGTGGAAGAACCGGAAACACGGTGAGGTTAACTATTACATCACCCAGTTACTCACTGGACATGGATACTTCAACGCCTTTCTCCACAGGATCGGCAAAGCGAGCAGCCCAGCCTGCCTGTATGAAGACTATCAAGAAGATGAAGCGCAGCAAACCTTCTTTGCCTGCAGCAGATGGGAATCCGAAAGAGAAGAACTGGAGGGAAACATCAGCATCATCACTCCAGACAAAATTGTCGAAAAGATGCTGGCCAGCAAACAGAACTGGAACTAGATCTGCACCTACACCAGCCACCTTCTCAGAAGGAAGAAAAGAGAGGAAGATCCGTTCCGCGAGACAGCATGAGCCCACAATGAGTACTAAAACAGGACCCCCCTTGAAGTAATACAAAAGTGGTTTCGAGGGGGTGATCGTCGAGACACTTTTTGAGGTTTAGCCGGTAGGCCGTAATAAGGTTGAAATCCCTTGGAGAGTCCGGCACACGGGGAGGTATGGATACCTCCTTATGGTGCGTCAAGCATTCCTCCAAAAGTAAAAAAAAAATAAAAAAAAACTAGTCTTATTAGTTATTTGGTGTAACACAGTGTCAGCGTTTAGGTAAAGTGGATATGATTCAATAGGAGATCTAAATGTATAATGGAACCTTTGTGAAGACCGTTAACGTCGATATCATCCGAATACCCTAACAGTTTGACAGATTTATTGAAAATAGTGCCCTGGCCGTTAAGGCTTCCCCTTTTTACTATCTGATTCAAGTAACGGGTGGAAAAATTAAAACAATGACGCATCTCCTTCCTGAACGTGGTGAACGTTTGGAATATTTGGGAGTAGATATTCCCTAGTTTAACATTACTCCAAGTATTTAGAATTATAACGCAGCACATCTGGTTTATTTTCCATTGATCCCGAGTTCGCTCGTCATCGCCATATAGAGCTCCTGAAGAGGAATGTTATCATACTCGGATTTGCACTCGATGTAAAGATGGTGAGATTTTACTTGAAACTCGGTTTTATCCTGTTCGGCCTATTGTTGATCTGCCGGGTGGAAGCCACACTAGTTTTTTCCATAGTAGAAGGCCTAAAAGGCTCTTAGAGTACATAGATCCTCGATAGTTCTTCTAGAACATAATATTGGATTTTATGTATTGGGTTTTGCTGAGTTGATAGGCTACAACTCCTGGTTAGCTATCGAATCATACTTATTTTACACTCGATACTCGAATTGGTTCTTCATTGACTTGAAATGGGTTACTGTCTTAAAATATTACTCGATCTTCATGACCCCATTTACTCGTATCATCTGTTGAAAATGATGTTCGAATGCATTTACTGTTCCCTGTAGCTCAGTCATAAGGTTACCTTCACTGTTTTGAAGAACTTGCCTTCCGATTGTAAAACCAACCGGGGTTGTTGGGAGGCTTTCTTTTTATTCTTTCAATGAATCAGTATCCTATAACATATGACGAATTCACATGCTTTTTTATTGATATCGTTTGCTCCTCGAAATACACACACGTTTAAGTTATTGGATTCATACTTAACGTGAATTAGCAAATAGTCAATTTGGTTGATGTCTCGTGAAGCATTAGGTAGTTTTGTGATTGCTTAGCCTAGGCAGCAGCTCTCTTATAGGTGTTATAACCGAAAACTGTCTAATAGGAAAATATGCAAAGAGAATCGGAAGATTTTCAGACGGTTTTCGCAGAAGCTATATGGACGAGGAAGAATCGATTCCTCATCTTCTCTATACACGTCCAGCGCTTTCTCAAAAACATAGACTCTATCTGAGAGAGTTCTATTACAACGATGCTAGCAACATGGAAAATATAGACATTTGTAGTTTTGCACACTTCGTTTAGAGCTCTAAGTGGTTCAACGAGTAGGGAGAAAGTCTACTCGATTCATATGGTATCACAAGGGACCAACTTATGATGTAAGTCTTTCAAGCATTCACACAAATTGCCATGCTTACCTTACCTTACCTAACCTAGGCTAGGAAATCTAGTTCTAGTTATCACCGTGTTACAATTTCATGGAACCTGTGCTTGCCAACTAATGTGCAGAAGATGTCTTGCTTTATGACTTCGACATTGAAGTCTCACAATCCAAGTACATACTTTGAGTTCGATGTTCTTTTATGGTCCGGAGCGGTCGAGGGTAATGATTTTCCGAGGCTTCTCAGGTATCTCTCATAATCGAACTCTCTTGATAGCTTTAAGAGTCGGAGGCTTGTTGAAATAGACTCGTGACTTCAAACACAACACCACAAAAAGAGTCTTTTACTGTCAATTTGAGCAATCTTGCCGGCCAGTGCAAAGCGAGAGAAGAGGTAACCCGGAAATGCTCTCAGAATGTTGATTGTGGCTCATATAGCATGTTATAGCTGCTCCATCATATTGTAAACAGATGTTCTTTAGTCTCAATTCATCTAATTTAGAAAAAAATAAAGTCGTTCAACGTGGCTCTACAACGCTCGGACTTTTTAAGAAAACATCTTCAACTCTTTTACTGAAATTCTATAAAAGGGCCGCATGGCACTATATCTCCGGGGTCTTTTGCGATATCTTCAGCCAAATATTCTCAGCGAACTGGCTGCTCCAAAGCCGGTCAGACCCCGCATTATCTTTGTGTCGGAAGATTGTAAAATCTGAGCCGACATATTATTCTGCAATGAAATCGAAACAATTATTTCGCGTTCTTTAGGGATAAAGTGATTCTTGTTGATGTCAATTTTGTATCTGATAACTTCACAAATGTCAAATTACAATTGACATTTGCCGCCATTTAGAATATTTTCCAACTTTTGCGCCACCTTGTATTTAAAATATGGGCGGTCTTTTTGCAAAAATGAGTTCCGCAAACGAGTAGCTCTAGGTTTTAACATATCATTCACCGTAAGTCTCCCTTTTGGGCGAAACTTTTACAATGGGGGCGACAGTTGATTTTACTGTTAAATCACGAAATTAATATTTCATTACCTTCTAAGCTAACTTTAATTTACACTAGAAATTCTGTTTTGTTTAAATTTCATAACGACGAAGTTGACACATTTTCTTTATTGACAGATAACAAAAAAATTGTCATTTTTCTTAATTTTTAGCATGCAAAAGTTCCCTGCTAAAATTCACCCATCGTCTTGAACCGCAAAAACCCATGATCGCGTTGTTTCCTTTAACTACTTTGCATTTTTTTGTGAAGTGATGAGGAAAAAACTGGCAGTTGCTAAAAAAATAAAACAAGCAATAAGAAACAAAAAAAAACATCAAGTCGCGTTTCTGCTCAATTCCAAATATTTTCCAACAAAGTGAAGTCAGTCATGCTTTGCGGAGAAAGTCGGAAGTTGATTCACTTTTCCGCAGTTGCTTGCAAAATTTATTACCACGTACCTAAGTATATCCAACACATACGTATATGTATACATTATACAAGCTTCCCAGTACCCCAATGTATCTCGTGGATTTATCCACTTGCAGAGAAGACCGCTTGTGTACAGTACAACATACCTACTATGCAACATGCGCCTCGCTCGACTGTCCTGATGTATGCCTATGTGCTTGGGCATAAATCTCTAGAAGATACAAAACGAATTTGGACTACTGGCTCTAGCTGGCTCGCGATGCAACGATGGCTTGAACCGAGTTAAAACATGCGGTTAGTTGCATTAGGTTTTGTCCTGGGTACTTTTTTATTTTTTATTTTTTGTTTAGCTGGTATTGTTTGGAGAATTTATTTTCAAATGGGGATGCTGTAATCCTAGTAATTTTGGACGTAATCCAATACAACATTTGTAATGGTATTACATATTTAAATGGGAAGGGATTTTATTAAGAGTAACAACACAATAATTCCTTGTGCAAAAGATTTTTATTGGTCTAAGCAGTATGCATTTTAGAATAAGTAAGTAAGCACATGAAGATTTGAGGTTCTGAAAGGAAAATTAAAATGGAAGATTGAAAAAAATAATCAGGAATGTGTTGCCAAAGTTCCGAGTTTAAATTTAGTCTTGTTTTCTGCGGAAGTTAATATGTTAAGCAGCTTACTTCAGTCGGAATGTAGGAACATAAAATCTGATAAAACACATATTTTTCTTGGCGAATCGTTTTCTCTTACTTTTATTATAACAAATGTTTGGATATACGATTGATATTTTTGGACTTTAAAATGAAATTGGCGGACCATCTCGTTTATATTGAATTTAAAAATAATATACACCCATTTTATGGCACTCAAGACCAAATGACTCAAACATTTCTGAACCAAAAGTAGGCGTGGCAGTATGCGGTGCATTAAATTATTTATTTTGAGCTTCTGTCGCCAATAAAAACAAACTGTGGCAACTTCACCAAAATACGCCTTTGTTGTGCTATAGTTTAGGTGCAACCCTTAGATGACTTCCTTGTGGAACGCCAAGTTTTTGATCTCATAGGATAGACTTGAGATATTGAAATGAATTCACAATTAGCCCTAACTGAACGAGCAAAGTGGTGTTTATAGAGAAGAAATTATTGTGATCAATACTAAATGTGTGATTAGGTTTGAGTTTGGGACTGTGGGCGTTGGAGTTTATAAAAAAAGAGATAAGGTTGGTTTAGCAGTTGGTTTAGAAGACATGGCCTTGGTCGAGGACCCTGGTGTCTGTATCACCTTTTAATCTTGGAAGGCGATGCACCAAGGACATCTTCGGCCTTAGGAGTCTTCTGACACGGAGACTGAAAACTACTTAAATGAGGTTATGTTGAGTAAAGAGATACCTTTGAGTTCGTCTTCTTATTCGGAGGAACCTTAAGTCAATGTGGTAGAGGCTGATATGCCTGATTGTAGCCAAAGTGCAGAAATTACTACATATTAACCTTTAATACTGCATCAAGGCTTAGGCCTACCTTCTTCTTCAGTTGGCCCGTAACGGGGAAGAAAAATGTAATGGTAATTCTAAGTGAAGACAGGCTTATTAGTTCGTGTTCTAATTCGGGGGAACCTAATGTCATCGTAGTAGATATTGATCTGCCTAGTTCTAGCCCAAATACTGCAGTTAATACAGATTCACTTCCTATACTTCAACAAGAATTAGCCACGCTTTCTACTTCAGCTGGCCAGTAATGGGAAAAAAGATATTATCCTGATCCAAGAACGTTGGATTACTTACTTACTTAAAATGGCGCTACAGCCCGGGGTGGACCAGGGCCTCACCTAATAAGCTTCTCCAGCTCTAGCTCGGTTCCTAGCTAGCTGTCTCCAGTTTCGTCTCCAGTCAAGTTGATTAGAGTCGTCTTCCATTTGTTTGCGCCATCTGAGTTGCGGTCTTCCTCTACTTCGCCGTCCCTAAGAGTTGGATTCGAAGACTTTCCGGGCCGGAGCATTCGGGTCCATTCGCTGTACATGACCTAGCCATCTCAGTCGTTGGACTTTGATTCCTTTGACTAGGTCAGTTTCGCTGTACATCCAGTACAGTTCGTGGTTATATCTTCTCCTCCACTCCCTGTCTATGCAAACGTGACCAAAGCTCACACGAAGAATTTTCCTCTCGAAACATCCTAAAGCGCTCTCATCCACTTTCAACAAAGTCCATGTCTCTGCACCATACACAAGGACCGGGATGATGAAAGTTTTTTAGAGGGACACTTTAGTTGCTCGAGAGAGGACTTTGCTACTCTATTGCCTTCTTAGCCCAAGGAAGCAGCGATTGGCAAGAATTATTCTCCGTTTGATTGCAGTGCTGGTGTTATTTTCTGAGTTTATAGCTTTATCTATACTCTGTCCAACAAAAATTGTCAGTACAGGGAAGATAGGACGTTTGTCTCTCATTCTGGTTGCATTGTTATGCATAAGTGTGTCGCCTTTTAAAGCTCTCACAGGGATTCCGTAGTTTAAGTTATAAATCGCCGCAAATGAGAGTAAAAAACGCGTAGGGCTACCGTCTGCCGATTCAAAACGACTGAAAACAATATTCAATTTACCTTTTCCCACAACGCCAAGCGGTAAGATAATAAGCGAGTTTTTTTTTCAAGTTGAAAAGCAATACGACAACACTCAACATACTCATCTTCTTAAAATGTGTTCTCAAAAGCTTCAAATCCCAAAAGCTCCTTAATAAAAATCACTGAAAAAGCTCCTTGCTTGCAATTGAGAATGATAATGGTAACTCTGTTTTGATGTAGATAAAGAGCGCACGATCTTATTGAGTAGCACTTGACACTCTTGACAGTATCTCATCAGCAGTGGGATACGACGGTCATATTGGGGTGTACAACTTTTTGCTAAGAATTACAACAACAATTCCTTAAGAAAAGTCAGTGGCTTGCTCTTTTTTTAGTGGCATTTTTCCTAACGCATTGTAGTGAGGGTGCATCAGGCGCCACTGCTTTAGAAAAAGCTCTGCCATAAGGCCTGTACTGACAATTTTTATTGGATAGAGTATAGGTATACCTAGTCCTTCACTACTTCAAAGTTATAGCTAACTATAATGACGTTCTGTCCAAGACGTCGGTCGGTGTTGTGTGTCTTTTCTTGATGACAGCATATCTTGCCCTCATTTACAGCTAAACCAATCTTCTTCGCTTCCGTCTCAATGCTCACAAATGCGCCACTGACATCAGGCTTTATTCTTCCAATAATTCGGATGGACTTTTGAAAGTTTGTGCGTCTTGTGTTGACGCATGAGTTTTGCACTATTCTTTCAAGAACGATGTTGAAGAAGTTTACGACAAATCATCGCCTTGCCTAAAACCTTTTTTGACATCAAACGAGTCGGTAAGATCTTTTTCGACCTAGATGGAGCAGCGCGTGCATTTTTCATCGTCATCCTGCACAAACGGACAAGTTTGTCAGGTATGCCAAAACTTAGCAATATATCGTACGCGGCTTTAAAATCGATTAAAAGGTGGCAAGTGTCATTTTGCAGCTCCTGGGTTTTTTCCAATATCTGCCGTAATGTGAATATTTGATCGATGGTGATCCTGGTTTAAAGCCGCACTGATATGGACCTATCAGGTTTTTGACAAAAGACTTCAGACGTACACATAGATAATACGGCAGAAAGGATCTTGTACGTAATGTTCAAAAGACTTATAGCTCTGCAGTTAGCTTAGTTTGGAGGATCTCCTTTCTTGAGGTTCCATTCATCGGGCATGCTTTCTTCCGACCATATTTTGCAGATGAGCCGATGCATACTCCCAACCAAGTCATTGCCTGCTACTTTGAATAGTTTGGCAGCGAGGCTGTCAGCTCCAGCGGCTTTGTTAGACTTGAGATTCTGTAGCTATCTTCATTTCGTCCAGGTCGGGTGGGGGGTATTATTGGTCAGCGACGCATAAATCGAATGATACTATCTCTTCTTCATCGACATTAGGAAGGCGAAGGATTGGAGAAATGTTCTTTCCATATTCTCAGCATGGATTGCGGTTCTACTACGATGTTCCCTTGATTATACATGCAGGCTTCGGCGCGGGATTGTATCCTTGTGATGATTTTTTTTACCTTTTGCTAAAACTTCCGAACCTCATTCCTGCTATGGCATCCTTCTATTTCCTCGATCAAGCGCTTCTCATGCTCCTTCCTTTTCCTTCTGAGAAGTGCCTTCTTTGCAGTGCGTTTTGTTTTACTGCATGTGCTTGGCGGCACTCATCGTCAAACCAAGCGTTTCGTTCTGGTGGGCGTGTAAGACCCATCACATTAGAGGCACATTTGATGGCTGCTTGGAAATATCGCAACTGGTCCTCAATACTTGATGCTGGCGCCATAGGACTTCTTAACAGGTTGTTAGAAACTCGATTGGAAAAGGACCTCGATATCTCTTGCGATTGAAAACGTCCAACGTCGAACTTCCTTACAGTACTTCCTTGTTTTGGCTTGGGTCGAGATATCCGCAGCCGAACTTTGGCTACAACGAGGTAGTGGTCCGAGTCGATGTTAATCCCTCGGAACGTGCAGACATACTCTATACAGAATCGATCGCAATGTGGTCAATCTGGTTCACGGTTGATTGATCAGGAGATCGCCATGTCCCTTTGTGAATATCAAGATATTTGAACTATGTACTAGCTACAAGAACGTCTCGCCCTACAACTATGTCGATCAGCCTAAATCCGTTATCGGAGGTGGTGTTGTGCAGGCTATATCTTCCAATAATTGTGTCACCAAAGATGTCTTCTGTTCCTAGCTTGGCGTTAAACAATTTTAATGTCATACTCGTAACTAGGGACTCGTATGTTTTGTTGTGTCTTCATCTTTCTCCTCCATTGGGGCATGGCGTAAATCAGGCTAATGTTGGCGAATTTGGCCTTGATGCGGATTGTCGTGAGGCGCTCGTTCACACAGTTGAAACTTAAGACTTTTTACAGTCGCTTAACTTTCGTCTCCCCGGTCCGTCCCATTGCATCTTTTTAATGGCGGTAATATCTACTTTGTAGCAGTTTAGGGCTTCCGCTAATTGTTCAGCTGCACGTGGTCAATTAAAGGACCTAACATTTCACGTACAGATCCGAAGTTCGTTATCCTTATTTCGTTTGCATGTTTCGTTAACAGTGAATCCGTCAGTATCCGAGGCTTGTTTTTGCTTCGCAACTAATGTGTGTTTTGTGTGGCCGGGAAGTCACCCCGACGGCACAACCCCCAACCTGGAGGGCCAGGTCCTCAGTATGACTAGAAGAACGGGAGCCGGTTAAACCGCTCCTTACAAGTCTGAGCTCCGAATATGTCGGAGTAGCCCTGTAAGGTGTTCACTAAGTAGTTCAGCCTTACTGGAATTGTAGACGCCACCATTGATTCCATCTGGGGAATACCTCCGCTGTCGCCTGGATAAAAGGAGAGATGCCTTAGTGGGAACATCTGTCCCCCCCTCTCTCGTTTCCTACCCCCGATAACCTTCCACTGGGGATTTCCATGTTGGATTGTGAAATCTATTATGAGGGACTCAGGACTTCGACCCTCTCCCAAGTGATACCGTAGAGAAACTAATTGCTGATGCAGATAGAACTTACGCCCATCGTACAGAGTGGTGTAGCTCCGATATAAACGATAGAAATGAATCCTTTTTCGATTTTATTCTTACTACTTACTTTATAATAAGCAACGTACGGCTCGAGATCAATTAAACATACTAACACTTGTCTGTGATATCACCCATCAAACGATTATGAACTGAAAGGTATTTTAAGATCACTCGTTCAGAGATCACAAATATATTCAGTTCAGTTTGAATGATGAATGTCTACAAGACACCACAAACAAAAACTGAGAAAGACCGAACTATCTTCTTGGAGAACTTTCTGTGATAACATAGAAGACACCTCCGAATAAATCCAGAGAAGAATTGCTGAACCTGTTACTGAATATCTAATTCCAGAAGATATATAAAAATGAAAATTTTAGGAGCTTCAAAATACAAGTCCCCAGGGCCAGTCTAAGTGACTAAATGAACTCACCTCTGAGAAATGACCTTACCGACAAATCATTCATGTAGAACTTGGCGTTCGTTGTTTGGTACGTAGTGCTGTCCTGCTGGAACCATATGTCTAATGTCTATATGGTTCAATTTGGGCTATACGAGATTTGCTTGTTAAAACAGCCATTCAACCAAACATGCGTTTCGACGCTAAATATGAATTTCAGGCCAACATTGGAGCGTCGTCTAGGGTCATGAATTTTGAGCTCCTGAATCATTTGAATCGTCCCTACGCATAATTTGCCAATTGAAGTCAGAGACTTCTTGTGCAAGTAAGCGAGGAATTGTCTGTCCCGGGTTATGCTGTACACTTTGAATTTTGAATATTGGCTGATTGGAGCAGTCGTCTCAAATTTGAAAACCGAACGTTAAATAGTCGACTGTGAAGGACCGCCAAGACCTGCAAACCTTAAATGGAACAACCTCCCAATTTCTTTGGCAAAAATACAATTCATGCCAACGCTTGTTCTAAGGGGCCATAAGCATATAACATGTTTAAGCAGATTGCACATTAGCTGCACCTAACCTGGCGTCTACTCAAACGATTTCTGCGGAAGAAGTAGACTGCATTTGGGAGAATCCTACTACAACAATCGGAGTGACGTTGTCTTGCACCCTTCAGAAGGAACTAAAAATGGTTCAACATGCAGGAAAAAAATTAAGCATACAGCGGACCAACATTTGATCGCACCGCTGGCAGCAACTTCAATCTAATCTATGATATTCACAAGAACTAATATTCAAAATGGTGGTTTTTACCTTGAACAATTATTAAAAATGAATCCATATAAAATGGCTCTCAAAAAACCGCTATCTGTCTTGCCTATCAAAATTTTTGGGCGTAAATAAAAAGAATCAATAACTCTAATACATAGAAACCTATCTTCAATATGCAACAATAGGAGCAGATTAAGTCCAATGCCATCGAAAAAACAATTCACTAACTCTTGCTTATGCCAGGAAGGCTTATTATGGACAGTAAAGTCTTCCTAAAACGCGGCATTTTGAAATCAACCACTCAGCTCGAAAGTTCTCACAGCATCAGTTAAAAAAAATCTTTATTTTTAAAAGGACTTAAAGGAGTACTTGTT
This sequence comes from Philhelius festivus, assembly GCA_963931855.1. NCBI lineage: Eukaryota > Metazoa > Arthropoda > Insecta > Diptera > Syrphidae > Philhelius > Philhelius festivus. The sequence continues at coordinate 70,067,037 of OZ007554.1, read as the reverse complement.
CAAGTTCCTGACCTTTTGACTTATTAAATAATTCAAGATATTAAACTATAAGAACGATGAGAACATACTAAGCACAACTTGTGCCAGTGTCATTGCATAAGGATCTAAATAAGCTTAAAAAAGTAATATAAAAGTAGCAACAACAAAAATAAGGAAAATAAAAAAAAAACTTCTCACACTCTGCTCTTGAAGTACTGCACTCGTTTAAAGCGCACTCCGAATCGTCCTCGTCGTCGCTGTCGTCATTACCGGCGTCATAGTTATACACTAAGGGTCACTTGATAAGGTTAAAATATATCACACCAAAAACATACATAAATGTTAAAAAAAAGAGCCAAGTTCTTCTATACAAAAACCTTTGTGTAACAAGTCAGCCGCGAAAAGTACTGAGATCTTAAAGTACGCCAAGTTCTTACTTCATGAAGGTTTAATACGGAATATTTAAAGTAGAATAATGTTGAAACAGCTACAATGTAATAATCAAATCCGTTTGTCAAATTCAGCCTTATTTATGAGTCAGAGTTATGAAAAATTGGACGTTTCTAGTGCGCGCCACTTTTGGTTGCCCTGGTCAACAAGGTTTTACAGAAACCAAAATACAATATTTCGAAAGTTGTTGTTGTGTTAAACGCGAATCATCCGAAGTCCGAAATATACCGTGACGTAACGAAACTGTCGCTGTTTCTGAGTTTATTTTGTAACTCTAGGATTTTTTTTTTTTTAAACTACAAACAATACTATTAAAAAATATTAAGTGGTTGTGACTGCAAAATAGGATATTTGTGCTTTGAAAATGAAGCATTGGAGTTTTTTTTTTTTTAATAGAAAAGTCTTTCGGTATTTTTTTTCCAATTTTAAGTCATATTTTATGTTTTTTTAGGTGAAAGGCAATTTTTAAGGAATTACCTTTCAGAATTTGCGATACTTACTATTTAATTAAAAAATTATATTTACATAAATTCCAAGATCAATCAACTGTTTCGGAGTGTTCTATGTTGGAGCAGTAAAGAAGTTAAGAAAGAACCATACATAGAGTAAAATTACTCAACTTGTCGTAAAATCTCTTGCGAAAATGTACTTTCTATGTTGCTCGTCTCCATGTCCTGTCATGTGCGGCATTAAAATATTTTCATTTGCAACATTTGTTGACTTTTTTCGTTTACTGTTTTTATTTTAATTTAGTTTGTTTTAGACGTTTCCCTTTTTTTTGAATATTTTTAATTAATTTGATAAAAGTTTTTGTCAATTAGTATTCGGTATTAATTGTAACTTTAAACTTTTCTTTCGATTTGGACTATAAGGAATTTAAGTATAATTTACAACGTAGGTATACGAGTTTTAAGACTTCAATTGAGTAACTTTTATTGCTTATAATTCAATCAAGCGTTATATCAAACGAGATTTTCTGTTTGCTTAACTGCATTTTAAAAAGTAAACATAATCTTCTCGTATGTCCCACAAACTAACCTGGCCTTTTGACGCTTTACAAAGTGACATAAGGCCTGTGACGGTAAAATTTGACCCACTCCATTAAAAGTGACAGACGGGTAGTCTAGTCAACATTTAAGACCGGGCGGGACCTGGTTTCCGATTTTGACAGGTGAATGGTCTGATAACACTTGATCGTAAAGGATGACAGGCAAAACTGACACTTGGTCCCCGAATGGGGACCTTACTTTATATCATTTTTATTATTTAACTTGCTAATGCGACCCGGCTTTGCACGAGAAGCACTTATTATATTATCTGACATTTGGCCAAGTCTTAACTGATATCAATAGCAATAGAACGCTCCAGCCAGCTAAAAAAAAACACATTTACTTCAGCCAAATGCAAAATTATGTTTCTTTTGTGCACTAAAACCAAACCAAAATTCAGTTCATCTGATGGCTGGTCTAATCTAAATATTTCCTCAAAATTTCATCAAAATCGGTTACGACGTTTTGGAGTTTATTGGAAACAAACATACATACACACATACACACATTAATTTTCATATACAAATATTTATTTTTTGTAGGAAGAAAACAGTGAAGACTTGGAAAAATAATTTTTTTTTATAAATGTTCCTCAATTCAGCAGAGCCTAAGGTTAAGCGCGCACATTCAATTTAATTTTTAGTTTCGCAACTGCTTGGTTAAAGCAATTAAAAAGTTTGTGTTTTGACACAAACTAAACGATTGCCTAAAATGAGTTTGCTATTTTGTGTAACATATAATTACATATATGCACTTGCGCGGACATTAAACCAAATAGTTCATCTGTTTTCTATATGCAACCAAACAGTAGTGCAACTAAAAATTGAATGTGCGCGTCTAGCCTAAGAGCAACCAGTGGAATGCTGTTTGCAATACAAAATAAATTGCACAACAGAGTCAAACGAACCTGCTCTTATGTTTTAGAGACTCAAAATCAAAAAAGTTTTATAAATAAAAAAACGAATCTTTAAACATAAATTATACATTTTTTAAAGGTTTATTTCATCTGTAGTAGTTGGAGCTTGAAAAAGGAATGACATGTGATTTTGTATACAAATATGAAACTTATCGAAACACAAATATTTTAAATTGCTGGAGTAATTTAGAAAAAAAAAAGTTTTGTACTATTCACAAATTTATTTATCAAAATTTAAAATCAATTTAACCTAAATTAAAATATCGAAACTATGAAAATCGGTCCAGCCGTTCTCGAGTTCGAACAACCCCGACTTTGATTAATATATTTAGATTAAATGTATAAGATGGAACGCTGATGCGAGCCCTTTCCCCTAATGGCTAAAACAGATGTGCAGCAAGTCTGCACGCAGCGATGCATGCAGCGCTATAGCCAGAACACATGTGCATACTTCCTAACTTTAATGATGCCTAGTTATGTCAAACAAAAATGACATCTGCCAAAAGGAAAAGCAAAAGAAGATACAAAGCACAAATGAAAAACAAAACTATACTAGACATGTAGTTTTCGTCGCGTTGATGTTGCTATGTATAGCAGAAGAGAATAGCCGTGTTTTTTTTGGAAAAGTTATCCGTAGTACAGTAGGATTTTATATGAAAAACAAATACAACATCCGCAGTATGATCACTGCCGATAAAAGGAGAGGTGAAATCCTGGGTGCGGATAGAGATTTGACGTTTATTCGAGTATCGGCAGTGATCCTACTGCGGATGTTGTACAGGGTGCGCCAGAGAAACTAACTTATTTGAAAAAATTCCCGCGCGGTGATTAGGGTGGTGAGAGGGGCGAGAGGGGGCGTATCTGGAGGGGGAAGTTCCCAAGTTTGTTTCTCCCTCCAGTCAGTTGCCATCATGCTCTGGTCTAGAGAGCAGCGGGCCTTCGCAGTCGAGAGCTTCTTTTCTAACGGTCGCTCACTTGTTGCTACGCAACGTGCCTTCCGCGCTCGCTTTGAAATTCCTCCTCACAGACTCGTTCCTGGCCGTAATTCGATGGAAATGGACTTCAACGGACCATCAGAACTCCGGAAAATATCGAAAGAGTGAGGCAGTCAGTTGTGCGTTCTCCCCGGCGTTCGGCTCGCAAACACGCAGCTGCTATGGGAATTTCTAACACCACTGTTCGACGAATTCTCCATGAAGACCTTGAATTTCATCCCTATAAATTGGCTGTTGTGCAGGAATTAACTGAACGCGATTTTGTTGCCCGTCAATTTGTTGCGACAACATTTCCCCGACCGCCTCATCTCTCTCAGAGGCGATCTCCCATGGCCGGCACGCTCTCCAGATTTGACCCCATGCGATTTCTTTTTATGGGGTTATTTGAAATCTCTGGTTTATGTCGATCGACCACGGAGCATAGCACACCTCAAGAACAACATTCGCGACGACATTGCCAACATACCGATTGATATGCTGCAAAGAGTGGAGACGAATTTCAAAAATCGACTTCATCAGTGTATGCGCAATGGGGGTCGCCATTTATCCGATGTCATTTTCAAGACTGCATGAAAAAAAAAATTGGGATATTGTATTCTCAAATAAAAAAAAATAAAAACAATAATTGAAGTACTTTTGTTTTTATTGACCTTTCAAATAAGTAAGTTTCTCTGGCGCACCCTGTATTTGTTTTTCATATAAAATCCTACTGTACTACGGATAACTTTTCCAAAAAAACACGGCTAATGTCCTCAGTTGGATACAATTTACCTATTCCAAATAGGGACTGGTGAGCAGTAATAACAATCTTTCTGAAAATAAACAAAAATACTAGTCGGAGACAAAACAAATTCTTTTCAGTTCTTGTTCATTGTACTTACCGGGGATATTCAATTTTGAAGAAAACTCTTCAAATTTCCTATCTCTCAAGAAAATGTTTTTATTTGACGGACTTGTTTTGTCATGAATGAATTTGTTTTCTGTGACTAATTCAATTAGTTTTTCTTCCATTATTGTATCAATATCAAGTCGTTTTCCACCAAAGACAAAAACAAACTTTTTTTTTTTGCAAATATGCAATGTCAACAATCTGTCAATATCAGTAATGCCAAATAGCAATTATTTGGAAATTTTTGTTTTACAATTATGGCTGCAATGAAACTAGGCAGCAAATTTAGGGATAGAGACATCGTGCAGCGCAGCGGTCCATGCAGAATTTCAAAGATTCTGCTCCCATAAGAACCTGTGTAATTAAATTTCGCTGCAGGGAAAATGCTGCACATGTGTTTTAGCCATAAGACTGCACAAAAATCCAGGAGGAAAATTTAATTCGCGGTGTTTTTTTTTTTTATAATCTATACGCGCTCAAGGGATTATGATTACCCTTTAAATGTTTCAACACAGCGCGGGCGTGAAGTTAAGGAAGAGAAAGAAGGATAGGAAAGATGTGTGGCACGATGTTCTGAGACTGAAGGTTGTTGTCTCAGATATTTTATCTCCAGGGATGGCGGCTAAACTAAAGCGGAGAATGCCGTGTCTTATTTCTATGTCGCTTATAATTCACATTATTTTATTCGTGTTCATCCTTGTTGGGCATACTAGTTTAACTCAATTACATGTTGTTAGTGTTATGCCTGAACAAGATGTAATGAGTAAACCAGCAACCCATTGATGACAATTTTAGAAGGTTTTTAATGGAATTAAAACGACATAGACGACGGCAGGGATCGAACCTGTGATCATGAGGTTCACAGGCGAGCACACATCCATCGCGCCACGGCCACCCAAATTTATCCTTCACAATTATTGGAGGGAAAAATTGCGGAAGAAAAATGTACGTGTAAGCAATTGAAATTTAAGTTCCAAAAGATTTTTTTTCAATATTGAATCGGAGATTTTAGGTCTGAATGCACTCATTGAATTGCCTCCCACTGCAAGTATTGTGAGAGGGAGCGAATTCAATGATAACTCTGTATAAAGTTATGGAGAAATTTTCGTTTAATCGGAATTCGAAAAAAGGATGGAAGTTCTTCATAATTTTCCTGACTGTAACTACCTTCTGTCTGCTGGATTTCTCAAAGGTCTTTGACATAGTTAACCATGAAATTCTTTGCCAAAAACTTAAGTACTATTTTGGCTTTCATGATAGAGCTGTGCGTCTGCTCTGGTCAAGAGTTACCTATCCGTACAATCAATCGCTCCTAAAAATATTGATTACGAAGAATTTAAACAAGGTCCAATTTTAGAGGCTTTATAAATTTGCTTATTTATAAATGATCTCCTTAATGTCTGCCCAAGTGTATCGCTATATCTCAATGTAGATGATGTCAAAATTTACTTGTTCCGGCCGCTTGGTCTACAGGAAGATCTAATATGTAGAATAAATGAAGATCTTATGGCAATTACTAAGTGGTCCATTGACAATGGTCTTACACTAAATGCGGTTAAGTCTCAACTTTTTGCTATATCTAAACAGCACAATATTTTACAAAATAAAACACCACTATATATACATTCATGATAAACTTAAATTTAATCAATCTCTTAGAACTACCAATCACTTAACACCGACTTTCAACTACTTGAATTCTTCACGGGTATTCATTGTTTATGCAACCAAGCTATGGAACCTTCCTCCTACAATCAGAAGAAAAATTGGTATTACAAACTTTAAAATTGCAATCTTTTCACATTTTCGCTAAGTTTATTAAAAAGAAAAGTTAAATATTTAAAAACTCAAAAATACGAATTTAAACAGTGTACATTTTTGGAGGAAAATGTATGAATAATTGGTGAAACTTTTGAGGAGTCTGGTTACAGAAAACAGATAAGTATGGTAGTTTTTACAAGACTATTGCATAAATCTGTTAAATTTAGAGATTATTTCCTTAGCCGCACTACACGAATGTACAATGCTTTACCCAATGGCGTAGCGTGGGTGAGGTGGAGGGGGCCGCCCGGGCTGAAGGCGGGGGCGGCAAAATGTCGCCGGTGAAGCGGTTCAGTAGAGATCATATGTTTCATGACAGAACGTTTGACAAGTCAACAAACAACAATGACGTACATTTGAAATTTGCCACTCTGTCTGTGATTCGTCGTTGACGCTCTCGGATGATTTCCGTGAATTCGTAAACGGTGAGTAACGCCATAAGAGTGCATTCCGTTATTGTCGCGCGACTCGCGAAACTAAAACGGAACGCTCCAAAACTCTCGCGAAACTGAAAGGGAGCGTTCCGAAACATATGAGTGCGAGACAGCTGGCGGTGGCGCTGCAAACGGACTTCTTCGAACAAAAAGCAAAAAATGCGGAAGATCTCAGCAACGATATAATCGCGAAGATAACATCAGACGTACTGGACATACAGAACTTGAAAGAGAGACAGGCTTATGACAACACTGCCACAATGTCAGGAATCCACAATGGAGTTCAAGCCCGATTAAAGCACTGAATCCGAAAGCTACATTCGTTGCATGCACAAACCACTCACTCAACTTGGCTGGGGTACACGCTGCTTCTAAATCAGTGAATTCCGTGACGTTTTCTGGAACTCTGGAGAAGCTATTTGCCTTTTTTTCTGCATCAACTGCTCGTTGGAACGCTTTCGTTGCCATCACAGGTCAAGCAGTGAAGCGAATGACTGAAAAGCGCTGGAGCACTAGACATGAAGCTGTCAAGGCGCTTAAAACTAAGTTTGAGGAAGTTCTTGAGGTACTGGAAGAATTGACGAATTTATCTCAAACTTCCGAAACAAGATCGCGAGGTAGTCTTCTTCTGACATGCAGTCATTAAACTTCCTCACTTTTCTTGGCTTTTGGGCTTCAGTGCTACCTGAAGTAGATGACGCACAGATTTAACTGCAGCAACGAGGACTGAGTATGGATAAGTATGCTCAGAAACTCTGTGCCTTAAAAGCTCTCCTAGTGGAGAGCAAAGACCGTTTCGTCCAAGCCACAATTGGCTTTCCTAAGACTCTCTGCGAAAAACTCGGAATCGAACTCAAAACGAGAAGAATTCGCAGGAAGAAACGCATGCATGGCGATGAATCCGCAGATGCAGCTTTGTCTCACGAGCAGAAACTCGTCCTTGTCGATGTCTCCAGCAGTTTGTCACCAGTTCTGAATCAGAGGAAGATATAAGGGCAAAGGACCACTGGAGCTACTCTAGTTCGTTCAAAACTGAATCTGGGAATTTCGGTTCCAAATATAGTCATCTTGATTCGTATATATTTCACTGTGGAAATTAGTGTCGCTAGTGGTGAGAGAAGTTTTTCGAAGTTGAAGCTAATCAAAAATTTTCTCAGGTCCACTATGAGCTCCACTAGACTATCAAACTTGGCTATTTTGTCGATTGACAAAGTTATTTCTGACTTCACTGCTCGTAAGGCCCGTAGAAATTTGTGAAACCGCTGATCCTATTTTACCTTCAATAAAAGATACCTCATTGCCTGTGAAATGATGTCTCGAAATTTAGTTTTAATTAAGTATTGAATGGAGGCGGCAAAATGGGTCTCCCGCCCTGGGCACCGAGATGGCACACTACGCCACTGGCATTACCCGATTCTTTTTTTCCCTCACATTATGATATTCAGATATTCAAAACCAATTTACATCGATATATCCCTTTAAATGCTCTCCAAAATTTCCTAAAAGGCTCGCACTGCTGAAATATTAAGGGTAGTCATAATCCCTTTAGTGTGCGCAAAATTATAAAAAAAAATGTCCATCGTTAGTATTTTCCGCTTCAAAAGGTTAGCAACTTCCTTTATAACAAGAACAACAAATTGCTGGCCCCCTTTCTCTTTTGTATTCAGCTAATAACGCCTCTGTGGCATTATAATTTCATCGATATACTTTTAAATTGAATTACTCTTTAAATTTAATTAGGTGAACTCACCCCTAATGAGCCTAGCAGTGGTGGCAACGCTTTTATTGTTGCAATATGCTTTTTTAATTCGCCTCAGTAATTCGCCTCTTGTTTGACAGATCGTCCACACTAAATTTCAAACATTGTTCACTTCGGTCGGGTCGTGGTCTCGTTTTTTGTTATATTTATACAAACATATATTTTTTTTATTCGAAAAAATTTTCCACTCGCGGTTCAGTTTGCTATAGACCAACTGCTATAATTTCCTTATTTTAAAGTGACATAAGGCTAAACAATCAAATTCCATCTTATGTCAGTTGGCCTTATCTCATGACACCTCCTAATCCCTTAATGTTTTACAAATCATAAGAAAATTACCGTTGAGCATAGACAGCTTAAGCGTTGAAGTTTTAAAATGACTCCGAAATGCGTGCATTTTGTCGACACTCTGCGTGTTATACAAGCCTAACAAATTAATCGGGAAATCGAAAAATGCGTCAAACTCTCAACCCACCATTAATCACATCCAAAACTAGGACCCCGTATAACTAGCTTTATCTATGTTGCAACAGCAAAACAAAATTTCAGTCACCTCTTATCGTAATCCTAATCCTCATCCGAAAAACGGATGTTGAACATAATACGAAGCCATTTAAAACCCATTCAACCAAAACTACGAGTTATATACCAAAATCACTGTAATACGTCACTAAACTCCTATCAAAATCTGCCCAAACTCCATGCAATCTCCTTTATAGCCCAACTTAATGGCATCATTTTTTTTTCACGCCCGACTACCATTATTGGAGAGAAGATGAAAAGATTTCATGCCGCAAATCCTGACGTTTATGCTGTTGAAAAACAGTTACCGGTTAACAAGCAAAGGCAAACAAAAAAAACACACCAAACCAAACCCCAGCGCCACACTCATAAATGTGCATAATGTGAAAACTGACAGCAAAAAGGGCAGCCAAAAAGTCTCAACATACGTCCTCTTCCGGTTTATTTCACGACCCGAACGCTCAACTGCGAAAATCCCATAACCACCGGAGGCACGCCCTCCCCTCTCTTGCCATATCGTAAATCGAAATCCACTTTAAATCCAATATGAATGGCAAAATGATAATTCAGAAAATCAGAGGTATAAAAGCAGAAAGGATGCATGGAACGGCGCGCGGCGCGCCGCGTCGTAATGTTGGATGAAAAGTTTGGGCTTGAACACACGCAGAACACAACTGCATCCGTGCGATGGGAAAATCAAGATAACTGTTAAAGGAACAAAAGAAGCACGAAACTCACCTCTGAATACTTTTCGCTTCCCGGCTATCTGCAGCGGCAAGGATACGCCTGCATCCAATTGCAGCAGGACACGGTGCTCCCGGGGTGGAGGTCCTTGTGGATGCGCAGGACAATAAGTCCGGTATTCCCCATTGGCATCGATGTAAATTGGCGCCTCAACCAAAGGCCAGGCTGCTGCAGCTCCTGCTGCCGCTGCCGTTCCAGGTCCTTGAGCTAGGGAAATGACTTGCAATGGAAAAATGTGTGTATGGGGATGACCCGCCGCTCCTACGGGTGCTGTTGCTGTCCCAACTACACCTCCATTTGAAGCCTGTTGACCCGCTGGAGAGTGCAGATGCACGTGCGGATGATGCACACAATGATGATGGTGATGGGGCTGAATTGTAGTTGACACTGCTAACGCAGATGCCCCGGCAGTGGGGGAGATTTGTTGGTTAACTGCTCCACCGGAATGTGCACTGAGGGTTGCCAAATGAAGTGGTTGCAAGAGACCCCCGACTGATTGTTGTGGTTGATGTTGTTTATGTTGGGGCTGTGGCATCGAATGCTGTTGAGCCATTATTCCAGGAATACCAATGATCTGAGGAATTGAACGGTTAGGGTGGTTATTATATGATGGCTTTGTGGCACTGATGGGTACTGGAATTGATATGGTAGACGTAGGATTTGAATTTTCAATGAAACTGTTGTTCTCTTCCGTAGCTTCACTGGTTTCATTCACTTCTGGGACGGTTTCTAAACCGGTTTTAATTGATTTTTCGTTATCACAATTCATACTCCCATCATCGATTCCTTGCGTTTCGATAGCATTTTCGATTCCATTGCCATTTAAGATGGCTTCTGCGTCTTCTTGTCCATAGAAATAACCAACGCAATATGTCTCTTCTTCAATTTCATCAATTGTGTGTGCATAGGTTTCGGTTTTACCAGCTTTTTCGGAATAATTTTCATTTCTGTTATCGATATCGGGAGCAGGCACACTTTTACCGTCGTCCTCGTTATCGGGGACTAAATCGTCTATTACTTCTACGTTGGTAGCACTGCTTGCTCCTTTTATTTCTTCATCGTTATTCTGCAACTCGTCATCTTCTTCATCACGATCGATAACAAGATATCTTATACTATGTTTCGATGAGCAATTCGATGAATTGTCATCGTCATCGGTTTGGGTGCTTTGTTCGTTTTTCGGACTTGAGATATTTGCACTGTCAATATTGTTGCCATTTATTTCAACACCATCAGAAGTGGAATACTCAAAAATTTCTGACAATTCTTCGGCAATTGTTGATGTTGTCATATTATAGTGACATGTTCGGTTGTGGGTGTCACTGTGAGCGAAGGCGGCATGGCTATTAGATTCATTTGAAGTGTTTTCTGTTTCTAATAAATTATCACCACTCGTGCATGCAGTTACATTTACCTCCCTATCGCTATCAATTGCAACAACAGCCACTTCCGCTGACTGAATGGCATTCGATAAGGGATATTTGCTTGGTGCTAGAACTGCTGGTGCCTTCACCATCGAAATGTCGTACTTCGATAAATAATGTTTGTTTTCTTTTTTCAATGGTTACGATAATTTGATTGCGCGGAAACTTAGCATTCAAGATTCGAATTGAAAGTTTTTTTTAACGAGAGGAACGAACTTTTTCTGTAATTAAAAAATAAAAAATAAAATTAAATGAAATTTGAACGGATTTAAAAAAAAATTTAAATTGACGTAAAATTTTAAAATTTTAGTTTGAATAGGATTAGAGTGGATAGGTGGGTCCTTAATCAACGATGCCTCCCATTCTGTGGAGTAATTTTATATGCCTAGTTTAAGCAGAGGCAAAAACGTTGACACAAACGGAAAAAAAACTCAACAAAAATAATGCTTCAATAACTTTTTCTATTTTTAAGGAGATACAGGGTATTCCAGGTATTTGCATTGTCTTCGTAAGGCCAATTAGGGAGGGAATTTCTTGACGACATTGACGAACTTTTGGAAATAATGATCAAAGACTTGATCTCTTTTCTCAACGCGACGAAGTGCCTCTAAGACGAATTCGGTTACTTCTATGCCGTACCCTCCGTTTGATTCTTTAGATCCCGAGCTAGCGGACTGGGATTTTTGACGGAAGTTTATAGTGTGGGAGGCTGGATGGTCACTCAATCGGATTGGATACTGTTTCAGCAACAGTTAACAAGCTGCCTAGCTTGGCATACTGAAGATGGTTTTGGATCATTGTGGTGGTCCGGTTGAGTGAGTTATCCAAATTCCGGATGATTGAAAAAGCAAACGCACAATAAGAGACATCAAAGTTTACTAGATTCTTTCTTTTTTTTTAGCTCAATCCAAAATGGATGACTCCGTGAGAATGTCGACAATTTTCAGTTTCACACAAATTATGGTAGTAAAATAGGGAACTTCAGTGCTGTTTGGGCCACAGGGCGAGACTGTCAGTGGTCTATTTTTAACTACCTACGCTAGCGTCATATACATTTTTGCATAGGTTGCACTCAGATGCGAGTCATTGTGGTATTTTGGTCAGCACCAAAACGTAATTGTATAATTTTAAATAAATACAATTCATGACTTGACCGCACTTAGTTGTTTTTTAAAAATATTCACGATCGATAAGCACAAGCTGTTCAAGGTTTAAATTTGACCGAGAATTCAAGGCATAAAGAAAAGGGTTTTCCAATAAGGATTTCCAACAGGTGATTGCGGCCATATTTTTGAAGCTCCATCTGTCGAATTGGCTGTCATTTGTTAAATCTGTTTGACCAAACCAACATTGAGAGTCATAGCATTCATTATCGAGAAACGAATTATGCCATACATTAAACCTATTTGGCTGAAGAAATGGTCGAAACCTAGAAGAGGTTTAAATATATAGGTCTATTATTTCCTATGGTGCAATTGCGTGGCACAAAAGAACGGAATTATCAATAACTTGGAAACCACTAGAAGAAGTTCAAAGGCTCACATGTAGGTATACTCATCGCTGGTGTAATGAGAACTTGCCCTACGGCAGCCTAACCGCACTACATGGGATAATAGAAAGTGCAGCTAAGGAAGCTATCCTAAGATTTGCCAAGGAAGCTACTGCTAGGAGTAAATGTAAATAGAACTAGTGAAAGAGAGTCCATATGCAAGTTTCTAGAATCGAGTTTACAAGATATTACCAGAGATGGCATGATTAAAAGTCGAGAAAGTCTTCAGAACAGAGCTAAGTAGCAAGAAAGTGTGAATAGGAGAAAAAGCCAAACATTCTTCATTTGGCTATATAATAATGCTATTTGCTTATAATATCATATTAATGATTTCTTAATCTAATCCATGATTTATTTAAAAATTATCATAATTTTCGATAAGTGGGAGTTTTATCCCTAGTAGTACTAATTGCTGGTCTCCTCTTAAGGGTGCGTCGTCGTTATGGATGTTTTCTTCAAATTGAACGTCAGTGATGGCTCGGGAGTAAAGATACCTGTCACTAGGCTCTAGTTCATGCTGGAGAAGTTGATGATTTTTCCGGAGATCTGCAGCAAAAACTTGTCCAGTTTAAATTTCTTCATCAGTGTAACGTTACGGTATAGTCCAGTGCAAATGCGAAGCATCTTTCTTTCAAAATGCTTCATCTTCTTCATTGCTGTAGGTGAAATAGTAAACCAGATGGGAAAGGCGAAGGTAAGAACGGGTTGGATAAGTTGTTTCTACACTAGCAGCTTTGTCTTCTAACTTAGTCTATTTCGCCTCGTGAGTCTTGAGTAACGGATGGATCAAGTGCAGAGAATAGTTGGCTCTCTTCAACATCAAGTCTGCATGCATTTTAAATTTGAATTTTTTGGAGAAGTTGATTCCCAAGTACTCCATTGATGATTTGACTGTTGCTTTAGTGTTGTCTGGAAACTTAAGTTTAATTGCATCACAGCGTGTTGGAAACGCTCGTCTTCGAATGACATTCACTGGTGCTCAGAAGCAGATGAGCACGGTCCTTTTGCTGTTTATTTTCAGTCCCTATTTGACATAGTATTCCCATAGGTTTTTAATGTGCTCTTGCACTCTCGTGGCAGCAATGTCTAGTAGAAATGTGTATGTGATATAATCGTTTGCATAAAGCTTCGTCCTTATATCTGGTATGTTGGCTGATTGATCAGCAGTATGAATGTTGAATAGTAGCGGTCCAAGTTTTGATCCTTGAGGAACTCCAGCGTTGATTCCCTTGGTTGATGATACATGCTTTGCCACCTATAAATACAAAAGTGTATGGGTTAGGAATTTTTTTATTATTCTTACCAAGTGATTAGGAAGTCAAAGTTCCGAGAGTTTGAATATAAATCCTTTTATCCAAACGCTGTCGAAAGCTTTTTCGATGTCCAGCAAGCACGCTACAGTGGTTTCCCTTTTGTTGAGTCCAAGTGTAACATCAGTATGGTGTTTATTTCGAAAGCCATACTGGAACTCCGGTATGACATCTTTTTCTCTGCAGAAAATGTTGAGTTTCTTCAATATCAACGCCTCCAGTATCTTGCTCATACAGCTAAGCAACGAAATTGGCCGATAACATTCCACGTTTGCGTGGTTGTTCTTCTTGGGGACGGGGAGAGCTTTTGCCGTTTTCCAGGCTGGAGGGAAATAGCTGTTATTCAGACAGTTGTTGAAGATTATTGTCAACAGGAGAGCAGCACGATTTGGTAACTTTTTGAGTAAGTAATTATAAATCCTGTGAAGGTAATATCAGCCACTTCTTCAGACGAAATGAAAACATCTGTCAGTGATTGTCAAACGCTTCTGCTTTCTTAGCAGAAATTTCTGAAACTTTTTGATCATGAAGGCTGGTGTATGGAATTGAGTTTGCTCTTCCAACAATCAGATTGATATTTTTAAACGTGCCAAGGTCCGGTTTAATATCTAAGAGTCTCTTCCTGAAATCTTTTTCCTGATGATGTTTTACTGCCCGCCTAAACATTGTGTTAGTGCACTGAAGTTCTGAATGCACTTCCCTGTTGAAGGTCCTGTGGTTTATCCTTTGGAGGGTTTTGCGGAGTCTTTGCTGTCATTAAATAAAATGTTTGGCTTATTCCATTTATTTGTTTAATCAATATTTGCTATTGAGGCATAACACTTCATGTAAATTATTGTAAAGTTTTTTTGGGGTTCAAACCTGATACCAGCATAGATGATTGTTTGATTATGGCGAGTGAGTTAAGGGTCGATTGTAGAAATATTCGAGGACTCAGGAAGAATTTATGTGCTGAATATGTCCATAGTGTGAAAGACAGGCAAGCAGTTCTGGCGTTTAGTGAAACCCAAGTGGGTGAAAATTCTGATCACTCGGAGTTCAGCATACATGGTTAAAGATAAGTGTCTTTATTTTTCCCTTTACATGGTCTCGCAACATATGTACGTAACGATGTTGCTTATCAGCTTCAACCGCAATACGGCACTTGTTTAGTTTAAATACAAACTTTAGTTTCATGAAGTTCAAATTCACCGTGCATAAGAGCATCATTCAAACATGTTTTATTAATCGCAGTTCAATTTTTGATAGTAAATCGTGTGTAAAGCGTGGTCTGACTTTATCAAGAGAATTGTTTCCCATTATCCGCACATTATCGTTGATACTGGCGATTTCAATGTACACAATTCTTGGTGGCTGTGTTATTGACGTCAACAGGGTCAATCCACAAACACCCTAGACTTGTTTCTTACCTGATAAATAAACTATAAATATACTATCGCATCTAGGCACATAAGACCATTGCTACATATCTGAAAATTTCTCGTGGCAACAAAACCCAGTTAGAGAAAAAATTTCTCTAAAAAGGAAACTGAGAGGGTCTTAACGATTTCTACATGAACTTTAACTGGTCACTATGCTTCCTCGAAAGTGACGTGCAGATATTATTACAATAATAAGATAATTTGGCCCGAAAAGGACACAATCTATCAAACCGAAACAGAAATCTTGGTTTGATTCGATCTTTCCTACTGAGAAAACCAAAATGAGATCTTTAATGATCTTATTCGACAAATCAAATTTTTGCATGACCAAAAATTACGGTAAAAACACTGCAATGTCCCAAAGGTCCCAATGACACTCCTAATGTCAGCTCACAAGATAAATCCAATTTTGCTTGCAGCATCATCATCATCATCATCGGCTCGACAACCGGGTTCCGGTCCTGGGCTCTTTCAACAAGTCTCTCCACCTATCCCGGTCTCTAGCCGACGCCATCCAGTTGCGCACCCCAAGGCTTCGGGCGTCCTGGTCTACGCCATCTCTCCATCGCAAGCATGGTCTACCACGCTGTCGTCTACCATAGAATGTACTACAAAGAACTTTCCGAGCAGGTTCCTCTTCGCTCATGCGAGCTAGGTGCCCTGCCCACCGGAGTCTACCGAGCTTAATTTTAGTCACGATATCTGCTTCAAGGTAGATTGCGTACAGTTCATGATTGTACCGTCTCCGGAATCGTCCTTCCTCACATATGGGGCCAACAATTCTCCTTAAGACTTTTCTCTCGAACGCAGCTAAGAGGTCGGAGTGCCTTTTGCTAAGCACCCAAGTCTCGGATCCATATGTGAGTACTGGCAGGACCATGGTCCTGTACAGCAGTAGTTTTGAAGTTATGGTGAGATTTCTGGATTTGAAGAGCTTTGACAGATTATAGTAGGTTCTGTTGGATTTGAGAAGCCGTACGCGTATTTCTTCTTCTATATTGTTATCGGCTGCTACGAGTACTATTGACCCAAGGTATTTAAAGGATTGGACCACTTCAAATTTGTGCTCCGCAACCTTGATTGTTTGACCAACTGTTCCTCTCGCATTCGACGCCACCATGTACTTTGTTTTACCTTCACTAATGTGCAGCCTCAGATTTTGTGCCGCCTGCTCGATCTGGATGAAGGAATCGTATACAGCTTGTTCGGTTCTTCCGATGATGTCGATGTCGTCTGCTTGCAGCATAGTTTGCTGTTAATTCGACTCTGACAAAAAATATCATGACGCCTCCTGTACTTGAAACCGTAAACCATTTTATAGGACAAATCGTCTTTTGAACTCTTAAAGTTGCAAGAGTACTGAAAGTTCTCGATGTACACAAATATGCTGATCCGGATAGAATACCTGCCTGTACCTAAAAACAAAGAATCTTATTCCTCTTGCAACTATCTTTAAATTTCACTTACGTCCCTTCCTTTCAAGGTCAGGGAAACCCTGATAAAATAGCAGCTGAAGAAATATCTTGAAGAACAAATACTTCTGAATGACCGGCAGTATTGCTTTTGTAGCAATAGCATTAGATAGAGTTTCTTATCAAGCTCTCTTATCGAAAATGCGTTAATTTGATGAATCTCTTTTTCATTGGATTATAAACTTCATTTTAAACCGCTCAAATACAAGATATATTGGACGGTATCTTAAGTCTGAAGCTCATTAAATAAATGCTACTGTACCACAGGGCTCCGTTTAGTCTCCCACTCTCTTTCTCATATTCATCAACGATCTTTTGTCTGAAAGTTCATATCCATTACATTGTTTTGCTGACGACAGTATTCTCAGCTTCTCATATTCGTTTCCAGATGCATGTTCTTGTTCTTTGGATGTGTATTTAGAACGGCAGCATATGATAAGCTCATTTAATTCTGATCTTGATAGCATTGTCAAGTGGGGAATCAGAAACCGCGTAGAATTTAATGCTTCAAAAACTCAAACTGTCTTTTGGCGTTAAAACGAAACCCACCACCCCTCCTGCCACTATCTATCTATCTATGAGTGGCAATTGCATGGAGGAAACAGAACAGCTCTAAATTCTCGGTATGTGCATCACAAATCACCTTGTGCGTGTGTATAACAGACACATTTGAATCTTTCGCTCACAGCGCCGCCGTGGTTTGATATTTAATTTTTGTTTTTGCAAATCAACTTGAGTAACTTTTGTAAAAAAAAGAACGCATCATTGTGAATAAAGCAACGAAATGGCGGCCTTGTATTAAAAAAGTCAATTTTGAAAAGTTGAATTTCATCAGTGCGCTTCTGCTTTTTGATTGAATTTTCTTAATTCATATCAATATACTTAATTTGTTTGCCAAAAGCAACAGAAATTAATATTTGATATAGTGATTGTTGAAACACCCAATCTTGATAAAAAAAAAAATAATTTTCAATTTTTATAATCAAACGCACTTTTTACTTCTATTTGCGAAGTCTGAGCAAGTGCTCTTAAATTATTCCATTAATAGGTGCGTTTTATTATTCACAAATCTATCTGGATCCAGATCTGGATTAAGTTTTAACATGTATTACAAAAACAATTTGGGATCCTGTTTTCTATCGGGATCTATTTCAAAGATCCAAAAATTAGTTATTACATTGGCGAGTAGATGGCTTTTATGATAAGGTAGTGTAAGCTATAGTGTAAAGAAAAAAGACAAGACATAATTTAAAATTTCTAAACCCAAGGATAAAAAGAGACGGGCTCATAACACTGCTGTCAGTAAGATCCGTATCGTTTTATTTTCAAGGGAAGATCCCGATCCGAATCCAGATAGATTTGTGGATAATAAAACGCACCTAATATAACTTGAAGGGTAAAAGAGATTAAGATACATATGAGACTGCGACTTATGCTTGAATAGCCTTCAAACAATGGCAACTCAATGACATTAAGAGGTGACATTGACAATTGTAATTTGGTTGCTTAGAAACTACCATAGATATTGTATACCTTTCATAAAACTTCGATGAGTGTGGGTTATTCTAGACGCATTTTACTATCGCCAATAATCCATATAGATTAACCCTCGAAAATAAAACGATACCGATCATAGTAAAAGTTGTGTTGTATGCCCATCTCCCTGTTGCTTATGATTGTTGATTTTCAAATGTGTCTTGTCTTTTTTCTTTACACTGTAGCTTACACTACCTTACCATAAAAAGCCATCTACTCGACAGAAAAAGAACTAATTTCTGGATCTTTAAAATTGATCTAGATAGAGAACAGAATGCCAAATAGTTTTTGTAATACATGTTAAAAATTAATCCAGATCCGGATCCACATAGATCCGTAGATAATAAAACGCACCTTCTAATGGCGTGATCTTGTTCTACAGGGAGGCTGATGAATCGTGCTACGAAAACAAATCTTAATAACTTTTTTGAATAGTTTTTTAGCTCCATTTTTTTTTAATTTGTAGATCATTCTTGAAAATTAATAAAAACGGATAATTGGGATGAGGAAACCCGCGTTTGGGTTGTGCGCCGCTATCACGCACTAGAATTAATAATTTGTGTCCAAAGAGAATTTCGGTGTACGTTTGGCGGCATGCCTCCCAGCAGATGAACAATAATGAGGCTGGTCAAATTTTGTTTCCGATTGTGGGACCAAAATCCTTCCGTTCGGACTGAAACAATTGCTGCTGTAGCTACTGCCGTACATGATACTACAAGCGTTCCATAAGAAAATTGTTTGCACCTTTCGGTATCAGCAGACAAACGTTGCAGACAATATTGCATACGGATTTGAATTTGTTTCCCTACAAGGTTCAAATTACAAGTAAACTGAACACCTCAGACTTTCCGGTGCGCTTGGAATTCTGTCAAAAGCTGCTCCAAATGGTAGACGAGGACCAAACCATTTTAAATTGCATTTTCATGTGGAATTAAATGGCAACGTAAATAAGGAAAACTGTCGAATATGGTGTGAGTCGAACCCACAAATCCTGCATGGAACTAAACTTCATCTATAGATCGGGTTACAGTGTGGTGATGTGCAGTTTCCTCTTTCCAAAAACTCTTTAAAAATCATTAAATTTTTTTTAAAGTTTTTTTTTTTAATTCTTACACAAACTCTCAGTGAAAGCAGCACTCCAAATTATGTCAATTAACAGCATTATGTCGTTCAACAATGTTAAGTCTATGAAGACAGCCAAAACCATTATTATTTCATTTGTAAGAGCTTCCACCATCAAATTTTAACCACATTACTCATAAAACAACCGCCAACATGCCACAATGTCGTCGCCGTCATTTATATGACAACTCACAAAAGCCTAAATGAACGGATGTTTTCGTGAATGTCTATAGTAAAGTCATATATGTCCTATCATCCCTCACCGCACATGTCATTTTATAGCACGTTAAGTAGATATACATATTTAGACATCAACAAGTTTCTAATTAAACAACAACATCATTCAAATCTACATTAATTAGTCTCATTTAAGCCTTCTAGTTCATTCATTAGCTGTCACTTATTCGAACCTCCTTTGTACCCACAGATCTTTTTTTTTAATAAGAATTACGTAGTAATATTAATTAACCACTTTAAAAGGCTTTGACCCTTTCTTTATTTGATATTTAACAAAAAAAAAGGGCATCAAAGCGAGGACTACCGCACTCTTTTTTGCTTGTATTTGTTTCTCTTACCTACTGTTACTGCCTGGAGCAACAAGTGGACATTTGTATCTGTTTTGGCTGTACCTATCTGAATTGTTATTTTTTCTGTTCATTGTCCTTTTCTATGACTTCTCGCTGCAAAAGCCCAAAGTGAGGAGAAAAAGTCTGTATCTATATAATTTCTGATGTACAGAAAAGCTTACCCAAAGCAAGCAATAGGTTAATAAAGTTTTATTTGATTACTTACATCATATATGAGCGGCATGCTCCAAGAGGATTAAAGGTCCTTTAGAAAATTATTTTCTTCTTTGAGAAGAATTTGAAATTGAAAGAAATATTTCATAAAATGTAAATGTAAGAGCAAGGGTTATTGATTGATATAGAACAAACCTGGTGAGCGGAAAATCGTCTACTTCGAACGAATGCTATTTGTGTATGTAATATTTAACTTGAAAAGAGATACAAGTTCAAATGTCTTCAATCTTTCCAGCATTTAGAAAATTCTACGTTGTAAGTTATTTTAACTTCCTCTATGTATAGGGGAAGTATTGGTTCAAGTTAAAAACAAACTTAACATTGCAATGACGTAGAAGTCCAAAAATGTGAGTTTCTTCATACCGTTCGTTCGTACGTCTGTGTGTCTCCGTGTTTATCGTATGTGCCTCTATGAGGATGAGTAAGGGCACAATAGATTTTTAGGCTCCCATTTAATATTTTTTCATGGGGTTGGGCTCAAAATCCAGCTTTTTATAGCCCCTTTTTCAAAGAATATGTATGTATATGGTCTACCTAAAGTACATAAAGAGAATGTACCATTGAGACCCATCGTTAGTCAAATATATTCTCCTGCATACCTCCTAGCAATTCTTTAGCGTAAACTAAAAGCCACTAGCAGAAAATTCAAACTCAATGGTAAAAAGCCGAAATACTTTGTGTCCATGATAAAAGACATCCACATTAAAGAAGATGAAATTATTGTTAGTTTTAATGTTACTTCCTTATTCACCAATGTCCCAATCGAAGAGAGCCTAAGTGTAATCAAATTTAAACTGCCAAGTTCTGATGATAATTCTAAATTGCTAATGTTGCCTTACATCACTTGCGGACATATGGATGCAGTATTTGGAAAACAGGCATTAGAAACATCACCAATAAAACCTTTGGAAAAGATACACGTTCTGTGTGCTTAAACTGGATCATGTGAATAGTTTTCTGATTCACCTTAACTCCATTCAACAAAAAGTTAAATTTACAATGGACGTTAAAATAATAAGGAAGCAAGATGGCTTTTTCGGGCACAGTGTTCAGAAAAGACACCACTCATACAGATAGATATCTACATGCTATATCACATCATCACCCAGCTAGTTTCACATCTGTAGTGTCGCTGTCGGCTCTTTTGAACCAAGCTCACAGAATTTGTGATTCTGACCACCTTCAGTAGGAGTTGAACTATATAGACATGACACTTCAGAATAAGGGGTATAGCTCTAGCCAAAGATCCTGGAAGTCCAAACCCGACAATGTACACAAAAGTTCGTCGCTTATAAGGTACCGCCCTAATCGTTATTCTTCATGGGAGTACTATAAGTTTTATAAACAAAGATTTTATCTAAAAATAGCGGTATCATCATCATCATCGGCTCGACAACCGGGTTCCGGTCCTGGGCTCTTTCAACAAGTCTCTCCACCTATCCCGGTCTCTAGCCGACGCCATCCAGTTGCGCACCCCAAGGCTTCGGGTGTCCTGGTTTACGCCATCTCTCCAGCGCAAGCATGGTCTACCACGCTGTCGTCTACCATAGAATGTACCACAAAGAACTTTCCGAGCAGGTTCCTCTTAGCTCATGCGAGCTAGGTGCCCTGCCCACCGGAGTCTACCGAGCTTGATTTTAGTCACGATATCTGCTTCTAGGTAGATTGCGTACAGTTCATGATTGTACCGTCTCCGGAATCGTCCTTCCTCACATATGGGGCCAACAATTCTCCTTAAGACTTTTCTCTCGAACGCAGCTAAGAGGTCGGAGTGCCTTTTGCTAAGCACCCAAGTCTCGGATCCATATGTGAGTACTGGCAGGACCATGGTCTTGTACAGCAGTAGTTTGAAGTTATGGTGAGATTTCTGGATTTGAAGAGCTTTGACAGACTATAGTAGGTTCTGTTGGATTTGAGAAGCCGTACGCGTATTTCTTCTTCTATATTGTTATCGGCTGCTACGAGTACTATTGACCCAAGGTATTTAAAGGATTGCACCACTTCAAATTCGTGCTCCGCAACCTTGATTGTTTGACCAACTGTTCCTCTCGCATTCGACGCCACCATGTACTTTGTTTTACCTTCACTAATGTGCAGCCCCAGATTTTGTGCCGCCTGCTCGATCTGGGTGAAGGAATCGTGTACAGCTTGTTCGGTTCTTCCGATGATGTCGATGTCGTCTGCGTAAGCCAGTAACTGGCTGGACCTGTTGACGATGGTCCCTCTTGTTGCCGTGCCAGAGTCACGGATTGCTTTCTCCAACGCCAGGTTGAAGAGGAGGCAGGCCAGACCGTCCCCTTGTCGGAGTCCATTAAAGATGTTGATTGGTCTGGATAGCAAATCGGCTATTTTTACTTGGCTTGTTACGTTGGTCATGGTCAACCTACATAGTCGTGTCAATTTATTTGGGATGCCGAATTCTCTCATGGCTTTGTAAAGTTCTACCCTGGCTATGCTATCATAGGCGGCCTTAAAGTCTATAAACAGATGGTATGTTGGGATGTTAAATTCTAGACATTTTTCCATCGCCTGCCTAAGGGTAAAGATCTGATCAGTTGTTGATTTGCCTGGAAAGAAACCACACTGATATTGTCCGATGACGGTTTTAGCGTATGGGGTTATCCGGTCTTGTAGGATAGAGGAGAGTATCTTATAGGCGGTACTCAACAACGTGATACCTCTATAATTGCTGCACGTTGTGACATCTCCCTTCTTATGTATGGGGCATATTATGCCTTTTCGCCAGTCTTCTGGCATTTCTTCCTGCTCCCATACGTGCACTATAATATCATGAATTGCTTGACGTAAAGCTGGCCCGCCGTGATGAAATAATTCGGCTGGTATGCCATCGGCTCCCGGGGATTTGTTCTGTTTAAGCCCGCCTATAGCCTTCTCAACCTCTTCTATGCTTGGTGGCGGCAACATAGGGTATTATTCTTGAAGTAGTGGAGCCTCCACTTCTGTAGTGAGCTGACCATTTAGCAATTCATTAAAGTACACTTCCCATCGCTCCAGTATGCTTTCAGGATCGGTGATCAGATTTCCCTCTCCGTCCTTGCAGTATGTGCAGCGTGGTGTGTACTGCGTCATGTTTCGGACGGATTGGTAGAACTTCCGCGCCTGGTGCGGACCTCGCTCTTTGCTATTTTCTATTTCACAGATTAGGTTCTTCTCCCAAGCTGATTTTTTTTGTCTGTGTAGCCGTTTTTCTATTCTTCTGAGCTCTTTATATTCTTCTTCGCGTGCCCGCGTTCTATGAGATTGTTGTATTGCTCGGTACGCAACATTCTTACGTTCAGTCGCTAGCTTGCATTCATCATCAAACCAGTCGTTCCGATTTTTACGACTGCTGCATAAGATGGAGTTGGCAGTACTAATGACAATATTCTTAAGGCGTGTCCACTTCTCATTTACGCCCAGCATACTGGCTCCAGGACTTACTCTCCCTAAGTCAAGTGATTCTAAGGCGAGTCCTAACGCATTACCAAAGGTGTTACTGGTGTTTTCATTGCGCAGGGCAGCCGTGTTGATTCGAACCTGATCGGCGGATGCAATGCGTCTTCGCAAGGCAATCCGCCCTCGGAAAACCATACCAACAAGATAGTGATCCGAGTCGATATTGGCACCTCGGTACGTTCGTACCGTCATCAAGTTCGAGTAGTGGCGACGGTCTATCAACACGTGGTCTATTTGGTTACGAGTGACTCCATCAGGTGATACCCAGGTATCTTTGTAGATATCTTTACGCGGGAACCTGTTACTCGCAACGACCATGTTTTTCGATGCTGCCAATTCTAAGACTCGAAGTCCATTGTCATTAGTGTTCTCATGCAAACTATGGGTGCCTGCGTAATGCCTGAATACCGGCTCCCGACCTATTTTTGCGTTCAAATCCCCAAGGATGATTTTAACATCATACCTTGGACAGGCATTGAGGGCCCTCTCGACTTGTTCGTAGTAAGTCTCTTTTTCTTCGTCTGAGGACTCCTCCGTAGGTCCGTGAACGTTAATGAGGCTGATGTTCGTAAATTTGCCTCGCACGCGAAGGGTGCATAGCCTTTCGCTTATAGCGTTAAAGCCGATGATGGTAGACTTCATTTTTTCTCTGACTAGGAAGCCTACCCCGAGCACATGGTGTTTTGTATGACAGCTGTAGTATATGTCATATTCTTTCTTCTGTAGAACACCATTCCCTGTCCATCTGATTTCTTGAAGAGCTGTTATGTCAGCTTTATATTTTGACAGGGCATCGGCTAGCTGCTGAGCAGCTCGAGCTCTATAGAGCGATCGTACGTTCCATAAGAAAATTCGTAAATCGTTTTTCAGTTTTCGTGTGATGAGTCCGTTTCCGAGGCTTGTTGTCGGTCTCGTAATTCATTAAGTTTTACGGGACAGGGAATTAACCTGTCGCCAACCTGAGGAACCAGCCTGATCATATTAGCCAAACCTTTTTAAAGGCTTGTTTCTAGCGGCCGCCACGGAGAGGCTATGATCAGACTTCCACCAGTCCCGAATAGTTACGGCATGTGCATGTTTTCGTATGCTACATGTTATTCCCCCTATTCGTCTGATGGCTGACCGCCAAAAAAATAAAAAAATAGCGGTATACACCAAAAAAAATGTTAAAAAATGGTTTTCGAAAATCGTATTTTGCTCGGAAACGGCACCTACAGAATTTTTTTGGTATCGATTTGCCAATTTGTATGATCTATAATTCAATAAAAAAAATTTAAATTAAGATATTACTTACAGCACCTACCATTGAACCATTTTTTTCAATTTTGATTATCTCAATATCGGCATAACTGATTTTTATGAACATTTTTAAAGAGAATTTTCTAAGAAGTTTGAAAATAATTAATTTTTTTTTTTTTAATTATGAATAATACACATTTTTTTTTAAATTGAAAATTCGATATCTTAAACACGGATCAATATTTTTGAGATTCAATTTTATTCGTACAATAAATAAGAGTTCAAAGTTGGCGTTTCAAAATTTTTTATTAGAAATGTTTAAGAATTTTTTACTTGCGATATAGGTACTATAGTGCAAGTTTTGCATTTGAAAAAAAAAGTCGAACTCGAGATTTTGATCAAAGTTGACATTACGATGATAGCGAAGACGAAAAAAGTGGGTCCGGCAATTCCGTCTGTCTGTATGTGTATACCTCAAACTACAGCCTAAACTACTGGAGGTATTTTCTTCAAACTCTGTACTTAAAAGCCTTCGGTGATTCTCTAGAGGGGAAATTGAAATTTTTTTTAGCTCTAAAACTAACGGTAAAAAAATTTTTTTTGTTTTTTAAAAAAAAAAATCCATTTTATTTTTTGAAAAATCAATATCTTGAAAACGTGTGACCGTTTATTTTTTGAAATTATTTCTTAAAATCTATATTACTAAGCACTTAAAATTTGCATCTCAAATTTTTTTCTAGAAAAATTTGAAAGAAATCTGTTATATGTATAAAAAATTACTTAAAACGATTTTTGAACTTTATTTGCGCAAATTCATACTTTTCCGGAAATCAGACCGCAATTCCATGCATTTGAATATTTTTCTCTCATTAAATCCATGTTTTATATTTATAAAATGTATTTTAAATTCCAAAGTACTTTTATATAAGAGCAAGTTCGTGCGATCCAGTCGTGCATTTTGTTTTTTTGAATTTTGCGATTTATATTTTTTTTTGTTTTTGTATAAACAAAGATTTGCTTGAGAAATCACATGACATCCTGTTTTTAGTTCCAACTACATATGTACTAAATGAAGTTGTTTTATCAAAAATGAATTTTATGGTTATTAACATTTTTCTCTAGTAACATTAATTTTAAAAAATTTTTAGTCTTTTTCATGAAAGCAAGTTTGGGCGATCCAGTCGTGCATTTTATTTCTTTTAGTTAGGCTTTGGCGGGATCTGAAAAAGCAGGACTATATCGCATTGGGATTAAATAAACAATAGTATTTAGATTTAAAATTTTATTCGAGATTTAAAAAAAAAAAACCTATATGTAACTCGAGCTAGAGTCTAAGTGGAGCAAAGCTTTTGTTTTGATTCCCCAATGTGATTACTTAAAGTCTCGAAATTATTGCGAATCCAGTGATACATACATATATTTGTTATTGTGGAGTTTCTTTAATATAATATTGATAAGTTAATGTACGAGGAGTCCATCATTACCATGGAAAAGGGATGTTTCATTTTAAAAAAAAGATTTTATAAAGAAGAAAAAAGGAACAAGAACAAAATCAAGAATAAACATAATTCAACCTACGCTTTTCTGTCTGCTACTAGGGATGGAGGGGTAATAAATGTCACACTCTATTGCATTCGAGAAGACTGATGAAGGATATTTATTTGTAATTTGCGTAGGTTTGAACAAAAATTATCGTAAATAGATTCTATAAGAAATAAGGTGAACGACTTGGTGCGACATTTGCATTGTAAATTTCAAAAGATTTTCTAGAATCCATAGGGTTTACTTTGAATGCTTAGACAAAGTTCATTCTTGTCAAATTTATGCAAGGAAAATCTTGAACTCATTGAAAATAGAAAAAACTTAATTTTTTTTGTATTTTTGTATTCTTTCTAAGATGTACTTTCATAAACAGTTCGTCTATGAACTGTCCTACGCAATAAATACAAGTGTAAACTTTTACTGAATTTCCAATTTTATTTATCCTTTTTTGACCAAAGAATACTTTTTCTTTAATTTAAATTTTGAAAGAAAGTCTGTTTTGAAAATTTATCTTAAAAATCTGTGGATATAATCAAAAAAAAAATCGTAGTCGGGAGTTTTAAATACATTATTGAAAAAAAAAGTGTGAGCCGGGACTCACGGGCTCAAATGTGTAAATATCAACGTTTGTCCAAGTGCCTACAGTTGTTACTGAACGTACCCAATAAACATACATAATAATACAATTCTAATGTCAACATTGTTTTGATATTGAAAACATTTTCTGTGCGTTTTAGTAGAATCTTAAGTTTTTTATATTAACCTTGGACTGAAATTCATTGAAATGCCTGAAATGCATTGGTGCATCTTGACTTTCGTTCAAGATTTCGAGCGGGAAACAGTTGTCAGTGCCAAAATAACATATGATTTAAAAAGAAACCACTAGATGGTCCACCCTTTATATTTTAACTCCCTACTGGCCCCACACCCCATTGACACTACAACGGTAGCCGCTATTTTGGACTCCATGAATTAGGGGTGAATTCATTTTTCTCGACAAATATTGATTTTACGTCGCAAAAAAAATTAATAACACCCTTGGCACAAATTTTAGTAAAATCTTATGACTATTTTAGGTTAAAACTATAATTTTTTAACTAAGCATTACACTATCTTCTTCTTCTTCTTCCTTTTCTTCGGCGCTGTTATGATCTCGATGTCGAGGGGATCATAACTCTCCCACGTATCTGCTTCACACTAGTGATCCGCCTGTGGGGTTCGCCGGGTTGACCTCAGAAATCGGCGGCAAGCCTCCCGGTTTTGTATTGTTCCATTTCTGAGGCCAACTGAATGCTGGTGTTTTTGCATTTGTTTGTACCAGGAGTGTTTAGGCCTACCTTTCTTTTTATTCCGAATTGGAACGTTGTATGATATTGCCTTTTTGACGGGGTTCTCAGGATCTCTCCTTTGAACATGGCAATACCAACTGAGTCGGTCGTGTTCAATTTTTTGGGAAATGGTATTCTTAACATGAAGGCTTCCTCGGATCTTCGTACTTCTAATTCGATCAAGCTTTGTAACTCCTGCTGTCATACGAAGCATCTTCATCTCAGCTGCCGTTAGCTTACTCTCATACTTTTTGTACATTGTCCAACATTGTGAACCGTATGTGAGTGCTGGACGCACAACTGAAGTGTAGAGCTTTCCTTTCAGCTTAGGGGCATTTTTCGGTCACAGAAGATAGCAGAATTTTCCCGCCACTTCATCCACCCTACGCTTACGCGATGATTGATATCGTCATCACAAGTAGCTTCGTTATTTATCATAGACCCCAGATATTTAAACTTTTCACACTTGGAAAGCACCACTCCATTCAAATAAATGTCTGGAATAGGCCTGTGTGGATCAGAAAATGGGCAGCATAGGTATTCTGTCTTTTTCGCGCTTATGCGGTACCCACTTCCTTCTAGAACATCCACCCATACGTCAAGTGCTCGTTGTAGGGATATCGGGTCTTCACTTATGATGGCTCCATCGTCAGCAAAGAATAACTGATGCACTCTTGGATCCGTCACTTCGCCTTCAAGCAGGTAATCAAGAACTGTAATAAAGAGCAGGGGACTCAAGACACTTCCCTGGTGTACACCTATTGTGATTTCGAATTCTTCGGTGACTCCAGCTGCGCATCTTACTTTAGTAACTGCTCCATCATACATGTCCATAATTATCCGCACATAGGTTTCTGGAACTCCTCGTTGCCTGAGGGCCACCCATATTAGATCTCGTGGTTGCCGATCGAATGCTTTTTCAAAATCAACCAATACGACATGCAAATCCTCCAAAGAATCCCGATGTTTTTCCATAATTATTCTTATACTCTGGATTGCATCCGTGGTTGACTTACCCCCGACAAACCCGCACTGGTCATCAGATAGCCTAATTATTTTTCGCAGTCGGCTACCCAAGACTCGCTCAACGATCTTCATGGTGTGTGACATCAGCTTAATCGAACGGTAATTATCACAGCTTCGAGTATCACCCTTTCCTTTATAAATTGGAAGAAGGTAACTTTCCCTCCATTGATTAGGCATGCGATCACCTCGTATAAGTTTGGAGACAAGAATCATGAGCCATCTAAACCCGATGTCTCCCATCTTTTTCCAAAACTCTGAGGGTATTTCGTCTGGGCCAACAGCTTTTCCCTTTTTGGAGTATTTTACCGCCTCACTAACTTCTTCGACTGTGACGTCGGATACTTCGCTTAAGTTAGGTGAAGCTATTGGAAAGTATAGCCTTGGAAATTGTTCGTTTAGAAGTCCGTCACAATACTGTCGCCACCTGTGAAGAATTTCGTTGTCTTCCACAAGTAGTTGGCCTTGAGCATTGTTAATGAACTTTGGCGAACAAATCTCCTGGGCATTTCTTCTTCTTTGAGCGGCTATTTTGAAGATAGTTGCGCCCTTATTCGTGTTTTGCCGTAGCTCTTGAATAGCACCAGCTGTCGGGGTAGAAATTTCATCCAGCTCCCGATACAGGTTTTCTGTATTCTTTGCTTGAATTTGGGCGCACTTCTTCTTCGCTTCTTTCTTGCAGTTCCTATATTCCACTTCGAGGCGTGACTTTTGCTCTGTATCATTAGAGGGGCACTTCGACCAAGCCTTGAAAGCCATTTTCTTTTTACTTATAACTGATTTAGCTTCATCATTCCACCACCATGTTTCTTTGCCTTGTTGGTTGTGTCCTTTTGAAACCCCTAACAGTGTTTTGGCTTTTTCTTTGCAAGTTCTCTGTAGGAGATCCCACATACTTTGTGCTGTACTCTCTTCATTTCGAACTATATCGGTGTTGTTATACAGAACGTTTTGCATATTCGAAATGAAAGCTTCGCCTTTTTCCTTATCCAGATTATACCATTTGATCTTCCCAAAAGTTTTTGTATGTTTGTTGTCGTTCACTGTCTCCATAAAAAATTCTGTCAGTAGGAGACGGTGTTGGTGGGCGATCGCTTCTCCTAGTATCACTTTGCAATCTTTTACCCGGGGTTTCATGAAACTAGATACCAAATGGTAATCAATCTGGGTTTCATTTCCACCACTCAGATCTCTGGCATGACCAGTTTAACGCGCTTACCAAGAGTTACTAAGTGGTATATTAAAAAAAAAAACTAAAAACGCAGCTGTATTTTGATTACTTAGGACATCACAGCTACGAAGATTAAGCCGAATCGCTATGGCCGTTGTCCTTCTAGATGAGCTCAAACAAAAACTCGAACTTTTTCTCTAGGGAATGACATAAAATAATCTGTACACAATTTGTACACTGCACATTCGAACAGATCCATAAACGCGTAGTTATCCATCCGCACGAAATGTTTAACGAATACCAATTTTTTGGACTTCTCCATCATCGTAGTATAAAATTTGATTTAACCTCGATACGACGTTCTTGCACAAAACAAACCTAACCTATTATAATGCAAGTGTATTTCAGAGCAGGTAAAAACGTATTTCCTTTCCATCTTAAAGCTCAATGTCCCTTTAATTGAATAGATGTACCACAGCAGAGATAGTAATGATAACTGATGTATACCAGTATTTAAACAAAACTCTTATCAATAAAAGTGAGAAGTCCCAAAGTGACATACATACATACCTGCTTACTGCGAAAATCACCTACATACATATATTGACGAGTATACTAACTACATACGAGTATACACAATGTTTTTGAGTAAAGTGCATTGATTCCAATCAACCACAAAACCAACGGCACAACTCGACTACCACTTTATAAATGTTTTACTTCATTGACAGGTATACTCATATAAATGTCAGATACTAATCAAACCATATGAGTGAGTATGGTTGCACTTGAAATGCATTTTCCTGTGCTAATTGACATACATGATGGTGGTCAATGGGTTACCTTCAGACGCACTTACACACAGGCATGCAACAGCAAAATAAACAACAACAAAAACTAAGCCAAAGAGAAGAAGGCGTATATAGATTTTCCGCCGAAAATCCAAAAAAAAAAACAAATACCAAAAACAAAACAAGGGTTCAGAGAGTCCATAGAGAGAGAGAGAGTTTATTGCCACACTGAACCACACAAGCGATGACACTATGACGATATGCGCCTCAAATTTATGTGATTGTATGTCACATTTTGCGCTACCATACTGCCACCTATTGTTGACGTCTTTAATTTAAATAAATTGGATGGCTGGGTGGGTGGGTGTGTTTTTGTCGTAGGCTTAAGGGTGAGAAAATGTGGCATTGGAAGTTGATATTTGGTTTGGGATTACAAAAAGGAAAACAAATTTTAATAACATTCTTATGGTTAACACCAATAAATCCAAGAAAAACATCAATTCTTACAAGTTGCGCCACGGCAACAGTGTGAACAACAGAAATGTCAAATGTCACAAGAACGGATAGCAAGAAACATCATCCCTTTTTTCAGCAATAAAAACAACAACAATAACTACTGCCAAATAGGGTGGTGGGTGAATGAGTGGGTGGGTAGCTGTATGTGCGCGAAAGGGTGCCGCCGCCAGCAATGCAAAAGCAACACCATATTGTTGCAAATTTTTTCACATTCTGATAGCAAATTCAAAGAAATTAACGATAATTCTTAGACAACAGATTTTTTGAAAACCGCTACTTGAGAAATAAATGATAAGTAACTCATTTTAGAGGAAGTTTTTGAGAGGAGAAAAGTGCGAAGTAGCTACCAACACGCCCACTCAAAAGGCAATGTGTTAACGAAATTCTTCTACTTACTTTTGTGATGTTAGTTTTATGTTTATGCAGTTTTTTGTTTCTTTTCGAAATTTAAAGCTACTAACACACTTTTCACATCACTATATCACTTCGCGGTATGGAGTTTTGGGTTTTTTGTTTTGTTTGAAATTTTCACTACTAGGTATAACGCACTTAATGGTTAACGTACAAATTTGCATTTACGACACGACAATTCGCACACAAGACAAAAATGCCATCGGGGACACGAGAACGAGAACAAGAGCGCACATACGAAAGCAAAGGAAAATTCAGATTGTTTTAGATTTTTTCTGTATTTTTGTTTGACGCACACAAAACCAACACACACTGGTTCATACATTGCTTGTATATTTGTGTGTATAGAAGATAACACCGCGAATTTGGCATTTCCATGCAGCGAATTCAGGTTCTGCAAGAAATGCGGCGAGAAAAGAATAAATACCAACAAAACAAAGTCACCTTACGTACGTACACCATCACGTCATTCGCCGGGTTTTCAAGAAAACTTTAGCGGTAAAGTAGTGGCAACGAAAAGGTGAAAAATGTATGTCAGTCAACCAAACAAGTGGATTTCAAATGACATCAAATAAAAAAAATTGAGCACATAATAACAAAAATGGTGAGAAAGAATTTCTTGCATAGAAGGATGTTCTCTTAATGCTGTGCACTATACCCCTCTGGAAGAGTTATGTTTGCATTTTCTTGCTTTCGATAGTAAATGCAGTTTGTCAAATAATATTTTTCTGTCGTGTTATCTACTATCACCAATCAATCTTATTTATTGCCGAGGGGCAGTTATGTCATGTGCAGATGATGCACTCACGCAACATTGGCATTACTGCCTGCCACAATGTAACGCTTCTACATTTGCCACTACCACACGATTCATGCCCAAAACACACTTTTTAATTTCAAATCATGATTGCTTATCTCAAAATACTACTAAGGTGTACGCCATTTTAACGTCTATCGATTATTCAATATGACAGCTGTATAGCTGAGGAATGTGGGGTTGTTCTGGTCTTTCACAAGAAAATACTTAGATTCTTCTCTCTTTTTTTGTTGTTTGCAAATTTCTTATGAGACATCTTTATTGTGTTTTGTTTTTATTTGTATACAATGCACTTGGAACGCTGCGCTGACAAGTGCAGTGCATAGGTGGCATAGTGCAATTACCTCGTGGTGAGCTTTTGTGGTGACAGATTATAGTTCGTTGTGGTGGAATTTAAATGAAGCTTGATTTTATGTGGGGGGTTAAGCTTTTTTTATAGGGTGTCAAGAAGAGTTTAAGAAAAAATGAGCATATTTTGTGTAGGCGTAAAACCAAGAAATGTTTGACTCACAAATTTGAGTTTTTCATTTTATAAATTTTGTCAATAAAATAAATCGAATAGACAAATTGCTTGGAAATTGCCTGGCCATCAGTTTACGCCGAATATGAAGTTTGGCAATTATAAAGCAAAGGGTTTTTCAATAAGGGCGGGTAAATGTTGAAATTGAATAGAACAAGCTGTGTGTAAGGTATTAACAAAATTATTTTTCTCTATCCGCAAGAGATAACCTTAGCTTTAAATCGTTCAAACAGAATGACAATCGTGGCGTCAGCACCATTCTGCTGCAACCACATTTCGTTTAGGTTCATATGGTTCAATTTGGGCTTAAAAAAAATCCTTATCACCATTCTGTAGCGCTTGCTATTGATGGTGAATACCTCACCAACGTGCTTTTAAAAAAACGACGCTCAGTGGTTCCCTTTGTATAGGAGAGGCGGTCAAAACCCTATAAGATCCGAACAACTGAACGGATTTGAATGAAATTTGGTACACATGTTAAAATTGGCTTTTTACATATTTGGTAAAAATTTTGTTCAAAAAAAATGATAGATACAAAAAAAAAAGTTATTGACATTTTTATAAATTTTCTGGTTTTTGATATTTGGAGATTTTTAATGAAATCTGAATTATTTAATGGATTTTGATAAAATTTGGCACACAGATTGAGATTGGTTTTATACATATTAATTCAAAATTAGGTTTGAAAAAAAAAAATATTAGAAAAAAGTTATTGACATTCTTTCATAGTTTTTAAGGAGAATGGGCAAAAGAACCCAAATTTTCATTTAGAATTATTGAAAATAAAAGAATAAACACTAAAAAAGTCTTTATTTTTATATTTTTATTAAATGTAATCAAAGTTAATTGTAATAAATTTAATAATTTCGATAATTTTTATTTTTTAGTTTTTTTTTTTTTAAGTTTCTTTCGTTAGAAAGCAATGGATCTGATGTTAAAAGTAATCTTGTTAAGACTCTAGATGTTTTTGGTGAAAATTTGACATCCTTGTTTTTGCCTTTTCCGTTAATTGGTCTATAGGCAAAATTGAATGTTTTGCTATATGTCCTCCATGAATTACCATGAATCAGAACTTTTTGTACCCAAGTTAGCATTGGATACCAGACCACCCATATTCTTGGACAATTTCACGTGCAGTATCTTGGGCATACTTTTCGAAAACCTCCGGATTTATAAAAAAACAACATTGAAACAGAAAGCTTTGTTGGCAAACGATTTTTATTTGATGGTATTACTCGTACTTAAATCAATCTTCAAAAACTTCTCTTTTTGATTCTACAATTCTTTGGGCTGTATGCTTTAAAAGATCTTGAAAGAAAATGAAGCCAATGAATCGGAAATTGATATTTTTTCACGCTCCGGTTAACAATCTTTTTTTCGCTTAAATATCCTTAACAAAGCTTGGTAAAAAGTGTACTTCAGTTTTTTTTCCTTATGACTTGGTACTGGTGTTTTGTTAACTTTGCCTCAACCAAAAGTTTCAAAGCATCATTTGAATCAAGCTGTTTTACTTGGAGATTGTCTGGCAATGCTTCAAAACACAAGCAAAATCTTTATCGACTTCAGCGATTTTAAGTTCGAGACGAGCTTTCTAAAAATGGCTTTTTTGGTCTACCTTGTTTATTTGGCGACTTTTTTTCTTCTGTTTGGGCCTGTGCAGAACTGAAGGCTTGAATGAAATCAAGCTAAACACTTTTGTAGATAAAAATAAGGACTTACATAGCGTATTTATCTTTTTCTTTGCGTCTAAACTTTCAATTTGGTAAGTCTCCTTAAAAATTGTTCATGTCTCATTAATTTTGCCAACACTGCGACCTTTCTTCGCCGTATATCAAATATTAAAAAAGTCAATGCGCTTGGTCATATTGCTAGAATCTAAAAAAAAGTGGAATACTGTGTTTTACTTTGGGTCTAAATTTTACGATTTGCACAAGCTTGCGTAAAAAAAGTCATATATATTCTTAAAGAGGAAAGATAACTCTAAATCATTCTATATAAATTATCGTGGGATTTTATGAGAATTTGATGTTCCGACTCAACAGAAAAACACGAAATAGAAAAAAAAACATTATTTATGCACCATTTTCAATAGAAGTCAAAATAAAAAATATTTATATATTTTTTTCGAAAATTATTTAAAAGCTATCATTGTATATTATTTTATTAATCACATAATTTTTTTTCCAAAATGAACAACAGACCAAAAATGCTGAAACCGCAATGTCGTATTTTTAGATTAACGTTTTTAATAAAACTGCGAAATAAAACTGTTTAACCTTGAAATTTTGACTTTTAGCCGATAGGAGAAACCACCGTGCGACGCCACAGGCCTAAAATCTACAACAAATAGTAGGTTTTTGAGGATGCATTGTCACTTGTGTGGGTTGGTGTCGTCACATATATGGCAATTTTGTTTTTTAACAGAGCCATTCATCCAAAAATACCCATTGTCGCTTAAGATGTTTTTTTTTTTCGGCCAGAACTGGGCTTCTCTTCCAAACGCTCTGAATCCTAGTCAGCGAACAAACGGCGTTATCTATGGTCATGAACTTTTAGTTCTTGGGTCAATTGAATCTTGTACGGGTGAAGATTTAAGTGCCGATTCAAAATTCGCCAAGTTGAAGTCTGTGAAAGGCGAGGGATGTTATGATGGACCGCGGTGATTTTCTCTGCCAATCTTACATTACTTTGACGTACGAATATTGGCTGATTGATTACCGACCGGTCGTTCCATATTTTGCCAACAAACTTTGAAGGGTTGACTTTGACGGGCCACCTCGTCTACCATAAAATTGGCCCAACAAGGGCAAAGCTTACATTATCGAACACTTATCTTGATAATTAAGTTTTATTATTTGGACAAACTGTTAAACCTTGTTATTTGCCATGGTGATTTGGTATCAATAACTGAGTAATTAACAGCAGATTTGACAGATGTCACCAAAACAACATGGCTGCTACTTTTTATATAAATCTAACCGAGTCAACTTCCAATAAGTTTCCAGGATTAGGCTTTTTAAAGCGAAGTTTAAATTCGTATTGGACCTGGCCCTCATCTCCTTTCAGGAGATGTCTTTTGTTTTGTCCTACAAGATGGCTTAAGCCGGCTACATGTTTGTTTGATGCGTTTTCGTACACAAACATTGTCGGGACCTTGCAAGCAATATATATATAACTGCACACACTTGATGCGAGTTAGTCGTACGTTTACGTACGTGTTGCTCCAACATGCGAAAACAATCCGAGTTTGTTGGTTTTCTTAAACACTTTCGTATTTTAAAACACCAAAAATTGATGTAAAAATATGTATTAAATGGGTCACGACACAATATGAGGAAGTTTGACAGAGAAAAACATATTCAGCGTACACACTTACACTTACATAATTCAGGTTCTATTCGACTTTTGTACGAGTATACCACATGAATTGTGGTATTCCTCTATTGCACCACCTCTCTGGTTTATATTTAAGATTTTACGCCCCTAAGTATTGGTGTCTATTCAATCTTAATGACCCAGGCACCTCAATTTCATTTCACTCTTTTGGCTATGATCGTCGGCGTTGGTGCCAGTATTGAGATCCCACGGGACCCAAAGATCAGACGGAGAATTTTCTTCTCAAAACAGCCTCTTTACCATATTTAGAGACCGAAATTATATTAATGTCTTATTAAAGAATACTTCATAGGTACTCAAAAGAAAGCTTTCATTCTCAACTGCTTCTTAGCCCAAAGAAGCTGCCATTGGCAAGAGTTATTTTTCGTTTGATCTAAGTTCCTTGATGTTAAAGCTGTATATGGACGTTATGTGCAAATCATGGGTCACGGGGTGACCATTCTTACTTCGCCTTGCCCTTATTGACTGTTAAATCTTTTCCGCCTTCTTCTCAAGAATCGCAAAAACCCTACTGATATAACTTTTTTTTTGTAGAAAATCTTGTAGGTGATGTTAAGCGGACTTAATTTTCTGTAGTTGGTTTATTTATTTGACTTTTACTCTCAGTTAGGTACATGAAAAAATTACGCTTACGCCTAAGTGACAGATAAGTGAATTTTCTTCTTATTCTTCAAATAAATGAAGTAAAAAACCTCAAAAAGCTAGTTTAAATTAACAACAACAATTATGATTTACAAAAGGATTACTTCATTTTATAAAAATTCTAGGTGCCGTTTTCGTGGAAAATACGGGCTACTTGAAGTAGGTATAGTCCTAATAAAAAATCCTAAGGCAAAAATAAAAAAATATTTCCAAAATTTCGTATGATAAATAAAAAAAACACGAACGAAATATTTGGGGTCTTTTTCATTCCAATTTGGGTCAAATTTAGGTATTAAAAATAGCAATAAATCTTAAATCTTAAGAAAAGTGGAAAATGGTCTCACAAGTGAGGCTTTTTAATATTAAAAAAAAAACTTGCCAGCAGAAAAGTTTAAAAATTTTACTTCTTCCATCAAAATCTCAAGTTCGTTTTTTTACAAAGAAAAGATATTTTGTGATTTATTTAGTGTCATTTACGCACTATGTTATTTTCTATGGACTAATAGAATGTGTTTGAAACCAAACATGTCGTCTGTACGATACGGGTGAAAAATCATAAATAAATGTTGCTTAAAAGGACTAATTGATATTGTGTTCGAAATCGCGACGTTAAGAACTTTGCCCAAAACAATCTCAACCTTGCCACATTTAAAATGCGCACTGCTTGACAAAGCCTTTAGTAAGCCAAAAAAATAAATAGTTTTAGAAATAACTCTCAACTATTTGTATTTTGAAATTCCCTTTTTTTACAAACAAAAATAATTTCATTAATAACAAACTTATTGAGTGCATTAAAGTAACATCAAATAATGGTTTTATTTTATTCAAATCATGGACGAAGTATGGGTGGAAGAAATCATGCCCAATAACTGGACTATCAGCTCCATATGCCTATTCTTCAAAAAAGTAGGTTCCATCTCTTGCAATAACTATCAAGAAAAAATCTTACTAAACATAATATCTATAAGATTCTTACCAACTTACTGCAAGAGTGTCTTAAGCCATTTTGCGACACGTTAATCGGTAAGTTCAAGTGTGTCTTTCCACCTTGCAGATCAACCAAAAATTAATATTAAGACAAATCCTGGAAAAGAGACTAGATCCTCTGCAGTTGGATTTCATTTATGTTTTGGTATTTTCTCTTTTGAAGTTTCAGAATATATTACGTATACGCCTGAGTGACCGGTTAGTGAATTTGTTATGTTTTTTTTTTTTTTGTTCTCTAATTTTTGAAATAAGAAAGAATAATAGTAACAGGGTTATAAAGTCCGATGGCTTAAAAACCGAACTCTTCAAATATATTGGTAATGTAAGGGCACGAGCATCAAATCATCAATCAACTGTTTTTAAGATTCCACTGCATGGATTTACATTGGGCTCATGTCAGCTGTATGACATATCTACTCAAAAAAAAGATGACATTTTTATCACGCAACAATGCAATCATAGCTTTCTATTTATGGTGTCGAGTTGTGCAAAAAAAAAACATTAGGTGCTCCAAAAGAACTTTTTTTTAACATGGGGCAGAAATTACCTTATAAAACTTATAAGCCTTAACTCACTCAAGTCCTGTTTCTTGGTTTTATGAAGCGGTTCACAATTCAATTCACGTCACCTCTGCGATACCTAACCTTACCATCAAATCGTTCATGTAATGTCAATCGAGAAAGATGTTTTTTTTTTCGTCAGAATTTTGGTTGTTTTCCGAGCGCTTTGAAGCCCATCAGTCAGCGAACGAAAACGATTCGCCAAGTCGAAGTCTGCAAAAAGTCTAGTTCTTGTTTTCAGCGAGAAATCGACTGCCTCGAGTCCTGATGTACACTTTCACGGACGGCGATGTTCTCGACCTATCTTGCGTTCCTTGAAGTACGAATGTTGGCCGATTCATTACCGAACCAATCGTCTCAAATTTGGCAACCAAAAGTAGAATAGACTAGACTGCAAAAAGGGCCACCACGTGAACCGTAAAATGGGCACAAAGCGCTCAATGTTTGATCTAATGAAGACTCATTTTGATAGTGTAGTTTAATTCTTTAGAAGCGCTGTTCAATCGTGCAGCTTACCATAATGATTTGGTATCAGTAATTGAATAATAAAAAACAGATTTCACAGATGTCACCAAAAAACATGGGCGCCACATGCCGCCAAAATCGCCAGTTGAAAAGCCTTTTATAATTTGTGTAACTTATGAGCCTAAGTCGGTGCTTAAAATTTGTTGGTAATATCCGATATTTCGCTATAACCAATATCGATAAATCGATTTTGACTGTTTATAAAAAAGGATACATCCTATCTCTGTATATAGGACGACATCTTAAGTATAGGGACAGTACTTGCTAGATTTGTCTCTGCTAAATTTAACAATAAAATCTTCTCTTCTCTCCATCTTATCCTACTCTCCACTGTAAAATCTAGCGCTAATTTCAGCGCCACCACCAAGCTAGAGTTCGAAATACAAAATTACGTTCCATGATAATACTATAGGTTATATAAACAAAGATCCTATAAATACTGTTAAGGTTCGTTTCAAGTTTAATATCACTAAATATATTTGTTCAGACAAGCAGATATAAAAAACAAATACAGAGCCAATTTTGATCAACAGTTATCAAAGATAACAATTTGATGTCCTCCATGAATGAATGAATGAATTTTTATTGGGGGTTTTTGGGGCCTATTTTTGCTAGGGAATCTGCCTTTTCGTTTCCAAGAACACCAACGTGTAAAGTGTGACCTTGTTCTGGTTGCCAAGTTCATTTTGCCTGATGCTTATGTATGTACTCCCACACCAATTTAGAGCTGATGGTGTATAAGCTTAGATCCTTGAGTGCTGCTTGACTATCTGACATGATGGCAATGTTCTTGTTACAATAATTCTTTTCGTGAATGCGATCCACGCATTTCCCTTCGGCGTTTACCTCCGCTTAGAAGATGCTGGTGGACTGCCCCATCGGTATGGAAAGTTTGGTTCCTGGCCCAAAGATTCCTGCACAAGTCCCTTCGCTTGTTCTCGATCCATCAGTTTACCATTTGATGGTATTTGTTTCGATGTTCCTCTCCTACCCAGTCTTTCTTGTTGCTGAGCTTTGTAAGAAAGTGTTTCTCGAAATTATGTTTTTTGATCATTCCATCTCTTGGCATGTCAATTAAGTCCCTTTCTCGGAGACCAATAATTTTGCCTGTCCCAGTTCCTTCCTTTGAGAACCTCATGATACATCCCACTCCAGCACTTCTGATTACCTCGTGTAGAGGGGATAAATGGAGGACAACCCCCAAAGCTGCCGTAGGACAGGTTTAAATATTATGATTTCATTTTTCTAAGGGGATTTTCAATCGGTGCAGGTAGAATTTGGCAGCCTCTGGTGGCTATTTTGTTTTGGTGATATATGTTCAATTTATTGTTTATCATTCAATTATTGATGCCAATTTACCATAGCCAGTTTCACGGTTGAACAGCACATCCAAATGATAAAACTTTATTTTCAAAATGAGTGTTCGTAGGTGAAAACATTGCGAGCGATGCGCCCATTTTACGGTAGACTTGAACCTTCATATTCGGCTCTTCATCGTGAATAAGACCACACGACGTCAGATGACAATGCATCCTCAAAAAGTTACCGTTTGGTATAGATTTTGGGCTGGTGACGTTATTTTTAGCGGTCACCAACAATGACGAGCAATACAGAACGATGATAACTAGTTACTTATGTCCCATATTAAACCATATGGATCCAAACGACATGTGATTCCAGTAGGACGGCGCTTCATGACACACAGTTGTCTCCACGATTGACTTTCAGCATGAAAGATTTGAGGGTAAAGTTAGCTTTTGCAGAAATGACGTGAATTTGTCACCAAAGTCGTGTGATTTAACCTCGCTAGACTTTTTCTTGAGGAGTTTCCTGAAGTCGCGGATCCATACGAATAAACCAATATCGACCGGTGCCCTTAGGGTGCACATAATACAGGCCGTCGTTGATCTAGATCTGTGCAAAATAGTTATTGAAAATTGGACCACTCGGATCCATGCCACCGTAAAAATCCGAGGCGGGCATTTAATCGATGTCATATTCGGTCTCTCTTAAACCATGGACTCAAATTAAAACGTGAGAAAAAACTTCATTCCGTCTTCACTATCCGAGGACTTGTTTACATAAAGAAGAACCGCTTGGGAGAAGCTACGAGTATTTTGATTAATCATACTCTGGAATTGGAAAATGTTGCCACAACAGTGCAGAACACACCTAGCAATGATTTTTTTTTGTTTACCTCTTTGAATTTTTGTTTTCTTATAATTAAAATTTTCTTCATAAATAACAATTTCTTTTGATTTTTGTGATTTAAATTTAAATTTTTCTTATTTCTTTTTTCATATCATTTTAGTTATTTTTTTCAGTTACTTGAAATAATTATGTTCATTTTCATCATAGTGTCTTTAGAGGTCGTTTGGGTTTGGGTTGAAAATGACTTTAGAAATCGGTTGTGTAGTCTGAAAGTTCTTTGGTTAAGGTTTATCTCGTTGAATAAAATCTTTTTTTAATGATGAGTGAATTTAATGAGTTAAATTCAGAATCCTTAATCTTGGAAAGTAATAGTACTACGCCCTCAATGTTAAATGCATTGGCAAATCGGTTTTCGGGGCTACAAGTATGTAATGTCAACGCACAGAGTCTGTGCCATAAGTTGGATGAATTCCGGTATCTATTTGAAAACTCCAAGGTAGATGTCATTTGTGTCTCGGAGACATGGTACTCCGATAAAATAAATATTTTTTCTTGTTCTGTGAATGGTTCTAATCTGTGTAGAGGGGGATAGAGCAGGTCGGGTTGGAGGAGGTCTAGCCATTTAAATTTGCAACAACATCAAAAGTAAAATTATAAAAAAGGTCACCATCAGGCTCTCCTTACTTAAATATAAGATTAGTTGTTATCTGTCGCGCGATTCGTTATATTAGTTGGTGATTTCAACAGTGATATTCTAAGAGATTCAAGCCTTATTGACTGCATGAAAACTTTTGACCTTTTCCCAGTAAACACCTTGATACCCACCCCCTTTACCAAAAGTTCCAGTACTTTATCT
This sequence comes from Philhelius festivus, assembly GCA_963931855.1. NCBI lineage: Eukaryota > Metazoa > Arthropoda > Insecta > Diptera > Syrphidae > Philhelius > Philhelius festivus. Next base: position 70,024,914 of record OZ007554.1, on the reverse strand, counting down.
ACTGTACTGTACTGGATCTATTTTTATTGATAAGGTTCTTAACTTTGACCAACTCTCTGCTTCATGTTTCTCCCTTCATGATTCAATAAACCTCACTTTTGATATATTGCCTAATTGTTTGGAAGCGAGTTATAGTTTTAGAGATTTCAAAAATATAAACAGGTCACTTCTTGAATCTGAACTTCAAAGAGTTCAATGGTTTCGAGTATATGGAATGGTCTCAGATGATGAACAAATATCGTTCTTACCAAGTAATATACTGAAACTTTTTAATGATTTTGTTCCTGTGAGAAATAAAACAGCCAAGCAAAATAACACTTCGTGGTTTAACAACAATATTGTAGAACTCATGCGTCGTCGTCGTGATAGAGCCTATAAGAGTTGGAAAAAGTTTTGAATCAATACATTATTTAACAGTTACGAAACAGAGTGATAACCGAAATACGCGAAACCAAGAAAAGATTTTTCGCTCCAAAGCTAGATGCTGACAAAAAAACGCTTTGGAGGAACATAAAAGAACTGGAAAAAGCAAATAAAAGCCTCGCATGTCCAACAGACACTGACAGCAATGAGCTAAATAAAAGATTTATTTTTCAATCATTCTCAGACTCTAACAGAGTTTCATACATTCCTGATGACCATTTATTTCCGAGCGATGAAAATACCATTGAGTTTTGTTTTAGAGCGATAGATGAAGGTGACGTCTCAAAAAGCTTAATAGCTATAAAGTCTAATTCAGTCGGCTTCGACAAAATCCTACCTTTATTAAAGCTATACTTCCCTACATATTTAAAGCTCTTACTCATGTTTTTAACAGAATCCTTATGACACTGCCAAAAAATAAAGATGCGAGTGATTTCAGACCCATTGCAAGACTGTCTTACTTATCCATGGCTCTTGAAAAAATTATGAATGCTCAAATACGAGAATATCTTGATTTAAACAAGCTTTTAAACTGTAGTCAATCTGGCTATCGTTCTAAACACAGCTGCACCACTGCCTTAATTAAGATATGTGAAGTTATTAAAAAGTCATTAGAAGATGACAAAGTTACAATCCTTATTCTTTTAGACTTTTCGAAGGCATTCGATGCAGTCGACCATCATATTTTATGTTCTAAGCTCGTTAATGAATTCAATTTTTCTTCTTCAGCTTCTAAGCTAATATGAAAATTTCCTGAAGAATCCTGAAGCACAGTCTTGGAAAATTCTCTGGCAAAAGTTGCGCAAGCTGGGTCTTGGTAAACAACGGTCGAGTTCAACTGTGAATGTAGATTGCAAAGCTCTTAACGCACAGTTTACTAACCAATCTATTGAAATTAATGAAAATTCATTGAACTTCGATTTTTCGCGATTAACCGATGAAGACGTTGTTGAAGCTTTGCCGTCAGTTAAATCCAACGCAATAAGCTTGGATGAAACAAATCCTAAATTTTTAAAGTTGCTCCTTTCTGTGCTTCTAAAATACATTACCTTTTTTTCAATCAGATACTTACCACTTGTGAATACCCCGTATCCTGGAAAAAGGCTAAAATAATTCCAATACCTTACTTACTTACTTACGGTGGCGCTACAGTTCGGGGTGGACCAGAGCCTCAACCAACAAGCTTCTCCAGCTAGCTCGGTCCCTAGCTAGCTGTCTCCAGTTTCGCACACCAAGTTGGTTGAGGTCCTCTCCCACTTGTGTGCGCCATCTGAGTCGCGGTCTTCCTCTACTGCGCCACCCTCGGGGTTGGATTCGAAGACTTTCCGGACTGGAGCATTCGAGTCCATTCGCTCTACATGACCTAGCCATCTCAATCGTTGGACTTTGATTCGTTTGACTAGGTCAGTTTCGTTGTACAGCCCTTACAGTTCGTGGTTATATCTTCTCCTCCACTCCCCGTCTATGATCTCATCCACTTTCGACAAAGTCCATGTCTCTGCACCATAGACAAGGACCGGGATGATTAGGGTTTTATAGAGGGACACTTTAGTTGCTCGAGAGAGGACTTTGCTACTCAATTGCCTTCTTAGTCCAAAGAAACAGCGATTGGCAAGAGTTATTCTCCGTTTGATTTCAGTGCTGGTGTCATTTTCTGAATTTATAGCGGCGTCTAGGCATATAAAGTCCGTAACTACCTCAAAGTTATAACTAACTATAATAACCTTTTGTCCAAGACATCGGTGTTGTGTGTCCTTTCTTGATGACAGAATGTACTTGGTCTTGCCCTCATTTACCGCTAAGCCCATCTTCTTCGCTTCCGTCTCAATGCTCACAAATGCGCCACTGACGTCACGCTTTGTTCTTCAAATAATGTTAATATCATCGGCGTATCCGAGTAACTGGACGGACTTTTGAAAGATTGTGCCTCTTGTGTTGACTCGTGAGTTTTGCACTATTCTTTCAAGAACGATGTTGAAGAAGTCGCACGACAGAGCATCGCTTTGCCTAAAACCTTTCTGACATCAAACGCGTCGGTACGATCTTTTCCGATCTTGTGCATTCTCCATCGTCATCCTGCACAAGGGGACAAGTTTGTCAGGGATGCCAAAACTAGACATTGCTTTATATAGTTCGCTCCTATAGATGCTATCGTACGCGGCTTTGAAATCGATGAAAAGGTGGTAGGTTTCGATTTGTAGCTCCTGGGTTTTTTCCAAGATCTGCCGTAATGTGAATATCTGATCGATGGTGGACTTTCCAGGTCTAAAGCCGCACTGATATGGACCTATCAGGTTGTTGACGTAAGGCTTCAGACGTTCACATAATACGGCAGAAATAATCTTATACGCAATGTTCAGGAGACTTATGCCTCTGTAGTTGACGCAGTTCAAAGGGTCTCCTTTCTTGAGGATCGGACAAACAATGCTGAGATTCCATTCATCGGGCATGTTTTCTTCCGACCATATTTTGCAGATGAGTTGGTGCAAGCTCCCAACAAAGTCATCACCTGCCGCTTTGAATAGTTCAGCAGCAAGGCCGTCAGCTCCAGCGGCTTTGTTGGACTTGAGCTTCGATATAGCTATCTTCACTTCGTCCAGGTTGGGTGGGCGGTATTGTTGGTCTACGTCGCCTAAGTCGAATGGTACTATCTCTATAGCAGCGGCATTCTCTTCTTTATCGCCATTATAAAGATTGGAGAAATGTTCTTTCTATATCCTCAGAATGGACTGCGGTTCTACTACGATGTAGCCCTGCAGGCTTCGGCTAGGGGATTGTATCCTTGTGATGTTTTTTTTACCTTTGGTAAGGAATCTCATTCCTGCTATGGCATCCTACTATTTCCTCGATCAAGCACTTCTCATGCTCCTTCTTTTTCTTTTTGAGAAGCCGGTATTCTTCCTTCCTCTTCTGCTCGTAGAGCTCGCGAGCAGCTCTAGTCCTTCTTTGCAGCGCCGCTTTGTATACCTTTTGCTTTGCTGCATGTGATTGCTTGTCGAACTTCCTCGCAGTACTTCCTTGTTTTGTCTTGGGTCAGGATATCCAATACCGAAGTCTTAAAATTAGAGCAATCCTGAGTTCAGACCTATTGCAATCCTACCGTTTTTGTCGAAAGTATTCGAAAAGAGCATTATAAGGCAGATGCAGTTGCATTTGATCAGTAACGATCTTTTAAGCCTCGTTCAATCCGGCTTTCGTACAGGAAGAAGTTGTAAAACTGCCCTATTACTTGTTGTCGACGATATTCGCCAAAACTTAGACGATAACCGACCTACAATCCTAACGTTGTTAGATTTTTCAAAAGCGTTTGACACGGTAAACCATTCTATTCTCTTCAATAAGTTGATGCTCACTTTTGGATTTTCGTCTTTAGCCGTCCAACTCTTGGCTTCGTACTTAGATGGTCGTCAGCAATGTGTAGCTGTTGGAAATGATAAGTCACCATTCTTTAGGGTACTGCGCGTGTTCCACAGGGTTCCATTCTAGGTCCTCTATTGTTTTCACTCTACATATGTGAACGAAATTCCTTAAATAATAAAACATTTTAGTGTCCATATGTTTGCTGACGACGTTCAATTATACTTCAGTTCTCAACTGGACATGATTAACAGTGCTATTCTTAAGGTCAACGAAGATTTAAAAATAATTCAACAGTAGACACTCAAGCACAATTTTTTGCTTAATCCAGGGAAATCAAAGACTATTTGTATTTACAAGCGTAAATTGGATACTCTTTTCCACCAATAAAATTAGGTCAAACATCGATCGAATACGTGGCTAAGGTTCGAAATTTAGGAATAATCTTCAACGATACTCTCACTTGGTCAGATTACTCTGCAGTCACAATAAGTAAATTTTACAATGGTCTACTATTACTATTGTCCACTCAAAGTTCATTGCCTACGAAAACCAAAATACTACTTAACAAATCCCTTTTATTACCTGTTTTGTTATATGGTTATGAGGTCTTTTGCTATGTTGATTACAACACCAGGGGTAAATTAAATGTCATTTACAATAACCTAGGAAGATATATCTTTAGAAAACGCCGATTTGATTGCATTTTAAGTTACTCTCTACAAATGATGGGCCTAAGCTTCGATAACCTCATTAAGTTCAGAGAATTAATCCTCTTGCATGGTATTATGCAGATCCAACAACCAGAGTATTTGTACAGTAAACTAAATTTCGTCAACTCTCAACGAACTTCTACTTTAATTCAACCTAGATTCCTTTGTACGCAATCTGACCGGCACATTCTTAGTTCATGCCACCCTTTTATGGAACTCTCTACCTGTCACACTTAGGAGAATCAAACACACAAGTAAATTCAAAACCCTTCTTTTCAATCACTTGGCCAGTGATATATAAATATTCAAAAAATCAAATTTTGTTTATGTAAATTATCTTAATTTGAAAAGTTAAGTTATTTTTTAAATTTGTTTGTACTTTTAAAACTAACATTGCAAAATTGTCACTTATCTTTCTGAACACTCGTATCAAACTCTCGAAATCATGTTTGGAAATTAATTATTTTGTAAATCCTTCACAAGCTATGAGATTTAATCTTAATGTGAAACTATTATTTGTTGATAAATAATAATAAACTTATTTTTTTCTATCTCATCAGTGAGAGATTTCAAGCAGTTGTTGTAGGCGAAACTATATCGTAGTTCCTTCCTGTGACTAAAGGTGTTCCCTAAGGATCAATTTTGGGCCCATTATTATTTCGTCTCTGCATAGATGACCTTTCCCTCAGCTCTATAAATTCTTCAAAAGACATGTTATGCTGACGATGTTCAGATGCAACACAACTGTTTTTTGAGCAATATTATATCTGGTATGAACAAGGTGAATGTGGACCTCAAATAAGTTCAAGAAATAACACGCTCTGTTTGAATGTAAAGAAGTCTCAGTATCTTATAATCTCCAGGAAGCCAAGTGACACAGCTAATCTGGCAAAAGTTATGCTTGATGATAAAATAATAGAATTTGTTTCACCAGCCAAGAACCTTGGCATTACTTTTAACAACACACTAACCTGGAAAAATCGTATAAATTTGACTATAGGTAAAATCTATGGTGGTCTGCGGACGATATGACCTTCTCACCAACATCAATCGACACTTCAACCATCCATCTCTCGTTTGCATTCCTCATCTTCAGATTCACCAATAGTGTCTGGCTTAAAAGTTGTAGAAGGCTACAGAACTTTATTTATTTCTAAGCTCGATCCCATAACGAATGCACTAGATATAAAAACCCACCTTTCATCAAAGTTTGGAATTTCTTCAATAATAAAAGTTGAAAAGTTATTACATCGTAACCATTCTAAGTACCCTTCATTCAAAATACGAGTTCCTGATTCAGTTTTTCATTTAATCAACTCATCATCACTTTGGCCAAATGGTATAATAATCCATGAATTTGTAAACAAACAAAATAGCAGACAAACTTCAAATCATCATAACCCTTTTCGCTTGGGGCCGACAATGCTATATCACCAAAGAAGCAGCTTCAACAAATATTAATCTACTATCAAAATGTTAATGGACTTAGAACGAAGATCAATTCGATCTATAAAAATGTCAATAACCTTCCTCATGATATTATTGTAATGACAGAAACTTGGCTGAATGACTCATTCTTGGATACTGAGCTTTTTGATACAACGTACCAAGTCTTTAGGCGTGACAGACACCACTCAAATGACCTTGAAACAGTTGGTGGCGGAATCCTAATTGCTGTGAAGAATTCTTTTATATGTAATTTGGTTGATGCTTTTGAAGCTTCTGAAATAGAAATAATATGTATGAAAATTAAAATGGTATCTGGTTACCTCTACATTATCTCTGTCTATATACCTCCAAGATCTATAAACAATGTGTATGAAAGTTGTATTAAATGTGTTGAAAGCATACATAACCAAATGGATACAAATGACGAGCTCTTGATATTAGGCGATTTTAATCTCTCAAACTTGCGATAGACAATATCTTCAGACTTCAACATCGTATCTCCTGCGAACCCTTCCGCAGCTAATGAGTTCTCAATAATTGATGGTTTGGCCTCGTGTGGACTTAGTCAATTTAATGGGGTTCTCAACAGTTTCAACAATATTTTGGACTTAGTTTTTTTCTCGAACACTATAAATTCGGATACATCTGTAACCCCTGCTGATATCATACTATTAAAAGAAGACCGGCACCATCCAGCTCTAGATATATCATTAAACATTAGCCTGTGCAATGACTTTGACAAATCAAATGAAAATCTTGAGTTCAACTTTAAAAAATGTAATTTTGATCAATTATTTAATTTGTTGTGTAATGTTAACTGGAATCAAGTTTTTTTAATTGTAATATTAACGAAATGTGTTTAAAATTTTATGATATCCTTTTTAAATGTTTTTATGAAACAACTCCACTACGTTAATCTTGCAGTAGATCTCAAAATCCACCATGGTTTAACACTGAGCTTAAAAATCTAAAAAATAAAAGAAACAAAGCATGGTTGACATATTCCAAATCCAGAGCTGATGAAGATTATATCGCTTACTCCGATCTGAAGTCTATGTTTTCTGACTACTCTAATATTTTATATTCCGATTACATTTTAAAAATCGAAAATGATCTAAAACGAAATCCTAAAAATTTCTGGAACTTCGTGAGTAGTAAAAGAAAAATTGACGGCTACCCCAACTCTATGTCTTTTAATAACGTAACCAGTCAGGATTCTGGGGAAATATCTAATATGTTTGCTAATTTTTTTAAAGATGCATTTGTAGAGTCTGGTTCTCACGAACCCTCTGATTTTTCGCCTTCCCTCCCTATTTTTTCACACCTTAACAGAATTAACTTCTCTATTTGTGAAGAATCTATTGTTCAGAATATTTTGAAACTCGACGATTGTTTTAGCCCTGGTCCTGATGGCGTACCATCTATTGTATTAAAGAAATGTGTATCTTATTTATCCTATCCCCTATATGTTCTATTTAATGAATCTTTGAATTCTTCAATATTTCCTTCTATGTGGAAAAGTGCTTTCATTATACTTATCCATAAAAAAGGGTCAAAAAACGATATAACTAACTATCGCCCTATTGCTAAATTGTCTGTAATTCCCAAATTATTTGAATCCATTATCTGTAACGTCTTATCTTTTAATTGTAAATCTATTATTTGTGATAGCCAACATGGGTTTGTCCAAAAGAAGTCGACTGTCACAAATCTGTTTGACTTTACCTCTTTTTGTATCGATTCCTTTGAAGATCGAAAACAGGTGGATTGTGTATTTACTGATTTTAACAAAGCCTTTGATAAGCTTTGTCACAAAACTCTAATTAATAAACTAATTGGCTTAGGGTTCAATGAAAACTTTCTAGTCTGGATATCATCTTATTTAGAAAACAGGAGGTATAGTGTTACTTTTGTAATGAGCGTTCTGATCAATTTTTGGTCAACTCAGGTGTTCCACAAGGGAGTCATCTAGGCCCATTACTATTTGTTCTATGTATCAATGACTTGACATCAATTATAAAAAATTCATCTGTGCTTATCTATCGATGATATCAAAATTTTTAAAAGAATAGCCTCCATCAGCGACTGTGAACAACTTCAAGAAGACATTTATAGGTTCAGGGAATGGTGCAATACTAACCGTCTTTTGTTAAATATTGACAAGTGTAAAACAATGTGTTTTACGCGCAAAAAAAATGTGTTAACTTACAACTATATGTTAGATTCTTTTACATTATGTAGAGTGTCCGTTTTTTCCGATCTAGGGATTATTTTAGATTCTAATTTAACATTTATTGATCACATTAACTTTATTATTAAAAAAGCTATATAGGGATTTATAAAAAGATTCTCCCGTGACTTCGTGGATCCTTACGTTCTTAAGCTTCTCTACATATCTTTTGTCAGACCAGTACTCGAATATGGCTGTGTAGTCTGGGCCCCATACTATTCAGTTCATATTAACAGACTTGAGGGAATCCAAAGGAGATTCTTACGATTCTGTCTTCGTTTTCTTCCTTGGTCACAAAGATCGACACTGCCCCCCTATAACAATAAACTCATCTTAATAAATCTCCCTTTACTCTCAAAGCATAGACAATATCTACAACTATGTTATATTATAAAATCAGTCAACGGATCAATAATATCTCCATCAGCTCTGTGCCGCTTGAATTTTAGTTTTAGTCAAGCTAGCTTGAGAAATCAACGGTCTCTATATCCTAACTTTAGCAGAACAAACTATGGTATGAACAGTCCCTTAAATCAATTGATTTCAGTTTTCAATAAGTATAATTTTTTAATTTCTTCAGTTAATGACAATTTAAAATGTAGTAAATTTAAAGAAAACTTTTTTAATACATAATTGTAAGTAAATTCATATTTGTAATGTTATCTAGTTTTAAGTTTTGTAACGTTAGTACTTTAACGGATTAAATAAATAAACTTAATACAAATCTGCACGAGGAAAATGTTAGCAAGAACTTTACTTATACCGAACATTATATTTGGCTGTGAAATTTTTATAAATTGCGACTACGAGGATCGTAGGCGACACAATGTTGCTTACAATAGTGTTGCACGTTATGTATTGGGCTTAAAAAGATACGACCACATTTCCTAGTTTTCTTTGTCATTACATGAACTCACCCTTGCAGATCTCCTTAAATACAGGACACTTACTCGTACATTATTTCATAATGTTTCCCCATCTCTGAAAGATCGCTGGACTTGATTCCAATACGTTTTAAGTACTTAGTATCCAATTTTTCAATTTTTCCCTAATGTGCTAACTGCTAAGACTATGGAATTCTCTCCCTCGTGCAATAAGAATGATTAATTGTACAACCCAGTTTAAAAAAAGACAGGCGCTAATATAAGACACTTTCATGATGATTATTTTATTTAATTTTCTTTTGAACTTTTCGATAAAGTTAATTTGAATTAATTTTGTTGCTTATAGTTTTTTTTACAACTCTGAAAAATATTTTCTTTTCATACCTATTTGTTAATCAGTCACAATTCTGATCTGTTTAGTAACCATATTAAAACTTACAAGTTACAAGGCTTTCATAAACTTCAAAGATATTAGGTGCGTTTTATTATTCACAAATCTATCTGGATCCCGATCTGGATCTTCCCTTAAAAATAAAACGATACGGATCTTAGTGACAGCAGTGTTTATAAGCCCGTCTCTTTTTATCCTTGGGTTTGAAAATTTAAAATTATTTCTTGTCTCTTTTCTTTACACTGTAGTTTGTACTACCTTACCATAAAAAGCCATCTACTCGCCAGTATAATAACTAATATTTGGATCTTTAAAATAGATAGAAAACAGGATCCCAAATTGTTTTTGTAATTAATGTTAAAACTTAATCCAGATCCGGATCCAGATAGATTTGTGAATAATAAAACGCACCTATTGTGTCTTACTATATGTTAAGCTATTTCAATGAAATAAATAAACATTCCATACATGGGCCTTTTTTTTAAAATAAAAAATGAATTTTGTTAATACCTCTCACACAGCTTGTTTCCATTTCAACATCTACCCGCCCTTATTGAAAAACCCTTTAGATTTGTAACTGAAAATAATTACATAAGTAGGTAGGTATATGTATAAGCCCCTACGTACACCTTTATGTGTACCTACCTAGGTATTCATTTGAATAATAAGAAAGCAATTAAAGCAGGATAAGATACACAAAAGTTTACCAACACTATCTTAGGTAATAAATCCAAGAACAACAAATTTTAAAAGCAGGGAGGTATGGTAGGTACCTACCCAATTCCAATCTTACAAAAATCCATAAACTTGCCTTCCAAGTTTCACCCCATCACTTCTTCGCCATCTCTCACTCACTATGTTATGTGCCTATTCACCCCATCACTCATCTTGCACACACACACAAAACAAAGTTAAATTTATTCCCACAAACAAATTCGCTCTGAACCAACAAAATCCGAATTCCATCCCCAATCCGAACCCCTTACCAACACTATCACACCCACAAACAAACGCAAACTCTTCAACAAACATTTCGCTGCAAGGAACTCAGCCATCCCCTCATTCTTGCTTCTTGCAATCATTTTTTGCTCTCTAGCCTCGCATTACTCATTGCATTGCTTACGATTACGGGGCTACGACAAGCAAAACAACTCGAAGAGGTCAACCGTCAACACTAAACCGCTCTCAGCTAACGAGAGATAGCGTTTTAATGTAAATCAAAGAAAAACAAAAACAAATTAAAACAATTCAACAAAACAAAAAAATAACACCAACATAAAAATATCTTTGCCTGGTTTTGTGTGTATCAAACATTTTACGTGGTTTCCCGTCCGTCGTCGTTTAATTTGTCATTCGTTATTTAGTCGGTGTATGCGCATCAGCATCTTACGGTATTTCTCTAGTGTTCTTAAGTGTTTCTTTGGTTTTTTTTTTGTTGTTTTTGAATATCGTTATTTATTCAATTTGATGTTTTTTCCGTTTCGCCTGCACTTAGAAAGAAATCAAGAAAAATTAACAGAAAAAAGCGCGAAAACAAACAACAGCGGCGTAGAGAAACGGAATGACCTTCGCGACCGCTACTCATTCCATTTACATTTTTTTCCTTTTCGTAGTTTTCGTAGTTGTTGCTGTAGTGGCCGACGGAACAAACAAACATTTACATCTGGGAAAGGGGTGGCAGCTGTCCGGGCGGGAGGAAGAAAATAAGCGAATAGTAGAATAAGTGCAGTTAAGACGACCAACATTCAGCTATCTAATCTGTGGACTGCTGAATGGCGTGCGGATGAGGAGAGGGAAGCTAACGTAAACAGCTAAAGGTGGCTCTTGGTTTATCGATTCGCTCTGCGCAGTTTGTCACACATTTTTATTGCCATCTCCCTCGCTCTGTGTTTGCATTAAGTGTTTGAGGGAGCATTATAAGTACAAGAAGAATGTAGCCCAACAACAGGGCAGAGGGAGAGAAACAGACAGCCGTGTTTTCTTTTTTCTTATTGTTTTGTTTGAAGTCGTGAAATTGTGTTTGTGCTTGTTACATGGAAACGCGATTTAGACGAAAACAAAATTCCCATTCGTTGCAAGTCATCGCGAGAGAAGAGCAAGTTTTGCTACCGCTGTCACTGCCGTAGCCGTCGTCGTCGTCGCCGGTGATAAACAACGACTATCAAACGCGTAAACACGATTAAATGCGTCGCAGTATTGTGAAATAAACTTATTTGTTTATTTTCTGCAACAACAAAAAATCCATTTGTGGTAAACAACAACAACAGCAAAAATAAACCTCTTTTTTTTTAATATGGAATGGTCAATGGACGATGCCTTGCAGTTGATCGAACAGTATCGTGTGCATCCGGAATTGTGGAACAGAGCTTATCCAAAGTATAAAGACAAATTGTGCAGATTCCGCGCCTGGTCGAGTATTGCAGAGGCATTTGGCTGCAGTAAGGCAGAGGTGGAGCGAAAAATGAATGTTTTGTTGACGCAGTATCGGCGCGAAAAACACAAACTTTTGATGAAATTATACGAGGGAATCACGCCGGGTCCCTCGAAGTGGTATGCATTTAAACGGTTCGAGTTTTTGGAGGGTGGTGGCGATACTGCACTGTCTATGGGGGTTGGCCGACGGAAGAGTCGTGATATGAAATACTTTAATACGGTGAGTTGTTTTCGAATTTTTTGTTAATTTATGGAAGGAGTAGGTATGAATGTCATTGGATGTGAATTTATTGCTATTGTGACCTGGCGTTTAAAGTGTAACATGAGGTTTGGAAGTGCCTGCACGGTGGTGTTTTTAAGTTGACTCGTTTATGATTAATTAGTTGCTGCTGTGAGTGTATAATTAATAAATGATAGGCAGCTAGGTATTCCTATACAGTGGTGTTTGAAAGTTGCATAAGACAATCCAAATCGTTTTAAGTACCTAAATGCAGATATGCAGGTAGACGATATAGACCAGATTAGGTACCTAACCAATTACTTGTTGAGTGTGAATTGAAAACGATTCAGGGACTATTCACATAAGAGCGACCAACAATTAATAAATAAAAGAACAAATGCAATTCAATAGAAATTAATGATAAAATTCTAAAATTCGCGCTTTCATTTTTAAAATAAAAAATATTAAGAAAATAAATTAGTTGTCACTTATTTCAATCTTATTGCTTGGAACTGCCAAACTCCATTCGCGTTCCACATTTCCTCACATCATCCACAATGCAACAAATAAATTGGTTGAGCGTTACTAACCTCAAAATAATTCTTATTTTTTGTTTGTTCGTGATTGATGATTATCAAATGCTATACGAACGAAATGTCAAAATAGATGAAAGTTCGTTCATTCTATGGTTGTTGTATGTACTCATGTTAATAGCCCTTCCCTTAATTTTGTTCGTCTATTATTTAGAAGAACAGTAAAATTAATTTAGTTACATCCGTTGACAGCTAATTATAGCCGATTCTATTTTTGCAGTATTGCCCATATATGTATATATTTTTATCAGAAAACTGTTGTACAGGCGGTTTTCAGAATGGGCAAAGGTAGAAGCTGTGTGCCAAAATTCCAAAACGCTATTGCTGAAATTAATAAGGCTTGAGTATTATATCAACATATTGCAACCAACTTTAACTGTTCCAAAAAGATGGTGTTCAGTGCCCTTGCCCATTTCTGAAAATATAAACATTCGGACAGTGATTTCGACAAATTGAAAGAATGAGTATCAGAAGAAGGGAGCTTGAATATTCTGACAGTGGGTGACCTTAATGCAAGAATTGCAAACAAAGCAGGAAACGAAAACTAAGAATTTGGAATAGAGCGAAAGTCAAAAGATACAGCCATTGATGCAAAGGTTTTAAAAATAAAAACTATAAAAATTAAGAATACTTAATGAAACTTGTTTTTCTGATATGGAGGCGAATTTGCTTTTGATGGCAATCAGGGAAGCTCGATAATAGACTTGAGTCTGGTGGGAGTCAAATTAAAGGATCATATTGTTGACTTCAAAGTGGAACCTGTCCCATTCTCTGGTCATTTTCCGATAACTGCGACTTTTGGAATTACGGCAATGGAAATGGAAGAAACAAATTCTTTGAAGCTTGTCCCTAAACTTAAATAGAACCCGGTTAAGTCGATTGAGGATCAAGGTCAGTTAAACATATCTCTTCAAAGGCAACATCAGTGTGACTGTGACCTAAGCCAGCTAGAAATATCAACAAATCGGCTTACCCAATCTCTAACATAACAAGAAATGTTCGAGTAGACTATGTTGCTCCTTGGTTTGATCATGAATGTAAAAAATATAGGTATTCAAATAAAAGTTATTTCGTAAACCTTCCTTTACAAGCAAACAGCGACTACAAAACATTGTGCAGGAGGAAAAAAAGCAATGTTTTTCGAAGCCCAATCCAAACGACTGGACCATTGTCGGAATTTGAAGAAATTTTGGAACTTAGTGAAGAATTTGAATGGCAAAAACTTTACCATCCATTAAAGATGAAGCTTGAATCTTTTTCGGGCAACCCACTTCAGGAATTTATTGAATCCGGTCCAAGAAAAAATCAATTTTCATTATGCTCCTCCCGGTTTTACTAATGAAGTGTTGGTTGCTGACATAACTGAACAGGAAGTAATAACAGCAAAGATGAAGCTTAAAGATGGAAAAGCAGCTGGGATCCCAGCCGAGTTTTATAAATATAGCACCACAAAATAGATCAACAGACTTACAGTAATTTATAACGATGAATTGGAAACTTCACACCTCTGGAATTTAAAGAAACTTTAATTTTCCCAATAAATAAAAAGGAAGCTTGTCAGAACTTTACAATTATAGGGGCATAACGTTTTTAAATGCTTGTTATAAAATCTTTACATTAATTATACAGAGACGCCTTCACAAATAGATCGACGAAAATAAGATCTTAAAAGAGAAGAGTTTCAGGCAAGTTCTAGGACAGAGAATTCAACGATTGTTTTGAGAAATATAGCACAATTATTTATGGCTAAAAGGAGGAAGTTATACGCATTTATTGTAGACTTGAAGTCAGCATTTGATGTGGTTGATAGACAGACTCTTTTCTACAATCTCTAAGTAAGTTTAGCAGAGTCTTACAAAACTTGTATATGGACACACTACCTTCAGTATAGAATGGCGAGGAGATTTCTGAGTGGTTTAAAACTAAATCAGGTGTCAGGCAAGGTTGCACGTTGATCCCAAGCTTGTTTACGTTGTTCATTGATGATCTCGTAAGCTCTTTACCCAATGGGATCGAATACGCAGGTCACGTAATAAAGGCCCTTCTTTTCGCAGACGATATCATTCTCTAAGTGAACTTTTCTGATTCATTGCAGTTGATGATCAACTGTCTATTTCAATATTGTCAAATTTGGAATTCAGTTGTGAATTTGGAAAAGTCAAAAATTAAGATTTTTAAGAATGGACAAGGAAAAACTGTGTGAACGAAAAATGGTATTACAATGATGAGATAATTGAAATTTTAGAGGAATTGAAATACCTCGGAGTATACTTTACAAGGAACTTAAGTATGGAGAAGCATTTAAAGGAGAAGCTGACTAAGTATAAAAAGTGCATCGTGGAATAGAAGCTTTTATAATCAAAGTATTGCTCGTAGCAACTAATTTAGAAACTTTGAAGCGGTCTCGAAATCTATTTTGTTATACGCCAAATTATATGGTTATGTTGGAAACTGGATTATCACCTCTCTTCATTCTAACCCTCAAAATGTAAATAGATTATGTTTTAAAGATAACGAGGATGGAAAATCTTCGGCTTCCTAAGATAGTGGCTTTCCAAGTCATACGAAATAAAACAAGTTGGTATTCTGAATGGTTGGACTTAGCTATGGAGTGTGAGATAGACCTGAGTCCAGTTAATTTTAATTTTGCTCGTTGCTTTATACCTAATAGAAAAGATATGTATCTTGTATGCTCCTTGTGTAACTTGGGCGAAAGACAAAATACTTTTCATTTTATGTGCAGATGCCCTATCCTAAAGGAGATCCAAAGGAATATTTTTGGAAGCTATTTTTTGATAAAAAATAGAATTATAACATTACTCAACGAAATTGAAATTAAAAAATATACCAATATTGCAAACAGACCTTAACCTATGGGGATTGTATCATAAGAGAGAGATTTTGATATGTATATTATTATTTTATTCTAATGATATTTTTCTTTGTTTATATGTAAACATATTGTTACTCGTACCTTTGTAATCTGTTTTAATGGATAATTTAATTTTTAAAGTAAACTAATCAACGTGACTTTTTAAGAGCTGTCGGAATTTAAAAAAAAAAAACACATAAAATTCAGAAAAATGCATGAAATCTTTATTTAAATCGATAGTACGGTCGATATAATTTAATGTTTGAAGATTATTTCATCCAAATGTTGGATGCGGCTGCGCCTCAAATAGTCCATCCGCTTAGTCCAATATTGGCATACTCTTTCTAACATTTCGACTGGTATCTCACGAATAAATGCTTCAATGTTGGCTTCCAGTGCGTCAATCGAAGCCGACTTGTCGCTATAGACATGAGCCTTAACATAGCCCCACAAAAAATAGTCTAGAGACGTTAAATCGCACGATCTAGGCGGCCAATTGACCGGCCGTAAAAGTGAAATAAACTGTCCATTGAACTCGCCTCTCAATTAATCCTTTGTTACGCGACCTGTGTGGCATGTGGCACCGTCTTTTTAAAACTATATCTCGCATCATCTTTGAAGAAATACGGCCCAATGATTCCGCCAGCCCATAATCCGCACCAAACAGTGACTTTTTCTGGATGCATTGGTAGCTCTTGCAATGCTTCTGGCTGCTCTTCACTCCAAATATATGGCAGTTTTGCTTATTTACGTAACTATATCTCGCATCATCTTTGAAGAAATACGGCCCAATGATTCCGCCAGCCCATAATCCGCACCAAACAGTGACTTTTTCTGGATGCATTGGTAGCTCTTGCAATGCTTCTGGCTGCTCTTCACTCCAAATATATGGCAGTTTTGCTTATTTACGTATCCATTCAACCAAAAATGAGCTTCGTCACTGAACACAATTTTTCGATAAAAAAGTGGATCTTCGGCCAACTTTTCAAGGGTCTATTCACCAAAAATGTGGCGTTGTGGTAGGTCGTTTGGATCCAATTCTTGCACCAGCTGTATTTTGAAAGGCTTCACACCAATATCCTTCCGCAAAATTTTCCACGTAGTGGAGTAGCAGAAGCCCAATTGCTGTGAACGGTGCCGAATCGATAATTCACGGTCATCACTAACACTGGCAGATACAGCTGCGATATTTTCCTCAGTTCGCACTCTACGTAAGCGTGTTGGTGGTTAAATGTCTAACAATGTAAATTTTTATGCGAAATTAATACGCTATTCACACCTAATCAAAATCTAGATTTCGAGCAAAATTCTCAAAATCTCATGCAAATCTACTAGATTTCCCATACATTTTCAGATCTCCAAATCTACTAGATTACGACAAAATCTCCTCAAAATCTACTTTCAAACACAAGATTGTCAAAACAAACAAACCTTTCGAAATGTTCTGCCTTGTCAGCAAATTGTCAGCAAGCAAAAAGACATAAAAAACAGATAAAGGATTCCCTCTTTGAATTGTGGTGAGAAAAAGAGAAAAAATAAATTATATCCGAGGAAGCAGGAAAAATGGACAGATTTATAAGGAAAAATATAATTCCTTTTGAAGGAATGTCCATTGTTGATGAAATTTAAATCATTAACGAGCGCCTTAAGGAAATAGTAGACAAACTAAATGAAACGGATGCCGAGAATTACAACATTCTAAAAGAATATATTGAATCAGTTAAGGAATTTCATAGAGGTGTATTGAAATATTTAAATAAATGAAAAAAATAAAAAAAATATATGTTTTTGTTTACCTAAATGGATACTTTTACTATCAAGAATTTTTAATTATTATGATTAATTTTTTTTTAAATATAAACAAAAGAAATTAAAAATAATTGGCAAGATGAAAGAAACGTCAAACGAAATCCTGATTCTGTTCAGTGCGAACGCTTGAACGATATTTCGTAATTTTGTTGCTGAAATCCGAGATTTTAATTCGGTGTGAAAAGCCTATAAGTCACAATAGCCCGGATAGCCGCCTCACTAGGTCCATTAAACTGACCATAAAATGGAAGAATCACGCGATGAACTTTCTTAACAGAGCACGCATTTTGATAATAAAATTCAATAAATTGCAAGCGTTGCTCGTTTGTAAGACGATTCATGGTTAAATTATAGAGCAAACTGAAGATGTTTGACAGTGACACAAAACACGAAACGTGCGTGAGCTGTCAAAGCCAGTATTGCCAAAAAGAAAATAGCAAAAAAATCACCCATTATAATTATGTTTAAACGTTGCCTAGCCGTGCAACATTTTTTTGGTCGAAATGCTATGCGAGTGCCTGACTGGCCATCGTCAAGTCTGGATTTATATCCTATAGAGCATCTATGGGATGAAATCGAAAATGCCGTTGACACGCAAAACATTCCAATATATTAATACTTTATTCGAAAGAGTGAAAATAGCCTGGTATGCGATTCCAGTTAAAAGATGACCTTATAGATTCAATTCAAACACGATGTGCAGCAGTTATGAAGCAGCGTAGATTTCTGACAAAATATTAACCATTTTGGCTGAAAATTATCTGACAATGAAAATATTGTATGTTGCTAAAAAACGTACATCTTACAATTTCCTCATTGTCAGTAACGTCAGACAACGATAAAAATTGGCAGGCCTGACAATAAATTGTGTGTACCCGATTATCAAAATACCCTACAATTTACCGTCCTTACAATTAATTGTCAGAAACCTACATTTTCTGACAATTAATTGCAAGATTACACGATTGTCAGTTAGCGTACATACGATTGTCAGATTTCTTACAATTTATTGTCAGACAGTGATCTAACAATAAATTATTTGTCAGACAAATGTTCTGACAATTAATTGTAAGGCTACACGGTTGTAAGACATTGTAAGTATGTTTTTCACTGACAGACCTGTAAGATCTACCAATTGTGTACTCTTAACTTAAAGAACGCTATGGCCCTGGTTGTTCAATGTAAATTTACTTACGTTACGTTGCGAAATTATAAAGAACTTAAGAATTTTAAAAACTAAATCCCTAAAATAAATAAATAAATTAGCTCTCGTACCTAAATAACCTATTTCTAATTTTATTTCCAGATGGGATTAGGTTTGCCATTGCTTATAGCAAATAGCCATAGTCTCACCGGATGGAATGGAGGAGGTCCTTTTTCGCCACCCAACGAAAGAAAGGGCATTTGTCCCATACCGATTGGTTTTCCAAATGTTCAAAACACAGATCTACTTAACTCTCGGAACAATCCCTTCAATCAGAATCAAAAAAACGAAATACCCACCGAGACAATTGAAATTGATGAAAAGGACGACGAACATCAGACAACACCAGCCGCTGGCAGTCGCACTGCCACACCTGCTGCTGGTAATTTTTCCGCGCAACAAGACAATGAAGAACTGGAAATTAAGCAGGAAATGTCTGATTTTTCACATCATCCACCCTTAGGACGCTCCGATTCGCATCGATCGTTCAACAGCTCACCCGATGACAATAGAACCGAAAACGATGACTTTGCCCAGGACCTACGGGTCAGTGCTGCAGCACAGGGCATTGATTTTAGTCGTTATAGCCTGGCTCGCGGTTTGTTGCAGCAATCCGAACGATATGATGCCAACTGTTCGCCCCCGCCCTTGTCACGTAAGCAACAGACCAATCAAATGCACTCGAATGCACAACAGCAATCGGGGATGACAACATCGGGCAATGGCAACGAACAGGACGATTGCGACTATGTTGGCTCCAATGTTTCCATAAAGCTGCGTTCAATGGAGCGCACTCAAAGGATAATCGCCGAAAAGCTCATCAGCGAGGTATTGTTTTATGGACAAATCGCTGAACTCGAAAAGACTGCTAAAATACAACCTAAGTGAGGTGTGGATGTGTAATTAAGAGATAACTGTGATGACTGTTTAAGTGCACAGCGAAGATGTGTCGGTTGGAGCTGCAGGTGGTTTCCCGACAGAAGACACGACGTTCGCTTGCCCATAGTAAATTTTATTTTTTAGTTATACACTTTTTTCGTTGACTATAATAACCTGTATGCTTTTGTAAGACTGTTTGCATTTAATTTTAAATAAATAAAATTAAAGTATATATGCTGCTAGAATTTAAGACGACTACTCTAGAATATGTGTAAAGATATTCAATGCAATAATTACCTTGAATCAAAAATGAATTAAATAAATATGTTTTTGTTATGAGGATTTGTGGAGTTTTTCTTTTTATAAATTATGTCTAAGTATGAGTACAGACATACATACAACATTTCAGAGGCTATAAGTATGAGAATATTCAGGATAGGGACCGATTCTCATCCGCTACAAAAATGGTTATCGGGGGTGTGCTGATTCTTGCGAGGAAGTGACAAATTCTCGGATGTATCTCTTGCCATCAAAAGTGCTGGTCATCTAAGCCGTCCATTCCTGGTAACATACGCACATAGGAATCGTTGAGTGTTGTATGTCACTAGGTCCTGGTTCTCACCGAGCTGTTCCACCAATAAATTCATTTATTTTACTAAGATTAACATTAAAAATTTGAAGAAACATCGACTTTCGTCACAAGTCCCTGTATCGATCTCCATTGACTGTAACATGACGCTGAGAGTCATTTTCATCAACGAAAAAATGGCACAATGAAACCACTGGCATGAAAACCATACCATACAGTTATTTTTTGTGGATAAAGGGGTGTTTTTTGAAACATGTGAAGGTTTTCACCCGACCAGTAATGGATATTCTGTCTTTCACTTACGTGAATTACAATCAAAAATTACCATTAACGCACTTAAAGTAACAGTCATCGACTCTGAATTTTGGTAATAAATTGTATTTATATGTAAAAGTTCTTCGATTGTAAAATTATGAAAATCTTATTTTTACTTAATAGGCATTTTTTAGTTCAGAATAGAGCTCTGAACAGAGTCCGAGCATGTTCTGAACATCCTCTGAGCGCCATGACACCTGAAAATTTACCTGTCACCATTTTTTTTTTAATTTCCACTTGTCAAATGCTTGTTTTAAGCATTTAATTTGTCTGCAGTTATTTTATTCAGAGCTCATGGATCGCCCTCTAAAACACGCTTATCTCAGAAAGAAAAAAGAAACACAAACATATTCGAAGCTCTGAGCACTCTGAAATTAAAAAGAAACACAAATTAATTTTTGACAACTCAAGCTCTGCTCTAAACTTAAAAAAAAACGCCTAATGTTTTGACACTGCAGACTGTTTGGTGATTGGTTTAAGGCTGCGTTCACAGTGAAAATTTAAAGTATCACGGGCCAAATTACCGCATCAGTTTTCGAGTAATACGTGACTGAATTATGTGAGTTTGGCATTACCGCTTACGTCATCGAGCAATCGATCACACTAATTTGACATTTTCATTCGATCACTGATGGGACTCACTCACTCGGTCACTGAAGCGGTAATTTGGCCCCAGGTTCAAATTGGAAAACCCTTTACATTAGGCGTTTTTCTTTTTTAGTTCAGAACAGAGCCTGAGTTGTCAAAAAATAAATTGTGTTTCTTTTTTAGTTCAGAGCGTTCAGAGTTTCGAAAATGTGTTTTTTTTTTCGTTCTGAGCATGTTCTGAGCGTGTTCATGAGCTCAAAATAAAATAACTGAGCAGACAGAGTAAAATGCTTAATTCAAGCACTTGACAGATGTAAATTTAAAAAAATGGCGACAGCTAAGTGTTCAGGTCTGTTTTAAAAAAAGTACTCAGAGCGCTCAAAGCACGCTTGGTTCAGAGGATGTTCGGAACATGCTTGACATGCTCAGACTCTGTTCGGAGCTCTATACTGAACTAAAAGAGAAAAACGACTATTACATAACGCCCATATTAGTAGTGGGCCACATGTGCACACGTACGGCCATCACTGTCTTCTCACTATCGTTTTATATGCGGACGAAAAAAACGACATCAACGCCATCCCAAGCCACCACACCACGCGATAAGCCATCCGACTCCAATAACCCATCTATACGTTGGCCCATCAGAGTGGGTAATTTGTAATCTAACGAAGGAGAGACTCCCCCATACTAAATGCATGTATTTTTGATATGAGACCTTCGTTCCAAAATCTATCAAATGGTTTTGAACTATTTAGTGTAGTTATGTGCCTTTGTTTTTTTCAAAATTATGTAGATACTCGTAAAGATTGGTTGCAATTTCGGTACCTATTGTTATGAAAGTCGTACTGCCGCTCTTAGAAAAGCTTTCTTTCTTCAAGATATTTCTTAGAATGATAGTTGATTAACCTTTTCATGACCTTGGGAGAAGGGTCGTAAATGCAATTTGTTTGTAATTGAAGGGGGAGAAAGCTTCGTCTTTCTTGGTAACCGGCAGAATGGGATAAAGGGAAGGCATTACGTATCGTCGAAGCACTTTTCAGCAAAATGGTCCACCATGGTCGAGAGGTGGAAGTGGGGTAGGATGTCACTACTAACTACCGTGCAACGACAGCAGACATATTCCAGAAAGCGTGGCAATTCGCTTTTAATTGCGGATTTGTATTTTCCTATTCTATGAAAAGCGAAAGACCTTTTGATCTTCTCTTTCTTATTGGCGCTCAGTATTTAAAAAAATACTTATGGAATCCATAGAATTGTAATTTTTTCTTTTTAACTCAAAAAAAATCACCAACAATAAAATAATTTAATTACAAAATATGGGCGCATTCACTTACCTAGTCACTACGTAGTCAACTCGTTCTGATTGGCTAAAGACAACTAAAAATTTAGTTGAAATTTCCCTTCAAATGTAGTGTAAACATTTCTGCTTCAAAGCTATACTCTGTCCAACAAAAATTCTCAGTACAGGCCTTATGGGAGACCTTTTTCTAAAGCAGAGGCGCCTGATGCACCCTCACTACAATGCGTTAGGAAAAATGCCACTAAAAAAAGAGCAAGCCACTGACTTTTCTTAAGGAATTGTTGTTGTAATTCTTTGCAAAAAGTTGTACACCCCAACACGACCGTCGTATCCTACTGCTGATGAGATACTGTCAAGATCCAGACAAGAGTGTCAAGTGTCACTCAATTCGATCGTGCGCTCTTTATCTACATCAAAACAGAGTTACCATTATCATTCTCAATTGCAAGCAAGGAGCTTTTTCAGTGGTTTTTATTAAGGAGCTTTTAGGATTTGAAGCTTTTGAGAACACATTTTAAGAAGATGAGTATGTTGAGTGTTGTCGTATTGCTTTTCAACTTAAACAAAAACGCGCCTATTATCTTACCGTTTGGCGTTGTGGGAAAAGGTAAATTGAATATTGTTTTCAGTCGTTTTGAATCGGCAGACGGTAGCCCTAAGCGTTTTTTACTCTGATTTGCGGCGATTTTTAATGTAAACTACGGAATCCCTGTGAGAGCTTTAAAAGGCGACACACTTATGCATGGCAATGCAACCAGAATGAGAGACAAACGTCCTATCTTCCCTGTACTGACAATTTTTGTTGGACAGAGTTTAGTGGATATTGATTTTGACATTACACAATCAGCTGTTCGTTGAAAATACAAATTTAATTTTTGGTGGAAGATATTTTCGAAGTGAAATTATTAAACAAATTAATATTATATCTTATATTTGATGTTATTTAATTTAAACTGTAAAAAAAAGTTTATTTAAAGTTCTCAAAACACAATTTTTTTTATTTTATATGTTTACATCTGTCATTAATATGACTGTTTGAATTGACTAGCTTTGTAGTGCAATTTTGCATTCACAGTTTAGTTGACTTTTTGACTACGTAGTGACTAGATTATTGAATGCGCCCTATGTAAATATTTTCCAGGATACAACATTTTTGCAAAGAGCTGGCATTCATATTGGAAGGCTGGAAGAGATAGTAGAACTGCCTAGGAAATATATATGACATTTAATTTGTAAATCAAGGAGGATCGTTTTGATTTCAGTTCGCTTTTGGAAATAACTAAAAGCGAAGTTGGTCGAAAGTGAGGCATCGCTTTCAGTGCGATCCGCCGCACTCTTTGAAATACGCCTACAGATACAGATACCCCTAACACACACCACGAACTACTGCATCGAAGCATATTGTCGGTAAGGTTTTTGGGTCGTGTGAAATGAATATGTGTCGACATAGCAGTGCGAACTCTGGGAATCGAAGTAGTATGCCGACATGGCGTGTAAAAAGGACCGAACTAGTTCGTCGACACAGTTTTTTATGATGTTATTCGGTTTTAGCTGTTAAAATTTACAATTCGCCTGAAAAAAGCAAGAATAAAATTCAGTCTCCAAGCAACAATTCAATAAAGCTCTGATCAACACAAAAAAGTGGTTCTGGAGCCAGGCGCGGATCCAGGATTTCGTTCAGGGGGGGGCAATTTTCGTAATATTTTGCTTAACTTTAAAAAAAATGGTCCATCGAATACTTACGCTTTTTTAATGATTCTCTGCATTTCTGTCTTAAAATATTAAAAGGTATAAACACAATCGAATATAAAAATAGCAATTTATTTAATTGAATTAATTTAATTTAATTTAATTGAAGGAAAGCATGTGCAGGTACATAATAAAGTTCGTATGTAAATAACTCTTAAATAGTAGATCAAACATCTTCGTTTACATTACTTTAGCATCTTTTAATAATGCTCTGTATGCATGTCTTAAAGTATTAAATAGGAACTCGTATGCATGTCTTAAAGTATTAAATAGGAACTCGTATGCATGTCTTAAAGTATTAAATAGGAACTCGTACGTATTAAAAAAAATAAATAAATTAATTAATTTAAATAAAGGAATTATAGTACATTATTACATTATACATTATTATACATGATATGCATAGTTCTTAAATACTTAATTCTAATCTTTTTGGGTGGCCGGTTTTTGAAAACCTAGTAATAACATTCTCAACATCGATCGGGATTTGCCTGTGGATGTGCATGAGTGCCAGACCGCGGAGGCGGTTTTCAGCCATTGTTGATCTTAAATATGTTTTAAGGCGCCGCAACGAAGAAAAAGACCTTTCTGCCGAAGAATTTGTAACTGGAAGCGTTGCAAGAATAAGAAGGAAACTATGTATAATACAAAACACATCCTTATTGCATTTGTCAATTAAATCCAGGGCAGTGTCGGGAAGCTTGTTCTTCTGCTCATTTTCTCTTACCCATTTTTCGCGCCACATCACCAGCTCATCTTTAAGCAAAAAAAGGGCAACATCTTTATTTAAGTTTAGGAGTTTTCCAAAGCGATCCAATAGGGACTTAACGGTGGTATCAAACTCATCAGTATTATATTTGATTATATTTTCTGGGATGAAAATCGTGAGCTTAAACACATCTAATGTTTCAGGTTGAAACCTTTCACGCAAATCAGTTAGAACAAAGTCGAGTACAGGTGCACACTTGTTTACAGTTGATTACGCACAAATATTATTTTATAGAATATACTGACACTTTCGGCACGCGACAAAACACTGTTATTAACTACACACAAAAGCCAAACACGCGTCGACTGTCGACAAGAAATAGCAAACAGAATATGAAGTGAAAGGTTGCAATTTGAATTAGATGCATATAACTATTTTAGAGTTCTTTATTATTTCTACCTAAAACTTGAGACACATTTTCATTACTTGTAACGGTCGTGGTTGGGACTTGCAAAAGAAAATAAAAAAACCCATTGTCTTTGCCTGAAAAAAATAATATGGAATTTATAATAGGCAGTGAAAATGAAGACATTATGGTTTTATTGCGCTCCTTTTGTTTTGCAATTAACGAGTATTCCTAGATCATAAAGTCAAATTTGTTTTTGTTGACACATCACACATCATCCCTATTCCTATTCCCAATGCTTGCAGGTAGAGAAAAGGGTTCATTCTTCAGTCAGTGAAAAAAAAAAACATAAAACCATGATAGGCATTTCAACGACCGACGCACGCGACAGGCGGGCGCCGAACGCAAATAAAGGAAATAACTTATGGAATCGTAAAATATATACATATACGAGTACATACATATACATACTTTCATACAGAGAACTTAGGTATATCTAAAATGCGTAGTTGCAGGCTGCACTCCAAACTTCTATTCTGCCTTTGGGAAAAAAAGAAAAAAGTGTTATGGTTTTTTGTACGCAATTTCAAGAATGTGAATAAAGGTATCTACATAAATAACATGAAAAGTGAAAAGTGATGCGTAAGCGTTTGCGTGTTGGTTGTTATAGGTTAAGGCTGGGATTGAAAAAAATTTACTTTATAATAATTGTGAAACGAAGAATTGCCCAGGGGGGGGCAATTGCACCCATTGCCCCCCCCTTGTATCCGCGCCTGTCTGGAGCATTGAAATTCAAATACTTTTCGGTGATTTTCACTTTTTATTTAAAATTTCACAACTCTACCATTTAACAGCTGATTTTGGCATGTACTTCTACGTCGGCGTATTGGCGTGTAAATGCCCATACAAAAGCGAAGTACTTTGTCGATTAGGTTGATTGATGTGGCGTGTGTGAGGGGTAAGAGTCACCCTTATTCCGATAGTCGTTTTAATAAAACGCCTTTAAAACGAGAAGGCTCCAGAGACCACATTTTGGTGTTAAATAATACGAAAAGGGCAGCGTTCTCCATGTTCTTCACTTTTCTAACCATTATAACGATAATCGTTTCAATAAAATTCCAATTTTCGTTTCTAGAGCCTTGTCGTTTTACTGGCGTTTTAGCAAAACGACTATCGGAATAAGAGTGAGTAATTCTATAGATCGAATCAATGGTGGCGTGTATAGTTCCACTAAACCCGAACTACTTGGTACGAGTATTTCACTTTATTTAAGGTGTTTTGATATATTTTGAGCAGAGTATTCATCTTAATATACGACCTTCGAAATTTATTTCAACTGCTAAAAATGATTGCACAGATACACATGTTGTGGTGCAATAGGCTAAAAAGCAGGGCCCGTATTCCGAATTACGATTATCGTTTAAAATCCCTCGTTATTGTTAAGTTGCGATTACGTTTTACGATACTCGTTTTTTTAAAACGATAATCGTTTTCTCTTACGACTGCTTTTGGCACTCGTATTTCATTGTTTTAACACATGTACTATTTTTGACAGAAATATTGAAAGAATGAAGTTGGATGCGCTTAAAAAAATAGATTTTTTTTATTTTATCAGGCAATATTTTGATGCATCCATTATCGTAAACCATAATCGGTCCATGTGTTGACTATCGTTTTCTAGGGTAACGTTTTTTTGCCTTTCGTTTCGTAATCTGTAATACGGGCCCAGTTATTGACTAAGTCGATTAGGGATTCACATCAAAGATCAAAGCCACATTCTAAAACAGAAACCTTATACACATACGCCCCTGCCGATAAATCTAAACAAAATTTGTATACCTCAATGGATGATACCTGTGCGATCGCCTGTACGCAGCACAACTCGTAATATAGTGAAAGCTCTAAGTTTACAAGGCTAAGGATCCACAAAGAAACCTGACGGTATGTGTACTACCAACCACCTTCTGTGGAATGAGCTTATTCGACAATCTGTGGGTTTCCTTCGTCGATGCAAGAATTTTGTATCGCCTTCTGATCTTGATATATTATTAAGCTACATATTTATAAATTAGTATAAATCTCATATATGGGCGAGTGCTCCTTTAACTCACTTGTGTCTTTTGGATCAGATTCAAAGAAGAGCCTTTAAAACGATTGGAGATATTAACATCGTTGAAACTTTTACGTCTCTTGAACACCATCGTAATGCCTGCTCCCTCTATTTTACAAAAACTAATATGCATGGGTACCTTCCTTCTCTCCACTTTCCTAGTACTAAGCAGCGTCATATAAATAAATCTGATACGGAACCTGTTTCACTTTCGAATTTTTGTATATTACCAACATCTATTGAATACCAAACTATTCACAAACATGTCAATTTTGTATTGTTGAAGTTTGTTAAGTTTTCTAAATTTTGAGACAATTTTGTACTATAAACCAAGTTAATCAGCCACACCGTGTTGTCGTATCCAATCTTAACAAAATTAGGTACACTAGCACAGTAAAACCAAAATATTTTCATTGTTTTGTTTAGAAAAATCTGATTGCTTTTTCACAATTCAAGCTATGTATAAGTTTTTGAATTTTTTCATGTGGTATACTGTTCCAGCAATCCTGTTGTGTATTCCACATTACAGATTCCGATGAAGGGCATTGATCCCGGACCCTTCCACCCAGCTGCTCCCACAGTTACTCTAGTGTTTATATCCAGTGATTGCAATGGCCATGACATGACTTGTAAGATTTCTTCTTCTCTCTGTTTGAGGTAATCCTGACAAAGTCTTACTATGTGTTTAGAGTCGATGTCCAGGGGGATCATTCTGTAATTTTCTAAACGAAATTTTCTAAAGCAAAATCATTTTAAATGTACATAAGTTGTTTTTTGCTATATTTTTACAAATTTATATAAATTCAAATACTTAATATTTGGTTGCAAAGTTGAATGCCGATGGGCATCCCACGAAAAGCATTAACTCATGGAGAAAGGTCTTTAGCCGCACTACACGAATAAGGAATGCTTTCCCCGATTTAATATTTCCCTCTCAATATGTTATTCAGACATTCAATGTACGACGGTATCTCCTATTAAGTCTTCTCCAATTTTTCTAAACGCTTGCACTAAATTATAGAAAATAAAATGCACGACTGGGTCGCACGAACTTGCTCCTATGTAAAAGACTAAGAATTTCAAAAACGAATGTTATATAGAGAAAAACTGTTCATAAGCATAAAATTCATTTTTTAAATGACTAAAACTTCTATAGCAGTTGGAGGTAAAAATATGGTGCCATGTGATTCAAGAAAATAAAGGTTTATGCAAGA
Organism: Philhelius festivus; assembly: GCA_963931855.1. Taxonomy (NCBI): domain Eukaryota; kingdom Metazoa; phylum Arthropoda; class Insecta; order Diptera; family Syrphidae; genus Philhelius; species Philhelius festivus. Next base: position 69,996,474 of record OZ007554.1, on the reverse strand, counting down.
ACAAAAATTATAAGTCTTTGTAGTGGTTTCTTAAAAAAATAAGCTTTTATATAAAAAAAATGTTAACATTTTTAAGAAAAAATTTTGGTACGCCAATTTAAAGGTTTTATTATTGTTCGAATAAACAGTCAGTAATATCTTGTTTTCAAAATTTTTTTTATTAAATGATAGATCTTAAAAATTAATTGAAAGAAAAAAAATTTAAGTAAAATTCTCGAAACAGTTTTCGAGAAAAATACGATTTTCGTAAACCATTTTTTAACATTTGTATGGAGGGTACCGTTATTTTTAGGTAAAACAATTTTTTTTTCTTAAATCTTATAATTTATATTAAAAAACTTTTATTTATCAAGATTTGAAAAAATCAAGCATGGGGTTTTCGAAATATTGAGTTAAAAAAAAAAAAAATGAACTTTTTTTAAAAAATCCAAAAAAAATTTTGTTTGAAAATTTGAATACACAATAATATTGAAACTGCTGGGGAGCCTTAACATAAAAAAAATGATCAAAATCGGTGGCACCGTTTTAGAGAAAATCAAAAACAAGAAAAATGGTTCCAGGGGGGGTACCAAAAATAATCATTTTTTGGAAAATTTTTTTCAACCATTACCTAGGTTTAACTAAAAAAAATTTTATGAATTTAAAAAAAAAAATCGTATGGCAGGTACCGTTATTTTTGGTCTTAAAAAATCAAATCAAAAAACATCCGGGGGGACGAAATTAAAACCCATATCTACCAAGTTTGAAGAAAATCGGCCGAGCCGTTTAGCTGCAATCGAACGGACAGACAGACAGACAGACAGAATTGCGAGACCCACTTTTTTGGTCTTCGCTATTATCGTAATGTCAACTTTGATCAAAATCTCGAGTTCGATTTTTTTTCCGAATGCATAACTTGCCTTATAGTACCTATAAGTCGCAAGTAAAAATAACCCATATAATCGCTTTTTTCACATTTACAAAAAAAAAGCAAGTTTAAAAAATCAACTTTAACTACTTCAAACTGTTGCGTGTTAATCAAATAAAAAACTTCGGTTAAACCCCATTCTTTATTTCATAAAATCAGCCCCGAGGCATGAATGAAGTCAGTTGACTACGTCGGATATAAACTTTTGGTATGCAGTTTATATCTGTTTTGTACACAATTTAAGAATTATTTTCCTAAGTAAGTTTCATACAGACGATTTTCAGATTCACCAATATCTGATAATCTATCTATCGCGTTTTCGCCTCCAATTTCAATCTCAAACAACAAAATCTGACGACTTCCAAAGGATTTGACAATGTCCCAAATGCCTGACAATAAAATAAATTATGTGTTCATACTATTACAAACGATTGTCTGATACCTAACACTTTCATTATCAGATGATTGCCTGACAATGACGTTTCTGACAATATTGTCAGACAAAATTGTAAGTTCACATGAAAGACTGATATGGTTATTATAATGTGATTCTTATTTCAAAAGTCAAGCCTTTTTCAATATTTAAATCAATGGTTGATTGAATTCTCTTTGTATTTGGGGCATTTCATGTGAAGCGGACAACGAAAAAAGTGATGGGTGTTGAAATTCATTCATCTTTGTGCTATTTATACTTCATTTGAATCTAAAAATACATTTGGAAAAATTTTGAATTTTGAGGTCTGGTACTCCAGTTATGGGCTTGTAAACTTTCGACAAGCAATGAGTAAGGGTTTTTAAGAAAAATGTTGATAAATTAAATGAATCAATATAAAAATAATTTCCATAGTTGAATATAGGGTAAAACAGATATTCTTTTTATTTATGAAATCTAAACCGGAAATGGAATTTTTGTATATATATAAAACCGGAAGTTAACATTTCAAATCAAATTTTAGCAAACTTAGCCCATTTTTATATTTTTTTTTAAGTCGCAAAATAAAGCCCACATATTAGAGAAACTACATGCCAAGTTTCAGAGTGGGATATCCATACGTTTAGAAGATACATAATTTTTAGTGTGTGGACCTCGTGCAAAAAACAGATTTCTTATACCTATAGAATACCGGATGTTGGCGATTCAATTTTAATTTTAAGTAGCTTAGACCATTTTGATATTTTTTTTCTTTTCTCTTATTGTTCTTTATATAATAAAGATTCCAAATACCAAGTTTGAAGATGGGATCCCCATTCATTTAGAAGTTACATATTTTCAACATTTTTCTTAAAAACCCTTACTCATTGCTTGTCGAAAGTTTACAGGCCCATAACTGGAGTACCAGACCTCAAAATTCAAAATCCTTCCAAATGTATTTTCAAATTCAAATAACACAAAGATGAATGAATTTCAACACCCATCACTTTTTTTGTTGTCCGCTTCACGTAAAATGCCCCATAAAAAGAAAGTTGCCTTGTAAGACGACAATTTGAATGGCGCAAAATTTTAGTTGAATTAGTACGATGCTAAAGCTGTTTAAATATGAAACTAGCATTATACTTTCTCTACCCTTTTATTAAAGTTAAAACCATAGAATAGCTATTTTATTTTTTTAGTATCGTGCTAACTTTATATGACTGACATTTACAAACATCAGAACAGGCCTGTCTACTTAGTTTTTTGTATGAACTGTCATTACTTGAGTTGTGTTCAGAAACAATTTATTAAAAAAAAATATCCTCTGCACGATACTAGTTAGAAAATGTTTAAAATTAAGGAAGAGTTAGTAATTTAATTAGTATCATAATTTTAATTAGTATCATACTAATTCCTACTAAGCTGTTTAAAATTTTGCGCCAATATGTTTATGCTTCAAAAATTAAAATATTTTCCACTCCTTGTTTGAAAATAAAACAATTATGTTACATTTAACCAAGTTAATTTAAGAACTTGCATATATTTTTTTTTAATTTAAATTTATTTTTTCATCATAAATTGTAAACAAACGCTATCCAGATAGTTATGGTAAAAAAAAACTCAAAAAAAAAAAAAGAAAAAGAATAATAAAAACAAAAGCAAATAAATTAAAGTACATAAATGTATTTAAATTATTAAAATCTTAAAATCCATTTATTAATGTAGTTGTTTCCAACAAGCTTTCTTTCTTTTAACAATCGATAACAAGCTTCCATAATATGATTTTTACAATTTATTTATGTATTTTTTTTTTCTTCTGATTTTAATATCACATTCCATTGGAAACATAATAATCAAGTGTGTACTTTTTGTATCTTTTGTTTGTTATTTTTTTGTTTTACTCTAATCTGTCTATATTCTCTCATCTTCTTAAACGAAAACAAAATTGAAGTTATTTTTATCAAGACTCTAATAAATTTATTATAAATGACTACTCACAAACTAAATAATGTAAGTTTGTAAAAAATGAATAGAAATGAATTATTTAAATTATTTCCTTTAGTAAGTGCAAACAATTTAACATTTTTTTATAGAAACAATAATTCTTATTTATGTAATTTATAACATAATTATTATTATTATTTTTAATATTGTTGTTGTTTTAAGAATCCAGAAGATTTGTTTTTTATTTTGTTACTGTTTAGCAGCAGCTTATTTGTTTCAAATCAAGGGATATTTTGTATTAAGTCTCTCTGTATTAAAAGAGATCTTGATAGAGAGAATCAGAGTAAAGTAAAGGTGGTACGTAATTTAATTTAAATTCATTAGAAGTCAAAACCAAAAGAGGCCCCATTGCCGCCACTAAATTGGAAAAACTGCCGGAACATTTGATTTGGATCGAATTCTGAAAAGACAAAGAATAACATTATTTTAATTGAGTAATAAATTAGGTATTTAAAACAAGAATCAATTATACAATTAATACTGAAACAGAATCTACAGGACGTCTATAGATACAATTGTGAGTTTTTCAACGAGAAGAGAATGTAAAGGAGACAAACAGGGAAACCTACATCCGAATGTTCACCCTTCAACATCCCAGCTAAACATACCAAGTATGTGATATATATTATTTTATATGGAAAAGTAAATTAAATTCCAGCTGTCCGATGGTTCATAAGACGGTTATTATTAGCCTCCAAACTGGTGAAAAACCAAGAAAGATAACTTCTTTCACTAAATAATAACGAACGACTTTGCTAGCTACAGCTCCTAATACGGTGACAAGAGGCACTAGGTTTTTAAGGGCAACACGATTCACAAACAAATCTGGCGGTCTCTAAACGTTGGAACCACAAACCAAATCGACCATGTGCTAACTGACGAAAGACACATATTCAACATCTTAATGTACATAATTTTGCCGTGGCAAACGTTGACCCTGACTATTTCCTAGACGCAACAGTTTGCGGAGGAGCAGTGCCTTGTGACTTGCTGTCGGCAGAAATAGGAAGGACGTACAATTTGCTTCCATGTTTGTACGGCTAACAGAGATATGACAAGAGAGAAAAGTAGATGAGTATTCAATCTGCATTACCATCAGCTCTTAAAAGAACGAATAATAAAGCAAGAAGGTAACACACTTATAGTCAATGTAAACATTTTTCCTTCACCCATTATAGGAGAAGTAGACTTACTATAAAACTTAAGAACAAGAGAGCCCTATGATTTGATGGCTTACCAGCGGGGCTCTTCAAATATGGAGGTGATGTTTTGCTAGAGAGCATGAACAAAATGATCGAACAAGCATGGTTGCAACAAGCATTCCCCATTTCTATCATGTATGATTTTGCGAGGCAAATTCCTACTAAATTTCTTATATAAAATACTACTGAACTGAACGTACTCTGTGAGTATCGTAAGCTGATCTGAAAAACTATAATTAACAAATAGCAGTGAAGCTTCCCTTCAAAATACAAACGAATTTAAAGTCGAGACTCGTAATACTTTCATTGACTTCAAAGCCCGCATATGAAAGAATTCATCTTCAGGGGCTCCTTATATCATTGGCCGAACTCGTGTTGGGTTACCTTGGAAAATGCAATGTGCAACTAGGGAATAGCTCCTCGGAAGTGTTTCAAACATGCAGAGGGTTTCGCCAAGGAGATGCGCTGTCACCTGACTTCACAATCTCGTTCTGGAGCAGATAGTACGAAGAACAGGGGTTAATACTGGGTGCCCTTATTTCACAAATCTGGACAACTTATAAGTGATGATGACGATATCGACATCATCGGCAGTTTCCAAAATGTTCCAGGCGAGAAGGTACTTCGAACTTCTGGTTTAAAGACCAAATCATCGCGGATGCCAAAGCTTTTGGTCTGGATAATTAGAAGCAAATCATGCAGCGAACCTTCATGGATCGGGAGCCGGTTACGTAAATAAATACATTATTTTAGACGAAGTCCATTTCGTTCATAATCAAATAACGTATTAGAAAAATGATCTCGAGAAAATAGAGACATTGGCAGCTCCAAATGTATTCTTTTTTAAGTTAATTTTAATATGAAAGCGAAGGTTAACGAATATAGCCCCAAGTCTTCTGCTGTAAATCTGTGCTTTCTGTCGAAGCTTATCACCAGAGGCATGTTGTATAAAAGTGCAACACTTGTACCAAAAGAAATTTATACAAGTTGATTGAACTTCGCCATACAAGAACTTGATGAAAACCAAATTCTTGAACTTATATTTTGATATGAAGGCCCTAGATTATAATAGAGTCGAAGATTCGAAGTCCTGTTAAGTTTCACAGCGAACCGTTAATAACTCTCTTGTGTTGATCTGAATAGCAGAAGAGGAGAGTTTTGGGAGAGAATTAAAGCAAATTCTGTCACAAAAACATGTTATTTATTTCAAATCATAATCTCGTCAGACCAAATAACAAAATACTCTACGAAAACAACAAAAAGTTATAAATATAAAAAAAATGTTACCTTGTTCCTGTTCATCCATATCTTGACCACTATCATACCGCATCTTCTTTCTTGAGTCCGAAAGAATTGCATACGCCTCACCGATTTCCTTGAATTTAAGTTCTTCGATTTTGCGCTCTTCAGGTGTTGAGTTTGCATGTCTATCGGGATGATGTACGAGGGCTTTCTTGCGATATGCCTTTTTGATTTCATCTTCTGTTGAATTTTTATTAACACCCAAGATCTTATAGTAATCCTTTCGTTTTGATTTTTTCAATGCAAACTTTGCATCGCGTAGCATGTTCTTGATGTCGTTAGTTTTTTGAATTTGGAATGCTGACTCATAATCAGCCACACACTCCTCGTATTTTTCCAGATCGTTGTTACATCTGGCACGCAAAAGTAAAGCTTTCAAGTAATTTGTATTGATTTCAAGAACCTTTGTACAATCTGCAATGGCTTCGCGTAGGCTACCAATTTTCGAATTAACCAAAGCCCGGTTATAGTACAATTTGCTATTCATATCTTTGTTAAACGGATCAATTTCAAGAGCATCTGTATAAACGGTTAATGCCTCACGGAATCGTCCTGATTTGAAAAGCACATTGCCAGACTCTTTTTTCTCTTTGAGTAATTTGGATTTGAAGCGCATCGTCTTAGCCTTTTGATGGTCTGGATCAAGCTGTAGAGCTCGTTCAAAGTGCAAAATACCTTTTTCCAAATTGTCACTGTAGTACAAGCACAATCCACGCACATAAATGGCATCAGCTGATGTAGTATCATTTTTCATAACACTCACAGCAATGTCAACAGCCTCATCTGTACGACCCAGGAATGCCAAACACTCGGCCTTCATCAACTTATACTTGAGGCAAGCTGGTGCAATCTTAAGAGCATTATCCAAATAATAGACGACATTTCTGTAAGATTGAGCTTCATACTGAGTCTGGACAGTCTTTTCGATTTGACGCAATTGCTGACATGACTGTTGTTCGACTTTAATTGCACTATTTAAGGGATCAACTTCCTCGAGTTTCTTAATGGCTTGCTCAGTTCCGATAATGTCACCGAGAATAGTGCAACATTTGGCTATACGGACGTAACCTTTTTCGAATTTCGGATCAATGCGGATAGCTGTGCGGGCGTCATTCAGAGCATTTTGGTAGTTGAACAACATCATGTGGCATGCAGCACGATTGCCATAGAAAGCAGCAGAATCAGGACATAGTGATATTGCGTCAGAGTATAATTTGAGAGCAGCTTGATAGTTTTGTGCCTTGTATTGATCATTGCCCTGTTTCTTCTTCTCCTCAGCAATACTGTAAATAGAAAGGAAAAAAGTGGTTTAGTTAAGTACTTCGAGAAAATGCAAAAAATAATCCGAGTAAATAAGAACGGAAAATACTAACAGAATACAAGTTTGTGTGAAACCCTTCGAGACGTGCAGATAATAAATTCGTTTAAATTACATAAACGTAAAAACTTTTTTATACGACATAAGTATGTAGGTGGTACAATTTTTGTTTCATACATTTCGCAACTAACTGGAAAGTATGCATTTTCAAATGTGGTTAACCTCCTATCGGTTACATTTAAAACAAAAATTAATATGAAAAAATGTAAAACAAAAAAATAAACCAAGATAGTGCAAAACTGATTTACTAAAACGTGAAAGTCTAATGAGGTTGAAGTACATTCTAAAATTTTTTACTGCAGATAACAATAATTTTATAAAACCACGTTTCAACCAATTCATTAAACGTTACTTTATTGTATGGTAATTTGCAATTTTATGAAGCGATTTCTTTAGAAATTTTGTCTACCCTTTTAAATCTTTAAACGTAGTACGAGCAATTAGAATACAGTAGACTCTCGTTAACTTGAACATACGATAACTTGAACATTCCAATAACTTGAACAAATATTTTTTCCCTTTACGCATTCTATACCTTGAACGGACTATTTTTAAGACTCAATACCTTGAATTTTTCCCCTAAGTACTCTATACGTTGAACAAGTAAAATTTATGCGAACTCTGTAACTTGAACAAAGTTTAATATTGAATTTCTTAATTTTTTTAATTTATGCAAGGTACCTGGGATGTTGGTACAGAATGCAAACGGTTTTTGTAAAGGGGAATCCCAGGAAATTTCTTTAGTATTTCCGTATAAGGTTTTATTGTTCATAATCGATGAATTTCTTAATGTCATTTGAACGCGTGCGTATTTAGGAATCAAAAAACGTTTCAATTAAAATTATTTATTAATAATATCATTATTTATGTTTTAAAATCATTAAAATGAATCATTATTAAATAAAAACAACAATTTTTTAACTTGATCCAATAACTTGCACAATCCTATAGCTTGAACACTCCTGGTTTCGTCCGTGTTCAAGTTAACGAGCGTCTACTGTAATAAGAGCTTATAAGAGAAGGAAGGGAAAAACATTTGCTTTGAAGGCATTTAAATTATTATGATTGGCAAAGTAGTCTTCATGAGTCTAAAGTGAGGAAAGAACGGATCTCTATATATTTTACTATTTTTCCAAAGTTGAGCTGAAGGCTAAATGGATCGGCATTGCCGGCTGGTTTGAAAATTGTCAATGGAGGTACGCTCAAGGCAAAAGCACTATTTGTAAAACAAAAAGCGATAAAAGGAATATTCGGTTTCTTAAATGCAAGTGGCACTCATAGAGAACTTGCCCGACGGCAGCAATGCACTTCATGCCGAAATAGTAAGCAACTAAGAAAGCTATCCCAAGATTCACCAGGGAAGGTACGGAGGGGTCAAATGTATAGAAGCTAGTGAAAGAGACTCCAAGAGATGGCATGATTAAAAAGTATAGCTTCAACAAAAACTTAAGAACGGAGTTGGGAAGCAAGATAGAGTGGGAAGGTGAAACAGTGAACTACTCTATCAATGCAAATTCTATCACATGGTATATTGATGGATCGATAATGTTCCAAGGGACAAGTACACGAATTTTGTAGCCCTGATCCAAACTATCTCTGTCGCTAGGGGGGGGGGGCAGTCCACAAACATTTTCCAGGCCCAAGTAAATGTCAGAGGAAAATGTGCCGAACGGAATCTCGACACAAAATTACAACAGGCAAAACATTCCCATCATGTCAGACCATGCCAGGCGGCACTTAAAGCGTTAAACTTCTATGTCATTAATTCTAACCTGGTTTGGGAATGTGCGGGCAAGTTAAACAACCTCGGCATGCGGAATAATGTCACACTTCTTTGGGTACCGGGACATGTAGGTGTTATTAGATATGAAGAGGCAAACTCTCAAGCTAAAACCTGAGCTATGATACACTTAACGGGGCCTGAGCACTATTGTGAGATTAAAAATAAAATCATTACAGAAGAGGAGGCAATAAGATAAAAAATATACACACAACTGCCAAACTTGAGATAAAACTGAGGAATATATTCAAATATAAAATTACTATCGGTATTTATTTTTGGAATTTTAGACTTGACCCCTTGCAATACTACCAGTATTGAAAGCTCCTACTAACCTATCGAAGAACAGAGGTGTCAAAATCAAATATTTAAGGTGAATGCGGCCAAGTCACAATCGGGCCAGGAAAACATCAGTTTAAAAATGGGCCTGACGGTGGACTTATAACATACAATATTTAAGTAAGCTTCTAAAATTTTAAATACAATGTAATGCAGTGTGTTCTTTTATCTGTAGAAAATTGTTTTATTTTCTTTTTTTACTTCGTTTTACTGGCATCGATAATCAAAAGGCTTTTGAGACTTGATGTCAAACTCTGTGATACCCTTAAGAAATATGAATTTACAAAAATGATCAGAAAATTGATTGGTCCTTTGTCGGTCATTGGTGGATTTCTTTCTATCCCGTTTAGAATTTTACAAGCCGTTCACGACCGCCTTTCTTAGCAGGGGGACTGGTAAATCAAAGAGCAATCAACCTGCGAATCGATGATAGAAATTTATACCGTCGGTTCCAAATCGAAACTGGTGTTGGCGCATGGTTCGTTTTAGAAACCTTTGGACTCGCCAGCTCATTCAAACTTTCTGATTACAGCAGTGTCTTCAAGTAATCAAGAGCAAAGTTCTAGCTACAAAAAACAAGAGATGAAGGTCGCTAGATACCTTTGTCATAGGCAGAAAATTATAGCCCAGTTTAAACAAACACAAGACCGACATTATCATCCAACTGAGTAAAAAGTCTCTTTCTCCTCTCGTCAGCATCACCATTGGTCACAAACAACTGGACTACCACAAGAAAAAGATGAAACTCAGTATGGACAACTTATGCAGCGAATGCGGTGACGACGAGATTATACATGTGTCACTGCCCTGCGCTATAACATCTAAGAAACAGGCTCCTAGGGAGACACATCTTCAACGATTTGGCATTCTAAGCAGAAACCTGTTGAAATGTATTAACGATATTAAATGGCTTGAAAATTCATAAGCTCTATCAACCAGCCGAATACGAGATTGAGATTGGAAATCGCTTCCAAACACAGTCAAAAGAAATAAAAACAGTTCAGGACGACAATGATAGAACGGACGAAAACGACTGAACGACGCACGTGTTTCTTGTAGGAGCAGCAACAAACTTCGCCTATACACCTATTGTGAACACGAGCGTCAGCTTGGTAAAATTCTTTCCCATTAGACTTATTTGACGAACACTTACACATACCACTGGCCTATCAAACTCATCTACCAGACGTTGTAAGGAGCCATATGCTTCTACGGGCCTGGTGGAGGGAAGAATTATCAAGTGAAGATAAAGGAAAGAATCACGCCCTTAAAAGGCTTCACAATCCCTAGGGTATTACAACGGATCTACATTGATCTAAGTGTGACGGTAACAAGATCAATTGTCAGCCCATTAACCTAACCTAACCTTCTACAATATTTAATAGATTTATACATAACCTTTCTTAATCTATTAGAAACGTTACCAAAAATGGTCGAAGACATAGATTTGAAAAATGTATCCTTTTATCTCTTCTTGAAGGTAAACTTTATTTTTGGGAAGGTTTTAGAATTCGACCTCAGAATTGCTCCATTACTCTAGGTTTTCGAAATATTCGAATCTAAAAGTGTAAAACCACCCTTTTATTAAGCTATGGGGATGTGAGTCTGTGTTACAAACGAACAAAACTGATGAAACAAAGCTTTCCAATATTTTCTTTCATCTTTGAAAAATCGATATTAATTTGCTAGCATTGTCTTGACCGAATAGACAATTGTTTTGTTTCAAAACTCATAAGGATTTCTCCGAAATGAAAGAAAACGTTTGAAAAATTGGATTTTAAAGGAGGAAAACAGAACTTTCATATTACATAACGAATTTTATGTGTATTCTTTATTTATTTGTGCACCATAACCCCAAACATGGTGAGTTTTTTAATTAACGACTTCTCGGGTAAGAAAGAAGGTATTGGAAAGATTTAAAACAAATTTTAAAGGAGACCAAAGGAAGGAAATTCATTTAGAAGAAAACTTTCTTTATATTTTGGTGCAAAAGAGCAAAACTGTGAGGACCCAGTGTAATAAGAGGGACGAATTTAGGTCTTAAGGTAGCATATCCATGGTCAAAATGCTTGAAAGGGAATCTGAGCTCGATTCTGAAAAAAGGATACTGAGAAACTGCTTCGTAAAGAAGAGATCTAACAACGCAGAATTCATATTCAAGGCCTTATATAATAGGAATGAGTACACTATAAATCTTTTAACTGTTGCCAGTATTCGCAAAAGTATATATGTATACATATTAAAGTTATTTGTGTTTAAGATGGGTGTTCGCAGTTGAGTTTAGAGACAAGTACTTCTGTAGGTCAATTCCATGATATTGTGATTTAAATTAAAGATTAATCTAATTTCTAAATTGTTTCCGTCAACGTCTAAGCATAACAAGCCATCGTTATTACGTGTTTGAGAGTTAAACGTATATCGATTAAAACAAATCACTGCCCTGAATCTTCTCAACAATGAAAATGCACGATTGTGCTTCTGATTTCTTTCTAATTAGAGGTCAATTTAATCAATAAAACGAATGACAAGGTAATGTGAGTGTAGATTAAAAGGTGAAAGTATGTTATACGTGCGATTGTGCATGACAAAAGTCACACACAACAATTAAATGAACATTTATGGTAATTTCGGATGCTTTGGTGATTTCGATTTTGTTTATTTTTTATATAAAATTGTTTTGTTTGAATATTTATTTTAAGGGGGCAAAGATAAATTGAAAAAAAAATTACAATATTTCCGTGAGTTGCAAGTTAAAATCTGTAAAAAGAAGTCGTTTGTTGACAATTAAATGACTAACAATACCCAACTCACATGGAAGCGTGAAAAGTAAATGAAAATTTTCAAATGGGGAGTAGAGAATCAAACAAAATTGTTTAGCTGGGGAATAGACGCATATTGAACAATGAAATTAAATTGAAGCCTTTCAAGATATAAAAAGTATATGATTTTAACACCATCACAAAGATGATAAGCATTAAAAGGCTGGTAACTTGCAGAACTTGTTAGTTAATTTGAACAATAATATATTAAATCTATTTCTAATTAAATATCTCAGGTGCCATTTGGACCTGGATGAGATTGCTCATCCTATAACTTTTCCTCCAAATAGGGTAACTTGCACTCTTCTAACTATCTTTTGTAAATAGCTTTATCTCATCTTCTTAATTTGGTGCCATTTTTTTTCTCTTGTTCGTTGCAAAATGTGCGTGATGTGTCACTTCTTACTAAACCTAGAATGTCTGAGGTGTCGACTTTGTTTAAGGTGGCTAGTGATAAACCTGTAAATGGGCGGTATCCGCTGTTTTAATAACAAGGCAGACAATTCTGGTTCTATAAAAAAGTGAATCGAGTAAATTATTTTCACATTCGCTGCAACGCATTGCTTTCATTTTTACTTTTTTCAAGGGGCAAGTATTGGTTTTGTGTGAAAATAAAATATATGCGTTTTAATCAAAATTTAACACCTTGGGCATGCAAACTATTCGTAGGCAATCATCAACAGAAATCGGCACCGTCTCATAAGGCTCGTCTGACAAAACAAATTTAAACTTGTCTTCAAACTAGCCAATTTTAAAACCTTTTTTTTTTTTGATTCGCATTCCATCATCGCCGACAGAGGGAGATATATTTTCATAAAATTAAATAGGGTGTTGCTACGTGTGAAATGAAATAACGGATGAATTTAGACCATGACCATAAAGTGTACAAAAATATTAGTGCATATTTAATATATACGAGTATGTAAGTCGAAAGCTAGGGTAGATTTTGTATACGAAATGAAGAGCTTTTTTTGTAAAACTTAAACTTAGGGATAAAATGAATGAATAAAAATTTGTTGGCACATAGGGGACCTAACTTATACAATGACTTACAAAACTCATAAAATTATAACATTTATAATATAAATGGTACAAATATTTAAAATTAAAATTAAGATCTGTTGGCATGGTTTTCTCTCGGGTTGTTCCGTCCCGGTTGTCCAGTTGGTGGGTTTGTTGATGGTTGGTTGGTATTTGTTCACAGCCACGGTGGTATGCTGACTCCACGTCAGCGTAAAATCGAACCGCTTCTTCGTTGTCGGTTGGAATCCTTTCTATCATATTCAAAGCACTAAGGTATCTAGGCTCTGGATGTCGTTCCTGGGTGGTCATCCTTCTCATCTGCAGGTTTGGGTGGTTGGCGGTGTTGTGATTTGTGAATAAGCTTCTTTGCCAATTGCACGAGAAACTGGTCCAGTGCAGTGGCTTGATCTTGGCTTCTTCGTAGATTCTTTCGTTGCTGTAGTGCTTCTGCCGCTGTCGATCGAAGATTAGTCCGGTGCTTATCCTCAGAATTTTGCTTTCGAAGAGTTGGAGCTTCTGCATTGCTGTCTTCGAAATGCAGGAAAATTATAGCTGATGACAGGTCTGATTAGCTGCTTGTAAATATTTCACTGGCTGGCTTAGTCCGGTTCTTCTGACTAGCAATGGGTGCAAGCGATAAAACGCGAAGTTGGCCTTCCTTAGTACCTGCATCCAGTGAGGTTTGAATTTGGACAGTTCGTTGAAGTGGACTCCGAGGTATTTAACATTTCTTTTGGCTGCTATCGTCAACCCATCGGGGAGCTTCAGGGTCAGATTTCTGCAAGTGGCTGCAGAACGACAACAGGTGCGGTTGGTGGTGGGTCTCCTGAAACACACAAGCTCAGATTTGCCAGTGTTGATTCAGATACCCCACTTTCTGTAAAACTCTTCTTAGAGTCTGGAGACGTGGGCTTCCACTCTCCGAGCTGCAATTGTTGGCGCTAAATGAAGAGCTTACAGTGAATGGTATCGATTTAAATGAATTATAGGAGGTATGTTGAAAACTCAAACGAAAATTATTTTAATGATCTGCAGATCAGTAAATCCAAGATCATTTCAAGATCTCGATAAAACTTGCCTGAATTAACATAGATCAGAACAATATCTTATATGTATACTAGCTGACCCGGCCACGCGTTGCTGTGGCTAATGTTTTTCTCATGGGCAACTATATGTTGCGTGTTCACGTGTTGGGAAACCGTCGAATCTATTTGTGTTAGCTAAAGACAGGTTAACCAAAAACATTGTGCACCGATTGGTGTTAAATTAAATTGAAATTGAAAGTATTTATAATTCAAAAAAATAGATATTAATGTTTAAAAGTTTAAGACTGTCTGCCTTGCCTACCTCATTCATGAGTTTAAGCGTCACATGTTATTTACTGTATTATACTGTAATATACTTATATTTGTTATAAAATTAAATGGAAATAATAAATCTGATAAATTTTTATTTTGTACCTACTGATTTATGCTTAATATCAAGTGTAAGAACATTTTAATTAATTGTGTTCAACGTACTTCCCCTTCAAATCTCAATCCAGTGAATTTGTATACCAACATCAACATTTTCGTCTTTGTTCGTAAATAATTTCATTGTACTAAAGGGTTATAGAAGTAGAAAGTCAAATAAGGAGATCACCATATTTTTTTACAAATACCATCTGTGTGAAAAAGCATAGTGGACTCCGTGACTGATGTTCTCTTATTGTTCCTCTTAGATTGTTTACTATAATGTAATATAACAAAAACTTTAGCCACAGCAACGCGTGGCCGGGTCAGCTAGTGTAGCTTATATGACACGTTCGTAGATTTACCATAGCAGCGCCATCTATTGATTACTTACTCAACCCAGTCGAAAGGTATCGACATCTGTTAGAATCATTTGGAGTTAACAGATAATTGTGACTGTCAAATAATAACAGACAAATAATTAGCAATAAATTAAAATTGCGACTATAATTTGAGATTTAAACTATCCTATCTCTCAAGTTGGATCGAACTGCACATGGTGTGCGAATTTTATTATAATCGGTTAAGTGGTTTAGGAGTCCATTGAGGACAAACATCGTGACACGAGATTTATATATATTAAGATAATATATCATAATAAGTGCTTTTCAATGGTCATACCTCCAAATGTTTATAATGTGTTTCTTAATGTCGATAAATGTAAGACTATAAGTTTTACGAGAAAGCTTCCCGTAACTTATTTTTTTTATTATTTTTTTAATGGTGTATTGTTATAACGTGTAAGCGATATTTCTGTGTGTGTCATTCGATGACAAACTTGAATTCATATAAAACATCAACTCCATAACTAATAAAGTAAATTTAGATTCCGGTTGAATAAGGAATCTAATTATGAACGATTTTCTCCTCTAATTTTAATAATTTTTTCCATGACAAATATATTAAATTGTTTTTTTTTTTTGTATATGTATATGTATTATATACATATATTTTGCGCGCACTTAAGGTGTTTTGACTACCCTTAACATGTTTGAGCACAATGCGAATGGTTAGAAAGTGAAGTTGCAACCGATGCAAATTGGTTTTAAATGTCTAAATATCACAGTGGGAGTTGAACATTGTATCGAATAAAGCATTTCATTCGTGCAGTGCTGTTAAGCAAAGAATCTCTGAATTTAACAGTTGGCATTGGGGGTGGGTTCTGCTTTAACGACAGAAGACAGCCTATAGTTTTTGAAGCAATTAAATCGACGCGATTTTTTGTTCCCCATTTGACAATGTTGTCGAGATCAGAATTTGATGAACTTATTATCTGCTGCCGTTCTTAATCTAAATCCAAAGAACAAGGTCGTGCATCTAGAAATTAATATGAGAAGCTGAGAACACTGTCATCAGAAAAACAATTTAATGGATTAAAAGTTTCAGACAAAAGATCATTGATGAATATCAGAAAGAGTGTCGGAGATAAAACGGAGCCATGTGGCACATTAGCATTAATTATTTTATCCAATTCTACCACGTCCACATTTTTAGGTAAATATCAGATGCTTCGGTATTTAAAATCTTTTTAGAAAATTTAAGCTGTCTTGTTTAAGAAATTTTCAATATGTGGAACTGTAGAGCATTCCAGATGCAGATACGATTTTATTAAAACAGAGATATATACTTTTTCCAGTTCCAACTTTATATATCTGAACACATTTTGAACAATTTCATACATATGTAGGGGTGTTTCAAAATTTACGTTAAATTTAAGTAAAAGAAATAAATAAAACTAAAAAAACAAACACACTTTGGAGACAAAAACAAACACCATTAATAAAAAACACAATTTGACAGCTGACAAGTTGGGATTAGTAAAAATGGAGAATAATAATAGAAGACAGCTAATTTTCAGCACATAACCATCCGCACCCGTGCATTGAAGGAGGATATTCAACGCTACGTCAACAATGGGTCTTAAGTGGTCAACATTTTACAGAAAAGAGAAACAATTTTTAAACAACAAATCATTTTTTTTGCTCAATTCTGGAATCTAGTAAATGCAACCTATGATATAGGAAATTATCTATAATGTTCTTCATCAATTAGTCATTGTTTATTTTCTAAAAAGAACTGCTGAGTTTATTAATAGGAACAAGAAAATATGAAAACAAACAGTGTGAAAAGTTCATTGAAGTTTATAAACTTGATATGCCAAAGACATACTATTTTATTTTATTAGAAGAAGACAAACTACGAGTTGGTATATCTCTTTTTTCGCCTTTGTTCTGTTTGTATATAATGAATTTATAAAACTCAAGCCTGTACAATTTCCATACGTAATTTCGATTCATAGTTGCATTTTAAATAGTACACATACACAAATAATTGCTTATCATATGACTTATAAACATACTTCTTAGCTATCGAGAAGTGCTTATCAGAGAACAACAAAAACCATTTTGAGTGACTCAAAATAAATAAATTGTTTTGGTTCTAATGTGTGCAACAGTGCGGTTCACTGGGTTAGCTTTTGTTTAATTTACATAAAAATGTATGGAATTTTTTTTGGTTTTAATTGAGAACGATGTATGTACTACATATATTTATACAGGGGACACGAGTAGTGCTTCAAAGGAACTGGACTACGATTTATAAGGCGTTTATATGTCCCAAATTCGAGAATAAGTCACATGTGTGAGTGCTGTTAAACTTCTCTTCATTACTGGATAAAATTTAGAACAGAACTTAAAAACTGAAAGGAAGCAAACATTTCTCGGAAATATTCCCATTTTTTGAAAAACTTGGGAATGCTTCATGGCTTTCGTTTTTATCGCTTTTTTCACAAGCATTCCTCCTCTTATTGTTTTTATAATTGACGCGCATTCAAGGGCTGTTTTAACACAGTGCTTGGGTTTAGAAAAAAAAGGGAGAATCGAGTAGAAGATAACCATGTACATTTGTCTTAAATGTCTTGATATTAAAACGGGAAAGAAAAACAGAGTTGCGTAAAGATTTCCACATTCGTGTGGTACGGCTAAAAATAGAATCTCTATACTCGACGGTACGTCCGAAGTTACCCTCGAGGGTATACTGATGCGCTTTCCTAGCAGAATGGGTTTTACGCTGAAATTGTTTAAGGGGAGGAATGCAAGTGGCTATTTCAACAGAGCAACGTTCGAAGAAGTTGCGTTAAAACTGTTGATAAATAAGAGACATTTCGGCGGTGTTCCAACGAAATAAATTTTCCGTAATCGATCTGTCTCCTATAAGTTATAAAGTCTATTCTGGATTATATCCAGTTGGTGTAGTGATGCTTTGGTTGTGCCTGCACAAATATGAAAGTTATACTCTAGCTTTGGGCGTATGTATCAGAAATGAAAAAATAAGTTCTTACATCGTCTGAGAAAACCTAGGCATTTCGCAGAACTTTTAGCAATATCTGATATGTGATCGTTTCACAAAAGCTATTCAGTAACGTACATACCAAGAATCGAAAGCTTTTCAGTTTCCACGATGCAAGTTCCAATTATTTAAAGGCGGTATATTCCGTTTTAATGACTGAAGACATTCGAAGAGGGAGGGAAGAGGGAGGCGAATCGGGAAAGAAGTATGTATGACCAATGGTGTTGGCATCAGCAAAGCAGATTAGTGGATTAGCTAGTAGTTTCAGAAAGGAGATCATTTATAAAAATAATAAATAGTGTGGGAGGCAATACAGAACTTTGCTGGGCACACTAGCATTTATTTGATTAGTTACAGACTTGAAGCAGCCCAAAACAAATTGTATTGAACGGTCAGAAAGTTAATTGCTAATTCAGCGAAGAAGTAACGATTTTCCAAACTCTATCAAATGCTTTTGAAATATCAAGCGCAACAATTTTGCTTTCTCCAAAGGGATATAAGGATTCATTCCACTTTTCGTGAGAAAAATGCCATTAAATCACTAGAGGGTCATTGAGAAGCTTTCGTTGGTCGAGATGAGCTGATAATTGATCTGTGTTTCCATGATCGTGGAAAAAATGGATGTAAGAGTAATTGCAGGGTAAAGACGAATCGCCTTTTAAAGGAATTGGTTGCATAAATGCTTTTTTCCATCCAGTTATCTAGCAAATACTGAAATACATAGTTTAACATGCTTTATAGAATGCTCAACAGAAAAAAAATTGTCTAAGTTCTTTTTTGTATATATATGTATGTATGCACATATATATTTTATGCACTGACTCAAGGGGTTCGCACTACCCTTAAAATGATTATCAAAGTGCGAGCGTTAGGAAAACAGGTTTCTGCGTATAACAATGGGAAGGAAAAATAGAGCTGTATCAGTTCTTCGCAGACAGCCAATACTACCTAATCTAACCGATGCATATTCAAAGGCGGGCAAAAATGAGAAAAAGTTTTAAGAAGATTTGATAAGAGACAGAAGCGGCCATGTTGTTTTGGTGACACCTGTCAAATCTATTGTTTATTATTCAGTTACTAAGGCCAAGTCACCAGTTATACGATTTAACAGCACGACCTTCACAGTCGAAACTTCAACATTTGGTGGAAAAATTTTAGATAACTGTTTTGGAAATCAATTAGTCAACATTCATCATCGTCGCGGCCTGTGAAAGTGTACAGCAGAACACGAGGCAGATCATTCCTCGCCGTGCACAAGAACTCAGCCTTTCGCAGACTTCAATTTCGAGAATTTCGCGTCGGGACTTGGGCCTACACCCGATCAAGATCCAACTGACGCAGTAGCCCAAAGTTCATGACCATAGACAACACCGTTTGTTCTCTGACTGGGTTTCGGAGAGTTTGGAAGAGGACCGCAATTTTGTTCGAAAAATCATCTTTAGCGACGAGGTGCATTTTTGGCTGTGAATGGCTTTGTTAATAATCAAAATTACCGTGGACGACACCAACCCACTATAGGTTCACCAAGTGATAATACATTATCAAAAAGTTACCTTTAAGTTTGGATTTTTAGTTCGGCGAAAATGCCATTAGTGAGATGGTCACGGTCAATGGCGACGATAACTAATTTCTAATGGCCCAGATTGAACCATATAGACCTAGACATGTGGATCTAGCATAACGGCACCACATGTCACATAACAGACGCCACGATTGATATTCATGAACCCAAAACAGGTCATCGCTCAAATAACAAACATGTGCCTTTCAAATAAAAACAGAATTTTGTTATATCTCACACACAGCTTGTTTTATTCCATTTCATCAAAAAATCCTTTAGAAGTGGACCACAAATATCAATTTAATATTTGTATTAATTTAAACTTTTAATCATTATTCAAAAAAATCAACCAAACTCCTGATTTAATACGAATGTTTGGCAACAACCCTCTAGCAACTGCGAAGAAATACTGGGGCCGAATTACCGCTTCAGTGACGAGTGAGTAAGTCCCATCAGTTATCGAATGAAAATGTCAAATTGGAGTAATTTTTTGCTCGATAACGTAAGCGGTAATGCCAAACTCACATAATTCAGTCGCGTATTACTCGATAACTGATGCGGTAATTTGGCCCCTGACTAATTTTCATTTGAAGTCTTAAAATAAAACAAATAAATATACTAATTTTGATGTTATACAGTTTTTCAAGTGCAAATTTAATCTAAAAAAAATACTTGAACCAAAAATCCCCTGAGGAAGGTCGCAACAAAATTGTTCCATTTTTTATTAATTCTAATAATTCTAAAAGCTCTTTTAATTAGCCTTTGACCGAAAATGGCTAAGTCGTTTTCGAGAAATTCGATTCAATAGAAGGTATAAAATATTTACTAAAAATTTGCCAACCATACCGACAACAACTAATGCATGAAGTTGTTTAATCAAAATCGTAAGTAATTTTTGACAAAAAAACAACTAAGCTTTAACTTAACGATTGCTTAACGACCGCACTGTATCAAAGCTATCAGCTAGCTCTCATATTACACGAAACAATATTATGACTTCCATTTTTGATAAAAATATATTTTTATAAATATTTATTCAATTTTAATAAATCAAATAATCAATTTGAATCAAAGATTATTTGGTCGTCTGCCGTTATCCAAACCCCTCTACACAGACTGACACACAAAATCATTTCTTGATGTAAGAAGAAAAAAATTAAGCAACACTTTTCGTTCGAGAAAAACCTGGGGATATAAAAAAACGCATATTTATGATAAAAATACTTATAAATCTATGAATGGATGGATACGCATATTTTTCGATTTTTTTTTAGAAATTGACCTGAATTATTGAATTTTGTATTTTCTTTACCACACACAATGAAAAGAGGAAAAAGAAACAAACACACCTTCGTATGTTACTCCTGTTCATATTGCAATTTATGTGCTTTTTCGTTAAACAAAGTTTACAAAAAAAAAAATACAAACAAAATTCAAAAGTGTTATAATAATTATGCAATTCACGTGTAAAAATTAATTTTAATGGTTAGTACAAGTCACACACACATACACATTCACTTACTATGTCATTGTTCTAAGAGACATTTCGAAAGAATTTAATTAAAGAAGTGGAGGAGCACGTTCACAAACACTTGTTGAACTTTGTTTCACTTTCAAAGAATCGTTTTTAACACAAAGTGAAATGAAAATTTGGAAAATTAGAGAAAAAAAAATAATTATAAGGAAAAAGGAAATTTCTATAAGAAACACAAAGAAATTTAAACCACAACGAAATTTCTCGGAGCATGCAACTGCGACGAAAACAACGACAACAATGCACGTGTATCCCGTTGCGACGATCGCAAGGAAGTAATAAAGAAAAGAAATTCAGTACGCTGGGGCTTACTGTTTCTTGTTTTGTTTTATTATACATATATTTTTTTTTTGCAGAAGGTACAATTAAATTAATAAATTGGGCACACAGTGTGTGCGAGAAATAATCGCTTTGCCAAGAGCAAGAAAAACCGCGAAGAGCACAATATGAATAAGTTGACTCTGAGTCAGTGTCTACTGTATTGCATCGCGTTTCGCCCCCCTTCATTCTTATCAACAAAACTTAAGCCGAACAATGGTTGCCAGCATTGTTTGAAAAGTTTAGTTTATGAGTGCAGTTATTTGGGCCAATGACGAGGTGGGGGAAGCTGGGATTTTCTTTTCTATTGGGTGGTTTTATTTAAGCTCTGTTAACTAACTACTTCCTATTAGATTGTTAAAAATCAACCTCTCGTAGAGAGGCAAATTAGACATTTTGTAGTAAATAATTTTAATGATGCCAAAAGACCTTCAAAGTTCCCTTTGCAGTAGTACAAATAGCAACACAGCTAAAGGGCTGCATTATTCTAGAAAAAGGGTCAATGCTATTGACACTAATTTAACGTTAGCACACCAGACAATCAAAGTCAATGGCATTAGGTTGTACACGGATGGTTCGAAGGGACTGGTGCTGGAAGTTTTGGGCCCAGAACCAATTTTTTCATACCGCTGGAAAAGTCCACTAGCAGCCACTTCCCGGCGGATGTTAATGGCATAGAGGAATGTGCAGGTCCTAATCTCGAAAGGAAATGTCGAAATAAAAAAAATTGCCTTTTTTAGGGGATTTTTTTCTTTTTTTTTTAGCTGAGTTTAACTGAGTTGGCAAAGAAATAACTATGCATTTCTTTTTATCTCAGAACTCAATCGGGGCTCGCTCGAATATTTCGTTAAAAAAAAAAAAAAAACCGAGCAGATCGAGAAGTAAGCTGAGCACGGCTAACTTCATTAATTAGTTTTCCATTTTACATTAACCTTAATTTCTAGTTAAAAATCAAAAAATCTTCAAATCACCAATTTCACAAATATTTGGACTCACACACTATTTTTGGACAGTTTATTAAGAACATAATACAATAACAGTTTAGTGTTCAATTGTGTTTCTTAAATAGCTTGGAGCGCTTGGGTCACGCTAGGTTTGGAACGAGCTCTATTCGCTCAGGCCCCGTTCTGTGCCTTGTTCGGGGCTTAAAAAGAAAAACGGAGTATGTCGAATAGCCAAAGCGCACTCAAAGTACTAAGCGCATACGCCATCACGTCTAAGTTGGTGTGGATTCCCACACCACACCTGTATAGGCAAGCTATATGAAATTGGTAAAAATAATAATGTCTCACTTCATTGGGAACCTGGAGATGTTGTATCCAATGAAATGAGGAGGCAAACTCTGTAGCAAAAAGTGATCTTTTAATAAGGTGAAAACAGGATTAAAAAGGAATTCAGAACAGAGGAGGTTAAAATATCAAAAAAACTAGAAAAAGCTCGCAAAGCTGAGTTAGGTTAAACTATTACTTGGGAACTATAACCAAGATCTGTATAAAGTGAACTGCTTAAGTAGGAACAACCTAAGAATAGCGGTTTTATTATCTACCAAGAACAATTTGGGATCCTACTCTCTATCTGGATCTACATATTTCAAAGATCTAACAACTAGTTCTTACTCTGCCAAGCAGATGGCGTTTTATGGTAATGTAGTGGTTGCTAAAATGTAAGGAAAAAAGACAAGATATTATTGAAAATTAACAAACATAAGGACAAAAGAGATGTGCATATAAAACTGCTGTAACTATGATCATATCGTTTTATTTATAAGGGATGATCTATATAAATCATTGGCGATGATAAAACACGCCTAATAGTAACGGCTCTCCCCATGAGCCATTGTAAACTAAGAAGACACTTGAGTATTTTTGGCCTAGAAAAAAGTCCCATATTCAAATTATGGAATACGAGTACTCATGAAGAAACGCCGGACCACATATTAGGCAAATGCGAAGGACTTATGCATCACAGAAACAAGTACCTGGGACGGTACCAGAGTGACTTATAGATTTTGATCAAAGTTGACATTACTCTGATTGAGAATACGAAAAAAATGGGTCCAGCCATTTAGTTTGTCTGTATGTCTGTAAGTCCTTCGCTTAAATCCAAAACCGCTGAAAGAATTTTCTTCAAACTCGGTAATTAAGGGTCTTCGGATTCCCTAGAGAAAAAATTTAACTTTTATTTGACAACAAAACTAACGGTATCTGCCATACCGGAATAAGTTCAAACAAGCTAGGATGGCCTATACTGATCATATCCAATGAACCCAATTACCCAACAATTAAAGCAAAAAATACTAATTGCTCAAAGCTAGTACAAGTTTTTGGGCATTGGTAAAAAATTTACGAAAAACTACTTCGTCTTCGATTCTTACGCTCGTCTTCAATAACACTTCTTTTGTCAGCTCACAGAAAAAGCGACGTTCCAAGAAACTGTCATGACTCCTTCTGTACTTGAGAGCGTAAAGGATTTAATGGGAAAAATCTTCTTTCGCACTTGTCAAGTTGCACGATTACTGAAAGACTCGATGTCCACAAATCCGCTGGCCCAAATAGTACCCCTTCAATTGTTCGTGAGAGGGGTTCATCAAGGCTGGCAAAACCATTGCATAAACTACTCCATCTGTCCTTCTCTACTGTTCTCTTTCAATGCAAGTTGTGTAGAGCGTTTTAAGTCTGAAGTTCATAAAATGCTGGTGTGCCACAGGGCTCCGTTTTGTCTCCAACACTATTTCTCATATTCATCAATGATTTTTTGTCTGAAACTTCTTATCCATTAAGGGGAGGTTTACCTTTTTCTGGACCAAAAAATCGATTTTTTGTTTGCATTTTCTTGTGGTAAAGTATGTGTAGAATATATTTTCAAAACAGCTTAGTCGTATCTATTTTATGTTATTTTAATGTTAACATAGATTAATCCTACATTATGGAAAGCTATGAGGTAAAAACGCGTTTTTCCCGAAGCCACGTTTCGAACTGGTCGACACGATTACTCAAAAACTACTCGATGGATCGCCTTTTTTCTTTTTTTGTTTTAAAGTATTGTAATATTTTTGCTAGGTTCGTTAAATAAAACTTATTACTCTTTCTAATATTTCTTCTTTATTTTACTTTCCAAATCACAACAATAAATCTCAATTTATAATCAACTCAAATACTTTATTCAAATTAAAATCACACTTGTTTTACACAATCCAATAAGCAGAGTTTTGCACACTTCCGTAATCAAAAATCAACTGTCTCTCGCTCACCATGAACACTCCCTTATATACTCAAATTAGTTGTTCTCGAAAGTTCTTGTCTTGGAACGTTCTGGATGTTTGGAATAAGGGGAAATACATTTGACATTGGAAAAGAGCTTTTTGTTTCTTCCAGAAATTAGATATGTAATTTTCCAACAGATGGCGCTGTAGTAGTATAAAGCTCTGTTCACAACATTGCCCCCTTCTTAAGATTGTTCGTCCCGAACAATTCTATCTCCAGCTTCGCCACTGTATCGGTGCAGTCGATCGCTATGCACAACTTTTAACTTTCCTCTTGACCCTCTTTGAATTCGGTAAACTACATCATTGATTTTCGTGACGACAGTATAAGGGCCTTCCCAGTTTTGTTGAAGCTTCGGCGACAATCCCTTTTGACGATGTGGATTATACAGCCATACACGATCTCCTACTTGGAATCCTGTCGTGTTTGCTCTTGTGTCGTACCTTGTCTTATGTCGATTAGCCTCTCTTTTAGGTCACTCACGTAATCCCCAGTTTCCTGAGACTCTTCTGATGGGTGTCCAAACCTTATCTCACTAGGCAGCCGTATGCTTCTTCCGAAGAGGATTTCAGATGGTGTTTGTCCTGTTGAGCTATGTATTGCACTTCGGTAGGCCATCAAAAATAGTGGTATGTGCCTATCCCAGTTTCTTTGGTAGTCGCCTACGACCTTAGTGAGGTGCTCTTTTAAGGTCCTGTTGAATCTTTCAACCATTCCATCAGATTGAGGGTGAAGTGGTGTGGTTCTCGTTTTCTTAATGCCAAGGAACGCGCAGACCTCTTGGAATATGTTCGACTCGAAGTTCCTTCCTTGGTCGGAATGAAGTTCCATAGGCACACCGAACCTGCTTACCCAGTTAGACACAATCTGGTCGGCCACAGTCTTGGCTTTTGGTTCGGGATAGCGTATGCCTCAGGCCATTTGCTGAAGTAATCCATTACCACCAGAATGTATTTGTTTCCAGCATTCGTTTCCGGAAATGGGCCAGCCACATCAACAGCAATCCTTTCAAACGGTGAGCCGACATTATATTGCATCATTTTTCCTTGCAGTTTTCTACCAGGTCCTTTGGTTGCAGCACAAGCGTCACAATTTTTGCACCACTTTTCAACGTCGTCTCTTGCATGCAACCAGTAGAATCGTTGCTTCACTTTTTCTAAAGTCTTATTGACTCCCAAATGGCCTCCTGAAGGTCCATCATGCATCTCTCGAAGAACCTCTTTGATTTTCGATTGAGGTAACACAAGCTGCATCACATAGGATTTACCATCAGCGGACTCCCATTTTCGCCGAAGAACACCTTCTTGCACATGAAGTGAGTCCCATTGTGCCCAATAGGCCTTTAAAACTGGACTCCTATCGGAAATGTCATTCCATGCGGGTTTTTCTTCATGTTCCTTCCACGCGAGAAGAGGTTCAATGTCGGGGTCTTCTTGTTGAGCAGATCTTATTTCTTCATTGCTCCATCCACAAATGGGGTCAGCCCTTATTCGCAGAATGTTGATGGATTCCTTTTCTTCTTGTCGCCTGCAATCTATTTTACAAGGTCTTCGGGATAGTGCGTCGGCATTTGAGTGCAGCTTTCCCCTTCGGTGTTGAATTTCGTAATCGTAAGTCTGCAGTCTTTCTATCCACCTTGCGACTTGTCCTTCTGGGTTCTTGAAGTTCAACAACCAGTTAAGAGCACCATGATCGGTTCGTAGAAGAAACTTCTGTCCATAGATGTATTTGTGGAAGTGTTTCGTTGCCAAGATGAGTGCCAATAGTTCTCTTCTGGTCACACAGTAGTTCCTTTCGGTCTTCGACAGTACTTTGCTGAAATAGGCTACAACCTTTTCCTCGCCATTGTGAACTTGTGACAGAACAGCGCCGACTCCCACGTTGCTTGCATCAGCATCGATGATAAAAGACTTGCCTGGAGTCGGATAGATCAGCACCGGAGCATTGCATAGACGGTATTTCAGTTCCTGGAAGGCTTTTTCACACTCACCTGACCATTTAAACTGCTTGTTCTTTTCCGTAAGCTGATGCAAATTCTTCGCAATTCCGGCAAAGTTCTTAACAAAACGTCTGTAATAAGTAGCAAGACCAAGAAAACTTCGTAGTTGATGTTTGTCCTGTGGTGTTGGCCAATTTTTGACGGTGTCAACTTTTTCAGGATCAGTCTTGACTCCTTGGGACGAGATGATATGTCCCAAATACTTCACTTCAGTCTTGAACAGAGCACATTTTTCTGGGTTCAGTTTTAGGTTAGCCTCTCGAAGTCTCTGGAACACACCCCTTAGGTTCTTACAGTGTTGGTCGTATGTTTTTCCATAAACGATAACATCATCCAAGTAGACAAGACAAGTTTTCCACGTCAGGCCTTGAAGGACGCACTCCATCAAACGCTCAAATGTTGCCGGAGCGTTGCAAAGACCAAACGGCATCACCTTGAACTGCCAGAGCCCATTACCTGTGGAGAACGCTGTCTTTTCTCGATCTTCAGGATGAATTTCAACTTGCCAGTATCCACTTTTCAAGTCCAGTGTTGAAAACCATTGTGCTCCTTCCATCGCATCTAAGGTGTCGCTAATTCTTGGAAGGGGATAGCTATCTTTCTTGGTCACGTCATTCAACCTTCGGTAGTCTACACAAAATCGTGTACTTCCGTCCTTCTTTTTGACTAGGACCACTGGTGACGCCCAAGGACTCTTGGAGTTCTCAATCAAACCATCCTTCTTCATGGTGGTAATCATTTCCTCCGCTTCGCCTTGTTTGGCCAGTGGCAGACGTCTTGCGGGCTGACGAATGGGTCTTGCATCTCCTGTATTTATTCGATGCTGCACCATTTGTGTCCTTCCATATTTCCCGTTTGGTGAAGCGAAAATGTCGGCATACTCATTCAGAAGGCTTTCTGCCGTTTTAACCTGATGTTGGTCTAGGTTAGATGAATTGAGTATCTTTGCCTTGATGGTATTGAGCTCCTCAGGGTCTAATGTCTTTCTCGGTGTTTCAGCGTCGATTTGTGTTATGGCTGCGACAGATTCGCACTTACCGATAATTTCTCCTTTCGTTAACTTTATATCGTACGGTTTGGTGTTGAGTATCCGTACGGGGACCATATTGTTCTTCGGAGCCACAAGTGTCTTCCCAATGATGACGTTTTGGGAAGAACAATCTGGGCCTGGTTCCACCATTAGGTATCGATGGCGTCCACACTCACCATCTAATTTTGTCCAAAGAAATACCTCAGAAGAAGTAGGAATAACCACATCTTCTTTGATGACAGTCCTTAGAGTTGTTATTCCTTCGTGCCCATAGATCATTGGAATCTCTGTATTCTGGTATTTGAGTACCTGGTTGCCGATATCCAAAACTACTCGATGTTCTTTCATGAAGTCCATTCCGATGATGCACTCGTCACATATATCTGCCACCAAAAATTTGTGTGAGAATTCTAGATCTGCTATTCGAATTCCAAGTCGGACGTCACCATAAACCCTAGCTGCTTCTCCTGTAGCAGTTCTTAGACGGTAGCTATTGGTGTTGTGTAGCCAATTCAGATGTACTAGGTCTTGACGCACAATGGAGGCTGTGGCACCGGTGTCGATTGTGACCACACGTTTGTTGCCATTTAAAGTTGCCTCGACAGTCAGACTTTTATTGTCTCGTTTAGTCTGAGAAACCTGGATGGTGTTTCTGGGGCCATCGATACCAGAAACCAGCTTCTGCCCCTCGAAGTTGGTTCTTACTCGTTTCCCTGCTGGGAAACTGTTCGGGAAGTAACACTGGTGTTATTGTTACCTTGTTCTGAGTTTGAAACTCCGTGCCCACAATGTTGACAAGCTCTTCTTGGTGGTAATCGACATTGACGCTGTAAATGTCCGGTCTTGTTGCAATTCCAGCACTTTGCAAGTCCGTTTCGTTGGTTCCTTTGGACATCAGTTCTTTGACATGAGCATTCTTCGACGACGGCTTCTCTAAGTCGATGTACTCCGTGAGAAGCTTGCTCAGCTGCTTCCATTGTCAAGGCAAACGCTAATGTTTCCGAAAGAGTTCGTTTTCCAGCAGTTCGCACGGCCCTTTGAAGATGTATGTCAGAAATGGCACGAACAAATGCCTCAACTGCGAACTGGTTACAAATTTCCTCTCCAACATCTGGATATGCAAGATGAACAAGCCTTTCAATGTCCGCTTGCAGTTGTTGTAGAGTTTCGCCCCTCTTCTGAACTCTAGAATTGAGTTGCACTTTGAAGACTTCTTTCATGTGGCTGTTACCAAAGCGTTTGTCTATAGCCAAAACCAAGGAATTGAAGTCGCCGCTCTTATCTGCTGGTATGGTTTGCAACAACTCAGCAGCTGCTCCTCTAAGAGCAAGGGTTAAGGCTATATACTTGTCAGCCTCATCCCAGCCATTTGTTGTGGAAGCTGCCTCAAATTGCTTCTTGTATATTGACCAAGAAGTTTGTCCATCAAAGGTAGGAGGTTGCATCTCTTTTTTTTCTCAAAGTTTCCCCAGAACTTTCCCGAATCTTTATGTTTCGAACACGGTCTAACTCTTTTGAAAACGTCTCCATTTTGTTGTCGACTTGATTCCCTAGCAATAAAACACGTTCATCTAACTCTTTTGAAAACGTTTCCATTTTGTTGTCGACTTTATCCTCCAGCAATGAAACACGTTCATCAAGTGCAAATACATTATTCTCGATGTTAACAAGCTTGCCTTCTAGCATGTTTCTCTGCTCTTCGAGTAGGTCTTTTTGTTCGCTATGCTGTTTCTCAAGGCGTTCGAGAATATTCTTTTGTTCATTTTTCTGCTCATTGAAACGTTCGGTTTGTTCATTTCGTTGCTCTTCGAGACGTTCGAGAACATTCTTTTGTTCATTCTTTTGTTCATTTCGTTGCTCTTCAAGACGTTCGAGAACATTCTTTTGTTCATTTCGTTGCTCTTCGAGACGTTCGAGAACATTCTTTTGTTCGTTTTTCTGTTCATTTCGTTGCTCTTCGAAACGTTGAAGGAGAAGACTAATCATATTTGAAACATCTACATTTTTACTTACGTCTGCTTCCTCAGCGTCAGCTTCAAAGACGAAAATGTCCGGGTCTTCATTTTGTTGTTTCAAATATTCGGACAAACGCAGAACAAGCTCATTTTTTGATCCTGCTCTAGAAAGTTCTCGCTTGCCCAATTCACTTTTCAGCTCATTACAGTTGAGCTCTTTCAGCAACTTGCTCATTATTATTTTTTTTTTTTTTCGCACACTTCACTGCACAATAAGTTTTATTCCACTTTTCTGACACCAATGTAATATTTTTGCTAGGTTCGTTAAATAAAACTTATTACTCTTTCTAATATTTCTTCTTTATTTTACTTTCCAAATCACAACAATAAATCTCAATTTATAATCAACTCAAATACTTTATTCAAATTAAAATCACACTTGTTTTACACAATCCAATAAGCAGAGTTTTGCACACTTCCGTAATCAAAAATCAACTGTCTCTCGCTCACCGTGAACACTCCCTTATATACTCAAATTAGTTGTTCTCGAAAGTTCTTGTCTTGGAACGTTCTGGATGTTTGGAATAAGGGGAAATACATTTGACATTGGAAAAGAGCTTTTTGTTTCTTCCAGAAATTAGATATGTAATTTTCCAACAGATGGCGCTGTAGTAGTATAAAGCTCTGTTCACAACAGTATATTAAAATTAGGGGAACCTGGACTACGATCAAGATGATCCATGGATATTTTTCATTTCTGCAGTACCTTAAGGAGCGGAAAAAAAAAAACAAAAAAAAAAACAAAAAAAAAAAACAAAAAAAATTCAAGTGTCCACCATTTTGTTAATTTATGATTATTATTGATGATTGTAGGTTCCGCCTACACTCATATATTTTATAAAAAATTTTGGTTTTTTCATTTTCGTTCATTTTTGCAGGTGCTAGAGTGGCTACCGTCAGGCAACCTTTTTTGAGAGTGGTCACTTTACCGGACATGACATTAATTACTGTCACGATATTTGGGCATATAAAAAATGTGTTTTTGTACTACTTATTGTAATAAACAAGTAGCAAAGACTCCCAGTTGATTATTTATTTCCTTGTACGAAAAAAAATTCCCAAAAAAACTGCAGTTTTAGCTAAGAAAAAGGTAAACCTCCCCTTAAATTGTTTTACTGACGACAGTACCCCCAGCTTTTCATCTTCGTTCGTAGATTTACATCCTTGTCCTTCGGATGTGGACTTTCAACGGCAAAGTACGATTAGCTCATTAAATTTTGATCGTAACAGCATTATCTAATGGGGAATCAAAAACCGTGTAGAATCTAATGAAAAAACTCAATGCCGTCTCCTGTCGTTAAAGCCGAACACATGCAGCTATCCATGAGTGGCACTTGCATTGAGGAAACTAAACAGCTTTCAGTTCTCGGTATGTGCATCACAATTGTAAGAAATGATTAGTAAAAATCTGCAATTCAAATCAATATGGATAACAAAATTCAAATAAAGAAAACCGTTTGTGCTCAAACGACGCACAGTGCGGTATTTTGGTCGAAAACCTGGCCAAAAATATTTGGGCACATTTTTCATATCAAATAGGTACCAAATGACTAAAAAGTTATTTGGAAGGATAAATTTTCATTTTTTAGGTACAGTAAAACCCACTTAAATGCCCATCCCGATTAGCCGAAAGAAAAAAAATTATTAAAAATCTAAAAAAGCACGTACAACACTGCGCTATGATTTTTTTTAAAGCTAATATTTTATTCTTTGTTTTGTTTTTTGATTCAAGTTGTTTAATTAAATAGTTTTTGAGAAATTAAGTTTTAAAGTTGAAATTTAGAAAAAAAAATTTTTTTTTCGGTTTTTAATTTATTTTTTTAAAAAAAATTGTTTATCAAGGACATTTTTTTTGTCAATATTCAATGACCTGATATATTTTTAGTCAAATACTTAAAACCTCATTCCGATAAATGTCATAGTTTATAAGAAATTAGAAAAAAACTGAAAGATACTTTTTCCTAGAAAATCCCTTTTTTCCTTTTTTTTATGAGTGAAATTTTCTTAATCCGGGTGTTCAAATTTCATTCCAAAATTTTATGTCCCAATATTCAGGTAACCAAGTCTAAGATACCTGCGACCCTTTTAATCCAAAATTTGAGAAGGGGATTAGTTTTAGTTGCATATTTTATGATTACAGGTCAATTACTCAATAAAAAGATTAATCTTTTTTGTCTTATATGCAAGTAGGTAATAAAAAAAGACCTGGAATAATTGAATTTTCTAGTTTATATTTTATTATTTATTCATCATCATAAACATCTTCAAAAACATCATCATCACCATCATCATCATTATTACCATCATCATCATCATCATCATAATCATCATCATCGTCATCATCATTATTGTTATTAACAGTCAAAAATTCGAGAGCCTCCTTTGAAAACGACTGTTTCTTGGTCTTACTTTTTGTCCTTAAACTACTGAGATAAGGGTCTGACGTCAATAGAAGCCGGTTAATCACATCCTCGTTGCATGCCGTCCTGGAGAATTTTCGTGAAAAATTTTCTCTGTATTGGCGGAAATGCTTATTTCTAGCTTCCGCGGCTTCTTCGGACAACTGACCGATTGGCAACAATGCATGGGATATGACACTAGCAGAATGAATTAAAATCTTATGCACTGTTGGAGACATAGGCTGCCATGGATATAAGCTAACATAATGTTTAGCAGTATCCATCGTGAATTTTTCGAATTTTTTAAGATCTATCTCATAACCAGAGGATATCACTTCTAATATAGTTTTGAATTTGTTAATTAATGATAAATCCACGCCTGTAATGGAAGCTGCTTCTTCTTGGCTATTGAAAAATCTACGAGAGGTGTTGCCGTCATTGGTGTTGCCAAACCCAGCTTTTGGAATGTCCATCAGTAAGCCCAATTTGTCGTGGAACTCTTTTTGTATCTGTCTCTTGGCCGCTTGAATTTTTTCCCGGTCACTTTTATCTGTAACGCGTCCCTTATGCACGTCCGCTTTAAGTTTGTACGAAAGATGCACCAGAAATTCGAAAAACCTAATCCTGGCGTGTAGTATTGATAGCCCAAATCTGAAAGTCTCTGGATTCTCTGGTTCTGTAGAAGACAAGTCGTTGAAACTTTTTGAAGTTTTTCCGCATATGTAACAACGTAATGTAGATGAAGTATTCGTAGCTGCATTACACACCTTTCCATCGACCATTGTTGGAAGCAGTACATGGTTGATTCTTATGTTGTCGCTTACTTTTGTTGCTTGAAGATTTCGGGCCTGGTTTTCAATGTATTCGATTTCTTCATTGGTTATGTCCTTATTTTCTTTCAAATAACGAATCCGTATTGGTCGGCACCACCTCGGTGATGAAGAGTGGATATTTTGCCATATAATTTCACTCCCAGACTTTAGACGAAGAGGCACAAGGGAACTCAAAAATATATTTGCATCACTGTTGTCGTCATCTTCAAATTTCTGCTTGTATTGGCTTTGAGTAGATCCATCGCATCCCCACTTATATATTAGCTCTAAATCGGTTTCCCTGTTATCCAAGCACTGTGAGAGTTCTGGTTCCAAATATTTACATAATCGCGATATTGTGTGATCCACTAAATCTTGGAGCTTCACTTCGGCAACTGTCTCACTGACGCTTTTTGGTGGATAACATTCTTGTTTAGCTTTATACAAGTAGGTGTAGCACGGATATATATCTTTGTTGGCTTGATGAATCACTTCGTATTGACTTACAGTTAAATTGGCATCGACGAATATCCTCAAGGCGTTTTCAGGTGTGTGTTTCTTCGTTTTCAGGGCTTTACTGCCAATCGCAGCTGCTTTTCGGAACTTCATAGCCCTGGTTGGAGTTTTTGTCACAGTTTGAATCACTTTGGCTACATCATTATTTCCCGTCGCTCTTTGACTCATCTGTGCTGCGTATGTCAGTTCATCAACAGACACATTCCTTCGAAGTTCCACTGTTTTTCGACGTTTTGTTCGGTCACTTGATTCCCCGAATTCTTTGCTTGGGCGACCTTTAGACCTTCCGGGAAGTATGCCAATAGGTAGTATTATTTCTTCGCTAAGCCACTCTTCATTCTTATCCAAGAAACGGCTTTCTATTCTGTGGCAGAGTTGCCATCTTCGTTTATAATTTGGTTTGAACGCCTTGATAATGTTGAGAAGTTCATCTTCTTTCTCTGGGGGACAATTTGTTATATCCATAAGTTTTTTATCCAAATCTTCAAGTTTTTCGTCAAAACACCTTTGTGAGCTTCCTTTTACTAACTCGTGAAGCTGTTTTCTGGTCATAGCTAAGGTGGAATTAGAGTCATCTGGAATAATATAAAAATCTATTATTAAAGGTCGTTTTAAAGGGTTTTTTTCAAAGCCTCTGTTTTTTCTTAGGTGCAAACTTGTGCAAACTCTTGAAATGTAAGATTGTTCTACATATCCAGCAGTTTAATAAAATGTATGATAGACTATGTTGCGGCGTGTTGCGCTATTTCAAAAACACTAATGTTTGAAAAAAACAGCGAAAAAAGTGCAATTTTTTTAAGTGATTACTTCAACTCATCGATATGAAAAAGTTAAGATGGATATACAAATAAATTTTTGCTTAAAATACTATACATACCTTGATTAACGATATCCATATCAAATTTTTTCACTAAAATCACTTTTAAGACTGAAAAAAAACGCGCAAAAAATACACTTTTTTTTTAAAAACCGCAAAAAAAATCGTGCTTACTCAACTAGTACTAGTTGCAACTGATGGTGTCGCGAACGGGGGTGACCAATTTATAGATAGACTTCACTTAAGAGTAGCCTGGTTATCTACCTGTTATCGGACACAAGCTTAATCCTGGGAGGTAAAATTTTTTTTTTTGATTTATGGCCAGGTTTTTGATCAAAATACCGCACTGTGCGACGTTCGGCAAAAAGGTCTTAAGTCAGATATTGCAATTTTCCGTAAAAACAAATTTTCTCCTGACTTGCAAATAATTAACGAATCTTAAATTATATTTTTACGAAAAATTATAATTTCTTACTTAAGACTTAATTCTAATGTCAAAAAATTGTACCTTAGTTTTTTTTTTTATTTAATTTAAAGCAAATTCTCAAACAGTTTTCACTCACTAGAACCCCCTCCGAATAAATGATTGTCTTACTAGGCCATAAAATTAGTCAATTGGTCCTACTCGTCGTATCCATCTGTCTTAGTACTTAGTAACCAAAGTTGTTTGGACCTTAATGCAGGAAATGTCCGAGGAACTGAGGGAATCACATTGATTTCAAAATACCAGCTGAACACAGTACTCTGGGACGACCCACTTAAGAAAATTGAAGAAAAATAATACTTCTTATGAGAAAAAAAAAAACACCTGGCAACCATAATCCACCATATGTGAAGAAAATAAACTGCAGTCAGAGCTATTTAGACCGTATAGACTTCTCTTCTGGCTATAAATATCTACAAATAAACTACCAATCCACGATGAGTGCAAGCAGCCGAAGATGAATCGAAATCGAAGGAAAGTGTCTCGTCAACGTCAACCAACGATAGAGTTCGATGAGCAGCCGGACACACACACTCAGCCAACTCTTAGGCAACGTCTAGAGCAATAAGTAGATAAATGAATTCGTTGACCGTTTTGTTTTGTTGAATAATTTGGCGTTGGTCAAGTCTGAAGCCACAATAACTCTCTCCCTCTCTCTCTCACTATCTATATGGGGCTGTGTATTGAGGGAAGAAAAGTATTCTTGGCTTGAGAAAATGAATTAATTTACTACAGCTACCGCAATGCCAAAGTTGTTATCACCATAACGTACATATACATATGGATGCATACTTTTCTTTCACTCGACTTTATTTACTGTTGAGTACATAAATAAAAAAAATTATATGAACCATATACAAACGAATATCGAGAGAAGAGCTTAAAAAAGAAATTAAATTGCATTATTTATAGGTATATTTACTCGTCGCTCGTTAGTTAATGAGTTGTGAATAGTTCGTTGGAAGAAATTCAAAAACAAGGAGCATACCTACCTATACCTACTTTATTAGGCAAAAGGCGGCGCTGCGGCTGATTAAATTTACAGTTTTCTTATTGATTTTTTTTAATTTACTATTTGGAGCCTTTTGATTTCAAATGAAAATTATTTGCAGACAGTAAAGTCATTAATCAGTAATTGTTAACAAATGTGAGGAGTGGTTGCACACTCCGGTCATTTGCAAAGTTTCCAAGTATTTTAAACGTTTTTCCACATTTATTTTGTCTAACAGTCTTCAATTCACAATTCTTTTTTAGTGGTCTTATTTTGGTATCCTATTAATAGGTATATTGGGAAACCATCCAAAGGAGACCTTATTCGACTTAAGTGCCTCACAGTTTGGACCTATTGGGTTGACCGAGAGTGTACGTAGGTAGGTATATGGATTTTTCTTTGAAAGTTTTCTTTGTTTTTTTTTTCTTCAATTTCAACATCGAGGTGAATCAGTTAACTTTTTGTTCAAAAGACTCAACCAAATGGGATCCAATCAACTCCTACATGTTTTCAAAAATGGGCTTGCGTGTTTATTTTATTTTGGCACAATCGACAGCAATTAAATAAAATAACAGAAAAGCGTTGGCTGTAAGTTATTGCTTTAACAGTTGTTGCTCTTAAAATGTTATCTTTGTTTGAGATTTTTTTTATAATTTTAGCAATTTATTACATATTTAAAAAAATACTTCGGGAATAAGTATAGTTACATCAGAACTTGAAGGTGGGCAACGAACTCAATAGTCTTGAGAAAGTTTTAAATGTTTTATTTCATCTGATATTTATATGGCAGTGAAGGATGACGACCACAACCCCAGTTCAGACCTTTCTAATTCAACAAGGCTCATATGGACCAAAATTCCCGAAGACTTGATATGGCAACTGGTAATATGGCCCCGAATATGGGGTTGTGTCGTCGAGTCAACTTCACACCACGTATCATTATCGATTATGAAAGAGACACGATGATTAACCTCAAATTAAAACAGCAACAAAACCCGGAACGTCAAAGGATAACGACCTAACAGAGTATTTCTTTGTGGCTGGAACATGTGAAACACTTTACAACCCAAGTTCTACTCAAAAGCTTGAATCAGACTTCGTGCGGTATAAGGCAGATATATGTATGTATATTACCGTAATCCAGGAGATATGATGGATAGGATCAAGTAAGAAGAAAAGGAAAGATAAAAGTCGCAATCTTTCATTTTCATCTTACCTGATTCGATCCATCGTATCTCCCAGTTTGCAATAATCTGTCTTATATATTGCAGCTAAAATGAAAGATTACATAATGCTGGAATACGGATTCATGGTGAGAAATTTGCTAAGAAGCAATATTTGTAGACTTAAAGTCTATAAGTAAACACCTGGCTGAGAATGGTTTAAAAATCAATTTACAAAACACAAGCCTTATTATGACCAGAGGGTCCTACAAATTAAACCGAAGAACCTATCATTGGAGAGTTTTATGACCTCCTGGATAGAACCTTTCCAATGTGTCAAAGTCAGAAAGGAAGACATCTTCCGTCTGCCACTATTCATGGCCGGATCAAAGAAACCAAAAAACTTCCACTTTTCGGTATGTCCATCACCTACCACCTTGTGTGGAATAAGCATATGTATACAAGGTGGGCCATTTAGTGGTTTCTTTTTAAATTATAGGTTATTTTGACACTGACAGCTGTTTCCTACTCGAAATCTTGACAGTCAGTATCATACATCATCATATGAGACACACTTTATTCTTCTTCGCTATCATCGTAATAGCAACTATTATCAAAATCACGAGTTCGATTGGATTGGGTCGGAATAAAATTGACTGACAACGATTAAACAATCGGCCGTTTTCGAAAACGTCAATTTGATGGTTAAATGGTCGTAAGATATTCCTTTCGTCAAATATGCAATAGAGTCCAGCTTGCACAAAATCTGTTTCATCAAAGTCAATTAATTTTCTTGAAAAACGCATTGCACGTCTACGAATACTATCAATAATTTTTTCGTCAACTCGATTTTTTTACTACAGAGTTGCGCTCAAACGATGTTATCGGTTTTATGACTTTAGCAAACTGCATTATCGAAAATAATGGTTTTGCATACAAATTTCATTTTGAGTTTTCTAAAATTTAACGTTGACGTACCTAAATGAAGTTATCGAAAAAGATCATCGTCAAAAAATTACGATTAAATTTAATTTGAAACCTTCTGCTTTATTCTTTAAAACACCAGTAAAAGTTCTCTCTCAAGCATAAATACTGATTCGATTTATCCTTAGCCATCAGGCTGACATAGATTTTTTCAATAAAAGCAAAATTTCCCACTCGACTAACCATAAAAAGTACTTCTTTATGACAAACAAACAAGCAAAAAAGTCAGTACTTACACATTTTATTAAAATAAACAAAAATATAAATATGTAGCTGGTACGTGGTTCCATTTGTTTTGTAAGGGATACTTAAGAAAATTGGCACAAAAACAGAATAGAAATTATTTCCATGCAAATCACTAAAGAATAAACGATTAAGGCCATTTTGTGTTATACAAAATAACCACTAGAAGCGTTTCCTTCAACAACATCATCAAGCATATATACATAGCATAAACAGGAGGCACAACAGTGAAGAAGGTACACCGTAATAATCTGTTGTATAGTCATATTTCTGTAAAAAAAAAAATAATACCCGAGGCTTTTCACAGAGATTTTCTTTTTAAATCAAATGTGTATTCTATATTCTCTCGAGTATTGACACAAAAACTAGATACATAAGCTATTCTTGATGATGTTGACTAAAGAGAGAAACAAAATACACAGCTATTAATAAAGGGTGTTCCATATTTAAATGAAACAAGACCAAGGGCAACCGACCTATTTATAAGATTCTTAATTTAATCTCACATATAAGGGCCTACCATTGTATCCGTTCTGAGAACATTTACGTTAATATTAAAGTTTAAAAGCGAATGCAATTGACATACAACAAATATGATATACATATTTATTTTTATTTATTTTATATTTTTGTGTGTGCACATCTTGATTTTTTGTTCAATCGGAACAAAATTTAAAATATTTTTTTTTTACAATCGGAACCGGTACGATTTAACAATTCAAGAAAATAATGCAAACATATACAAAGAAAATAATAGGTATTGATATTTGTTTTTCAGAATTATAAAGTTTTAGTCATTATCATCCTCTGGATCCGATATCTGAAATACTCTCTTCTCTGAATTTTTAATCTTCAAATTATTGAATGCAAACGACTCGAATTACGAAGGTTCCTACTTATAATTTGTATTTGCAAATAAATAAAAACAAATGTGGCAACAAATGACTTCAGAACAAGCTTTTAGTTTAAAAGGTAAACAACCTTTTATGTTAAATTTTAAAGCACTTGGTGAAACCAAAGTACGTCATTTTAAGGTTCAGTGGGCTTTTAAATATTTAAAAGTTTTTCATGAGAGCGGCCGTAACTTTTATTAAGAGAAAAGTGTTCATAAGCATTAAAGTCATTTTTTAAATGGCTAAAACAAACCATTTTGGAGTTTAGCTAAATATATAATGCCATTTGATCTATTTTGTACATCCTGTAGATAGTGTTAAAAACTGAAATTTGTCAACATTAAAAAAAAATCTATTGTGTAGTATATATTGAGTTTTTTTAAATTGATATTTCGTTTTAATTCTTTGAAATACACAATACTATTCAGACTTTTTACGAGTTTTAGCATACAACATTGATCAAAATCAGTTGTAGTATTCTTGAGAAACCGAAAATAAAAAACAAATGGTTTGGGGTAAGTACCATTAATAAGGATTTTTTTGAATTTTTTTCCAACTAGCTTTTACTAACAGATTATTTTTTTAATCTGTGAAACAGTTTTTAAGAAAATAAATATTTTCTAAAATTTGTAGAGAAAAAATTGTATGGCAGTCATTAATGACATTATTTTTAGTCTTAAAACAAAAAAAAAAAAAACATTTCGAGAAAAAAATTAAAAATACTGTCACCAATTTTAAATAAAATTGGCCGAGCCTTTTACACTTCATTTGGCCAGATAGACAGAATTGCGAAACCCATTTTTTTTCGACTTCCCAATCATTGTTATTTCAAGTCTGATCAAAATCTCGAGTTTTATTTTTTACGAATTCATAACTTGTCATACATATTTCCAGTACTTATGGTATATCATAAGTTAAATAGTATCGAGTGCTGAAGGAATTCGGTAACCTGACTGAAGTAAATCCTTGAAAAGTATTTTTGTAATGAGAAATGCGTTTACTATAAACCATAATATACATCCCGTTAGACGTCGTACAATTCGTTTCTTAATCTGAAAATAAAAGACCATAGCATAAAAAATGTTAAAAACCATACGGACATTTTTTACGAAAACGACTGAAATAGAACATTTTTTTTCGTAAGCTTTTATTATTACGGTTCAAAAATAAAAATGTTATTCCATTTAAGCTTGTTTGAATATATAAGCTGAAATTTGAGCTGATTGAACTGAGTTAAGCTTTACTGTGTGCATTGAATATTATTGTTATTAGTAAGTGCAAATATATCATTTTCAAAATGAACCCACAGCTTGAACTAGTACATCATTTTGGGACTCAGAAGAAGTAGATGCGGACCAGTGGTACCACTTTACTTCAATTGAAGTAGATCTACTTCTTTTTTTTTTTCAAAATATTTTAAAATCTACTTCCTACTTTGCACCATCAGTAAAATACTGAAATCTACTTCCTTTTAAAAATCTCCGTTTCAACATACTTCAATTTTACAAAAAAATCCCAAAACTACTTCATTTTCTCTATTTTCACTATAAGTAGTATGTAAGCCCAGAACTTCCATACAAAAATATGAGCATCAACACATGTACAAATACATAATTTCTCCTCTAGATGGCAGGTTGAGTAACAGACCTACAAAAAGACTGAATCACCACTTTTTCGTTTTGTAATAACTGATGAAAATCTCGAGTCCAATTTGTTTCTAAATGCAAAAAAAGGTCATTTTGAAATCTACTTCGATTTTCCTCAATTAACTGAAACTGAAACTGAACAGACAGTATCAATTAATTAAAAATATTTTCTTAGAATACAACGTACTCGTACCACATCCAAGAAGTGTGGCAGTCGAAAGGCTATTCAGCATTGGTAAACTCGCCTTAACCCCAACAAGGTGTCAACTCAAAGACGAAAATTTGGAAATGCAACTTGATGTTACATTAGCCTCGTTTTAGCCAATGATCCACATAGATTAACTCTCGAAAATAAAACGATACGGACCATAGTGAGAGTTGTTTTTTATGCTCATCTCTCTTTTGTTTGTTTGTTGATTTTCAAGTGTTTCTTGTCTTTTTTCTTTACACAGTAGTTTACAGTATCTTACCATACAAAGCCATCTACTCGCCAGAGAAAGAACTAATTTTTGAATCTTTGAATAGAGAACAGGGTCCGAATTACTGCTTCAGTGACGAGTGAGTGTGTCCCATCAGTGATCGAATGAAAATGTCAAATTGGAGTAATTTATTGCTCGATAACGTAAGCGGTAATGCCAAACTCACATAATTCAGTCACGTACTACTCGATAACTGATGCGGTAATTTGGCCCCAGGATCCCAAATTATTCTTGTAATAACGGGTGATTTTTTAAGAGCTTGAGAACTTTTTAAATCATCGATTCTTTATTTGAAACGTTAGATTGGTCCATGACATTTACTTTTTGAAGATAATTTCATTTAAATGTTGACCGCGGCTGCGTCTTAGGTGGTCCATTCGGAAAGTCCAATTTTGGGTAACTTTTTCGAGCATTTCGGCCGGAATAGCCCGAATTTCTTCGGAAATGTTGTCTTCCAAAGCTGGAATAGTTGCTGGCTTATTTGTGTAGACTTTAGACTTGACGTAGCCCCACAAAAAATAGTCTAAAGGCGTCAAATCGCATGATCTTGGTGGCCAACTTACCGGTCCATTCCTTGAGATGA
Organism: Philhelius festivus; assembly: GCA_963931855.1. Taxonomy (NCBI): domain Eukaryota; kingdom Metazoa; phylum Arthropoda; class Insecta; order Diptera; family Syrphidae; genus Philhelius; species Philhelius festivus. The sequence continues at coordinate 69,954,719 of OZ007554.1, read as the reverse complement.
ATTGTTCTCCGAAGTTTTCCCTCAAAATGGCCATAGAATCGCGAGCTGTGTGGCATGTAGCGCCATCTTGTTGAAACCACATGTCAACCAAGTTCAGTTCTTCCATTTTTGGCAACAAAAAGTTTGTTAGCATTGAACGATAGCGATCGCCATTCACCGTAACGTTGCGTCCAACAGCATCTTTGAAAAAATACGGTCCAATGATTCCACCAGCGTACAAACCACACCAAACAGTGCATTTTTCGGGATGCATGGGCAGTTCTTGAACGGCTTCTGGTTGCTCTTCACTCCAAATGCGGCAATTTTGCTTATTTACGTAGCCATTCAACCAGAAATGAGCCTCACCGCTGAACAAAATTTGTCGATAAAAAAGCGGATTTTCTGCCAACTTTTCTAGGGCCCATTCACTGAAAATTCGACGTTGTGGCAGATCGTTCGGCTTCAGTTCTTGCACGAGCTGTATTTTATACGGTTTTACACCAAGATCTTTGCGTAAAATCTTCCATGTGGTCGAATAACACAAACCCAATTGCTGCGAACGGCGACGAATCGACATTTCACGGGCTTCAGCAACACTCTCAGAAACAGACGCAATATTCTCTTCTGTACGCACTGTACGCAACTATCGGCTTAATCGAATTAAGCTTCTTATACTCCTAAGTTTAAATAACATTTTCTTTGAAAAATTATTATTTTTTTTTAAATTTAGTTTTATGTACACAATAATATACAAATAAAATTGACGCAACAATTTTTTTCTTCAATGTTTCAAACAAATTATAAACACAAACAAAAATAATTTTTTCATTGTAACTACTGCTCCAACGATTTAAAATTTTATTTGCAATATTTATATTTCTTTAAACCTGGAATACTCAAAATGTTGAACCGGAATAACCTATTTGCAGATATTCCACGAAATTATATTATTCTTATAAATTTTAAAAATTGTTCCTAATTAAACTTAAACTTAAACTAAAGAGTTTTTTATGGAACACCCTATATTTGATTGCATTCGTTGCATTTACCTATGACAAGTTTGTTTATGACAACATTAGGTGAGTTCTTTTAAAGTGAATGTGTGCTTTAAAAAGCTAAATACACCAACTCTCAAACGAAAAGAAAGCTTGATTGAATACGAAGAGAAAATTATATTTTTAATAATGACATGATGACATTTTCTATTTGAACACCTCAAACTAAGTACATATACTGATATTAAGTCACTTTCTAATGCAACCGAATGTTCCTCCAAGGGTGTGGTTCTTGCTTACCACACAGATAATAAAATCACTTAAGGTTCGAATTATTATTCAAGCCACAAGCTTTATTTGACATCAGAATAATCACTCATTTTGTTTTCTGAATGTCTCGACATTTTTAAATTTTAAATGATGAGTTTCAATGAAAACTATGGTTAGTATATTATCAAAGAATGACTAGTTCATTAAATATTGATCAATGGTAAAAAACAAAAACACACATGTTAAGGCTCGGTCAAACAGAACGCGTTTGAACGCGGCGGTGAAACGCGGCGTAATTACATTGCGTTGTATTACATTGCAATAATGTGATAAAACGTATAAGAATATTGTTTTACATACATATTTAATTATTATTATTGAAATATGAGACAAATTTGTCTCTCATCATAAATGCCGCATTGATAGGTCTTCTGTTTGTTGGCCTTCGAGATGTGCGACTCTTCTTTTTTTGTTAATTGGCATGTACCCAAATTCTTTTTCTTTTACGGGAATTTAGTAAAATAGCAAATAGAAGCAATAATTCCCCCTCCGAATCTGAGCTGCTTGAAATTATTTTTGTTAAGGAATTATTGTTTCGTTTGTTCATTGCTTGAAAGCTATCTGTTTGACGTCCTCTGACGCGGCGGTTGCAACATCGCGTCAAAATAATCTTACCGTCGCGTTAAAAAATCTTAACGCGGCGTTGAAAACGCGTTCTGTTTGACCGAGCCTTAGCTGGCTGTTAGAGAAATTGTCCCTTTTTTAAACTTTTCTTATTAATAAGCATCTAAAAAGCTTGCCAGATCGATGTAGTCTAGGTGTCAAACCTCGAAAACAGATATATAAAATTCCGCAATGAAATACCATTAACATATTCGCATGAATAAAAATATTTGAGCCTTATCATAGATGAAAATGCATGTTGGAAATTGTGACACTTTTCATGTGGAAGAAAGCCCCAGAAAATTAATGGGATGTTCAGCCCCGCATTACTCATTGACTATATTCTTCCCTTATCAGACCGATATTAACATACTGTTTGGGAGTATCGCCAATCGTGATAAGCTAACTAAAGTATAACGTTCAGCTTGACTGATGTGCATAAGTACTTGTCACGACTTCTTCGGCTGCACTGTATATTCTCACATCCCTCGAGCTCCTTCACAGTGGACCAATAAAGAGATTGACTACTGTGTCACTCATAAATTCATTCGGATCATTTTTACTTTTTACCAAAAGCTTTCTTCCCTTCCAGGTATACACGGGAAGACGAAACATTCTTGCAAAATGTAGCTATTTACTTTAACGCCGATGGTGATGGATCAAAAATTGATGAAGGCGAGTTCTAGGCAGAAAAGGTCATGTGTTCCCTTCAAGAAAATGCGATATTAATCCATTTATCCAAATCTTCACAGATAGAAAAGTTGCAAATAAATCTCTGGACTCTGCCTCTAAAAATTCTAGCATAGGTCTCAGCTATTGATCATCTCTTTGACCTTTGTTGACCACTCCATTTTTTCATCACTTGATTTCCTTACTTTCTATACAATTCTCCTGCACAATCCCAAAGACGTGACTCTAACTGGAAAATTTCTATTAGAATGATTCTATAGATCTGGTATATAGGAACATTAACAACATCCCACTGTTCAAAAGGAGATCGATCCAAGTGGTTTAACGAGTAGCGAGGAAGTCTTTTGTTTTCATGTGGTATGACAATTTCAATGCTTGCAGTCACTTCAAGCTTTTCTAACTTTAAATAAATAAAACAAATTAGAGGCCATGACACACCATAGAGAGACTAAACCAAGTAACTTACAACTATCAACCATTTCTGTGTGCATGTTTGGAGGGGAGAAGGGGACCCACAATTTTCTGTCGATTCCTAACGCCAACACTTTTCATGACAAGAGATACGCTTGGAGGATTTGTCAATTTCTCACAAGATGGAAAAATACCTGAAATTTAATATTGCGTTTTACAACCTGATTATAGACCTCATGGCCGCCTACAGCATAATAATACAAAAGTCATGAGAGAATTCATAAGCTGAATTAATTCGACATCCATCACAAACAAATTGAGACGACCTTCTGGTTTATTTACCATGACAAACGTTATAAGTCGAATAAAAATTGCTGGATTACAATCCAGATTAATAAGAACATTTAATTGAGTCGACAATGGAATGGCCTGGACTGCCTTGTCTTGAATCTAGAGTTAGTAAAAGCTGTCTATGACTGTGGTACGTCAATAAGACGGACTTTACCTATTCTGGCCTGCGCAGATGACATCATTACCGCAAGAACCAAAAAAACTCAGCATGAAGTCTTCATCCACAGAAAGCGACCTTGTCTGTTCGTAAAAAGAATTGTTTTGAACTTTTCGTCTCGTCGACTATATATATTTATGAAATTACCAAATAACCAAACTAAACCACTTAAAACAAAAGTCAACAAACTTTTTTTGTTAAAGTTCAAAACTTTGAATTATTTTGAACCCAGAATAAAACTAAAGCTCTATTGTCACAGAAGTAACTGTCACGCGAGTTGGCAATGAATAGGTTCATGCATATATAATAAAAATAATTTATCACAATAATAATTGTGAAGTGAATGAACTTGAGTAACCTTAACATAGATTACTTAATTCAATTTCTTATTTTTTTTTTAATTGTTCAGTGTTGAATGTATACAAAGACAAAAGCACTACCATCACAAAATGCCAAAATGTTACTCCTAGCCAGTCCACACATGCAAAAATAGTTTGTTCTCTATGAAGTCGTGATGGTTTGATTGAAGTCAGCCCACTAAACCTTTTATTAATTGAAGTATTTAGTCATTTGGTTGGTTACATTATTTTTTATTTTCTATGTCCCTGACCAAGAAAAAAAAAGAAAAACATTCACTAACATTACGGTTTTTCTGATCGCTCATCAGATTAGATCAGACACAAGGCTCTGATAGATTAGTCACTTTGTGTCTGCATATTAAAATAAGAAACAAGTTTCTATTCAGAGAAGTGGGTTCTCCTTTTCAAATGAAGTCAGTTTCTGACTCATTGGTACTTCACACCTGGCCATGAGGCATTCTTATGCGAATAATTTTCATCTTGATGATGAAATGACATTGAGATATTATTAGATATAAAACTTTAGTTGCTTTTATATAGTGAAACTCTCCATTGTGTAAACTTAGTCATTCTTTCATCAGCAACGGATTTTTTCAATTTTAAAGTTCCATTTCGAAGCGATACGCTGATTTCTTTTTCTCGAAACCATACAAAGTTGGCTTCTTAAGATCTTGGGAAAAGACTTAGCGAGTCATCAATCGTTGAACTTAGTTATAATTTGTATAACTCGAAATTGGATGTTCTACAAAAAAGGTCGTTACTGCAAAATTCTTTAAAGTAACGGCCAAATGCGGAGGCATTAGTCTCACCGCTATGTGAATGCAACCGTTTCTTAACTAGCTGATAGATCCATATAAGTGTGCTTTTGTAAGTTTTTGGGAAAGAAGCTAATAAGATGCGTTTATATGTTAAGCAAGTATATGATGTCGCCAAGAAAGAACACCCTACCACCGACCGATGTCTTGCACAGAACATTATTATGCATGAATGAATATGAATAATTTTTGGATTGAAGTACATTGCGAATTTTAGATCTATGGAGATTGCTCATTCTACAGCTCTTCTTCCAGAAGTTTTTTTTTTTTCAGATACTTAAGTATTTCTAGTACTTTCAGAGACAGCAATTCACTCCAGATGTCCCAGATACCATATGTGTGTCTTTGATGCACGAATGAATCGGATCTACCTTATATGTTGTCCGGTGTTTCCTCATGAGTATTGCACTTCACTGCTCACTAGGGCAAGAATACTAAAATGTCTCATCAGTTTGCAGTGACCAGTGAGGAAACCCGTTATTATTCTTATGTTATTCCTGCATGTAGTACACCTTGGTATATTGGTTAGTTGGTTGAACTGTTATGCAGAAAGTCTTGGGTTCGATTATCAGCCACTGCTGCAAGGGTGTACTGCCTCTTACGAGGAATTTACAAATCCTCTAAAAGTATCTTAAGTTCTGCTCATTCGGAATCAGCAGAAAATTGTAGGTCCCCTCCATTTCTGGTAACACGCCCACGAGAATGGTTAACAGTTGTAAGTCACTAGGTTTAGAATCTCTAGGAGTCGTTATGGCCTCCTATTTTTTTTCTATTTTTATTCCTGCTTAAGCCTATACAGAATGTAAACCGTGCTTCGCTATAGCTCCGAAGAAGTTTCTTCGCCCCCTCCTTTGGGAGTTCCGATATTTTGGGCTCTTCTTCTGTTTTGATTTTATTTTTAATCAAATTTTCTTCATAGGTTAATAGCAGTTGCTCCTATTCTTGCTAAAGAGTCTATCTCTTCATGTTTCTTGACATATATGTCAACCGGAAATTTTTGACATTTTTATTCTTACCGAGGTTGTTTAGCCAGCCCACACACTGCTATTTCAATTGAGAACTCATCTCATAGGAATTTTACGCTTGAGTGCAGGTTGGCTGTCCGACGGAAAATTTTCTTTTAGCATTCACTTCCTCCACGAAAATACTTGTCGACTACCTTATCGACAGAAAAAGATTACTTCTGGGCCCAAACATTTTTGCAACCCTCACTTGAGTCACCATTTGATGGTATTTGCATTGAGACAATAGATTTGGGAATTTGTTTATGACCTCAACTGTTTATAACCAAAAGTTCCTTTAAAGTGGGCTCCAGGTCAACCTGGCAGATCAAACTTTTGATTATTGAGAGAGTAGTTGACTGTTTCATCTCTCCTCTTGTCAATACTTTTCCATTTTTGTTGTTTTTAAAATTTTCATTATAAAAGCAACCAAATACGACCAAGTGTTGAACTTTATTTTTATATTTCAGTTTTCATTTCGTTTTTGTTTCTCTAGTTTTTTTTTTCGTTTTTCTTTTCTAGTTAAGTTGAACTGATCCTTGAATCCGACATGAACTTTGCAGTTTGAAAGAAAAACAGAAAAAAAAAAAACACAAAAGTGTTAAGCGCGAATACATGAATGTGAATAATAATTTGAATACAAAAACATCATAGAGACAGTGACCTTATTTCTAAGCAAAGCATCATCATTCAAGAACAGCAACATAAGTCAAGGATACTTTTGTTCAAAATGTAGTTGCTACTCAAGATGTGTGCAGAATTCAACGGGAGTAGATTACCCACACAGTTTTCTAATTGACCTTTAAAGTAGATGTTGGGTGAGTGTGGATTTAACTCGAGAGTAAGAAAATAAATCCTTGAACATTCTTCTCAATGCATAGATTCCCCCACATGGGATATTCTATTTGGAGAATTTGTTTTTTTTTTTTTGTATAAACAAGTTTCATCGATTTTATCCGAGGGTAGAAGATTTGAGTTTACGTTTTATCTGTAATCATTAGAGTTTTTCTGTATTTATTACACGTCTTCCCTGGTGGATAAGTCTCTCAGACTCAGTCTCTTGGGTATTATAACTTTTAAAGGTCATTGGCGTAAAGGGAGTTTGTTATAATCTTTCATCAACATGAGATTATAAAAAGACCTTTAGGGCCAGTCACAGTCCATTAAATCCGTGGTAAATAAAGAATGTTAGCTCATCAAGGTGTCGTGGCAGGACACTCCAGTTGTTGTTGTTTTATTCAAACCTTCAATATATTCATAAGATGGTGTGAAGAGCTTTGTGGAATAGTCTGAACGTATATTATCATATGACTCCACCTTTCAAATTTTATATTATGCTTTTTGAGTATTCTTAATTTCTAAATATTATAGTTGAAGTGCACTGCAAAAGAAAACTTTATTTAATTGAAACCGTTATAATATTGTATAAGAGTTATTGGTTTTTACGACCTTATTTTATCATGTTGCATGCCATAGTACGCCGCTCCATTCCTCCGTTGTTGTCGTCGGTAGTACACAATTCCATTACAAGTCACGTGAAATTAAACTAGACTTTCCGACTTACCACAGTAAACAAATGATGCTGATAGTTCATTAATTTGATAGATGAAATGCATAACTCGTGTGACCGATAAAATGTTTGTGGTTTGGTTTTCTTCCGCATATGAACGAACGTAAAGGGTAAGTCATATCATATAGACAAGGTTTTTTTTTTTTACATAATAATACCCGAAGGTGATCATTATTTTCTAAATATAATATATAAAAATGTATGGTGTATTAACATAATTTCACATTGCAGATCGTGTTACTCTATGCATGCATGCAATGGGTTCGTGTACCTTGATAAATTGAATGCAGTCAAAGAACATGAGGTTTCTTATCATACGATGAATATGGTGGCGTAGATGATTGAAATATTGTTCCCTCAACCAGGTATAATTTTGTGCACTTAGAAATAATTGTTTGCTGTAAAATCATTAATATATTTTACATACATTACATACATTACATACATTACAGCAGACATAATTTATACAGAAAATTATGTTTCTATATCTACCTATTTGTATTTATAAAAAACCTTACAAAACTTTTTAAAGGATTTGTATTATAAATCCTCACAAAGGTTGCATCTAAGAAACTATGCAATGTACTGTGTGCGGGTTTTATGCCGTTCGGCAAAACTATAATCGGCAAATACTTTGTGACATCGAACCCAGCAGATCGAACACATTCCAAAGTCCTGGAAAAGACCAACGAATATCAGTCCGAAATTCAGCATCATTTGATCGACTTGAAAGACTCATATGATAGTATTCATCATTGCTCTATATGGCAATGGGTGACATTGTTATCCCGGGAAAACTGATCCATCTGTGTCCCTTGGTATTGGAAAACAATTCGTGAAATGTGCAATTTGGGGATAACTCCTCTGAACTATTCCAAACATGCAGGATGTCGGCAAGGATATGGGCTAGGTATCATGTAATTTCTTCAATCTCGTGCGCAGAGCAGCCTTTAATACCGACAGTACTATTTTCAACAAATCTGTCGGGGTATAAGGCAGATATCGACCTGAATGTTCCGTAAAAGTCTCCTTTAGGGCGATTGAAGAACAGCCGAAACAAGTTGGCCATGCAATAAACAAGGACAAAGAAAAGAACAAGACAATACCAAGTGCAACTTCGAAGTAGTTAATTAGTTCAGAGTGGATTAGTCTAGGAAGCCGCTACTATTTCGGTTTGAAGAAACAAATGGGTTCAAACTTTTTACGTGTAAGACGAAGTGCAAGCTCTACGAAACTATTATATCAAAATGTGCTTTATGGCAAGAAACATGAAGCAAGACAGTAAACAGAAAATGAAGCTGATTCTGAATATATGAGTCGTAACTAAATTTGGATGTAAATTAGAAAATCAAAACATGTCGACTACACTGATGCAACATCGACCGAATTGCCAACAAAACCAATTCCTGAAAAGAAAGAAGAGAAAATCGGTTGAAGGACCAAGCTATCAGGAATATCAGAGACGCCGTGTCTCAGGCAGAGATCTTTCATTCCTTTTGGAGTCGGTTAACTAGCTGAACGCAATGGAGTTGCATCTGGAATAGGTGTGTAAATATTGAATACACACAAATTCTATATTACGAACTCAACAAAAGGCACCTGCTGACAGATTTGCAGCCGCAACTGGACGAATTGGTATCTTTTTAACTTTTGTGGCACTTTTAACGTTTCGAGTCAAACCACTCGATGCAGGTTTACATGGGGTTGATGTGAACTTTAAGTCTTAATATGATGACTTTGTTTTGTAGATTCACAAAAGATTTCAAACAGCTGACCAGGAAATTACCTCAAATATCAAATGTTGTCGTTTTTCGTTGATAAAAAAAATATATTTTTCAATTTAAAATCAATTTTGGGAATCTAAAAATGTTCGTTAGATTTACCCCTTCATGTTCTTATACCTTAACAATTTTCAGTTGTCAATTTGCAAATTTGGTGTTAATTTATTTAAATTGTAAAAATTATGTCCAAAACACAAAGAAAATAATTCTTTTCAAAAATGGAAGCAGCTTAAAATGATTAGGTAAATTCATTAAGCTCAAAATACTGAAAGAGTCGGAACGGCTAGGAGGACAAGCCCTTTTTATAACAAAAGATACCCGGCTGTACACCTAAAAACAGTTTTTCCTTTTTTGTAGTTTTAGGTAGCATGGCTGCGGATTGACACAATAACTCCGGAATGACAGTCATAAATATCCATTACTAAAACTTTGTGGTTTATTATTGTTCATCCTAACCAAGATACTACAACTCATGCTATAAAAGTTAGCAGCTCCGGACTTAATTCAAGTGATTATATTTCTGGCTTAAGATATTATGTACTACAAAGCAACAAGTTCAAACAAACTCAGCTTAATATAAAGTTTAGGCTCCCTGACCTCTTCAAGAAATGGAGTACGTTTTGGATTCAAACACGTAGCTTATAACGTAATTATTATTTGTCATTTGGACCCAATCATGGATGTTCATATGTAACTGCAGCACAAAAAAAAAACAACTATGGAAATAAGGACAAACTTGCACATGTTTTTTGAGATATAGGATTCAACAAAGTTAGCAAAATTCCCTGACCCAACATTATCGGACTTCTTAGGATCTCTATTTTCACTCTTGGCTATGCTGTTCAGTCGAATCAACCTTTCCTTCCCCTCCTCCTAATGACCAATTGCACTTACGTCCCTTCTTTCCAGGATCATGGAATCAGAAATTCGTTCTTCAGTCGTACTACGCGAATGTGGTATTCCTTACCACGCTCTGTCTTTCCCAGTCATTTCAATGTTTACGAATTCAAAACCAATGTACCCAGACACCTCCTTTCTAACCCCTCCCTTTTTTCCTAATGCTCACACTGTGTCTCTGACATATTAAGGGTATACAAAAAACCTTTGAGCGTGTGCTACTGCTAATTATAAAAAGCCTCCGTTTTGTCTCCGACTTTCTTACTCATTTTTATAAATTATCTCTTGTCTGAAACCTCTAATCCACTTCAATGAGAACATTCGTCCCAAATTCAAGTCCATCTTCTTAGGAAGTAGAATTGTAACGATATCGTATGATAAGTACATTAAATTTCGTTATTAACAGGATTTTTAAATGGGGTATAAGAAATCGTGTGAAGTTTAATGCTTCGAAAACTCGATACTTTCGGTGAGGCAAAATGTTTCCCTTATCCCATTCCCGCCATTGTGTAATCTGCAATTTTGTCAACAATGATTTTCGTTGCAATAGCCACATTCTCAACCCCGCCAAAAACTCTGCTAAATGCTTAGAATTTCTATATCGGTGTAAGAAATTTTTCACCCCTTCTGATCTGGCTACAATTTATACTGCTTCTATACGTCCAAAACTTGAGTATAACACATCTTTGTTCAGGTACAGCATAAACTTCTCTCCACTTATTGGATACAATTCAGAACAGAGAGTTAAATCTGATAGGAAACAGAGTTATCATAAAATCATTCCCATCTCTTGAACATCGTCGGAATGTTTCAGTTTTTTCCTATAAAACATCGCTTCTTTCACAAGCAATGCTGACTCGAAGTAGCCAGTTGCATTCCTCCTCTCAATTAATTCACTCGTGATTCACATTTCGGTAGGAATTCTCATCAATTCACCATCGAGCCTAATTTTGGACGTACTAGCAAATAGAGATTCATTTTGTAGTCGCACAAAACGATTATGGAATAATCCATTACCAGGAACGGTTTTCAAGAGGAATGTTAATGGACATTTCTTTCTCACCCCACACCTACCCCACCCCTAACTTCCCTATCACTCATGCTATGTTCGATTTTTTTACGATTTAACGATTGTTATTGAACATTTATATACAATTTGTGTTAACTTTTAACTAAAAATAATACATTGGAAAATATAAAAATGTATGGCACATATGGGACCTTATTTTATGCAATGGCTTAGTTTTAAAGAATATAAATTTATATTTTACATGCTAACTTAATATTAGGAGTCGGGTGACTTTAATGTTCTCGGTGTGTTCCGTCCCGGTTGTCCAGTGGCTATGTTCATGTTGAACATTATAAGGGTATTATAATTAAGCCTTGAGCGAGTGTGAATTATAAAAAAAAATATCTGTATTTGAATCCGAATGTGAAGTCGAACAGACTTTCTCTCTTAAGCTTCTTCATCTAGGACTAAATTTAAATTTTCGCGAAGCCAAGACCCTTCAATTGAGACACCCTGTTGCTGTTCCCTTCAATTTATCCAGTAATGTATTTATGATTAAAGTGCATCATCACTCTTCCAATTGAATTTTAGTAATCTTTCATTTATGTATATCAATTAAATACGTCAGCCGTATTGAAAATATAAATAAATATTTTCGTCAATGGTTGCAATTAAACTGAATATTTTATTTATTTCAATTTTATTTATAAATTTCAAATGCCTCTATTTTTTTTTTTTTGTTTATTTTACTCTATTAATATTTCCTCTTGCGCATATTCAATTTAAATAGTTTGTATATAAATAACTTTTCAATTTCAACGGGCCAGAGAAAAAAAATGAAACCAATAAACGTATTTCTCGTTCACCTGTATAAATATAGTTGAGTGAGTATAAATTGTTCACTTTTTCTTCTTTAAATTTAAAATAAATTATTATTTGGTAAAATTCAGGAACTATACTCCCACTGCCCATACACAAGAAGTCGTTTTTATTTTGGAATGAAATTTATATTGTGAATCAAAATGACATTTATTTTGTCATGTTTCTTTGATTCAATATATTATAAGACTCAGATAGAAACAAGAAACCAATTTTTCACTTGGGAATAACAGAAATCAAATAAAATAAGGGAATACATGGTTTTGTTTTAAAAGTCTGTGGATACTAAGGCAAACGGCTAATAAAAAAAAAATGTCTGCATGAATAATTGATGAACTTTACTTGATCACCTAGTTTCGGTAGCGCGAAGGCTAGTGCTTATGCTTCCTAAGACTCTAGGTCTATATGTTCAACTCCCACGAGGCAACAAAACGTATTTCCATTAAAATTAACACAACTAAACGAGCATGACGATTGCCTTGGAGCCCGTAAAAAAATCTATATCTCCGATTATACAAACTTGATGACATAGCTTACTCAAATTTTTGTTGTAACATTTGGACCTTTTTTTTGATGATGCGAAAAACTTTCAAGTCTACTTTGAGTATGTTATCAGACAAAATCCTCTTTTAAATAAATCTTTCTTTATAGCTATTCCGAACTTCAAATAGACCGTGTATGGTAGCATCTACAGGACACGTTCATTTGATCAGGATAAGTTCAGCAAAGACATCGAAGATATCTTTGATGTCAAAAAATAGACAAAAAAAGACAATATAATGCACAGTGATGCGACTTCTTTAACATCGTTTTTAAAAGTATAGTGCAAAACTCTCAACCCAAAACACTCGCATGTACCAACGCTTGAAATAAAAAAGCCTGATGTTAATCGAACTTCTGTGAATATTGAGGAGGAAGCAAAGAAGATAGACTTAAGATTCAATCAGGGCAAGGGCAAGTATACATATGTCATCAAGAAAGAACAACACTGGCTTTGACGGAACTTTACTATATACAGCTATAACTTTCATGGATGTTAGAGTTTTTGTCTATCCTACCGACAATCCATTATAACCTAAGACAACGATAGCAGCAATCAGAAATCAAGCGAAGAATAACTCTTGCCAATCAACACTTCTTTGGGCTAAGAAGGCAGTTGAGAAGCAAAATCCTCTGTCCAGCAACTAAATAAATAAATAAAATTGGTGGTGCAACAGCTCGAAGGGAACCAGGACCTAGTGACTTACAAGTCTCAACCATTCCATACCATTTTCTGCTGATTCCGAACGGCTAATGAGCAGCAAATTCCATGACAAGATCTACTCTTGGAAGATTTGCCAATTCCTCGCAAGAGTCCCTTCATAAGACACTTGCCTCCCATTCCGGTCCATATACTTATATGGTATTGTCAAATGTGGATAAAAATACTTTAGGCAGTTTGTGATGCTTGGGTTCGTCTGCAAAGACGGGGTGTTTAAAAATTTGTAACTTCCTTAAAGAGCCAATAACTCTGAAAAAAAAAATAGATGGCATAATATGGAAAACGATCCCAAGACCTTAGGCGGAAAATTCAACGCACTAAACATTAAGGCATTATACATTGTGGGTACTACCTAATTTAAATTTTGTAGTCGAGTCCATTCCATGACAATGTTTGTCGAAAAATTGATATCGAGTTTTGCTTTAACATCACAGAAATAATTTATACATAATCGTGACATAAGAACTGTTAAAAATGTTGCACAGGGTATATTTCTTATAAGCTTGCATTCAATCACTTCTCATAAAATTAAGTTTAATTTTTGATAAATTGCGTTCACCGTGGCCCAGAGAGTCAAAGATTAGAAGACAATGATCCAGTCAGAAAAATTGAATCCGTTTATTGTTAAAGCTCTCTAACCTAAAGGTTCAGTAGTATGTTCGCGTGGCGCACAATAAAACGTTAAAAGATTTGCCGGCTCCCGTTCGATTAAACCGCTTGCGTAAGCAGAAAGTGATTAAAAATAGCCTTGAGATAATTGTACAATAGGACATGCTCTTAAAAATCACACTGGAAGGACCACACGAACTGGAAGGACCACACGAACTTACGTAGTACATCGAAAATGTTGGTTTTCCGATGAATAAATGTTCATGATTAAGGAAAAGTACAATAAACAAAATTATAAATCATACGCAAAATGCTTTCAAAAAGTTTAGAAGAAGACTCTCAGGGTCAAGAAAAGCCATCATCCAGTTTATTTTATGGTTTAGTGAGATATTAGTAATGCAAATGCAACAAATCTTCATTTTAGCAAATAATGGGTAAATGCAAGAGCTAAGCAGTATCAGAAAGACATTCTAGAGAAGCTAGTAATGGCCTTATATGGCAGCCTGTTCACGAGACTTGGCTCAAGATCACAAAGCGAAGTACACTCAGACATGGTTTGAGAAGCATCTTCCCGGATTCATCAGAAGTAAAGAATGGGCCCCTGGCTCATTGAAAGAATTGTGACTACCCTTAAAATGTTTAAGCACTGTACGAACCTTTAGGAAATTTGGAGAGGCTTTAAAAGGAGATACCGATGCACATTGGTTTGACTGTCTGAATATAGGAATGGGAGAGAAACACTGAGCCGGGTTAAACAAAAAATCTCCGAGCTTCACTCTACGTCCGAAGATAAACTGATTGACATTCCCTGAAGCACGAGTATTATGTTCGAAATTGTTTAAAAGATGAAAGCAACTCCCATTAGAACACTGTTTATAAAGATAGCGGTAAAATAATGAGAGACTTGAAACATTGCGACAGTGCTCAAGAGACGCAAGTGTTTCCTTTTAGTTCTATCATATTTCATTTTTAAAGATCTTTTTTGTATTTTATCCAAAATATTATTGGAGCACCTGCCCCAATATGGGAATCGTACTCAAGCTATGGACGAATATAGACTTTATGGACCACAGCCAGATCAGATCTTGCATCGTCGTAGGAAAACTAAAAACTAAGCAGCGATGCTGATGACGTCGAATATGTGATCATTCCACACAAGGTGTTCTGTGAAGCATATTCCGAAAACTGAAAGCTGTTCTGTTAAATGGTCCAAATTGAAGTTCTTTGCCAGTAGTAAATCACAGAATAGTCTACAAAGTTTAAAATTAGTTCTGATCCTTATCCAATTGAGGCTTTGCCTAATCCGGGGGATGATTGACACTCAATACCTGTGTTGAACCTATAAGTGGTCGTAATATAAAAAAAAATATTTGAAACTGAAATATTAATTATGCTTTTATTGAGATTATTGTGTAGGTATAACATAATTTCTGGCACAACTACAAAAACATAGTTCCGAAAATGCATTAATTTCTGTATAATGCAAATATTTATAGATTTATTTTAAAAACTGCGGGAATAGTTAAACTGCTGGTATAACAAAAGGTTACTAAAATCAAGATTGCGTCAATACAACGTACGTATGTATGTATGTACCTTCTCTCCATGTCCTTTGTTTCTTCCCAAAACTCGCGCGGGTGAGAATTCTATTCAAGACATTCCAAAAATAAGACACTATCTTGCCATTCTGTTTTCCTTTTGTATGAGGAATGAAAAGTCGGTTGCGTCACGAATTCAAATTGCCACTTTTTGGGCAAATAAACATTTCTAAAATCTTTAAATATTCTTAACTTTTCGTTCACAATCTTTCCATTTTAAGCTACAAGTCGTTGTTTTTTTTTTCACATAAAAACCTGCGTGTCTAAGGAAAATTACATACATTGCTGATAATGAACTTCATCTTCATTAATATAAAAAAAAAACTTTACTTAGACAAGTTTTTAAATAAAATTATCGCTCGATAATACAAAACCTTGGCAAAAGGTGAACATTCACACATAAAGTGATGGAGACATTAGATACTTAAATAAATTATCTATGATGTGTATCTAAGCCTTTAAACATTTGTTTTTGTTGTCTGCCCCAAAGCCCCACACTCGTACATATTCAATCGATAAAATAGATCTACCAGTAGCATTAATGTGAACTTCAGCCATGCGGAAATTAAGACTCGAGCAATTCAAGTTAGTAATATAATTGTCTCCCCGTTGCACGTCAGTTGCAAATTTAGGTCATTCATTTTCAAATGCATGCCAGGCTATTGTTTTACTAAGAGAAATTTAATCAAAAACACTACACTTTAGCAAGAAGCTGTCAGCAGATTTCTATAAACAGGAATATCAAGCCCGATGAAGGCGTAAAGACAACATCTAGGCATAAAATGTGCTTGTGCAATGAGAAAATCACACCACGCTGCTCCTTGAATTTAGTGAAAAAAAAAATATATTTATCAGTTTATTTGTTCTTTTGTGATTTTTAATGGAGTTTTAAAATTAAACTTGAGAGAATTCTATGAACACGATATGTTTCATTTACTTAGTATATCAAGTTTCTGAATTATTGCCTTCTTTGGAGGAGGAGGCTATATTGCTTCAGGAAATGTCAGAGGTATGAAACACTACTTTTCAATGAAAAACAACGAAAGTCACATACAAAATTGGTATCCACAAGCGAGAAACGTTATTATTATGAACAACATGCTTGCAAATGAAGGTTGCAAACAAACATCATTCCTTTTGTGTTGTCTTGCGTGACTATAAGCAATTCAATTGTTTTAAACTTATCATCGAATAGGAAAATTTAAGCTGTAAACGAGAGGCTTTTTGTGTTTTGAAAAAGAAAAGATAACTCGTATTAAAAAAAACAAGACTTATTAACAAAATTATTCCTGAAAGCTGGTATCGTCGCCAAATTGGACTTGATGACTTAGGTCTTAGGGTAACATAAGGCCTCCAGTAGAAGTTCTCATCCGTCCATTGAGTCGAAAATACTCCTAGCATGAATTCATATATGTAACATAATATCGTTTATGGTTAGAGTCGAAATGCCAAGACCATCTCCATTTAAATCATTAAAGATTAATCTTTTTTTTAATTTATTAAGAAGGATGGAATAAGTTAAACTCGCTATACTTTTGGATTTTCATTTTTATTGTCACAAAAGGAGAAGTTTTTTAATCCAAGTCGACGCAAGATATGTAAGTGTAGAACCCCAAACTTGGACAAATCCCAGAATTTATGCTTCAAAATTTTTAACCGTGCGAAGATGATGATGTAGAATATACTGTTGCCTTCCTTTTTTCGAGATACAATGTTATAAATAGGCGATCTTAAAGCTTACTTATCCAATATCACTAGCCTAGCCGCGGTGGGAAGAAGCTTACGATGACTTCTACGAATAAATTTACAGCTAAGCAATCGCAATATACGTTTCAGTAGAAGGGCCAACCATGGTCGATAGGTTGAAATGGAGTAGGATTTCACTTCTACAACGATGCCATTTCAAGTAATGCCAACTACTAGTTTAACACTTCATTCGGAGCTTCAAGCAATTTGTACGCTAAGTGTGGAAAATTTCTGTGCCAAATATTTTGTCCCGTTTTTGTTCAAGGACTCTGGAAAAGATGATTCAGCAGTGCACTTTTTGAATTGCACAGCTCCTTCGGAATGGCATTAGTCAAACGAATACAAATTCATCGGCTCGGATGGCTTCGAGATGTAGAGTGAATGAACAACAATGGTAAGTCTTTGAGTTTAATCGAAGATACCAATACCTCACCTTAGGCAGCATAAAAGAAGATCGATTTCAACCAACTGATTTGTGGCGATTGTTGATTAACTTTTTACACATAATAAATCAAACTGTAGCAGTTAGTTAAAGTTTGATCAACTTCATGTACTAAATAATACATATCTTGCTACATCTAGAACTTCACTATTTTTTTGTATCTTGCAACTTTGCACCCAAAGAATATTCGAAAAATTGACAGCTTTAGTTCAAGTCGAGTAATACAATGGAATCCACTGATAGGGTTTACTGGAAGAATGGGTCAACCATGTAGCATGTAATCTAATACACAGTCGAATAGGAATATTTACAATTCGATAGTATTTGGAATGTGTGGAAATAAATATACAAGAATCCAAGTATGAACAGTAAAGCTGCTATGTACGAGTATATCTATTTAAATTTTTAACCGAGATTAGTATTTGACGTTTCTATCACTTACCCAAAAATTTGGGTAAAAGGGACTATCCAGTTGTTTTAAATCAACACGCTTTCGAGTAAAGACGCAGATATGGATCTAGAAGCGAATATCAAAAGCTTAGGTTTTTTTATCAGGAAACAGTTTAATAGATAAGAAATTTCAGGCAGAAGTTTATTTAAGAATTAAAAGAAAAGAGCCGAAGATAAAACGGAAAGCTCTTGCACATCAGCATTAAGTTCATGAATTTGACATTTGAAACCGTCTAACGTACCAAGTATTTTCCAATTTCCAGAGTGCTTGATGACAAACTCTATTAAATACTTTTGATATATCCAGTCCAATAATATTATTTTCTCTTAAAACGAAGTAAAGATTGGTTCGACATTTCGATAAGATATACTATCAGATAACCAAAGTACATGTTACTGGGAAAGGCGTACTGCCGATCATTAAGAAGCCTTTGTTCTTCAAGATAATTCTTAAGCTGATAATAATCAATCACCGCCTCTATGGATTTGGAAAAAATAGAAAATGTTGTCCTCTTGAAGTTTTCATTCGGCGAATCACTAGATCTTCATTATTTCGAAAATTGTGTGTTGCATTTTCATTTGTCGTTGCTTTTCACTGAGGTACTCCGGGCATAAATTGTTTTTTATCTTGTAAATGAATACCATTGTGAGCATATATAATGTTTTGTTTATATTGAGCCATTTTTGACCATGGACTAGTTTGTTGGTTCGTTGAATATGACCGTTACAGATCTTTGGGTTAATAACATCGGAAACTTAATTCTGTAAAGGAGGTACCCGACTTCTACTTAAGCTAAGCTGTAGAGTCCCCATAAGCATTGTTGCACTTCTTTAGTTCCACAAATTATTATCAAATCGACCATTGTTCAACCACCACAGTGGGTGTGGAAGCTATACTCAACTTAAAACCTCTAGATCTTAGGCCAACACAGTGCTATAGGTCATGCGCAGATTCTGCAGAAATACACGTGACATCGGGTAACGTTTAGACGTACACGACCGCTTTTTCTAGCAGAGGGGAATGGCAAATCAACGAGCCATCAACCTGCAAATAGATGATAGCAATATATACTTTTTCTTTTCAGAAACTCTTGGACTAGCCAGCTCATTCAGACTTCCTGATTGTAGTAGTGAAGTCGCGGCTGTGGCGAAAGCTGCTAGACAAGTCTCAATGATGGCAATACCACAAGCTGATATCATTTTTTTTTTCATTGATAGCCAAACGGCAATAAACCCGATTTCTGCCATTAAAACCAAATGGAAGCTTTTAACTTACTGTCGCGAAAGGCTAAGGTTTCTTGGTACCCAGCACAACATAAGATTCTGTTGGGTTCCTGGTCCTGGTAATGAAAGCGCTGACGAGCTAGCAATAAAAGCATCAAAACTTGATCTTAATTAGGCAGACACAACAGTGTTGGCCCCATTCTGTAATCTTAAACAAGTTATCGAGAGCAAAGTTCTGTTACAAAAAACAAGAGATTGAGCTCGCTCGATACCTGTACTATAACCAGAAAACTATGGCCTAGTTTCATCTCTTCTCGTGAGCAATACCACCGGATACAACCAACTGGGTTACCACAAGAAAAGATTAAACCCACTATGGACAACTTATGCAGAGGATGCAGGAACAAGGAAATTGTACATGAGAATACTCCTCACTACCTGTGTCACTGCTCTGCGCTATATCATCTGAGAAATGAGCTCCTGGGGAGACACTTTTTCAACGACTCAAAGGAACTCTCTGACATTCAAAGCAAAAACCTGTTGAAATTTACTAACGCTACAAAATGGATTTCTAAGCTCTAGTATCAACCAGCCGACCTCGAGATTGGAAATCGTATCCAACCACAGTTAAAAAAAAAATAATAAAAAGGACCCAGGACTATAATGATAGAACGAACTAAAATTACGTGTTTCTTCTAAGAGAAGCAACAAACGCTTATACACCAGCTATTACCACTTCTACGGTGAACACGAGCTTCAGTAAGTTGATGGGGCCACCTCTACCTAAAATTGGAAAATCCTCTGGAGGAAAGGGACCAAAAGGACACTACACCAACCACTAACCTATAAAACTTATCTACCAGACGCTAATGCGGTTCTGGTGGAAGGATGATTTCTCAAGTTGAAGGAAAGGAAAGGATCACGTCCTTAAAAGGATTCTACCTCTCCGCAACCAGTTGATTGATTATGTGACGACAGACATTTCCTTAATGACTTTGAAGTACCCTTTGACATTTCAGGCTATAGTTTGCTGAAACTTATCAACACCCTTAACTGTCTTGAATGACGAACGATTTATTATAGGTTTCATTACACGGGATTCACAATCTTCAGGGTATCACAACAGATCTACATTAATCTGTTTGTTTTTTTTTTTAATCCAACTTATAACTATCTTAAAGCTAGACAAAAAAAAATCATGAAAAACTAGCCTACTTATCATTATCTTACAACTAACTCACTGGCCCTAATCGGGCACTCTAAGTTAAACTATATTATGACTTAATACTAATGCCTTTCGGTCTTAAAAAAAACTTAATCTATTTGTGTGACGGTAACAAGTTCAACTGTCACCCCATTAACCTGACCTAGCCTAACATTATTTTAATCAGTTTATTCTCCTGTTAAAAGCCAAAGGAAAATAATATCGCGTACAGACTCACCCCTTATAGATAGACTCTAGAAGCGGCGTTCTTAGCTCTTCTCACAATTATAACACTAAATTAAATTCACTTAAATACCAATTCTCACTTCTAAAACCCTTTTGAAACAGAGGAGGGTATATGTATTATGAAAATAAATGAAAAACTCCCCTTTCTACAAATATCTCCTCTCGATCTTTCAATAAATAAATAATGCATGCAGGTTAAGCTAGATGGGTACAATTGCGACGCAGCCAAAGCCCATGCAGTTGTTTATTGATTTAAATTTTAAAACTTGTTTACTTTAAACTTTCTCAAAATAAAAGGTAGGTAAGACTAAATAGGCGTAAATTCTGTGTTTTCGTTTAAAATTAAGTGTCTGCCCTATATCCCATAGCAGCAAAAAGAAAAAATGAATGAAAACAAAAATGAGTTGGAAAAAAATGAAAGAAAACAAATGTTGGAATTGGGTGTGCTACAGCAGTAAGTGGGCGTTGCACAAGGTGATTTTGTTTATACTAAGCAAACAAGGGAATCAGCTGCACGATAAGTCTAAAAGTAAAAGATAACAAATTAATAACTTAAACGAGCTACGAACTTGTAAAAATAAAACCTACACACAAGTGATTGTGGAAAATCGAATACATGCATGTGGATACTATCAAGCAATAAGTCTACTTATTGCGTAATCTACATTGCCAGGAAATAATTTCACTTAAAGTACCTAAAGCCTACATCTGCGATTCAGGGGGAACCGGAAAACTCTTCAATTGGAACTTGTTTTCAATGACCAAACACAACTGACAGAGTTTAGGTAGACAACATGGAAAATAAAAATCTCCAGTTACATGTGCTCCAAGCTCTAATTGGTTGCCTGCAAGGTTGCAGAAACGAAAATCAATAAATTTGCGTAGAAGCAAAAAAGCAGCTTCTCCGGACGGGCATGGCATAAGAGGCAACATAATGGCTCGTACGGATCTTCAAGTAGGCAGCAAGATAGTCTGAACAGCTTGGAAATATAACTAAACCAGTTTTTTGTGAACTTCCAACTGCGGTTGGGTTAAAAAAAAAACTAAAAACTAAATGAAAAACATGAAAAAATCGAACCTAAATCGCATGACAGCAACAAAAGTTGAGGTTACATAAAACTTCTAAGGCAAACAAAGAATCGTTTGGAGGTTTTTTCTCTTTTCTTTGGATAAGTAGTTTTGTACATTTTATTGTTCTAGAACTTACGTTTCTGTATCCTTGGGGACAATTATGTCTTGATCGACTTCAATATCCATGTCTGATGAATCCTGCTCGGTGTCACTGATCACGATAACTTCTTCCATGTATAGCCGACGCTTGCGGTTGAATCTCTTTTTCGTAGCAATTTTGCCCGTTTTAAGAATTAAGTTTTTTTTCTTCTGGAGGAACACGAATTACGCAGATGTCTTATATATTTTTTTGTCGATTGAGCGTGTAATTTGGGGTTGTAAGAGAATTAAAAATAAAATTAAAAGAAACTGCTGGCAGTCCGAGATAATAAAGGAACACTTTTGCGCAACGGATTATAATCTTAAAACTTTCAGTACACGGATTTAATGTTGTTTTTCTTTGTTAAAAGAAATTTAAGTATTTATTTTCAATAAAACTAATTAAAAAAACCCCACTGACAAGCTTGAGCAATATAGTCCGCGACACGCGTCCTCCTGGGGCTAGGGCGAAGTGAAATGAAAAATTATTTGTAGATTTTTTGCCGTCATGCTGCTTGTTGGGAATTTTTTTTTCACTTTTTCATTATATTATTCTGGATGAAAGAAAACATATTGCGAACAATGAGGGGAAAGGAGATAGATGTTTTATTTGCGTCAATTCGAAGGCGAATTCGATTGAGTTGTTCGCTGGTATTTTGACAGTTCGATAGGTGTGTTTGCTTATGCAATTTTAAGAGGAGCGAGCTTAATTGATTTTTATGTGATAGAAAAATCAAAACGTCGAAAATTAAAAAAAAAACTCTTTTACCATTTACATTTAACATTTAAATATTAAGTTATAAGATTAATGCGAATAAAAATGACAAATATATTTTCATTTAAGTCCTATAACTGAACTGAAACTCTTGTAATTTCAAATTGGAATTTCTGTTTACATCAATTCGTTAGTTGTTTTTAATTTCTTTTGGAAGCATTCCATAAGTTACTTTCTTGACGTTTGTTATAAGGCACTGCATTTTTCAAAACACGTTGAGAGTTAAAGCCTAGTACGCAGATCGCGACAAACATTTTCATAATTATTATAGCATCTTCATCTGCATTTCTATGGTTTTGGATGTGTTCATAAGTTTCTATAATTTTTCTTTCTTCTTCTTCTTCCTTTGTTTCGGCGCTGTTATGATCTCGATGTCGAGGGGATCATAACTCTCCCACGTATCTGCTTCACACTAGTGATCCGCCTGTGGGGTTCGCCGGGTTGACCTCAGAAATCGGCGGCAAGCCTCCCGGTTTTGTATTGTTCCATTTCTGAGGCCAACTGAATGCTGGTGTTTTTGCATTTGTTTGTACCAGGAGTGTTTAGGCCTACCTTTCTTTTTATTCCGAATTGGAACGTTGTATGATATTGCCTTTTTGACGGGGTTCTCAGGATCTCTCCTTTGAACATGGCAATACCAACTGAGTCGGTCGTGTTCAATTTTTTGGGAAATGGTATTCTTAACATGAAGGCTTCCTCGGATCTTCGTACTTCTAATTCGATCAAGCTTTGTAACTCCTGCTGTCATACGAAGCATCTTCATCTCAGCTGCCGTTAGCTTACTCTCATACTTTTTGTACATTGTCCAACATTGTGAACCGTATGTGAGTGCTGGACGCACAACTGAAGTGTAGAGCTTTCCTTTCAGCTTAGGGGGCATTTTTCGGTCACAGAAGATAGCAGAATTTTCCCGCCACTTCATCCACCCTACGCTTACGCGATGATTGATATCGTCATCACAAGTAGCTTCGTTATTTATCATAGACCCCAGATATTTAAACTTTTCACACTTGGGAAGCACTACTCCATTCAAATAAATGTCTGGAATAGGCCTGTGTGGATCAGAAAATGGGCAGCATAGGTATTCTGTCTTTTTCGCGCTTATGCGGTACCCACTTCCTTCTAGAACATCCACCCATACGTCAAGTGCTCGTTGTAGGGATATCGGGTCTTCACTTATGATGGCTCCATCGTCAGCAAAGAATAACTGATGCACTTTTGGATCCGTCACTTTGCCTTCAAGCAGGTAATCAAGAACTGTAATAAAGAGCAGGGGACTCAAGACACTTCCCTGGTGTACACCTACTGTGATTTCGAATTCTTCGGTGACTCCAGCTGCGCATCTTACTTTAGTAACTGCTCCATCATATATGTCCATAATTATCCGCACATAGGTTTCTGGAACTCCTCGTTGCCTGAGGGCCACCCATATTAGATCTCGTGGTTACCGATCGAATGCTTTTTCAAAATCAACCAATACGACATGCAAATCCTCCAAAGAATCCCGATGTTTTTCCATAATTATTCTTATACTCTGGATTGCATCCGTGGTTGACTTACCCCCGACAAACCCGCACTGGTCATCAGATAGCCTAATTATTTTTCGCAGTCGGCTACCCAAGACTCGCTCAACGATCTTCATGGTGTGTGACATCAGCTTAATCGAACGGTAATTATCACAGCTTCTATAATTTTTCTTTCAAAACTGACAAAATAAAAAGAACACTACTTTGTCTGATGGTCTGTTTATATGTTATAGCAAGTAAAAAAGAGTTACCATCTGTGTACTTTTTCGCATTACCGTATTTCGATTTAATGTCTGACCCACTTTAATTTTCTTTAAATCTGCAGATGAAGATCAATGTAAATCCACCATAAGTAGCTATTTTCAATATTGAAAATAAATTAAATGAATATAAAGTAAGTAAATAGATTTGCATTCAAAACATCATTGAAAGATCTTAATAGGTGTGTTTTTTTTGCAAGTCCATATAGAATTGTAAAAAAAAACGACATCGGGATTTAGGAGCTTTTTTTCCACATCGCTGGAAGCACTGCGTGTACGCTATGACATTTGTCAGCTTATTGACGACTAGCATCAACCAATCCAAAAACTTCACGTTTGACGTCTCTGAGCAAATTATCGATAACATATAGATAATACTATTTTGGCATCACCATTTCTTCGAAAAATATTCGTTTCAAAATATTTGAAAAATGAATGCTATCAGCGAACCCAAACCCCGTACGATTTATCAGTTTATTTTTTACCTTTTTACGACGCTAAAAACCAGTATTAGAAAATGAGAATAAAAGGAAAGTTTTTGCCGTTTTTGCTATATTCAAATAATATTGGTAAATTTTTAAAAATAATTCTTCTGATTTCCCCCTAAACATTTTGTCCTTCAGATTTCCCCTTCAATAAAAAAAAACCTTAATCTAGGGGCAAAAACTCTTTACTGCCAACCCATATGTTTATATATAATATCATATCTGGAAGTGAAAAATGGCTTGATTTGGAGAGTGAGGTGTATAGGGTGAATGTCTTAAACAATGCTCAAATTGGGAAGATATGTTGAGTTTCGGTATCACTGCAGTTTTTGGTTAAGAAAGAGTGAGAGTGGGTAGAGGATTCTCAGTCGTCAGAAAGGAAGAAAATAAGTCAACGACATTGACTCAAAGTGGGTAATCTCATATATAACCACGTAAAACTTCTAAGTTTGTTCCCAACAGACAGCTTCAGACTTATATATATAATTTGATCTACATACTTAAACATTTTTCTATTTCTGGCAAAAGAGAACGCATGACAGAGTAAAATCTTTCCCAATCTTGCAAATTATAATCAGACAAATTTCTCCATTTAACAGCTGGCAGTTATTTAAAAAAAAAAAAAAAAAACAATTTTATGTGACATTTTCTCCACAAAGATCTTATAGAATTTTAGCTAACGTTTGAAAATACATGTGAAAGCTAAAATTTAGCTTGATATTAGCCATTAGAGCTGTAGCGAATCGTATGTATTCGTTACTGAGTAACGGGTATTCAATGAAATACCAAATAACGAAACGTTACTAACAAATCAGAGTTGGTACTCGCACGATGTCGTTACTTTTTTTGGCACAAATTCAGTATCTTATTAGATACGCACGCAGGTACGACATACGAGATACACACAAATCAGAGTCGTTACTCGCTTGATTTCGTTACTCACATGATGTCGTTACTCACGCGATGTCGTTACTTTTTCTTGGCACCAATTCAGTATCTATCTATACACATAAGATGAGCTCGCGTTGGACGTTCATACTTTCTGCACAATTTTAATGAGCTAAAAAATCGATTTTTCCTTAAAAAAATTCAGATTTTGTAGATGTTGTTTAATCCATTGAGATCTCTCAGCCATCCTCCAATGGAATTTGACAGTTTATGGCTTGGTTGATGGGTAATATACTATATTTTGACCAACTTAGAGTATTTCTTTTTAGATGCTTTCCAAAAACCCTAAAATCGCAATTTTTCTGAACAAAAAAAACCAGAAGATTAAGATTTTCCAGGAGTTTTTCAATCAATTGACATTTGAGATTTTTGGTACGTCTTTTACAAAAAAAAAGACATGAAGCTTTATTTGAAATGTATTGACATAATAAAAATCTCTGAGAAAAAAAGATGCATTCCAGAACATCCCAGTACCAACCTTTCTGAAGCAATCATCGTAATGTCAAAACTTTGATCAAAATCCCGAGCTCCATTATTTTTCCAATTGCAAAACTTCCCCCAAAGTACATATAGCGCAAGTAATAAAATAATAATCATATAGTCAATTAAAGTACAATAAACAGTTACCAAAAAGACTATTATTCATTTGCATTAAATCCATAGGTTCCGAAAATATTGAAAGTATCATTTTTGGCAACCAACTTTACAAGACACAACAATGATTTTTTAACATTTTTGGGCAAGGAACAATGTTTTAATTAAAAGAATCTTCTTATTTGGCTCAAATAAAACAAACCAACATTGCGTATGATTTACGTATTTCGTTACAGTAACGATACTCATATTTGGCTAATACTATAACGTGATACTCGTACATACGAATTGTATTGGAATACCTAAAGTAACGATAGTAACGACATTTTTGTAGTGGGTACTCATACCTAAAGTAACGTATGCATGCGGGTATTCATTTTGTCGTTACTTTTACAGCTCTATTAGCCATAGAGTAAGCGAGAATATGTGTGAAGGGTGGATAAAAAAAACAAAATAACGCGAGTAGCTAAAAAAAAGTGACGTTTTTTTTGTTAATTATCAAAATGATAGTTCTGGTGAATTGTATCAATACAAATTGGCGCAAAATTTTAAACAGCTTAGTATTAACATACTAATATGATACTACTTAACAATTCACTAACTTTTAAGTAAATTACTAACTCTTTCTTAATTTTAAACATTTTCTGACTAGTATCGTGCTAACGCTATTTTTTAATAAATTACTTTTGAACACACCTAAACTACTGGCAGTTTATGCAAAAAGCTGAGTAAACAGACCTGTTTTTGATGTTTGTAAATGTCAAAGAGTCATACGAAGTTGGCACGATATTAAAAAAATAAAATAGGTTATTGATGATTTTAACTTAAATAAAAAGTTCAAGAAAGTATGATAAATATAATTTACAAAATCTTCGTTTTAACAAAGTTTCTAACTAAAAAATCCTTAACATCGTACTAATTCAAATAAAATTTTGCGCCATTATTTTTATATTTCGTTTTCTCGTTCCACTCAGTTAAAACTAGTTTAATAGATAAAGTTAAGCTCCTATTTTGAATAATTTTACGTGTAGAGGCTGTGAGTGTTTCAAATAAACTAACCACACAATCAAAATCTGTGAGTATAGTGCTGCAGACCAATAGTAAGAAAGTCATGCATCGACGACACTTCTGGTGGAAAGAATGGTTTTCATCAAGGTTAAAGAGTACCTTATTAAAAAGAAATGCTTATTGAACATGAGACAAGATTCAACAGCAAAAAGTTGTTTCCGACATTCCAGAAAATCATATATTGATGCAAATTGCTGAAGCCCAATGACAGAATTGCTTACGTTGCTGGTGCATTTGTCCTGTTTTATGTGCAAAAGCCGACTTAACTACCCCTTGATAATCTTTCAGATCTGAAAGCTCAAGTCGATGCAAATCACCGGGATATCACAACTGGTATCCGATTTGTTTCATACGAATAGTCTTCATATGTGCTGTGAGGGATATCACGGCTTTATTTGGCTACGCGGAGCTTCCAAAACTAGATGAGCATCGGCATTTTATAAAGAACGAAGTTAGGTTATAGAATTTTGACATCAAACCCATCAAAACACGTTTTTCGCGAAAATATCGGTTTTAGAGTAAAACTGGCATCAAAACAACAAGTTTTCCCATACATTTCTTGCAAACGAGATGTTTTCACAAACCACGAGTTTTATATAAAACCTATCGAAAACTAGTTGGAATTCAGAGGTGATCTAAACATTTTTCAGCGTCTATCAAATGTTAAAAAAAAGCACTGATAAGATGCTTTCAAAAGAAACTAAAAGCAGGGGGGTCATTCCGTAAAACGATTATCGTCGGACGATATGGTTTTGACGATAGTCTCACTTCACGTAAGACGATAATCGTCAAAGTGATATCGTTTTGACGATAGTCTCTCTTCACGTAAGACGATAATCGCCAAAGTGATATCGTCAAAACGATATCGTTCGCACGATAGCTAAATAGGTATCGTCTGTCATAAATTTCCATTACTATTTCATCAAACTGAAGTCAAAATGTTTCGTCGCAATTTAGTTTTGCTATGTACATAGTGAAAATGAAAATTCAAAAAAAAAAAAACAATTAATACGGTTACGAAGACAATTAAGAGATGAATCGGACCCTCTATCTCTTCTAACCCATATGTAAGTATATTTTTTTACATACAATACATAAATATGTACATAAGTAATCTTTCTTACTAATTGTTGTAAAATAATTTAAACCATTATAGTTTTGTTCAACGTTTTCGAATTTCAAAAGAAGCCTTTTTAATGATACTTCAAACAATAAACTTGCCGGATGGTTGTCGTTCTACATATGTATATATCATCAATATTAAGATTTGCTGTAACTATTGAGACTTTGGGTGGCGGAGGGTACCAATGGTTGACAGGCAACGATTTTGGACTCGCTCTTGAACAAAGCACATTATCCAAAATAGTTTCGGAAACGACAAATATCTTGGAAGCCAAGTTATGTCCCCTGTGAATAAAATGGAATCTTTCTAGCGAAAATGAAAAGTCCGAAATAAAGCAATGGTTTTACATTTTCAAGTTATCGAACAAGCATTGTCTTTCATGGATTTCATTTTGACATTTCAGTCACAGTATAAGAGTATCTGAAATTAACTGAACGATCTTATACCGAAAACGATTGACGAGACGATAGTGATAAAGTTACGTGAAGCAAATTATTGACGATAACGTTAATGATAATCGTTTTGACGATTATCGTTTTGAAAGTTACGGAATGCGACCAACCAGGTGACGACTATGCTATCAACAGAAATTTCAAGGGAATACTTTTTCTTGTTAAACTGGTAATTGATATTTTTATATACGTATATAAGGATCCTCGTAAAATAAATAAATATTACATAATCGTTTTTATTTCCAGAACATGGAAAACAGCAAAAGGAAAATAGGAAGTTGTGGGCGACTAAGAATGAAGAACTTCTCCTGAAACTTTGAACTGTAAAGAAGCCGCAATTTCGTGGGAAAACGCTGTAATGAGCTTGGTGTAAAAAGGCTTTTAAGTCTGTTTAAGTTAAGTTTACAATAAATACTCTTGAATATTATACTATTTTTTTTTAATTAATAAAAATGATTCCTGGTGTTAGCCACATTTTATAATAATGAGATTTTCCATCAATATTGTGGATCCTAAATAGGGCGGCCGGCATTACAAACAACGAATATGAGTATTTTTTGAAATTTCCGCTCAAATTTAAAATTCTTTTTAGGGCTTATTAGAAGTCTATAATAAGCATTTCTGGACTGTCCGCTTTATCCTCTCAATAAATTTGTAAGGTGAAAGAAAGAGAACCCCCGATGTCTCGACTCTATTGATATACTGACTCTACGATCTTATAGTACTACATTATTTGAAATCACATTGTTTAAGGATAGGCGCGCACTGGCAACTGTGATCTAAATCAAATAGTTAAATCATCAGTTGATAGAGCAGCGCGCATATGCAACACTTCTAAATCAATCAAAGAAACATATTATTAAAGAGAAAACTAGTTAAATTTATGTATGGCTCTTTTCTTCTCTCTGGATATTTTGTGGAAAAAAAAATTTCGACTACATTTTTTTAAGTTGTTCGAATCGAGTTGGCTGTACGTGCTCGAAGTCTCGTTAAGCAACCAAACAGTTGCAAAACTGAGTTTGAATGTGCGCGCCTGGCCTAAAGGAAAATAAGTGATCAATAAAACCGATGTAACTTCGTTTAGAAATTTCCAATTCGATTCCAAAACACCTTTTCCTATACAAATTACTAAATTTACAGGGAATCAGATTGGATACTAAGCGCAAACGTAGCGAACACATCCAATTGGAATAAATAAAATAAAGCTTTGCATGTTTGGTTTTATGGACAGAATTGGATGTAGTAAAATATGAAAGGCAATCTATAAAATAAAGTGAAAATAAGACTGCTTTTACAAGGAAGCAATTTTTAATCTTTGTTTTATCTTTTTTGTCTGTCTTTCGATTGCATGCATGCTTTTAAACACAGCAATTTTTAAAGTTAGCTTTGTTCAAGCAAAATGGATCGAGTCATCTCACTGCATCCTTTACTCCACCTCCACTTGAGCGAAATTCACTGGGCGAATGCCAATTGGAAAATGGAACAACAAAATGTGAAAAACCACAAAGAATAAAGAACTACACCAAACTCTGTAATGTGCCAACCTCAGTAATTTTTTTAAACCCTCGCCACCACGTCTCCCACCAAGGTGCATCGTTTAAAACGATTCTAACGAAAACACCCAATAAGAATCCATTAAAAACAAACTTTTAAACGCTTTTGCGTAGAAATGTCAAAGAGAGGAAAAAAATTACAAAAAAAAAACGATAAACGAAATTACATATATCAAATTTTACATAAAACACTTATTCCATGGCTTGTTAAATAACTTAATTTCGGCTTTACTAAAAAAATATGATGAAAATATTAAAAATAATTCTGTTTAGCTATACGATTTTTTTTATGAATTTTCACAATTTGGTGCGGAAATCTAAATAGAGGAATCAATACTTGTAAAAATTCCAAACTTAAAATTCTAAGCATTCACGAACATTTCCTACATCACTTTGAAAGACCAGGAAATTTAAATATGTATAAACTGGATTTCTCAACAAATTACAAAATTGAAGATTAATTTACGTATTGAACAACGATCACGAACACAAATTCATTCCCCACCTTGATATCAAAAGTTAGGAATTTGTGTATATTATTTTAATTTATGAGGGTACTCTGAACATTAGGTGCGTTTTATTATTCACAAATCTATCTGGATCCGGATCTGGATTAAGCTTTAACATGTATTACAAAAACAATTTGGGATCCTGTTTTCTATCGGGATCTATTTCAAAGATCCAAAAATTAGTTATTACACTGGCGAGTAGATGGCTTTTATGATAAGGTAGTGTAATCTATAGTGTAAAGAAAAAAGACAAGAAATAATTGAAAATTTCCAAACCCAAGGATAAAAAGAGACGGACTTATAACACTGCTGTCAGTAAGATCCGTATCGTTTTATTTTCAAGGGATGATCCAGATCCGGATCCAGATAGATTTGTGGATAATAAAACGCACCTATTGCATCGTTTAAAACGATTCCAACGAACACATCCAATTAGAATCCATTGAAAACAAACTTTTAAAAGCTTTGCGTAGAAATGTCAAAGAGGGAAAAATTACAAAAGACAAACGATAAACAAAAATACATATGTGACGTTAACGATCAAAACGGTGCTAAAGGCACTTTTTTCAAAATATGGAGTGTGGTATACCAAAATTTGCGTATTAAAGAGAGCTATAGAATGGTGGAAAAATTGTGTTTCAAAACGGGCTGGTTTAGAAGTTATTATTATTTTAATGTTTTTAACAATCAAATGTGTGCTATTTTTCATACAATGCTTGTAATTTTCAATATCAAATAGATAGGATTGTTTTTCAAAAGGACCTAAATAATTTTGGGCGCTAAAATTGTTGACATTTATAGAAGGATCTTTAGTTTACCTATCGTATTCTTTGTTATCATTGTTAAATAAGTTTTAATGAATTCCAATAAAAAGAACTTTTCCTTACTTAAATGTTCTCTTCTTTTTTAATTTTACAGGCATTTGAGAATCAAAATTTAAGAAACTTATTTTCAAAACGCGCTAAATATATTTTGAACAAACAAAACTGCCTAAAAAAAAAAAAACATTTCACTAAAGGACGAAAATGAAAGGTCCCTTTAGTATTTTTATTGGTCAATCTAATAAAAAAGACTTCTACAAATTTTACAAAATTTACTGCATTGAATTATCTGAAATATTTTTTCCGCCCTTTTGCTCGGTTTCATTTTCATTTTTTTTAGCCTCTGTTTGATTGTTAACGTCACATATATCAAATTTTACATAAAAGCACTTATTCTATGGCTTGCTAAATAACCTTGTTTCGGCTTTACTAAAAAATATGATGAAAACATTAAAATTAATTATGTTTGGCTATACGATTTTTTTCATGAATTTGAATTTTCACAATTTGGTGCGGAAATCTAAATAGAGCAATCAATACTTGTAAAAATTCCAAACTACCAACCAATAAATTTTGACAGTTTAAAATTCTAAGCATTCACGAAAATTTCCAACATCACTTTGAAAGACCAGGAAATTTAAATATGTATAAACTGGATTTCTCAACAAATTACAAAATTGAAGATTAATTTACGTATTGAGCAACGATCACGAACACAAATTCATTCCCCACCTTGATATCAAAAGTTAGGAATTTGTGTATATTATTTTAACTTATGAAGCCTAGTACGCAGATCGGGAAAAATTTTGTCTCCCATACATTTTTTTTCCTGGGACAAATTTTGTCTCGGATATTTTTCCGAGCAGTACGCAGTTCGCGCGCAAAATTCATACTATTGTGAATTGCTCTTCAAAATGTCTCCACTAAATTTTGGCAGGAAAGAGAATGATACAAGCATTATTTTGCGGGATAAATTTTGACAGCCACCGTATTTCCGAAAGTGATTTTTGTCAATTCTGATTTTATGTAAAAGGTGCTGATGCATGTCTTGAGATCATCAAGAGGAGATTCCAAAAAGGTATGAACGACTTTTGTAAGACAACCCGTTCCAGAGATACACTAAAAAACACAGTAAATTAGATTTCATCTCTCCAACTTCAAACTTTTGCGCGAGATTTGGAAAAGTTTTGTAGAGATTAAAATTTTAGAGATAAAATTTGTCTTGTCTCGATCTGCGTACTAGGCTGTACTCTAAACATAAATAAATTGTGTAATTGGCTCAATTCATTTTAATGCCGATAACACAAAAATTGTGAATCAAACATAGCTTAATTCATATTTTTAGCACAGTGAATAACCCAAAGAAGAAGCTTTTTCGAATCTAAAAAACCCAACCTATATTCGAAATAAACACCAACTCCCTACCGTCAAAATAAAATCCCAATCAACTGTCAAAATTTTCCTCATGCAAACAAGCTTTTTTCATACCGAAAATAAAAATTCAAATAAGATTTTTCGAATAGCGAAACAGGAACAAGTACAAGTACAAGATACAAGAGTCGAAAAACGAAGCTTGTCGACGTCGGAGGTGCACTTGTTACTTTAAAAAAAAAAGAAAAAAAAAATCGTTGCCACCGTGTGGGCCCCACAACAAAAAAACGCAAGTTTAACGTCTTTGATTACAAAGATAAGTTTAATTAAAGTGCAAAAACCAAACAGTGTAACATTTAATCACTTCACAGTGCCGTACTGCCGCATAAAAAGGTGTGAATATTTTATTCTTTTTTTTTCCTGTCATTCTATTTAGTGCGTACAAGAAAAAAGTTTGTGCATATATCGTGACTAGTGTTCGCCTCCTCTAATTCAATAAGTTCAATAAGAATGATGAGAGAAAAAAAAACAACAAATTTGGTTTAAATTTTCTTCTTTTTCCTTCCTTGCGTATGTATAATGAGAAAGAGTTTCTTTCTTCGTTTTCGTTTACTTAACTTTAGCGATTTCTCTTCCCTTCGTCTCTTCTTGTTGTGTTCTTCTTCTTAAGAGCAAATAACAAGAAGAAAATGCGTTTTGTTTATAAAAAACCAATTGGAAAAGTGGATTTATGCTGAGAAGAAAGAAAATTCAAAACGAAAGTCTCGAAATCCAACGATGATTATGGAAGAAAAGCGTGTGTGAATGAATGTTCGTTGTCCAGTATTATGCATATTGAGTACATAATATGCGCCTGAATTGGAAATGTTATCTAGAATTCCGATAATGTTATCAATTTGGGAATAGGTAGAGATTTTTCAAGGTTATAGTGCATGGTAATTGGTAATATCTTGAAGCTGAATGTGATGCATCTGGATTTCGTGACGTAGGGATAACATACGTATGTACATTTTGGTGATTATGTTTGCTCATTCTATGAATGATTGAAGGTGTCAGGTGTCGTCTTTGGTGACGACCTTGTCATGTAAGCAAGCAAGAAATTGTGCTTCGAAAATTGAAATCTAATGCTATTGGATTATAGTCAGTTTGTTTGAAGTGGGGTTAGTAGGTACACAAAGTAATTTTATGTTAAAGAAAGTCCGTTTTGTTTGCCAAGTAGGAAGAAATGAAGGTAAGTTCACATTCACACACAGTAGTACACATTTTTCATTGAAAAAGTACCTACATACCTGTGAAATTCAATGAAAAAATGAAATATCTAATGCAAGAAAGTTAACCAATGATTGAAATTTGTATTGTTTGGTGTACCTACTCTGTGCTTTAAGGTAATATTTGAAGTAGGTACAACTTGGAATTCTGAAATATCAAAATTTAAAAGGCGATTTTTGAATGCTAATACTTAGGGAAGTCTAAAAGGAGTCTTAATTTTTCTTTTCGGGATTCTATCGCAATTGTGTTGCGCACTGTTTAAACTTAAGGAAGTCTACGTTTTTGGCTCAACTTTCCCTTAAGGTAGCACGAATACATGCGGATAGTTTTATTCGGTAGATTAGCGCTTTTTAATAAAAAATACAAATTTTAAAGTGAGGAAACATTTATAACTACAGTACAAACTCGATTTACGCAACTAATAGAAATTGAGGCAGTTGCAATAACCGAGGTTGTTGCACTTACTGGCTTATACTTTTTTAAGTGAAAAATTGTAGTTGTAATTAGAGATGCCGCGAATAGTGACTCGGCCGAATACCGAATACCGAATATTCGGCCACACGCGTCGGCCAACGAAACTATGTGTTGTGTATTTATCACCTACGTGACTTTTGACAAGGCACAACATTCACATTCTGGGAATGTTTTGAGGAAGTTGCTATAGACAAAATGATAAAGATGTTGAAAAACTGCCATTGAAAACAAAATAGATTTTTTTTAAGAACTTTTCGCCATGATCGGATGGCAGACCCTTACAAGTGGTGGTCAGCAAATATAAAACTGTTTCCATTTGCGGAAGCTGTAATTGATTTCGAATATAGACTACATAAAACGTATGCTACCAACGAATGCTGAAAAAGCTGTTTTTATTCACCACAACTTACCATTTGTAGATTTTAAATACTAAAATAAAAAATTTTAATAAAAATACAACATTTTTTGTAAGATAATAAATCTTTTTTATTTTCCATTTAATATTCGGTATTCGGCCGAATGTTGTGAACTATTCGGCCAAATACCGAATATCAAAAAACTGGGCCGAATACCGAATAGTGGCCGAATATTCGCGGCATCTCTAGTTGTAATGGCTTATTTGTTTAGAGATGTTTTAATATTGAAACCAAACAAATCGTTTTTGTTGGTTTGATATTTTGATTTCAATGAACAGATGCATAAACACAAGAAGTTGCACTAATCGATTTTACATTTTTGAAAGAGTTGCGAGTTTCGAGGAGTTGCGCGAATCGAGGGTTGCGTTAACCGAGTTTGTACTGCATGTATTTTTAATCAAGGTACTATAGGTAAAGTTCTGCATTTGAAAAAAAAAATTGAACTCGAGATTTTGATCAAAGTTGACATTACGATGATAGCGAAGATGAATAAAGTGGGTCAGACAATTCAGTCTGTCTGCCCATATGTCTGTACCTCTCCCTACAGCTTGAACCACTGGACTTATTTTCTTAAATCTCGGTAGTTAAGGGTCTTCGGTGATTCCCTACAGGGGAAATTTAATTTTTTTTTAAGTTCCAAAACTAACGGTACCCCCCATAGGGTAAGCTGGGGTACATTTGACACCAGGCACATTTGACTGCGTTTTTCGGTATGATCGTACCCTTAAAAAAGAAAAGTTTGGATGAAGGAAGAAGCTTAGTTTGATTTAAAGAAACTTATGAAATTTGGCAGTCTTTCTTTAACTCTTCGTGGAGTACCACGTATGTTTGTGTTTTCAGTGTCTCCGATCTAATTTTTCACCACCGGTAAGTAAGCGATTTGTGAACCTTATAAAATAAATTTTGTTATCGTGAATCAATATTATGATAGTACTATGCTTAAAGTTCAATAAATTAAAGCCAGTTTTGTGAAAATATAACATAATAGTTTTAAAAAAAAAAAAGAAAACTTATAAAGTTCCTTGACTTTTGCAAAAAATATTTGTTTGACGTTGATTTTGGGAAATTATATATTAAATAAATTATTTAAAAAATGTCGATATCGATAAATTTGAATTTAGATTTATATGGATTGATTTTTTATGTTTATAAAGGAAATAATTTATGTTTTTTATTCTTGTTGTTTTTTTTACAAAGTGAATTTATTGATTTATTTTTTTCGTTATATTGTTAAATAAAGGCAAGAGTACGATAACTTAGGCGCCAAGAAATTATAACGGTTTTTTGTAGAACAGTTCAATACAAGCATTTTTTACTATGGGAGGGGGGTCTATCTCCCCCCGTTTGGGCGGGAGGGGCAATTTTATAAAAAAGGTACTAAAATGGAAACAAAAATATTAAAAAATAACGGTAATACTTACAATTAAGTATTATACCTTTTTTTAAAGCCAATACTCTGATCTATTAGATAATTTTTAAATCAAGTAGAATCTATGCACAGTTTTTGAAAAAAACGAGTTTTAAACTCAAATTTTGGTGAAAAAAAACATAAAAAAAAGTTTAAAGTTTAATTTTTCAAAACTGCAAAGTTATATATTATTATTTTTCCTAAAATTCGTTGCTCTAATATATTCTTATTCAAAAACTGAAAACTAAATGATTTTATGTCGTCTAGTTTTTGAGAAAATTGAAAATAACGAAAACTACTTTTTTATGGGATATTTGCTTTTTTTGCTTGCTTACGCATTACGGCGTATAAACAGTGAGATATGTATGGGGGGGCATGCTGCCCCCCTGCAACCCCCCTGCCTGGGCACACTATAGGATTTGGGGTAGGTGCGAGGTTGGGTGTATGCAAGGTTTCTTTTGCATTTACAGAATCTGGATTTAAAGAAACTTTGAATTTACCCTATGGTCTATATCCAATGTCTACTAAATATATGTATGTACGTAGCCCAAAGTTGCACATTTAAAATGTTCAGACATGAAAATTTAATACATTATGAAAAATTCACATTACCTAGGTACTACTGTACGAATGCAGCAAATTTATGTGTGTTTATTGTTTGTTTTTAATGCTAATATGGTACAGGTTATTGTTTACCAAGGTCATTCGTTATTCAACCTTTGTAAGAGTGAAGTATTTTTTTCTTGGAATAAAGAATGGCGACTAAGCATCCACT
Organism: Philhelius festivus; assembly: GCA_963931855.1. Lineage (NCBI taxonomy): Eukaryota > Metazoa > Arthropoda > Insecta > Diptera > Syrphidae > Philhelius > Philhelius festivus. Next base: position 69,917,076 of record OZ007554.1, on the reverse strand, counting down.
ACTTCATCCTAAATTAAATAACTTTTCAATATTTCAAAAAAAATATTTCAAAAGCATCGCGTTCTTAGAAGAAATTGGTCTAATTCCAACTAAAGCGTCAACTCCCCTCAACTCCAACTCAAAAAGGTGACAAAAATTGTAAGAATACAATATTATTATTATTATTTATTCATCAACCAGAGCATATTATACTCTTACAGACTAAGATACATAAGTAAATATATAGTTACAATTTTGTAGGTGGGTATATAAAATTCAAAAATATTAAATGATTTACATAGTTAATCTTTTATTTTAATAAATAACGTTACTTAAATTTTGCTTAAAACTAATGATTTAAAAGTTTCTCTGGTGCAATCCATATAAAAGTTAATCTCAGAGCAATAAACCCATCTATCGGCACATTTTTCCATGGGCCTCATTACTGGATAGAGATTCGGGAGGTGCTTGCTATAATTTTTTTTTTTTGTGATCAAAATGCCTGTAAACACGGTTTTAATACATTGAACATTGAAAAATTGACTTGACTATTTTTAAGTAACACCTGACTTACTCACAAACTGACTGACTGAGACGCGAAATGCCATGCAATTCTACCTCCTCTGGTGCATTCTTGGTAACACTAAATGATTTGCTATACTTTACCTACAAATGAACCACATTAACATTAATCCTCAAAATGAAATCACCGTAGTTAAATACCAAAAATCAAAAATTTCATAAAAAGTAGTTTTAGTAATTTTCGATTTTCTCAAAAACTAGAAGGGACAAAACCATTCGGTTTTTTGTGTTCGATTCAGAATTAATAGTAGCATTGACCACAAAAAGCCAATTAAGCACTTCATTTTACAATTTTGAAAAAAATTGGTCTAAACTTTTTTTTTTCATTTTTTTTAACAAAATTTTGAGTTTGCATGCAAATTTTTCAAAAACTATTGACATAAATAATTTAATTTAAATTTACGATTATAGAACAGACTTCTGGCTTTCAAAGTATAGTATTTTATTGTAAGTGTTGCCGTTGTTTTTTAATATATTTTTTTTCAATTTAAGTCATTTTTTCTAAAATCGCCCCTACCTCCTAAACGGGGCGAGATAGACCCCCCCTTCCATAGTAAAAAACGCTTGTATTTGACCCTTCTACAAAAATCCATTATCAATTTTTGGCGCCTAAGTTATCGTACTCTCCCCTAAATAAATTGTTTAAAAACAAAAATTTACTTTTTTATTATTCAAACAGCAGACGTGCTGGATCCGTTGATACTTTAAGAAATATAATGCACACGATGTGGAGTTTAATGCACCATTGTCAAATGTACCCCTTTTAAAGTCAAAGGTGCCCCGCTCCCGGGGCACTTTCGACAAAATGACTTTCTTTAGAAAATATTTTTCTTTAAAATGAGGAAATATTTTAAAACAAAAAAATATATGTTAGCATAATCTTGAATAAATCAATTAATCAAATACAAAACAAAACATTGGAATACATTAACAGTTTTCGGAAATACAGACTTAAAAACAAAGTGTCAAATGTACCCCCTTCTCCCCTACACCCGTAATGCATAATCTTATTTATCTCCAAAATGGCTCTAAAGATTTTACTAAAAAAAAAATTAGGTGTGATATTATTGACATGGACTACATTTTGGTCAACCTCATGATCACAGGTTCGATCCCTGCTGTCGTCTATGTCGTCTTAATTCTATTAAAACCTTCTATAAAAAAGTTGTCATCAATGGCTTGCTGGCTTACTCATTGCATTTTCTTCAGGCATAGCAATAACAATGTGATTGAGTGAAAACTATTATGCCCAACAAATATGAAAACGAATAAAATAATGCGCATTATAAGGGACATAATAATAAGACGGCATTTCTCCGCATTAGTTCAGCCGCCATCCCTGAAGATAAAAATCTGAGACAACCACCTTCAGTCTCAGAACATCGTGCCACACATCTTTCATATCCTTCTTTCTCTTCCTTAACTTTACGCCCTCGCTGAGTTGAAACGTTTTAAAAGGGTAATCATAATCCCTCGAGCGCGTGTAGATTATAAAAAAAAAAATTGGGCCAAAATGTTATCAACGGTACCTGACATAGAACGTTTTTTTTTAATTTTCGACTTTCTCATCAACGACTCTAACGATTTTAACCAAAAATTTTCAGCAGAAGACCTCTTAAGTTTAAAATAATATTGTATACAAAAATATTCGAAAAAATATTTTTTGGGATTTTTGAAAAAAAAAGAAGAAAATTCCAAGTTTTTTTTTTGAAAAATCAATTGAAAACGTGTGAACGCCTATTTTTTGAAATTATTTCCTAAAATCTATATTACTAAGCACTTAAAATTGGCGTTTCAAATTTTGTTCTAGAAAAAATTGAAAGAAATTTGTTATATAAAAAATTACGGACCTTATTCGGAATTCCCCCCACCAAAATGAACTCTTTTTTTAACGAATCGATAAAAGAGTGTTTGCTGTTGATAAAAAACATCAAATTATGCAGGAGAAACACTTTCTTATAGTAAAAAAGTGAAGTAAAAGCGGACCACCCACAGTACTATAACTAAAACTACTTTTGTATGGGATATTTGCTTTTTTTGCTTGCTTACGCATTACGGCGGCGCTTAAACAGTGATATATGTATGCAACCCCCCTGCTTGGGCACACTATAGGATTTGGGGTAGGTGCGAGGTTGGGTGTATCCAAGGTTTCTTTTGCATTTACAGAATCTGGATTTAAAGAAACTTTGAATTTACCCTATGGCCTTATATTCATTTTTTTATACTTCACTTTTTTACCATAAAAAAGTGTTTCTCCTCCATAATTTGATGTTTTTTATCAACAGTACACTTTTTTTATCAATTCATTAAAAAAAAGTGCATTTTGGTGGGGGGGGGGGGGGGGGGGTGGGAATTCCGAATAAGGACCAAAATTACTTTAATAAAACGATTTTTGAACTTTATTTGCGTAAAATCATACTTCTCCGGAAATCAGACGGCAATTCCATGCATTTCAACATTTTTATCTGATCAAATCTATGTTTTATGTTTATAAAATTTTTTTTAAATTCCAAAGTACTTTTACATAAGAGCAAGTTCATGCGATCCAGTTGTGCATTTTATTTAAATATTGAACTTCACTAAAAATCGTAAATTAATGGAAACTGTATTTTCTCTATTAGTTTTTGACTTTGGATATTTTCAAATCAATCCACCATTTTTTCCACAATTTGTCCCTTTCACTTATACCTTTGTATATAAAACTTATAGTACTATCAAGAAGATGAACAATTGTGGCGACATTTTAAGCATAGGGAGACAGTACTTGCTAGATTCGGATCTGCTAAATTTAATAATAAAATATTCTATTTTTTACTACTTGTTTTGTATCTTATCCTTATATCCACTGTAAAATCGTGCGCTAATTTCAGCGCCACCACCAGTATAGCGTTCGCATTACAAAATCACGCTCCATGATAATACTTTAAGTTATATACCAAGCTTATATTTAAATCCAAAAAAGTCTTAAAATATCTCTATATAGCTATAATTAGCGCTTTCCCCCAAAACACATAAGTAATTTTAGATCATGTCCTGTAACTATATAAAAGATAGAAATATGGGCCATCAACTTATCATTAACTTTTTAATCTTTAATTTCAAGACAGTTTTCACATTGGAATTGGACTTACTCCTCAGACTTTTTTTTACGTCTCTGTAGTAAAGTTTCAAAGTAAAGGAACAAACCTATCTATTTCATAATTTGGACTCCGCTACGTAACGTTACGTTTGTTAGACTTATGTTTAAACAGGGATGTTGTTTGAGACAACATTACATTTTCACACTTTATTTAAACAGAGATGTTATCTGGTACGAAATAGACTGTTTTTATACGAAAGCGATTTTTAATCTCTGTTTCTCTCTATTGTTTGTTTTTATTTCGATTGTCTTTAATTCCATTGCATGGGTGCTTTTAAACACAGCGATTTTTGCTACAAGTTAACTTTGTTCAAAGCGAAAAGGAGTTATCTCTTCACACTTCTAACTCTACTCAGTTAAGCGAATTTCACTGAGCGAGTGCCAAAAAGAAAGAATAATAATTCCGCCACCGCATTAGTCTCTCGCAAATATGCTTAAAAATTGCAGAGTGATATCGTATCGTTTAAAAGCATTCGTCAAACATGCTCTCAAACATAACTTCTCATAAGTGTTGCCGCAAGCCAAAAAAAAGAGTCGCTAGGTCGACCTTAAAAATCCGCTAGATATGCTAAAATTTTAAAAAAAGTCACTGGAAAAAATTTTCAGTACACATATCAAAAAAACATATTCAATTATAACAAAAAATTTATTTTGTATAGTAAAGAAAAACTTATAAACATCAAGTTAACATAAAATATCAGTCCAGAAAATATAACTACTTTTCAAAATAGCTTTTATGGCCTTTAGTCCACAAAAATTGGCGTTTCGTCCCGGCGATCTCACATGGACTCATCAGTTGACTGTGTGGACCTTGTCAATACGCATTTTTTTTTTTAGATCCAGTTCATCTTACATCGATTTTTTGACAAAAATCCAATGTGAACTATACCCAACAAAGATTAAAATTTTAATCATAAACGTTGGAAGATTTTGCCCGTGGCCTGGCATTGATTCTATTTGAAGGTTTTTTATAAAACAAACTCTACATACTACTGAAACTAATCAGCCAAGTAGTATATAGAGTTTGTATGTATTATAAAAACCTTCATAACTACTTTTCATTTTTTAAATAAAAAGTAAAGAAATTTTAATAATAACTTCAAATAGCTATTATAAAAATAATCAATCACAAATAATTATAGCCATTATAGCATCTTCATCAATTTCATTGACTTCAATATCTAAAGTATTATTGAAATTATTTTTTGAAAACAAGTACCTACACTAACAAATAAAGTTAAGTTTACTCCCGAAACCTCCGGCCGACTCCGAAAATCGGCCGACTCGACAAAACCTAACAAAAACAATTACAGTTAAAATTATACACACAATAAATCATAGAAACGAAATTACTAGGTAATTTAGTTTCTAAAACATATACCCGCTCACTCGCGATGACACTCGTTTCAGTCTTCTTTTGTATGGTGAAGTATCAAATTCAGTTCAGTGGTCGTGGTAAAAAAAAGAGTCGATCGAATATCATTTCATAAGTGCCAAACTCGAATGCCAGGGATGTAACTTCAATAGGGACGTAATATTTACAAAAAATATGTTCTTGCAAAAAGTCACTAGAAAAGTAACTAGAATTATCTAGTGACAAAAAATAATTTTTTATCACTAAACTTTTGAAAATTCCGCTAAATATAGTGACAAAGTCACTAAAATGGCAGCACTGCTTCTCATTATAATTTCGATCGTGACGGATCAAACTAAGAGCATAGATGAAATTTTAAATGGAAGGAAAGTCTACCACTTTTGATTATAAAACCATTTTGATAAATTTTCTTACGATTTGCACAGCTCGAGAAGTTCATGGAAAATGAAATTTGCTTAGGCTTGTCGAACATGCGTTCACAATCTCAAATATGTTTGTCAAGCAGGCTTGCCGTTCTTGTGAAACATATTTGAGAACGTGACCTTAGAGGCGGTCCCTAAATATGATACAGCAGTTTGACTTTTGGATCCTGATTACGATTCTTTTTGTTATTCATATAAAATCCTACTGTACTACGGATAACTTCTCCAAAAAAAAAAAACACGGCTATTATATGGTATGACAGATAAGGGACAGAAATCAATTTTGACGTATTTCGTTGCAGATGTCAACTGGGGGGTCATTCCGTAACTCGATTACCGTCAGACGATATCGTTTTGAACGATAGCGTGGCCTTTATTTGATTCACGTAAGTCGATAATCGTCAAAACGATAGCGTTTGGACGATAGCTAAATTGGTATCGTCTTGCATTAATTTTGAAGTTTGTGTGTGACTGTAGTGGAATGATGATGAGTTTCCACAGTAAATTTAAAATTAATTAGTCAAACGGGTGTCGTTCAACTTATATAATTACATACCTCCAATAATTTTCATTTAGTTCAAATCGGCACCGAACAAAAAACAAAAACTTCAAAAATGCATTTTATTGACAATTATGGCAGCCAATTTGACTTTTCAACTACAGTTTGAGAGTTTCTGAAATGCATCAAAATCTCTAAAGCTGCTATCGATAGACGAGACAATAGTAGTCGAGTTACGCGAAGCAAATCATGGGACCTTATTCGGAATTCCCCCCCCACCAAAATTAACTTTTTTTAACGAATCGATAAAAAAGTGTTTGCTCCGCTTAGGGTATGTAAAGACGCAAGGCAGGCGCCTATGTCAACAGTTTTTTTGTTTAACAGTACTGTGGGTGGTCCGCTTCGCGGGTTCTCATGATTTTAACTCCCTTTTCGGGGGCCACACCCTGCTTTTTCCTCCGCCCAACGACCTTTTTTTTTATCGTACATATAATTGAATCGGTGATTGTTAAAACAACATAAGTAACACATTTTTCGAAATCACTTTTATTACGGTTTTGCACTGCTTAGGGGTAGAGCTATAGGTTTACAGTAAAACTAGAATAATTTTATACCTGAAACACACAGAAATTCGAGCGCGAAATCAGCATTTAGTGTTAAAACAACATATCTGTTCTGCCATTTTGACAAATGAGTGCTAAAACACATTTAGTACATGCAATTAATTTCTTTTTACACCCAACGCTGGCAAAACGTAGTAGGCCAACTGTTGTTTTTACTTGCGATATAGGTACTATAGGTCAAGTTCTGCATTTGGAAAAAAAATCGAACTCGAGATTTGATCAAAGTTGACATTACGATGATAGCGAAGACGAATAAAGTGGGTCCGGCAATTCCGTCTGTCTGTCTGTCTGTCTGTCTGTCTGTCTGTCTGTCTCTCTGTCTGTTTGTCTGTACCTTGATCTAGAGTCTAAGCCACTGGACCTATTTTCTTCAAACTCGGTAGTTATGGGTCTTCGGTGATTCCCCAGAGGGGAAATAGAAATTTTTTTTAGCTCTAAAACTACATAACGGTACCCCCCATACACCCGTAATGCAAAATCTTATTTATCTCGAAAACGGCTCTTACGATTTTGATAAAAAAATTATGTGTGATATTATGGACATGGACTACGTTTTGGTAAAAAAAAAATTTGGGGCAAAATGTTATTAACGGTACCTGTCATAGAATCGTTTTTTTGATTTTCGACTTTCTCATTAACGGCTCTAACGATTTTAACCAAAAATTTTCAGCAGGAGTCCCCCTAAGTTTAAAATAATATTGTATATAAAAATATTCGAAAAATTATTTGTTGAGTTTTTTTGAAAACAACATTTTTTTTGAAAAATCAATATCTTCAAAACCTATGAACGATTATTTTTTGAAATTATTTCCTAAAATCAATATTATTAAATACTTAGAATTCGCATCCAACATTTTTTTCTTGAAAAATTTTAAAGAAATTTCTTATATAAAAAATGTAATTATTAATAAAATGATTTTTTAAAGTTTGTTTGCATAAATTCATTTAAATATCATTTTAAAATAATGTTAAAATAGATTTTATATTTTTCATTATTTTGTATTTTAATGAATTTCTGGCTCTAAGCTGTGTTTTTGTACTTGTTTTTTTTTTTTTAATAAAATACTGAAATCTTAATAATGTGTTATTTTATATTGTATTTTATATTCAATTGATTTCGCTAAGACTTACGTGGCAAATTGAGTGTAAAAACAACATAACTCAACGTATTTGAGTTGTTTTGGCTCTCAACAAAACGTTGGGTGTTAAAACAACACAAAAAACAAAGTTAGTTTTTTAAAAATCTCCTTTACTAAAAAGATATTTTTAAAACTTTTAACTGTTTACAACTCGCAGAACTACCACTAATTAGTTTTTAAACTTAAAATTGTCAATGCGGCCGCGTCCTCAAAAATATAAGGTTTTTTGTCTCTCCTGTAAATAAGGACCAAATCATGGACGATCTCGTCGACGATTATCATTTTGACGATTATCGCTTAGAAAATTACGGAATGACCCCCCTGATTGCCATGGACAATCAACATCCAATTTTGATGATGTTGATGGTTGTTTTTGCAGAAACAAACCGATGATGCCATTGGTTCATAGACCATATCGCCCAATGACTTTCTGGAGATGCAGTAGCACTTAGTGGAGCCTCAATTTTGGTTTGGTACGTACCCATTTATTAAAAAAGGGCCTCATTCTTGAAGATTTTTTTTTTTGAAATCGGGGTCCACCTCCAACGGTTACACAACTAATTCAGCAAATACGACGGGTTGTCTATGACTTCTCTTTTTAGTTATAGCCTTTAATATCTTAAAAATTAAAGAACAGGAAAATAAACAATATATAAAACAACATGGCCGCCAGAAACTTTCAATATCTACCCTTCACTATTGGAAAACCCTTTAAATATAAAAAATATTTTTAAAAAAGTTATCGCAGCATATCAATTTGTTCAAACTAAACCAGACTGTGCTATGTATGTTTATGTTAAGAATTATAAGGGTCTCAGAACACCCTTGAAGCCGTGTGTATTATCAAAAAAAAAAAAAACTCAATATTCTTTTTTAACTCAAACTAAATATGTTGCGATTCATTTAAGAGATTTAAAAAATGATATTCATGCTCTTGAACCATTGTCTATAACAGACGTGCGTGCGACCCAGTTTATCTAAAAAATATATAGCCCGAAAGCCATCGTCTAAATATCATAACTTTCCAAACACAAACAGAATGTTTTATATCGGACTTGGGGTTTCTGACATTAGCCACGAAAACAAACAAAAAACTTTTCTGCTTTATTTCTCCATCAAAAAGTGAGCAAGCGAATCTTAAAATTTTGTTCCTAAGTAAACAAACAAACAAGTTGTAAGGCACATTTACGTAAGTTTTAAGACTTCTCACGAAATGAAATCCATTGAACATTCGATACACAAAATAGGGACAAACTCCTACTCCCAAGCGAAAACACATTCTTGGATAAGTCAATTTTCATTGATTTTTCCATCTTAGTAGTTGTGTGGATGAGTGTGTGCTTACTTGAACTATTCTCGATTCTGATCTTGATCTACATATATATTGCTTTCCGGCACAATTTTCTTCAAACTACCCTTCATGATTAAAACTATTAAATTAAAATAATTAAAAAAAAACGTATAATTTTCTTCCAATTTATATCGAGGAAATTAATTGTACCCGAACACCTTCTCAGAACGCTGATGTAACCCCACATTTATACAGTGCGCTTTACTTGATTAGACCTATTGATTTATTTGTTAATAAATGGTTTTTTCAATAAGGGCGGGCAGATGTTAAAATGGAATAAAACAAGTTCAGGTGCTAACAAAATTGTTTTGTAAATGTGAAAAGTAAGGGATTTTACTCAATTTGAGGAATTTTCACGCCCCCGCCACGCCCACTGCAGATAAAAGACTGGTTTCACAAAAACCTGTAGTACGATAGTGGTTTCAATAATTAATATTGTAGTCAGTTAAGAAATTATAAATTGATCAAAGCTTGAATTCCGCCCACTACCACGCCCACTTTTATTAAAAAAGCGTCCAGAATTAATGAGCGTGATAAAAAAATTTACTTGAACCGAAATTCATCCACTTCCACGACCACAAATGTATTATTATTAGTTAGAAGCCAAACATTTCAGAGCACAACAACCACAGAATATATCGGCATAAAAGATTTTGCAAAATATAATGTTTTTATTGTATTCTTTCTATCCGAATCTTCAAGAGTAAGTGAGGAAGATGATGAATTTGTAAAATTTGTATCCATTTTGATACATGTCCCGATATCACTTTAGTCAGCTTTTGAAAGTCTTGAATCTGTTTTTCTTAAATTCAAAGTAAAAGGATCAGGCTTAAAAGGTAATTTTGTCAAGAGGTCTTCGTTTGTATTATTTCGGAATGATTTTCTTGTGTGAGAGAGGCGTTTTTTTCCGGAATTCTTTATGACTTACCTCTAGTGCTTCTTCATAGAGCTGTCTTATAGGTATTTGAAAAGATGAAAATATATCTGGACTATGTACGAGTATCAGAAGCTTATGGATGCTTATAGTACCATAACTGTAATCGTGATATTTTTCTTTAACTTCAGCCAGCAGTTCAGAAAATTTCGTATATCAATAGAAAATCCTTAAGCTAAGATTCTTAATTCAAGTAAAAAAGTATTTATGAATTGTTCATCAAGTCTTATTATTTCTGCAGTTTTTTTCGAATTCTGAAAAATACGTTTTGCAGCGCTTCATCATTTCTTGACCCAAATCCTAACTTTGGCTTCTCAACAATCAGACCCAATTTACTTTTTAACAATTTAATCACAATGAAGCATTTTCCAGAAAAATAAGAATGCTATTTGGAAGAATAAAAGAAGTTCTCAACCGGACCCCGTGGCGTCTCGCAAAATGAGCCTTCCACCTACGTCCAAGATTTTTAAAAAGATGTCATACTTTTTCCACCACATCATTTTTAGTTGTAACCGAACAACCTTTAATTTTTAAATCATTTAATATAAATTTAATAAAAACTTTAACTTTCGTGTTTTATCAAAAGAAATCCTTTTTTCGATTTTTTTTTACTTTTTATGGTTGGACCTTGCAATACAAAAATTCAAAAAGTAGCACAAAAAGTAAACATTTTCTCAAAGCACAATGACAACAGAACATAATAGCCGTGTTTTTTTGGAAAAGTTATCCGTAGTACAGTAAGGTTTTATATGGATAACAAATACAACATCCGCAGTAGGATCACTGCTGATACTCGAATAAACGCTAAATCTCTATCCGCAGCAAGATTTCACTTCTCCTTTTATCGGCAGTGATCCTACTGCGGATGTTGTATTTGTTAATCATATAAAATCCTACTGTACTACGGATAACTGTTCCAAAAAAAACACGGCTAATGACATTAAATATTTTTCTACAGTTTAATTTTTTAAAAGCTTAACTTTATTCAATTTGTTAACCTCAAAAAAGAGTTTTTTTTTTTAAATCACAAAAATTCAAAATTATAAAAAAAATTCAAAACAACAACCCATACCTGCGATCAAAATATCCATTATTAATATTCAAATAAAAAAATTTATACAGCCAAAATATTTTTCTTACGCGAACTAAACTAATTCGCACAAAATTGAAGCTTTCAGTTACATTGCAGCTTAAAGTATCTCAATTGCTCACAAAAGTTCCGCTAGTCCAGGAAAAAGAAAAAAAAAACAAAAACAAAACAAAATTAAATTTAAGTAGTTCGAGATGTTCTAAAACTGGTTAACTGGCTGAACACAATGGAGACGGAGCTGCAACTGGAGCTGCAACTGGAATAGCTGTCAAAATATTCAATACACGTAAATTCAATGTTACGAACACAACACAACGCAACTGCAGTCGGTGCTGCAGTCGGTGCTGCAAGAGTTGGCGAACTTTTAACTTTTTCGTGCAGCATTTTTGACATTTCAAATTTTATATATCTGTCTGTGATTTTAAGTGTTGTTTTGTTGTATTGCGATTTCGTGGTTAAATTTTAATTAAAATAATGGACGAAAATCTTCAATTTCAGTGTCCATTTTATAGTTTCAATTACTTAAAATATTTACAATTTGCCAAAGATTCAACACCTGACCCAACAAATGACAACAAAACAATGAAAGCTGTACAGCCTCATTGTGGGCACATAAAAAAAAGTACGTACGACACTTTTTGGCAGCTCTTCCAGTTGCAGCTGCAGCTCCAGTTGCAGCATTCTATTGTGTTCAGCCAGTTAGAGCATAAACATGTACTACATTTATATGGAGAATTGAATCGGAATTGAATCAGGTTTTAGCTCCGTGTATACCTGGATCGGATTGAAATAGGATTTCTCGATCCGATTCCACTAAACGATCTGAATTGAATCGAAAATATGCTTGTATACCCGAATCGAGGAATCGAAGAATCGAGTGTGTGTACAACAACAGTAGCCGTGTTTTATTGGTTAGTGAATACACTACATCGCAAAATTTAACATGGAAAACAACAACAAACGATTAGTGAATAAAAACAAGCTAGTAATTGAAATGGATAATTTAGTATAGAGTTTCAGATGTTGAAATGTAGGAGGTGTTTAGGTGGTGTCCGAGAAAATATATGTGGCGTACTTGAGGGTGTGTTCGTTGGTATTTATTTTGTTATACTTTGCCTTTACTAATCCAAAGTGTGATCGCTCCGAAATTTACAGAACAAATATTTTTTCAAATGCAAAACTTTAATTCATACCATAATTCCGGCTTTACACTACTGCCATTAATTTTGTCATAAAATATTGAATCAATTTACGCGAAGGCGATTGGTTTCGATTGATTTTATCAGTTCACTGGCATTTGTTCAAAATAGGTCTTTTTTTTTAGTTTTTTGCACGAACTACCATTGTTTTAAGGTTGCTCAGAATCAATTTATTAAAAGAAATTGCCTTAGGCTAGGCGGTTTCTTAACTGTTTGGTTCAAGAAACTAAAAAGTTTGTGTTTTGACACAAACTAAACGATTGCCTAAAATTTTTCTATAAGTATCCAAACAGTTGTGCAACTAAAAATTGAATGTGCGCTCCTAGCCTTAGGATGATATTAGTTAAAAAATGTTTAAAGTTAGAAAACTACTTTAAAGTTATTAAAGAAATTATAAGAAGTATAATACTACTACCTTAATAAGAGGCTGTTTAAAATTTTTCGCCAATGTTATTTTATTGAGTACTACTATGTTTTTTTTCTTTAATACTCAGTATATACATATATGCGAAAACATTTTGAGTAGATTGTAGAAAAAAGATATATTTTCGCACTTTTGTAAGTTTTAAATCAAATTTAACAGTGAGAAAAACTCTAAATCAACTCGATCTGCATTTTCATGAATATTTCAACTCAATCTGCATTTTCATGAATATTTCAACTCCAGCTTAAAACGATATACAGATCTTTCGAACACATCCGTGTAAGTTAATACAACAAGTAGGAAGGAAGAGTGAGTTAAAGAGTGAATAAAGCGTTTTTTTGGTGCTTGTATTACTGCGCTAGATATAGATTACCAATAAAACGCGCCTAGTGTCTCATTTCGATTCCATTCCAATTCGATCTCTCGATCCAGTACCGCCATATACCTGGATCGAAATCTCAATTCGGATTCGATTCGATTCCTCAATGTACTCTTGTAACCAGGGACACAGAATTTGCAATCTTTTTATTTTTTTTTGTCCACTAGTCGACGCACTGTGCGGTGGCACGGATCCGAGTGTTCCACTTTTCAATAAATTTCCCACATACATCAGGCTGGAATTGAGCGTTGGCATGTGTTACGTTTCCCTTAAGGGCATTAGTCGATTGTGGTTCATTCGCATAGTTTTGTGACTTCAGGAAACCCCACAAGAAAAAGTCTAGTTGGGTCAAATTGCATGACCTCGGACCTCGGTGGCCAATTCACGACACCTCAAATCCTTAATCCAGAATGTCAATCGTGGCAGACAGCGCCATCTTGCGGGAACCATATGTCGTCTGGGTTCAAATGGTTCAATTTAGGCCATAAGAAATTGGTTATCATCGTTCTGTAGGGCTCGCCATCGACGGTGATCGCTTGACCAACGTCGTCAATGACGCCTCAACTCCAAAATTCACACCAAACGGTAACATTTTGAAGATGCATTGTCACCTGGTGTACTTTGTTAATACAGCCATTCATATAAAAATGCGCCTCGTCTCTAAAGATGATTTTTCTGGCCAAATTGGGGTTCTATTCCAAACGCTCCGAATCCCAGTCAGCAAAAAAACGGCGTTGTCTATGGTCATGAATTTTAAGTTCCTGAGTTATTTGGATATTGTACGGGTGTAGACGAAAAATTCGCTAAGTTGATTATTATCTGCGAAAGTCCGAGTTCTATTGTACGTCGAGGAATCGACTGCCTCGGATTCAGCTTTAATTGGCCGCAGCGATATTCTCGGCCGATCTTGCGTTCCTTTGTAGTACAAATGTTGGCTGATTGATTACCGAACCGGTTGTCTCAAATTTGGCCACCAAACATTGAAGAATCGACTGTGAAGGACCACTACGTCTACCGTAAAATTGGCGCAATGTTCGCACTCACGAACACTCATTTTGATAATGAAGTTTTATTATTTGGACGTGCTGTTCTATCGTGTTCCTTGCAATAGTGATTAGGCATCAGTAACTGAATACCAAATAACAGATTTGACAGATGTCACCAAACCAACATGGCCGCCCATGTCTACAAGTATGTTCACCAATTGAAAAACCTTTAATAAATGCAAATATGTATTCAGTTAATAAACAATTATTCAACTCGCCACCCATTGCAATCCAGCATGGGCAGCTATACATGTCAAAACCGTTTTAAAAAAATGAAGCACTTTAGATTGAACATGTTTCGAATCAATATGTTGAATATAAAATTCCCTCACTAAGATCGCTCGATGCTCCCCAAGTCTCAATGGACCGTGATACGAGATCCCTACTGTGATTACAACTTTTGAGAAAATTCTCTCGACAATTTTATTTAGTGTCTCTTATCTAGTGAGCCGCAGTCCTACCTACATACACATTTAGTTAAAGGTACCTACCTGTTTCTACTTTTCTAGTATAATATGTATGTACATAATATATAAATTTCAGCTCACAAAACAAAAGTGTAAGTTTGCCAGGGGTGAATTAAAAAGTATCTTTAAAGCCACGTCGAAGACGGGGTGAGTGGGTAGAATCAGAAGAAGAAGGGTAGAAGACGCGATGAGACTTTGAAACGCCAAAGGGTTGTTGTCGTGCGGTTGTTATGTTATGGCTGCGTTGTATTTTTTTTTTTTTGCAAAACAAAAAAGAAATAGGTACAACAAAAGGCGAAATACTGACACAGACGCACTAGTTCTTACGTCATCGTTATTTTTGTTATGGTCCTTAAATCTCGTTGTTGTTATTTAAGCTTTCTTTTATTAGAAGAAGAGAACTCATTATCGAAGAATCACCGCATAATTGTGTTGACTTTTGAGTTTCACATGATTTATTTTGAACATAAAATTAATGCGATGCTCTAGGTATGTTGTTTTTTATTTTTTTTTGTCTTTTGCTCTTTAGATTCTTCTCGCCTTGGGGTTAAACAGTGTACGACAAAAGTCAAGGTATTTCTGGATTTATGAAACTTTTTTTTTTAATGTCAATTCGATTTTTTTATTAAATTTAGTGTGGAGATTATGATTATGACTTTCCTTAAAATATTTGAGCACAGTGTGAGCGTTTATTAAAGTCTCTCAAATAACAGAATTTTAATTAAGCTTTAGAGGAATTTAGGGTTTATCAGAAGGGTTGACAAATTTCTTGCGTCGTCGAAGAAAACTTGGACATATAGCAGCATTTTTGGTGACGTCGAATAGGCTACCAATTCCAATTCCATACTTAGGGACCTGTGTTGTACATACTAAGAACTAAAAGCTGTTTGGTTTCCTAAATGCAAGTGCCTCTGGTGGCATGGGGGACACCGCTTCAATGATATGAATGAATCAATTATTTATTGGGGGTATTGCACTGCGACCTGGAGATCTGTTGTACCCCTAATGATATGATATGAACAGCATTGTTTTTGTAGCATTTAATTCTACACTTTTCATATTCCTAGGACATTGTTATCGATATCAGATAATATTATTTAATAAGTTTTTCATACACTTCCGTTCAAATTCCTCAGCCTAAGAAAAAGGTCGTGAAGCTAGAAATGAATAAACATGAATGTGAAAAGCTGAGGGTAATGTCATCAACGATTATGATTAGAAATTTCAGACAGAAGATCATTAATGAATATAAGAATGAGATTTGGCGAAAAAGTGGAGCCCTGGGGCACACCAGCATTTATTTTATGATTATCAGACTTGAAACCATCCAATTTAACTATGGTAAAGAGCGGTTCGAAAGGCAATCAACCTTATTCCTGTAGTCGTTTTAATAAAATGCTCCAGAGACCACATTTTGGTGTTTAAATAATACGAAAAGGGCAGCGTTCTCTATGTTCTTCACTTTTCTGAGCATTATAACGATAATCGTTTCAATAAAATTCAAAAATTTTCGTTTATACGAATACTCTGTCCAACAAAAATTGTCAGTAAAGGCCTTATGGGAGAGCTTTTTCTAAAGCAGTGGCGCCTGATGCACCCTCACTACAATGCGTTAGGAAAAATGCCACTAAAAAAAAGAGCAAGCCACTGACTGTTCTTAAGGAATTGTTGGTGTAATTCTTTGAGAAAAGTTGTACACCCCAACACGACCGCCGTATCCCACTGCTGATGAGATACTGTCAAGGTGTCAAGAGTGTCAAGTGTCACTCAATACGATCGTGCGCTCTTTATCTACATCAAAACAGAGTTACCATTTTATCATTCTCAATTGCAAGCAAGGAGCTTTTTCAGTAGTTTTTATTAAGGAGCTTTTGGTATTTGAAGCTCTTGAGAACAGATTTTAAGAAGATGAGTATGTTGAGTGTTGTCGTATTGCTTTTTAACTTAAAAAAAATGCGCCTATTATCTTACCGCTTGGCGTAGTGGGAAAAGGTAAATTGAATATTGTTTTCAGACGTTTTGAATCGGCAGACGGTAGCCCTACGCGTTTTTTACTCTCATTTGCGGCGATTTATAATTTAAACTACGGAATCCCTGTGAGAGCTTTAAAAGGCGACACACTTATGCATGGCAATGCAACCAGAATGAGAGACAAACGTCCTATCTTCCCTGTACTGACAGTTTTTGTTGGACAGAGTATAGAGCCTTGTCGTTTTACTGGCATTTTAGTAAAACGGCTATCGGAATAAGAGTGGATTTCTAACCCAACGGAGGATAGATTTATCAATACTAAATGCAGGAATTAAAGATACTAGAGCTTGCTGCCAAACTCAATTAAATGCTTTAGAAATATGAAGCGCTTACTTTATTTTTTATAATTAACTTGCCCCCAAGGCTTTATTGAGAGACCCTTATAATGTTAAACACAGC